>CM035130.1:61269108-62673108 GCA_020205605.1 Panax ginseng | reverse complement strand
GTGACTCAATTCTGACTTGAGGTCAAAATATAATAATAATCTACAAGTCTTGTAACAGAAAATATGTTTACCACTATGCTTACTGAAATTAATTCATGAAATGGCTGATTAAGATTTTAATTTTTTCTTGTAAACATATTTATCATATAGTCGCACTGAAGGTTCTTTTTCTATTTGGATTTGTAGCAAATGATATTGTGATTGCCCATTTGTTTTTTTTCTGCTTATGAGCAATACAGTGTACATTAGTACCACGTAACAACTCTATTGTCTTTGTGTATTGATTTTGGCACTAAGTGCCTCTGGTGACCTATTTGCTTCATTTTTCTGACTTGCTGCTATTATTTTTAAATGTGTAGGAAGACTGCTTCTACGACCTGTCTTACAATACTGGGTATCAAATTTTCGTGTTACGTTTACGGAAGACAAGGGACGAAATTATGAAGTGTACTCTCTCTATATATGTAGATATATACTTTGATTGAAGAACTGTGGTAGTTTTAGATGGTTAATTGTAAAGATAATGAATGATTATGTAGTGGATGATTTTATTAAGTTAAATATTTTAGTTTTTGTATTTTTGCCATTATTTGCTATGGGGACATTGAGTCAGTCAGGTACATAAAAAGAATGTCAAATTTTGATTTGGCAACAATATAATTCGTTACCAAAGCATTTAACAAGTTTTAATATAACAATAATTTTTTATACATTTAGCAACAAATTTTCATTGCTAATGGCATTAAAAATATAATATTTGGCAACGAAAAATTAGCCTAATAACAACGGAGAGGATATTGTTGCTAATACTAAAATAAAAGGCAACATTTTTTATCGTTGCAAATCACATCAACTTTCGTTGCACATATAAAGAAACGTCAACATATAATGTCATTGCTAATCGATGACTTTCGTTGCTATTGAAAAATAACCAACAACAAACATTTTCGTTGTTGATTCAGCATAATGTCGTTGCCAAATAATATAATCAGCAACGAAAATCGTTGCTAAAAAATTTACATTCCGCAACGAAAGCAAGCTTAGGCAATAATTTTCATAATTTACTGCAACGAAAAATGTCGTTGCAAAATGGTATCAATTGCAACGAAAATGCATGGTCTTTGAGTAAAAAAAGAGTTCATTTCGTTGCCAATTAGCAGGCTTTTGCAATGAAATGAGATTTTTAGCAACGACATTTTAATTATTCTGCAACAATACATTTTGTTGCTAAAGGATCGATGTCTCTTTATGAAAGCCAAATTTCGTTGTAAAATGTATTACTTTTGGCAACGACAAAAATACGTTCGTTGCAGAACAATTAGCAACGCTCATTGCACAACGAAAGACGCAACGACAGTAAAGTCGTTGCTAAAACCCTTTAGCTACGAAATTTGGCACCTTTAGCAACGAAAATCGGTTGTTGCTGAAGCCCCATTTTTTTTGTAGTGTTTCTTAGAATCTAATGTGATCATTCCTTGAAATCGGGGGGATATTTGTTTGAATCTGGCTTATCTGGCTAATCAACTGTCGAGTGACTTGATATTGATATACCATTAATTCGGTCAATTGATCGACCTGTTCTTTGATGGACTTTAGCTCCTGCTCTATTGAAGATTGTCCTTCTAAATAACTTATCTCTTTGTGAGGTTACTTTCAGTTGAGGATTCCACAATATACTTGTGGTGTTTGGAACCTTCTCCACTCCCCGCGCTGATCATGTTTACTCCTTCCTCATTGTGTTAAGGCAGAGGATTATCTTGGACATATAGCGGTTTTGGTAAGCACAATTTTTGCTTGGGTCAAAACTTTTCCCATTTGAATTTGCAAGGGGAATGAGCTGCGTGATTTTCTTCTGTGTTGTTAGAAGCTTCAGTATGTTTTCAAATGAATCCCCAAGAGTGTAAAAGTTATTCGGCGTTTAACTTCTTCTGCTTTCTGAAATGGAGGATTTGGAGGCTTTACAAATGTTTAGAACGAAGAGTAATTATTCTGCTTTTGAATGGGCTAGTTCTGATTGCCTCGCTGATTTTGAACCTGAAGTATCATGGATATATCTTCTTCTTCTTCTTATGGGTTATTCTTATGTCATCATTGTGACAACCCGAAAATTTAGATAATTTATAAAATCCTAAAATAATGGACTAAAGGTTCAATAATAGACCTAGACTAGATATAGTGTATGGATTCAAAGATTTATGTGAATGATTTTGGTGGATTTAAAATTTTTTGTAGAGAATTATCAGGGTTAAGTGTAAGTTTATAAGAATCTGTGTATAGTGATTATATATGTGTACAGTTTGTGGATAAGGATCAAATATTGATCAGATATATGTAACTTTAGCAAACCCTAAGGTTATGTTAAGAACATCAAGGTTCGATTAGTAAACCCTAATGAGTGGTTAGAAACACTGAAGAATAGTTTAGAAACCCTAGTTTCAGTTTTGGAAATCTGAAACCCTAACCGAGAATTTGTAAACCCTAATTCGGGAGCTCAAAAGCTAAGTATAAAACCTTAAGGGTTAAATGTTATGGAATAAATGGGAAATGTCCAAAATACCCTTCAAATTATAGGGGAAATTACCAAAATTCCATTAGTGAGTGCGAAATGACAAAAATCCCTTTTACTTAAAACTTAAGTAAAAGATTTGCCAAATCTTTGGTGACTCACCCCATTTGATATGCCATGTGCTTAATATCTAACAAATATCAGATATTTGTGCCAACTAGCAACACTTGGTGCAATGAATCAAGAATTAAAAAGATAAAAGTAAGAAATAACTTACTTTAGTTTATCATTTCTCCAAGACCATTCTCTCTCTAAAATTTCAAAATGTTGAGTGAGAGTGAGTGAAAAGTTAAGCCAATATCATGTATTAGCTTGCCAAGATCAGATTCAAAGATCAGAAATCAAGAATCAAAGCATAAAGAGGTATACACCCTAAACTTGTAAATCCTTGTGATTTGATGTTAATGTTGTTAGCTAATGTTTAGAGTTATGTTATATGATGTTAATTAGTGATCTAAAATGTTACATACGGGATCCATAACATCTAGATGCAAGAAAATAGAGTTTTTAAAACTGATCATGAACCCTAAATCTATGGTCTGACAGCCTAATGTCAGGGCCCATAGATCACTACCTGTTAGATGTTATGTGTGTTAAATGTTATAGACTTGTTCTATGCTATGAGGAGAGTAGACCGAAAGTGGAATCAATTCCATACCATGTCTAGATCTCAAGTTATAAGTGGTCAAACCTAGTTGACCGACCATGGAAAACTGGAATCTGGGCAACCCAGAATTTCTCAGGTAGCTTTGACAAGCTTTTGCAAGCCTCTGATCTTGCTGATGTTTGATAGTTAAGCCATGTTTTTATTTTGATGTTGTAGTCTGACATATGGACTACACATCCATGTCCTTAGATTACCCAAATCATGAACAGGATCAAAGATATGGGTGGTCAAAGTAGGGTTGACCATCTGTCTTTTGAATATCTGGAAAACCCATAATTTGTCAAGAACAGGCTTCTGACATGGTTTGACTGGCTCAAATCTTGAGTTGGTGATGTTGTTAAACTGATCTAAGGTTATGTTATTGTACCTTGACATGCATAGTGCATGATTGAATCTTAATATCACACAAACAAAGCCAGGAAATCAAAGATTTTAAGCTGCAAAGTAGGACCCTTAGGCTGTTCTTTATTTCTGGGTAACCCAGAAAATAAAGAACATGCCTGCAAGGTTTTTTTGCCAATAGATGTCTGATTTGATATGTTTTGGTAATGAAAATTGTTTAAGGTTGTAGTATTACATCAATACTACAGTCCAAACACAATTACAAACCTGAAAACTTAGAGATCAAGGATTGGTGAGTGGTCAAAGTGAGTACCCTGGTATTAGTGTACGAAGGTTCTGGGTTGGCCAAGAATACCTATAGCAACAGTTTTGTCGCTATAGGCCCCTTTAGTGACACTTTTTATATAAATTAATTATTTTTATTAAATAATTAGTATTAAATGGTTTTTAATTATGAAAAATTCATAATAAATTCATAAAAATTATTTTAAAGCCTAAAAATGGGTTTTAGTAATTTTGAATATATTTCATTAATATTTTAATTTTTTTCTAACTATTAATGGTATTTAATTTATTTAATTATAATATTAAATAAATTGCTTAAAAATGATTTTCAATTCTTGAAAAATCATTTGAAATTATATTATGGTATAAGAAAATATTTGAAGTTATTTTTAATGAATTTTAATATTATTGGATGAATTTCATTAATAATTTAATATTAATAATAATTGATTTATTTAATAAATATATTAAATAAATTATGGAAAATTAGTTTTAATGGTTTAAAAATCATATAAAAATGATTTAAAGGTTATAAAAATATTTGAAGTTATAAAATATAACTTTTGATATTTTGTTATGAATTACATTAATATTTTAATATTAATGGCGATTTATTTAATAATGGTTGTAATTATTTTAAAATTATTTAAATGGGATAATAAGGTATTAAAAATACTTTGAGATATTATAAATGATTTATAATATTGTGTTATGTATTTCATTAATATTTTAAATTAAAAAATATTAATGATAATGGAATTAAGTGGTATTTAAGTCATATAAATATGATATTAATGATTAAAAATCATGATAAATGGTAATAATTACTTCAAAAAAATTATGAGTTATTGAAAAATATTTTTTATTGAATAATAAATTATCTAAGATAATTGTGAAGCGTTTAGGCAGAGTCTTAAGGAAATTAGGCTCTATATTTATCCGACTAGTCCGTCGGGATGTTAAAATAGTACTGAACTCAACTCAGACTGTAATAGTTTGACTTGATATTAGGTCTTATGTGTATTATAGACTGATAGGATTATGTGTTAATGTGTTTAGGTTATTTTGTAATTGTAATTAACAGCAATAACTGTGATGATATTATTCTAACTTGGGAGACCCATATTATCAATATTAGGTCTTCGGATACAGCTATATAGACTGCGTAGCAGTAGTTGGTGATTCATACAAGTTCTCTAACTCAAACTCGAGTTGTAATTTTATAAAATATGGTTGTGGTTAATCATTGCTGATTATACCATGTCTATAAATTATTGTTTCGCACTTTGTGCATATTGCATGTGTTCATTAGGTATGAAAGGCTGATCATCTTCATTAATATTTGGTCCAGTTAATTTATTCATGTTCTTTGTTCGTTCAGCTGTGAATTTTTTTTCATTTTAGTTCACAATTGTTAAATTGTTAAACGTTAGCCAACTTAATATTCAATTTTTTCAATCATGATATATTCTTTATTGAACTTAAACTTTTTGGGCAAACTTATTGCTCACCTTTGCTATATTATGATAAACATTGCAAATTAGGATTAATACGTCGGATATAGGTGAAGCATCTGACATTGTATGTCGGATAGGATATGGAATACATGTATTAAGTGAAGGTTCTCGACCTTGGGGAAAGTGTGTAAGTTTAATATATAAACAATTTATGTTTATATCTTCCGCAATAATTATAGAATTAGTATACCAAATTCGTGATGATTAGGATCAGGATTTGGGGATGCCACAGTTGGTATCAAAGTTGTAGATTCGGGTTATTACACTTGGTATCAGAGCTGTAGGTTATAAACCTTAGGTAGGGTTACCTTAGGCTAATAATCACAGTTATAGGAAAAGGACTAACTGAAATAGAGTTATTGTGTCGGTAAGATTCAAAGATGAATATTGACGAGTTATAAAAGATACGAAGTTTCCTAACTCTGATAATTAATGTGAATGACTACATAGAGTCTAAAATACTAAAATTACAGGGACAGGAGATCGTAAAACAAAACAATCATAGTATAGAAATGAATCGTAATATATAAGATGAGATCACACTATGATCTAATAAGGTTATAGTAGGGAGAAAGATCAAATGAATAATTGAAAAGTTTACGACAAAACTTGTTGTGTGTCAGTTGTACTATGAATTGGTACGAGGCAAATTTAGGAAAGGATTATATATATAGATTAAACAAAATTTTTATTGAGAATGAAGCTACGATTAAGTGGGAATTTCAATTGAGGACTCATGTCAACAACTGAGTTGTATGATTCCTTGTATGGGCGGGGAATTTGTACTTAGTTTTAGGACCACTTAGCTTCCTATTTGATATAGTGGTTAAGTTGAAAATTCTTTGTATGGGCGGGGAATTGTCTGCTTAGCTTTCTATATTGATTAATGGCTTAGTTTGGTTCGATGACCACTTTGTTTCTGATAATGATAATCATTGAAATGTCTGTGTCGCGCTATTTGCTATATACATGTTGAGAAGATGATTCTTTTCTCATTTGTATAACAGATAGGTAGAGTATAGTTAGAGAATATAAGGTTAGATGCGAGTTCTTAAAACTCATACTTATGGTAAGTTCATGACTCATAATCATATGAAATATCTTTGAACCCCTCAGCGAATGGACGACAATAGTCTGACTAAGACAAGTTCTTAAACTCATACGATTGTGGAAAGTTCTTGAACTCATAATATGTGGTAAGTTTGACGAACTGGGTATATCTATGTGTGAATGGAGAATTGAGGATAATAGGAATAGATAGAGTGATTAAGCAATGGATTATTAGTGGAGACATAGGTTTTCCAAATCTTCTAGCTATGCTAGACTTCAAAATTTTTAACATCAAGCTAAATACGCACTATGTGCCTTTAAAAAAATGAATTTTTATTCTTAACTCCTGGTGACCATTGTGTATGTGTGGACTTCGGGACACTAACACATCGTTACCTGTTAATATGATAGAACTGATTTGCAATGATTTTTGAACGGTTTAAAGAATAGTCTATGATAATTATTTTGGCTAGACGACAATGATTTGAAATATCAAAATGTATTTTATTTATCATTAATGTATTATGTAATCTGGTACACAGATGATAAAAAAATGATGGATTTGTAAATGCAGGAACACTTAGTGTTGAATTCGATTGAAAAACTATTGTTCTACTATTGTATGATGTGTTATGACAAAGTCACTGAATGACAAAATCCTCAAACGGGCTGTTAACACAATACGGTATCATGACATCATAAAATAATTTTTAGAATAATTAATTGCCAACAGAGTTTGGCTATACATAAATATTTCGATTGAATTAAATTATTGGTATGAGTCTACGCTATTTGATTCAGCTAGACCAACGTTTATGAAATTCAAAGCACTTTTTGAAAATTTTCCCGAACCAAATTATTTTGGTACAGAATCCGATAAAACTGAGCTATGCATCCCAAAATTTGGGAAATTTTTGTGCGCCCAAGGTGTATAATAGGAACGGGGAAAAATTATTTCGACCAGCAGTACTTGATTAAGTACAGGGAATAACGGGCTATTACCCACTATGTCTGTAAGATATGACGGTTTGCAGTTGAATTTCTGTATAACCTTTTCAAAAATGAAAGTTTATAGTCGATATGACTCCTCAACATGATTTGAAAATTTTAACTCTTGTGAGTGATAATTTGGGTAGCATGTGATGATGAGTATGATTGGTGTAAGGTGTAAGATGAATTTCGGGGAAGAAATTCGTAGAAGAAGGGGTGAATGTGACAACCCGAGAATTTAGAAAATTTATATAATCCTAAAATGATGGATTAAAGGTTCAATAATAGACCTAGACTTGATATAGTGTATGGATTCAAAGATTTTTGTGAAGGATTTTGGTTGATTTAAAATTTTTTGTGGAGAATTATCATGGTTAAGTGTCTAAGTGTATAAGAATTTATGTACAGTGATTATATGTGTACAGTTTATGGATAAGGATCAAATATTGATCAGATAAGTGTAACTTTAGCAAACCCTAAGGTTATGTTAAAAACATCAAGGTTCGATTAGTAAACCCTAATGAGTGGTTAGAAACACTAAAGAATAGTTCGAAAACCCTAGTTTCAGTTTCGGGAATTCGAAACCTTAATCAGGAATTTTTAAACCCTAATTTGGGAGCTTAAAAGCTAAGTATAAAACCTTAAGGGTTAAATGTTATGGGATAAATGGGAAATGTCCAAAATACCCTTAAAATTATAGGGGAAATTATCAAAATGCCCTTAGTGAATGCAAAATGACCAAAATGCCCTTTTACTTAAAACTTAAGTAAAAGATTTGCCAAATCGTTGGTGACTCACCGCATTTGATATTCCATGTGCTTATGATCTAACAAATATCATATATATGTGCCAACTAGCAACACTTGGTGCAATGAATCAAGAATTAAAAAGATAAAAGTAAAAAATAACTTACTTTTGTTTACCATTTCTCCAAGACCATTCTCTCTCTAAAATTTTGAAATGTAGAGTGAGAGTGAGTGAAAAGTTAAGCCAATATCATGTATTAGCTTGCCAAGATCAGAAATCAAGAATTAAAACATAAAGAGGTATAAACCCTAAACTTGTAAATCCTTGTGATTTGATGTTAATGTTGTTAGATAATGTTTAGAGTTATGTTATATAATGTTAATTAGTGATCTAAGTTGTTACATCGAGGATCCATAACATTTAGATGCAAGAAAATAAGATTTTTAAAAACTGATCATGAACCCTAAATCTATGGTCTGACATCCTAATGTCAGGGCCCATAGATCTCTACCTGTTAGATGTTATGTGTGTTTAATGTTATAGACTTGTTCTATGCCATGAGGAGAGTAAACTGGAAGTGGAATCAAGTCCATACCATGTCTAGATCTCATGTTATAAGTGGTCAAACCTAGTTGACGGACCATGGAAAACTGGAATATGGGCAACCCAGAATTTCCCAGGTAGCTCTGACAAGCTTTTGCAAGCCTATGATCTTGTTGATGTTTGATAGTTAGGCCATGTTGTTGTTTTGATGTTGTAGTCTGACATATGGTGTGACGCCCCCAAAATAGGTTCATTCCACCCAACCCATTCTGGGTTGCCAAATACATGGTACAGATAACAACTACAACTTCATTATTATAATTTTCGTGCAAAATACGACAACACATATACTGTGAGTTTAAATACAAATATTGTCTTTTAGACAATATCCACACTTAATTAAGTCCTCATTACAATTATTGATACACTATTTTACAAAATAGTGAGGACTGCTAAAACAACCGACTTGAAACATCACTCCATACCCCCGATTAGTTCCCGCTATGTTCTCGCCTCCTGAGAAGAAAAATGGAACAAAAAGGAAAAGGGTGAGCTCAACTAGCCCAGTAAAGAATATTATGACTAAGATAATATAGAACAAATTATCGTTTGTCCTCAACAGGGAAAAATCTGATAGAATATAATAGACAACAAGTTTTAGATCAATATTCGCAGCGGAAATAACAATTCATCAGAAGAGTTAAGTAGATAATGAAATCTACTATCTTCTATGATTTATAAGTTTATCATCAATATTTTATCCCTGTAACATCAATCAATATACATCTTGAATCAAATTTTCATCTTTGCACTACAGGCCAAAGATATTCATCAGTTGTTCATGTTCATCTCAACACCTGTTCATCTTTGTACTACGGGCCAAATATATTCATTAGGAAATCATTCATCTTTGCACTACAGGCCAAAGATTTTCAGTAATATCATCATTTAGGACTGGGGATGATGAAAAATATTTTTAAAGAAACGAATCCAGTGAAATAAAAGGACAAAGATTAGGGATTCGTACTTTAAACAATCCAAGTTCAAAAATACTTCATAATAAACCATAGTGGAGTAAAATTAAAGAATGAAGATCAAAACATGGATACAATCAAAGATAGTATCCACAATAGACATCTTGGACAAAGAACAAAAATTTAATTTTTTCTGTGAATATTGTCATATTCGTGAATAGTGTTGTATATGTGAATAGTAACTCCGACACAAAAAGGTAGAAATTTCACAAAAAAAATTATACTAATATTTTGACATAATGATATTGAAAGAAATAATATCATTTACGAAGAAAATAACATCCCTTACCATCCCTTACTATTCCTTACCATCCCTTATTATAATAATGACAATATCCCTTACTATTTTAAAATAATAAATAGAAGAAATTCAATTTCATTTATAAAAAGTTAGGGTCTTACAACCTCCCCTCCTTATGAAATTTCGTCCTCGAAATTGACGTACGTACCTGGTGTTTCAAAAAGGTGAGGATAAGTCCCTTTTATTTCTGTTTCCAACTCCCAGGTCATTTCCTCAATAGCATGGTTCCTCCACAAAACTTTGACTTGTGGTATAACCTTTGTGCATAGGACATGCTCCTTCCTTTCCAAGATCTTGACAGATACCTCCTCGTACGTTAAGTCTTCGGCTATCTCACCTAGTTTTAACTCAATAATGTGGTTTGGGTCTTTCACATATTTACGAAGCACAGATATGTGAAAAATATTATGAACACGAGACATGCTTGGAGGTAACGCGAGTCTACAGGCCACATTTCCTACTTGGTTAAGAATCTCAAATGGACCAACAAATCGTGGATTGAACTTTTCTCTCTTGTCGAAACTTGTAACTCCCTTCCATGGAGCAACACGTAGCAATACATGATCCCCAATACTAAATTCCATGTCCTTTCGATGAAGATTCGCACAACTCTTTTGTCGATCATGTGCCGTTTGTATACGTTGTCAAATTATTTGGATCTATTCTGTAGTCATACATACCAACTCTGGTCCCAACAATGTTGCTTCACCCACCTCATCCCAACATACTAGAGAGCGACACTTTCGTCCATACAATGCTTTAAATGGGCCCACACCTATACTTGCCTGATAACTGTTGTTGTAGGAGAATTCCACCAATGGTAAGTACTTATACCAACTCCTTTTGAAGTTTAGGACACATAGTCTTAATAGATCTTCAAGAGTTTGAATAGTTCTCTCACGATTGTCCGTCAAAATGCGAGGATGATATGCCAATCAATCAATAAATTACGTGCCCATAGCTTTCTGCAAGCTAACCCAAAATCGTGAAGTGAATCTTGGGTCACGATCCGAAACTATGGATAATTGCATGCCATGAAGTCTCACAGTCTCATTTACGTACATACGAGCAAGACGTTCAAGGGAATAAGTCTCCCGTATCAGCAAGAAATGAGCAGACTTAGTTAATCTATCAATAATAAACCAAATCTCATCTATGCCTTGAAAAACCTTGGGAAGACCCATAACGAAATCCATGGTAATGTGTTCCCACTTCCATTTCGGAATCTCAAGTGGTTGTAATGAACCTTTTGGCACTTAATGCTCCGCCTTTACACGTTGACAAGTTAAACACCTTGAGATAAACTCCGTGATCTCTCTCTTCATATTTCTCCACCAAAATGTATGTCAAAGATCACGATACATTTTGGTACTTCCAGGGTGAATTGAAAATGGTGTGTTGTGTGCCTCCATCATGATTTTGTACTTCAAATCAGAGTCGTTTGGAACAAAAATTCTGGAGTGGACTTGAAGTATTCCTTCTTCATCGATTCTTGCTTTTGGAATAACACCTTCTTGTACTTTCTTCTTCATACACATCAGCTTCGGGTCTGTGACTTGAGCAACTTTAACTTTATCGGTTAAAGTTGGTTCTATGCGTATACTTGACATCATCTCATGGGTCCCCTGAGTCTTGAACTCTATCTTCATCTTTTGTAAATTACACAAAATAGGCCTTTGTGTTGACAGCATCACATTCGTTCCCGCATATGATCTTCTACTCAACGCGTCAGCTACAACGTTCGCTTTTCTAGGATGGTATTGAGTGGTATAGTCATAATCTTTCAACAGCTCGAGCCAACGTCGTTGCCGTATGTTGAGTTCTTTTTGGGTGAAGAAATATTTGAGGCTTTTATGATCCGAATATATCTCCACTTTCTCCCCATATAGATAGTGCCTCCAGATTTTTAACGCGAAAATGACTATTGCCAACTCTAGATCATGAGTAGGGTAATTCCTCTCATATTCTTTGAGTTGTCGCGAGGCATAGGCTATGAACTTCCCATGTTTCATGAGAACACATCCTAACCCTTTGCCTGAAGCATCACTGTAGATAACAAATCCATCCGAACCAGATGGTATTGTCAGAACAGGTGCCCAAATGAGTCTCCTATTAAGTTCTTGAAAACTCTTCTCGCATTCCTCGCTTCATACGAATTTTGTATCTTTTCGAGTTAGCTGATTTAACGGACTAGCGATTCGAGAAAATCCTTCCATGAATCTCCGATAATAACCAGCTAAGCCCAGAAAGCACGTACTTCAGTTACTGTCTTAGGTTGCTCCCAACTTTGTATTGCTTCAATCTTCGTCTGGTAAACAGATACTCCATGTTTTGACACCACGTGCCCAAGGAATGCTACTTCCTCAAGCCAAAACTCGTATTTATTTAGCTTGGCATATAGTTTGTTTTCATGAAGCCTTTGAAGTACCAACTTCAAATGGTGCTCATGATCTTCACGGCTTTTGGAATAAATGAGGATGCCATCAATAAAAACAACAACAAACTGATCCAAATATTCCTTGAACACACGGTTCATCATATCCATGAAAGCCGCAGGAGCATTAGTCAATCCAAAAGACATGAATAAGAATTCATAATGCCCGTATCGAGTTCTGAAGGCAGTCTTCGAAATATCCTCAGTTTTAATCTTCAACTGATGATATCCAGAATGAAGATCGATCTTTGAAAAGAATTACGCTCCTTGTAACTTGTTAAACAAGTCATCAATACGAGGTAGCGGATGCCTATTCTTGATGGTGACATGGTTTAATTCCTGGTAGTCAATACAAAGTCTCATACTCCCGTCTTTCTTCTTTAAGAATAAAATAGGAGCACCCCAAGGAGATGTACTAGGACGAATGAAACAGATGTCCAACAACTACTGTAGTTGGACCTTTAACTCCTGAAGTTCAATAACAGCCATTCGATATGGTGTTTTAGAAATGGATTTTGTATCGGGTTCAAGATCAATAAAGAATTCAACTTCACATTCTGGGGGTAGACCAGGAAGTTCATCAGGAAATACGTCAGGAAATTCACTAACAACAGAAATATCATTCAAATCTGACGTATTTTTGTTTAAATCCATAAAATGGGCTAAGAAAGCTTGACATCCGTTTTTCAATAAACGAATGGCTTTATGGCTTGATATGACTGTGATTGACTTTAGTGGTTTAGTTGTTTAAATTCGCATAATAGGTTGGTTAGGAATATGAAAACTAACAACCTTATGAAAATAATCAATTTTAGCATGATGAGTGGTTAACCAATCAATCCCTAAAATCACATCAAATGCAAGTATCTTTAAAGAGATAAGATCAATAGGTAATGTGATGGTGCCAACTTGGATCAAACAAAATTTATAAACAGTGGATGTAACGAAAGTTTCTCCTAACGGAGTTTCAACAGATAAGTCAAAGTCTAATTTCTCAGGACTCAAGTTCAAACGTTGAGCACAAGTAGGAGAATAAAAGAATGGATAGAACTGGTATCTAATAAGGTATAAACTTCACAAGAATTATGATTAACTAACCCGTGACAACTTCGTTCGGGTTTCTCGTATTTGAGAAGTCACAAAAAACGCTCTTCCAGGAACCGCTGACTTTGACTTGTCTGGGACAGCCTTTTGAGTAACCATCCCCGCTGGACTTGTAAAGCCCCCAAATTCAGGTACTTGAAACCCGATCTCGGTGCTTTACGATACCATTTCTATGAGCAGAATAATACTAATACTAATAACAATAATATAAATATTAAATTTAATTTATACATCAGAGTCTAATTCGCCAGGTACGAGACCTTTAAACATTCATTACATAACATGATAGATAATATATATATCATTGTCTTAATAATATCAAACTATTACATAACATATCATAAAAGCTCGTTCAGCAACCTTCCCTTTCCCTTTGCTCTTAGCCGAGCCTTCTGGTTGTTCACACTTAGCTGAAAACATTTAAATTAAGCAAGGATGAGCATTTGAGTTGTGACGCCCCCAAATCCGGGTATCTTCCAACCCGACAGATGGTGCTACACGGTACTTATAACTGTACATTCATTCTATTGAAACGACATAAAAATATGTGTATCAACGACATTCTTATTACATTAATAATATTACATCCCGTTCCCAGGTTCTAAAATCATTACATTCTTTGTTCATCATACTATAATATATATAACTTACTAGTTTATTACAAGGTAAACTAATCATTCATCTTCGTCTTGCCTTTATCCTTGTCAGATCCCTCGGTTTTAGCTACATTCATATGGTTCAAGCAAGAGTGAGCATAACAAGCTCAGCAAGTACAACAATTTCTTTTTAAACAACATGATTAAAACATAGGAATCGTATATCTTCAATAACTGGATAGTAGTTACGATGTACTATCAATAATTCAAAATAGCATTTCTTTTCTTTCAAAATGTTTTACAATGACAATATTCAGTAAAACATCAATTCTGGCTCAAAACCATGAGCATTTCATAATTTTTTTGAAAAGGACAACCCGACACTAAGTTCATAAGTTCGGCATATCTTACGAGCACTTCTGGGTGATCAGCCCATAGTACTCTATGTTGATCAACACTACATTCATTAAACGTGTATACGTTTAAGTTTTGGCAACCTCGCGTGCCCATCAAATAATCGATGAAAAATACATTTGTTTATTCATACTCAGGCTTACCTTGAATCCGTACCAAACAATTGGCGTAGGATAGCGTTAACAATTCTATATTAAAAGACTTGTAAATAAATCAATCAATCTTTCAAGATTAGTCTAGCCGAGTTAAAACTGGCATTGGCATTTTCGTAAAACAATTCATGCATCTCATAACATGAATCATAGAAAACCTGGCTAACACAAAGGTTAGACAAGCGATAAGAAAAACTTGCCTTCAGCGTCTGCTATAGTATAATAACTTTTCCTTTGAGTCTTTATAGTCTCTACAACGCATAACCACATAACATACCACATTAGGTCATGAATGAACATACATGGTTCCTAATGAATCTTACCCTTCTTCTTAATCTAATCCTGTATTAGATTTATTATTATTGGTTCCGGCTTACCGTTATAACTTACATCATTCTTACCAACTTCTTTCTCTTCTATAACTTTACTAAAATTATTTCATTAATACAACTCGTTTCGAGTTAATCATCCTTCATCACGGCTTACTATCGTTCCTACGTTACTATCCAAGACTTAATCGTCATTGGTTAAGTACACTTTATTGCATACCGTTCATGTTCACGTATTACTCACCAACCTTTAGTTGTAACTCTCAACTTATAGTTGTCATCATTATTGAATATAGTTCATGTTCTTATACTTTACGTTCGTCGTTTACTATTCATTAAACAACATTAAATTTCTGAAGTCATCACTATAAAAGTTATTTAGGAAAGGTCTTATCATGTTCATTAAGTAATTACATGTCCCATACTTATTTTGCAAACCATTAGGTTCATAAACAACTTGGTCAACAAAATGCCATCACTTGGGTGCTGGTGTACGGCATCCCTTTACTATAGTAGTGGCTGTGGCCTCTCTCTTCGATCTGACCCTCACTGTACACCGGTCTTTGTGGCGCTAGTGTTATAATCGGAGTTAGCCACGGCTACCCCGGTTCATAAAAGCTCATTCAATGCATCAAGGCGCCCAGACTTGATCGAAAAATTTGACAGACAAAATTTTATATGAGATTCCCGGGCTCATTACTTCTTCGTTATAAGTCCGAATTGGCTTGTTCAAAAGCCTACGGTTCACAAATTACATACTCTACGCGTTCATACAAGAATTTTATCTATTTGACTTTGTTTGCTAAAAATTCACCTATTAGTCCATTTTTAACAAAAACAGTAAACGTTCGTGAACGTTCAACGCTCGTTTCTTCGTTCTAAGTCGGAATTCGGTCATTCTCGAGTCTGCAACTCTATAATTCCAAATAAGACTAGTCTCCATTGAAAACTAATGTTTCCAAGCTCAATATCAAAATTCGACTTCCATTATGAGATTTTCACGAATTTGACGATTATCATCAAAACTCGTGAATTTCTCCTTTACTTCATTTCTTATGATATGTTCATTGTTCCAAATGGATTCAATCCATCATACTAACATCTTAATCTACTCATCTCATTAACTTATATACATGATAAGTTATTACTTGTTCTTCATAAGTTTAGGACTTATAAAACTACTTACACTTTCATTTCTCATGACTTATAATGATTTATGTTTTCTAACCATCCTTCTCACATCTCCTTATCATACCATCTTATTAAGGTAAACATATGAGTAGTTCATTGATAACTTGATTTTATACATACTTATTCGGTATATGTTACTTAAATTAGTTGATTATACTCATGTTTCTTAGTTACTTTTCATGCATTTTGTGTTCATTTTGTAGATCTTATGCTTGAGAACTATGTGAGCGACTATTGGTATGAAAATGCAAGGAAAAGCTATCTGGAGATCGTTTGGGCTTTCATGTTCATTTCATGTTCTTGGCTTGGAACTTAGATTATGTTGTAGAGCTTCTTCTTATCTTTCCGGAACATCTTGAATCATTCCAATCAGAGTTTGAATGCAAGAGTTATGACCTTTGTACCAATGAACGTTGAACGTCACTATTTTGGATGGCCATTTGCTTAGCTGTCACTTCCAACCCAATTTCAGCCTTCATCCGTTCATTATTTCTTAATTCTCAAAGCATGAAAGTTGTAGAGTTCGTCGAGAGCTTCGATTTGATAGGTAGCAGGCCCGTACTCTTCCTGGATAAAATGTTATGGCCGTTTTACCAGAGGACACTGCAACATAAAATCCTTGGTGCGGGCACGCAGATTTCTAGTGTATTTTAGGTGCGACCGCGCTAATCCTTGGAGCAAAAAAACGTGATTTGATACTTGAGCATGGGCGCGCCCAACTTCAGGCCAATTCCAGCGCGGCCGCACCACTTCGGAAGTTGACTAGAGATGATTTTTTCACTAGATAGTACGATTGAAGCGTAACTAAGAGGAGGGTTCAATTAGGGCTTATATATTAGACGTATTTTCATTATGTAAAGCATATTCCACCCCTTGGGGGATCACGTAGCTAATATTTCTTTCTTCTCTTTAATTTCTATATTAGATTAGAGTAGATTATAGTACTAATTTCTAGAGTTGATTAGATTGAAGACTTGAAGCAATTGGAAAGCATATGAGATTCCATCTTGGAGCAGGAGAACAGATTTGCATTTCAATTCTCTACACTTCACCTCTCTTTGATTCTTATTTGTAATTTTATGATGTTTATTCAATATGTGGATGGTGGGTTTGATTCAACTATGATCTAAACTATATTTTGGGATTGCAATGGATTCTATTGCTTAGTTTAATCTGATATACTTCATTGTTAACCTTATTGATTGCTATGGGATTTTCTATTAAGATTTATGCTTATTTTCTTAGTTGATTGGCCATCAATTACTGTGATAACCCATATGAACTTGAAAGATGAAGTATGCGTTTAGATTTGATCTTGATAGTTTGTGATTGTATGTTCTACATTGTGATGGGATATATGATTTGTGCTTAGGATAGACATATCTAGGGGGGCATCGCTCAGTAGTCAATTGAGAACTTGGGCTTAAACCCTAATTATTTGTAAATCACATAGACATATAGTGGTTTAGGTAATTTGGGTGTTCATGTGTATTCCTTCAACTGGGGATTATATTTGATATGGGTATGGTACATTGAGATATGGCTGTACTTTACTTTCGTGTTCTCGACTAGCAATCCAGTGCATGTAATTTGGCTTAACATGGAGTGCGTTGATTTAAATTATTCAATAGATTAAATTATAATCTCAGGCTTCATTATCTAATCTCAGTCTAGGAATAGTTAGATTTATTTAATTTCACAGTTTAAATATAAAATATCAAATCATTAGTTTAAATAAGACTGAAATGGTTATGGGCCAGTGCTTGGTGAACATTATTAATTAATTCTCCGTGGGAATGATACTTTACTTACTCTTTATTACTTGTTGACCGTGTATACTTGCACGCATATATTGACCGGTAAAACGAGCAACAAGTTTTTGGCGCCGTTGCTGGGGAATTAGTTTAATAATTTTTGCCAACATTAATTTCAATCAAATTGGTCTTAATTTAAACATATTTATTTTGTTTTAATTATCTTCCTATATTTCTCTCTTTTCAGGTAACATGGATGACTTTGCTTATCAATGGCCTTATGCTAATATGCCTCCACCAAGGGACATAAGCACTGAGGGACTCAATGTATTTTCTACATTGTCAGCACAAATTGCAACACTTTCGGAGAGGTTGGATGTTCTTGCAGCCCAACGTACTCAAGTGATAGCAGTTACATGTGAATATTATGCTGGCGAGCATCCAAGTTATAAGTGCAACATCAGTGTTAGACAAGTACAGTTTGGGGGTGATTACCTCAACAACTATGTTTATCCCAATTATCATCAAGGTTGGGGGTATCTCCCAGATTCTGAATGGAGTTATAACTATCGAGACCAATATTGTGTCCCATGTCCAACACATCCATCGAATTTCTCATATCCACTTCTAATGCAATAAGAAGAAAATTCAAGGTTGAAGGAATTTATGTCAAAAAGCATAGCAGACCATGAAGAGATGATGATGAGTCAGGAGTTATCAAGCCAAAATCTTAACAGACAGATGGAACAACACATTAACTCCTCAATGAATGTTCCTCAATACATGGATTTTGAAATTGAACAAGATAAATTGGAGGATTTGTGGTTCAAAATTGTAGCATCAACCGAGGAAAAGATGATTGAGCAAGATAGGTCAATTCAAAATCTTCAGAATCATATGGATCAAATGTTCGAAGCTTTGAACAATCGCCCTCCAAATAATTGGTGCTATGACATGGACGATGAAACGTATGGAGAACCAGAAGTGTATATGCCACTGAATGAACTGAAAGGAGTGGACATTGAGGAGACAACTGGGGGTATGGAAAATGAAGAACATGAGCTGACTTGTATTATACCCCAAGTGCCTTCTCAGTTAGAGTTAAAAAATTCAGTGAACTTTGCACACCCATGTCCCCTTGGTAGTCACATCCAAAGAAAGAATTTCTGCGATTATGAGGCCTCTTACAAACCATGGTGGGAAGAGGAAGAGATAATAAAAGAAGAAAAGCCCGTTGAATCTTTCATGCCTCAATGCAAAAATCTATTCACAGATCAACGGAGAAGCACTGGCGCGTCACGATAGAAATGGAGACATCATGTACAGGAAATATGCTAGGTTATTTCAATTCACAGAATTTCATGATGGGGAACCTACCTACACACATTGCAGTTCTAATGGATGGACGGTTCCTAGCTTATCGTAGAGGAATTGGATAGCGGTGTCAAGACAAGAGTCCAGCTAACGGACTATAAATCGAGCGCTAGATGGGAGGCACCCCATCCAATCTTTCTCCCTCCTTGTTTAATTCTTATTTACATTTCCGTTTACTTCGTCTTCTATGTTTAATTCTTCACGCTTTCCATATTTAGTAGATGTTTGATAGTTGTAAGTCTTAATAATAGTTTGATTGTTTCTCCTCTCAGGTTCAATCCAATTGCTATAATCATTCAGGATCAAACAGAAGTGAAAAAAAATAAAATAAAAGCTGAAAGCTGCCCAGTGCGAATGCATGTAGGCGCTACTTTTTACCTTTACTACAAGCCAAACACAGTAGCGGTAGCGCCGCCATAGCTCATTCATAGAAAAAAAACAATGCTAAATTTTTAGAATTTCTGACTCAAGCATTCGGACAGTTAGAATTCCACACTCAGTTTCCAACTAAAGAATATCTCAAACTTATTCATTGCCTGATATACCATCGGATCTTGAGGAGGCCAACGGGGATGACATTGCCACTTCGGGGAGTATTCTTTCACTTTTAATTACAATGAGGGCATTGTTCATTTTAATTTGGGGGTATTGGGTTTAGTTATTAGTTTAGAGCATGTAGTGTGATTGCATGATATAGAGTAATTTCATGTTACATATAGTTAATTATATGTTAGTAGTTATTAGTTTAATTTTGACGTAAATTTTTTCTTTTTGTTTGCTTAATATCTGTTTAGTTGCATAACATTGCATAATCCCAGGGTTTTAGTTAGTTGAATTCTAATTTGGCCAATGATGACATAGTAATTTGATAGATTTTTGAATTTAGTGGATAACATGAGCTTAGTTATAATGTTATACATGATTTAATTCATGCTTGTTGTTTAGATGCTATCGGTTAGCACATAGGTGTTCATATCTGCTTGTTGGTTTAAGAATAACTTGTTTGTTTGCTGAGTAGAAAATGTTGTTTTTAAAGATGGAATTGTGTATAAAGTAGACATAGACTATGAAAACATAGAAACTCAAACTTTGGGGACAAGTAACGGTTTAAGTTTGGGGGTATTTGATAAGTTGATATTATACATACTTATTCGGTATCTGTTACTTAAATTAGTTGCTTATACTCATGTTTCTTAGTTACTTTTCATGCATTTTGTGTTCATTTGGTAGATCTTATGCTTGGAAACGATGTGAGCGACTATTGGTATGAAAATGCAAGGAAAATCAATTCGGGGATCGTTTGGGCTTTCGTGTTCTTGGCTTGGAACTTATATTATGTTGTAGAGCTTCTTCTTAGCTTTCCGGAACATCTTGAATCATTCCAATCGGAGTTTGGATGCAAGAGTTATGACCTTTGTACCAACGAATGTTGAACGTCACTGTTTTGGATGGCCATTTACATAGCTGTTACTTCCAACCCAATTTAAGCCTTTATCTGTGCATTATTTCTCAATTCTCAAAGAATGAAAGTTGTAGAGCTCGTCGAGAGCTTCGATTTGATAGGTGGCAGGCCCCATAACTCTTCTCGAAACAAAAGTTATGGCCATTTTACCAGAGGACACTGCAATATAAAATCCTTGGCGCGGGCGCGCAGATATCTAGTGTATTTTAGGCACGGCCGCGCCAATCCCTCAACAAAAAAACGTGATTTGATACTTGAGCGCAGGCGCGCCCAACTTCAGGCCAATTCCAGCGCGGCCGTGCCACTTCGGAAGTTGACTAGAGATGACTTTTTCACTAGATAGTGCGATTGAAGCGTAACTAAGAGGAGGGTTCAATTAGGGCTTATATATTAGACGTATTTTCATTATGTAAAGAATATTCCACCCCTTGGGGGATCACGTAGCTAATATTACTTTCTTCTCTTTAATTTACATATTAGATTAGAGTAGTGATTTCTAGAGTTGATTAGATTGAAGACTTAAAGCAATTGGAAAGCATTAGAGAATCCATCTTGGAGCAGGAGAACAGATTTGCATTTCAATTCTCTACACTTAACCTCTCTTTGATTCCTATTTGTAATTTTATGATGTTTATTCAATATGTGGATGGTGGGTTTGATTCAACTATGATCTAAACTCTATTTTGGGATTGCAATGGATTCTATTGCTTAGTTTAATCTGATATACTTCATTGTCAACCTTATTGATTGCTATGGGATTGTCTATTAAGATTCATGCTTATTTGCTTAGTTGATTGGCCATCAATTACTGTGATAACCCATATGAACTTGAAACACGAAGTATCGGTTTAGATTTGATCTTGATAGTTTGTGATTGTATGTTCTACATTGTGATGGGATGTATAATTTGTGCTTAGGATAGACATATACCGAGGCATCGCTCGTAGTCAATTGAGAACTTGGGCTTAAACCCTAATTATTTGTAAATCACATAGACATATAGTGGCTTAGGTAATTTGGATGTTCATGTGTATTCCTTCAACTGGGGATTATATTTGATATGGGTATGGTACATTGAGATATGGTTGTACCTTACTTTCGTGTTCTCGACTAGCAATCTAGTGCAAGTAATTTGGCTTAATAGGGAGTGCGTTGATTTAAATTATTCAATAGATGAAATTGTAATCTTAGGTCTTCATTATCTAATCTCAGTCTAGGAATAGTTAGATTTATTTAATTTCACAGTTTAAATATAAAACATCAAATCATTCGTTTAAATAAGACTGAAATGGTTATGGGCTAGTGCTTGGTGAACTTTATTAGTTAATTCTCTGTGGGAACGATACTTTACTTACTCTTTATTACTTGTTGACCGTGTATACTTGCACGTATATATTGATCGGTAAAACGACCAACATTCATATAAGCTTCTCATGAGTTCATAACTTAATTAAGTTTGAATTACTTATTCATGACTTATATGACTTAAGTTTATTGATTAATCATTCTTATCATGCCTTAGCATATATGTTCTACCACTACCCCCTTCTCTAACAATTGAAGAGAAAGAGAATTATGGTTTAAGTTCTTACCTATGAAGATCACTTGCTGTGACGCCCCCAAATCCGGGTAATTGAAACCCGAACTCAGTGCTTCACGATACCATTTCTATAAGCTGAATAATACAATAGTAATATTACATTCAAACTTAATTTACATACATCAAAGTTTACTTCCCAGGTACGAGACCTTCAAATACATTCCTTACAATACTTGAATAGATACCAATCCAACTATAACCATTAACTCATAATACACACTTATTCGATCAGCTTTCCTTTTCCTTTGTTCGTGCCTGAGCCTTCAGGTTGCTCATACATAACTGAAAACATTTAATTTAAGCAAGAATGAGCATTTGAGTGCCCAGCAAGTAATAGCAATTATATATATAAACTGAAAGAATATAAGTATTCTCTTTCCATAACACTTCTACAACGAATCGAAAGTTGTGAAGTAATCTGTACTGATAAAAATTCACATAACAATTCTCTTTCAATTTCTTGAAATTAGGCTCCACCCATGAATAGGGTTTAAGAAACATACTATGAACATTATTTTTCATTTTCGAAAAGGTTTAGCAGAAATTCATCCGCAAACCGGCGTCAAACTTACTTTCTGGTACGCGGAGGGTGATCACCATTTGTACCATGTATTGATCAATCACTACATAACTTGAACGAAATTCATCGCTCACTCTATCCGCCTTGGGCGCAAAAATCTTCCCATATAGGGATGTTCATACATGCACAGTTCCAAACCCAGAAGGTTTTAATCTTGCTCAACAATAATATGTAATTCAACATATATATATATATACGGGTAATCGACAAAAGGTGTATCAACATGTGAATAAATGCCATGATTATCCAAGTGGGGACACTTGTATAACCATTTAGAAATCAACTTAACGAAATATATATCCGAGCTAACATGTTGATAATCAAAGCGTATATAATGCATGCATGGGAATAGAATAATTATGAAACTTCTTACTTATGTCCATTGCATAAAGGAAATGCAAAGGTAGGATACTTGCCTGATTTGCTGATTACAAATCTCAACTTAGGTTTTATCTCTTTATCACAACCTATCAATAAGTAGATCATTAGATTCGATTAGAACAATATATCATAACACATAGTCTTTATTATTACGGTTGAAGACATAGTCTAATCACGTCATCACATAATCGCAGTGATCATACTTTTAGTTCATAATCTATACTTTTATACATTTTTCAAATATCTCATCCATGCTTCTGAAGCCTTTTTTTTTCTATTATAGATTCGACATTTGTCGACGTCATCGACGACTTTATCGGGTAATTCTTGAGTCTAAGACTCTTATTCTATACCTTAACATCTGTAAATATCAAACATTTTACTTTTAATCATTTTCAAATTTTCCGTAAATTGAAAAATTTAAAATAATTCAAATCATCACTCTACAAGACCTATCGTGACATAATCATTACCATAGGTGTTTTTCAAAACTTCATAACTTCATAATCGGGTTCTCAAGTCACTAGTTTGACCAGGATATAACTTTCAAACATCTAATCATAATTAAATGATTTAAACATTAAATAATTCCATTATCATTAATAATTAATTTATATTAAACTATTAATGAAACCATTGCCAAAATATAAAAGTTATTTATAATAACTCAAACTATTTTTAAAACATTTATTTTACCCTTAAATAATTTTTAAAACAATTAAAATCATTTTAAATAATCACCATTAATATATAAATATTAATGTACTATTCATCAAATATTAAAAGTCATTAATTATAACTTAAAATATTTTTAAATCCTTAATATCCTCTTTAAATGATTTTTAAATAAATAAAACCATTTTAAAACTATTTATTTAATAATAATTATTAAATAAACTAAATGTCATTAATATTATCTTAATATCATTAATGTTAAGTTATTAATGAAATTATCTTTTAAATATTAAAAGTTATATTTTATAACTTAAAATATTTTAAATACCTTAATTTCATTTAAAATGATTTTTATAATATTAAAATCATTTTTAAACTAAATTATTTAATATAATCATTAAATAACTTTAATATCATTAATATATAATTAATTAATGAAATTCATCACAAAATATTAAAAGTCATGGAAAATAACTTAAAATATTTTCTTATACCATAAAATAATTTTTATGATTTTTCATGAATTAAAACTATTTTTAAATCATTTATTTAATATTATAATTAAATAAATAAATACCTTTATATTCCAAAAGTACTAAATATTTTTGAAATATACTCAAAATAGTTAAAAACTATTTTTCAGACTTTAAAATAATTTTTCATAATTTATTTGGTATTTTTAATAATTAAAAACTAATTTTTTCTAATTTTTAAATTAATTTCCAGAAAATAAAAATAATAACCGTCGCTAAAGGCCCCTATAGCGATAGAACCGTCGCTATAGGTGTTCTTGAGCTGCCCAGATCGTCATGTCAGTGCACAAGGTTACTAGTTTGACCGAGATTTAATCCATGATCTAAATGTTTTCTGGGTTTGTAAAAACTTTAATGTTGTAGTACTAATGTAATACTACAACTATACACTAATTTCATAACCAAACAACAACAGATCTGTGAGATCTAATTGATGAAAAACCTTGTCGACGTGTTCTTCAGAAATTACGGGTTGCCCGAAAACTTCGTCAACAACCGTCAACGACCTTAGTGGTCTTATTCGGTCGATCGGTACATGTTATAGGTGTTTTTATACGTCGGTACATGTAGTCCAACTTACGAGAGAACATGATTAAATCAAGATTCAAGTCTAAACATTAACAATACCAAAGATATAAATCATCAAACTCATTAAAAGTTTGCATATCAATTCGGGTTTTCGAATTTTAAAAACAGAATTGTGTAGGGTACTTTGGATCTTTATATCTTTCATTTTGAGTTTGATCTAAGTGATCTATTGATTCTAAGTTGTAGATAACATGTAATACTACAACTCTATTGCATAAAAAGCTTATAACAACAACAGATCTAACGAAAAGAGGCGTGGCCAAACGTGACCTCAACAATCTGTTCTTGAATATTTACGAAAACCCGAAAAGTTCTTGAAAGCGATTCGATTGATGGTGGTTTGACCATCAATAACTTCTAATCTACAATAGCTATGACCATGATTCCTTTTGTAGAATAAAGACAACATGACAGACTACACATAACAAGCTTTAAACATCAAAAACACTTAACAGGATGAGATCTACAGCCTCTGACATTTGTTGTCAGAACACAAAAATGAAATTTTCCAGATTTTGAAGATCTTCAAATCGAAGCTTACGAATGTTATGGAATCAACATCTAGCAACCCGGATCATCCTTAGACACTATAATCAACATGTTTTAACATTTAAACATAACATCTAACACCAAAAGTTTGAGAAAAATCAAGCTAGAGTTTATACCTTTTCTAAGCTTTGATTACGATTTTTACTCTTGATTTGTTATTGGTGTGAATGGGGCTTGATTATGAATTGATATGGTAAGGAAATTTCGTAGGTTTAAGCTTGAGAGAATGAAGCTATGTGCTTGTGAATAAATAGGCCAAAATGGTACATTTCTCTCTCTTGGATCCATAAAATAATGTATGAAATGATTGTAATGGTGATTGATGGTAATACTACACATTTCATAGGTGATTTCTAGATGGAACAGTTGGATTTTGTGGACATGTGGTAGCAATAAAGCATAATTAATGAAAATAATGCATTTCCCTCTCTTTAATCTATATAAAAAAATATAATAGATACATTGGATGCTACACTTGGATAATTCCATTGTTTGCTAATGATAACATGGTAGGTAAGCATGTTGGGCATTTTGTTACAAGATTCCATCAACAATGTAAGTAATAATACACTAAATAACCAAAAAGGGCATTTTGGTCATTTCACATATAATTTTAAGGGCATTTTTGTACAAGGCAATTAAATGTAATATTTAACCATTAGATTATAATTCTTACCATTTACCAATTAATTTCTATCCTTTGGTAAATTACAACATTTATACTGATAACATCGTAATTAAACCCGATAATTTTAAATTAGGGTTTTCTATAGAAAATTAGGGTTTTCTAATTAGGGTTTCTTAACGTCATCAATTAGGGTTTCTAATTGACCATTAGGGTTCTCTAATTATCTCGTGTATATTTACTAACACAGTCATTACAATCTCTAACTTCAACCGATTAAGGTTATAATAATTAGGGTTTGTCTAATTATCGGTAAAAAAAAATAGTAATTAGGGTTTTCTTCTAATTACAGAGCATTATTCGTACACACGGTAACTTCATATACACAAGAAACTTCATATACATTATTAATTTTCGGTCATTTCTCATAATCGAGTTTAGGGTTTCACAAAGATCTTCATCTTTATGACCTAATCAATAAAATCATGCTGCTCAATAATATCTCATCGCATATACACGATTACATAATTATTGTATTGTAAAATCATTATAATAATAATATAATATTATTATTCTCATCTCTTGATCACAATCCCAATTCGTGGTTTGGATCTCATATCTAACTTCTCTTTTCGCATATCAAGTTAAAATACTTGATTTAAATATTACGAACAATTCATATAATAAAATATATATTATATAAGTTCTAATTATCACTTCATATATTATTTCCAATCATGTTATCATGGAAAATAATTAATAAAAATATTTACCTTCTGAAAATTAATTACCATAAAATATAATTTGTAGTAATTAATGATTCCAAAATTATTTCTAATTTTTCAAGTAATAAATATATTTGTATCTATCGTTCACTTATTCTCGTCATTAAATAAAAAAAAAAATTTATCATAAAATTTCTTATATATATAGGAAATCTCGGGTTATTACATTCACCCTCCTTATAAAGGATTCCGTCCCTAATCACCGCTTTAAAACTCATATGCGAGGAAGGGTACATAGCTTACATATAATCATTGCACGTAGACCTTGATCATACTTGATCGAACTGATCTTTAACTATCCTTCATAACACTTGATTAGGCAGAAATTTGATCTCTAAAAGAACTCAAAATTTCTTTATAAAATTACCTACTATATATATATATATATATATATAGGAAAACATATAAGATATATAAGTGATTCACATAGCACCTGGAGTTCTGGTTCCAGCTGCCACCGTATCCTGGACCGTCATGTTATAGACCCTTGGAGTTGCTAACGTTGGGGTACTGGTTGAGTGTGGTCCTGTTGTTGCTAAAGAACCACTGTTTCTCCCTGTGGTTATGTTTCCTGCCTCCATTCCCCTCTTTGGACAGTTCCTCACCAGATGCTCAGTCGATCCGCATATAAAGCATTCACTGATCTTCCTTGAGTTGGGGCAGTTGGGAGAGATATGACCCTCTTGCCCGCACTTAAAGCACGCGAACTTACCCATTAGACACTCGTCAGAGTGATTCTTTTCGCAGTTCTTGCATTGCACTACCTGCTTCTTTGTACCTTCCTGCTTCACTTGAACATTCCCTGAAAAATTCCTTATCCTCTTCTCACCCCGATTCCCACTACTACTTTCTATCTTCACTGCTCCTCCTGACTTGCTCTTGTTCTTTTTCTCCTTGTTGTAGAGGCTCATGGCCTCACTTCCCTGTTCAGCTATGATAGCCTTTTCCATGAGTGCTGCAAAAGTATCTATTTGCAGTACTGCCACCTTATTGTAGAGCCAGGGTTTTAAGCCTAGCTCAAACCTCCTTGCCTTTCTAGCTTCTGTACTTACTTGATGTGGAGGAAACCTAGCCAACTCATTAAACTTTGCGGCATACTCCGCAACAGTCATGTTCTCCTGTTTTAACTCCAGGAATTTTACCTCCATTCTAGACTGCATACTAACAGAGAGATAGTTTTCGAAAAATAAATCCTTAAACCTATCCCAAGTAATTTCTTCTTCTCTCACCTTTAGAGTTTTATTTGCCTCCCACCAAAAGTTAGCCTCCCTTTTATCATATAAGTGGCAAAAGCGGTCTTTTGCCCTCATCTACTCTAGCAATTATGAGCGCCTTTTCTATTTCGTTCACCCATATACGGGCTTCAGTAGGGTCATTTAATCCTCCTAACTCGTGGTCCTACGACTTTGAAGTCTTTGAATTTCGCCACGATTGTCCAGTTGGTTCCTGCAATGGTATTCCTTCCTAGCATTTGAGCTCCATCATGTTTGCAAAGTTTTGCATCGATTACAATTTGTCGTTCTCCAGCATTAGTAGATTCTTCTACCCTTTGGTTTCGAGTTCGACGGATTGGCGACATTATCTGGTTAAATAAAACCATAAATTATACCTTTACATTTTAAACATTATTGCATAAGATTAATGTATTAAACTCGTTTCATTTCTCAAACTTAGATTCATATTCATTTATCGAATATTTACATAACACATACTGCTTTAATTAACAGCTATCCCTTTGTGACTACGAAAGTCGGGATTTAAAATCTTGATCAACATAAAGTTGAAAATAGTTCATTACTTAGCACACACATTACACAAACATAACATAACCCATACCACTTATTTACCAAGCCTTTCTTCTCGGACATTCATTCGCTCGATGTCCCTCCATTCCACAATTAAAACATCCTCCTTGTTTATAGTTGGGGCAACGAGGAGATGTATGTCCCTCACAGCCGCAAATATAACATATCTTCTTCCCTTTCTTCTTATCAGGTTTTCCTAAGTCAGGATCTTCTATCTTTCTTTTTCCCTTACCTCTCGGAGCTGCACACGAAGTGTTGCTTGAGGCTCCCATCTGGTCAATTTGGATTTTGAGCTTATCCTGCTCTTTCATTGTTTCTAGCAATGCTTGACGCAGTTGGATATTAAGCAACGTCTCTATCTCCCACAGCCTTTCCAGCGTAGCAACCTTGTTCTCCAGATCCTGCACCTTCGTTGATGCTTGAGCAGCTTCAACTTTAGTGTCTGAATCACTATCTGTCAAACCCACCATTTCTGGATCTGATACTATGTTTTCCACTATAGCCACCTCGTCCGATTTGGGTTCCTGGTAAGCTTCTATTTCAGCTGTTGGCCTTGATATTAGCTCGGGGGTATGGACCTGATCCTTCTTATTCCACATATCTTTCTCACCCGACATCTACATATATAAGTTACCCTGATTAGCATATAGTATATATACACAACAATCAAGAGTTTTATATACGTTGTCTCTTATTTTGTTTGACGATAAATTTATTCAATTCTCATCAACGCTTATCTCTCTCTCTGTAGAAAGGCGCCTCCATCCACCGCGTGATCGAATCGCATAAAGGCGATGTCTATAGCTTTGCTCCAAGGTATATATCTTGGTGTCTTTGGCTTCTATCTCAACCTTCAACCTCTATCTCATCTCTCTCTCTCTCTCCAACCTCCCTCGTAACTTCGGCTAATTCTATACGTGTTCGGTGGCGCGTCGTCTTGTCTTTGCTGATTTGCGAAATCTTGAGAATCACGATTACTGCCTCCTCCTTGCTTGCTCATTTCTAACCTTTAAGTCGCAATAAGTTCCTAACTATCAAATCTCTTATCATCTCACCGTCTCATGTACTCCTTGCTAGAGTCCATCGTCTCTTGGGTCAAGGAATTACTATTTTAACTTTCGTCATCCATCCTATGACCACAATAAACGAGACAACATCATTCTTGAAATAAAATATATTCATCATTAAAATGAAGTAATATTTTATTTAGTACCACTAAAACTCGATGAATCTCTTCAACTCATCATATCCTATAACTTCTCACCAGTACTTACGTCTCTCGGTTCACCGAATATTTATCTTAACTTTCGTCCTCCATTCTACTAAGGTTATAACCTAGGTTTAGCATTCCTAACGTTTATAACCTCTGACTTTGATACCAACTTTGTGGCCCCCAAATCCGGGTACTTGAAACCCGAACTCGATGCTTCACGCGATACCATTTCTATAAATTTGAATAATACAATAGTAATATTACATTCAAACTTAATTTACATACATCAAAGTTTACTTCCTGTAGTGCGAGACCTTCAAATACATTCCTTACAATACTTGAATAGATACCAATCCAACTATAACCATTAACTCATAATACACACTTATTCAATCAGCTTTCCTTTTCCTTTGTTCGTGCCTGAGCCTTCAGGTTGCTCATACATAACTGAAAACATTTAATTTAAGCAAGGATGAGCATTTGAGTGCCCAAAGTAAGTAATAGTAATTATATATATAAAATTTGAAAGAATATAAGTATTCTCTTTCCATAACACTTCTACAACGAATCGAAAGTTGTGAAGTAATCATCTTGATAAAAATTCACATAACAATTCTCTTTCAATTTCTTGAAATTAGGCTCCACCCATGAATAGGGTTTAAGAAACATACTATGAACATTATTTTCATTTTCGAAAAGGTTTAGCGAAATTCATCCATAAACCGTCAAAACTTACGAACACGGAGGGTGATCACCCACAGTTGTACCATGTATTGATCAATACTACATAACTTGAACGAAATTCATCGCTCACTCTATCCGCCAGGCGTAAAATCTTCCCATATAGGGATGTTCATACATGCACAGTTCCAAACCCAAGGTTTTAATCTTGCTCAACAATAATATGTAATTCAACATATATATATATACGGTAATCGACAAAGGTGTATCAACATGTGAATAAATGCCATGATTATCCAAGTGGGGACACTTGTATAACCATTTAGAAATCAACTTAATGAGAATATATATCTCTGAGCTAACATGTTGATAATCAAAGCGTATATAATGCATGCAGGGAATAGAATAATTAAAACTTCTTACTCATGTCCATTGCATAAAGGAAATGCAAAGGTAGGATACTTGCACGATTTCTTTGATTACAAATCTCAACTTAGGTTTATCTCTTTATCACAACCTATCAATAAGTAGATCATTAGTTCGATTAGAACAATATATCATAACACATAAATCGCCTATTACTACGAATTGACATAGTCTAATCACGTCATCACATAATCGCGGTGATCATACTTTTAGTTCATAATCTATACTTTTATACATTTTTCAAATATCTCATCCATGCTCTTCTGAAGCCTTTTCTTTTTTATTATAGAGATTCGACATTTGTCGGCGTCTTAAACGACTTTATCGGCAATAATTCGAAGTCTAAGACTCTTATTCTATACCTCAACATCTGTAAATATCAGACATTTTACTTTTAATCATTTTCGAATTTTCCAGAAATTGAAAAATTAAAAATAATTCAAATCTGTCACTCTACATGCCTATCGTGACATAAGCTTTATTACCATAGGTGTTTTCAAAACTTCATAACTTCATAATCGGTTCTCAAGTCGACTAGTTTGACCGGATATAACTTTCAAACATCGGATCATAATTAAATGATTTAAACATTAAATAATTCCATTATCATTAATAATTAATTTATATTAAACTATTAATGAAACCATTGCCAAAATATAAAAGTTATTTATAATAACTCAAACTATTTTTAAAACATTTATTTTACCCTTAAATAATTTTTAAAACAATTAAAATCATTTTAAATAATCACCATTAATATATAAATATTAATGTACTATTCATCAAATATTAAAAGTCATTAATTATAACTTAAAATATTTTTAAATCCTTAATATCCTCTTTAAATGATTTTTAAATAAATAAAACCATTTTAAACTATTTATTTAATAATAATTATTAAATAAACTAAATGTCATTAATATTATCTTAATATCATTAATGTTAAGTTATTAATGAAATTATCTTTTAAATATTAAAAGTTATATTTTATAACTTAAAATATTTTTAAATACCTTAATTTCATTTAAAATGATTTTTATAATATTAAAATCATTTTTAAACTAAATTATTTAATATAATCATCAAATAACTTTAATATCATTAATATATAATTAATTAATGAAATTCATCACAAAATATTAAAAGTCATGGAAAATAACTTAAAATATTTTCTTATACCATAAAATAATTTTTATGATTTTTCATGAATTAAAACTATTTTTAAATCATTTATTTAATATTATAATTAAATAAATAAATACCTTTTATATTCCAAAAGTACTAAATATTTTTGAAATATACTCAAAATAGTTAAAAACTATTTTTCGAGACTTTAAAATAATTTTTCATAATTTATTTGGTATTTTTAATAATTAAAACTAATTTTTTCTAATTTTTAAATTAATTTCGAGAAAATAAAAATAATAACTATTTAAAAGGTTCCTATAAGCGTAGGTAACCGTCGTTATAGGTTGTTCTTTTTTGCCCAGATCGTCATTATCGATTACACAAGGTTACTTAGTTTGAATTAGAGATTTAATCCATGATCTAAATGTTTTACGGGTTTGTAAAAACTTTAATGTTGTAGTACTAATGTAATACTACAACTATACACTAATTTCATAATCAAACAACAACAGATCTCATGAGATCTAATTGTGAAAAAACCTTGTCGGGCGTGTTCTTACGTGTTTTACGGGTTGCCCGAAACTTCGGTCAACAACTTGTCAACGACCTTAGTGGTCTTATTACAGTCGATCGGTACATGTTATAGGTGTTTTATCGTCGGGCCATGTAGTCCAACTTACGAGAACATGATTAAATCAAGATTCAAGTCTAAACATTAACAATACCAAAGATATAAATCATCAAACTCATCGAAGTTTGCATATCAATTCGGGTTTTCGAATTTTAAAATGAATTGTGTAGGTACTTTGGATCTTTATATCTTTCATTTTGAGTTTGATCTAAGTGATCTATTGATTCTAAGTTGTAGATAACATGTAATACTACAACTCTATTGCATAAAAAGCTTATAACAACAACGGATCTAACGAGAAGAGTGGAATTGACGTGACCTCAACAATCGTTCTTGAATATTTCGAAAACCCGAAAAGTTCTTGGCGCGATTCGGTTCGATAGTGGTTTGACCATCAATAACTTCTAATCTACAATAGCTATGACCATGATTCCTTTTGTAGAATAAAGACAACATGACGACTACACATAACAAGCTTTAAACATCAAAAACACTTAACGGGATGAGATCTACGACCTCGACATTTGTTGTCGAAACAAAAATGAATTTTCCAGATTTTGAAGATCTTCAAATCCGAGCTTACAATGTTATGGAATCAATATCTAGCAACCCGGATCATCCTTAGACACTATAATCAACATGTTTTAACATTTAAACATAACATCTAACACCAAAAAGTTTGAGAAAAATCAAGCTAGAGTTTATACCTTTTCTAGCTTTGATTCGATTTTTTTAGCTCTTGATTTGTTATTGGTGTGAATGGGGCTTGATTATAGGTGATATGGTAAGGAAATTTCGTGAGGTTTAAGCTTGAGAGAATGATGCTAAGTGCTTGTGAATAAATAGGCCAAAAATGGTACATTTCTCTCTCTTGGATCCATAAAATAATGTATGAAATGATTGTAATGGCTGATTGATGGTAATGCTACAGCCCACAGGTGATTTCTAGATGGAATGGCCGGATTTTGTGGACATGTGGTAGCAATAAAGCATAATTAATGAAAATAATGTATTTCCCCTCTCTTTAATCTATATAAAAAAATATAATAGATACATTGGATGCTACACTTGGATAATTCCATTGTTTGCTAGCTGATAACATGGTAGGGTAAGCATGTTGGGCATTTTGTTACAAGATTCCATTAACAATGTAAGTAATAATACACTAAATAACCAAAAAGGGCATTTTGGTCATTTCACATATAATTTCAAGGGCATTTTTGTACAAGGAAATTAAATGTAATATTTAACCATTAGATTATAATTCTTACCATTTACCAATTAATTTCTATCCTTTGGTAAATTAAAACATTTATACAATAACATCGTAATTAAACCCGATAATTTTAAATTAGGGTTTTCTATAGAAAATTAGGGTTTTCTAATTAGGGTTTCTTAACGTCATCAATTAGGGTTTCTAATTGACCATTAGGGTTCTCTAATTATCTGTGTATATTCTACTAACACGCTCATTACAATCTCTAACTTCAACCGATTAAGGTTATAATAATTAGGGTTTGTCTAATTATCGGTAAAAAAAATAGTAATTAGGGTTTTCTTCTAATTACCGACATTAAATAATACCACAATAACTTCATATACATAGTAAATTTCATATACACACGATTGCTTACTCGGTCATTTCTCATAATCGAGTTTAGGGTTTCACAAAGACAAGATCTTGTCTTTGTGACCTAATTAATAGTCATTGCTCAATAATATCATCTCATATATACATAGTACATAATTATTGTCTTTGTAAAATTATTATAACAATAATATAATATTATTATTCTCATCTCTTGATCACAATCCCAATTCAGGTGTGGATCTCATATCGACTTCTCTTTTTGCATATCAAGTTAAAATACTTGATTTAAATATTCTGAACAATTCATATAATAAAATATATATTATATAAGTTCTAATTATCACTTCATATATTATTTCCAATCATGTTATCATGGAAAATAATTAATAAAAACATTTACACTTACAAAATTAATTACCATAAAATATAATTTGTAGTAATTAATGATTCCAAAATTATTTCTAATTTTTCAAGTAATAAATATATTTGTATCTATCGTTCACTTATTCTCGTCATTAAATAAAAAAAAATTTATATGCAAAATTTCTTATTTATTTTATATATAGGAAATCTCGGGTTATTACACTTGCTTAATCGTTGTTGTTCTTCTTGCTTCTTTAAATATAAAATCTAGCTTTTCCAACTTATTCTCTCTAACCAATAAGCTATAAGTTATTGGTGTTTTTGAACAAGGAACAAATGAACTCCAAAGCTTGCTATTTATAGGAGTTGTTAGGTTAGGGTAGTTTGGTCATTAGGCCATCCCACCTCCTTAATCACTTCCTTAATAAACCTCCATACTATTCATTACTTAAACCCTAAGTTTACTTGCTCCTCACATGAATTACTTGGCCATCACAACACTTAACCATTAAGTCTACTTGATCATTAAGTCTACTTGCTCATCACACAAAGTTCTTGGTCACCAATTCACCCATGTGATCATGGGTTGCCCCATGGGTCACCCTAACACAATGGATTAATAGTTTGGGCTTAAGGTTTAATTAACCTAACATATACACTGGGCTTGCATTAACAATTCTTTGGGCTTTACCATTAGCTTGTATTGGGCTTACACATTAATCCCTATAGGACTTACCTATTTCTACACTTGGGCCTTATCAATATCTCATTGGACTTTACAATTTCTTACTCAATCCTACAAGTCCATTACATTTGGCTTAAAGCCTTATAACGTATAATCTACGTATTAATCTCATATTCCACTTTGTATACTTATTCATGTACGATATACCATCATTCATACATACTCGTATAATACCTCATATTATACTCGTATTTATTACCTTGTACAATACATACGTCTTATACAATCATCACTTTAATTCATTATACACATTCCATTTCCTTCTCGAAAATCACTTTCCCTAATCGTTAAGTTTTAAGTCCGCAGGAGAAAAACTGCATTTGCCATAACTGAAATATTATTAGATATTCCATCTCGCCTCGATATTCCATCTCGCCTCGATATTCTATCATTACGTATTTCTCGAAAGTTCAAAAATATTTCCCGAGCAGAAATGCGTGAATAGTGTTTTTTGGAAAATTTCTCGAAAAGTTTTTACTTTCATCTTGGAAATTCAAACACTTTAATTCCACCACGTAGCCAAAATACTACGCCGTTCCGATATGTCTAGGTCATAGAACGACCTTTAACTAGCTTACTCCCATAACTAATTAATTAAATTCATTTAATCCACATAATCAAATAAAAATTTAATTCTCAAAAATTCAAATTTTCTGGGGCGTTACACTCTTCCCCCCTTATAAGGATTCTGTCCCTAGAATCTCGCTAACACTACATCCACCATTGAGGAAAATTTTTCTTTCATTTTAATTTCAAATTCCCACAATGCTTTTACGACATTGTGGTTCTTTCATTTCACCTTCACCGAAGGTATTATCTTAATTCAAATGACTTATCACTTCCTATCAATACTCTGAGTTGGAAGTTAAACACTTATTAACATATTACACTATCTTCCTTTTATTAGTCCTTCTTTTAACTCGAAATTATCTGAAACTCAAATTCCTCCTTCAAAACGAGATGATACTTGATCGTCTCTTTATCCTGTATCCTCTTCTTCATTCGCTTGCACTCTTCATTACCTAGTTGTACTTAATTAACTCATTCCATTATCGTAGATTGAGTCTACGTTATGAATAACATTTCTGCTACTTCATTCCATAATTTAACTTCTAACTTTGTCCTCGCCACCTCCGTTATTAACTCATTATGAGTCACTAATATTGATAGCTTTTCTCTATCTCTCCTACAAAATACATCGGCGTCTATGCTTTCCTTCACTGTATGATATAAGATATCACAGTCCTTCTCTACCACATATTCCACTCCTTCTGTATGTAGATACATTTCAGACTCTTAGAGTCCGTGTATATCTCACCTTTCTCCCCGTATCAATACTATCTTCAGATTTTTAATTTGAAAACTACAGCTGCCAATTATAGATCATAAGTAGGATAGACCTTCTCATAATTCCTTAACTGGCATGATGCATACACAATGACCTTGCCATGCTACAAGAGCACGCAACCTCGTCATCTATGCGAAGCATTGAGATACACTACAAAATTCCTTGTATCATCTGATAGAGACAATACAGGTACCTCACTTAACTTCCCTTTTTAGTTCCTGAAAACTATTTTTCTCACTTCCCATTCTGACAATGCTAACCTGTGACACTAATGGTACTTTCAACCATAGCACCTCACAAGGGTACCTATCAATTTTCCACCAACTTGCTCGGCGTCCCCTACGGAAAGTCTAACTTCAGTACATCAGTCAACCCATATGACATAACCATAACTCGTAATAACCATAACGATTTCTGAACATCATCTTAGGTACATCGTTCTTTCTTACGTTTTACCGATAATACCCCATACACAAATATATTTTAGGAAAATACTTTTCCCCTTTCAACTGATCAAAATAGATCATCGATCCTGGGCAACGGGCATTTATTCTTAACTGCTAACCAAATAGTCATATATTTGACTTACGTATTGATTTATTTAACTTTACTTCTTAGGGTTCACGTTCTTTTGACCTAAATTTACGCGACCTACTTTCATTACCAGCTTACAGCTGCATGACATACGGAGATGTCTTACTTAATATGCTCATCATCTTCGATGATTTACATTCTTATCTTCTTCTTATTACTTCCCTAGGATTCAGCACACATCGCTTCTCTGCTAGTAGTCCATATGGTACTTAGAGTGGTTTCCCACAAACAACCAACAAACAAGTTCCCATCTCATCTACACTGCCATCGCAGTGAGTTAGATCGGTTGCCAGTTTTGTATATACCTTCGCTCTCTGAAGGAATTGTTTAGCCCAGCTCCCATATGTCAACCATCAAAGGTTACGATCGTACCACAACCTAATATTAATCATCCTTCTAGATTGCATCATGATTAGACAACAAGAAAGTTTTGGTGATTCATCACCATAAATTACTACCTTGGGTTTCTTAGAAAACCGAAAATTCATACTTTTATTCTAACAAATTATTAAAGTTTTATGGTTAATCAACTCATTCATACCGAGAATTACTTCAAATTCTCTCGACTTTATCGGTACTTATCTACCGAAACTTGCTTACATTTCTTTTTCATGAAACCATTTCCACGAATATAATCAACAAAAGTTATCCCCCTCATTCTCTACCTTAATGTATAAAGGTATTTATAATCCCTTTCGGGAATGAACTTAATCATTTAGCACACTTTTTTTAAAAAATAACACTCCAATCAAACCGCACATAAGCATTCATTGTATTGACTGGAATGATACTTATTACTACATCCGCTGATGCAACCGCATCCAGAAATGACTAACTTACCACTACTAACGCTTTTACTTTCCTCCAACCCCTTCTTTGGGCAATTTTTTGCCATGTGGTCTAACGACCCACATACAAAACAACCATGGTTTTTCTTAAGATTAGTACAATTGGGTAACATATGACCCTCTTGTCCACAGTTATAACAAACCAATTTCCCCTTCAGACAGACTCCTAGATGAGTCTTTCCACATGTCTTACACGCTTCGATCCTACGGTTAGGATCCCCTTGTCCCACTTCAGTATTCCTAGAGTTAAAATTCTTTCTTTTTAGCATAATGCCACTACCACTGGCATTCTCTGCCTTAATTCCTCCCTTTTCCTTGCTCTTATCTTTTCTCTCTTTGTGGTATTAAGTTAACATCTTACTACCACCCTCCGCTATAATCACTTACTCCAGAATGGTCCTATAGGATGCACTTTGGAACACAGAAATTCTAATTTAGAGCCAGGGTTTCAGGCCCTGCTCAAACCTACAAGCCTTCCTCTCCTCAATGTCCACTTGGTGTGGAGCAAACTTTACTAATTCATTGAATCTAGCCGCGTACTGGAGAACCGTCATGTCCCCTAGTTTAAATTCTAAGAACTTAATCTCCCTCCTCCACTGCATACTTGTAGGGAAATAATTCTCGAAGAAAACCTTCTTGAATTATTCCCACATTCCCGCATCTGTTTTAGCCCCACCCTGGTGAGCCTCCCACCAAAAGTTGGCTTCCCCTTTCATCATTGTTGATCGATTTCGCAATCAATGAATACGTGCAAGTATACACGGTCAACAAGTAATAAAGTGAAAGTAGAGTATCGTTCCCACGAGGAATTATTTAATAAAAATCACCAAGTACTAATTCTTAACCAAACTAATTTTATTTAAACAATCTCAAATCGTGTTTCTTCTAATTAAGAAAACTAAATTAACTAATTAAAACTAAGATTTTAACGAATGAATTCAAATAAATAAAGATTAAGACTTCAATATCCCCAATTATGAATTATAAATCAATTATCCAATTATCCCAATTATTATGCCTCTTTGAATTGTTAACAGAATTCTCAAATGCCAAAAGTCCTTTTCCAAGTGATCAATTGCCTTCTATTTAATCCAGATTAATCTTGCTATATTCCTATACAAAACAATTGAATTAAACTCTTTCCAATCCCAATTCCTTACGTGTTACATGCACGTGACAGATATTTCCATTCAATTCACAAACCTAATTTTTCACCATGCAAATAACTAAGTCACATGATATCATGCCCGAGTTCTAACCCTAGAATTCCTCTTCCAATTGCTTCTAGAGTAACAAAGTAATTCTTGATCAAATAATTAAGCAATAAGCACAAGACAAGATAAACAACTCACTTTAACATAAATAATTAGAATATAATGAATAACTAATTCATAGCCATAAAAAGTTCAATTGAAATCTGAAAAATAGTTAGTTCATAATTAATGAATTAAAACCAAGAATCCACAACTGAATAGACATCAAAAGATAAAAGTAAGATGAGAGAAGAGAATAGAATATGTTGTCAGCAAATCTGATGCTCCCCTCTTGCTCTTGCTCTTGATCTTCAATGGTCTCCAAGTTGCTTCAATCTCCAAAACTAATAAGAACTAGGGTTATTTTCTAATCTTAAGGAGTGTTTAATCTAGGCTAAGCTATGTAATCTCTCTTTATTTTATGCCTTACATCATGTATTTATAGGTTACAAGTACAATTTTAGTTTGGAACAACCCCTATCTTATTTGGAGTCAAAAGGTGTCAAAATTAAGCCCAAAACGCGTCGAGCCGCACAAACCCTTCCCCCAAGCGCCCGTATGACTGAACAATGTATTGAGTTCGCCCCCTAAGCGCCCGTATTTGTAAAATACACTAAAAATCGCACCCCGGCGTTGGTCCAAAATCTGACATTTTCTGCTCCGACGTCCTTTGGGAAAATGGCCATAACTTCTTTGTCCGAACTCTGATTTTAATGATTCAAGATGTTACGGAAAGATGAGAAGTAGATATACAACTTTCATTCTTGAAGTTTGTCGAAATAATGTCAGGAGCTATAGTCAAATTGGCTCCGAAGTGGTTGCTATGTAAATGGCAAGCCGAAAACGCGAATCTAGCCACCCCAAACATCGATCCATGTAACTTTTGTCCTAATTCCTATAAAATAACATAAAACATGCATGAATAGACACAAACACATAAAAACATCCTAAAAGACTTAAGAACAACAATAAATTAAGCCTGAATGTATCCAATTCATGGGTATAAAACTCACTCATCAAATACCCCCAAACTTAAATCTTTGTTTGTCCTCAAGCAAAAACACAAAAATGTTATGCAATGCAATGTAATGAAACTAATCTATATGCCTCTGAATCCAACGGTAATGACGAAACAAGTTTATTCAACCTACCTAGAGAAATCAAGTAAACATGATAATACATCATATTAAAACAAATCAAGATTTCCCAATCAATCATCAAATCTTAGATCATTATCACCGATATAGTGCGTGTGTGCTCTCACAACAATGTTAATCGATATAAAATCAAATTTAAGACATAATAGATATCTTTGAAGGCATCATACGGTGGTAAATTCACAAAATTCACGAACAAGCTATATCCACTAAAGTCAAACATCCACCAAGTTCAAGAGTCCAATCTGCGATACTTATGCTTTACTTTTCATTACGGGGCTTTTTGCTCTTTTCTCGTTTTATTGTTTTTTTTAACCATAAGCGTGCAATGTCTCATTCCATTAGGCTAACAAAGATGTCACCCCTTAGCGAGCTTTAGACCAACGACTCCTGCACCATATAAGACCTTAGGCGCTAGGTTTTAAGATACCCCTTCAGCGCGTTTCTACTCAAGTAACAAAGGCCCCGAAACAAAACTAGCCACGGTAATTTTTTTTTTCTCTTTTTTTTTTATAGATGGTTGGTGAGTGCGTTTTACGCTCCATCTCACGCTTGTGTTTATGGGGAGTGTTTCTCCTCAACCCACCACAAGACTCAACATGTTTTTTTTTTTAAAGCTTATATACCCTAAAATTTCCCCCAAACTTAAGTTTTATCAAAATTTAGCCATCTCCTACTATTCATGTCTTTCATTCCTTCACACTAGTATTATACTTAAGAAATCCATTATGTATCAATTTAAACTTAATCAGCTAACATAGTCATTATTAACGTGCTAACCTTGATTATACCAGCCAAAAGCAGAAAAAGATTCAATTCATAACAAGAAATCACATCAAAGCCTGAATATTCAATACTATACTTATCTACTTAACTCCAGTCTCATCATTGGCCAAAATAGACTTTTACTATCTAACAGTTGGAATCATGCAAATATAAACTAACTGCAACAAACATAGTAAACTAACTACTATTTTTGCGATTTTTAAATTTTTTTTTTAAACAAAAAAAAAAAACGAATGCAACAACTAAATGTAAATAACCCGAAAACATAGCGAACTACAATGTAAATGACTAACTATATGCAATACGACACTAAAATGCCCCCAAACTTAAACTAGACATTGTCCTCAATGACCTAAATAGAAAAAAATTAAAGCGGAGGACTTCCACGAAAATATAGCAATCTTCCTCCTTGCCCGCTAAGTTTGGAGAATAGGCTAAGCAAGCACATGGAACAAATTGGGCACCACACTTGAATTTGACTTGAATAACCTGTAAAACCATGATAGAAGCAATTTTATTAAATCCTAAATAAATGCAAATTCAAAACTACTAATATAAAACTTAATAAAAACTAAAAATAAAAATTAAACTTGGGTTGCCTCCCAATAAGCGCTTGTTTTATAGTCTCAGCCTGACTTCTTCAATTCTCTATCCAATTCCCCTACGAAAGTTGAGGAACCCTCCATCCATTGGAAATAATATAGCTTTTGGTAGGTTTCCATTTACGATAGCCATTGTATTAAAGTCACCTAGCATGCTTTCTTTAGATAAGATCACATTCAAGAACGTCCAGCATCTAGGTGGTTTCTCCATTGTGTCTGCGAATATATTCTGGTATTGAAGCTTGTCAGACACAACAGTTTCTCTTTTATCTTCCCCAAATTTCATCGCATACGATGGTTTCAAGGTGTACTTGCTTTTTACATCACAGAGAGTATTGCTTGACGACATGACTACCAATCGGACAAGGTTTTGCAAATCTAACTTGGGACTCTTGAATTGTGGAGGAGAAGGCACTTGAGGCATAAATAACATTGGCTCATCATCATTGGTTCTCACAATTAGTTCTTCACCGACCTTGTTGTCATTATCCCCACTTGTCTCCTCTTTTTTATCTCGTGGCTCATCCGGTTGTAGATTTGGCTCGGGCTCTCCATCAGTCTCGGAATCCATGTCATAGGTCCAGGTGTATTGAGGACGGCTGTTCAACGCATGTGCTATCTGTTCCACTTGATTTTCCAGATTCTTTAACGATGCCCCATGGCATTGCAATGTAAGATCTACTTGATTCAATTTCTTATCTTGTTCCTCGTTCTTTTTGTCAGAAGCTCTAATGAATTTTTCCAAGGCTTCTTCCAAACTTGATATCCTCTCTGGTTGTTGAGTCGGATTTTGAAATCCGGAGGTGTTTTGTTGTCTCGTGGTTGAACTTGGCAGCTTGATTGTTACTCCATGAAAAATCCGGGTGATACCCCCAATCCTGATGATAGTTGTTGGGATAGACATAATTATTGGGGTAATCACCACTATCTTTGACTCTTCAAATCGATGGCGCATTGATGACTCGTATGATTTCCAAAGACAATAATCACAAGTAACCGCCATACTTTGACGACGCTGAGCTTCAAAAGCTTCAAACATCGTCGAAAGTGTCTCAATCTGTGCTGACAATGCAGAAAGTTTCTCGAATCTTTCAATCTCCGCTCCCCTTGGTTGAGTCATGTTCGTGTATGGCCATTGATACACAAAGCCATCCATGGTACCTGAAAAGAGAGAAATATAGAAAGAGAATTAAAAATAAAAATAAAAATGTTTAAATTAAGACTAATTTGATTGAAATTAATATTGAAAACTAATTATTAAATTAATTCCCAAGAATTCGGCGCAAAACTTGTTGATCGATTTCATGATCAATGAATACGCAAGTATACACTATCAACAAGTAATAAAGTGAAAGTAGAGTATCGTTCCCACGAGGAATTATTTAATAAAAATAACCAAGTACTAATTCTTAACCAAACTAATTTTATTTAAACAATCTCAAATCGTGTTTCTTCTAATTAAGAAAACTAAATTAACTAATTAAAACTAAGATTTTAACGAATGAATTCAAATAAATAAAGATTAAGACTTCAATATCCCCAATTATGAATTATAAATCAATTATCCAATTATCCCAATTATTATGTCTACTGAATTGTTAACAGGAATTCTCAAATGCCAAAAGTCCTTTTCCAAGTGATCAATTGCCTTCTATTTAATCCAGATTAATCTTGCTATATTCCTATACAAAACAATTGAATTAAACTGCTTCAATCCCAATTCCTTACGTGTTACATGCGTGACAGGATATTTCCATTCAATTCACAAACCTAATTTTTCACCATACAAATAACTAAGTCACATGATATCATGCCCAGTTCTAACCCTAGAATTCCTCTTCCAATTGCTTCTAGAGTAACAAAGTAATTACTGATCAAATAATTAAGCAATAAGCACAAGACAAGATAAACAACTCACTTTAACATAAATAATTAGAATATAATGAATAACTAATTCATAGCCATAAAAAGTTCAATTGAAATCTGAAAAATAGTTAGTTCATAATTAATGAATTAAAACCAAGAATCCACAACTGAATAGACATCAAAAGATAAAAGTAAGATGAGAGAAGAGAATAGAATATGTTGTCAGCAAATCTGATGCTCCCCTTTTGCTCTTGCTCTTGATCTTCAATGGTCTCCAAGTTGCTTCAATCTCCAAAACTAATAAGAACTAGGGTTATTTTCTAATCTAAAGGAGTGTTTAATCTAGGCTAAGCTATGTAATCTCCCTTTATTTTATGCCTTACATCATGTATTTATAGGTTACAAGTACAATTTTAGTTTTGGAACAACCCCTATCCTATTTGGAGTCAAAAAGGTGTCAAAATTACCAAAACGGCGTCCAGTACACCAAACCCTTCCCCAACCTCATTGACTGGGCAACTGGCCACTGCGCTGAGTTCTAGCCATTGTTGTAAAATACACTAAAAATCGCGCCCGCACTACCGCCCAAAATCGACATTTTCTACTCCGACGTCCTTTGGGAAAATGGCCATAACGTCTTAGTCCGAACTCCGATTTTGATGATTCAAGATGTTACGGAAAGAGGAGAAGTAGATCTACAACTTTCGTTCTTGAAGTTTGTCGAAATAATGTCAGGAGCTATAGTCAAATTGGTTCAAAAGTGGCTCTTTATGTAAATGGCAAGTCGAAAACGCGAATCTAGCCACCCCAAACATCGATCCATGTAACTTTTGTCCTAATTCCTATAAAATAACATAAAACATGCATGAATAGACACAAACACATAAAAACATCCTAAAAGACTTAAGAACAACAATAAATTAAGCTTTGAATGTATCCAATTCATGGGTATAAAACTCACTCATCAAATACCCCAAACTTAAATCTTTGTTTGTCCTCAAGCAAAAACACAAAAATGTTATGCAATGCAATGTAATGAAACTAATCTATATGCCTCTGAATCCAACAAAGTAATGACGTAAACAAGTCTATTCAACCTACTTTAGAGAAATCAAGTAAACATGATAATACATCATATTAAAACAAATCGATAATTTCCCAATCAATCATCAAATCTTAGATCATTATCAACGATATAGTGCGTGTGTGCTCCACAACAATGTTAATCGATATAAAATCAAATTTAAGACATAATAGATATCTTTGAAGGCATCATACGGTGCAAATTCACAAAATTCACGAACAAAGCTATATCCAACTAAAGTCAAACATCCACCAAGTTCAAGAGTCCAATCATGCGATACTTATGCTTTACTTTTCATTACGGGGCTTTTTGCTCTTTTCTCGTTTTTATTGTTTTTTTTTAACCATAATCAGTAATGTCTCATTCCATTAGGCTAACAGTGTCACCCCTTTGCGAGCTTTAGACCAACGACTCCTGCACCATATAAGACCTTAGGGCGCTAGGTTTTAAGATACCCCTTCGGGCGTACTTACTCAAGTAACAAAGGCCCCGAAACAAAACTAGCCACGGTAATTTTTATTTTTTTTTATCTTTTTTTATAGATGGTTGGTGAGTGCGTTTCGCTCCATCTCACGCTTGTGTTTATGGGGAGTGTTTCTCCTCAACCCACCACAAGACTCAACATGTTTTTTTTTTTTAAAGCTTATATACCCTAAAATTTCCCCCAAACTTAAGTTTTTATCAAAATTTAGCCATCTCCGCTTATTCATGTCTTTCATTCCTTCACACTAGTATTATACTTAAGAAATCCATTATGTATCAATTTAAACTTAATCAGCTAACATAGTCATTATTAACGTGTTAACCTTGATTATACCAGCTTTCAAACAGGAAAAGATTCAATTCATAACAAGAAATCACATCAAAGCCTGAATATTCAATACTATACTTATCTACTTAACTCCAGTCTCATCATTGGCCAAAATAGACTTTTACTATCTAACAATTGGAATCATGCAAATATAAACTAACTGCAACAAACATAGTAAACTAACTACTATTTTTATGATTTTTAAATTTTTTTTAAAAAAAAAAAAAAAAACGAATGCAACAACTAAATGTAAATAACCCAAAACATAGCGAACTACAATGTAAATGACTAACTATATGCAATACGACACTAAAATGCCCCAAACTTAAACTAGACATTGTCCTCAATGATTTGAAATAGAAAAATTAAAGCGGAGGACTTCCACGAAAATATAGCAATCTTCCTCCTTGCCCGCTAAGTTTGGAGAATAAAGCAAGCACATGGAACAAATTGGGCACCACACTTGAATTTGACTTGAATAACTCAGAAAACCATGATAGAAGCAATTTTATTAAATCCTAAATAAATGCAAATTCAAAACTACTAATATAAAACTTAATAAAAACTAAAAATAAAAATTAAACTTGGTTTGCCTCCCAATAAGCGCTTGTTTTATAGTCTCAAATGACTTTTCAATTCTTTATCCAATTCCCCTACGAAAGTTGAGGAACCCTCCATCCATCTAAATAATATAGCTTTTGGTAGGTTTCCATTTACGATAGCCATTGTATTAAAGTCACCTAGCATGCTTTCTTTAGATAAGATCACATTCAAGAACGTCCAAAGATCTAGGTGGTTTCTCCATTGTGTCTGCTGCGAATATATTCTCGTATTGAAGCTTGTCGACACAACAGCTTTCTTCTTCTATCTTCCCAAACTCATCGCACCATGGTTTCAAGGTGTACTTGCTTTTACATCACGAGAGTATTGCCGACGACATGACTACCAATCGGACAAGGTTTTGCAAATCTAACCTGACTCTTGAACTGTGGAGGAGAAGGCACTTGAGACATAAATAACATTGGCTCATCATCATTGGTTCTCACAATTAGTTCTTCACCGACCTTGTTGTCATTATCCCCACTTGTCCCCTCTCTTTTCATCTCGTGGCTCATCCGATTCTGATTTGGCTCGGCTCTCCATCGATCCTCTAATCCATGTCATAGGTCCGTGTATTGAGACGGTCATTGTTCAACGATGTGCTATCTCTGTTCCACTTGATTTTCCAGATTCTTTAACGATGCCCCATGGCATTGCAAAGTAAGATCTACAACTTTGATTTTCCGAACTCCGATTTTGATGATTCAAGATGTTACGGAAAGAGGAGAAGTAGATCTACAACTTTCATTCTTGAAGTTTGTCGAAATAATGTCGAGCTATAGTCAAATTGGTTCAAGTGGTCATTGTAAATGGCAAATGGAAAACGCTAATCTAGCCAATTCCCCAAACATCGATCCATGTAACTTTTGTCCCAATTCCTATAAAATAACATAAAACATGCATGAATAGACACAAACACATAAAAACATCCTAAAAGACTTAAGAACAACAATAAATTAAGCCCGAATGTATCCAATTCATGGGTATAAAACTCACTCATCAATCATATAGGTCGCAAAAGAAGTCTTTTGCGCCTCACCTACGTTTGTAATAGCAAACGCCTTCTCTATTTCTTTTACCCATTTCTGGGCCTCTATTGGGTCCGTCGTTCCTTTGAACTCCGGCGGACCTATGCTTTTAAATTCTTTAAAGGTAGTCGTTCTGGCTACCCTAGGTTCTGCGGTTATCCTACCCCCAGTCTGGTTAAATGCAGCCGTTAATAAATTAATGAACTCCTTCATAGGATTGTTTCGACCCCCCCTTGATTTTCATTAGGTGATTCCGCTTCCTAATTACGCTGTCTTCTTCTTGACGACATTTAAGTAAAATTTCATTATTATTTATTTACTTACTTCGTTATTATTCGTCACATAACAACTCATATCATCACAAAGCATATTAAATAAAAACTTCATTATATTCATATGCTTCTTCATAGTCAAAACTATTTACAATTGAACTTCTCAAAAGTTGGGATTTACAAAAAGACTACCCTATTATATAAAAGAGGGTTTTACGTCACTACACACATTTTTATAACTCTAGCTTTCTAATAATGCATAACAGCGTCCTCGTGTTTCTCATTCGCAATCATCGCTACCGTATCTCGACTAATAGTATGTCGAGTCTGCCCCGACTCTATGAAATAACAAGCAACTTTCAGCTTGAAATCCTTATGAGAACTCTTATGGATGTAAGACATCCGTGCTATCTTCCGGTCCTTCTCCTCCAGTTTCTTACGAAGCTCTACCACCTTGTTCATATAATCCCTAGCCTTATTTATCATGAGCACCTTCTCATCATGCTCGGACTCAAAATCTGCTTCTGCAGACTCCTTAGCTACATAAAGAGCACTAATCTCTTCATTCTGATTTTGCACAACTGTACTCAGTTGCACATTCTTGTCATGCACTGCCAGATACAATGATCTCATTACATCTGGAGGTGATGACTCTAATGTAGGTACCAATGTATCAACCGATGTTACCTCCATCTCCTCCTCCTTGTAGACCATCATATTAAGATATGACGTTATATCCATATCTCCCTCAGAGTAGTCCTCCTACGAAAAGTACTCCACTGTCTCCGACTCCTCTAAAATAACTAATGGTACCTCTGCCACTAGCATGGGTACAGGCTCTACTATGTTCACAATTTCTTCTCTCACCGTGTGTATATCTCTATACATCAAGCTATCGTTTGACATCCTACCAAAACACATAACATGTTGATTAGTACATAACATACAATAGTATAAGCATAAATCACATTTAATCTATTTAGGGTTACTTTCCATCTTTTAAATCTTTCGGTACTAAGTTTCCTCAATACCTTATTAACTCATTCGACTTAAGTAAAGCTCGAGTTTACTTCCTTTGGACTTTTCCTTCCTTACGAGGTTATTAGCCTAAGGTTCTTTCCCCCTTAAGTTTTATAACCTAAGGCTTTGATACCAACCTGTGACGCCCCCAAATCCGGGTATCTTCCAACCCAACAGATGGTGTTACACAGTACTTATAACTGTACATTCATTCTATTGAAACGACATCAAAATATATGTATCAACGACATTCTTATTACATTAATAATATTGCATCCCGTTCCCAGGTTCTAAAACCATTACATTCTTTGTTCATCATACTATAATATATATAACTTACTAGTTTATTACAAGGTAAACTAATCGTTCATCTTCGTCTTGCCTTTATCCTTGTCGGATCCCTCGGTTTTAGCTGCATTCATATGGTTCAAGCAGGAGTGAGCATAACAAGCTCAGCAAGTATAACAATTTCTTTTTAAACAACATGCTTAAAACATAGGAATCGTATATCTTCAATAACTGGATAGTAGTTACGAAGTACTATTAATAATTCAAAATAGCATTTCTTTTCCTTCAAAACGTTTTACAATGACAATATTCAGTAAAACATCACTTCTGGCTCAAAACCATGAGCATTTCATAATTTCTTTGAAAAGGACAACCCGACACTAAGTCCGTAAGTCCGACATATCTTACGAGCACTTCTGGGTGATCAGCCCATAGTATTCTATGTTGATCAACACTATATTTATTAAACGTGTATACGTTTAAGTTTTGGCAACCTTGCGTGCCCATCGAATAATCGATGAAAAATATATTTGTTTATTCATACTTAGGCTTACCTTGAATCCGTACCAAACAATTGGCGTAGGATAGCGTTAACAATTCTATATTGAAAGACTTGTAAATAAATCAATCAATCTTTCAAGATTAGTCTAGCCGAGTTAAAACTGGCATTGATATTGTAACGACCGAGAAATTTGGATTTTATTGTAAAATAATTTTATTGAATTAAATAATAATAAAATTATATTTTATGAGATATCAAGATGGTTGTCAATCTATAACCTAATGATGTTGGAATGTCGTAGTATTTTAGCTACGTGAAGGAATTAAAGTGTTTGAATTTCTAAGACAAAAATAAAAGTTTTCCGAGAAATTTCTGAAAAATACTATTCATCGGTATTTTCTCGGGAATTAATTTTGAATTTCTGAGAAATACGTAATGATAGAATATCAAGGTAAGATGGATTATCTAATAATAATCTAAGTATGGAAAACGTAATATTTCGCTTGCAGACTTAATTTGAGAACGTTAAGGAAGGCGAAGTATTAATGAGTTAGTAATAATTGTATGATACTTAGGTATTGTACAAGGTAATGAAAATGAGTATAATACGATGTATTATACAAATTTGTATGAAGGATGGAATATCGTATATAATAAATTTCTATACGAGTTAGAATACGAAAATGATACATAGACAATATGTATATGTATTGAGCAATGATAATGGACTTGGAAGATTGGTTAGAATTTATACAAGCCCAAGTGAATTAAATGGTGAGGCCCAACTATTGATTATTAAACAAGCTAGTGTTTGTTAATGCAAAGCCCAAATGTTAAGTAAATCTAAGCCCAAGCTAGGATCCAATAAGTTGATTGACCCATGGAGCAAACCATGTTAATGCGGTTAATCTTGGTGATCAAGCATAATGTGTAATGACCAAGCAAGGGATAAGAATTTTATTAACCAAGTAATGAATAGTAAGGAGGTGGCTTAAGGAGGTGGGATTGGTTTATTGTCCAAACTACCCTAACCTTGTGAACTCTATAAATAGAGGAAGTTTGCTAGCCATTTAACAGTTGTTCAAACAATCCAACATATTCAAAGTGCTTAAGTGTTAGGGAGAATAAGCCATAAATAAGTTACTTTCATTTTAAGAAGAAGAAGAAGACTACTTTGCAAAGACTTCAAAGAGTAAGACCTCTTCTCCAATTATCTTCTATCTCTACCATGATAGGTTGATAAGAAAAGTATGGATTAAGGAACATGAATGTTAAGAAGTAAGAAGAAGAATGTGTAATCAATGAACTTAAGCCACATAAGTTGAAATAAGTCATTTGAACTTATAAAAGTTATGAACTTATTATAAGTTAACCTTGAATGTTAGTATGAAAACTAAGAGTTTATATGAATTTGTATCATGTATACATGAATGATATTATATGTTAAGAACGTATAAGTATAGTGATTAAAAGACCTTAACTTTCATAAGTTATGAACAATGAAGCTATAAGTAGTTTATACTTTAATAAGTTATAAGCTCATGAAAGAATAAGTCAAAATCCAACATGAAAATAAATTGTTGTATTAGGTATGTTGAGATGTTCATATGATGAATTGAATTCATTTGAAGTAATGAACAAATCATAAGTAATAAAGATTTGCCAGAAATTGCATGTTTGGACGATAAACGTCGAATTCGTGAAATTCTTAGATTAGAAGTCAAATTTTGTGTTTGAACTTGGAAACGTTGGTTTTAGATGGAGACAATTCATATTTGGTATTCTAGAGTTGCGGACTCAAAAATGACCGAATTCTGACTTAGAACGAAGAAACGAGCATTGAACGTTCACGAACGTGTATCGTTTTCGTTAAAAATGAACTAATAGGTGAATTTTTAGTAAACAAAGTCAAATAGATAAAATTCTTACATGAACGCATAGATTATGTAATTTGTGAATCGTAAGCTTTTGAACAAGCCAATTCGGACTTATAACGAAGAAGTTATGAGCCCGGGAAATTCGCAAAGTTGAAAAACTGTCCAAATTATCTGGCATGCCGGAAATGGCTCGTGGCGCCAACTTTCTAAACCATTTTGTCATCTTGCAACATGAGACTAAAACCGAGCATACTTGAAACTCAGCCAGCAAATAAAAACCATAGAGTAAATGATGAAATACATTTCCATGTACAGGACAACACCTACTGCAGAGTGGTGCTGCAACGCAGCCCACTGAGTAAGGACTCGCACCACATCGCCAAGTCCGGGGCATCCCCACTGCTAACTCACGCCGCAGCGCGAGATGTAAGCTTATGACTGGCGCCGCAATGCCAGTCCTTGATCAAAGATAGTAAAGAATGAAAATGAGTACAAAGAAAGGAATGGGATTAATTCGAATCGAATTTACCTTAATGAAACTTGTAGTAACATTGTTAAAACTTTGTTAAATCGTAAGGATAGTGTATGAAGGTTGAGATAACCTATTCAAATATGAATGCAAGTAGAATGATAAGCCAGAATTGATATTAAATAAATCTAATACATAATTAGATTGAGATGAAGGGTAAGATATAGTAATATACATACTTGATTATATATGACCTAATATGAGGCATTATGTGATCATGTGTTGTAGAGACTTGAAAGACTCGAACATAAAGTAATTATACTGTAGAAAATGCTAGAGGCAAGTATTCTAACTCTTGTCTCAGTTCAATCTAAACAATTTTTGAAGTTCATGGATCCTTACGCATGAATTGATGTATGTTGAAGTTAAAGCCAATCATTTCGGCTAGACTTGATATATTGGTTGGATTATTGATAATCTATCCATCTGTTATTAAATGTTGTTATCTTTTGTCAACTACTTGATATGGTTTTCAAAAGAAGACTGAGTATGTTAAACAAATGTTTTTGTCGTCATACGACAGGCACGTGAAGTTGCCACAAATTAAACGTACATACGTTTAATGAATGTAGTGTTGATCAACATAGAGTACAATAGGCTGATCACTTAGAAGTGCTCGTAAGTAATACCGGGCTTACGGACTTAGTTTCGGGTTGTCCTTTTCAAAGAAGAATGAAATGCTCAAGGTCTTGGACCGGAGTTAATGTTTTACTGTGACACCCCCAAATCTGGTACTTCCATTTCCACAGGATTTGGTGTTCACTGTACAACATCATCTATCTATCTACCCATAAATAAATGCAAACCATGCAATAGATAGAATAATAAATAATAAATCTCCCCTTATGGGGTTACAGCAACTGCTTAATAAATAAATCCCAGGTTACTCTTACCTTAAAACATCTGTGCTGAAATATAAACAAATAAGTCTTAAGTAACATCAATTCTAATAATCATTACATAACCATAATAACAAAACAGTCTTCATTACTTGCTAATCTTGCCCTTGCCCTTACTAGTGGAAGGTTCGTCTACTCTTTCGTTCTTAACTGCAATGTTATTATTACGCAAGAGTGAGCACAATTGCCCACAAGTATAACAATATAACAAATGAATAATAACATGCGAATGAATTAACAACTTCTAAAATAAAGCTCAACTTTTGAATCAAGAATGAATAACAAGAATCAAAAGAATTTCTGAGGGTCATAAGACCTTGAAATATGTCCTAGGTTGTCAAGTGTTTATACTTGAAACCTTTAACAGTCATAAGACTATGGACTCTTCTTCTCGTACTTAGGGGATCAACCCTTAGTACCATATCATCATGCATGTAATATCTTAACGCTAACGCATAAGTAATCCCCTTTACAGGGTTGTTCATCTCAGTTTGACATTCGAGTCCGCACCAAAGGAAGTTTGGTTTGGATAATTCATCAAGGGTTCTGAAATTTAGAAGGCTCATCAACTATGGACTAGTCGAATCAATAAGGGTTCGCTAGTCTAATAAGGTTTAACAATAACTGATAATTTAACTTGGATAAAATCTCAAAAGTATACAATAGAATAATTATTGTATAACAACATCATGCTTGAAGGATTAATAAGCTTTAATATAAGAAACAGACTTAATCAATAATAATGAGAGTTTGCTCAATGATAACAAGTAGGGTTAGAAAACTTGCCTCGTGCGTCGATTACACGTTAATAAAACTCGTTCTTTGATTTAAATCCTACATATCATTCATGTTCACAATACCAATCAATTATAACGTAATAACATCACAAGTTTATTCTTTGTCTAACTCGAGTTCATGACTATACTTAGTCAATTACTACACTTATTGTCAAAAATTAAGACTTCACAAACAATAAGGTAACTATGCACTTGATCATTCAATTCACACGTAATTGTGTTATGGACATGTTAAGAATTTATTCTAACACCTCATTATATGTCTAACAAGTTTTTATAATCATTAGACTAAGTTACTATCACATTTCTATACTTGATTACTAAAAAAACATTTTCTGGACATTCTGCTAAGTGGCTATTGTACCACTTTTGTACTCGGTTTCTTGTTTGTGGTCATGCCGCATGTGACTGGTACTTAATGACTATGGCAATGGTGGCCATGCATGAAATAAACTAGGAGTTGGCGCTGCGACACGACACTCCAGACTCTGAATTCCCAGTTTGCGAAGAACACAAAATTCAGCGAAATAAACACTACATAATCATTAGTTCCCCAATTTAAACATACACACATGTTAAAATTCATATATAATCAATACCCAACATTTATAGAGTGATTTTCACCCATTAAAACACATAATCATAGAATTAAAGCATGCAAATTGTACTGTTCTTGAAGTTTTGAACATAAATTCTAAAATTCAACGCCATAGATTCGATATAAGACCAAATCCAACCATTCAAATTTTGTTTTGTTCATTTTATCATGCATAATCATATAAGTGTGTGAATTTTACAAAACAATTTATGTTTGACATATTAAAAATACGTATAAGGCCATATGGCCATATAACATACTCTGAAGTCTTTTACTGTATAATTTCATGAAATTGATGATATGGTATCATATAAAATACATATTAAACATGCTACCATGACATAAAATCACGTATATAACCACATAGTCAATACACTTTCCAACCACATAGAATTTTACAGAAATTGGAGAGCCATATAATATAAAACTAAATGACGTAAATAGAATTGGGTTGAAGGATTACCCAAGCGTAGATGAACAAGGATGACAATTCTCTCTACTACAATCACAATACTCACAATCTCTCTCAAATTTCTCAAACTCTCACTGTATCTCTCTCTGTGTTATGCCAGACTTAGCAAAAATGAACTAACGCGTTGGTGGTCAGTTACCCAGTCATGGGTTAACTGCCCATAACCTCCCTTAGTGCCATGTTTGGCTAGCAAGAAAATAATTCAAAAACCATTTAATTTAATAAAACATTATCATATAGTTTAAATAATGTCACACTCCTTTATAAATAAAACCAATATCTTATTTAATTTATTTTAAATAAAATATAGTAAATTCTCATTAATTCATATAGTCACATAATTAAATTTCTCATTTAATAACAAAGTCGAATTCTTAAATTTCTAATTTAAATTAATTAAAATAACACTAGGCTCATTAAATATTTCTTTTAATATAATAAACTCACATAATCACATACTTGAATAATAAAAATTCTCCACATTAATTTAATAAATATAACTCATATAATTAAATTAATCTACCACAACTTCATCAATTAATTATTTAATCTAATAATTAATTCATCGAAAAATATTCATTCATTCCAATAAATATTAAAATTAAATTACAAAATCTCTTTGTTTGTCACATCTTTCCCCTCTTAAAAGGATTCTCGCCCCGTAATCACAACTCAATAATTAGTCCTGCTACATTCTTCCCTTTACAAAGATTCTCGCCATCGTAATCGCTTATAATATTCTAAGTAAATAAATGAGGATAATTCTTTATCATATTCTCTTCGAGTTCCCACGTAGCTTCTTCAGCGTTGTGGTTCCTCCAAATTACCTTAACAAAAGGTATTACTTTATTTCTCAGAACTTGTTCTTTGCAGTCGACAATTTGAACAAGAATTTCTTCGTAAGATAAATATTTATCGAAATGTAGGGGTTCATATTCAATCACATGCTTGTAATTGGGTTTGTAGTGTCGTAGGACTGAGATATGGAAAACGTTGTGGACATTCTCTAAAGCTGGAGGTAAGGCTACCTCGTAAGCAACTTCTCCAACCCTTCATAGAACTTCAAAGGGTCTAATGAATCTTGGGCTTAATTTCCCTTTCTTCCCAAATTTGATCTTTCCCTTCCAGGGAGAGACCTTTAGAAACACATAAGTACCCGGCTCGAACTCAACATTCTTACGGTGTGGATCGACGTATTTCTTCTGTCTATCTTGAGCTGCTGTCAATCTCGCTCGGATCATTTTGACTATTTCTGCTGTTTGTTGTACCAATTCCGGGCCTAGTAGTTGTTTTTCGCCAACTTCATCCCAATATAGTGGAGTTCTGCACTTTCTGCCGTATAACGCTTCATAGGGTGGCATGCCAATACTAGCGTGGTAACTGTTGTTGTAGCCGAACTCTACGAGCGGTAGATGTTCATCCCAATTTCCTTTAAAGTCCATTATACAAGCTCTTAACATATCTTCCGATGTCTGAATTATTCTTTCACTCTGTCCATCTGTCTGAGGGTGATATGCTGTGCTCATTCGCAACTGTGTACCCATGCATTCTTGTAGACGTTTCCAGAAGTTTGACGTAAAATGCGGATCTCTATCAGAAACAATTAACACCGGAACTCCGTGCCTTGAAACTATCTCTTTCACATATAACCTTGCCAACTGGTCTAAGTTGAATCTAATTTTGATCGGAAGGAAGTGTGCAGATTTTGTCAATCGGTCAACAATAACCCATATCTTTGTCAGTAGCCTTTACGAGAGAGTTGTTTGTGAGGGCCAACCACAAAATCCATCGTAATATGTTCCCATTTCCATTCTGGAATCTCTAAAGGTTGTAGCAACCCACTCGACCTCTGATGTTCTGCCTTTTTTCTTTCTGACATGTCAGGCATTTGGCAACACATTCTGTAACCTCTCGTTTCAAATTTGGCCACCAAAAATGTTTTCGAAGATCTTGATACATCTTGGTGCTACCAGGGTGAATCGAATATCTTGAGTTCTGAGCCTCGCTCAAAATTTCATCCTTAATCTCCGTTACTAGCGGTACCCAAATTCTATTCTCAAATCTCAGTATTCCTTCCTTATCCATCTTGAATCTTGATTCGGTTCCTTCAGATATCTTCTTTTTCACCGACTGACATTCGTCATCATGAAGTTGAGCCTCTTTAACCTTGTCTAGTAAAGTTGTACCAGATTGTATCTAAAATAGCTTCTCATCGATCTCCACAGGACACTTTACTTCTAATTCCAGCTTCTCCATTACTGAAATTAAATCCTCCCGTAATGGGTCAACAACATCGGTTTCTCCAATTCCTTTCTACTTAAGGCGTCTTACCACTACATTTGCCTTACCCGGATGGTATAGAATCTCACAATCGTAGTCCTTAATTAACTCCAACCACCTTCTTTGGCGCATATTCAAGTCTTTCTGTGTAAAAATATATTTCAAACTCTTGTGGTTTGTATATATTTCACACTTCTCCCCATAAAGATAGTGTCTCTATATTTTCAAAGCGAAAACCACTGCAGCTAACTCCAAGTCATGGGTCGGATACCCCTTCTCATAATCTTTCATTTCGTGGACGACACGCATAGTGATGACTCTGCTTGCTTACGCATAAGCACACAGCCAAGTCCTTTATGTGATGCATCACTATATACCACAAAATTTCCCGTATCATCTGGAAGAGATAACACAGGTGCTGAAATCAACCTCTTCTTTAATTCTTGAAAGCTTTCCTCACACTTCTCTGTCCAAATGAATTTGACCTACTTTCTAGTCAAATTCGTCAACGGAGTTGCGATCTTAGAAAAATCCTGAATGAATCTTCTGTAATAACCTGCCAATCCAAGAAAACTTCTTACTTCTGACGGTGTCTTCGACTGATCCCAGTTAATCACAGCTTCGACTTTGGAGGGATCCACCGAAATTCCGTCCCTATCAATCACATGTCCTAGAAATTGTACTCTTTCAATCCAAAATTCAAATTTCCAAAACTTGGCATACAACTTCTCCCTTCTCAATACCTCTAATGTCATCTTCAAATGCTCTTCGTGTTCTTCCTTGGTTTTCGAATACACCAAAATGTCGTCTATGAATACCACTACGAATACGTCTGCGAAATCTCTCACTACTGGTATCTCATCTATAACGGGACGAATTATTGAGTTGTGATTCTGAGGACAGAATCCTTTTAAGAGGGGAAAGATGTGACAACCGAGATTTTATAATTTAATTTAAATATTTATTGGATTTAATAAATATTTTTTGATGAATTAATTATTAGAATAATTAATTAATTGATGAAGTTATGATAGATTAATTTAATTATATGTGTTATATTTATTAAATTAATGTGGAGAATTTTATTATTCGAAGTATGTGATTATGTGAGCTTATTGTATTAAAAGAAATATTTAATAAGCTTAATGTTATTTTTTTAATTAATTTAATTATTAATTAGAGATTTAATAATTTGATATTATTATTAAATGAGAAAATTAATTATGTGACTATGTGCATTATTGAGAAATTATTATATTTTATTAAATTAGATATTGGTTTTATTTATAAAGGAGTGTGACATTATTTAAACTATATAATAAAGCTCTATTAAATTAAATAATTTTTGAATTATTTTCTTGCTAGCCAAACATGACATTAAGGGAGGTTATGGGCAGTTAACCCATGACTGGGTAACTGAGCACCAATGCGTTAGTTCCTTTTCTATTTATCATACATCTTCTTCTTTTCTATTATTCTTCTAAGTCTGATAAAAACATCACAGAGAGAGAGTTTGAGAAAATTGTTGAGAGATATTGCTTGGTGTTTGAGAATTTTTGAGGAAGGCTTTAATTCATCTCCCATTATTTTATCTACGCTTGAGTAATCTCTTCAACCCAATTATTATTTTTACGTCCTTTAAGTTTCATGAATATGGCTTAAGTCTTTTGTGAATCTCTACAAATTGGAAAGTTGTTATAAGAATATATGTAATAATACGAGTAGTGGCATGTTTTATATATATATTGCATAATTCCATATCATCAGTTTCATGAAATTTTACAGTATACAATTACAGAGTATGTGATATGGCCATATGGCCTTATACGTGATTTTTATATGTCAAATAAAATTTATTTTGCAAAATTCACACATTGATATGATTATGCATGTTAACATGAACAAAATGAAACTTGAATGGTTGGATTTGGCTTTATAACGAATCCGTAGCATTAAAATCCATGTTTTTGTTTAAGAACTTCAAGAACATCAAGAACAGTACAATTTGAATGCTCTAATTCTATGATTATGTGTTTTAATGTGTTAAAATCACTCTATATATGCTGGGTAATGGTTATGTATAAATTCTAGCATGTGGGTATGTTTAAATTGGTGAAATTAATGATCACGTAGAGTTTATTTCGCTGAATTCTGTGTTCTTCGCGAACTGGAAATTCAAAATCTGGAGTGTCGCGTATGACGCCAACTCTAGGTTCGAGACTCAAGGCCACCGCCACCAGTAGTGCCAGACACCAGCATTGCACAAGCATTACATCATAGCCAGCAAATGCCCATGATGATAAGATAAAAGTGAATATGAAATACTACTTAGCGAAATAATCGAAATGAGTTTTAAAAGTGTACAAGTATGGAAATGTGATAGCAACTTAGTCTAATGATTATAAAGACTTGTTAGACCTATAATGAGATGTTAAATAAATTCTTAACATGTCCATAACACAATTACGTGTGGGTTGAATGATCGAATGCATAATTAGTTTATTTATTCGTGAAGTCTTAATTTTACACTAAGTGTAATAATTGACTAAGTATAGTCATGAATTCGAGTTAAACAAAGAGTAAAGTTATGATGTTAGTACGTTGTTATTGACTGGTATTGTGAACGTAATTGGTATGTAGGATTTAATTCAAAGAACGAGTTTGTTTAAGTGTAATCTACACACGAGGCAAGTTTCTAAACCTTATCTTGTTACATTGAACAAGTTTTCCAACTCTACATTTACGTTGAGCAAGTTTCTTACCCTAAACTTTCGTTGAGCAAGTTTCCTAATCCTACTTATTATTGTTATATAAGTTGATTAATTCATCTTTCGATATTGATCAAGTTCTCATTATTATTGATCAAGCCTATCTTATATATTAAAGCTTATTAATCTTCAAGCATGATGTTGTTATACAATAATTATTCTATTGTATACCTTTTTAGATGTTATTCTAGTTAAATATTCATTCACTGTTAAACCTTTTTAGACTAGCGAACCCTTATTGATTCGACTAGTCCATAATTGATGAGCGTTCTAAATTTCAGAACCCCTTGATGAATTATCCAAACCAAACTTCCTTTGGTGCGGACTCGAATGTCAAAACTGAGATGAACAACCCCAGATAGGGGGATTATTTACGCTTTAGCGTTAAGATATTATTGCATGTGATGGGTACTAAGGGCTGATCCCCCTAAGTACGAGAAGAAGAGTCCATAGTCTTATGACTGTTAAACAGTTGATAGCCTAGGACATAGTTCAAGGTCTTATAACCCTCAGAATTTCTTTTGATTCTTGTTATCCATTCTTAATTCAAAAGTTGAGCTTTATATCAGAAGTTATTATTTCTCTCACATGTTATTATTCATTGTTATATTGTTATACTTGTGGGCAATCGTTCTCACTCTTGCATAATAATAACATTGCAGTTAAAAACGAAAGAGCAGACGAACCTTCCACTAGTTAGGGCAAGGGCAAGCTTAGCAAGTAATGAAGACTGATTATTTATGTGATTATGTAATGATAGTTAGACTTGATGTTACTTAAGACTTATTTGTTTATGTTTTCTGCACAGATGATTTAAGGTTAGAGTAACCTGGGATTTATTTATTATTCAGTTGATGTAACCCCATAAGGGGAGAGATTTTATTATTATTTCTATATATTGTATGGTTTGCATTTTATTTATGGGTAGATAGATAGATGATGCTTGTACAGTGAACACCAAATCCTGTGGAAATGGAAGTACCGGATTTGGGGGTGTCACAGGTTGGTATCAAAGTTGTAAGGTTATGAACCTTAGGTGGGGGGAACAACCTTAGGTAATAGCCTTGTAGAAGATTGAGAACATAGTAGTGGTTGACTCTTATCGAGTTCTAAGAAATGAATTTCTAAATTCATTAAAGATAATAAAAGACTTTATGTGCTTATGTGTTAATTTATGTGTTCGCTAGCACGTATTAGTAACTAAAACTTAAAATTTTGTTGTCAGGATGTCGGATGTTGGAGGAGCTAGTCAAGCTAGGGAGGAGGAACCCCGATTACCTATAGAGGAGGAGTCCCAAGACATTCATGTCGTCAGGGAACAACTTGTACAGAGAGAGCCATCTCCGTTGATCACTGTTGCTGGTCAGGAGCATGAGCCGGAGACTGATCCAGAGGAGGATCCTGAGGAAGAGGAAGAAGAAGAGGAAGAAGAGGAGTTCCCACCGAACTCCATTGATGCAGAGATGTATGATGCACTCTATGATCGTATCGTAGAGTTACAGAGATCTTGCTTTGGGATCCGATCAACAGTGAGTTAGTCGCCAGATTACTATTGACCAGAAGGATAGAGAGATTGTGACTCTTCAGACACGTTTGGGAAACGTGGAGTGGGATCTGGTTCACGAGAAGGGTCAAACCGAGGACAAGTCCGCAGAGATAGAAAAGCTGAAGAAGGATTTGAAAGAGAGCTTAGAGAGGCTTGCCATAGAAGAGGAGGGTTGGGTACGAGAGTCACGTCCTGCTGATCTTGCAGAAGATGATCGTCGTGCGAAGAAGGCTAAACTTGAGGAGACGTACTCTACACTACAAAATGTAATGGATGCGGTCCAAGATCGAGTTAGGAAGTATCCAATCCAGTTTAAGGATCTACCATCATATAAGCTAGATCGCAGAACGATGTCTCGCATCATGGAAGAGGAACGTAGCAAGGCTATCCAGCGCCTTAACAGATAGTGATAATATTAGTTTAAATATGTGAAAACTATTTGATAGTTAATGATGTAAATTCTGATATGTTCATAAATAAAGGAATATTGTGATGTTTTAAATCCTGTAGATTCTTTATCTCGGGATAGTTGATGTAAATAGCAGTGATGCTATCTTATGATGTAAAGACTTTTGAATTAAATGAAATGTCAAAGTTTATTTGAAGTAATGTGTTAAGTGAGTTATAATTAAATGTTTAGTTAAGTCTTAAATGTTTTAGAGATTGAGAAAGATCTAATAAGCATATATTCTTAACAGAAATATGCCGCCTAGAAGATAAATCGTCAGCAAGCCAAGGAAGGGTCAACAAACAATAACAACGACGCCAATGCTAACTCCATTCAGCAATTGGTAAACCTTTTAGCTGGAGCACTTAATAATCAACCCCAAGCTCCACCAAATACTTCGTTTAAGGACTTCAAGGCGGTGGCACCGCCAAAGTTTAAGGGTTCCATAAACCCAATTGAAGCTCATACGTGGGTAATGGAGATGGAGAAGGTGTTCGATGTTGCTAGGGTAAGGGATGATCAGAAGACTGCTTATGCAACGTTTATGCTGAAGTTCGAAGCCAGTTATTGGTGGCAGGCAAACAAAGTGAGAGGAGGTGAAGGTGTAATATCCTGGGAAAGATTCAAAGAGATGTTCTTTGAGATGTACTTTCCGGCTAGTTCACAAAATCAGATGGAAGTCCAGCTTCTAGAGTTGAAGCAGGGAAGTATGTTAGTAGCTAATTACGCGGCAAGGTTTAACGAGTTGGCTAGGTTCACCACATACCAAGTGCACACTGATGAGAGGAAGGCAAGACGATTTGAGCAGGGATCAAGCCTCAGTTGTATAGCAAAGTGTCAATGTTCCAATTGAACACTTTTCTTTGGAGTGTTAGAGAAGGCCATACTCACGAGAGGTGGAAGTAATGCAATAATGAAGTATAATCGGGAGCGCGTAAGAAGAAGAAGAGTGAGAAGGAAGGTAATAACAAGATCGGTGGGAGTATCACCGGGGAAATCACAATGATCGAGAGGAAGTGGTCTGAAAATTCGTTGGCCGGAAGTCAACAGGGAGGGCAGAAGAAGAAGATTGAACCGTGCCCAACCTGCGGAAAAAGAGTTTGTCTGAAGGGGAAGCGAGTGTGCTACAATTGTGGTCAGGAAGGCCACATAGCACCAAACTGTCCGAACCCAAAGAAGGGTGCATGCTTCACATGTGGATCAAAGGACCATCTTGCAAGAGATTGTCCTAAGAAGGGATCGGGAGGGACAAGTTCAGGAAGAAATAGAGGAAATACTGGTGGAAGCACTCTGACCATTGCAGGACCAACCGCAACCAATCGACCGATAGCCAGAACTTTCAACATGATAATGCAGGACGCGGTACAGTCTCGCGATGTGGTGTCAGGTATCATTCCGATCAATAAAGTTAATGCTTACGTGTTATTTGATTCGGGTGCTACTTGCTCATTTATATTCGATGACTTTGCTAAGAACTTAGAATTGTTTAAGGACGAGTTAGAATACCCCATGAACATAGAAATTGCGAATAGAGAAATTATCCCTATTTAGTATGTGCACAAGAACTGTAGAGTAGATATTAAGGGTAATATCATGAACGTAGATCTTATCCCTATTCGACTTGGAGAATTTGATGTTATTTTGGGTATGGATTGGTTATCCAATTATGGGGCGGTAATTGACTACCAGAAGAAGTGTATTAACCTTATGACTCCGTCAAAGGTGGTGTTTTATGGTAGCAAGTCGCCTAGACAAGCGAGTTATCTGATGATGATGCAGGTCAGGAGATTGTTAAGACAAGGCTGTGTAGGATATCTAGCTTACATAGTCGATAGTCGTAAAGAGAACCCAAAAATTGATGAGATTCCAGTAGTGAGAGATTTCATAGACGTATTTCCGGACGATTTGCCAGGACTTCCTCCAGACAGAGCAGTTGAATTTGTGATCGATTTGGCTCCAGGAATGACCCAATATCTAAGGCACCATACCGAATGGCACCGGTAGAGATGAAAGAATTGATGGTCCAACTACAAGAATTACTGGACAAGAAGTTTATTCAACCAAGCGTATCACCGTGGGGATCGCCGATTTTATTTGTGAAGAAGAAGGATGGAACAATGCGACTCTGCATAGACTATAGAGAACTGAATAAGGTCACGATTAAGAATACGTATCCATTACCACGAATTGACGACTTGTTCGATCAGTTAAAGGGAGCAAGATATTTTTCAAAGATAGATTTGAGAAGTGGTTATCATAAACTGAAGGTGAGACCAGAGGATGTACCAAGAAGGCGGTTATTTAGAACACGATACTGGTCACTCCGAATTTTTGGTAATGTCATTTGGTCTAACGAATGCTCCTGCAACATTTATGGGCTTAATGAATGGAGTGTTCAAGCCGTTTTTGGACAAATTCGTAGTGGTATTTATAGATGACATTTTGGTATATTCAAAAACCAAGGAAGAACACGAAGAGCATTTGAGGTTGACATTAGAGACATTGAGAAGAGAGAAGTTGTATGCTATGTTTTTGAAATGTGAATTCTAGATTGAAAGAGTACAATTTCTTGGACATGTGATTAATAGAGATGGAATTTCGGTGGATCCCTCCAAAGTCGGTATTTGTGATTAATCGGGATCACCAAGAGCCGCTTCGGAAGTAAGAAGTTTTCTTGGATTGGCAGGGTATTACAAAAGATTCATTCAGGATTTTTCCAAGATCGCAATTGCGCCGACGAATTTGACTAGGAAATCGGTGAAATTCGTTTGGACGGAGAAGTGTGAGGAAAGTTTTCAAGAATTAAAGAAGAGGTTAAGTTCAGCACCTGTGTTATCTCTTCCAGATGATACAGGAAATTTGTGGTATATAGTGATGCGTCGCATAAAGGACTTGGCTGTGTGCTTATGCAGAATGGCAGAGTCATTGCGTATGCGTCACGACAACTAAAGGATTATGAGAAGGGGTATCCGACCCATGATTTGGAGTTAGCTGCAGTGGTTTTTGCTTTGAAAATCTGGAGGCACTATCTCTATGGGGAGAAGTGTGAAATATATACAGACCACAAGAGTCTGAAATATATTTTTACATAAAATTCTTGAACATGCGTCAAAGAAGGTGGTTGGAGTTAATTAAGGACTATGATTGTGAGATTCTATACCATCCGGGTAAGGCTAATGTGGTGGCCGACGCCCTAAGTAGAAAAGGTCGGGAGAAATTGATGACGTTGACCGCTCAGGAGGAGCTAATTTTAGCAATGGAAAAGCTGGAATTGGAAGTGAAGTATCCTATGGAAATTAACGAGAAACTGTTCCAGATGCAAGCTGGTACAACTTTACTGGATAAAGTTAAGGAGGCTCAACTTCAGGACGAAGAATGTGAGAAAGTGAAGAAGAAGATATCTGAAGGGACTAAACCGAGATTCAAAATAGACAGTGAGGGACTACTAAGGTTTGATAGCAGAATTTGGGTACCGCCAGTACCAGAGGTTAAGGAAGAAATTTTAAGCGAGGCTCATAACTCACGATATTCGATTCACCCTGGTAGTACCAAGATGTACCAAGATCTTCGACAACACTTTTGGTGGCCAAATTTGAAACGAGAGGTTGCAGAATGTGTTGCCAAGTGTCTGACATGTCAGAAAGTGAAAGGAGAACATCAGAGACTGAGTGGGTTACTACAACCTTTAGAAATCCCAAAGTGGAAATGGGAATATATTACGATGGATTTCGTGGTTGGCTTCTGAAACAACTCGTAAAGGCTACGACGCATGATATGGGTTATTTATTGGACCGATCGATTGAAATTCGCACACTTCCATCCAATCAAAATCAGATTCAACTTAGATCAGTTGGCAAGGTTATATGTGAAAGAGATTGTTTCAAGGCACAGAGTTCCGGTGTCAATTGTTTCTGATAGAGATCCGTGTTTTACGTCGAGCTTCTGGAAATGTCTACAGGAATGCATGGGTACACAGTTGCGAATGAATATGACATATCACCCTTAGACAGATGGACAGAGTGAAAGAATAATTCAGACATTGGAAGATATGTTAAGAGCTTGTATAATGGACTTTAAAGGAAATTGGGATGACCATCTATCGCTCGTAGAGTTTGGCTACAACAACAGTTACCACGCTAGTATTGGCATGCCACCCTATGAAGCGTTATACGACAGAAAGTGCAGAACTCCATTATATTGGGATGAAGTTGGCGAAAGACAATTACTAGGACCAAAATTGGTACAACAAATAGCAGAGATAGTCAAAGTGATTCGAGCAAGATTGACAACAGCTCAAGATAGACAGAAGAAATACGCCAATCCACACCGCAAGAATGTCGAATTCGAGCCGGGTAGTTATGTGTTTTTAAAGGTCTCTCCTTGAAAGGGAAAGATCAGGTTCGGAAAGAAAGGAAAATTAAGCCCAAGATTCATTGGACCCTTTGAAGTTACGAAGAAGGGTGGAGAGTTGCTTATGAGGTAGCCTTACCTCCAGCTCTAGAGAATGTCTACAATGTTTTCCATGTCTCAGTCCTACGACCCTACAAACTCGATTACAAGCACGTGGTTGAATATGAACCCCTACATTTCGACAAAGACTTGTCTTACGAAGAAATTCCTGTTCAAATTGTCCACCGAAAAGAACAAGTTCTGAGAAATAAAGTAATACCTTCTGTTAAGGTAATTTGGAGGAACCACAACGCTGAAGAAGCTACGTGGGAACTTGAAGAGAATATGATGAAAAATTATCGTCATTTGTTTTAGTTACTAATCTGTGCTAGCGAACACATAATTAACAAATAAGCACATAAAGTCTTTTATTATCTTCAATGAATTCAGAAATTCATTTCTTAGAACTCGATAAGAGTTTACCATCACCATGTTCTCAATATCCTACAAGGCTACTACCTAAGGTTGTTCCCCACCTAAGGTTCATAACCTACAGCTTTGATACCAAACTGTGACACCCCCAAATTCGGTACTTCCATTTCCACAGGATTTGGTGTTCACTGTACAACATCATCTATCTATCTACCCATAAATAAATGCAAACCATGGAATAGATAGAATAATAAATAATAAATCTCCCCTTATGGGGTTACATTAACTGCTTAATAAATAAATCCCAGGTTACTCTAACCTTAAAATATCTGTGCGAAAACATAAACAAATAAGTCTTAAGTAACATCAGTTCTAATAATCATTACATAACCATAATAACAAAACAGTCTTCATTACTTGCTAATCTTGCCCTTGCCCTTACTAGTGGAAGGTTCGTCTGCTCTTTCATTCTTAACTGCAATGTTATTATTCAACGCCATAGATTTGATATAAGACCAAATCCAACCATTCAAATTTCGTTTTGTTCATTTTATCATGGATAATCATATAAGTTTGTGAATTTTGCAAAACAATTTATGTTTGACATATTAAAAATACGTATAAGGCCATATGGCCATATAACATATTCTGAAGTCTTTTACTGTATAATTTTATGAAATTGATGATATGGTATCATATAAAAACATATTAAACATGCTACCATGACATAAAATCACGTATATAACCACATAGTCAATACACTTTCCAACCACAGAGAATTTTACAGAAATTGGAGAGCCATATAATAAAACTAATGACGTAAAAAGAATTGGGTTGAAGGATTACCCAAGCGTAGATGAACAAGGATGACAATTCTCTCTACTACAATCACAATACTCACAATCTCTCTCAAATTTCTCAAACTCTCATTGTATCTCTCTCTGTGTTATGCCAGACTTAGCAAAAAAATGAAAAGGAAGGAAGACGTATAAATAAAAGAATGAACTGACGCGTTGGTGGTCAGTTACCCAGTCATGGGTTAACTGCCCATAACCTCCCTTAGTGCCATGTTTGACTAGCAAGAAAATAATTCAAAAACCATTTAATTTAATAAAATATTATCATATAGTTTAAATAATGTCACACTCCTTTATAAATAAAACCAATATCTTATTTAATTTATTTTAAATAAAATATAGTAAATTCTCATTAATTCATATAGTCACATAATTAAATTTCTCATTTAATAACAATGTCGAATTCTTAAATTTCTAATTTAAATTAATTAAAATAACACTAGGCTTATTAAATCTTTCTTTTAATAAAATAAACTCACATAATCACATACTTCGAATAATAAAAATTCTCCACATTAATTTAATAAATATAACACATATAATTAAATTAATCTACCACAACTTCATCAATTAATTATTTAATCTAATAATTAATTCATCGAAAAATATTCATTCATTCCAATAAATATTAAAATTAAATTACAAAATCTCGGTTGTCACATCTTTCCCCTCTTAAAAAGATTATGTCCCCAGAATAACAACTCAATAATTCGTCCCATTACATTTACTATATATTGTTTTTATTGTAAAATATTTTAAAAGAAAGATGAAGTGCTATTTTGAATCATCAATAGTACTTCATAACTATTGTTTAGTTATTGAAGATATACGATTCTTATGTGTCAAGCATGTTGTTTATTGAATTTGTCATACTTGTTGTGCTAGTTATGCTCACTCTTGCTTGAACCATATGAATGCAGCTAAGACTGAACGTCCCGAAGGATCGAATAAGGATAAAGAAAAAGCTAAGGCAGATCGTTGAGCTGTCTATGTAAAAGTATAGGTTTAATGTTGTAACGTAATTGATATTATGACAAAGAACTTGTGTAATGGGTTAGAACTTGGGGAAATATAAATATTATTTTGATTATATAGAAGTCATGTTCGTTCTTTTGAAACTTTTCAATTAAATTAATGTATGAATGGTAGTACCGTATTGCACCATATTTTGGGTTGGAAGATACCCGAATTTGGGGGCATTACAGATTTGTATCAAAGCCTAGGTTATAAAACTTAAGGGAGAAATTAGAATCTTAAGTCATAACCTTAAGAAAGAATAAAGAAGTAAAAGATGAAAAATAACCTTATAAAAATGTATTATATTATGTTATGTGTTTTATTATTCTACTGGCGTATACTAATCAAACTATATTGTTTTATTGTAGATGTCAGGAGAAAATGATATGTATAGAGACATACATGTAGTAAGCGAGGATTCGGTGAATCGAGTAGAAATACTACCAAATCCCATAGCAGTAGAACCAGAAGTGGTGGCAATCGAGTCTGGAGACTCGGATAACTTAGACTACATGTCTGTGTTTGATGGCATGCTAGAGGAAGAGGTGGGCGTGATGTCCTTTGACCAGGTTGCACCTATAGAAGAGTTGACTACGGGGGAGTCAATGAAGGCACTATTCATGACAGTATTGGATAGAAACGTCCAGTATTGTCAAGAGGTTAAGGAGTTGAAAGAGGAACTTCAAGCTGTCTGGGAGGACAAAATGAGTATGGAGGGTATGTGGGAAGAGGAACACGACGATCGTGTTTTGGCCAAGGACAAGGTCCACGAGCTGAAACATGAAGTCTTTGAGCTCAAGTGATAAGTTGATTTTATACCTACTTATCTGGTATCTTTTACTTGAATTAGTTGCTTATATTCATGTTTCTTAGTTACTTTTCATGCATTTTGTATTTATTTTGTAGATCTTATGTTTGGGAACGGTATGAGCGACTATTGGTAAGGAAAAGCAAGAAAAATGCAAAGAAAAGCAATCCGGACATCATTTGGGCTTTCATGTTTACTTCATGTTCTTGGTTTGAAACTTAGCTTACATTGTAGAGCATCTTCGTAGCTTTCCGGAACATCTTGAATCATTCTAATCGGAGTTCGGATGCAAGAGTTATGATCTTTGTACCAACGGACGTCAAACTTCGCTATTTTGTTAGCCATTTTCATAGCAGTCCCTTACAGCCCAATTTCAACCTTCATCCGGCCAGAATTTCTCAATCATCAAATAATAAAAGTTGTAGAGCTCGTCGATATCTTCGATTTGATAGATGGCAGGCCCCATAACTCTTCCCGGATCAAAAATTATGGCCATTTTAGCAGAGGACACTCCAACAGAAAATGGACCGCGCGGGCGCGCGAATTTATAGTGCATTTCCCACGCGGCCGCGCGCGACCCTGGAGCCAAAAAACGTGATTTTTTGCTTGAGCGCGGCCGCGCCCAACTTCAGGCCAATTCCTACGTGGCCGCGCGACTTCGGGTGTTGACCAAAGCTGACTTTTCATTAAACAGTGCAATTGAAGCGTGATTTGGAGGGGGGGGGTTCAATTAGGGCTTATATACTAGACGTATTTTCATTATGTAAGAGATATTCCACCCCTTGGGGGCTAAAACTACTGTTATTTTCTTTCTTCAACTTGGAATAAGTAGATTAGAGTAGTGATTTTCTAGAGTTGATTAGATTGAAAACTTGAAGCGATTGGAAAGCATTGAAGATTAGACCTTGGATCAAAAGAACAGATTTGCACTACCATTCTCTATTCTTACTCTCTCTTTGATTCCTAATTGTATTTTATGATGTTTATTCAATATGTGGATGATAACTTTAATTCAGTTATGATTTAAACACTATTCTGAGATTGTAATGGATTCTATGGATTAGTTATTTCTGATATGTTCCATTGTTAGCCTTATTGATTGCTATAGGATTGTCTATTAAGATTCATGCTTATTTGCTTAGTTGATTGACCATCAATTACTGTGATAACCCATATGAACTTGAAAGACGAAGTATGGGTTTAGATATGATCTTGATAGCTTATGATTGTATATTCTACATTGTATTGGGATGTATGATTTGTGCTTAGGATAGACATATACCGAAGCGCCATTCGTAGTCAATTGAGAACTTAGGGCTTAAACCCTAATTATTTGTAAATCACATAGACGTAAAGTGGTTTAGGTAATGTGGGTGTTCATGTGTATTCTATCAGCTGTGGATTATATGTGATATGGGTATGGTACATTGAGCGATGGTTATACCTTACTTTTCGTGTTCTTGACTAACAATTCGGTACAATGAGTTTGGCTTAACATGAAATGTATGGGTTTGAATGAGTCAATAGATGAAATTATAATCTCAGGTCTTCATTATCTATTCTCACTCTAGGAATAGTTAGGTTTATTTAATTTCATAGTTTAAATATAACATATAATATCATTCGTTTAAATAAGACTGAAATGGTTATGGGTTAGTGCTTGGTAAACTTTATTAGTTAATTCTCCGTGGGAATGATACTTTACTTACTCTTTATTACTTGTTGACCGTGTATACTTACACGCATATATTGATCGGTAAAATGACCAACAAGTTTTTGGCGCCGCTGCCGGGGAATTAGCTTAATAAATTTTTGCCAACAATAATTTCAATAAAATTAGTCTTAATTTAAATATTTTATTTTATTTTAATTATCTTCTTATATTTCTCTCTTTTCAGGTACCATGGGTGACTTTGCTTATCAATGGCCTTATGCAAATAGGACTCAACCAAGGGACACAAGCACTGAGGGACTTAATGTATTGTCTACATTGTTAGCACAAATTGCACCACTTTCGGAGAGGTTGGATATTATTGCCCAACGCACTCAAGAGATAGTAGTTACATGTGAAAACTGTGTTGGCGAGCATCCGAGTTATCAGTGCAACATCAAGGTTGGACAAGTGCAGTTGGGGGTATCACCCAGATTATGAATGGGGCTATAACTTTCAAGATCAATACTACATCTCAAGTCCAACATATCCATCAGATTTCTCATATCCACCTCTAATGCAACAAGAAGAAAATTCAAGGTTGAAGGAATTCATGTCAAAAAGCATAGCAGACCATGAAGAGATGATGATGAGTCAGGAGTTATCAAGCGAAAATCTTAACAAACAGATGGAACAACTCATTAATTCGTCAATGAATGGTCCTCAATACATGGATTTCGAAACTGAGAAAGATAATTCAAGACTGGAGGAATTGTGGTTCAAATTTATAGCATCAACTGAGGAGAAGATGATTGAGCAAGATAGGTTAATTTCAAATCTTTAGAATCATATGGATCAAATGTTCTAAGCCTTAAATAATCGCCCTCCAAATAATTGGTGCTATAACATGGACGATGAAACTGATGGAGAGCTAGAAGTGTGCATGCCACGGAATGAACTGAAAGGAGTGGATATTGAGGAGACAACTGGGGGTATGGAAAATGAAGAACATGAGCTGACTTGTATAATACCCCAAGTTCCTTCTCAGTTAGAGTTAAAAAATTCAGTGAATTTTGCACACCCATGTCCCCATGGTAGTCACATCCAAAGCAAGAATTTCTGCGATTATGAGGCCTCTTACAAACCATAGTGGGCTGAGGAAGAGATAATAGAAGAAGAAAATCTTGTTGTATCTGTCATGCCTCAATGCAAAAATCTATTCACAGATACAACGGAAGGAGCACCTGGCTATGTAATAGAACTGGGGACATCATGTATAGGAAATATGTTAGGTGGCTTCAATCCGAAGACTCTCATGATGGGGAACCTACCAAAGAACATAGCGGTTCTAATGGATGGAGGCTTCCTAGCTTATCGTAGAGGAATTGGATAGTGGTGTCAAGAAAAGAGTCCAAATTTAATCTGATCAGAATCGAAAGCGCTAGATGGGAGGCACCCCATCCAATCTTTCTCCCTCCTTGTTTAATTCTTATTTACATTTCCATATTTAGTAGATGTTAGATAGTGGTAAATCTTAATAATAGTTTTATTGTTTCTCCTCTCAGGTTCAATCCAATTGCTATAAGCATTCAGGATCAAACAGAAGTCAAACCAAACTAAAACTGCCAGAGTACAGGGTCGCGCGGCCGCGCCCAACTACAAGCCAAACACCGCACGACCGCGCCAAAGCTCAGTCACAGAAAAAAATTGCTAACTTTTTAGAATTTCTGACTCAAGCATTCGGACATTTAGAAGCTCACACTCAATTTCCAACTATAGAATATCTCAAACTTAGCCATCGCCTGATATACCATCGGATCTTTAGGAGGCGAACGGAGATGACATTGCCACTTAGGGGAGTATTCTTTCACTTTTAATTACAATGAGGGCATTGTTTATTTTAAGTTTGGGGGTATTGTGTTGTAGTGAGTAGTTGTTGCATATAGTTAGTTGCATATAGTTTGATTGCATGTTTAAGTTGCATAGTAGGGGTATTTTAGTAGTTAAATTCTACATGAAATTATTATTTTTTGTTTGTTTTTAGTTTTCTTTTGTCTTGTTTACTTAGTATGTGTTTAGTTGCATAACATTGCATAATCCCAGGCTTTTAGTTAGTTGAATTCTAATTTGGCCAATGATGACATAGAAATTTGATAGATTTTTGAATTTAGTGGATATCTTGAGCTTAGTCATAATTTTATACATGATATAATTCATGCTTGCTGTTTAAATGTTACCAAGTGGCACGCCAATGTTCCTATTTGCTTGTTGGTTAAGATTAACATGCTTGTCTGCTGAGAAGAAAATATTGTTTTTAATGATAGAATTGTGTAGGAAGTGAGTAATGACTGTGAAGACACTTAAACTCAAGTTTTGGGAACGCATGGGTATGCTTGCTTTATATAAAAAAAAAAGAGAAAAAGAAAAAGATAAGAATAGAAAAAAAGAGAAAAAAATAGAATAATTATCGTGGCTAGTCTTGTTTCAGGGCCTTTGTTACTTGAGTAAGTACGCCCGAGGGGATTGTCTCTACACCTAGCGCCCTAAGGTCTTAATGGTCTGGGAGTCGTTGGTTGAAAGCTCGCTAAGGGGTAGCACTGTTAGCCTAATGGAATGAGACATTGCACAGTCATGGGAAATAAAAAAAACTCAATAAACACCGCGGGAAAGTGCGAAAATCGCCCTCGTGAGTAAAAATAAAGCAGAATAAACCCATCGTTGAACCTTAATTTGTATTGATGTATTGGAGTAGTTGATGTCTCATTAGTATATGCAGTTCTTGATTTAAACTTCAATTTTCTGTCTTAAGCATGTAGCATGTGGTATCTTCACCTTTGTCAAGCTTATCTGTGAACACATCACACACACACAACATCTTTATAGTAGGTTAGGATTATCTAATTGTATGTCATTATGCCTTTAGCTTAGTTTGATGCTTTGTTCTTGAATCTTGATATTTCTCTGAGGCATGTCTCACTGGAATTCTTAATATGGCTGGAAATCTGGGGATTCATTGTCATAGTAGCGTAGCTTGCATAGCATGTAGATTACATTATATTGTGTTACTTGGGGACAAGCAACGGTTTAAGTTTGGGGGTATTTGATAAGTTGGTTTTATACCTACTTATCCGGTATCTTTTACTTGAATTAGTTGCTTATATTCATGTTTCTTAGTTACTTTTCATGCATTTTGTGTTTATTTTGTAGATCTTATGTTTGGGAGCGATGTGAGAGACTATTGGTAAGGAAAAGCAACGAAAATGCAAAGAAAAGCAATCTGGACATCATTTGGGCTTTCATGTTATTGGTTTGAAACTTAGCTTACATTGTAGAGCATCTTCGTAGCTTTCCGGAACATCTTGAATCATTCTAATCGGAGTTCGGATGTAAGAGTTATGATCTTTGTACCAACGGACGTCAAACTTCGTTGTTTTGGTTAGCCATTTTCATAGCAGTCCCTTACAGCCCAATTTCAACCTTCATCCGGCCAAAATTTCTCAATTATTAAAGAATAAAAGTTGTAGAGCTCGTCGATATCTTCGATTTGATAGGTGGCAGGCCTCGTAAATCTTCCCGGATCAAAGGTTATGGCCATTTTAGCAGAGGACACTGCAACAGAAAATGGACCACGCGGGCGCGCGAATTTGTAGTTGTGATAACCCGAGAATTTGGACAATTTAGTAAAATCTTAAATGATTGATTTAAGGTCAAATAATAGACCTAGACAGAAAATAAGTGTATGCATTTGATGTTATTAGGATGGAATTTTGAGGATTTCAAAATTTCGTGAAGGCTTATAGGTGAATTATTCAGGATTAAGTGTTTATGTGATTAAGTTCTGTGAATATGGTTATGTTTTGTGTACAAAATGTGGTTAAGGGCCAAGGGTTGACCAGATAAATTATATCTGTAACAAACCCTAGGAATATATTAAGAACGCCAACGTTCAGTTAGAAAACCCTAACGTCTGATAAGAAACCCTAGAAATTGGTTTTGGAAACCCTAGTTTCAGTTCCGGGAATCCGAAACCCTATTTCGGTGCAAGAAACCCTAAATCGGGAACTTAATGGCATAAGTGTAAATAATTAAAAGATTAATTAGGGTTAATCTTAACAAATTGATTACAAAACCCTAATTCCAAATTTGAAACCCTAATACTTGATCTGAAAACCCTAGTTTCAGATTCTGATAAATTGAAGCCCTAATTTGGGAAATTAATGGAGAATTATAATGCTCTACTGCTATTATTATAATATTAATTAGGGTAATACTTAATTAATTAGCAAACCCTAATTTCAAATTATCGAACTTAAACTATTCCGTCAGGAACCCTAATGATGGATTTGAAACCCTAATTTATAATTAGGAAAAATGAAAGTGTTAATTGAATATTTTAATGTTAATTAGGATATATTAATTCTAATTTAATGTTAAGTAATTAGAAAAACCCTAATCTAATTACGAATATTTAATTTCTATATTAGAAAATTATTTTCTATTTGGAAACCCTAAATTTATGGGTTGAAAACCCTAATGACGATTTTGACCCTAATTGCTTAATTAGCAATTGTAATTAAGAAATGCTAATCCTAATTAGTAAGATTTAAAGTGTCATTAAGAAATTTTAATATAATTAGAAAATTCTAATTATAATTTGGAAATAATAAATTTCTATTTTTAAAAATCTAAATTTGGAAATTTTAGAAAATCAAATTGTTAAACTTGAGGGTTCAAACCCTAAACCCTAAATATTTCCAAACCCTAAACCCTAACCAAACCCTAAACCCTAAGGGTTTGGACCATTTACTAGAATGCCATTAAAATTAGAATGGAAAAGACTAAACTACCCTTTGTTGCATTATGGGACATTGCTTGTAAATCTAGACCTATGGAGGGTTGTTGAACCAAAACCTAGCATAGCCTTTGACAAATCCAAATTTACCACCAAATTAAAAAATGATCAGATTAACCAACATGTCAATTTTTTTTTTTATAAATTAAAGAGAGAGAAATGCTACTTTATTTTTTCATTTGAGCCAAAGCTTTCTCTCTCTAAGATTTCGAAATTTTAAAGAGAAATGGAGAGATAAGTTAAGATGATATCATATCTCAGCTTAGCAAGAACAGATTCAAAGAATCAGATTCAAGAAAATCAAGCATAAAGGTATATGAACCCTAATTTCGAAAATCCTATGATTTTATGTTATTTGTTGTAATTTGTTGGCTAGATATGTGTTAGAGGGTGTCATTTGATGATCTGGGTTGTTAAAATTCAGATCCATATCATTTTGATGCTCGAAATTAAAGTTTATAAAAATCTGGAAAAGTGAAAAATTGAGGTCTGACAACGAATGTCGTGGCCTCTAGATCTTTAATACTGTTAATGTTTAGGTGTGTTTAATGTTGTAGATCTGTTTCTTTCTTTCGTTAGCTCTTGGATCCGAGACTTGAATCAAGTCCGAGATCAAGTCTAGATCGTGAGTTGCAAGCGCCAAAGGTCGTTGACCTATCACATTTTCTCGGATTTACAGGCAAAACCCGAAAACTCGGATCGTCTCGATAAGCTTTTCTCGTGCTTGAGATCTTCCTATGTTTTACCGCTTAGGCTAAGTTGTTGATTGTTTAGTGTAGTCCGGGGATATAGACTACATGTTAAAGTAATTAGAACACCTAGATCATAAGCGAATGGCGAGAAATTATGGTCAAAGTACCGTTATTGACCAAATCGTGAAGAACAATCTGGAAAACCAGTTTGTTCAAGAACGATTCTTGACCACTCGTTAATGGCTTGAATCTTGTTGATCCATTGTTGTTGAACTCGGATCGTGTTAGGTAATTGTTCCTTGACATAGTGACTACACATTTGAACCATAATATTACATATAAAATGACCGGAACCTAGATTTAATCGAGCCATAAAATGGCCACTCGAACCTGTCTCGAAATCAAACTGAAACCCGTAAATCCTTGCAGGCCTCTGACATCGACTTTGCAGACTTAGATCATGCGATTATGTTGCTTAATGACTTATATGGTGATATATAATTGTAGTACTACATAAATACTACAACATAAAAACAATTACAAGCCCAGAAAGTAGGAAGAACAAGGATTAAAACCCGGTCAAACCTACCCACTCGGTCACTGACATGAATTTCTGGGCAGGTCTCAAGAACACCAAGAACACCTATAGCGACGGTTCTGTCGCTATAGGGCCCCTTTAGCGACAGTTTATTTTCTATTTTCCAGAAAATGAAGTAAAATTAGAAAAAAATGGTTTTTAATTATTAAAAATACATATTAAATTATGAAAAATTATTTTAAAGTCTGAAAAATAGTTTTTAACTATTTTGAGTATATTTTGAAAATATTTAATATTTTTGGAATATAAATGGTATTTACTTATTTAATTATAATATTAAATAAATTATTTAAAAATAGTTTTAATTCATGAAAAATCATGAAAATAATATTATGGTAAAAGAAAATATTTCAAGTTATTTTTGATGACTTTTAATATTTTGTGATAAATGTCATTAATAATTTATTATTAATGGTAATTAGTTTATTTAATAAATATATTAAATAAATTAAGGAAAAATAGAATTAATGTTTTAAAATCATTTAAAAATGATTTTTAGTGTTATAAAAATATTTTAATTTATAAAATATAACTTTTGATATTTTGGGATGGAAATATTAATATTTTAATATTAATATCAATTATCTGGATAATGGATTTAAGTGTTTAAAAATCATATAATTATGATTTTAAGGTATTAAAATATTTTGAAATATTATAATTATATTATAATATTATGTTATGATTTTTATTAATATTTTATATTAAATGAATATTAATGATTAATAAATTATGTGGTATTTAATTCATATAAATACGATATTAATGATTGGAAAATCATGATAAATGGTAATAATTATCCAAAAATTATTACGAACCTAGGGAAAATGTTTTGACTGATAAGAAAATTATCTGTGATAATTGTTAAGTGTTCAGGAAGAGTTTAATTGAACTTAAACTCGAGTATTGTCCAACTAGATCAATCGGGATGATAGAATGGTGTCAGCTTTTAAGTCGATTGAAATAGTTTGACACGATATTAAGTCTTATGTCTTTGTATAGGTGATAGGGTTATGTGTTATGTGTTTAGGTTATTCTGTGTATATAAATATAACAAAGATTATACTATGATGATATTATTCTAATATTGGAGATCTATATTATTAATATTAGGTCTTGGGTAAAGTGATATAAATTGCATTACGGTAATCAAATGGTTCGAGCAAGTTTGTTCTTACTTAACTCTAATAAGAGTGTTTTATTCAAGCTTATGGTTAATCATTCTTTGATTGCCATGAAAATTGTACTCTGTACATCTTGCATGTATAAGTCGGTAATATGAAAGGTCGATCACCTTCATTACCATTGATTCGAAAATGTTTGTTCATGTTTAAAACTTGTTCACCAAAAGTTTGTTCTCGCTAGTTCTCAATTATATTGATGAATTATAGCCACCTTATTATTCATACTCTTCAATCATGATATATCCTTATATTGTTGTATTTAAACTTGTCAAGTAACTTTAATGCTCACCCTTGCTATATCATGATAAAACATTGCAGATAAAGGCAAATGCGTTCGGATACGAGGAAAGATAATGCCAAGTTCAACTTGGGATAGATTGTGCGGCTATTTTGTAATAGTATAGTTTGATAAATGTGATAAATGTTAGATCATTTATGATTGTGTAATAAGTAAAGGTTACTCGATTTTGGGGAAAAGTGTGTAAATTTAATGTATAAACAATTTATGTTTATATCTTTCGCAGACAGTTATAGAAAGTTTAGTGTACCGAATCCGCGACGATTTGGGGCCCGGATTCGGGGATGCTACAGTAGTGTATTTCCATATTTGCACACAATAACCGAGCCAAAAACGTGAGTTTTTGCTTGAAGGCCGCTAGCGCCCAAATTCAGCCAATTCTCGCATTACGGTTTTCGACTTGGTGTTGACCAAAGCTGACTTTTCATTAAATAGTGCAATTGAAGTGTGATTTGGAGGGGGGGGGTTCAATTAGGGCTTATATACTAGACGTATTTTCATTATGTAAGAGATATTCCACCCCTTGGGGGCTAAAACTACTGCTATTTTCTTTCTTCAACTTGGAATAAGTAGATTAGAGTGGATTAGAGTAGTGATTTTCTAGAGTTGATTAGATTAAAGACTTGAAGCGATTGGAAAGCATTGAAGATTCGACCTTGGATCAAGAGAACAGATTTGCACTACCATTCTCTATTCTTACTCTCTCTTTGATTCCTAATTGTATCTTATGATATTTATTCAATATGTGGATGATAGCTTTAATTCAGTTATGATTTAAACACTATTCTGAGATTGTAATGGATTCTATGGATTAGTTATTTCTGATATATTCCATTGTTAGCCTTATTGATTGCTATAGGATTGTCTATTAAGATTCATGCTTATTTGCTTAGTTGATTGGCCATCAATTACTGTGATAACCCATATGAACTTGAAAGACGAAGTATGGGTTTAGATCTGATCTTGATAGCTTATGATTGTATATTCTACATTGTGTTGGGATGTATGATTTGTGCTTCGGATAGATATATACCGAAGCGCCATTCGTAGTCAATTGAGAACTTGGGGCTTAAACCCTAATTATTTGTAAATCACATAGACATATAGTGGTTTAGGTAATGTGGGTGTTCATGTGTATTCTATCAGCTGTGGATTATATGTGATATGGGTATGGTACATTGAAAGATGGTTATACCTTACTTTCGTGTTCTTGACTTTCGTGATACAATGAGTTTGGCTTATCATGAAATGTATGGGTTTGAATGAGTCAATAGATGAAATTATAATCTCAGGTCTTCATTATCTATTCTCACTCTAGGAATAGTTAGGTTTATTTAATTTCATAGTTTAAATATAACATATAATATCATTCGTTTAAATAAGACTGAAATGGTTATGGGTTAGTGCTTGGTAAACTTTATTAGTTAATTCTCCGTGGGAACGATAATTTACTTACTCTTTATTACTTGTTGACCGTGTATACTTGCACGCATATATTGATCGGTAAAATGACCAACATCAAGCAGGAGCTAAAGACTACGAAATGGAAGGTAGAGAGGATGTCCTATATATATAGGAGTTCTCATGTGGATTTCTAGCAGCAAGTAGATGGGTATCCGATAGAAACAGGGCAGACTCGACATACTATCCGTCGGGATGTCATTGCCGGTCTGGCCACGAAAGACTTTGAGAATGCCATTCGGTAGATGTAATCTAGTAATAGCTGGAATAGTTTAGATATGTAAATATTATGTATCTAGTAGTAACGTAAAACCTTCTTTTGTATATCAAGGGTAGTCTTTTGTAAATCGCAATTTTTGGAAAGCAATTGCGGGATGGTAATGTAATCAGCTTAGGATGTACAAATGTAAGCAATGTAGTATTATACTATAAGTAATGAATCAATATAAGTCTTTTTATGGAAATATATTGAGTAATGAGTATGAGTTATTGTTTCATCACAAATAATAACTAACCAACAAGAAGAAAGTAATAATGACGTGTTGTTTTCTTAACAACAAAATTCCACCAAGAAGGAGACAACGAAATCAAGATTCTAATGTTAACCAACCGGAGGGAGGTCCGGTTAATCCAATACAAGAGTTCGTTAATCTTTTAACGGCCGCGTTTAATAGAACTGGGGCTAATGTACCCATAAATCCTGGGGTAGTACGAGCTACTACTTTTAAGGATTTTAAAAGTGTCGGTCCACCGGAGTTCAAAGGAACTATGGACCCTATAGAAGTCCAAAATTGGGTGAAAGAGATTGAGAAAGCATTTGTTATAGCAAATGTTGATGAAGATCAGAAGGTTGCCTTTGCAACCTATATGATGAAAGGAGAGGACAATTTTTGGTGGTAGGCAAACCAGGCTAGGGTCGGGATAGAAAATCTAACGTGGATGAGGTTCCAGGAGATTTTCTTCGAGAACTATTTTCTCACGAGTATACAGGGAAGAATGGAGATGTGGTTTCTTGATTTGAAACAAGGGGATATGACGGTTCCCCGGTATGCTGCCAAGTTTAATGAACTGGCAAGATTTGCTCCACATCAAGTGGACACTGAAGTAAGAAAGGCTAGACGATTTGAGCAGGGCTTGAAACCTTGGCTCTATAGCCTAATTTATGTGTTCTAAAGTACTTCCTTTGGAACCATATTAGAGAAGGAAATAATTGTTGAGGGTGGGAATGAGGTTCTCAGCCAGTACCACAAAGATAAGAAAAGAAAGGGTAAAGTTGAGGGAAGAATGAAGACCGAGGGAGCCAGCGATAGTGGCAACGGTCAAAAGAGGAAGGGATTTAACTCTGGGAATACCAGAGTAAAACAAGGGAATTCTAAGAGGAGGATGGAGGCCTGTAAAACCTGTGGGAAGACTCATTTAGGAGTCTGTCTCAAGGGAAAGGTAGTATGTTATAATTGTGGACAAGAAGGGCATATTTCGCCTAACTGTCCAAATCCGAAGAAAAATCACGGATGTTTTGTATGTGGATCAACTGACCACATAGCAAAGAACTGCCCAAAAAAGGGGACATATGGAAATAAGGGCACTAATAGCGGTAAGTTGGCTATTAGTGGTCCAAATTTCAATACCGGTAGACCAATGGCCCGCACTTTTAATATATGATGGTCCAAGATCTTTGTGGCATCAAGGGATGTAGTTGCAGGTATTATCCCAATCAATACCATAAATGCTTACGTGCTATTTGATTCGGGTGCTACTTGTTCATTTATAGCATATGATTTTGCTAGACGATTAGAATTACTTTTTGAAAAGTTGCTTATACCTTTGATTATTAAGGGAGCAAATGAAGAGATAATTCCTGTTGAAGATATTCATAGGAATTGTTGCATAGATATACGGGGTTGTAAATTATCGGTAGATTTAATACCGATAAAGTTGGGAGAATTCGATGTAATTCTCGGAATGGATTGGTTGATTAACCATGGAGCAATTATAGATTGCCAGAAGAAATGTGTGAGCATTAGGATGTTGAAACAACCTCCTGTAGTGTTTTACGGTAATAATTCGCTAGGACGCTCGTGTTGTCTTACGATGACACAAACTAGAAAACTTTTAAGGAAAGTTTGTGTAGGTTATCTGTGTCATGTTGTTGACACCCAGCGAGTGGGAACAACCATGGAACAAATACCCATAGTGAACGAATTCATGGATGTATTTCCAAGTGAATTACCGGGTTTACCACCGGATAGAGAGATCGAATTCGTAATAGACATTGTGCTAGGACCGACACCAGTCTCAAGGGCACCGTATCGTATAGCACATGTGGAAATGAAAGAACTAATGGTTCAGTTACAGGAACTATTGGATAGGAAGTACATTCAACCGAGTGTTTCCCCGTGGGGGGCACCGGTGTTGTTTGTCAAGAAGAAAGATGGATCATTAAGGCTTTGTATCGACCATCGAGAGTTGAACAAGTTAACGATAAAGAATAAATACCCATTTCCCAGGATCGATGATCTTTTTGATCAGTTGAAAGGGGCAACGTATTTTTCTAAGATAGATTTTCGGACGGGGTATCACCAATTGAAGGTTAGAAAGGAGGACATACCAAAGACAGCATTCAGGACTCGTTATGGTCATTACGAGTTTCTGGTAATGTCGTTTGGGTTGACGAATGCACCAGCTACATTTATAGATATGATGAACAGAGTGTTCAAACAATATTTGGACAAGTTCGTTGTTGTGTTTATCGATGATATTCTAGTCTATTCTAAGACGTCAGAAGATCATGCTGAACACTTAAGATTAGTGTTGGAGACACTAAGAAAGGAGAAGTTATATGCAAAATTCACTAAGTGTGAATTTTGGTGAGAAAAATACGCTTTTTAGGTCATGTCATTGACCAAGAAGGGATTTTAATGGATCCAGCGAAGGTAGAAGCAGTGATGAGCTGGGAACAACCAAAAACGCCGACTGAGGTGCGGAGTTTCCTAGGGTTAGCGGAATACTATCGAAGATTTATCCACGATTTTTTGAAGATAGCTACTCCGTTGACTAACCTGACAAGGAAGACGGTGAAATACGTGTGGATGGATAAATGTGAAGATAATTTTCAAGAACTGAAGAAAAGATTAAGTGAAGAACCTATTTTGTCATTACCCGATGACACAGGAAATTTTGTAGTTTATAGCGATGCTTCGCATAGAGGACTTGGTTGTGTGCTCATGCAGCATGGCAAGGTCATTGCGTATGCATCACGACAGTTGAAGGATTATGAGAAAGTTTATCCTACTCATGATCTGGAACTGGCCGCGGTAGTGTTTGCCTTAAAGATATGGAGACATTATCTTTATGGGGAGAAATGTGAGATATATACAGACCATAAGAGTCTTAAATATATCTTCACACAGAAGGAGTTGAATATGAGATAGAGAAGATGGCTGGAGTTGATAAAGGATTATGATTGTGAAATCCTGTATCACCCTGGGAAAGCCAATGTAGTTGTCAACGCATTAAGTAGGAAGGGTCGGGAAAGGTTATCTATGTTAACGACTCAAGATGAGTTAATAACAGAGATGGCTAGGATAGAAATAGAAGTTAAGATGCCAAGTGACTCGAGGCAGATACTTTTTATGACGGAGATGCAATCTACCATCGTAGAGAGAGTCAAGGAGGTACAACTCAAGATTGATGAGTGTAACCAAGTGAAGAAGCGGTTAATCGATAAAGAAGAGACTAAGTATAGTCTTGATGATGAGGGATTATTAAGATTTGAAGGAAGAGTTTGAGTTCCGAATGAGAAGGAATTAAAGGAGAAAGTGTTATAAGAAGCTCATAGTTCAAGGTACTCGATACATCCTGGTAGCACTAAGATGTATCAAGACCTTCGACAGAGTTTTTGGTGGCCGAACATGAAGAGAGAAATAGCTGAGTATGTGAGTAGATGCTTAACTTGTCAAAAAGTTAAAGCTGAACATCAACGACCAAGTGGCTTGTTACAGTAATTGGAGATTCCAAAATGGAAGTGGGAGCATATCACGATGGACTTTGTGGTGGAACATCCGACAACGACCAAAGGGTACGATTCGATTTGGGTAATAGTAGACCGGTTGATGAAATCAGCTCACTTTTTACCAATTAGGGTCAAGTATAACTTAGACCAGTTAGCTAAAATATATGTTAAGGAAATTATTTATAGACATGGAGTACCAGTATCGATTGTGTCAGATCATGATCCACGATTCACATCGAACTTTTGGAGAAGTTTGCAAGAACAGTTGGGAACACAGTTGAAGTTAAGTACAGCGTATCATCCATAAACTGATGGGCAGAACGAGAGGACAATTCAGATGTTAGAAGACATGTTGAGGTCTTACGTCATGGATTTCAAGGGTAGTTGGGATGATCACCTACCACTTGTAGAGTTTGCGTATAACAATAGTTATCATGCAAGCATAGGCATGCCACCTTATGAAGCTTTGTACGGAAGAAGGTGCACCATTGTATTGGGATGAAGTGGGAGAATGCCGGATGCTAGGACCAGAATTGGTGCAGCAGACAACAGATGTAATAAAGTTAATACGGATGCGTCTTGTGACAGCTCAGGACAGACAGAAGAAATATGCGGACTCACATAGATTAAATCGAGAGTTTGAAGTAGGCTCGTATGTGTTTCTAAAGGTATCTCCCTGGAAAGGAAAGATACGCTTTGGAAAGAAAGGAAAGTTAAGTCCAAGGTTTATAGGACCTTTGGAGGTATTAAAAAGGGTGGGAGAGGTAGCTTATGTAATAGCATTACCTCCAGATCTAGAAAGAATACATAACGTGTTCCACATATCTGTATTACGTCCTTATAAGCCGGATTATAAACACGTAATTGAATATGAGCCAATTTATATTGAAAAGGACTTAACCTATGAAGAATCGCCAATTCAAATCATTGATAGAAAGGAACAAGTTCTGCGGAACAAAGTTATACCGCCGGTAAAGGTATTATGGAAGAACCACGATGCCGAAGAAGCAACGTGGGAATTAGAAGAAAAGATGAAAAAAAAATTTCCTCAGTTATTTGATTAAAGTAAGACGAGATTACGGGGGATGTAATCCTTATAAGGGAAGGATGTAACGAATTTAGAAATTTAGATTTTATTGTAAAATAATTTTATTGAATTAAATAATAATAAAATTATGTTTTATGTGATATCAAGATGGTTTTCAATCTATAACCTAATGATGTTGGAATGTCGTAGTATTTTAGCTACGTGAAGGAATTAAAGTGTTTGAATATCTAAGACGAAAATAAAAGTTTTCCGAGAAATTTTTGAAAAACACTATTCATCGGTATTTGCTCGGGAATTATTTTTGAATTTCCGAGAAATACGTAATGATAGAATATCAAGGTAAGATGGATTATGTAATAATAATCTAAGTATGGAAAACGTAATATTTCGCTTGCGGACTTAATTTGAGAACGTTAAGGAAGGCGAAGTATTAACGAGTAAGTAATAATTGTATGATACTTAGGTATTGTACAAGGTAATGAAAATGAGTATAATACGATGTATTATACAAATTTGTATGAAGGATGGAATATCGTATATAATAAATTTCTATACGAGTTAGAATACGAAAATGATACATAGACAATATGTATATGTATTGAGCAATGATAATGGACTTGGAAGATTGGTTTGAATTTTTACAAGCCCAAGTGAATTAAATGGTGAGGCCCAACTATTGATTATTAAACAAGTTAGTGTTTGTTAATGCAAAGCCCAAAGGTTAAGTAAATCTAAGCCCAAGCTAGGATCCAATAAGTTGATTGACCCATGTAGCAAACCATGTTAATGTGGTTAATCTTGGTGATCAAGCATAATGTGTAATGACCAAGCAAGGGATAAGAGTTATATTAACCAAGTAATGAATAGTATGGAGGTGGCTTAAGGAGGTGGGATTGGTTTATTGTCCAAACTACCCTAACCTTGTGAACTCTATAAATAGAGGAAGTTTGCTAGCCATTTAACACTTGTTCAAACAATCCAACATATTCAAAGAGCTTAAGTGTTAGGGAGAATAAGCCATTTATAAGTTACTTTCATTTTCAAGAAAAAGAAGAAGACTACTTTGCAAAGACTTCAAAGAGTAAGACCTCTTCTCCAATTATCTTCTATCTCTACCATGATAGGTTGATAAGAAATGTATGGATTAAGGAACATGAATGTTAAGAAGTAAGAAGAATGTGTAATCAATGAACTTAAGCCACATAAGTTGGAAATAAGTCATTTGAACTTATAAAAGTTATGAACTTAATATAAGTTAACCTTGAATGTTAGTATGAAAACTAAGAGTTTATATGAATTTGTATCATGTATACATGAATGATATTATATGTTAAGAACATATAAGTATAGTGATTAAAAGACCTTAACTTTTATAAGTTATGAACAATGAAGCTATAAGTAGTTTATACTTTAATAAGTTATAAGCTCATTAAAGAATAAGTTAAAATCCAACATGAAAATAAATTATTGTATTAGGTATGTTGAGATGTTCATATGATGAATTGAATTCATTTGAAGTAATGAACAAATCATAAGTAATAAAGATTTGCCGAAAATTACATGATTGGACGATAAACGTCGAATTCGTGAAATTCTCGGATTAGAAGTCAAATTTTGTGTTTGAACTCAGAAACATTGGTTTTAGATAGAGACAAGTCATATTTGGTGTTTTAGAGTTGCAGACTCAAAAATGACCGAATTTCAACTTAGAACGAAGAAACGAGCATTGAACGTTCACGAACGTTTATCATTTTCGTTAAAAATGAACTAATAGGTGAATTTTTAGTAATCAAAGTTGAATAGATAAAATTATTGCATGAACGCGTAGAGTATGTAATTTGTGAATCGTAGGCTTTTGAACGAGCCAATTCGGACTTATAACGAGGAAGTTATGATCCCGGAAATTCATGAAAGTTGAAAAAGCTGTCCAAACTATCGATGCATGTGGCATCAAGACTAGGCCATTTTCTCATACCGCAACATAGCAGAGACTAAAACCGAGCATACTGGAAACTCGTGCCGCAGCGCGAACCATAGAGCAAATGATGAAAGCGCGCCATGCCATGTACAGACAACACTCTCTTCGCAGAGTGGGCGCCGCAACGCTTCCCACTGAGTAAGGACTCATGACTGCAGCCATGGCCAAGTCCGGCATCCCTGACTTGCTAACTCGCATGTATAGAACGCGAGATGTAAGCTAAGCATATACATGTACTGCAGTGCCAATCCTTGATCAAAGATAGTAAAGAATGAAAATGAGTACAAAGAAAGGAATGGGATTAATTCGAATCGAACTTACCTTAATGAAACTTGAAGTAACATTGTTAAAACTTTGTTAAATCGTAAGGATAGTGTATGAAGGTTGAGATAACCTATTCAAATAAGAATGCAAGTAGAATGATAAGCCGGAATTGATATTAAATAAATCTAATACATAATTAGATTGAGATGAAGGGTAAGATATAGTCATATACATACTTGATTATATATGACCTAATATGAGGCATTATGTGATCATGTGTTGTAGAGACTTAAAAGACTCGAACATAAAGTAATTATACTGTAGAAGACGCTAGAGGCAAGTATTCTAACTCTTGTCTCAGTTCAATATGAACAAGTTTTGAAGTTCATGTATCCTTACGCATGAATTATGTATGTTGAAGTTAAAGCCAATTGTTTCGGCTAGACTTGATATATTGGTTGGATTATTGATAATCTATCCATCTGTTATTAAATGTTGTTATCTTTTGTCAACTACTTGTTATGGTTTTCAAAAGAAGACTGAGTATGTTAAATAAATGTTTTTGTTGTCATACGACAGGCACGTGAGGTTGCCACAAATTAAACGTACATACGTTTAATGAATGTAGTGTTGATCAACATAGAGTACAATAGGTTGATCACCTAGAAGTGCTCGTAAGTAATACCGAGCTTACGGACTTAGTTCCGGGTTGTCCTTTTCAAAGAAGAATGAAATGCTCAAGGTCTTGGACCGGAGTTAATGTTATACTATATATTGTTTTTATTGTAAAACATTTTGAAAGAAAGATGAAGTGCTATTTTGAATCATCAGTAGTACTTCATAACTATTGTTCAGTTATTGAAGATATACGATTATTATGTGTCAAGCACATTGTTTATTGAATTTGTCATACTTGCTGAGCTAGTTGTGCTCACTCTTGCTTGAACCATATGAATGCAGCTAAGACTGAACGTCCCGAAGGATCGAATAAGGATAAAGGAAAAGCTAAGGCAGATCGTTGAGCTGTCTATGTAAAAGTATAGGTTTAATGTTGTAATGTAATTGATATTATGACAAAGAACTTGTGTAATGGGTTAGAACTTGGGAAAATGTAAATATTATTTTGATTATATAGAAATCATGTTCGTTATTTTGAAACTTTTCAATTAAATGAATGTATGAATGGTAGTACCGTATTGCACCATATTTCGGGATGGAAGATACCCGGATTTGGGGACGTTACAGATATTTTCGTAAAACAATTCATGCATCTCATAACATGAATCACAGAAAACCTGGCTAACATGAAGGTTAGACAAGCAATAAGAAAAACTTGCCTTCAACGTCTGTGTTGGTCGATTTCGCAATCAATGAATACATGTAAGTATACACGGTCAACAAGTAATAAAGTGATAAGAAAAGTATCGTTCCCACGATGAATTATTTAATAAAAATTACCAATTACTAACTCTTAACCAAATCAATTTTATTTAAACAATCGCAAATTGTGATTAAGACAATTAATTCAAATAAATAAAGATTAAGACTCAAATAAATAAAGATTAAGACTCAAGGAATGAATTCAGATAAATAAAGATTAAGACTTCAATATCCCCAATTATGAACTATAAATCAATTATCCAATTATCCCAATTATTATGCCTACTGAATTGTTAACAAGAATTCTCAAATGTCAAAATTCCTTTTCCAAGTGATCAAATGACTTCTATTTAATCCGGATTAATCTTGCTATATTCTTATGCAAAATAATTAAATTAAACTCCTTTAATTCATTATGTGTTACATGCGGTGAATAGATATTTCCATTCAATTCACAAACCTAATTATTCACTTTGCAAATAACTAAATCACACGTTATCGTGCCAAGTTCTAATCCTAGATCTCCTGTTTCAATTCCTTCTAGAGTAACAAGGTAATTACTAATCAAATAATTAGTCAATGAGCATAAGGTAAGATAAACAATTCACTTTGACACAAATAATTGGAATAAATTGAATAACTAATTTATAGATATAAAAGATTCAATTGGTAGTCTTAATAAAAGAGTTAGTTCATAATTAATGAATTAAAACCAAGAATCCACAACTGAATAGACATTAAAAGATAAAAGTATGATAAGAGAAGAGAATAGAATGTGTTGCCAAAGAAATCGATGCTCCCTCTTGCTTTTGCTCTTGATCTTCAATGTTCTTCAATTTTCTTCAATCTCCAATGGCTAATTAAGAACTAGGGTTTATATTCTAATCTAATGGAGTGTTTTATCTAGTCTAATCTATATAATCTCCCTTTATTTTATGCCTTACATCATGTATTTATAGGTTACAAGTCCAATTTTTAGCTTAGGAACAAACCCAATCCAATTTGAAGTCAGAAAAGTGTTAAAATTCGCCCTAAAACGCGTCCAAGCTTGACCAAACTCTTCTCCCTTTGGGCACTGGCACGATCGCTGAAGTCCCCTTAGCGCCTGTGTACCGCAAATAGGCATGAAATGGCGCCCGTACCGGGCCTTTTTCTTCGAAATTTTTTGCTCCAATATCCTTTGGGAAACTGGCCATAACTTCTTTGTCCAAACTTCTATTTCGATGATTCAAGATGTTACGGAAAGAGGAGACGTAGATCTACAACTTTCATTCTTTAAGATTTTCGAAATAAGGTCTGAACCATTACTCAAATTGGCTCTGAAGTGACTGCTGTGTAAATGGAAAGTCGAAAACGCGAATCTAGCCACCCCAAACGTCGATCAAAGTAACTTTTGTCCCAATTCCTATAAAACAACATAAAACTTGCATGAATAGACATAAACACTTAAAATCAACCAAAAGATTAAGCTCAAACGCACTCAATTATGAGTATAAAACTCACTCATCAAATACCCCCAAACTTAAACCTTTGCTTGTCCTCGAGCAAAAACACAAAAGAACTAAAAATAAACAAACTAACTCAACTACATGAATGCATATGCATGATCTAATTTCTAATATACCTACAAACCCAGTAATAAATCAGTATGATCTATAGCAATAGGCCTCAAAGATACCAATGATACTCAAACAATATATCCAATCAGGTCAAAGTCCATAATCCAAACCTGTCATCACCCATGTTGTGCGTGTGTGCTTGTTAACCATTCTAACCAACCACAGTTCAAGATAATCACATAACAAACTTCTTAGAAGGAAAATTTCAGTTCCAATTTAATTACTTTTGTGAACATGACAACTCCAGTTAAAACTAAGCAATTACCAAGTCTAAGGGTAAATACTGGATTTATTTCTACTTTTATTCATTCACGAGGGCATTTTTGCTTTTTCACGTGTTTTATTTTTTATTTTCCTCATGGTTGTGCAATGTCTTATTCCCTTAGGCTTTTCAGTGCTACCTTAACGAGCTTTCGACCAACGACTCCCAAGCCATTAAGACCTTAGGGCGCTAGGTGTAAAGACAATCCCCTCGGGCTTACTTACTCAAGTAACAAAGGCCATAAAACTAGACAAGCATGCCACGGTGTTTATTCTCCCTCTCTTTTTTTTTCTGGATTTTCTTTTCTTTTTTTTCTTTTCATCATTTCTTTTTTTCTTTTTTTTCTTTTTGTAATATATATATATCCCATAGATTCCCCCAAACTCAAGCTTTTACGTCATTCCAACCTTTACCGTCGGTTCACTAATTTCCTTAAATTTTAACCAAGATTTTCCCTCAGAAATAAATTATGAAACCCTTGAACCAAGTGGATTAAAACAGTTAAACTTTAAGTGCTAACCGGTTACATAAGTTTAAGACAGGCTCAGATTATCATCATGATTACAATTAGAACTCATCATCAATTATCAACACTGTTCAAGTTAACATGCAAAACCAATCTTATCATAGGCCGAGCTAAGACCACACCAACCTATCGCACAGATTCATACAAAAAATAAATAAATAAAAATAAATAAAAATGCAATTATACTACATGAACACATACTAATGCAACATATATATGAATATGAAAATAACTACCATGTATTATATGCAACCTAAAAAAACACAAAGCTAACACATAAAAAAAAATGAACTACTATGCAGATAACTAACTATATGCAATACGACACTAAAATGCCCCCAAACTTAAACTAGACATTGTCCTCAATGGCTAAAATATAAAAAAAGTAAAGTAGATGACTTCTTTGAAAATATAGCAATCTTCCTCCTTGTCCACTAAGTTTGGAGAATAGGTTAAACACATGGAACAAATTGGGCACCACACTTGAATTTGACTTGAATAACCTGTAAACCATGATAGACGCAATTTAATTAAATCCTAAATAAATGCAAATTCAAAACTACTAATATAAAACCTAATAAAAACTAAAAATAAAAATTAAACTTGGGTTGCCTCCCAATAAGCGCTTGTTTTATAGTCTCAGCCTGACTTCTTCAATTCTCTATCCAATTCCCCTTCGAAAATTGAGGAATCCTCCATCCATCAGTAGCAATGTCTCTTTTGGGAGGTTCCCATTAGCAAAAACCCTTGAATTAAAGTCACCTAGCATGCTCTTTGTAGATAGGTTCCCTATTAAGAACGTCCAACAACTAGGTGTTTTCTCCATTATGTCTATGATCAGATTGGGGCATTGAAGCTTAATAAATATAATGGGATCTTCCTCTATCTTCTCCTTTTCATCCCACCATGACTCCACAACTATATTAGCTCTTATGTCACAAAGAGATTTGTGAATGACTGCATGATTTTGTAAAACTGCCCGAATTCTTGAAATTTGGTGGAGGAGGCAAATGGGATACTAATGAAATTGGTTCATCTTCGTTGAATCTTATAGTTAAATCTTCGTTGATCTCATTTTCTTGGTCCCCAAGTCTTTCCTCTCTTTCAACATCTATATCATTTGGCACATCCGATTGCAGATTTGGTTCGGGCTCACCATCAGTCTCGGAATTCATGTCATAGAGCCAAGTGTATTGAGGACAAATGTTCGAGGCATTGGTTAGTTGTTCCGTTTGGTTCGTAAAATTTTGACTCAATATCTCTTGATTAATCCTCCTCTCCTCACATGAAGCTATGTACTTGGACAAAACTTCCTCCAAATTTGAATGTTCTTCCCTGCTGCGATTGGAGGTGGACACGAGAATTCGGTGGAGTACGTTGGACTTGGAGCATAAAATTGATCTTGATGAGTATGGTTCCATGAAACACCTTGGCTTTTCACATTCATATCTACTTGACTCAATAACTTATCTTGTTCATCGATCCTTTTGTCAGTAGCTAAAATGAATTTTTCCAAAGCTTCTTCCAAACTTGTTTTCCTCTCTGGCTGTTGTTGAGTCTGATTTTGAAATCCGGATGTATTTTGCTGTCTAGGTACTTGAGCTTGATTGTTACTCCATAAAAAATCCGGGTGATACCCCCAATCCTGATGATAGTTGTTAGGATAGACATAATTATTGGGGTAATCACCACCATACTGTACCGGCTCGAAACTGATGGTGCATTGATGACTCATATGATTTCCAGCACAATAATCACAAGTAACCGCCACACTTTGACGATGTTGTGCTTCAAAAGCGTCTAACCTCCTTGAAAGTGTCTTAATCTGTGCTGACAATGCTGAAAGTGTCGCGAGTCTGTCAATCTCTGCTCCCCTTGACTGAGTCATTTTTGCCATCCTTCGACTCTGTTGGGCTGCGATAACCTCCAACGTCTTCGAATTTGCCTTAATTTGTATTGGCTCCACCGAAAATGTATTAAGTCCATCAATCCATGTTTCCCTTGGTTGAGTCATGTTCGTGTATGGCCATTGATACGCAAAGTCATCCATGGTACCTAAAAAGAGAGAAATATAGGAAGAGAATTAAAAATAAAAAATAAAAATATTTAAAGTAAAACTAATTTGATTGAAAATAATATTGGTAAATAATTATTAAATTAATTCCCCGGCAACGACGCCAAAAACTTGTTGGTCAATTTCGCAATCAATGAATACATGCAAGTATACACGGTCAACAAGTAATAAAGTGATAAGAAAAGTATCGTTCCCACGATGAATTATTTAATAAAAATTTCCAATTACTAACTCTTAACCAAATCAATTTTATTTAAACAATCGCAAATTGTGATTAAGACAATTAATTCAAATAAATAAAGATTAAGACTCAAATAAATAAAGATTAAGACTCAAGGAATGAATTCAGAGAAATAAAGATTAAGACTTCAATATCCCCAATTATGAACTATAAATCAATTATCCAATTATCCCAATTATTATGCCTACTGAATTGTTAACAAGAATTCTCAAATGTCAAAATTCCTTTTCCAAGTGATCAAATGACTTCTATTTAATCCGGATTAATCTTGCTATATTCTTATACAAAATAATTAAATTAAACTCATTTAATTCATTATGTGTTACATGCGGTGAATAGATATTTCCATTCAATTCACAAACCTAATTATTCACTTTGCAAATAACTAAATCACACGTTATCGTGCCAAGTTCTAATCCTAGATCTCCTCTTTCAATTCCTTCTAGAGTAACAAGGTAATTACTAATCAAATAATTAGTCAATGAGCATAAGGTAAGATAAACAATTCACTTTGACACAAATAATTGGAATAAATTGAATAACTAATTTATAGACATAAAAGATTCAATTGGTAGTCTTAATAAAAGAGTTAGTTCATAATTAATGAATTAAAACCAAGAATCCACAACTGAATAGACATTAAAAGATAAAAGTATGATAAGAGAAGAGAATAGAATGTGTTGTCAGCAAATCTGATGCTCCCCTCTTGCTCTTGCTCTTGATCTTCAATGTTCTTCAATTTTCTTCAATCTCCAATGGCTAATTAAGAACTAGGGTTTATATTCTAATCTAATGGAGTGTTTTATCTAGTCTAATCTATATAATCTCCCTTTATTTTATGCCTTACATCATGTATTTATAGGTTACAAGTCCAATTTTTAGCTTAGGAACAAACCCAATCCAATTTGAAGTCAGAAAAGTGTTAAAATTCGCCCTAAAACGCGTCCAAGCTTGACCAAACTCTTCCCAAATATTTGGGCACGATCGCTGAAGTCGCCTCTAGCGCCTCAAACCTGCAAATAGGCATGAAATGGGCGCCCATCATTGGGCCTTTTTCTTCGAAATTTTTTGCTCCAATATCCTTTGGGAAACTGGCCATAACTTCTTTGTCCAAACTTCTATTTCAATGATTCAAGATGTTACGGAAAGAGGAGACGTAGATCTACAACTTTCATTCTTTAAGATTTTCGAAATAAGGTCCGAAGCATTACTCAAATTGGCTCTGAAGTTACTGCTATGTAAAGGGCAAGCCGAAACGTGAATCTAGCCACCTCAAACGTCGATCAAAGTAACTTTTGTACCAATTTCTACAAAACAACATAAAACATGCATGAATAGACACAAACACTTACAATCAACCAAAAGATTAAGCTCAAACGCACTCAATTATGAGTATAAAACTCACTCAATAATCTGCTACAGTATAATAACTTTTCCTTTGAGTCTTTATAGTCTCTACAACACATAACCATATAACATACCACATTAGGTCATGAATGAACATACATGGTTCCTAATGAATCTTACCCTTCTTCTCAATCTAATCCTGTATTAGATTTGTTATTATTTGGTTAATAATCTAGCATAATAATAATATAGTAACAATATGGGTTACTCATATTCATTGCATAAAGAAAATGCAAAAGTAGGATACTTGCCTGATACGCTGCTTACAATTCGCAACTTAGTTTTATCTTTTATATAATCACCTATCAGTAATAATATCATTTTACTAATTAGAATAACATATCGTAACACATAGTATTGCTTATTACAATTAGCACATAACCTAATCACATTATCACACATATTCAACATTCATTGAATCACAAACAAACACATATCTAATCAAATTATTTAAGTCCAGATCAATTTCTGAAACATGTCAGTGTACCGACGGCTTTATCGAGTATTTATCGAGTCTAAGACTCTTAATTTTCTGTAACTCAATATCTATAAGTATCAGTCATATTATTTTTAAATGACTTAATAATAATTTTTAAACATTTATTATAATTTCTCATGATTTTTCAAACACGGAAATCATTATTAAATGATTTAAATATTAAATAATTCTATTATCATTAACATTTAATTAATATTAAACTATTAATGAAACCATCGTCGAAATATTAAAGTTATTTATAATAACTTAGAATATTTTTAAAGTAATAATATTACCCTTAAATGATTTTTAAAACATTTAAAATTATTTTTAAATAATTACCATTAATATTAAAATATTAATGTACTATTCCTTAAAATATTAAAAGTCATTAAGTATAACTTAAAATATTTTTAATTCATTTATACCCTTTTAAATAATTTTTAAATTAATAAAACCATTTTTAAACCATTTATTTAATATAATTATTAAATAATTTTAATATCATTAATGTTAAATTAATATCATTAATATTAAATTATTAATGAAATTATCCTTTAAATATTAAAAGTTATATTTTATAACCTAAAATATCTTTAAACACTTTATTTTTATTTAAAATAATTTTATAATATTAAAATCATTTTTAAACTAAATTATTTAATATATTTATTAAATAACTTTAATATCATTAATAATAATTAATTAATAAAATTTACCTTTAAATATTGAAAGTTATATTTTATAACTTAAAATATTTTTAAATACCTTATTATTATTTAAAATAATTTTAATATAATAAAATCATTTTTAATTTATTTATTTAATTCATTTATTAAATAACTAAATTATCATTAATATTAATTTATTAATGAATATCATCACAACATATTAAAAGTCATTAAAAATAACTTCAAATATTTTCTTATACCATAATATAATTTTAAATGATTTTTAAGTATTAAAATCATTTTTAAATATTTTATTTAATATAATAATTAAATAAATTAAATACCTTTAATATTTCAAAAATATTAAATGTTTATAAAATATATTAAAAATTATTAAAAACTAATTTTCAAACTTTAAAATAATTTTTAATAATTTAATTTATATTTTTAATAATTAAGTACTAACTTTCTATAATTATTTAATAGAAATATAATTTTTATTAAGAAATCATTACTTAAAGACCACCTATAAGCTGGCGTAACTGCCGCTATAGGTGTTCTTCATGTTCATCTTCAAACCCAGAACTCATGTACAGTTATCGTGGGTACTAGTTTGACCTAGTGTTATTCTTAATCTGTGATTAATCAAAGCATGTTTGTGGTCAGATATTATAGTGTTAGTGTAGATCTACATGTTCCAGCAACAACTCATGGCCAACAAGCATAAATTGAGGGTGATCTAAGCCATCAAAGTGGCTATCAGAGGCTGCTCTTCATTTCTGGGTTGCCCTGAAATGAAGAACAGATCGAGCAAGCACTTTTGGGCTTCCACAACTTACAATCCGTGTAATATTTTTGTAATCTAAAGGTTCCAGGTCTTAGCCTGCATGTAGTACTATAGATCTATTACAAAACCTCAGCAAAACATCAACAGAATCATTAGATCCAAGCTGGTCAAACCATGTCAGAGGACATGATCAAAGGTTTTCTGGGTTGCCCAGAAAACCGGATCCGTGATCATTCTACCTACTTTGACCAGCAACTAAATTCAGTGTATTTGATATTTAGATGTACTAAAAGCATATATCGAAGGTTTACATAACATACTACAACATGGTTTCAACAATAAACTCATAACACACAAAACCTGCAAGATCCGAGGCTACAAATAAGTTGTCAGGCCTTTTCTGGGTTACCCAGAAACGCCTAGTCATGGCTGGTCAACGACTTTTGACCTTGAATATCTTACAGTCAAGACCAGATCCAAGCCTGATTATTAATCCAGATCAAAGACTACATATCAGACTACATGATCCAAGCTTTAAACAACAAAAACAAAGATCAGATAAGAATCTAAAGGCACTGACATTCGTTGTCAGACCTTAAAACAAAATTATTCCAGATTTTGTAAAACTTCAAATCCGAGCCTCTAGTTGTTATGGATCTAACATCTAGCAACCCAAATCATCATTATACACCTTAAACAACATATTATAACAATAAATTATAAAATCTAATGTGACGCCCACAACCCGACAAATGGTGCTACACGGTACTCATAATTGTACATTCATTCTATTGAAACGACATTAGAATGTCCGTCTCAATGATATTCTTATTACATTAATAATATTACATCTCATTCCCAAGTTCTAAAACCATTACATTCTTTGTTCATCATACTATAATATATACAACTTACTAGTTTATTACAAGGTAAATTAATCGTTCATCTTCGTCTTGCCTTTAACCTTGTCAGATTCCTCAGTTCGTTCGGTCCTAGCTGCATTCATATGGTTCAAGCAAGAGTGAGCATAACAAGCTCATCAAGCACAACAATGTCTTTTAAACGACATGCTTGAAACATAGGAATCATATATCTTCAGTAACTGAACAATAGTTATGAAGTACTATCGATAATTCAAAACAACACTTCTTTTCCTTCAAAACATTTTACAATAACAATATTCAGTAAAACATCAACTCTGGCTCAAGACCATGAGCAGTTCATAATTTCTTTGAAAAGGAAAACCCGACACTAAGTCCGTAAGTCCAGCATATCTTACGAGCACTTCTGGGTGATCAGCCCATAGTACTCTATGTTGATCAACACTACATTCATTAAATGTATTTACGTTTAAGTTTTGGCAACCTCGAGTGCCCATCGAATAATCGATGAAAAATACATTTGTTTATTCATACTCAGGCTTACCTTGAATCCGTACCAAACAAATGGCGTAGGATAGCGTTAGCAATTCTATATTGAAAGACTTGTAAATAAATCAATCAACTCTTCAGGATTAGTCTAACCGAGGTAAAACTGGCATCGACCCTTTAGTGAAACATTTCATGCATCTCATAACATGAATCACAGAAAACTTGGCTAACACGAAGGTTAGACAAGTGATAAAAAAACTTGCCTTCAGCGTCTGCTACAGTATAATAACTTTTCCTTTGAGTCTTTACAGTCTCTACAACACATAACCACATAACATACCACATTAGGTCATGAATGAACATACATGGTTCCTAATGAATCTTACCCTTCTTCTCAATCTAATCATATATTAGATTTGTTATTATTGGTTTCGGCTTGCTGTATTTCTTTACATCATTCTTACCAACTTCTTTCTCTTAACTAAAATTATTTCATTAGTACAACTCGTTTCGAGTTAATCATCTTCCCTCACGGCTTACTACCGTTACTACGTTACTATCCAAGACTTGATCGTCATTGGTTAAGTACACTTTATTGCATACTATTCACGTTCACGTATTACTCACCAACCTTTAGTTGTAACTCTCAACTTATAGTCATTATCATCATTATTGAATGTAGTTCATGTTCTGATACTTTACGTTCGTCGTTTAACTACTCGTTAAACACATTAAATTCCTAAGTCATCACTATAAAAGTGATTTAGGAAAGGTTTTTATCATGTTCATTCAGTATTTACATGTCTCATACTTGTCTTGCAAACCATTAGGTTCACAAACAACTTGGTCAACAAAATTCCACTTCGACGCCATGCATGGCGTGGCGTTCTTTATAGTGGCTGCCATGCAAGCATTTCCACATTCCAGTACCCAACATCCGGTCTCGGCGCTGCGACGCAAGACTCATGCCTATGAGTGGTGATGAGGCGTGACTCTGCAGTAGCCAACCTCTTCTCTCTGGCGCTGCGGCGCGGTTCATATAGCTCTGTCTGGCGCTAGACTTCAGTTCCAGAAAAATTTGACAGACAAATTTTTATGTGAGATTCCCGGGCTCATAACTTATTCGTTATAAGTCTGAATTGGCTCATTCAAAAGCCTACGGTTCACAAATTACATACTCTATGCTTTCATGCAAGAATTTTATCTATTTGACTTTGTTTGCTAAAAATTCACATATTAGTCCATTTTAACGAAAACGATAAACGTTCGTAAAATAAGACTTGTCTCCATTGAAAACTAATGTTTCCAAGCTCAATATCAAAATTCGACCTCCATTCCGAGATTTTCACGAATTCGACGATTATCGTCCAAACTCGTGAATTCCGCCTTAACTTTATTTCTTATGATTTGTTCATCGTTTCAAATGAATTCAATCCATCAAACTAATATCTAATCTCATTAACTTATAAACATGCTAAGTTATTACTTGTTCTTCATTAGTTATAACTTATAACAGTATAACTACTAATTATTTTACTTCACATGACTTAACATGGTCTAAATCTTTTAATCATCATTCATTCATCTTCTAGTCATATAAATTTTATTATTGTAACATATTACAAGTTCCTACAAGTTATTCCTTGATTTATAACTTATTTATGAACAAAGCACTTATTCACGACTTATTAATACTTAAGTCATTTGATTAATCATTCTTACTTCTTTTTAGCATACATGCTCTACCACTACCCACTTCTCTAACAATGGAAGAGAAAGAGAATCATGGTTTAAGTTTATACCTCTGAAGATCACGTGGTTAATCTTTAATCTCCTTGTTGCTTCTTGAAATATGAAAGACTAGCTTTCTTACTTTTCTAGCTTATTCTCTCTAACCAATAAGCTCTTAACTTGTTAGTGTTTTTGAACAACCAACAAAATGAACACTAATCTTGATATTTATAGGACTTGCTCGGTTAGGGTAGTTTGGTCATTAGGCCATCCCACCTCCTTACTATTCCTAGCTTAAACACTAAGTTAACCTGCTCCCCACAACACTTGGCCATTAAGTCTACTTGGTCATTAAGCCACTCCACCTCTTTACTATTCATTACCTAGCTTATTAAGTAAACTTGGCCACCACACTTAAGCACTTTGCTTGCTCATCACACATAAGCACTTTACTTAGCCTTTAAGTTACTTAACTTATCCTTTGCTTAACCCTTAAGTCTACTTGCTCATCACACTTAATTCTTGGTCACCAATTCTGTTAGGTTTGTAATATTCAAGAACGCAATCAAATTGCATAAATAAGCGGAAACGTGTAAAAATCAGAGTTTAAAAAATTTACAAACCATATACCCGAATCATCCTTTATGCGCAATTATTAATTAAACGAAAAAGAAAGAACAAAAATCATACCCTTGAAGATCTGAGCTTCCTCAGGTACAAGTTCACCTCCAATCCTTTTCGCGTTCAACTTGAATCCACCGGGTTTGGTTCCTTCCTTTGATCAACGTTAGCCACCCAAGTGTTTGGCCTCTAGAGGTGATCCACCAAGGAAGAAGAAAGATCCAAGAAGATGGGTATTTGGCAAACCCTTGTTTTCTATCTCTCTCATGTAAAAAGGAGCGTACTCTCCCAACTATTGGAATTACGTCTGTTGTTAAAAAGTCAACAACTCCTTCACCCATAATAAGACTCCTCTTATTTATAGATGTAGGCAACCCTCCTTAACAATTAACAAATTGGGTTTTATTTAATTAATTAAATTATTTTAATTAATTAAGCTCCCTAATCTTATTAGGGATAATTAATTAAACTCTTTTAATTAATTTGCCTCCTAATCCTATTAGGATATTTGAGAGTACTTTTATTAATTAATTCCCAAACTCCTTTAAGAATTAAATAATAATAATAGTAATAATAATAAGACTCCTCTTATTAATTTATATTTAATATTTCCAAAATATTAAATAATAAATATTAAGATATTTAATTTATTCTATCACCATAGATTAAATTAAATATACTTAACTTATTATTACGATTATGCCATTTACTTCTTAAATAATTATTCTTCCTTTTATGGTGTGACCCTTTAGGTTCTCCATATTAAACCGGTTATGAATAAATCAATTAGAACAATTCTAATCTTATTTAAATAAATAAATTAAAACTATTAATTTATTTAAATAAATAATATTTATTCTACAATAGGGATAAGCCTCCCTAGCGATCAACGACTTTCCAGATAATATAGATTTCAACATTAATCATAAAAGAACCTTTGAGTAAATAGTTACCGTACAATTCAATCCTTCCACCATACAATGTCCCAATTAAATATAAGATATGGAATTACTATCAAGTCTTATTTTATTTAATTATATGTATTTCGACTCTTAAATGCACAACTCCAAATAATGCATATTAGAAACTCCTTTCTAATTTCATTTTGCCTTGGCCAAGGACTACTGAGTTGTCATTTATTGAATCACATAGGACATTTCTCTTCTTTTACTAGAAGTGGTAGATTCTTTATTGATCATACATTATCTCCATGTATAACTTATTATACCCAAGCATACCCTTTGATATACCCTAAGGGTCTTAAGGAATAAGTTAAAGTATAACTCATCATACACAAGATACTATGATGATCTCAAGTCAAAGGATAACTTGTCTTACTATCACTACTGGGAATTCCTATTGACGAATAAGTAAAACTCCATTAGGTATTCCTTAGCGAGCCACGTTCAAAGGAACTTATTCTCTAATAAGCACCTACATACTTGCTTTAGTGTCTCCACAAAATAATCATGAGATCAATCATCCTCATCCAATGAGCAAGAACGTGTACCAATCTATCCTGGATTCACTAATCCCCAATTTAGTAATCCAACGATTGGGAACTATTTTAGTTTTAAGCTTTCTAAGAATTTAGATCTCATTAGAATGATCATCATCATTATTCTAAAAGCATTGCTTAAAATTATGGGTTTATCACATATTATAAAACAGTATCATGTAGATAATTAAAAGCCTTTAATAAATTAATACTTTTTATTAATAAATGAATAAGATTGTTACAAAGTATATGCTTTATCATCAAACATGATTGGCTTGTGTGCATACTACTTTCAATCTCCCACTTGCACTAAAGCCAATCGTCATGGTATCTCATACTCTTCTTCTCTAAGTGACGATTATCCTGCTTTTGGATAAGCTTCAGTAAATGGATATGCAATGTTGTTCCTGAGAGTTCACTATCTCTATAGTGATTTTCCATCTTTCAATGATTCTTATAATCAAATGAAAGTGCCACAACACATGTTTAGATCCAAGATGAGACTTAAGAACTATTCCTAATTCTGTAATGAACTTTTCATCAAAACAATCAACTTGCAGCTTCATTTACAACTATATATTTTGTCTTTATCACTAAACCAGCAACTCTTTGCTGTTTGAAACCTTTTCAATTTCACTGCACCACCGTTCAAGGTAACACTTTACCTTAAAATGGATTTTCTGTCGTCTTGGTCTGTATGAAAAACCTTAGTCTGATAAGCCCTCTAGTTTTAATTTAGACCCACCATAAATTTTAATCACATCCTTAGTACCGGTTAAGTACTTTAAGATGTTTTTCACTGTCTCACAGTGAACTTCTCCAGAATATGACTGATCAACATCAGGTCTCGTACATTTCATTGCATACATGATAGTTACTCATGCGATCTCTCTTTTTGGAGTCTATGGATACTATTAAGAGAGATACACTCCATGACTCATCAACATGAGATATCTCTTGGAGTTTGCCATGCTAAACGACTTTAGCATCAAATGAATATACGTTCCTTGGGTTAAGCTGAGCATCCTTTTAAATCTATCTACATAGATTTGTATCCCTAATTACGATACTCTACCCAAATTATTCATGGAGGAATGTTTAGACAACTTTATCTTTACTGATTCTAGCATTGGCATGTCATTCCTTATCCGTAATATATCAATATATAATACTAGGAATGTCACGAAGCTCCCACTGACCCTTTTGTACACACTAGAACTCTTACCTCATCGTATGTAACTCTGGATCATCATCTTATATGATACGTACCTCATCATCATCATCCATGATGAATCCATACCTCCCAGGTATCTTCGATACTATTCTAGATTTACGATTCAGTTGTGGTACAATAGGTCTATCTACAGGTTCCTCTTATTTGACTTATAGTATTTTGTGGTTCTTGAACTCTTCAAGATCTATTATCCTCCCACTAGCCCCTTTAATGATAAACACATTTATCTTAGAAGGTAGCGTGTTTCACAAAAAACACCTTTTGCTTAGTAGCATTATAGAACATATACCCTAAACTTACTTTAGGATGTCCCACAAATTTGTACTTGTCGAATCTTGTCCCAAGCTTATCCTTTGAAATCTTTTTCACATAAGTTGGACAACCCTTTATCTTAACATACTTAAGATTAGAAATCCTCCCTGTTTATAACTTTTATGGAGTCTTGGGGCTGGATTTTGAGGTTACCTTTTAGTAAATATGCAGCCATTTCTAGGACATGATCCCAGAAGGATAATGAAATGTCGGTAAAATCATTATGGACCGTACCATGTCCACCAAGGTACGATTTTTCCATTCAGATACATCAATCAATTATTGCGTATCATGATGTGTCCATTGTGAGAAAACCATTTGAGATGATCTAGAAACTTATTGCACAAGTATTTATTCCTTGATCTAATCAAAGAATCTTAATACTTTGTCAATTTGTTTCACTTTTGAATTCTTTGAACCTTTCAAATAATTCACACTTGTATTTCAGCAAATGCACACATTCAACTCTTTGAATCATGATCTCCTTTTCTTATACTAGTTTGTTCAATTTGCAAAATTATTTTCACGTAAGTCAAGTATACAAAATTCATTAAGTAATATTCCAGTTCTATATGAAACATTATTATTATAAATAGAACAACAATTGTTCTTAAATATAATACCAAAGATTTCATTGTCCAACAATAAAATGGAAATAATATTTCTAACAAGAACTGGAATACAATAACAACTTATTGACTTAATAGATTTGCTCATAGGGATTTCTAAACTATAAGTTCCTATGGCTAATGCAGCAACCTTTGCTTCATTTCCCACACATAGGATTGCTTATCTTTGTTTAGATTTCTACTTCTGCTTGGTCCCTTCATAAATCTATATTTATGATAACCAAAGCCGGTATCAAATACCCAAGTAGAACCTTTACTTAAAGAAAAAATATTTTAAATCATGAACAAATTTGTATTTATAACCGAAACTTCACTAAGTTTCTTCTGGTTAGCTCTACAAAATGCTTCTCGCAGTTTCTTTTCCAGTGTCCTGGCTTATTGTAGTGGAAGCAAACTCCTTTGCTATCCGTATCAGTTTTGTTCTTATTATCCTTTGTTTTTGCCTTTCTATTTACCTTCTTTGAATCGTTCTTCTTTTCAGAAGATCCTTTGGCCCCTACCAGTAAGACTTGGTCTTTCTTGGTTGGAAAGTAACTCTCAACATTTTTCAACATGTTAAGTAAATCAGCGACGCTGATATCTAGCTTGTTCATATGAAAAATTCACAACAATTGTGAAAGGAGTCCGGGAGTGAGTGCAAGATTAAATCTTGGCTCAACTCTCCATCCATGACAAAACTCGTTGTCCTAACTGTTCAATCAAATTGATCATGTTAAGGAATTTTATCTGTATTATAGTGTCATCGGTCATTCTAAATCAGAAGAGCTCCTTAGATATCTGATATCTATCAGTCCTACTTTCCTCACCATAAACTACTTGATGTGCAGGAATATAGTAAGAGCATCCATAGTTTCATGCTGACGCTGAAGCTCGTTACTCATGGATGCGAGCATGATGCATTGAGCCAACTATGCATCATCTTGCCACTTTCTAAAAGTAACAATATCTTCCTCAGAGGCATTGTCTGCAACCATTGCAGGGATAGGCGTATTAAGGATATAAGATAGCTTTTCAGCCGTGAGAACTTTTCTCAATTTCCTTAACCAATCCGTTTAATACGGTCCGGTTAAATAACATCTAATATGCTTCATAGTTGATAGTAATTTAGACATTGTAAAATTCTGTAAATGAATTTGTAATTAACAACATTTTAACATACATTATTTTATTAATTACCAAAATAAATTAGATCTTATTTTAAATTGGTATCTCCCACTATTTTCTTCAAACTATATTACCTCACTTATATAGTTCTAAGCAAAATCTAATTAAAGATATGCTAGTGAGAATAAGGATCCCATTTCAAATGTATATAGCCTTGTGGTGACACAACAAACTATATATAAATAAATAGGCAGACAACTCTTGTCAATTACATCAACTATGCAACTCCTTGTATTTTGCCTCTTAGATCATAATGGTCAAGTGTGTGCACATCCGAACTAAAATGATCCAAGTTAAGTCCAACCTAGCACTCTATATATTCAAAAAAGAAAAATATCGTCCTTGTGGTGACACAACAAAATAATATTGTTCAATTTTCTTTATAAGCATCAAATGTGATAAATTAACATCTTAAATATTTAATAATTGCCTTGTGGTGACACAACAAACTCATATTAAATATTTAATACTCTATTAATTTTTATCATGCTAGAAGACGACGTTCGATATTCCAAATACCTTTGAACGCTTAGGACTTAATATAAAAATTTGAGGGGTTTGTTATTAAAATGTCTCATCTTGTTTAGCGCGCATGCACATATATATATAAAATACGCGTCATATTAATTAACATCGAAGCATGTTTGCATATTATATAATATATAATATAAGCATGCACATATAAAATACTATATTCTACCTGGATTGATTATGGACTTTATTCTAGTTTGGTTCACTAGAGCCACCAAGTGAACCAAAAGGTCAAACCCTAGGGGTGCAAGAATTAATATTTAAATATAACTATTATATTTAAACCCGGGCTCCATTACAAACGGGTCTTCAAGCGCTCCTTGCTCCTTGATCTCCAATTCTTCAAAATTAATTCTAACTATTCCTATTACAAAACTATTTAAAATAAATAGAAACCTTGATCAGCAGTTAAGGGGAAGTACATAGGAGGGAGATAGAATTTACATTAAGAAAAATTAGAAGGCGAGGTGCACGAGACCCATTTAATAAAACCCATACATTCATGCATCCAACTAAAATAAAATCCAATCACATTCATCAATAGTCCATAATCAATCCCATTTATTATCATACACATCACCATATGCATCAATAAATAATATTCATCTCATGAATAATAAACATTCAATATATATATATATATGATATCATTTAATGGGCAAATTTAGTTAGTATAAAATCTAATTTTGAATCAAAATAAACTCCTTTATTTTAATCCAAATTTAAATCAAAATAAAACTATTTTATTTTAATTTATCCAATTTTGAATAAAATAAACTATTTTATTTTAATCAAAATCTTTAATCAAAATAAACTCCTTTATTTTAATTAATTATGGAATCCAATTCCATGTAAAAAAATAAAACTCCTTTATTAAAGGAAACATGGATTCTCTTTCTTATTCACAAATAAACTCCTTTATTTTGAATAATATGAAATCTTATTTCATATCTAAATAAACTCCTTTATTTAAGGAAAGACTGATTCTTTTTTCTATTCACAAATAAACTCTTTTATTTTGAATAATATGAAATCTTATTTCATATCTAAATAAACTCCTTTATTTAAGGAAATTAGGATTCTCTTTCCTATTCACAAATAAACTCTTTTATTTTGAATAATATGAAATCTTATTTCATCTCTAAATAAACTCCTTTATTTAAGGAAACATAGAATCCAATTTCAACTCCAATTAGTTATCATGGAATCCAATTCCAACTCTAATTAGTTAACATGAAATTCAATTTTAAAATTAAAATAAACCTTTTTATTTTAAAATTAAAATAAAATTTTTATTTTAAAATTAAAATAAACTTTTTATTTTAAAATTAAAATAAATTTTTATTTTAATTATAAAATAATTAAAATATATATATATATATATATAAAATATATCCGTGAATCATGATATATACATATATTATTAACGTAATATATATATATATATATATATATATATATATATATATATATATATATATATCCTATCAAGAATCCATATTACAATTTGTGAAACCAGAAGATTTAAAAGCAACTTTTACATATATCATATATATATATATATATATAGTAACTTTTAAATCATGATGCACGTGAAAACATACTGCAACCTTGAAATTCTTCAGTTTCTCTTTTATGAAAATCGTGACTCATGATATTTGCCACGGATTCAGCAGCAAAAAAGAAAGAATGGTTTCGCAAATTTTTTTTTTATACAACAAAATTATGCCCAATTAAATTGTTCTAAACACATATCAATATATATATCAAATTTGAACAATTAATAATTTGCATAAAGGTTTGGCTATGACACCACTGTTAGGTTTGTAATATTCAAGAACGCAATCAAATTGCATAAATAAGCTTTAAACGTAAAAAAAATCGAGTTTAAAAATTTACAAACCATATACCCGGATCATCCTTTATGCGCGTTATTATTAATTAAACGAAAAAAGAAGAACAAAAATCATACCCTTGAAGATCCGAGCTTCCTCGTACAAGTTCACCTCTAATCCTTTTCGCTTCAACTTGAATCTCTAGGGTTTGGTTCCTTCCTTTGATCAACGTTAGCCACCCAAGTGTTTGGCCTCTAGAGGTGATCCACCAAGGAAGATGAAGGATCCAAGAAGATGAGTATTTGGCAAAACCTTTGTTTTTCTATCTCTCATAGAAAAGGAGCGTACTCTCCCAACTATTGGAATTACGTCTGTTGTTAAAAAGTCAACAACTCCTTCACCCATAATAAGACTCCTCTTATTTATAGATGTAGGCAACCCTCCTCAACAATTAAGAAATTGGGTTTTATTTAATTAATTAAATTCTTTTAATTAATTAAGCTCCCTAATCTTACTAGGGATAATTAATTAAAAGAATTTAATTAATTTGCCTCCTAATCCTATTAGGATATTTGAGAGTCCTTTTATTAATTAATTCCCAAACTCCTTTAGGAATTAAATAATAATAATAATAGTAGTAATAATAATAAGACTCCTCTTATTAATTTATATTTAATATTTCCAAAATATTAAATAATAAATATTAAGATATTTAATTTATTCTATCACCATAGATTAAATTAAATATACTTAACTTATTATTACGATTATGTCATTTACTTCTTAAATAATTATTCTTCCTTTTATGGTGTGACCCTTTAGGTTCTCCATATTAAACCGGTTATGACTAAATCAATTAGAACAATTCTAATCTTATTTAAATAAATAAATTAAAACTATTAATTTATTTAAATAAATAATATTTATTCTACAATAGAGATAAGCCTCCCTAGCAATCAACGACTTTCCAGATAATATAGATTTCAACATTAATCATAAAAGAACCTTTGAGTAAATAGTTAACGTAAAATTCAATCCTTCCACCATACAATGTCCGAATTAAATATAAGACATGAAATTACTGTCAAGTCTTATTTTATTTAATTATATGTATTTTGACTCTTAAATGCACAACTCCAAATAATGCAAATTAGAAACTCCTTTCTAATTTCATTCACGCCAAGGAGGACTCTTGAGTTGTCATTTATCGAATCACATAGGACATTTCTCTTCTTTTACTAGAAGTGGTAGATTCTTTATTGATCATACATTATCTCCATGTATAACTTATTATACCCAAGCATACCCTTTGATATACCCTAAGGGTCTTAAGGAATAAGTTAAAGTATAACTCATCATACACAAGATACTATGATGATCCCAAGTCCAAGGATCACTTGTACTACTATCACTAGTCCATTCCATTTAACTAAAAGTCTTATAACATCTACTATACGTATAATTCTCGTATTCTAACTTGTATACATATTCATGTATGTCATACCATCAATCATACATACTCGTATAATACTCGTATTCATTACCTCGTATAATACCTACGTATTATACGAACATTGCTTTAATTCATTATACACATTCCCTTTTCCTTCTCGGAAATCACTTTCCCTAATCGTTAGGTTTTAAGTCCACACGCGAAAATTTGCGTTTTCCATAACTGAAATATTATTAGATATTCCATCTCACCTCGATATTCTATCATTACGTATTTCTCAGAAATTCAAAAGTAATTCCCGAGCAGAAATACATGAATAGTATTTTTCAGAAAATTTCTCGGAAAACTTTTATTTTTTTCTTGGAAATTCAAACACTTTAATTCTATCACGTAGCCAAAATACTACGACGTTCTGACATATCTAGGTCATAGAACGACCTTCAATTAGCTTACTCACATAAATAATTAATTAAATTCATTTAATCCACATAATTAAATAAAAATTTAATTCTCAAAAATTCAAATTTTCTGGGGCGTTACACTCTTCCCCCCTTATAAGGATTCTGTCCCCAGAATCTCGCTAACACTACATCCACCATTGAGGAAAATTTTTCCATCATTTTAATTTCAAATTATATGAAACTCAAATTCCTCCTTCACAACGAGATGATACTTGATCGTCTTTTTATCCTGTATCCTCTTCTTCATTCACTTGTACTCTTCGTTACCTAGTTGTACTTAATTAACTCGTTCCATTATCGTGGATTGAGTCTACATTATGAATAACATTTCTACTACTTCATTCCATAATTTAACTTCTAACTCCGTTCTCGCTATCTCTGTTATTAACTCATTTGAATCGCTAATATTGATAGATTTTCTCTATCTCTCCTACAAAATACATCAGCGTCTACGCTTTCCTTCACTGTATGATATAATATATCACAGTCCTTCTCTACCACATATTCACTCCTTCTATGTGAAGATATATTTCAGACTCTTAGAGTCCGTGTATATCTCACCTTTCTCCCCGTATCAATACTATCTTCAGATTTTTAATTCGAAAACTACAGCTGCTAATTATAGATCATAAGTAGGATAAACCTTCTCATAATCCCTTAACTGGTGTGATGCATACACAATGACCTTGCCATGCTGCATGAGCATGCAACCTCGTCATCTATGCGAAGCATTGAGATACACTACAAAATTCCTCGTATCACCTGATAGAGATAATACATGTACCTCACTTAACTTCCCTTTATTAGTTTTTGAAAACTATTTTTCTCACTTCCCATTCCGATAATGCTAACCTGTGACGCTAATGGTACTTTGAAACATAACACCTCACAAGGGTACCTATCAATTTGTCACCGACTTGCTTGGCGCCCCTTACGGAAAGTCTAACTTCAGTACATCAGTCAACCCATATGACATAACCATAACTCGTAATAACCATAACGATTTCTGAATATCGTCTTAGGTACCTCGTCCTTCCTTACTTTCAACCAACGATACCCCGTACACAAATATATCTTTAAAAAAAAATTCTTTGCTCCTTTCAACTGATCAAAATAGATCATCGATCCTGGGCAATGGGTATTTATTCTTAATTGCTAACCAAATAGTCATATATTTGACTTACGCATTGGTTTACTTAATTTTACTTCTTAGGGTTCACGTTCTTTCGACCTAAGTTTACGCAACCTACCTTCATCACCAACTTACAGCTTCATGACATACGGAGATGTCTTACTTACTATGCTCATCATTTTTGATGATTTACATTCTTATCTTCTTATTATTACTTCTCTAGGATTCATCACACATCGCTTCTCTGCTAGTATTCCATATGGTACTCTGAGTGGTTTCCCACAAACAACCCACAAACAAGTTCCCGTCTCATCTACACTGCCATCACAGTGAGTTAGATCGGTTTCCAGTTTTGTATATACCTTCGCTTTCTGAAGGAATTGTTTAGCTCAGCTCCCATATGTCAACCATCAAAGGTTATGATTGTACCACAACCTAAACTAATCTTAACATCCTTCTAGATTGCGTCATGATTAGACAACAAGAAAGTTTCAGTGATTCATCACCGTAAATTACTACCTTGGGTTTCTTTAGAAACCGAAGATTCATACTTTTATTCTAACAATTTATTAAAGTTTTATGGTTAATCAACTCATTCATACCGAGAATTTCTTCAAATTCTCTCAACTTTATTGGTACTTATCTACCGATACCTGCTTATATTTCTTATTCATGAAACCATTTCCACGAATATAATTAACGAAAGCCATTTCCCCATTCTCTACCTTAACGTACAAAGGTATTTATAATCCCTTCCGAGAATAAACTTAATCACTTAGCACATTCACATGCTATAACAGAACAAGTAGTACTCCAATCAAACAACACATAAGCATTCATTGTATTGACCGGAATGACACCTGTTACTAGATCCGCTGATGCAACCGCATCTTGGCTAACTTAGCACTACTAACACCTTTACTTTCCTCCGAACCCTTCTTTGGGCAACTTCTTGCCATGTGGTCCAACAACCTACATACAAAACAACCATGGTTCTTCTTAGGATTAGGACAATTGGGTAACATATGACCCTCCTGTCCATAGTTATAACAAACCAATTTCCCCTTCAGACAGACTCCTAGATGAGTCTTTCCACATGTTGTACATGCTTCAATCCTACGCTTAGGAACCCTTTGTCCTACTCCAGTATTTCTGGAGTTCAAATTCTTTATTGTTGGCATATTACCACTACCACTGGCATTCTCTGCCTTAGTTCCTCCCTCTTCCTTGCTCTTATCTTTCCTCTCTTTATGGTATTGGGTTAACGCCTCACTACCACCCTCCGCTATAATCACATTCTCTAGAATGGTCCCATAGGAAACACTCTGGAACACCAAAATCCTACTATAGAGCCAGGGTTTCAGGCCCTGCTTAAACTTACGAGCCTTCCTCTTCTCACTGTCCACCTGATGTGGAGCAAACCTTGCCAATTCATTGAATTTGGCCACGTACCGGGGAACCGTCATGTCCCCCCTTGCTTAATTTCTAAGAAATTAATCTTCCTCCTCCTCTGCATACTTGTAGGGAAATAATTCTCGAAGAAAACCTTCTTGAACTATTCCCATGTTATCACATATGTTCTAGACCCACCCTGGTGAGCCTCCCACCAAAAGTTGGCTTCCCCTTTCATCATATAGGTCGCAAAAGAAGTCTTTTGCGCCTCACCTATATTTGTAATAACAAACGCCTTCTTTATTTCCTTTACCCATGTCTGGGCCTCTATTGGGTCTGTCGTTCCTTTGAACTTCGGCGGACCTATGCTTTTAAATTATTTTAAAGGTAGTCGTTCTGACTAACCTAGGTTCCGCGGTTATCCTACCCTCGGTTTGGTCAAATGCAGCTGTTAATAAATTAACGAACTCTTGCATAGGGTTGTTTTGACCCTCTTGATTTTCATTACGTGATTCTGCTTCCTAATTACGTTGTCTTCTCCTTGCCGACATTAATCAATAGAATTTCATTATTATCTATTACTTACTTCTTTATTATTCGTCACATAACACTCATATCATCACAAAGCATATTAAATGAAAACTTCATTATATTCATATGCTTCTTCATAGTTTGAAACTATTTACAATTTGCTTCCACAGCCAAAGGCTATTCCATTTCTATCCCACAATTGAACTTCTCAAAAGTTTGGGATTTACAAAAAAAAAGACTACCCTATTATTCAAAAGAGGGTTTTACGTCACTACACACATATTTATAACTCTAGCTTTCTAATAATGCATAACAGCATCCTCGTGTTTCTCATTCGCAATCTTCGCTACAGTATCCCGACTAATAATATGTCGAGTCTGTCCCGACTTAGTGGAATAACAAGCAACTTTCAGCTTGAAATCCTTATGAGAACTCTCATGGATGTAAGACATCCGTAAGTATCTTCTTGGATCCTTCTCCCCAATTCTTTCTGAAGCTCATCTACCTCCTTCTTAAAATCCCTAGCCTTATTTATCATGAGCACCTTCTCATCATGCTCTAACTCAAAATCTGCTTTTGCAGACTCCTTCGCTACATAAAGAGCACTAATCTCTTCATTCTGTTTCTGCACAACTGTACTCAGTTGCACATTCCTGTCAAGCACTTCCAGATACAATGATCTCATTGCATCTGGAGTGATGACTCTAGTGTAGGTACCACCGTACCAACCGATGTTATATCCATTACTTCCTCCTCATTGATCATCATATTAAGATATGACGCTATATCCATTTCTCCCTAGGAGTAGCCCTCCTTAGAAAAGTACTCCGCTGTCTCCATCTCCTCTAGAATCACTAATGGTACCTCCGCCACTGGCATAGGTACAGGTTCTACTCCGTTCATAATTTCTTCGCTCACCATGTGTATATCTCTATACATCAAGTTATCGATCGGCATCCTACAATAACACATATGTTGATTAGTACATACCACACAATAGTATAAGCATAAATCATATTTAATTTATTTAAGGTTACTTTCCATCTTTTAAATTTTTCGATACTGAGCTTTATCAATACCTTAGTAACTCATTCGACTCGCATTTACTTACTTCGGACTTTCCCTTCTTAACGAGGTTATTAGCCTAAGGTTCTTCCCCCCTTAAGTTTTATAACCTAATGCTTTGATACCAACCTGTGACGCCCCCAAATCTGGGTATCTTCCAACCCGACAGATGGTGCTACACGGTACTCATAACAATATGAAAGTAGTATGCACACAAGCCAATCATGTTTGATGATAAAGCATATACTTTATAACAATCTTATTTATTTATTAATAAAAAGTATTAATTTATTAAAGGCTTTTAATTATCTACATGATGCTATTTTTTTTAATATGTGATAAACCTATAGTTTTAAGCAATTAGAATAATGATGATGATCATTCTATTGAGATCTAAATTCTTAGAAAGCTTAAAACTAAAATAGTTCACAATCGTTGGATTACTAAATTGGGGATTAGTGAATCCGAATAGATTGGTACATACGTTGCTTGCTCATTGGATGAGGATGATTGATCTCATGATCATTTGTGTGGAGACACTAAAGCAAGTATGTAGGTGCTTATTAAAGAATAAGTTCACTGAACGTGGCTTGCTAAGAAATACCTAATGGAGTTTTACTTGTCTGTCAATAGGAATTCCTTGCCTGTCAATAGGAATTCCTGTAGTGATAGTAGTACAAGTGATCCTTGGACTTGGGATCATCATAGTATCTTGTGTATGATGAGTTATACTTTGACTTATTCCTTAAGACCCTTAGGGTATATCAAAGGGTATGCTTTGGTATAATAAGTTGTACATAGAGATAATGTATGATCAATAAAGAATCTACCACTTCTAGTAAAAGAAGAGAAATGTCCTATGTGATATGATAAATGACAACCCAGTAGTCCTTGGCCAAGGCAGAATGAAATTAGAAAGGAGTTTCTAATTTGCATTATTTGGAGTTGTGCATTTAAGAGTCGAAATACATATAATTAAATAAAATAAGACTTGACAGTAATTCCATGTCTTATATTTAATTAGGACATTGTATGGTGGAAGGATTTTGTGTACGGTAACTATTTACTCAAAGGTTCTTTTATGATTAATGTTGAAATCTATATTATCTAGAAAGTCGTTGATCGCTAGGGAGGCTTATCTCTATTGTAGAATAAATATTATTTATTTAAATAAATTAATCGTTTAAGTTATTTATTTAAATAAGATTAGAATTGTTCTAATTGATTTATTCACAACCGGTTTAATATGGAGAACCTAAAGGGTCACACCATAAAAGGAAGAATAATTATTTAAGAAGTTAATGGCATAATCGTAATAATAAGTTAAGTATATTTAATTTAATCTATGGTGATATAATAAATTAAATAGCTTAATATTTATTATTTAATATTTTATAAATATTAAATATAAATTAATAAGAGGAGTCTTATTATTATTATTATTTAATTCCTAAAGGAGTTTGGGAATTAATTAATAAAAGTACTCTCAATTATCCTAATAGGATTAGGAGGCAAATTAATTAAATAAGTTTAATTAATTATCCCTAATAAGATTAGGGAGCTTAATTAATTAAATAAAACCCAATTCCTTAATTGTTAAGGAGGGTTGCCTACATCTATAAATAAGAGGAATTTTATTATGGGTGAGTAGGTTGACACTTTCACAACACGTGAATACGCAATTTTAAAAGTTGGAGAGTACGTTCTTTTCTATAGAGATAAAAAACTAGAGTTTAGCCAATCACCCTTCTTCTTGAATCTTTATTCTTTCTTGGTGGATCACCTCTAGAGGCCAAACACATGGGTGGCTAAAGTTGATCAAAGAAAAGAACTAAACCCGGTGGATTCAAGTTGAACACGAAAAGGATTGGAGGTGAACTTGTACCTGAGAGAGCTCAAATCTTCAAGGGTTTGATTCTTGTTCTTTCTTTTTCGTTTAATTAATAATTGTGCATAAAGGGTGATCCGAGTATATGGTTTGTAAAATTTTAAACTCTGATTTTTCCACGTTTTCGCTTATTTTGTGCAATTTGATTGCGTTCATGAATATTACAAACCTAACAGTGGCATTAGAGCCAAACCTTTATACGAATTATTAATTGTTTTAATTTGATATGTATATTGATATGTGTTTAGAACAATTTAATTGGGCATAATTTTGTTGTATAAAATTTATTAAAAAAAAAAAACACGTTTGCGAATCTTTTTTTTTGGGCTGAACCCGTGGTCGTGGTCAATCTGTATGATCATCATATATAGACCTGGCAAAGATAGCCCGACCCATGGTAAAAAGGTCATGAAATTGGGCTTTGGTAGTGATTTTTAGCCCATAAAATTTGGTAGTTTTTAGCTACTTTTTGCCATGACACACGAAGTGAATTTTTTATTTTTTTAAAAAATAAAATGTTGCTACTTGTGGGTTATGAGGATTGAACACAAGACTTGTAAGTAAATAAATAAGAGTTCAAACCAATCTGAGCCACAATAACTATTTATTTTAATGCAATCTTCATATAAAAATATATTTTTAATTATTATAGTTGTAGTAAATAATAATTGTAGTTTGAAATTTCTTAATTGATGTATTTATTAATAATGAGATATTGGGTAATGCCTAAAATCATGTCATGCAAATCTTCGAAAATCAATTTAAATATTCAAATTGCTAAAATCTTGGCATCTCCAAGTTCCAACTGTAAAAATCTTAGAAATTAATTAGATATCTCTTGGAACAATATTTGTGGAGTCATGAATGCATTTTTAAAAGTTAAATAAATTATATTAATTTTAAAGTATAATTTTAAAAATCAAATTTAATTATATACTTTGAAAGTAATTTATAATACTATTAAAATTTTAATTGATTGAGGTATGTAGTTAATGTAGGTAATTAGAATTATTGTTTATTATAAATATTTTATTATTTTTAATATTTATTATTATTACTATTTTTGGTGTAGTAAATTTTATAAAAAAAAGGGAAAGAAAAGCCATAGGGCCAACTGACCCACCCAACCAGAAGCCACGGGCCTAACATTTTTGGCTCACCAAAACTGCATTGAATTTTTTGGCCCGCCACTTTGTTTGCCACCTCTAATCATATTTATAATGATTAATATTAGATTGATTTCTTATATCACGTGATTCATGTGATGCTAATTAACATTGCTTTGAATCAAGGGAATCCGTTAATTGCTAATATAGTATGGTATCACGTTAATTGTTAACAGATTACATTAATACTATATATGTTCTTAACGTGGTACTCAGGAGATTTATGGTGAGCACGTGGTCATGATTTCAATAATATATATATATATATATATATATATATATATATATATATATATATATATATATATAGTCTTATTATTTTATAATTAAAATAAAATTTATTTTAATCTTAAAATAAAAGTTTATTTTAATCTTAAAATAAAAAGTTTATTTTAATTTTAAAATAAAAAGTTTATTTTAATTATAAAATTGGATTTCATACTAACTAATTATAGTTGGAATTGGATTCCATGATAACTAATTGGAGTTGAAATTGGATTCTATGTTTTCTAAAATAAAAGAGTTTATTTGTGAATAGAAAAGTGAATCCATGTTTCCTTAAATAAATGAGTTTATTTAGATATGAAACAAGATTTCATATTATTCAAAATAAAAGAGTTTATTTGTGAATAGGAAAGAGAATTCGCGTTTTCTTTAATAAAGGAGTTTTTTTTACATGGAATTGGATTCCATAATTAATTAAAATAAAGGAGTTTATTTTGATTAAAGATTTTGATTAAAATAAAATAGTTTATTTTATTCAAAATTAGATAAATTAAAATAAAAGAGGTTTATTTTGATTCAAAGAATATATTTTATGCTAACTAAATTTGCCCATTAAATGATATCAATATATATATTGAATGTTTATTATTCATGAGACGAATGTTATTTATTGATGCATATGGTGATGTGTATGATAATAAATGGGATTAATTATGGACTATTGACCAATGTGATTTGATTTTATTTTAATTGGATGCATGAATGTATGAGTTTTATTAAATGAGGACTGCGTACCTCGTCTTCTCTAATTTTCTCTTAATGTAAATTCTATCTTCCTCTTATGTACTTCCCCTTGACTGCTGATCAAGGTTTCTATTTATTTTAAATAGTTTTGTAATAAGAATAGTTAGAATTAATTTTGAAGAATTGGAGATCAAGGAGCAAGGAGCGCTTGAAGACCCGTTTGTAATGGAGCTCAGGTTTAAATGTAATAGTTATATTTAAATATTAATTCTTTCATCCTAGGGTTTGACCTTTTGGTTCACTTGGTGGCTCTAGTGAACCAAACTAGAATAAAAGTCCATAATCAATCCGAGTAGAATATAGTATTCTATATGTGCATGCTTATACTATATATATTATGCAAACATGCTTCGCATGTTGATTAATATGACGCATATTATATATATATATATATATATATATATATATATATATATGTGTGTGTGTGTGTGTGTGTGTGTGTGTGTGTGTGTGTGTGTGTGTGTACATGCACGCTAAACAAGATGAAACACATTAATTACTTGCAAAACCCTTAAATTTTTATATTAAGTCCTAAGCGTTCAAAGATATTTGGAATATCGAACGTCGCCTTCTAGCATGATAAAAATTAATAGAGTATTAAATATTTAATATGAGTTTGTTGTGTCACCACAAGGCAAGTATTAAGTATTTAAGATGTTAATTTATCACATTTGATGCTTATAAATAAAATTGAACAATATTGTTTTGTTGTGTCACCACAAGGACAATATTTTTCTTTTTTTGAATATATAGAGTGCTAGGTTGGACTTAACTTGGATAATTTTGAGTCGGATGTGCCACCACTTGATCAAAATAATCTAAGAGGCAAAATACAAGGAGTTACATAGTTGATGTAATTGAAAAGAGTTGTCTACCTATTTATTTATATATATTTGAAATGAGATCCTTATTCTCACTAGCAAATCTTTAATTAGATATTGCCGAACTATATATATTGAGGGTAATATAGTTTGAAGAAAATAGTGGGAGATACCAATTTAAAATAAGACCTAATTTATTTTGGTAATTAATAAAAGAATATATGCTAAAATGTTGTTAATTACAAATTCATTTACAGAATTTTATAATGTCTAAATTACTATCACTGCGAAACATATTAGATGTTAATTAACCGGACCGAATTACTCGGATTGGTTAAGGAAATTGAGAATAGTTCTCATGGCTGAAAAGCTATGTTATGTCCTTAATACGCCTATCCCTGTAATGGTTGCAAACAATGCCTCTGAGGAAAGATCGCTACTTTTAGAAAGTGACAAGATGATGCACGGTTGGCTCAATGCATCATGCTCGCATCCATGAGTAACGAGCTTCAGCGTCAGCATGAAACAATGGATTCTCTTACTATATTCCTGCACATCAAGTAGTTGATGGTGGAGAAAGTAGGACTGATGGATATCAGATATCTAAGGAGCTCTTCCAATCTAGAATGACCGATGACACTACATTACAGATAAAAGTCCTTAACATAATCAATTCGATTGATCAATTAGGACAACGGGTTTTGTCATGGATGGAGAGTTGAGCCAAGAGTTGATCTTGCACTCACTCCCGGACTTTTTTCACAATTGTTGTGAATTTTTCATATGAACAAGCTAGATATCAGCCTCACTGACTAGCTTAATATGTTGAAAAATGTTGAGAGTCACTTTCCAACCAAGAAAGACCAAGTCTTACTGGTAGGGGTCAAAGGATCTTCTAAAAGAAGAACGATTCTAAGAAGGTAAATAGAAAAGGCAAAAACAAAGGATAATAAGAACAAAAATGATACGATAGCAAAGGAGTTTGCTTCCACTGCAATAAGCCACGCCACTGGAAAAGAAACTACGAGAAGCATCTTGCAGTGCTAACCAAAGAAGCTTAGTGAAGCTTCAGTTACAAATATAGTTTTTTATTCATGATTAAAATAAATTTTTCTTTAAGTTAAGGTTCTACTTGGCTATTGGATACCAACTTTGGTTATCATAAATATAGATTTATGAAGGGACCAAGCAGAAGTAGAAAGCTAAACAAATATAAGTAATCCTATGTGTGGGAAATGAAGCAAAGGTTGCCACATTAGCCATAGAAACTTATATTTTAGCAGTGCTTACGGGCAAATCTATAAGTCAATAAGTTGTTATTGTATTCCAATTCTTGTTAGAAACATTATTTCCATTTTATTGTTGGACAATGAAATCTTTGGTATTATAATCAAGAACAATTGTTGTTCTATTTATAATAATAATATTTTGTATAGAACTGAAATATTACTTAATGGATTTTGTGTACTTGACTTACGTGAAAATATATTTTGCAAATTAAACAAACTAGTATAAGAAAAGGAGATAATCATTCAAAGAGTTGAATGAGTTTATTTACTGAAATACAATTGTGAATTATTTGAAAGGTTCAAAGAATTCAGAAATGAAACAAATTGACAAAGTATTAAGATTCTTTGATTAGATCAAGGAATAAATACTTGTGTAATAAGTTTCTAGATCATCTAAAAATGGTTTTCTCATAATGGACGCCTTCTGATACACAATAATTGATTGATGTATCTGAAAGGAAAAATCGTACCTTGTTGGATATAGTACGGTCCATAATGATTTTACCGACATTCCATTATCCTTCTGGGATCATGTCCTAGAAATGGCTGCATATTTACTAAAAGGTAACCTCAAAATCCAGCCCCAAGACTCCATAAAAGTTATGGACAGGGAGGATTTCTAATCTTAAGTATGTTAAGATAAAGGGTTGTCCAACTTATGTGAAAAAGGTTTCAAAGGATAAGTTTGGGACAAGATTTGACAAGTACAAATTTGTGGGACATCCTAAAGTAAGTTTAGGGTATATGTACTATAATGCTACTAAGCAAAAGGTGTTTTTTGTGAAACACGCTACCTTCTAAGATAAAGGTGTTTATCATTAAAGGGGCTAGTGGGAGGATAATAGATTTTGAAGAGTTCAAGAACCACAAAATACTATAAGTCAAATAAGAGGAACTCAGTAGATGAACTGTTGTACACCACAACCTAAATCAGTAAATCTAGAATAGTATCGAAGATACCTGGGAGGTATGGATTCATCATGGATGATGGTGATGAGGTACGTATCATAGAAGATGATGATCCAGTTGCATATGATGAGGTAAAAGTTGTTGACACTCAGAGAAATGGATTGAAGCAATCTTCTTAAATATGGAACATTCGTTTTGATGAGACAATCAAAAGAGATTGATTTTATCAAAAACCAAGAATGAACCTAGTGTGTACAAAAGGGTCAATGGGAGCGTCGTGACATTCTTAATATTATATGTTGATATACTACGGATAAGGAATGACATAGCAATGCTACAATTAGTAAAGATAAAGTTGTTTAAACATTCCTCCAAGAATGATTTGAATTGGGGATACAAATCTATATAGATAGATTCAAGAAGATGCTCAACTTAACCCAAGGAACGTATATTCATTTGATGCTAAAGTCGTTTAGCATGGAAAACTCTATGGGATGTCTCATGTTGATGAGCCCTAGAGTGTATCTCTCTTAATAGTCCCCATAGACTCCTAAATGAGAGATCACAAGAGTAACTATCATGTATGCAATGAAATATACGAGACCTGATGTTGATCGGTCATATTCTGGAGAAGATCACTGTAAGACAGTGAAAAATATCTTAAAGTACTTTACCGGCACTAAGGATGTGATCATATTCATGGTGGGTCTGAATTAAAACTAGAGGGTTTAACAGACTCAAAGTTTTTTCAGACAAACCAAGATGATAAAAAAAATCCACTGTAAGGTAAAGCGTTACCTTGAACGGTGGTGCAGTGAAATGGAAAGGTTTCATATAGCAAAAAGTTGCTGGTTTAGTGATAAAGATAAAGTATATAGCTATAAATGAAGCTGCAAGTTGATTGTTTGGATGAAAAGTTCATTATAGAACTAGGAATAGTTCCTAAGTCTCATCTTGGATCTAAACATGTGTTGTGACACTTTCATTTGATTATAAGAATCATTGAAAGATGGAAAATCACTATAGAGATATTGGACTCTCAAGAATAACATTACATATCCATTAACTAAAGCTTATTCAACAGCAGGATAATCGTCACTTAGAGAAGAAGGGTATGAGATACCATGACGATTGGCTTTAGTTCAAGTGGGAGATTGAAAGTAATATGCACACAAGCCAATCATGTTTGATGATAAAGCATATACTTTGTAACAATCTTATTCATTTATTAATAAAAAATTTTAATTTATTAAAGGCTTTTAATTATCTACATGATGCTGTTTTTTTTAATATGTGATAAACCCATAGTTTTAAGCAATGCTTTTAGAATAATGATGATGATCATTCTATTGAGATCTAAATTCTTAGAAAGCTTAAAACTAAAATATTCCTAATCGTTGGATTACTAAATTGGGGATTAGTGAATCTGGATAGATTGGTACATACGTTGCTTGCTCATTGGATGAGGATGATTGATCTCATGATCATTTGTGTGGAAACACTAAAGCAAGTATGTAGGTACTTATTAGAGAATAAGTTCACTGAAACGTGGCTCGCTAAGGAATACCTAATGGAGTTTTACTTGCCTGTCAATAGGAATTCTGTAGTGATAGTAGTACAAGTGATCCTTGGACTTGAGATCATCATAGTATCTTGTGTATGATGAGTTATACTTTGACTTATTCCTTAAGACCCTTAGGGTATATCAAAGGGTATGCTTCGGTATAATAAGTTGTACATGGAGATAATTTATGATCAATAAAGAATCTACCACTTCTAGTAAAAGAATAGAAATGTCCTATGTAATTCGATAAATGACAACCCAGTAGTCATTGGCCAAGGCAGAATGAAATTAGAAAGGAGTTTCTAATTTGCATTATTTGGAGTTGCGCAATTAAGAGTCGAAATACATATAATTAAATAAAATAAGACTTGACAGTAATTCCATGTCTTATATTTAATTGGGACATTGTATGGTAGAAGGATTGAATTGTATGGTAACTATTTACTCAAAGGTTCTTTTATGATTAATGTTGAAATCTATATTATCTGGAAAGTCGTTGATCGCTAGGGAGGCTTATCCCTATTGTAGAATAAACATTATTTATTTAAATAAATTAATCATTTAATTTATTTATTTAAATAAGATTAGAATTGTTCTAATTGATTTATTCACAACCGGTTTAATATGGAGAACCTAAAGGGTCACACCATAAAAGGAAGAATAATTATTTAAGAAGTTAATAGCATAATCGTAATAATAAGTTAAGTATATTTAATTTAATCTATGGTGATAGAATAAATTAAATAGCTTAATATTTATTATTTAATATTTTGGAAATATTAAATATAAATTAATAAGAGGAGTCTTATTATTATTATTACTATTATTATTATTATTTAATTCCTAAAGGAGTTTGGGAATTAATTAATAAAAGTACTCTCAATTATCCTAATAGGATTAGGAGGCAAATTAATTAAAAGAGTTTAATTAATTATCCCTAATAAGATTAGGGAGCTTAATTAATTAAAAGAATTTAATTAATTAAATAAAACCCAATTCCTTAATTGTTAAGGAGGGTTGCCTACATCTATAAATAAGAGGAGTCTTATTATGGGTGAGTAGGTTGACACTTTCACAACACGTGAATACGCAATTCCAAAAGTTGGAGAGTATGTTTTTTTCTATAGAGATAAAAAACTAGGGTTTAGCCAATCACCCTTCTTCTTGAATCTTTATTCTTTCTTGGTGGATCACCTCTAGAGGCCAAACACTTGGGTTGCTAACGTTGATCAAAGGAAGGAACCAAACCCGGCGGATTCAAGTTGAACGCGAAAAGGATTGGAGGTGAACTTGTACCTTAGGAAGCTCGAATCTTCAAGGGTATGATTCTTGTTCTTTCTTTTTTGTTTAATTAATAATTGTGCATAAAGGGTGATCCGGGTATATGGTTTGTAAAATTTTAAACTCTGATTTTTCCACGTTTCCGCTTATTTTGTGCAATTTGATTGCGTTCATGAATATTACAAACCTAACACAATATTCAGTAAAACATCAACTCTGGCTCAAGACCATGAGCAGTTCATAATTTCTTTGAAAAGGACAACCCGACACTAAGTCCGTAAGTCCGGCATATCTTACGAGTACTTCTAGGTGATCAGCCCATAGTACTCTATGTTGATCAACACTACATTCATTAAACGTAATTACGTTTATGTTTTGGCAACCTCACGTGCCCATCGAATAATCGATGAAAAATACATTTGTTTATTCATACTCAGGCTTACCTTGAATTCGTACCAAACAATTGGCGTAGGATAGCGTTAGCAATTCTATATTGAAAGACTTGTAAATAAATCAATCAGCTCTTCAAGATTAGTCTAGCTGAGGTGAAATTGGCATCGACCCTTTAGTGAAACATTTCATGCATCTCATAACATGAATCACAGAAAACTTGGCTAACACGAAGGTTAGATGTTTATAAGAAAACTTGCCTTCAAATATTCGCTACAAAGATAATAACTTTTCCTTTGAGTCTTTACAGTCTCTACAACACATAACCACATAACACACCACATTAGGTCATGAATGAACATGCATGGTTCCTAATGAATTTTACCCTTCTTCTCAATCTAATCATATATTAGATTTGTTATTATTGGTTTCGGCTTGCTGTCGTTCTTTACATCGTTTTTACCAACTTCTTTCTCTTAACTAAAATTATTTCATTAGTACAACTCATTTCGAGTTAATCAACTTCCCTCACGGCTTACTACCGTTATTACGTTACTATCCGAGACTTAATCGTCATTGGTTAAGTACACTTTATTACATATTGTTCACGTTCACGTATTACTCACCAACCTTTAGTTGTAACTCTCAACTTATAGTCATTATCATCATTATTGAATGTAGTTCATGTTCTTATACTTTACGTTCGTCGTTTAACTACTTGTTAAACACATTAAATTCTTAAGTCATCACTATAAAAGTGATTTAGGAAAGGTTTTTTTCATGTTCATTCAGTAATTACATGTCTCATACTTGTCTTGCAAACCATTAGGTTCACAAAAAACTTGGTTAACAAAATTCCCACTCTTTGGCCATGGCGATGCAAGCAGCCCTTTATACTAGTGGTATTTGCAGCCACTTTCCAATACTCCAACATCCGATCTAAACGATGCGATGCGAGACTCATGCCTATGAGTGGCACTGCGGTGCAACTCTATAGTAGCCAACCTCTTCTCTCCAGCGCTGCGGCGCGGTTCATATAGCTCTGTCTGGCACTGCGGCGCCAGACTTCAGTCCCAGAAAAATTTGACACACAAATTTTTATGTGAGATTCCCGGGCTCATAACTTCTTCGTTATAAGTCCGAATTGGCTCATTCAGAAGCCTACGGTTCACAAATTACATACTCTATGTGTTCATGTAAGAATTTTATCTATTTGACTTCGTTTGGTAAAAATTCACCTATTAGTCCATTTTAACGAAAACGATAAACGTTAAGTGAAACGTTCGCCTTTCTTTCTTCGTTCTAAGTCAGAATTCGGTCATTCTCAAGTCTGCAACTCTATAGTGCCAAATAAGACTTGTCTCCATTGAAAACTAATGTTTCCAAGCTCAATATCAAAATTCGACCTCCATTCCGAGATTTTCATGAATTCGACGATTATCGTCCAAACTCGTGAATTCCGCCTTAACTTCATTTCTTAGGATTTGTTCATCTTTCAAATGGATTCAATCCGTCAAACTAATATCTTGACATACTCATCTCATTAAATTATAAACATGCTAAGTTATTACTTGTTCTTCATTAGTTATAACTTATAAAAGTATAACTACTTATGATTATACTTCACATGACTTAACATGGTCTAAATCTTTTAATCATCATTCTTTCACCTTCTAGTCATATAAATTTTATTATTATAACATATTACAAATTCCTACAAGTTCTTCCTTGATTCATAACTTATTTATGAACAAAGTTCTTATTCACGGCTTATTAATACTTAAATCATTTGATTAATAATTCTTACTTCTTCTTAGCATATATGCTCTACCACTACCCACTTCTCTAACAATGGAAGAGAAAGAGAATCATGGTTTAAGTTCGTACCTATGAAGATCACTTGGTTAATCTTTAATCTCCTTGTTACTTCTTGAAATATGAAAGACTAGCTTTCTAGCTTTTCTAGCTTATTCTCTCTAACCAATAAGCTCTAGTGTTTTTGAACAACCAACAAAATGAACACTAATCTTGCTATTTATAGGACTTGCTAGGTTAGGGTAGTTTGGTCATTAGGTCATCCCACCTCCTTAATCACCTCCTTACTATTCCTAGCTTAAACACTAAGTTAAATTGCTCCCCACAACACTTGGCCATTAAATCTACTTGGTCATTAAGACACTCCACCTCCTTACTATTCATTTCCTAGCTTATTAAGTAAACTGGGCCACCACACTTAAGCACTTTGCTTGCTCATCACACATAAGTACTTTACTTAGCCTTTAAGTTACTTAACTTATCCTTTGCTTAACCCTTAAGTCTACTTGCTCATCACACTTAATTCTTGGTCACCAATTCACCCATGGGTTGCCCCATGGATCAAGCTTTACCCATAGGATCATATCTTGGGCTTAGATTAATTACTTAGCTTATTTTTTTGTGGGCTCACATTAATTTATTTTGGGATTCACATTCTCAACCACTTGGGCTTGCACCTTAATGTGTATTGGACTATCCAATTGTTTACACAATTTTACTAGTCCATTCCATTTAACTAAAAGTCTTATAACATCTACTATACGTATAATTCTCGTATTCTAACTTGTATACATATTCATGTACGTCATACCATCAATCATACATACTTGTATAATACTCGTATTCATTACCTCATATAATACCTACGTATTATACGAACATCGCTTTAATTCATTATACACATTCCCTTTTCCTTCTCGGAAATCACTTTCCCTAATCGTTAGGTTTTAAGTCCATAGGCAAAAAACTGCGTTTTCTATAACTGAAATATTATTAGATATTCCATCTCACCTCGATATTCTATCATTACGTATTTCTCGGAAATTCAAAAGTAATTCCCGAAGAAATACGTGAATAGTGTTTTTTAGAAAATTTCTCGAAAAACTTTTATTTTCGTCTTGGAAATTCAAACACTTTAATTCTATCACGTAGCCAAAATACTACGACGTTCCGACATATCTAGGTCATAGAACGACCTTCAATTCGCTTACTCCCATAAATAATTAATTAAATTCATTTAATCCACATAATTAAATAAAACTTTAATTCTCAAAAATCCAAATTTTCTGGGGCGTTACATCTAACATACAGATCAAGATCAGATTATAGCTAGGGTTTTTATACCTTTCTTGGCTTAATCTTGATTCTGGCTTCTGATTTTGTTAAAGATGATAGTGGGGCTTGGTTTGTGACTGATCTTAACAATAAATTTCAGAGCTATGAGTTTGAGAGAGTTTAGGTTGAGAGTTACCTTAAATAATGCTAGAGGGGCATTTTGGTCTTTTTGCTTGCATTTTTAATGGCCATTTTGTAATCATGACAAACCCTTAGGGTTTAACCCTAAGGTTTAGCATATAGCATTTGTAGTATTTAACAATTAGGGTTTGAAAAATGTAAAATTTTAGTTTCTAAAATTTATAATTAGGGTTTCCTTAATTAGATTAGGTTTCTAATTATATTATACATGAACATTAGGGCATTGTATACTAATTATAATTAACCTTGCTAATTTAGCAATTAGGGTTTATAATTTTGGTAATTAGGGTTACCAAATCACAATTAGGGTTTCTAATTAGGGTTCTAGTCATTAGGGTTTTAGATTACTAATTAGGTTTTCCCATAATTAACAATAAACTCTATCATACATGATATTCATGACAGTAACACAATTTCTGTCTGAGCATAAGTTTCGGTATAAGTTTCACATTAGGGTTTCTAATTTCAGAAATTAGGGTTTTAATTTACAATTATGATTTTTCGTAATAATAAGGCTTTTCCTGAAATACAAATTGTATAACACATAACACAATTATAAAACAATCTTGTACTCTAATTTGGATCTCAAATTACGGTTTAGCACAGTAAGACTAGGGTTTTCAAATGTTGCACCATGATTGACCAATCATTATCGATGACGTACATCTGTACATAATTATATGCTTCGAAAAATCAAAATATAATTAATATTATATTATTATTCTCATTCCTTGATAAAAATTAAAAATTAGGGTTTAGATTCCATATCTAATTTATCACTTATATATAACATTATTAATTAAGTTAAAATAATTAACTTAATTAATCTAGCATAAATTCTTATAATAAAATAATTATTATAATAATTCCAAAAATCATTGCATATATTATTTAAATAATATATAATTATATTTTCATAGAAAATAATTAATAAAAACATTTCTACTATAAAAATAATTATTATACTGAATATAGTTTATAATGATCAATAATTCTAAAATAAAATCATTTGTAATTATTCATGTAATAAATATATTTTATATTCATCACATAAATACATATACATTATCTTGGCACATATTCCCCATATTTATTTTAATAAATAAATAAATAAAATTTTATACTCAAAATTTCTGATTTATTTATATAGAAAATATCAGGTTATTATAGGACACTACAAAAAAATGGGGCTCAACAATCGATTTTCGTTGCTAAAGGTGCTAAATTTCATTGCAAAAGGGTTTTGACAACGACTTTACTGTCGTTGCGTCTTTTCGTTAATGAATGAGCGTTGCTAATTGTTCCATTAATCGAACGTATTTTTTCGTTGCCAAAAGTAATACATTTTGCAACGAAATTTGGGTTTCGTACAGAGACATCGATCCTTTAGCAACAAAATGTATTGTTGTAGAATAATTAAAATTTCGTTGCTAAAAACTGCATTTCGTTGCAAAAGCTGCTAATTGGCAACACAATGAACTCTTTTTTTTGCAACGACCATGCATTTTTGTTGCAATTGATACCATTTTGCAACGACATTTTTTGTTGCAGTAAATTATGAAAATTGTTGCCTAAGCTTGCTTTCGTTGTGGAATGTAAACTTTTAGCAGCGATTTTTCATTCTTTGATTATATTATTTGGCAATGACATTATCTTTGAATCAAGAACGAAAATTTTTATTCTTGGGTTATTTTCAATAGCAACGAAAAGTCGTCGATTAAGAACGACATTATATGTTGTCGTTTCTTTATATGTGCAACGAAAGTTGATATGATTTGCAACGATAAAAAATGTTGCCTTTTAATTTAGTATTAGCAAAAATATCCTCTCCGTTATTAGGTTAATTTTTGGTTACCAAATATTATATTTTTAATGACATTAGCAACAAAAATTTGTTGCTAAATGTATAAAAAATTGTTGTTATATTAAAACTTGTTCAATACTTTGGTAACGAATTATATTGTTGCCAAATTAAAATTTGACATTCTTTTTGTGTACCTGACTGGCTCAATGTCCCCATAGCAAATAATGGCAAAAATACAAAAAACTAAAATATTATTAACTTAATAAAATCATCCACTACATAATCATTTATTATCTTTACAATTAACCATCTAAAACTATCACAACCCTTCAATCAAAGTATATATCTACATATATAGAGAGTACACTTCATAATTTCATCCCTTGTCTTCCGTAAACGTAGCACATAAATTTGATACCCAGTATTGTAAGGCAGGTCGTAGAAGCAGTCTTCCTGCACATATTTAAAAATAATAGCAAGTCAAAAAAATGAAGCAAATTGGTCACCAGAGGCACTTAATGCCAAAATAAATACACAAAGATAATAGAGTTGCTACGTGGTACTAATGTACACCATATTGCTCATAAGCAGAAAAAGACAAATATGCAATCACAATATCATTTGCTACAAATCCAAATAGAAAAAGAACCTTCAGTGCGACTATATGATTACTCTGTTACAAGAAAAAATTGGAATCTTAATCGGCCATTTCATGAATTAATTTCAGTAAGCATAGTGGTAAACATATTTTCTGTTACAAGACTTGTAGATTATTATTATATGTTGACTTCAAGTCAGAATTCAGTCACATTCAACAACCACAAGCATCACACAATCTTAAATACCAGCACACAATCTTAAATAACAATGTTTAAATTTCTATATAGAAAGGACAACAATTATGGAAAAATTAAGACTATTAGTCAATGTGGACTCATGTGAAGGATATGAAGGAATGTGTGGGTAAGTGTGCAGAGCACACATAAGTTAAGATTCAATAATGCATATCAAGAATAAACATATTGGACAAAACAAACCTCAAAAAAAATCAAACATCTTTCGAGGGGCTAAAGCTTGCGATACACCAATGAAGCTTTTGCAGTTCAGATTCAAGCTCTACTTCAAGCTGATCCATCAAACCTTCTGACTGTGGCTCTTCGGTAAGAGCACTACTTTTGCATTCACCTTCATTACTTACAGGGAAACCAGAAAGTCTTCAAAAAGTTTGAGTCCCTTGTCATTCTTTCCTGTTGTTATCTGTATGTGTGCAATTATTAGCAGGATTCAATAATATCAAATTTCAATAAGAAAACCACTCTCCATAATAAAATCTAAATATTAAACCAGAAAGGATAAAATTCCATTGAAATTTAATGTCAAGATATGAGAAATTAAGGTCATTTTCACTCTATCAAGTTGTTCGCACCAAGTATCATCATATGTCTCCACTATATAACAATTTAATATGGAGGTGAAATGTTTTCAGTTCCTCTTCTTTCTGGGTTCCACTTGTGCAAGATTTAACTACTTCCAATAGTCTAATTGCATGCTTCAATTTTAAAAGAACATATATCCCCTTTTGGTAACTGAGGAAAGTAACAAATGTATCAAAAGAAAGGGAAAAGGTCATCACGTAAATTAAAGCACAACTACGTATAGATTCTTTTCCTCTACTCATGAAGCTTCCTTTTTTTTCCCTAATATATTCTATCTCTTCTTTCAAGGTCAACATATTCCAAATCAGGTATTTCAAATTCTTCTTATTTCCAATTTTTGTTCATCGGTAACAAACAGAGTATATGATACTAAAAAGAAAAAGAATAAGACTATACTGATGAACAAGTAAAAAATAAACCACAGACACACATCATATCAATATACTCCCAATCAAAAAACACAATATCATTTTTCACAATTTGGATATACTGCAGATAGTAAATCAATATACTCCCAATCAAAAAACATAATATCATATCACATTTGCTAGCTCACCATACCCAATTCCACAGTTCAAAATATGCAGAAAGAGAAAAAGAGATTCAACAAAGCAAGTGAAGGCATACAAATCCACCTCTAAAGCTGAATAAACAAGTCAAGATTCCAAGCCAACCTGTTATCAAAGAAGCTCAAAACATAAAAAACCCAATAATATCTGCCCATATTTCTTTGTTTTCTACACTGAGAATATGAATTCAACCAACTCGTGTGTCGTACCAACTCGCGTGCCATAAACCTATTAGAGGCTCATGAGTCAATTACACCTTCCATACCAAAATGATTTGAACTAACAAACCCCAAGCAACAGTTTTTGAAAGGGATGGAAATAGAAAGTGCAAGAGTAAGGAGGAAAAAAGGTCTGAATACCCAATCAAAACTTGTGACTGATTACATTCCAATAGGCAACCAAAAATGCCATTACACACTCTGGCCCTTGGTTAATCAAGGGAACCAGAAGGGTGGAACCGAGTACAGTAAGTTATGGTTTAACCCGGCAAATATGGGTGCCTAAGATTCAAGAGCACAACCTCACGATTGTCAGCCCTAATTAAGATAAAGACTATCGAAGAACAAACGAGAAAGGAACAGACCTACCAGTACATGAATGTTTGTATTATGTTGCTCTGCCACCTTCATATGCAAACTATTAAGTCTAGAGAGAGTGGAAGGGATATAAATTATGAGGAAAATAAGAAAGACAATACAAGGAATTAGCAAGAACATAGAAGGGAATATAAAGGACACATGTTTAGTTACTTACAAGACAAGGGAGATTACTAGGAGGAATCCAATTCCAATTTCAGCTTGTGAAGACAACATGTTAAGGGTAGTTGTTTTTGACTCCACCCACACACAGATTTCTTCCAAGTATTTTCTGTCAAGATCACCAAAAATGTTATTGCCAAAGAAGAAAAAGAAACTAATGCAGAGTTGAAACAAATGCATCACCAAGTGGGAAATAAGAATACAGACTTTAACTCCTCTCTATGCATATTCCAAAGGGAAACAATATTACTCGACCTAGAGACAGCTAAATTTTACAACCTTTTCAACAATTTTACATGTTAGACAAAAAATTAATGTCGTATGTTAATCACCCAAGAAAATTTTTGGAGAAACAAAAAACTATAGAAGAAAAGACCTACGCATAGGCCTAAATAAAACCGATCGAAGAGTATATTGAGGTTGCTACATTTTACGTTAGGACTTGGGGAACAATAGTAGTCCAAATGAACCAAAGGATAGCCAAATGAGGTGTAGAGTATAGACACATCCACATAAATTATGAATGTACATTCTGAATGAGGTGTAGAACATAGAGACAGCCAAACAGATTAATAAAGCAAAATCCTAAGGATAATATTCTCAATCATGCAACAGTTTATGCCACAAAACATCATTCATGACCAATGCTCACCCCAAAAATAAAGGGTAATAAACAAAAAAAATGATACTCCATTGTCTCATAATAAGTCTCTTTGGGATTCATTATTTTTAAGGAGAAACAAGGCACCAAATGCATAATAGTTGGTAGATAAGAACAAATTTTGGAAACCAACACCAACTTTTAAAAGAACTTCATAATCTTGTTTAAAAACTTCCCAAAATTGAAAATTAAAGAGGAATAGGAAATTTTTATTTTTATTTTTTTGTATTTCTTCAAGACACCCAAAAACTGAAAAGTGACACTATAACTCAGAGACAGGTAGTACTTAAAAAAAAGAATTTCAAGAGGTACAAATTATTTAAATGATAGTTTAGAGCATTTGATATGAGTTCAAAGTTCAAATATTTGTTAAACAAAACCACACTCAAATATTCAAATGAAATCTTATCACCTGCCGAGGAGATTCTTCTACAGTAGGACACAGTTGACAGTAATTTGACAATCCTAGAACTGAAATTAATGCCTCAAGGAGTTTCTAAGCTACAAAATAGGGCTGTTTTCCTGTGGGAATGCATCATTTAATGAATTTTGATATCAATCAAGGCTTATTCTATAAAAGTAACGCTCAACAATCACTAGTAAACATATAGTAATTAAAGACACAAATGTGTTCTCAATAACAGTCCCAACAAAAGTTTCCTACTGGTACAAGGAGGAGCAACTGAAATTTCGTCTAAGAAATTTTCCAACATGTTCAAGGACCCGACAAAAAATAGGAAGCAAAGCAACTGCAACAATAATTAACATCAGCACACCATGTTCAATAAAAGAGAAGAGCCTACTTTATATTCAAGCATGATGAGAAAAGAAATGTATAAAGAGAGCCAAACAATGCTAACATTTGAGGCTAACTTGTGATATGACATGGATGACTCGAGTTTCTTAGATGATCTGGGTACTCCATCCATCTGTAGTCCCACGGGGAACTACTATTAATTGAATTGCTGCAATGTAGAAGCTCCAGTGAGATTGACATTTTACCATGCAGAATTTTTGGGGTTAAGCAAAGACATTAGACAATATAATGACCCATAACACATTAATCTACCAGATTCAATTCCAAATCTAATGAAAATCAGTCGTCCAATCTAATGAAGCTTCATAGGAAACCTAGTTTCCACTGTACTAAAGCTGACAGCACAACCAGTAATGCCCACATCTCCATTTTGTTACGATGGAACTACCGAGAAGGATTCGAGTTCAAGCAATGAGCTTATCAATTAATTATAAAAAAAACATATACCAATGAAGGCAAAACAAAAAAGTGAAAGTTAACATACTGAGAGAGATTAGAGGCCATTTTCCGAATATCCCAAAGTTTTATAGCCTGATCTTTTCCATTCGAGATAAGATAACGGCCATCCCCTCGACTGTCAATGAATGTAATGCCTTCTAGATGGCCCAGTAAGACTTCAGATGCTTGTCTTGTTGTAACAAGACAACGCCTGTCCCACACCTGTAGAAGCTAATGACTTAGAATTTCAACCCTCAAGGCAGTTTACGAATCTCCTGCATACCTACCAACCATTTCCAGTATAATGAAATAAGTTGCCACAAAACCCGGGGGTACTGGAAAATTGAGATGGACTAGCACCAAGAACATTGTGTTTCTGTAACTTACAAATTCACTGATTTAAAACAGAAATCCTCCAAGAAAATAAATAGGTAGAAAACAAGTTGCAGAAACTTCAATGACATTACCTAAATTCCCAGGAAAATCAAACATAATGTTTACCTTACAGAGCCCATCATCACTCCCAGAATAAATGATATGACCAATTTCATCAGCAAAACATACAATGTTCACATCAGACTGCAATAGAAAATGCAAATCAGATCTCAATAATTTTAAAAATTAAAAAATTATGAGGTCCAAAATTATAGCCTAATTAAAAAATATGATATTTTGTTCCTTGAGGTCTCAAATAACAAAAACCTAATAATAATAATAAATAAATAACAACAAAACAAACTCAATTCAAACACTCACTCGATCAATTGGTCTTGGCATCAGGCATTGGGAAAAGCCCAGCTTCGACAGCCCACGAGAAAGTACAAAAAGTACAAAATACTTCTGCAAATTGGTGCGAATACTAATCAAACACAAAAAGTACAAAAACGCCATCGAACAATCCGTTGGATCGTCTTTTTGCAACCCTCTATGGCCCATTTTATGCACAATTCGGATCGGCACAAAGGGCAATTTCGCCACAGCTTTGCCCTCAAACAAATTATTGAGAAACCCAAATACCACAAACAGAACTAGGGCAACAAAACAGATTTGAACTTAAATAGGTCGATTGGATTCCTTGAGAAAGTTTTGACGCGGTTTTTCTTGGTTTTGGATATTTTAGGCGTTTGGGGCGGCGTTTGGATCTTTTTTCATGGTTTCAAGTTTTTTGGAGGCTTTGTCAATGGTGGATTTGAGGGATTTGTAGGAATTGGTCCGGTAGAATAATAGCCATGAAATTGCTTCACAGACTACCGCTGTGCAGACGCCATGGAAGGGTTGGGTTGGGTTGAAGACAAAAGTATATTAGCACAAAGAATGGTTAAAGGTTGGATCTGGAGTATTTTTAAAAAATTACCTAAATTATATTCAATTTTTTAAATTATATCTATTTTGTTCAAATTTTTTGGAATAGGCTATTCTTTTTAATTAAATTAATTAATTTAAGAATAATTTTTATAAATAAATTTTTATATATATTTTTTAAAAAAATTTTAATTTTTTTAAAAAAGATTTTATTTTTTAAAAAATAAAAACTTCAACGACTGTCGTTGGGAGTAAAGGCTCTCATATTTAATTTGGGAACACTACTAAACGCTATTTGAAATGCCACTTTAAAAAATATTGTTTTTAAAAACAAATTTTAAAAAAATTATATTAATTTTTTTAAAAACAAATTTCTTTTTTTTAAAGAAATTTGAAAAAATAAAAATGTGATCCAATGCCAAATGAACCGGCATTGTAATTTTTTTAAAATTTTTTTATAAAGCAAATTTGTAAAAAAGAGAGTAAGATGTAACATCACTTTAACTAACGTTGGAATCTCTTTTTTAAAATTTCTTTGATTTCTTGTACTTGTTTTCAAATATCAATATTTTTTATGTTTATTCTCTGTCATCAGCGTTGGAAATGAAGGAGTATATAAGACTTCAGCTATAAAAACACAAAAATAAAAATTTTAACGCCAATTAAAGTGACGTCGCATCTTACTCTTCTTTTTTACAAATTTATTTTTTTTAAATAAAATAGGGATAAAATTGATATTACATTAATATGGGTCAAACTAACTTATTAGGAATGACTTATAAGTCATTTTTAAATAACTTTATTCTATTTTAGTTCATAAAACATAATAAATTTTTCTCCAACTTTTATGTTTTCTCTTAAAACTGATAATATTATAATTTAATTTTATAATATATTTGAAAAAAAGGTAAAAGGAGAACTAAAAATATCTAGGGGTATACCATTACTATTCTTCTTTTTATGTTTTATTTTTGGACTTAAAAATATGTTCATGATTTAAGTTACTCCTTCCAAGGATAAAAGTTCTTATTATTTTATGTAATCTCAAGTTAAATATTTACTTATATTAAATAATATATTTTTTACAATAATTTATGCGTAATATCCTTAGTATTAAATGTCATATTTTTATTATTTATAAATATTTATATAATATCACTAGTCATGTATAGAAAAATATGCAATTAGATGAGAATTTAAATATGACTAATTTTATAATTTGACTTTTTTATAAAATTCGCATAAAATCAATCCTCACTTTCATTCTCGGAGTGAGGGAGTACTTGTAAGTATATCCTACTTTTATCTAGAAATAGGAAACCTTGGGAAGCATAGATATAATAATCAGGTTTAATGAGGTTGGGTTTATTTAGGTCGGAGGCCCGTAACTAATATGTTTGGCAATCAGTTGTCACATGTACTATTTCAACAACAATAATCTATACCGTTGATCGCAACATTGGATGGCACGGATTGAAATGGATTTTCCCCAACCGCTATAGGCTATAGCGACATGAGAAATTACTCATTTGCCCCTCATTTGCTCATGTGCTACACTGTCTACCGCTACAATTTATAGCGGTAGTTTAGCTAACTAGTAAATTAGAATGGCTCAATGGTAGCTTAATGGCCCAATAACCCATAGGTCTTAGGTTCGAAACCTAGTTGTGATATTTTTGCTTCTTATGTTATATTTTTTGTGTATTAGATAAATTCTATTACCATCTATATATATACCCATCTTAAATCTCCACATTAAACTAAATATATATAAAGTAACTACGAATATTTATATAACGTAACTATGAATATTTTAATATATATATATATATTTATAAATTTATATATAATAATAATAATAATAATAATTACAGTCATAATAATAATAATAGTACTAATAATAATAATAATAATAATAATAATAATAATAATTGTACTAATAATAATAATTGTATTAATAATAATAATAACAATAACAATAATAGTAATTATAATAATAATAATAATAATAATAATAATAATAATAATAATAATAATAATACTAATAATAATATTAATAATAAGCCCACATAATTGCCTTCGTTATTATGAAACACCGTTGGCTTTTCTATAATGTCTACGATGTAAGATGAATGGTTCCACCATTATAGAATTCCTTAGTTTCTAAGGCTTCAATTTTCCCGGTTAAGCCATATACGAGTTTGCAATTTATTTAGAATTTTAATTGTGTTTAACTTAACAGGTTTATCCAAACGTATGATGTTGTTATCTTACTTTAAGTCAACATTTTAATAGTCGTTGCAAAAAGTTGTATAAAATATGCAACGAAAATAAAAATTGTTGCCAATGAATGTGGTCCATATTAGGCAACGAAATATAGCAACAAAAAAACTTTTGTTGCCCACGATGAGGAGAAATCAAGTGGTTAGAAATTTTGTAACGAATTTCTAACGAATTTTGTTTCCAAATTTTTCAACTGTATATGAATTTCATTGTAAAAAGTGAAAGCCTGACACAATCTACAAAGAAGAGTAAGTTTCGTTGCTAAACATAAACTTTTAGCAATGACTTATAAAGTCGTTGCCTGAAAAATCGTTGCTAAAGCCCCATTTTTAGCAACAAAAAAACTTTCGTTGCCCACGATGACGGGAAATCAAGTGGCCGAAAATTTTTCTACGAATTTCTAACGATTTTTTTTCCCGCCAATGAATTAGCAATGAAATTTTGCAATGACTTATGAATTTCGTTGCAAAAAGTGAAAGCCTGACACAATCTGCAATGAGGGACAAATTTCGTTGCTAAACATATACTTTTAGCAACGACTTATAAATTCGTTGCCCGAAAAATCGTTGCTAAAGGCCCATTTTTTGTAGTGGGGCTTGGTTTCGCTACAATACAATCTCGAGCGATATGACCTTCCTTTCCACAATTATAACATACCTTGAACTGTTGTGGGAAGTTTGGGCTAATGTGTCCCTTTTTTCCATATTTATAACATACGACCGGTTGTCGTTCTCCTCCCTTAGAAATAGTTAATGCTGGTGCTGACGTCTTCACATTGTCATTGTTGTAACTTCTCTTTTCAAAATTTCCCCCCGACTCGCTTCTTCTATTATCATGGCCACAATTACCACCAGAGTGGTTATGGCTTTTGTCCGTATTTTCTCCTCCCCAATGATTATCATTGCTCCGATGACTGCTGCCACCGGTATGACCCTGGTTGTGGTCCCTCGGTTGAACGTACTCATTATCTCGCTCTAATAATTGAGCCTTGTTGACAACATCTGAATATAGAGAAAATTTGTGAGAAATGAGATATTGACGTATATCGGGTTTCGCACCTCTCGAAACATCCATTCATAATGCTCCTCATTCTCTACTAAATGAGGTGTTAACTGGATAACTCCGCTGAACTTAGCCTCGTCTTTGGGACACCGCCATGTTGTTCTCATCTCAGCTAATAAACTCTACCTCCTTCATATGGCGAATACTTTCGGAAAATACTTGTCATTCAACAGGTTTACAAATGTTTCCCAAGACATATTGAAAAGCGGTTGGTGATTTACGCTTCACGCTTTCCCACCAAAGAATTTACCTCATCACGAAACATAAAGGTGGCGAATGGAACCTTCTGTTCCTCCGTGCATCCCAAGACATCAAATATCTTGGTAATTTGCTTAACCCATGTTTCCGCCTCGATCGTATCAGGCTTTCCTAAAAACTCTGGTGGTCCCAACTCTTTGAACTGCTTGGCCATGACAAGCCGCGCGTTGCTATTAGTTCTACCCGTATTGTGTACACGAGTGATAAGTGTATTTTATATACGCGATTTAATATCCAATTCATGCTTATTTGTTGATAATTTCTTGGGATCATGTTCAATTTCACTTGTTTTATGTAATTTCATGTGTAGATTGGTGGTTGTGGCATTCAACGTACAATTGGTGATATTCAGTGCGATTGGAATCAAATGGAGCGTAATTGGAAACAAGTGTGCATAACAAAGATAGTCGATTAACGAGAATACACCCGTAGAAGGCATGCACACACTTATATACCCCGGGCTGGGGTCTTACAATTCGATTATCGAGGGCATGGCCAAAAAGGCAATATATAATCTTCACACCCACGGGTAGGGGTCCTTATTAGATCAAGACAGAGGCCGGGCCACGTAAATGGCGTCCATAGTATATAAACCCCTGTCGGGGCGGGGGGTGGAAATTTCTGAGTGTCCTGTTTTGGTTATAATTCTTCTTGGGCACGAATTTTAGCTATTTGTATGGCATTATAACTCTAATTGATAGAGATGGCTGGAGTTTTATGCTAGATATCTATTACTCTATTAAAAACAAAAAGGAGATTAGAGAGAAAAATTTATGAAGATCTAAGCGGAGTTTTAGATAGCAAGTGTGGAGGAGTATTTCGAGGAGTTTTTCAAGACAATTGCGATTTTAGTCTATGTGAAGGGTGTTCTTCAATATTTTTCGTGTTAGATTATTATTTGTAATCGGAAGAATGATTTCTATGATTTATTCAGTGTTTATTTCGTTTATTATGAACTAATTCACTTTTTAGGCTTGTGATGGAACCTTACGTGAATCAATGGTTTTGTAAACTTTGATTTCCAATTTAATAAGCTATCTCCAATTTATCTATATTAATTTGTGCTTGAATTTATGAATTGCACGATCAACAATTCTTTGTGGAGTTGGATGGAATCGAGAGAGATATTCAAATCTGTAGACCTAGTTGATATAGCATGTGTTCAGGATTTTGTTAGTAGCTTAAACTTGATGAGTGTTAAGGTAGAGATATGCTTGACACCGCATGTAATCGGATAGAGAACTTATTCTTCAACCTTTTTCAATTGTAATTCACATAGAGATATAGTGGGTTAGTTTATTAAGGTGTTTAACGGATTTCTATCTTAATTGTGGATTAAAGTTAATAGGGTATTAGTGCATCGAGAGGTGGTTAATACTACGTTCGTCTTCTTGATTAATAAACTGGGATAGTGCATTAAATTGGGATAAAGGTATTAAAATCAAAGTAAAGCTTAGGGTGAAATCGTAAGTCTAATTCTCCATTAATTGTTTGAAAATTCAGATTTTGATATTCGTGGTTATTTTGTCTTAATTAAATTGTTTTTAAATTTTAGGTTCGTTAAGTTAAATTATTGAGTTTGATTTGTTTAATAAAATTAGGGTTAATAGAAGATTGGTAATTGTAAGTTAAGGTAGATTAGTAATTGTAAGTTAAGGTTATTGCTAATTAATCTCCGTGGGAACGACACTCTACTCATCACTCTATTACTTGTTGACCACGTATACTTGCGTGTTGTGCGGAATTAGATTTTACCCAACAAGTTTTTGGCGCAGTTGCCGGGGATATTTTTAGCATAAATCTTAAGTGTTTTACAATATCAGTTTAATTAATCTAACTTTACTTAAACATTTTTATTTTTTATTGTGCTTCTTATTTTAGGTGTTGGACGTAGTTTATGCGAACTTGGTCCCAAAATCCAAACTTGCTGCCTTTTGAGGACGACATTGAGAAAAGGTTTCAGAGGTTGAGTAAGTTGATCAAGGAAACGAGACAAGAATTCGAAATACCTGAAAAGGAAGAGGGAATAGTAATGGCAGCCGAAGATTGGAAAGCGTTGAGGGACTTCGCAATACCCAAGGTGATCGAATCATCGAAGCATCACCAAAGCCAAAGAATAGCAAAGAAATCGTTCAAGATTAAGCCTGGGATGATACAAATGATTCAGAATTTAGTTCAGTTTGGGGGATTTGCAAACGACGATTCGAACGAGCATCTAGTCAATTTTCTGGAAATGTGCTACGCATTTAGGTTTAATGGGGTTTCGGATGAGGCTGTGAGACTTCGATTGTTCCCATTCTCTTTACGGGACAAGGCATAGAGTTGGTTACATTTGTTACCGTCCGGTTCGATAACTACATGGGAGGATTTAGCTCAGAAATTCCTCGCAAAATTCTTCCCACCAGCAAAAACTGCGAAGGTGAGGAATGAGATTACAATGTTTGAACAGCAACATGGGGAGTCATTATATGAGGCATGGGAAAGATACAAAGAACTGCTCAGAAAATGCCCACATCATGGACTGCCCCAGTGGCTACAAATGAACACCTTTTACAACGGACTACATGGGAATCTTAGGACAAGTATCGATGCAGCATTGGGCGGAGCGTTCATGGCAAAGAGTTACGAGGAAGCCTATGAGTTGATTGAAACCATGTCAGCTAATAACTACCAGTGGTCCATAACAAGAATAACACATGTGAAGGCAGCTGAGGTATTAGAAGTAGATAGTATGACAGCAATGCAGGCACATATATCAACACTTTCAAAGAAGTTGGAGTCAGTTTCAGCAGCATAAGCAGCAAAAGCTCAGTAAACACATCAAGTGGAAATAATATGCGTGTTGTGCGCAGGAGAGCACCCAACGGAGCAATGTGCAATTAATCCAAAGAACATGCAATTCATCTCCAGAATTACAATGTAATTCCTCAAAACATATATCAGAACACATACAATCAAGGAAATAGGAATCATCAAAATTTCTCATGGAGCAACAACCAGTAAAATCAAGCTTCACGTCAATTATATCCTCCAGGTTTTCAGAATCAGCAACAACCAGTTCAATATTAAGAAAGAAAACCCGATCTGAAGGAAGTGTTGGCAAAATTCATGACTACCACCGAGTTGGCTATAAAAGAGCACGCCATGGGTATGAAAGCACAAGATAGGGCGATTAAGAATCTAGAGAATCAGATGGGTCAAATTGCGTTGGCATTGAATAATAGACCACAAGGGACATTACCAAGTGACATCGAGAAAAAACCTAAGGGTAATCACGAGCAGTGTCAAGCCATTATGTTGAGAAGTGGAAAACAGCTTGTTGGGCAAGAGCCAAAAATTTCGGTTACAAAGGAGATTGATCTAGAGACAGAAAATACAGGGGGTGAGGTAAAGCAAGGGAATGAAAAACAAATGGAAAAGAACAAACCAGTCAATGAACCAGCTATTTATCCTCCCCCACCATTCCAACAAAGAGTTCAAAAACAGAAATTAGACAAGCAATTTTCAAAATTTTTAGAAGTTTTCAAGTAACTTCAAATTAACATACCATTTGCAGAGGCCATAGAACAAATGCCGAGTTACGCTAAATTTATGAAAGGGATTTTATCAAGGAAAAAGAAATGGGAAGATTTTGAGACTGTGGCATTAACAGAGGAGTGTAGTGCGGTATTACAGTAGAAATTACCACCAAAACTCAAGGACCCGGGGAGCTTTACTATTCCATGCACGATCGGGGAGATGCATTTCAGCAAGTGTTTATGTGATTTGGGGGCGAGTGTAAACCTTATGCCATTGTCAGTATATTTAGAATTGGGTTTGCCCGCGCCAAGACCCACAAACATCTCCTTACAGTTGGCGGATAGGTCAGTCACGTATCCGAGAGGCATAGTAGAGGACATCTTAGTGAAAGTGGATAAGTTTATATTCCCCGTGGACTTTATCACTCTGGATTTTGAGGAGGACAAGAACATCCCAATTATCCTAGGATGAACATTTTTGGCTACAGGGAGAACACTCGTAGATGTACAAAAAGGAGAACTCACTATGAGGGTCCAAGATAAAGAAGTGAAATTCAGTGTGTTTAAGGCCATGAAATTTCCTACGGGCGAGGAAGAATATTTTTGAATGGATCTAATTGAGCAAATTGTTAGTGATGACATGAGCAAATGTTTGGTGAATGATCCGTTAGAAACAGCATTATTGGGAGATGAGGAGATCGATGATCCAGAATTGGTGGATTACCTTCAACTGCTAGACTCATTGCCACGAGTACCAAGATTTAGAACACCGTTTGAACCACTGCACACAGAGGAGGTAACCGCAGAAATATTGAAACCATCATTGGAAGAGCCACCAAAGCTGGAACTTAAGCCACTTCCTAAGCACCTCAGGTATACGTATTTAGGCAATTTAAATTCTTTACCTGTTATTATTTTAGCTGTACTTAACGAATTGCAGGAAGAAAAGTTGTTGAGGGTGCTTCGGGAACACAAATCAGCTATTGGATGGACAATTGCTGACATAAAGGGAATTAGCCCTTTATTTTGCATGCACAAGATCCTAATGGAAGACGAAGCAAAACCAACGGTGGAACAACTGCGGTGACTCAATCCAATTATGAAGGAAGTGGTAAAGAAGGAAATTTTGAAATGGTTAGACGCAGACATCATCTACCCGATTTTTGATAGCAAATGGGTTAGTCCAGTCCAGTGCATACCAAAAAAGGAGGAATGACAGTGGTGCAGAATGACGACAACGAGTTAATCCCAACTAGAACAGTGATAGGTTGGCGAGTTTGCATGGATTACAGAAAATTGAACAAGGCAACCCGAAAAGACCATTTCCCGCTGCCCTTTATTGACTAAATGTTAGATAGATTGGCGGGACACCAATATTACTATTTGTTGGATGGGTATTCGAGCTACAACCAAATAGTCATCGCTCCAGAGGATCAAGAAAAGACTACATTCACATGCCCTTGTGGCACCTTTGCATTTAGAAGGATGTCATTTGGGCTATGCAATGCACCGACAACTTTCTAACGGTGTATGATGGAAATTTTTTCAGATATGGTGGAGAAAAATGTTGAGGTCTTCATGGATGACTTTTCAGTTTATGAGGACAACTTTGATAATTACTTGAAAAATCTGGTCATGGTGTTGCAAAGATGCAAGGACACGAATCTTGTACTAAATTGGGAGAAATGCCACTTCATGGTTGAAGAGGGCATAATTTTGGGCCATAAGGTATCGACTCAAGGGTTGGAAGTTGATAAAGCAAAGCTGGAAACTATTGAAAAATTGCCTCCACCGACCTCAGTGAAGGGTATTAGGAGTTTCTTGGGACACGCTGGGTTCTACCGGAGGTTTATCAAAGACTTCTCTAAAATTGCGAAACCCCTATGCAGTCTTTTAGAGAAGGATGTGACGTTCAACTTTGATAAAGAATGCAAGATGACTTTTGATTTATTAAAGAGGAAATTGACTACGATTTCATTATAGTTGTTGCAACCGATGGAGCATGCCATTCGAGCTTATGTGTGATGCAAGCGACTTCGCGGTTGGGGCTGATTTGGGTCAGCGGAGAGATAAAGTGTTTCACGCTATATACTACGCAAGCAAAACACTTACAAAAACTCAAATGAATTACACAACCACAGAAAAGGAATTGCTTGTAGTGGTATATGCGTTTGACAAATTTCGGGCTTACTTGATCGGGACTAAGGAAATAGTATATACAGACCATGCGGCCGATTCTAAGATTGCGATAAAAAAAAAAGATGCTAAGCCACGCCTTATTCAGTGGATTCTCCTACTTCAAGAGTTTGATTTAGAAATAAAGGATAGGAAGGGGACGGAGAATCAGGTAGCCGACCACCTGTCTAGTTTGGAAAACCACAGAAAATAAAAAGACAATAAATGTGAAATCAATGAATCATTCCCAGATGAGCAACTATTTGGGATTTTAGTAGAGATTCCGTGGTATGACGATTATGCAAATTTTGTTGTCAGTAACATTCTACCACTTGACCTCACAAGGCAACAGAAAAAGAAATTTCTTAATGATGTGAAATGGTACATGTGGGATGATCCATATTTATTCAAGCAGTGCACCGACAAGGTGATTCGACGGTGTGTCCCATATAGCGAAGTGAAGAATATTCTGCATGAGTGTCACTCATCTGCATATGGCAGGCATTATGGGAGCAAGAGAACAACAGTGAAGGTGCTACAATGTGGTTTTTATTGGCCCACATTATTCAAAGATGCCCACCAGTTTGTCAAACAATGCGATAGGTGTCAAAGGGTGGGCAACATTTTGAAACGTAATGAGATGCCTTTACAAACGATTCTGGAAATGGAAATTTTTGACGTATGGGGTATCGATTTCATGGGACCATTTCCCTTGTCTTTGAACAATCAATACATTCTACTCGCGGTGGACTATGTGTCAAAGTGGGTTGAAGCTGCAGCTCTACCAACAAACGATGCCAAGGTGGTCCTCAAATTCCTTCAAAAGAACATCTTCACTAGGTTTGGCACACCAAGAGCAATTATAAGTGACGAAGGTAGTCACTTTTGTAATAAACCGTTTACTGCTCTTTTGGCTAAGTATGGTGTGAACCACAAGATAGCGACAACATATCACCCTCAAACCAGTGGACAAGCTGAGTATCGAACAGAGAAGTCAAAAAGATATTGGAGAAAGTGGTGAATCTGAGTCGGAAAGATTAATCACTTAGATTGGACGATGCTTTATGGGCCTACCAGACAGTATACAAAACACCAATCGGGATGTCACCATATCAACTGTTGTACGGGAAAACATGTCATTTACCGGTGGAACTACAACATAAGGCATATTGGGTGGTGCAAAAACTCAATTTTGATCAAAAAGCTGTAGGAGAGAAGAGATTACTTCAATTGAATGAACTCGACGAGCTTCACCTTCATGCATATGAGAATGCCAAAATATACAAAGAAAAAGTCAAAAGATGGCACGACCAGAAAAGTTTGTGTTGAACATTCGAGCCAGGCCAATCTGTACTATTATTCAACTCAAGGCTGCGTTTGTTCCTCAGAAAGCTTAAATCAAGATGGTCGGGACCATTTACGGTCAAGCAGGTATTCCCTCACGGTGCGGTTGAAATTTACAGTCGAAATCCACTCGAAACATTCAAAGTCAATGGAAACCGTCTAAAGCATTACTGGGGTGGAGAAGCTAACACTGACGCGATCGCCATCACATTGGCCGATACAACTTAAGCAGGAAGTAGTCAGGCTGAACGACTTAAAATCAAGCGCTCATTGGGAGGCAACCCAATTTTTAGTTCTTTATCATATTTTTTATTCATATTTACTTAATCATAGTTTTAGTAAATTACTAGGTAGAAGAATAAAATAAAATTCTCGTTAATCTCTCCACAACATAACATGACATCCAAGACTCACTAATTTTCATGTTTCATGTCATGCAGGATGGGAAAAGGATCATCAAGCGAGTATAGCGCAGCAAAAGTAAGCTAAATTGAAGCAAAAGAAGAAAGCCTAGTAGTAACTAAGCCCGCTGGGGCGGGCCCTAAAAGCACTACCACCCCCGCCGGGGCGGGGCTCCTCAACTTTAGATATCAGTGACCTAGCCCGCCGGGGCGGGCCTTTTTAGTTCAATATCCCCCGCCGGGGCGAAGGTCCTGGAATTTTGACAGATGTGCGAGTTGGTTGGGCTTCTCTCCTTCCCAATAACCTCCCACTTTTACACTTCCCCACTACTTCATAACCACCACCCACTTTTCCCACATTCTCAAGACTTCATTACTCTTCTCTAACTCTGTAATAACCCGAGATTTCCTAAATAAAATAAATAAGAAATTTTGCGTATAATTTTTTTTTTATTTATTTAATGACGAGAATAAGTGTCTAGTAATGTGAACGATAGATACAAATATATTTATTACTTGAAAAATTAGAAATAATTTTGGAATAATCAATTACCACAAATTATATTGTTATGGTAATTAATTTCTGTAAGCAGAAATGTTTTTATTAATTATTTTCCATGATAACATGATTGGAAATAATATATGAAGTGATAATTAGAATTATATAATAAATATTTTATTATATGAATTGTTCAGAATATTTAAATCAAGTATTTTAACTTGATATGCGAAAGAGAAGTCAGATATGAGATCCAAACCACGAATTTGGAATGTGATCAAGAGATGAGAATAATAATATTATATTATTGTTATAATGATTTTACAGTACAATAATTATGTACTGTGTATGTGCGGACAGATAATATTGAGCAATGACAGTCAATTAGGTCATAGCATATTACCGTGCTGTGAAACCCTAATTATTAAACTCAGTTACGAGATATGACTGAGTAGTGACTGTGTATATGAAGGTTACTGTGTATAAGATGTCGGTAATTAGAAGAAAACCCTAATTACTGTTGTATGTCGATAATTAGGACAAACCCTAATTATTACAACCCTAATCGGTTGAAGTTAGAGACCGTAACGACTGTGTTAGAACATACACAGATAATTAGAGAACCCTAATGGTCAATTAGAAACTCTAATTGATGGCGTTAAGAAACCCTAATTAGAAAATCCTAATTTTCTATAGAAAACCCTAATTTAAAATTATCGGGTTTAATTACGATGTTAATGTATAAAAGTTTTAATTTACCAAAGGATAGAAGTAATTGGTAAATAATAAGAATTACCATCTAGTGATTAAATATTACATTTAATTGCCATGTACAAGAATGCCCATGAAATTATATGGAAAATTACCAAAATATCCTTTTTGTCCATTTTAGTGTATTATTAGTAGCATTGTTGCTAGAATCTTTGCAAAAGCTAGCCAACCACCACCTTCTAGAATTCCCTCATGCGACTATACCATTACACCTCAATTATACAACCAAATTGAGCATCCAAGGCATTTGAATTATTCTATAAATAGATTGGAGAGAGTTAGCATTTTTTGTACACTAAAATTCATCCAACTCTCATCCTTAAGCTTCTCTCTCTAAAACCTACGAATTATTGTAGCATATCAGTCCCTAAACAAAGCCCAACCATCACAAACAACAAATCAGAAGCATCAAGAAGCCGTAAATCAAAAATCAAGCTTGAAAAGGTAGAAATCCCAAAAATTAGAAATCCTTCGATTCGATGTTAATTGATGCAATTGATTGTTTAAAGTTGTGTAATAAGGAGTCTATTAATGTTCGGGTTGTAAAAAACACGGACCCTATAACATCAAAGTACACGAATTTGAAGATTTGAGCAAGTTGGAAAAACCGAATTCAAAGTGATTTTTGGGCAAATGTCAAGACTTATATCTCTGTGATTATTTACCGCTTTTTGTTGTTTAAAAGTTGTTAGGTGTAGCTTGTTATGTGTTCTTTAAACTCCAAAAGGAATCAGTCTATATCTATTGTAGATCGGGATTTATAAGCGGTCAAAGTGGGTTGGCCAAACATCGAATTCATTTGTTTTCAAACCCGTAAAATATTCTAAGTGTCCGTAAATGTTTTTTTTGGATAATGTCGTGCCTTATATCTCGGTCATCTTTAATGTGTTTTGTGTTCTAAAGGTTGTTATGTGTAGCACGTTATGTGGTATTTAACCTCCAAAAAGAATCAGGTCCATATATATTACAGATTAAGAGTTATTTAAGGTCAAAGTGGGTTGATGGCAGATTGACGAGTAAAATTCAGGCGACCCTGAAATTTTCTAAGTGTTAATTTTTTCTGACAAGGTTTGACCATACTTTAGATGCTTGATTAATATTTGTATTAAAACTCACAGTTTGTATTTTGTCGTATTTTACACGACATTTGTATTATTAAGTTGTATTTGAATTTTGTACCATGAATTTGGCGACTCAAGATGGGTGATTTATACCTATTTTGGGGGCATCACAGTTGGTATCAAAGCTTAGGGATATAATCCTTGGCTAAGGTGTGAGACAAGAACTAGGAGGGAGAGACGGGGAATTCCTTCGCTAGTATGACCTACCTAAGTTTATTTGATATTTAATTGGTCGGTCAGAGTATAGGGATAATATGTGATATGATAATTAACCCTTGTTTTGTGGCAGTGTTTGAAAATGGCATCCGAGAACGTTGAGTACATCAATGGAGCACAGGAGACCGTTGAGTCTCCACAGATCAATAATCAGGATAATGTGCATCAGGAAGGCGACATTCCTCAGGCAAATACAACACTGACCAAATGATGAATGATGGAATGTTCAGAGGCTTTATACAATTCATGCAACATCAGGCGAGAGCGGCTCCATTGAAGATTCAAATCAGGAGCGAAAGAGGAGTCTCAAGGCTACTGACAATAGATTATATTCTCTTCTCTTCTCTTACTTTTATCTTTTAATGTCTATTCAATTGTGGATTCTTGATTTTAATTCATTAATTATGAACTAACTCTTTCATTAAGATTTCAATTGAACTTTTTATGATTATGAATTGATTATTTGATTTATTCCAATTATTTATGTTGAAGTGAATTATTCATCTTGCTTTGAGCTTATTGATTAATTATCTGATCAATAATTACCTTGTTACACTAGAAGTAATTGAGAGAGGAATTCTAGGGTTAGAACTGGGCATGGTGACATGTGACATAATTATTTGCACAGTGAATAATTAGGTTTGTGAATAGAATGAGAATATCTATTTGCCGCATGTAACACATAAGGAATTGGGATTGTAGCGAGTTTAATTCAATTGTTTTGCATAGAGATATAACAAAATTAATCTGGGTTAAATAGAAGGCAAATGATCACTTGAGAAAGGGCTTTTGGCATTTGAGAATTCCTGTTAACAATTCAGTAGGCATAATAATTGGGATAATTGGATAATTGATTTATAGTTCATAATTGGGGATATTGGAGTCTTAATCTTTATTTATCTGAATTCATTCGTTAAAATCTTAGTTTTAATTGTTTAATTTAGTTTTCTTAACTAGAAAATTCATAATTTGCGATTGTTTAAATAAAATTGATTTGGTTAAGAGTTAGTAATTGGTAATTTTTATTCAATAATTTCTCGTGGGAACGATACTCTACTTTCACTTTATTACTTGTTGACCGTGTATACTTGCACGTATTCATTGATTGCGAAATCGATCAACAATACTCCATGAAATTAGTGGAATATCCTTGATATTTGCGCTTCATCCAGTATCTTTTCATGGAGATATTCTTCTGAGCATTCTTGAATTTTACTCGCAAAAAGAAGTATCATGTTGACAATTTGGACGTTATTAGTTCCCTAACAAATTAATTCTTGAACTTGTTTTATTGAATTAAGTATATCATTGTCATCATCCTCATGTTTATATTTTTGAAAGTCATCTGTGGCACATAGTATAGATGGACTTGGTATGATTATGACCGAGGATTATTCGATGCAATCATGACCGTAATGTTACAAATGATGTGGTAAAAGTCCTCATTGGCCTGTAGTGCATTGATGGACAGTTGTTGGCATGATCATGACCATTAATGAATACACGAATATCTTTGGCCGTAGTGCATGGATAATTGTGGTCGTGATACTAAAGAATATCCTTGGCCGTAGTGCAGGGGTGATTTGATGATGTGGATTATATATTAAGCTGAGTCTCAGCGATAAAAGTGATGAAAAACCTTTTAAATCATGAAAGATAGTAGATTTTATTCTCTACTTGACTCTTTTAATGCATTGTTTGTTCCGCTGCAGGTAAACTTGATGTCTATTGTATTTTATCAGTTTAACATTGTTGGAGACTAATGATAATTTGTTCTGCATTATCTTAGTCATAATATTTTTTGCTGGGCTAGTTGAGCTCACCCTTTCTTTCACTGTTCTCTTCAGGAAATGAGAACGTAGCTGGGACGAGTCGGGGAATGGAGTGATGGTTCGGATGATAATATTAGCTAGTAGTCCTTACTATTCTGTTAAATAGTGTGATAATAAATATAATAAGGACTGAATTTTAGTTTGTATACTGTCTATGAGGACTCCATTGAGAATGGATATTGTCTAGAAGGCAATATTCTTGTTTAAACTCTCTGTTTATGTTTTGTTATATTTTACACGACAGTTGTATAATTAAGTTGTATTTGATTTATGTACCATGTATTTGGCGACTTAAGATGGGTGATGTATACCTATTTTGGGGGCGTCACAGTTGGTATCAAAGCTTAAGGATATGATCCCTGGCTAAGGTATGAGACAAGAACTAGGAGGGGAGAGACGGGGAATTCCTTCGCTAGTATGACCTACCTAAGTTTATTTGATATTTAATTGGTCAGTCAGAGTATAGGGATAATATGTGATATGATAATTAACCCTTGTTTTGTGGCAGTGTTTGAAAATGGCATCCGAGAACGTTGAGAACATCAATGGAGCACGGGAGACCATTGAGTCTCCACAGATCAATAATCAGGATAATGTGCATCAGGAAGGCGACATTCCTCAGGCAAACAACAACACTGACCAAATGATGAACGATGGAATGTTCAGAGGCTTTATGCAATTCATGCAACATCAAAGCAGAACGGCTCCTCGCCCAAAATGCGTGGAAACACTGGCAACTCTCGACGGTCACCGCGAAGCGCTTTTAAGGAACCGAGACCACCGAGTTTTTTTGAGAGCCAAAACCACTTAAGGCGGAGACGTGGATTAAGCGGATCAACAAGATATTTGATGTCTTGGGATGCTCCGAGGAGCAAAGGTTCCTTTTGCCACCTTCATGTTGCCGGGCGGAGGCGATTCATCGGTGGGAATCAGAAAGCGTACTCAACTCCCGCCTTGAAGATGTCTTTGGAGAAGTTCCAAGAACTGTTCAACGACAAGTACTTTCGCGAAAGTATTCGTCATATGAAAGAGGTAGAGTTCATCAAGCTGGAACAAAAGAACATGACCGTGTCGCAGTACAAAGCCAAGTTTGCCGAGTTATCCCGGTTTACGTCCCATTTGGTTGATAATGAAGAGAGAATGACGCGAATGTTTTTAAGAGGTTTGAAACCTGAGATACGTCAATATCTTATCTCTCATAAACTGTGTTTGTATTCAGATGTTGTTAATAGGGCTCAGTTATTGGAACGTGATAATGAGTCAACCCAACCAAAGGAAAGCAGCCAGAAAAATGATAATACCAGTGATAACAGTCATCGAAGCGATGACAATAAGCGTGGAGGAATGAACATGCCAGAAATGGTAACCACTTCGGTGGTAATCATGGCCAAAACAATAAGAATGGACATTTCAAGAAGAGGAGATTCAACAATGATGGAAAGATGTCGAAGATCGACTTTTTGTCGTTAAGGAAGGAGAACGACCACCTATCATATGCTTCAAGTATGGAGGAGAGGGACACATCAGTCCCAACTGTGCGATGTCATCCAAAGCATGTTATAACTGTGGAAGAGAAGGTCACCTAGCCCGATTTTGTTGTTCACCGAAGACAAGTTAAGCTAGGATGGAGGCACCAAAGGCCATCCCAGAAAAGGCAAAACCGGTAGTGCAAGGGAGAGCGTTTGTTGTGACCTCCCAGAAAGCAAGGAACCCGAACGAGGTCATCACGGGTAAGCTAATCATAAACTCTAGTGAAGTTTATACTTTATTTGATACTGATTCTACCTACTCTTTCATTTCTCCTACTTGCGCACAACGTTTAAATTTGACTCCGGAGAGATTAGACTTTGACTTATCTCTTGAAACTCCGTTGGGAGAAACCTTCATTACATCCACGGTTTATAAGTCTTGTTTGATTCAAATTGGTAACCGCACGTTTACCTATCGATCTTATTTCTTTGAAAATACTTGCATTTGATGTGATTCTAGGATTGATTGGTTAACTACTCATCATGCAAAAATTGATTATTTTCATAAGGTTGTTAGCTTTCATATTCCTAATCAACCTATTATGCGAATTCAAGCAATCAAACCATTAAAATCAATCACTGTCATCTCAAGCCATAAAGCTATTCGTTTATTGAAAAACGGATGTCAAGCTTTTTTAGCTCATGTCACGGATCTAAACAAAAATACGTCAGTTTTGAATGATATTTCTATTGTTAATGAATTTTCTGACGTATTCCCTGAAGAACTTCTTGGCCTACCCCAGAGTGTGAAATTGAATTTTGTATCGACCTTGAACCCGGTACAAAACCCATTTCCAAAGCCCCATATCGAATGGCTCCTATTGAACTTCAGGAGTTAAAGACCCAACCGCAGGAATTGTTAGACATTGGCTTTATTCGTCCTAGTACTTCTCCTTGGGGTGCTCCTGTTCTATTTGTGAAGAAGAAAGATGGGAGTATGCAACTTTGTATTGATTATCGGGAGTTGAATCATGTCACCATCAAAAATAGGTACCAGGTACGTACCCACGATCAAAGTTGAATCATGTCACCATCAAAGTTTTGTGGAGAAACCACGATGTTGAGGAAATGACCTGGGAGTTAGAATCTGAAATGAAGTCAAGGTATCCTTACCTCTTCGATATATCAGGTACGTACCCTAATTTTGAGGGTGAAATTTCATAAGAAGGGGATGTTGTAAGACCCCAACTTTTTGAATAAATATGAATTTTCTATAATTATCATTTTTGAATATTATGGAATGAATTTAATATAATGTTATAGTTGTGGGTAATATTTACAAATTTTGCAAAGTATGCAAGTTGTCATATTATATTCGATTGGTGGGAAATATTCTTTTGTCCAGAGAATATCCATACGACGCAAGACAATCATTGGTGGACCCCACAAATGTAATTATTGGCTTGATAGAGAAAACGATAAAAATATTTTTATAAAAATACGGCGGAAGTTTTACCGCTTGATCTTTGTTGAACCACTTTCGGTAGTAAAAGTATAAGAATACTGCGTGGTTGCATAGTAGCTATTACACCAGATTGATTATTAATGCTTATGTGAGAAGTCACTCGGTTTGATTCAATTATTGTCGATATTTTATATGTTATTAAATCAATAATTGAGATGAAGTTATTAATATTATTATTTACATTATTAACGATGTCTAAAAGTTCAAATGCAGGAGAGGTTTGGTCACCTAATTGCGGCGCTATGATAGGAGAAATCCTTATTGAAAGCCCCTATTTCACGGGAACGACACAGTCGATTAATAGTGTGAATAATAATAATGATGATGACATTTTGTTTTATTCAGATTATTAACGTAATAAAACAGAAAAACTTTTTATATAAAAATGTAATACTTTTATTAAGTTATTCGCTTTATTAGGCTAATAGTAAAATCTTTTTATATAAAATGTAATACTTTTATAAAGTTATCTGCTTTATTTAGACAATAATTAGAATATATTATATTTTATTATGCATAGTATTTTCATAGTGCTTGCATAGTATTTGCATAGTAATTTTTTTTTAAAAGTTATTCGTTTTATTAGATTATAAATAGAATATATTATATTTTATTTAAAAGATTTTGCTTTAATTATGGACCATCCGATTAAAGTAAATCAATCTGGACCGTTCATGAGTTAGTTACTATGCAATCCATTCTTCTATAAATAGAAGCTCATTCCTTCATTATTTTCTTATGAATTCACTGAAACTCTAGAGAGAGAAACTGTAGAGAGAAAGAAGAAAAGTATTCTGCTACTTAACTACTATTATATCCAGTTTCTTTTATGGTAAGGGATATTATTTCTTTTGTATTCATGAAGAGAATTTCTGTTATTCCATTCTTTATTATTTTGTTGGAATAACCTGTATACGCGGGCTACCCTATACTTGGTGAAATTCTTCTGTTATTCCATTCTTTATTATTCTCGTTGGAATAACTCAGATATCGCGTCTTTACCTATACTTGGTGACATTCTTCTATTATTCTCGCCTTTATTATTCATTGGAATATCCTCATGCATGCGTTATCTGCCGGACTGAATTCCGCCTTAATTATTACATTGGGATATCACATGTCTGCATGCATTTTACTTTTGGACTGGTTCAGCCTCTTTATTATTCTCGTTGAATATCCTGTTTGTGCGTTTTCTGGCGGGACCGGGTTCCGTTATTTATTATTCATTGGAATAACCTTGTCTTGCATCACAAAGTACCTCATGCATGGTGATTTACATTGTTATTCCATTATTTACCATTCTGCTTGAATATCCATCCGGTCAAGTATTACACGCTCGACACGGTTCTCGTTATTTATTATTCTATTAGAATAACTTTGCTCATCTGGCACCGCATGCATGGTGATTTCTGTTGTTATTCCATTCTTTATTATACTCAGTTGGTTAAAGTTTTGACTTCTATACTTGATGAGTGAGTTTTATACACATGAATTGGATATATTCGGGCTTAATTTATTGTTGTTCTCAAGTTTTTTAGATTAGTTTTTAAGTGTTTATGTCTATTCAAGCATGTTTTATGTTGTTTTGTAGGAATTGGGACAAAAGTTATATGGATCGACGTTAAAATTTGGCTAGATTCGCGTTTTCGACTTGCCATTTACACAAAGCAATCCTTGACTTCAAATACCAATTTGAGTATTGCTACAGACCTTATTTCAAAAAACTCAAAGAATGAAAGTTGCAGATCTATTTCTCCTATTTCCGCAACATCTTGAGTCATCGAAATCGAAGTTCGGACGAAGAAGTTATGGCCATTTTCCCAAAGGACGTCGGAGGCAGCACCGGGGCGCCCATTTTAAGCTTAATTGCAGCGCCGGGGCGCTAGGGAGCAGATTCTCAATAGTCGTGCCCGGTAAGCGCCTTTCAGGAAGGGCTCAGTGATGGCCCAGACGCTGCGTTTTGGGCGAATTTTGACACCTTTTTGACTCCAAATTGGATTGGGTTTGTTCCAAAACTAAAAATTGGACTTGTAACCTATAAATACATGATGTAAGGCATAAAATAAAGGGAGATTACATAGATTAGACTAGAGATACACTCCATTAGATTAGAACATAACCCTAGTTCTTAATTAGCCATTGGAGATTGAAGCAACTTGGAGACCATTGAAGATTCAAAGCAGGAGCGAAAGAGGAGTCTCAAGGCTACTGACAATAGATTATATTCTCTTCTCTTCTCTTACTTTTATCTTTTAATGTCTATTCAATTGTGGATTCTTGATTTTAATTCATTAATTATGAACTAACTCTTTCATTAAGATTTCAATTTAACTTTTTATGATTATGAATTGATTATTTGATTTATTACAATTATTTATGTTGAAGTGAATTGTTCACTTGCTTTGAGCTTATTGATTAATTATCTGATCAATAATTACCTTGTTACTCTAGAAGGAATTGAGAGAGGAATTCTAGGGTTAGAACTGGGCATGGTGACATGTGACTTAGTTATTTGCACAGTGAATAATTAGGTTTGTGAATAGAATGAGAATATCTATTTGTCGCATGTAACACATAAGGAATTGGGATTGTAGCGAGTTTAATTCAATTGTTTTGCATAGAGATATAGCAAAATTAATCTGGGTTAAATAGAAGGCAAATGATCACTTGAGAAAGGGCTTTTGACATTTGAGAATTCCTCACAACAATTCAAGAGGGCATAATAATTGGGATAATTGGATAATTGATTTATAGTTCATAATTGGGGATATTGGAGTCTTAATCTTTATTTATCTCAATTCATTCGTTAAAATCTTAGTTTTAATTGTTTAATTTAGTTTTCTTAACTAGAAAATTCACAATTTATGATTGTTTAAATAAAATTGATTTGGTTAAGAGTTAGTAATTGGTAATTTTTATTCAATAATTTCTCGGGGAACGATACTTTACTTTCACTTTATTACTTGTTGATCGTATACTTGCACGTATTCATTGATTGTGAAATCGATCAACAAGTTTTTTCAGCGCCAATTCTTGAGGGAATTAATTTAATAATTATTTACCAATATTAATTTCAATCAAATTAGTCTTAATTTAAACATTTTATTATTTTTTTAATTCTTTTCCTATATTTTCTTTTTCGTACCCTTGATGACTTTCATGTATCAATGGCCATACACCTAACATGACTCAACCAAGGGGAGCGGAGATTGATGACTCGAGAAACTTTCTCGATTATCTAAGATAGATGGAGACACTTTCGAGGATGTTTGAAGCTTTTGAAGCTCAACATCATCAAAGTGTGGCGGTTACTTGTGATTATTATGTTTGAAAATCATATAGAGTCATCAATGCGCCATCGGTTTAAATGCAGACAAGATGGTGGTGATTACCCCAATAATTATGTCTATCCCAACAACTATCATCGTGGATTGGGGTATCACCCGATTTTCATGGAGTATCAATCAAGATCAATTTTATTCTCCAAGTCCAACATACCCACCGGATTTCTCGTGTCCATCTCCACTACAACAGGAAGAACATTCAAATTGAGAGGAAGCCTTGGAAAAAGTTATTAAAGCTTCAAAAAGAAACACGAGGAACATGAAAAGAAACTTAATCAAATGGAGTTTGAGTATACAAAGTCGTAATGCATCGATCAAGAATCTGGAAAATCAATTGGGGCAGATAAAGACACGCGTTGAACAATCGTCCTCAATACACTTGGCTCTATGACATGAATTCTGAGACTGATGGTGAGCCCGAACCAAATCTGCAACCGGATGTGCCAAATGATATAGATGTTAAAAGAGAAGAAAGACTTGGGGACCAAGAAAAAGAGATCGGCAAAGATCGAACTTTGAGTACCAACGAAGATCATGAGCCAATTTCATTAGTATCCCATGTGCCTCCTCCACCAAAGTTCAAGAATCCGGGCAGTTTTGCAAAACCATGCCCAATTGAAAGTCATGTCGTCAAGAAAGCTCTTGGTGACGTAAGAGCTAGTACTGATTATGGAGTCATGGTGGGATGAAAAGGAGAAGATAGAGGAAGATTCCATTATGTTTATTAAGCTTCAATGTCCTAATCTGATCATCGACATAATGGAGGAAACACCTAGTGGTTTGCCATTCTTAATGGGGATCCTATCTACAAAGAGCATGCTAGGTGACTTCAATTCAAGGGTTTTTGCTAATGGGAACCTCCCAAAAGAGACATTGCTTCTGATGGATGGAGGGTTCCTCAATTTTCGTAGGGAATTGGATAGAAATTGAAGAAGTCAGTTGAGACTATAAAACAAGCGCTTATTGGGAGGCAACCCAAGTTCAATTTTTATTTTTAGTTTTTATTAAGTTTTATATTAGTAGTTTTGAATTTGCATTTATTTAGGATTTAATAAAATTGCTTCTATCATGGTTTTACAGGTTATTCAAGTCAAATTCAAGTGTGGTGCCCAATTTGTTCCATGTCTTGCTTTATTCTCCAAACTTAGCGGACAAGGAGGAAGATTGCTATATTTTCAGGGAAGTCCTCTGCTTTAATTTTTTCTATTGTAGCCATTGAGGACAATGTCTAGTTTAAGTTTGGGGGCATTTTAGTGTCGTACTGCATATAGTTAGTTATCTGCATAGTAGTTTTTTTTTTTTTTTATGTGTTAGCATTATGTTTTTTTTAGGTTGCATATAATACATGGTATTTTTTTTTGCATCTTCATATATGTGTTCATGTAGTATAATTGCATTTTTTTTTTTGCATGAATCAGTGTGTTATAGGTTGGTGTGGTCTTAGCTCGGCCTGTGATAAGATTGGTTTTGCATGTTAACTCGAACAAGATTGATAATTGATGATGAGTTCTAATTTTAATCATGATGATAATCTGAGCCCGTCTGAAACTTATGTAACCTAAGCAGCACTTAAAGTTCAACCTGCTTTTAATCCACTTGGTTCAAGGGTTTCATAATTTGTTTCTGAGGGAAAATCTTTGTTAAAATTTAAGGAAATTGTGAAACTGGCGGTAAAGGTTGGAATGACGTAAAAGCTTGAGTTTGGGGGAATCTATGGGATATATATACTAAAAAAAATTGATGAAGAGAAAAAAAAATAGAAAATCCAGAAAAAAGAAAAAAAAAGAAAAGAGATGATGAAAAAAGAAAGAAAAAAAGAGAAAAACCGTGGTTAGTTTTGTTTCGGGGCCTTTGTTACTTGAGCAAGTACGCCCGAAGGGGTGTCTTAACACCTAGCACCCTAAGGTCTTATATGGTCTGGGAGTCGTTGGTTGAAAGCTCGCTAAGGGGTGGCACTGTTAGCCTAATGGAATGAGACATTGCACAGCCATGAAAAAAAAACACGAGAAAGAGCAAAAATGCCCTCGTGGTTGAATAAAAGTATAAATAAATCCTGTATTTACCCTTAGATTTGGTAATTGCTTAGTTTTAACCGGAGTTGTCATGTTCACAAAAGTAATTGAATTGGAACTGAAATTTTCCTTCTAAGAAGTTTGTTATGTGATTATCTTGAACTGTGGTTGGTTAGAATGGTTAACAAGCACACACACAAAACATGGGTGATGACAGGTTTGGGTTGACTAATTGGTTAGAGTTATGGATTTTGAATTGATTGAATATATTATTTGAGTACCAACGGTATCTTTGAGGCATGTTGCTATATATCATACTGATTTATTACTCGGTTCGTAGGTATATTAGGAAGTAGATTATGCATATGCATTCATTTAGTTGAGTTATTTTGTTTATTTTTAGTTCTTTTGTGTTTTTACTTGAGGACAAGCAAATGTTTAAGTTTGGGGGTATTTGATGAGTGAGTTTTATACACATGAATTGGATACATTCGGGCTTAATTTATTATTGTTCTCAAGTCTTTTAGATTAGTTTTTAAGTGTTTATGTCTATTCAAGCATGTTTTATGTTGTTTTGTAGGAATTGGGACAAAAGTTACATGGATCGACGTTCGGGGTGGCTAGATTCGCGTTTTTGGCTTGCCATTTACACAAAGATCACTTGAGCCAATTTGAGTATTACTACGCACCTTATTTCAAAAAACTCAAAGAATGAAAGTTGTAGATCTACTTCTCCTCTTTACGGAACATCTTGAATCATCGAAATCTTAGTTCGGACGAAGACGTTATGACCATTTTCCCAAAGGATGTCGGAACAGAAAATGTCAGAAAAAGTGGCAGCGTTGGGGCGCCCATTTTAGGCTTAATTGCAGCGGCAAAGGCGCTAGGAGCAGATTCTCACGCCATCGCACGCAAAGGTCTTTGAAGGCTCAAGGGAAGGGCTTGGTGATGGCCTGGACGCATTTTAGGCGAATTTTGACACCTTTTTGACTCTAAATTGGATTAGGTTTGTTCCAAAACTAAAAATTAGACTTGTAACCTATAAATACATGATATAAGGCATAAAATAAGGGGAGATTACATAGATTAGACTAGAGATACACTCCATTAGATTAGAACATAACCCTAGTTCTTAATTAGCCATTGGAGATTGAAGCAACTCGGAGACCATTGAAGATTCAAAGCAGGAGCGAAAGAGGAGTCTCAAGGCTACTGACAATAGATTATATTCTCTTATCTTCTCTTACTTTTATCTTTTAATGTATATTCAATTGTGAATTCTTGATTTTAATTCATTAATTATGAACTAAATCTTTCATTAAGATTTCAATTTAACTTTTTATGATTATGAATTGATTATTTGATTTATTCTAATTATTTATGTTGAAGTGAATTGTTCATCTTGCTTTGAGCTTATTGATTAATTATCTGATCAATAATTACCTTATTACTCTAGAAGGAATTGAGAGAGGAATTCTAGGGTTAGAACTGGGCATGGTGACATGTGACTCAGTTATTTGCACAGTGAATAATTAGGTTTGTGAATAGAATGAGAATATCTATTTGGCGCATGTAACACATAAGGAATTGGGGTTGTAGCGAGTTTAATTCAATTGTTTTGCATAGAGATATAGCAAAATTAATCTGGGTTAAATAGAAGGTAAATGATCACTTGAGAAAGGGCTTTTGGCATTTGAGAATTCCTGTTAACAATTCAGTAGGCATAATAATTGGGATAATTGGATAATTGATTTATAGTTCATAATTGGGGATATTGGAGTCTTAATCTTTATTTATCTGAATTCATTCGTTAAAATCTTAGTTTTAATTGTTTAATTTAGTTTTCTTAACTAGAAAATTCACAATTTGCGATTGTTTAAATAAAATTGATTTGGTTAAGAGTTAGTAATTGGTAATTTTTATTAAATAATTCCTCGTGGGAACGATACTCTACTTTCACTTTATTACTTGTTGACCGTGTATACTTGCACGTATTCATTGATTGCGAAATCGATAATTGTTGTTGCGATTGTAATGATATGTGTAGGGTAATTGGAGATTATTTTACGTTTGAATAGCTTACAATCCAGGCAAGTTTCTAAACCTTATATCTTTACAACCGAGCAAGATTTCTAACTTCATTCTTTTCATATTGAATGCAAGTTTCCATTCCTATATTATCAATTTCACGCTCTGGGGGTAGGCCAGGAAGTTCTTCAGGGAATACGTTAGGAAATTCATTAACAATAGAAATATCATTCAAAACTGACGTATTTTTATTTAGATCCGTGACATGAGCTAAGAAAGCTTGACATCCGTTTTTCAATAAACGAATAGCTTTATGGCTTGAGATGATAGTGATTGATTTTAATGGTTTGGTTGCTTGAATTCGCATAATAGGTTGGTTAGGAATATGAAAGCTAACAACCTTACGAAAATAATTAATTTTTGCATGATGAGTAGTTAACCAATCAATCCCTAGAATTACGTCAAATGCAAGTATTTTCAATGAAATAAGATTGACAGGTAATGTGAGGGTACCGATTTGAACTAAACAAGACTTATAAACAGTGGATGTAATGAAGGTTTCTCCCAATGGAGTTTCAATAGATAAGTGAAAGTCCAATTTCTCCGGAGTCAAATTTAAACGTTGAGCACAAATAGCAGAAATAAAAGAATGGGTAGAACCGGTATCAAATAAGGTATAGACTTCGTTAGAGTTTATGATAAGCTTACCCGTAATGACCTCGTTCGGGTTCCTTGCTTTCTGAGAGGTCACAACAAACGCCTCCCTCTTACACTACCGGCTTTGACTTTTTCGGGACTACCTTTGGTGCCTCTATCCTAGTCTGAACTTGTCTTCTCTGAATGACAAAATTGGGCTAAGTGACCTTCTTTCCACAATTATATCATGCTTTGACTAAGATCGCAGCTTTTGACCGATGTGTCCCTCCCCTCCACATTTGAAGCATATAATAGGTGGTTGTTCTCCTTCCTTCACCACGGGTGCTGGTGCTGACGTCTTTCAATCATTGTTGAATCTCCTCTTCTTGAAATGTCCATTCTTATTATTTTGGCCCTAATTACCACCGAAGTGGTTACCATTTTTGGCATGCTGATTCCCTCCACGCTTGTTGTCACCGCTTCGATGATTGCTCTCACTGGTATTATCATTTTGTTCACCGCTTCTTTTGGTTGGGTTTACTCATTATCGCGTTCCCAATAATCGAGCCTTATTAACAACATCTCAATACAAACACAGCTTTATGAGAGATAAGATATTGACGATCTCGGTTTCAAACCTCTTAGAAACATTCGTGGTCATTCTCTCCTCATTATCAACCAAATGGGACGAAAACCGGACAAATTTCAAAGAAACTTGGCTTCGTCTTGCGACACACGGTCATGTTGTTTTGCTCCGCTTAATGAACTCTACCTCTTTCATGTGACGAATACTTTCGGAAAGTACTTGTCGTTGAATAGTTCTTGAAACTTCTCCCAAGACATCTTCGGTCGGCAGCAGTTTGAGTACGCTTTACGATTCCCACCAAGAATCGCCTCTACCCGCAACATGAAGGTGGCAACGGAACCTTTGCTCCTCGAGCAACCCAAGACATCAAATATCTTGTTGATCTGCTTTTATCCACGCCTCGCTTTAAGTGGTTTTGGCTCTCCAAAAACTCCGGTGGTCCCAGCCCTTAAACTGCTTTGGCGGTGACTGTCGAGAGTTGCCGGTGTTTCCACCGCATTTTGGATGAGAGCCGCTCTCACCGATGTTGCATGAATTGTATGAAGCCTCTAACATTCTATCGCTCATCATTTGGTCAGTGGTTGTTGTTTGCATGAGGATTGTCGCCTTCTGATGCACATTGTCCTGGTTATTGATCTGTGGAGACTCAACGGTCTCATGTGCTCCATTGATGTTCTCAACATTCTCGGATGCCATTTTCAAATACTGCCACAAAACAAGGGTTAATTAACATATCACATATTATCCCTATACTCTAACCGACCAATTAGATACCAAATAAACTTAGGTAGGTCATACTAGCGAAGGAATTCCCGCTCTCCCTCCTAGTTCTTGTCTCACATCTTAGCCAAGGATCATATCCTAAGCTTTGATATTAAATCGTGGCGCCCCCAAAATAGGTATACATCACCTATTCCGAGTCGCCAAATACATGGTATGTAATACAAATACAATCTTTAATATACAACAAGAGAGTCATGAGTTTTAATACAAATCATCTTCAAGACAATATCCACTCTCATAATAAGTCCTCATTACATTTATTGTCACACTATTTAATGTAATAGTGAGGACTACTAATACTATCATCCGTCCATCATTCCGCTCCCAGACTCGTCCCAAATTATATTCTCATTTCACAAGAGAACAAAGTGAAAGAAAGGGTGAGCTCAACTAGCCCAAGAAGAAATATTATGACTAAGATAATGCGTAATAAATTATCATTAGTCTACAACAATGTTAAACCGATAAAATACAATAGACATCAAGTTTAACTACAAATAACAAGCAATCCATTAAAAGAGTCAAGTAGAGAATAAAATCTACTATCTTTTATGATTTAAAAGGTTTTTCATTACTTTTATCGCTGAGACTCAGCTTAATAAATAATCCACATCATCGATTCACCCCTGTACTATGGCCAAGGATATTCTTTAGTATCACGACCACAAATTATCCATGCACTACAGGCCAAGGACATCCGTGTATTCATCAATGTTCATGATCATGCCAACAACTGTCCATCAATGCACTACGGGCCAATGAGGACTTTTACCACATCATTTGTAACATTACGGTCATGATTATACCGAATAATCCCTGGTCATAATCTCACCAAGTCCATCTATGCACGACAGGCCACAGATGACTTTCAACATAATATAAACATGAGGATGATGACAATGATATAAGAATTCAATAAAACAAGTTCAAGAATTAATTTATCCAGGAACTAATAATGTCCAAATTGTCAACATGATACTTCTTTGTAGAATAAAATTCAAGAATGCTCAGAAGAATATTTTCATGAAAAGATACTGGATGAAGCGCAAATATCAAGGATATTCCATTAATTTCATGGAGTATAGAATTCAAAACTATAACCAATTGAGTATAATAAAGAATGGAATAATAAAAGAAATCACCAGGCATGCGATAGACTGCACAAGCAAGTTATTCCAACAGAATAATAAAGAAGGAACCAAGTCCGGTGTAAAACGCACAGACAGGATATTCCAACAGAACAATAAAGAATGAAATAACAGAAGAATTTCACCGAGTATGCGATACTTCGCATAGATAGGTTATTCTAACATAATAATAAAGAATGGAATAACAGAAGTTCTCTTCATGAAGACGAAAGAAAGAAATAATACCCCTTACCTCGTAAGAAACTCAATCTTTGGAATAAGTGAGGTAAAGAAGCTTCTTCTTCTTAGATTTTTCTCTACAATTTCTCTCTATAATAATTGCTCTATAGCTTTAGTGAATTGGTGAGAAATGAAGGAAGAATGAGCTTCTATTTATAGAAAAATATAGTTTCAATAATTGCACGTTTTGGGGTTCGAAAAATTACAATACAATACCTCCAACTTTTCCTTTATTTTTAATTTAGTCATGCAAGTATTATCAAACTTGCACCACCTCTCCTAATAGTAAATAATGTGATTCAATAGTAAATCATGTGAATCAATAGTTCTAGACATGTGAAAATACGAATTACGATATAAGACTTCCATCTATACCTCCATTTTTAACTTAGTCATGCAAGTATTATCAATCTTGCACCAACTCCCCCCTAATAGTAACAAGAATGTGAAACAATAGTATACACATGTGAACAAATAGTTATAATCATGTGAAATAATAGCAATCAATTGCTCATTTATCCTAAGTTAAATACCCGATCGGGTCAATATAACCTCCAGACATCAATTATTATCGAAAAAAATGTCGATTTTCACTAACACAAATAATTCCAATACAATGAAACTATTTTTTTCAACAATATAAATTTTGAAATTTCGAAGTTTGAATTTTCCCGAAAAAGTCAACTATTAACTTTTTGACCAAAAAGTTAATCCCAGAAAATTTTGTGTTTATAGACTATTTTTACTAATTTCATCGTTCCGGACTCAAATATCACGTCTGCGTCTCCAAATTCAACTCCAACACAACTTCAATTTTAATAACATTCATCATTAATATTATAACTCACAATATTTATCAACCGTGTCGCTCCTCGTAAAAGAGGGGCTTTCCAATTAGGATTTCTCCTATCGACGCCGCAATTAGGTGACCAAACCTCTCCTCGATAGAACTTCTAGACATTATAAATATTGTAATTTAATAATATGAATAACTTTATCGCCTCAATTATTGATTTAATAAAATAACATATTATGCGGATGATATCGTGACAATAATCGAATCAATAATATGAGAGATATGATGCAAAGAATTATCGTAGCAATAATTGAGTATAACCGAGTGATTTCTCACGTAAGCATCAATAATCAATACCATGTGCTACTATGCAACCACGCCAGACATCGTACTTTTACTACCGAGTAGTTCAACAAAGATAATTAGAAACTTCCGCCGTTATTTTCATAAATATATTTTTGTCGTTTTCTCAATCCGACAATAATTCTATTGTGGGATCCACCAATGATTGCTCCGTTGTACAAATATTCCCTGCTAAAACGGATATTCTCCGACCAATCGAACATAATATAACAACTTGCATACTTTGCAGAATTTATAAATATTACCCACAACTATAACATTATAACAAATTCATTCCATAATATTAAAAAATGATAATTATAGAAAAATCATCTTTATTCATAAAAGTTGGGGTCTTACAGTACGAATATTCTCCGACAACAAGAATATTCCACGACCAAACGAATATTCCCCGACAACAATAATATTTTATAACCCCTTACTTATTTTGCAAAATTTCATATATTACCCTTAACTTTAATTGTTTTATCAATTTAACCATTTACTGAATAATAATTATAAAAAAAAATTGAATAAATTTATTTCATAAAATTTGGGGTCTTACAATTTTTATAAGTTTTTTTTAAAAAAATGGATAAAGTTTTGTAAAATATAGATTTAAAAAGTAAATAAAAAAAACTTTATATTCATAAAACAAAATTACAAATTTTCTAGTTTTAAAAGGTGTAAATTTTCATAAAATTATTAAGAATTAAAAATTTAAACTTTAATTTTTTTGAATCTATATTATATTTTATGAAACATTACTCATTTTTGAAAAAAAATAAAAGTTTCTAGTATTTTTCTTAAAATAATATTTTATTTTAAAATATTAAAAATAATTATTATTTTTAATATTTTTAGATAAAATATAATTTTTAAAATAATTATTATTTTTAATTTCTATTTATTATTTTGTATTTTTGTTTCTATTTTTAGTTTTATTTTTTATTTTTAATATTAAGAATACATATAATAATGGTAAGGACATAAAATTTTTCTTTTTGAAAATAAAGTTTTATATAAAAAAATACTTTATTTTAAAATAAAGTTTTATTTTCTTATTTATTTTTTGAAATCTATATTTTATGAAATTTTACTCATTTTATGAATAAGGAAAAGTTTCTTATATTTTTCTTGAAAATAATAATAATTTTAAAAATATTTTAACTAATAATTATTTTTAAAATTTTAAAATAATAATTTTTTAATATTTTAAAATAAAATATTTTTAAAAAATAATAATTATTTTTAAAACTTTTTAGTTTTTTTAAAAAAATTTAATTGATAAAATTATGGTCGGGTCAAACTATTAGAGAAAAGAATATATTTATATGCACACCCAATTTAAAATGTACATCCCAGTGTAAAATAGTAGCAAGTGAGGAGGGAAAATATGAAGAGAGGAAATCAGGTGTTTTTCTTGAAAGAAAGAAAGAAAGAAAGAAAAGAAATTTATACTTTGATAGGAGTACCTATTAAGGATAAAATAGTAATCTGACAAGTCATCCCTTGCGCACTATTCAGGTAGGGTTTAAGAAACACATCGACCGTAGTGTGCTAAGGTTTAACGGATCCTCCATCCGTCTTCACTCTCCTTCATCATGAACTTCAGGTTCCAAAACCTCCTCGGAGCTCCATACAGAGGAGGGAATGCTAGTATCGTTAACAACATCCTCCTAATCTCACCCGTCGGTAACCGTATCTCCGTCACTGACCTCATAAAATCCGAAACACTAACCTTACCCTGCCAATCTTCCGCCAACATCACCCGTGTCGCCGCCTCTCCGGACGGCGTCTTCCTCCTCTCCGTCGATGAGAACAACCGTTGCCTCTTCATCAACCTCCGCCGCCGCGCCGTCCTCCATCGCATCTCCTTCAAGAAGCCCGTCTCTGCCGTTAAATTCAGTGCCGATGGAACCCTAATCGCCATTGCCATCGGAAAGCTGGTTCAAATTTGGCGGTCCCCAGGGTTTAGAAAAGAGTTTTTTCCTTTTGAATTGGTTCGAACTTTTGCAGATTGCAATGATAAGGTCACTGCGTTGGATTGGAGTCCGGACTCGAGTTATGTGCTGGCGGGCTCGAAGGATCTTACTGTCAGGTTATTTTGTTTGAAAAAGATAAGTGATTTAAATAAGCCCTTTCTGTTTTTGGGTCATAGAGATATAATTGTTGGTGTATTCTTTGGAATTGATAAGAAAACTAATAGAACTTCTAGGGTTTATACATTATCTCGTGATGGGTCCATTTTTAGCTGGAGTTGTAGTGGCATTGTTGATGAATTTGGAATGGAAAATTCTAAACCTCCGTCTCCTTGTGCACTTGATCAAACTGCAAATAGTGATGTAAATGGTGATGTGAAGAAAAGGAAGAATATTGAGGGTAGTGATGGTGATTTTAAAGAAGAAAGTGGCCTATTGTTGCACAAAGGAAAATGGGAGTTGTTAAAGAAGGATTATTTTATGCAGGCACCGGCAAAGTTGACAGCTTGTGATTATCATAGGGGTCTTGATCTTGTTGTTGTGGGGTTTTCAAATGGAGTGTTTGGACTCTATCAGATGCCTGATTTTGTTTGTATTCATTTGTTGTCGATATCTCGAGAGAAGATTACTACTGCTGCCTTCAATGATCATGGGAATTGGTTGACATTCGGTTGCGCAAAACTTGGCCAGTTGCTTGTGTGGGAGTGGAAATCAGAAAGTTACATATTGAAACAGCAGGGGCATTATTTTGATGTGAACTGTCTTGCGTACTCTCCTGATTCACAACTCATGGCTACTGGTGCAGATGATAACAAAATCAAGGTGAATACTGATTTGTCTTTTGCCTCCTACTTTATGGTTTAAATTATATGACCTAATTCCAGATATTGTTCTCTAATAACAATTATTAAATTTAATTTGTTTTTTTTATCATAAATCAAAATGTGAGCATGTATTTGGGTGCTGTGCCTATTTTGGATTAGTAAAGTAACATGTTTCTTATATATTCTTCAGTTATGCTCACTTTTTATTCATAGATGAATTCTTATATAATTTCTTTTATATAATAATAAATGAAAGAATCTATTTTTTGATAATTCTCTCCAAAATTATTATTTTGGGGATTTTTTGGAATTATTATCTGAAGAAGATACACCAAAGTGTTTAATGATATAACTCTGAAGGTATGTTTGTGTGGCTTTAATGGTATCATCTGCTATGCAGTTGCTGTTGTCATTTTGTCTATGTACTTCAGTGATGGATCCGAATAGATGATTTATAGCTTGCTTGTTACAGGTGTGGACTGTTTCCTCTGGTTTTTGTTTTGTGACATTCTCTGAGCACACAAATGCAGTCACTGCCCTCCATTTTATGGCTAGCAACCATTGCCTGTTAAGTGCATCTTTGGATGGGACTGTCGTGTGCATGGGATCTATTCCGCTATCGCAATTTTAGGACATTTACTACCCCTTCTTCCAAGCAATTTGTTTCTTTGGCATCAGATCAGAGTGGTGAAGTGATTTGTGCTGGAACTCTTGATTCATTTGAGGTAGTTACTGTTTCTCTCGCTTTTGATATTGACTTGTGACTGCAATTTGTTTTTTCTAACAGGTTTACTTCTATTATGTTAGATATTTGTTTGGTCGATGAAGACGGGACGATTGTTGGATGTGCTCAGCGGCCACGAAGGTCCTGTTCATGGGTTGACATTTTCTCCTACAAATGTGAGTTGACATTTTGTGGGGAGATTAAGATAATTGATGTCTACGTAACTTTCCTGTGTCAGTATTCATTAGCAATTTCTAATGATATTGCTATTTGAACATTGTTAGCAGAAAGAGCCCCCGCCTTTTCTTTCTTTCCTTCCTACAGTAGTGTGGACTTTTTAATTTGTATGGTTAGTTTCAAGAGTAATCCCATTCATATAGTGCCATCGCAAACCACAGCTATTCATAATCATCTTTTTGTGGCTAATCGGGTTTTCATCTCTTTACCTGTAGGCGGTTCTAGCTTCATCTTCGTGGGATAAATCAGTTCGCTTGTGGGATGTTTTTGAAGGAAAAGGTGTTGTTGAGACATTTCCTCACACACATGACGTTCTTACTGTTGCTTATCGTCCAGATGGAAAGCAATTGGCTTGCAGCACGTTAGATGGGCAAATCCATTTCTGGGATCCAGTTGATGGGTTATTGATGTTTACAATTGAGGGCCGCAGAGACATTGCTGGAGGGCGTCTGATGACTGATCGTAGGTCAGCTGCTAACTCCAGTTCTGGAAAGTGCTTCACGAGCTTGTGTTATTCTGCTGATGGGAGTTATATATTAGCTGGGGGAAGCAGTAAATACATTTGTATGTATGATGTGGCTGATCAGGTTAGGTTTAAGACCTTTACACGTAAAGAGTATGTTCTGTTTGCATAGTAATTTTATGCTATTTTAGTTTCCGCTTTATCATATATTGGATGTTGTAGGGTTTTACTTATCTCCAATATGTATGTAGATAACCTCAGCATGCTACTTAACACAGTCTTTCAAAACTTATATATATATATATATATATATATATATATATATATATATATGTAGTGACAAGGAAAATGATATTGTCCAACCTTTCAAGCCTACTTGGTTGAAATAAATTATATTCTGCCATTCTAGACGTTTCTAAACGTAATCTTTCATCAAACCGCAAGCTACCATCTTTGAAGATTATATAAATAAATAAATAAAAGTAGTTGGTGAGAAGTTTTATGCAGTTAGTATACCATTCTCCCTTGAATAATTGTGCTGTGAATAGATGACATCATTGGTTCATTAGCTGCTTAAACATAAATCGATCGAAAGGCCTTTCATCAAATAACGAGCAAAAGAATGTGGCAAGTTTTAATGTGAAATAGTAGGAAACATGCACTAACAACCAATATTTTGGGGCCCCAAGTACTTAGAATGTAATTATAAGTCTACTTCTACTTTATAATCAATAATCCAAAATGGTTCCTTCAACCTAAGTTGTTAGTTTTCCATAAACACGCTTCAGTTATCCATAAGTTTGAATCAGTTCAGTTTTTTATTAGCACAGTATTCCAACCAAATCCAGAATTATGTTGTTTTATAAAACTCCATTAATTCCATAATGAAGTGGTAGAGTCCTAGTTCTTAATCTGTCCAAATCTAGATGATTCCCTTATTAAATTTAATAATAAAAAATAAATCAAAATGTTACACCAAAAAACCCACGAGCAGTATTTTACTCGTGGCACGCAAATATGTGCATGACAAAGCTATAGTAAAATTCTAACATATATGCTCACGAGCATTATCAAGTTAATTTCAATTTGTAATATATGCTCGTAAATTATTTATTAATAAGATAATAAAGCTCACATTTGTTATAGTAATATTAGCCTATAAGTTTATAGGTGTTTTTTCCCTTTGTTAAACCACCCAATTTTGTCAAATTATTCTCAATTCTATGATGTGTTTAAACCTTGCAGGTATTACTGCGCAGGTTTCAAATAACCCATAATCTTTCACTAGATGGAGTTCTTGACTTCTTGAATTCGATGCATATGACAGAAGCCGGTCCACTGAATTTAATTGATGATGATAATAGTGATACAGAAGAAGGTGTTGATAAACAAACGCGAGGAAACTCGAGCTACAATTTGCCAGGATCAATGCCTAACAATGGGAGGCCTATTATTCAAACAAAGTGCCTGAGAATTGCACCAACTGGCCGGAGCTGGGCAGCAGCAACAACAGAAGGAGTTCTAGTTTACTCCATAGATGATTCCTTCATCTTTGATCCCACTGATCTAGACATAGATGTTACACCAGAGGTACTTTTGTTTATATTATCTTGGGATCTTATTGTCGCTTACAATGAAAATCCAACAAAACAGTCATTTATTTTCTAGATACTGGTTACTACTTGGTGGATTCCTTTTCAGTTTTTCTGACTAGTTTGGGGTAAGGCATTTATTGAGTTGAATTGAATTGAGGTTGGTGGAGGGGATGTGCCTGCAGTAGAACATAGTTGAATCTTGTGAGTGACCTGTAATGGCTATTGTGAAGTTACATTAATTCATATTTCTAAATGTTCCACAGGCTGTTGATGCAGCACTAAATGAAGATCAGACAAATAGAGCTTTAATCCTTAGCTTACGTTTAAATGAAGATGCCTTGATAAAAAAGTGCATTATCGCTGTCTGCCCAGCAGATATACCTGCTGTTGTTTCATCTGTTCCATCCAAATACCTACAAAGGTTAATTGAGGCATTTGCAGAGCTTCTAGAAAACTGCCCACATTTGGAGTTCATCCTTCGTTGGTGTCAGGTTTGACATTACAATAGTTTTGAAACATCTTTGCCACATCAAATGCATCCTTCGTAAATTTTGTGTATATGAATTTAGTACATAAGGATTAATTGATTTATTTATGTTCCAGGAGTTGTGTAAAGCTCATGGTCACTCAATTCAGCAGAATTCCAGAAATTTGCTTCCTGCTTTAAAATCCTTGCAGAAGGCTATTACCAGAATGCATCAGGATTTGGCAGATACCTGTTCTTCCAATGAATATTTACTTCGATATTTGTGCTCGTCAAGTTCCAAGACATGATTTGCTCAGCGCATTTTGTTCAATATTCAATCTGGTAAGGTTTGCTGAGGGAAATATAAATTCTGATTCTGTATTTACAGATCGTTATTAAATGCTAGTTACATCAATGTTTAATGCGTTGCAAGATTGTTCTTTGGTTAGATTTTTGTTTAGCATGCAAGCAGATAGAAATATAGTAATTTACTCTTTTACAAAATGTCCTAATAAGGAGTGTAAAATGGAGAATCTTCTTAGTTGACTATTTGAGGTCTAGAGAAGACGTCTCAAAGCAGCTGTCATGGAGTTTAATGTTCACCTGAAGACTGGTCTACATATATTTGCATATATCATCTACGTTCTATTATATGGAATATAACCATTACTGGATTATACGTTGTTTTTGAATTCTGAGGCAAGTTTCGTTATCATCATAAATTTATGTGGGAGATAGAAACAAATGAAATGTTAAACTGTTACTCTTCTTTTTTTTTTCCTGACATAATATTGAACTTCAATGGTTATAATCTTATTTGTGACTGGCATTTCAATTTTTCGTTGGGTTGCCTTTATGTGGGAGTTCGCAACTGTAACAAGGAGCATCACAAGTTCAATTGTTTTGAAATTGTTCGCAGGAGAGTGTTGACATGGCGGGCACAATTCGTGCGTGCTCCAATACAAGGAATAAGCCCTGCTTTGACAGAGGCATTATATGCTCTCGGCTTTACCCTTGAGGGGACCTCCAGTAACTCACTTGGCATTTTATTTCTGGAAAAATCCCATTCATTCTGTTTGAAGAATCATGTTCATAGTCTGCCCTTTTAATTGTCATGGTTCCTAAGGTGGGAAATCCCTATGATGCTTTTTTTTTAATGGCAGCAAATTTTGTCTCTTATATATTTAGTTATGTTGTAGCACTGGACAAATTGTAAAAGGTACTGCAAGTATGTTGAAGTATTATTTATTGCTGATTGATTACACCTAGAAATATTGTGTTGGGAAGTGATGTGATAAAATATGTAGAATCTTGAGCCGCGATGTCATAAATCAAGAATCACAAGTATATGTTGAATTTACATAGACTAAATTAATTTTAATGTATATTCGTGTTTGTTTGAAGGATTATAATTAATTTTTGGGATTATAATTTCAAGATCATTAATAGGATTAAATAGTTTTAGTCACATATTTTTTTATGATGAATAACTTGATATATTTTTATGTTATGTTTGTTTTTTTCAAGATTAATTAAAAGATTGAATAAAAAATATTGTTTAGACTATTATATCTTTACCAATAACAGAATATTTTAAATTATAATTTAAATTTGTTTATATATTAAAAAATAATGAGCAATTAATTATAAATTTTTAAATAAATAGTTATATTATTTAATCAAATGTTTAGTAGTATTAGTTATATTATTTTAATTTAAAATAAAATTATAATTTTGTCAAAATAATGTATGCAGTAAACACGAAATACTAGTTATCTAGTATTTACTATCTCATTTAATCCTTTAAAAAATTGGATCAATTACTTCTTAAAATTAGAAAACTTTCATTTTTTTCTAAACCCCACTCCTTTATTAATTTTTATTTTCTCTCCAACATTCTCTCATTTATTCTCGTGTATGCCAGGATACTAATGTAGAATAAAAGGTGTTGCATAAATGGATTGGTTTCTTGTTATAAGAAATATTAGTAGAATAATTTTTTTATCTATGTTTAAAATTATAATATTAATATTGACTTTTAAAAAAAAAATTGATATTTTTAAACTTAAATTTTATATAACTTAATCTAGTTTATGTTAATGTAATTACGAGTATCATAAATGGCCTAAAAATTACTGCTAGTTATAAGATTTATTGTTTTCAAAATTTAAACGAATTATGTTAATTTTAAATTAATTTATAAAAAATTAATGTTATAATTCTAAATGGAATGAGTATGAATTTAGGTAACTAAATACATATTGTAACAACGGGAAAAAGAAAAAAGAAGGTGCACTACATTTTTTTAGTGAATTGTTAAATTTACAATAATTTTTGTTAGGCTTAAATATGAATTAGTACCCTAAATTATAGGTCATATTCCACTTCGGTGATCCACCTTTCAATTTTGTCAATTAAATGATTGAACTATTAATTTTTTTCAATTGCAACAAATTAAATCTGCCACGTCAAAAATTGCTAACATGACTACTTGTGTAGGGTCATAAGATGCTGGTGTGACAAAAAAAATAATTTTTTAATTATGAATTAAACAAATCTAATTTAATTGAGGGTAAAATGGTCCAACAACAATCCTTCTCATGTTACCATCAAATTCAATCGAAATCCTTCAATTATTTTCCTAATTGCAAAGAAAATGGAGTTATCGTCATCAACAATCCAATACAGGCCAAACTACCCATTTTACTTTTCTTCAATAAGAACGTCAAGAGGAGAATTATTATTCAACAAAACCTATCTCAATATCCTTCTCTTCAGATCAAATTACAGGCCTAATCTGCTTTCCCGCAAAACCCAACCCATTTTTCGAGTTTATGCTTCTGTTAACCCAAATGGGCCAGAGGGTTCCCCTTGGCTGCGCCTTTCTCAGGCGATTCGCCGCGGGTCCGAGCGGTTTGTTGGGAAATTCGGCGAGTCGGTGAAGAAAGAAACTGGGTTTGACTTGGAGGGTGTTAATGTTGAGGTGAAAGGGTTTGCGGGTCGGGTTCGGGAGGTGGCCAAGATGGGCCAAACTGAGTTTGAATCGTTCAAGACTCAGTTGCTTCCTGAGTTTATCGACCGGAATAAATGGGACCGATGGAAGGTGAATTTTGCTCTTGTTCCTCATATCCTCGTATCTTCTTTTGGATGGGAGCTGGGGTTTTGTTCTTAACCCTAGTTGGGCGCGGGAGTTTTACCTCCGTTTCCTTGCGAGTGAGATAGCCCAGTGCTGGGTCTGAATCCTTTGCAGAAGCCATTGTTAATTGAGAAACAAACAGAATTACAAAGCTTTTAAAACGATGAAGATGTATATATGGATATGTAGAGATCTAAGGGAGAGACTGAATCGAATATGAAGTTTTTAAGAAGAACAATAATGAAATTAGGAATTAGGGATTAGGAGAACTAGAACCTGTTTTACTTAAGGCGACCCGATATGAAGATATATTTTAAGTTAATGTTTGTTTTATGTTAATTGTTGTTAGACCATTTTACCCTTCATTAAATCAAATTTATTTAATTTATAATTAAAAAATTATTTTTTTTGCCACATCAGCTTTCTATGGCCCCACACAAGTAGCCACGTCAGCAATTTTTGACATGTCAAATTCAATTTGTTGCAATTGAAAAAAAATTAATAGTTCAATTATTTAATTGACAAAATTGAAATGTTGATCACCGAAGTGGAATATGACTTATAGTTTAGGGTACTAATTTATATTTAAGTTTTTTTGTTATTTTCACAACAAAAGTGTCACTGTAGATGTATATCGACCGTAAAAACCGTCGCTATAGGATCTATAGCGACACTTTTGTTGTGGAAATAATATTTTCTGTTGTGGATTTAACAATTCCTTTTTTTTTACTATAAGGTCATGTTTGTTTGTAAGGGATTATAAAATCTGATTGAATATGGTATTAAATAGTCCTATATATTAAGTTATTTTTTAATTCATGTACTAATGTTCTAAGTCTAAATTTGAAAACAAACAACATACTTAAGATTAATAATCTTATCCATTTAATCTTTACAAACAAACATAGCCTTAGTCACAGACAGTGTCTTAGATGATATAATGTTATTATATTAATTTAAAAAATTACTTGTGATTAAATATATTATAAAATATATTTTGTGTGACGCCCCCAAAATAGGTCCATTCCACCCAACCCATTCTCGAAATCCAAATACATAGTATGTAAATTACTACAACTTTATTATTACAACAAGAAAAGCTCAGAATTTGAATACAAATATTATCTTCTAGACAATATCTATATTAAAATAAATCCTCATCACATTTATTGATACATTATTTTACAAAAATGGTGAGGACTACTAAACAACTCTCTCTGTAACCTTCATTCCATACCCCGACTTCGATCCTCGCTTATGTTCTCACCTCCCGAGAAGAAAATGGAACAACAAGAAAAGGGTGAGCTCAACTAGCCCAAGAAAGAATATTATGACTAAGATAATATACAACAAATTATCGTTAGTCTTCAACAGGAAAAAAATCTAATAGAATACAATAGGCAACAAGTTTTAGATCAACAAATGCAATGGAAACAATAATCCATTAGAAGAGTCACGTAGAGAATGAATTCTACCGTCTTCTAAGATTTAAAAGTCCATCATCAATATTTCATCCCCTCAGAACAACAATCAATATACATCTTTAATCATCTTCGCACTACGTGCCAAAGATATTCATTTTAATATCATCATCGGGTCATGTTCATCTCAACATCTCGTTTTTTTTTTGACTACTGTGCCAAAGATATTCATCGATTAATCGCTCATCTTTGCACTACTGCGCCAAAGAGATATTCATCAAGTATCACCATTAAGGACCGAGGATGATGAAAAATATTTTTAAGAACGAATCCAGTGAGATAGAAGGACAAATATTAGGGATTCGTACAACAGTTTATCCAAGATCAATAATACTTCATAATAAACGATTTTGAAGCAGAACTCAAAATAACGATCAAAACATGGATACAATCAAAGATAGTAGCCAAAATAGACATCTTGGACAAAATTTTTTTTTTATTTTTCGGTGAATAGTGCCGTATTCGTGAATATTGCCGTATACGTGAATAGTAACCCCGACACAAAAAGATAGAAATTTCACAAAAAATATCTTCACGCTTCGTGATTAGTAACTTGTGAATAGTAACTCATGAATAGTAACCCCGACATGAAAAAGTTCCAAATTTGATAAAAAGTTTAACAAAGATTTTGGCATAATGATATTGAAGAAAATAATATCATTTATGAAAAGAAATAACATCCTTTACCTCAAAATAACCGTATTTCCGATGAATTTCGATATAGTCTTGTAAAACTCGCATCAGTATAGCAACACTCAAAGTATACTCACAAGAATACGCTCAATAATATAGAGAGAGAAAGAGAGAAAACTTAGTTTCTGGTGTGATTTTCAATTCTAACTTAGCCCTCTATTTATAGGAAAATGTTAGAACGCCAAAAGAGACTAAATAAATATAATAATAATATTCTTATTTTCTTCCTACGCAACCTAAGTTGCCAACAAAGACCAGCCACCCCAAAAATCAGCAGCCCACATGTTGTATCCACCAACCAAAAAGTGGGTCCCCCCATAAATTTAATAAAATTATTTTATTTTCCTAAACTTCAACAATTCGTAGAAAATAGCTCTCATTATCGAAAAAATTCAAAATTGCGACTTTCCATGGGAAATTCCATTCTCTACAACTTTGCGAAGAAAGTTTTTCCAAATTCCAAATGAAATTGACCAAAATCTATAAACGAACGATTTTACAGTCTATAATCAATTTTCGATCAAGAATTGTGTCCACCGACACACAAAAAACATGTGTTAAACATTTAATGTCACAAAATACTCTACCTCCTCATATACTCATATATCCCATATTCATTATAAAAATATCACTCACCGTTAATATATTATTAAAATAATATATTTAAATGAATTATTTTATCGTAAAAGATAAAATATTAATTTTCAACAATTGTCACATTAAAAATTTTCTCCATCTATATCCATATAAAATAAATATTTTCTTTATCATAATAATCAATAATTAATTATTTAAAATAATATTGCGTAATCACAAAGATTGACAACCAGCCGCTTCTGTGAGAGGGGGCTTTCAAATAAGGATTTCTCCTTACTTGCCGCATTATTAGGTGACCAAACCTCTCCTTAGATGTAACTTTCTAGACATTGCCAATAATGTTATCTGATAATATTATTCAAATAATATGAATTATTGATCTGATAATGGAAAATATTGTGCAGTGACAATTATTGAAACAGTAATAATATAAACTAGCAACGCAATACTGTAATAATTATTGAGTAGTGCCTTCTTACGTAAGAATCAATAATTCAACAATATTGTGCAATACCGTGTCTTCTTGACAACCACGCCAGACATCAGATTTTAACCACCGTGTAATCCAACAAAGTTAATTGTGAATAACTACGCCGTTATTTATAAAACTCAATATTTGTCGTTTTCTTTCATCCAACCGTTTTTCGTTATGGGGCCCACCAATGATCAAGCTACCGCTTATACGGAGATTCCCGAATAAAAAGAATATTCCACGACCAAACGAATATTCCCTAATAATAATGAATATTTTATAACCACTTGCTTATTTTGTAAACTTTGCACATTTCACCCATAACCAAAGCATTATATCAAATTACCACTTTATTAATCAAGAATAATAATTAGAGGAAATTCGATTTTTATTTATAAAAATTTGGGGTCTTACATTTTGTCTTATTCAATGTCACATTTTTTTTTTTTATAAAAAAAATACCTCTAACTTTATTATTTGCTCATCACCATTTTTATGAAATTAAAATCATTTCATTCCATAAGCCACACTATTTTTTTGGAATGTACTGTGAAAGAAAATAAATTATATAAAAATGGCTTGCAAAATTAAGTAGTATTTTACAATTTAATAACCACGTGATATTTCAAATATAATAAAATTAGTTAAATAATTTTATCATAATAAATAATTGCAAAATTTGTTATCATAAAGATAACAATCATTTTTAGCATAATTATACATTGTAAATCACAAGCTTGATAACCCGTGCAAAGTACGAATAAATTTAAAACCGACTTATTAGCCAAATTTTATATATGACATTTTTGAACGATATTTTAGTTGATCTGAGTCAATTCAATAGTTCAAATTTGGTGATTTTGTTGCCCAAAAGTTTTTTTTTAAAAAAAAATTATTTTTTTATCATTAATTAATTTTTAATGACAAAGGATATATTATATTTTTTAATAATAAATGTGTATTAAAATTTTGTTCAAAATTTAACTTTTGAGTTGACTTTTAAAAATAGCAAAATTTATAACCAAAAAGACATGAAAATCAAGAAAAATAAATAAATTTAAACTAGTGAGTTACTAAATTTGGACTAATAAATTGATTAAAGACCAACCAAAATAGCTTATATTTTGCCTGCCTTGTAATATATTGATGTAGATAGATATAGATAAATAGATATAGATTGCAAGAATATGACTAGTCTGATAAATACTTACTCAGATATAGATTGCAAGAATATGACTAGTCAGATAAATACTTACTCATGGAAGTGGTTAATATATTTTAAAGATATTTTAAATAAACTTACCATAATTCATGATTGATTTTTAAAGATAAATTAATATATTTTTAATTCAAAATTAACTATTATTATAACTAAAAAATTATAAATTATCAAATAATACTATTAGGTATAAAAAAATATTTTTAAAAATCAAGTAAATCACTTTAATTTTAAATTTAAAAATATATTAAATTAATTTAAAAAATTAAAACTTAATTATAACACACATTTTGAAAATACAACACTTAATTTGAAAACTAGAGGAGCACAAGGTGACTTGGGCATTAAGTAAGTCCACCTTTATCCAAGTAAATAAAATAAAATATATTAATAATAGGAAATAAAGAATAAATAAAAGGAGGAGGGGGGCAAGAGAAGGGAAGGATCCTTTAAATAAAAATTGTAGGGATTGATGAGAAAAAGTTGCCTAAAATTATGGGTGGTTGTTGGTCAAAGTCAAAACACCCCACAAAGGCAACGAATGTAAATTAATAATCCAGCAAAATCTTAAATATATAGAGGGCCAAAATAGGCAATTCACAGTTGGGTGCTATTTTAGTACGTATATTCTCTTTCTGTCCACCAAAATAAATAAAGAACAACAATAACAACTCTTGTAATCTCTATCTTCCTCCCGTCCCCCTCCCCCCCCTCCCTCTCTCTCTCTCTTCACACGATCTACCCTTTAAACATTCCGAAGAATTTGTTTTGATTAAAAATCCAATCTTTTGATTAAATCATATGATGGGGTTTTCAGCTGCCAACTTAATTGCAAGGTTTTGATTCAAGGTGTGTAAAATTTCTCTGTCTGTAATATATAAGCATGTGTGTATATGTATTTATATGTTGTGAAATGTGCCAATGGTTTTGGATTGTATTTTATCAGAAAATTGAGCATGCCCATTAATTGTTTGGTTGTTTTATACAAAGATAATGTAGTTTTACACATAACCCATTAAATGGTTTGTTGTTGTTTGTATATCTACAGATTAATGGTGTCTACATTCATTGATGTGTACTCAAAGCTTGGGAATTGTGGGGTAGATTTGGAAAATAAGGAGAAATTAGGTTTGAAGCTAGGGTTGGGTACTTGCTTTAATTTTGATTTGATGCAAATTTTGATTGCCGGGTCATTTGGGTGATTGTAATAGTGAGGTATGGTGACAACTACATTGAGGAGATTTGTATATTCCTGTTGGAAGCCTTCGGTTGAGGGTGAAGGAGAAAACAGTGATTGCGCGGCGGATGCTAATGGCAGGATTGATGGGCTGTTGTGGTACAAGGATTCTGGGCGCCATGTTCATGGGGAATTTTCTATGGCTGTAGTCCAAGCCAATAGTATATTGGAGGATCAAAGCCAACTTGAATCGGGGTCAATGAGCTCAGTTGAGTCGGGTCCTCAAGGGACATTTGTGGGAGTTTATGATGGTCATGGAGGTCCGGAAGCGTCGAGGTTCATAAACAACCACCTGTTCAATAATATTAAGAGTATGATTTTGTTTAAATTGTCTTTCTGCATTTCTCGTATGATTTCATAGTCATGATTATTGTTCTCCATTTGATTAGTTTTACTATGCTAAATTGGTAATTAACCTGCAAATATAACATGATTTTAATTTTACTCCTATACGTATGTGGATCATCCATGGTAGTATGATGTTTATTGAGCAGTAGATTCATTAACATTAATATTTAATTGGATACATGTGGACAAAAGAGGTTTTCATGTATAGTGTGAATTTTCCTGCCATTATATCAAGTTGGGTGTTTTGATTGCTTATTACCTAGAAAAATTCGTATCTGATGAAGTTTTGGAGATGATAAGCACAAGTTAATAACCATCTAATGAATTCGATGCTTTTTACTTCTTCTTTTCTTCTTTCTCCTTCCTGGTATACATTATATATATATATATACATACACATACTATTTTTCTCCTAGTATACTATAGTAAAGGCAGGACGATAGGAAAAACTCTACCTATGTCAATCAACTACAACCCCTATAAAAAAACAACTCTATTCCGAGGCACAAAATATAAGCACATTTCCCCAAGGCAAAAGTTCCCTAGAAAAATCAACAGAGGACAACACTTAGCCGCATCATCCTGGTTTTTCCAAAAGAAGAACAAGCTCAAAAACAAAAATGCAAATGTGGCGAAGGACCTCTCCTTATCCTGGAACTAATGTATTTTTCTCTCTATCAGTAGCGTCCACCAAAGACGGCGTGGATTACTTTAGTGCCAACTCTTACTCTTTCAACTCTTGAAAAAATGAATAATGTAGCTAGGAATCACCCACATCATCCCAAACAATGAGAAATTTTTTCCCCAAACTCCCTGACAAACTCACAACATATAAATCGGTGATCACTGATTGACCTACTCCCAATCCTTGCCACACTTATTGCACTTATTCACCATGAACCCCCCCCCTTTTCCATTAATCGTCTTGAGTGAAGATAGACCATGAGCAGTTGTCCAAGAGAAGAATATTACCTTCTTCGGAATTCCCAACTTCCATATGCTCTTTCATGGAATCCCCTTCCTCACAATCGCCACAAACTTTGATTGAAGGATATAGCAGTGAACTTCCCACTCCTAAGGAGCTGCCACCTAATATCCTCTCCAACCCTAAAGGGAGCCATCTACACTAAGAGAGACATCAACATTTGATCAATAAATAATCCACAATCGCCGCATCTTAATCAATTGCTGCACACCAAAAAAACTTTCCCACCCTAGTGTCTTTCCAAAAGCATATCACACTACCAGTACTGATCATACACATGATTCGCAAACTTCTCCCACTCCTAGCGATGGACCTCCATAAATTTACCAAATGGGCCTCCCAGATCCCAGTGTACCCACCCTCCTGGCCTCAATCTAACTCTGTTTGCAATCAAGCACTTCCACAATCTTCCCTCCTCCACAGCAAGTTGCCACGACCATTTTCCCCTGTGCCCGTGCGGAATCATGAGGATTACTTGAGGAAGTATGGAAATAGACAGGAACAGTTCAACTTATGTGGTTGTGATTTTTTTTAAAGTAAAAATCTGCAATATGATTACATATATTATTCTTCCTCCTTGATCTTTAGGATTTGTTTTGATAATACGAATTAGGTTCAAGCTTTTAGTAAAACTTCAAAGCATTACTCTATTGCTTGCTAGTCTTTAAAAATGGTAAGGATAATGATTAAAAAACCCATTTGAATACTGAGCATGGATTCGGCTCTGATTTTATCCTCCCCTTTGTATTCCCCTCAATAAAACATACTTCTTTTGGTAAGTTATAGTGTTTGAAGATCGCTAATGCATGTGTTAACTGACTGTACAGCTATTCGTGGTGCAGAGTTCACATCAGATGACCAAGGAATGTCAGCTGATGTCATAAACAAAGCATTTTTGGCAACTGAAGACGAATTTCTTTCTCTTGTGAGACAGCAGTGGTCAATTAAGCCACAAATTGCTTCTGTGGGGTCATGTTGTTTGGTGGGTATAATATGCAATGGAATGCTATATATTGCAAATGCTGGGGATTCTCGGGTGGTGTTAGGAAGACTGGAAAATGCCTTAAAAGAGGTCAAAGCTGTTCAATTATCATCGGAGCACAATGCGAGTTTGGAAGCCGTTAGAGAGGAATTGCATTCATTGCATCCAGAAGATTCACAAATTGTAGTTTTAAAGCACAGGGTTTGGCGTGTCAAGGGTATTATTCAGGTGAATTTTTAGGCTTTGATTATTGTTTATTTCCTTTTCTTCAGTTGCTTAATTTAAGAACGGGGACATAAAAACACAATTAAAAACCAGTACAAACGGCGAAAACACCAACTCAGAAAATAGAAGAAACTTGATAAACCACAGTGGTCATTTACCAAAATATGCTACCTGCTAGCAGGTTTGAAAGTTTAGCATGAAATGTACCGGTGCTCCTGTTTTGAGAAAGTTGGCATTATTTCTTTTTTCCGATTTTGAGAGGACTTAGCCCTGGAATTGCCATTTAATATCTTATGCTGATGGAATTTCAATGCACTTGCAGGTATCTAGATCCATTGGGGATGCGTATTTGAAGAGAGCAGAATTCAACAGAGAGCCACTTTTGGCAAAATTTAGACTGCGTGAACCCTTTCACAAGCCAATCCTAAAAGCTGAGCCATCAATATTTGTCCAGAAACTCTACCCTGAAGATCAATTCCTTATATTTGCATCAGATGGCCTATGGGAGCATCTTAGCAATCAACAGGCAGTTAATATTGTCAACAACTGTCCACGTAATGTAGGATTTCCTTTTAAAATTTTGAATATATCTGTATTTATGTCAATTATTCTTGTATTTGATAATGCTTTTTGCCAACAAGAAATGATTATCTTAACACATCAAGACTAGTTCCCTGTTTTAGGTTTTCTTTTTCTATTCGTCTCCCAGAATCTTGTCTTGTACTTCAAAAATATTTCTGAACTTATTATATTAAGTAGAGGGAACTGAATTCTTATTGTTACTTAATCATGTCATGTTGAATAGGTGGTCCTCTATATATTATGTATTATAATTTAATAATACGTAGTATTGTTTCTTAATGTGCTTCTTTAAAGTGCAATAACCTTTTCTTTCTTTTCCGCAGGGTATTGCTAGGAAGCTTGTCAAAACTGCACTTTTGGAAGCAGCAAAGAAAAGAGAAATGAGATACTCTGACCTGAAAAAGATTGATCGAGGGGTGAGAAGACATTTTCACGATGATATCACTGTTATAGTTTTGTTTCTGGACAGCAATTTGATTGGTCGCAGCTCCTTCCACGGACCCATGCTTTCGGTTAGAGGAGGTGGAGATATCTCTCTTGGCAGCAGAACCTAGTTTAATAAGTTTCAAGTATCTGCACCAAAGACCTATATGCCTGTTACTTGTTTAGAAATTTCTTAAGTTAAAAAAAAAGGTAAAAAGAGGAAACAAGTGTATAGTATTGTTCGACTGTGGGATCTCAGGCTAGATGGTAGAGTTGATGATTATGCCGGGAAGACGCCCGAGGAAAATTCTGTGTGGAAACTCTATGCTGATTGGCATATGAAACTTGGAAAGCTACCATTTGATTATTGAAATGGAATTGAGACCATTCAGTTGCCAAGCTATACCAAGATTTGCCCTTGAAGGTGAGCCCTAAAACATAAAGTTAAGTACTGTCAAACAGTGACTATTGAATAATTGAGAATTTGTTCTGGATTCAACTAAACTTTACCTAATTTTTAGACAATTCTTTTCCAGATGCACTTCAGTCTGTTAAATATTTTTGCATAAATTTCTAGTATACCTCTGTTTCCCAACATTTTCTAGTTTACTTTAGTTTGGAAGCCCGAAATAGTTTACAAAAAAGGTAAAGTTTTTGGCTTCTCCCTTCAACTGAGAATGGCTCCAATATGACCTTTGAACGCATGTTAACTTATTAAGGTTTGATTAGGATTACTTAGTCAAAGACTTGGTCATAGTATTTCTTGACTATTATTTGTGACTGGGAAAGTAGTCTAGGAAAATTATGTCTTTAACTGTGCCGTAGACAAACCTTAACATGCGCAAAAGAAAGTTCTAAGCGGCTCTAATTATGGGAGAGTTGGAATATTTATAAGCTTCGTTGCATCTTTTTTCTTCTTCTTCGTATAGTGATTTCTTTACCCTGCATTTGCAAATCTGTACACGTGAATATTGCACCTATACGATAGAGCTAAAACCTCCCCATTTTTTGATGTTCAGCAACATGATCTGAAAACAGAAATTCGTGTGATTTTGATTAGTCCTGTCTTCCTTGTGTTTCGTCCATTCTTTCTTGCTTAATCAGTAGGCATAGCAGTTTGTTGATTGAAGTTGGGAAAAGAAAATGGAAGTGTTAAGCAGAGTTTCATCATGTATATCTTTTCGAAAGCAGTTTTGTTAGGGTTCCTCTGATATGTTAGTAAATTGCAGTAACAGCTTCATTCCTTCTGGGCAGCATATACACAATAAAATATATTTTGTTGGTTATTAATTTTTGGTCTGTGCATTTTGACAGGATATGTAAACTGGGTAAAATTTTCTTCAAGGAAGATTGGATTTAGTTGGCAAGCATTCTTAAATAAACTTTTACTCTTAACAATTTAATTTTTGACTGATCAACTTAATATCTTTTATCCCCAGATTTTTACCTCATTTTTTGTCTTGTAAACCAGATTAAGGTGGTTTCTCATTTTCTGTATTTCATCTTCTTCCATATCCATCATACATCATATCATCACTTGAATCTGTTCATTATACCAATAAGAATTTAATTTTAAAGATAATTTTATGTTCTTAAATATAACTTTAGTATTAGTTAGGAATTTAGCTGCGGTGATTAAAAAAATTGAGAAAATAAGAAGCGGGGTCTATAATTGAATGTGTTACACATTTTGATTGATAAACAATATACGAGTCTTATTCTTGGTGTACAATTTTTTGTGTACAGTTGGTGCATATAGTATTATCCTATTGAAAATAACGGTAAAAAGTAATGACAAATTAAAAATATCGTGTCATTTTATAATTTTAAAATAGAAATATATTTTTAATTTTGAAATATATTAAAAATAAAATGTATCTCTAATTTTAAAAGAATGAAGAATTATTACATTCTAATCTTAGGATATAGAAGGAACTTGGGGGAGGGTTGAGGAGAAGAACTTGAGGCAATCTACCTAGCTAGTCTGTTAATTCTACTGGGGAAAAAAATTTAACCACCTCCACAATCCACATCATAAGCTAACAAGCATTAAAAGGAAGCCAAAATATGTTGGCACAATTTCAAAGGACTAATAATACTATATTCCTTGTTAATATGAATTTGATAGTTTTGCAAAAATGAATATTAAAGAAAAGGGGAGCACTTTTTTATATTTTCACATGGTTTCTAATTTCCTTCCATGAAAGTGACCCATTGTATGCTCATGTGAGAGAAGAGCATGTGCAAAATATCAAAAAAACATGTAAAAATATCAGTTTCCTAAAGAAAAATGATATATATTGCAAATATGTAAGTCAACTTTTTGATTGTCAGTTACGTAAATAAGTATTTATTAGTGATAATTTTTTTGAAGAAATGTGTAATAAGTGAGACCTCTTATAATTCTCACCGATCTGGTGTATTTTGCTATTGTAATGTGACGTAAATTTATTACAATACAGAACAGAACTCAATAATAAATAAGTTACAATACAGAGCAGAACTCAATAATAAATAAGTAAAGCATTTTAGAAATATCAAAATTTTATTGTGAAAATAATAATTCCGTAACATACAACAACTATTTTATTCAAAATTAAAATAATCACCAAACAAATGAATAAAATTCACATGTTTCTGGTAAAAAAAAATGAACTATTTTATTCAGAATTACAATAATAACCATTAAAACGTAAGGTGCAATTAAAATCTGAGGAGTAATCCCATTTCAATTTGACTATGTTTTTTACATTTGGGATTAGCAAACACATTATCAATCAATTAACAATATTAATCTAATTAGTGGTCAAATATTTTGATTTTCTTGGATCTTCAACATAAATCATGATATTTATTTCGTCAAGCAAAAAAAAAAAAAAAGAAAAAAGAAGAAGAAGTGTTTTTCGGTTCAAAATATAAGACTTTTATTCATTTTTTAAAATTAATTTAAGATATTTTAAAATTTAAATTTAACATAAACTCATTTAATTTTAATTGTAGTTCATGTAATAATAAATATAATGAACATTATTCGTTCGTTCTTTTCTTTTCTTTCATGTTTTTTTTTTCATCCCAAAGGATGAGGTATCAAAGGAAAAGCAAAAAAAGAAAAGAAAAATTTAAAAGTTTATGAACAACCTAATAACTACATTTAAATATCTTTACTATTTATATTTTGTAAAATTATAAATAAATATACTTATACGTTTTAAGTGTTCTTTTGTTTTTCTAATATTTCTTTTTCATTTTTCACTTTCCCGTAGTACCATTTTCCCAAATAACAAATTTTTTTTTTTTTTTTTTTTGATAAAATAGAGTTTTTCGATCTTGTGATCAGACTATATATGATTGATCCCCGTGCTCTCTCCTTAATCGCTGAGAGAAGCATTGGGGTTGAACAAAATTATTAGGGTGCATGCATGTGAGTAACAATTATTCATTTTAAATGAAATTTTAAAAGGGTTAAATATACTTTTTCCCACTACTAAGGGTCGGTTTACAAATGCATTACTGAAGTGAACTTTTTTACGGTCAACTCATTGAACTATAATTTTTTTATAAAAATTAAAATTTTCGTCTAAAAGTGTTAAAAGTTAACGAAATGCTTATGTGGCACCACGTCAGATGCTTAGATGGACACGTCAGATGCTTAGGCGGATATTCAACAATTAAAAAATACAACAATTGTCAATTCTATAACAAATATGTAGACACTCGAATTTTTTTTTTCCTGTTACTAACTAAGCAGGAGGGCAAAAGCGTCTTTTTTACTACAGAGATAACCCTGGAGGACCACAACATCAATTCCAACCTCAGAGATAACCCTGAGGATATTCAGAGTCAACAGCATGACAACCTCAAAGATAACCCTGCGAAAAGACGGCTACAAATGTGCGAAAATCGGAGATAACCCCGGGAGGGGCAAAATGGTTATTTTGCCAACTCAACTTCACTTCAAATTAAATACACTCATTTCAACCCAAATTGCTTCAATAGAAGTCCCACAAGACCCATATCTTAACTTCGGAGCGCAAACTACGCAAAACAACTCACCGAATTGCTTGACGGAAACCCGAAAATGCTATTTCGGTCATGGACCCATCTTCCCGAAATTAAAAATGGACAAATCCTATGTCATTGTGTAGCTCTCGGAAAGAGCTTTACAGAATGGTATGACACGCTTCCATCAGACTCCCGGATTAAAAGTTATGAGCACCGTAGGAATGAGCGGTCGTTGTCACGAGGTATGCGTCTTCGCGACACGGCGGGACCCATGCAGTGCCACTGGCAAACTGGCAGGCTTTGGGAAGCCATAGGTGAGACTGCACACACCCCTCTATATATACGGGGCTTGGGGTGGCCTTATTTGGAAGATAAAGAAGCGAGAAATCTGTCCGATTGGCTTTGTACACACCATAAAACCCAGAGTGCTTTCTTATTTCAAACACTTTTGAGCTTATATTACATCATATTTTACTTACCAGTATGGCCAGTACTCATCCATTTAAAGTTATTGGAGTCTTCTTTGGCGGTCCAATCGTAAGCCTTTTTACACACTTTAAAGCCTTTCTCTTCATCTTTGCATACAATCGTTCTTCACGTTGAGAGTCGCGTTGCGTGTGTTTGCCCTTGACTTGGTTCGTGGTTTTCATTTCATTTACGTACGATATATATATATATATATATATATATATATATATATATGGACTAACATTATTGAGTTATGCCTCGATTGAGCTGAGACTTGATGCGGAGCGTTTACTAACTTATATATATATATATATATATATATATATATATATATATATATATATATATATATGAACCTGCTGTTGTCGAACTCTATTCGATGAGCACGAATTTTATATCCTATATATTTACGCTTATATATATATATATATATATATATACATTTTTGTCGAGCTCGAGTTTACTTACGTGGCCTTTTCTTTGCTTTATTTACATTTCGTCCTTTGGAGTTTACTTAAATGGCGGTTGATCGCTTTTATCGCTTTCTTTACATTTAGTCCCTTTGGAGTTTACTTGAGGCGGTTGATCGATTCTTCGCTTTATTTACATTTCTGATCCCCCACGGTGGTGCTTCGTGGTGGTTGATGTGACGCCCTCAAAATAGGTATACAACACCCATTTCGAGTCGCCAAATACATGGTACAGAAAGCAAACTACAACTTCAATAATACAATTATCGTGCAAAATACGACAACACATACTGTGAGTTTAAATACAAATATTATCTTCTAGACAATATCAACACTCAAATAAGTCCTCATTACAATTATTCATACACTATTTTACAGAAATAGTGAGGACTGCTAAAACATCTTTCTAGAACCATCACTCCATACCCCGAATCGATCCTGTTATGTTCTTACCTCATGAGAAGAAAAATAAAACAAAAGGAAAAGGGTGAGCTCAACTAGCTCAGTAAAGAATATTATGACTAAGATAATATACAACAAATTATCATTAGTCTTCAACAGAGGAAAATCTGATAGAATATAATAGACAACAAGTTTTAGATCAACAACTGCAGCGAAAACAACAATCCATTAAAAGACTCACGTAGAGAATGAGTTCTACTATCTTCTAAGATTTAAAAGTCCATCATCAATATTTTATCCCTGTAACAACAATCAATATACATCTTTAATCAAATATTCATCTTTGCACTACAGGCCAAAGATATTCATTTATATCACCAACAATCATGTTCATCTCAACACTGCTCATCTTTTTCACTACGGGCCAAAGATATTCATCAATTAATCATTCATCTTTGCACTTCAAAGCTAAAGATATTCAGTAATATCATCATTTAGGACTGAGGATGATGAAAAATATTTTAAAGAAAATAAATCCAGTGAGACAGAATGATGAATATTAGGGATTCATATTACAGTTTATCCAAGATCAATAATACTCCATAATAACAAATTGTGAAGCAAAATTCAAAAATAAAGATCAAAACATGGATACAATCAAAGATAGTAACCATAATAGACATCTTGGACAAAAAGGAATAATTTAATTTTTCGGTGAATAGTGTCGTATTTGTGAATAGTGCCGTATACGTAAATAGTGCCGTATACGTGAATAGTAACCCCGACACAAAAAGTTCCAAATTTGATTAAAAAGTTCAAACCAATATTTCGGCATAATGATATTGAAGAAAATAATATTATTTAAGAAGAAAATAACATCCCTTACCTCAAAATAACGGTACTTCTAATCGGTATATCGGATAGAAAGTCGAAGGAAATTTATACCGAACAACAATTCTTAAAGTATCAAAATACTTGCAAAAATACGCTCGATAATCTAGAGAGAAAGAAAACTTGTTTCTGGTGTGATTTTCAATTCTAACCTAAGCGCCTATTTATAGGAAAATGCTAAAACGTCATAGGAGACTAAAATAATAAAAAACTATTATTTCTAATAATTTCTACGCATGCCATCTTTTGTTGACAATTCAAACCAGCCACCTTTGAACCAATTTGCAGCCCACATGTGTTAAAACAAAAGTGGGTCCCACCCCATTTTTAATAAAAATTATTTTATTTTCTGAAACTTCAATAATTCATAGAAAATAGCTCGTTTATCAGAAAAATACAAATTTTATATCCATTTCGCATGAAATTGAATTCTCTACAACTTTGAAGCTTTGAGTTTTTTCAAATTCCAAACAGAAAATATCCGAACTCCACAAACGGGTGATTTTTAATACTTCCCTTTCGACAAAATACTGATAAAACACCTCAGCATTAATTTCTTCATTTATAACCACATAAATAAATCCATCATTTATATCCAGATCAAATAAATATTTTCTTATCATATAAATCAATAATTAATTATTCACAAATAATATTACGAATCACAATTATGATAACCAGGTAGTTCCTGTGAAAGAGGGGCTTTCCAATAAGGATTTCTCCTCATCGGGCGCCAAGCAATTAGGTGACCAAACCTCTCCTTGACGTAACTTTCTAGACATTGCCAATAATGCTATCTAATAATATTATTCAAATAATATGAATTATTGATCTGATAATGGGACATACTGTGCAGTGACAATTATTGAAACAACAATAATATAAACTATCAACGCAGTAATTATTAAATCAATAAAATAAAATATTGAGCGAATAACTCGTAATAATTATTGAGTAGTGCCTTCTTCACGTCACGAATCAATAATTCAACAATCTTTGTGCAATATCGGTAAGTCTTCTTGAGCAACCACGCGATACTCACGTATTTTAACCACTAGGTATTCCAACAAGTGTTAATTGTAATAATTATTACTGTAAATTTATAAAAATCAAACTTTTATCGTTTTCTTCATCCGACAGTTATTTCAGTTATGGGGCCCATAAATGACCTTATGCCGTAAATGCGAATATTCTCGACAAAAAGAATATTCCACGAAACCTAATATTCCCCACAATGACAATGATTATTTTATAACCACTTGCTTATTTTGTAAAATTTGCACATTTCACCCATAACTAAAGCATTATATCAAATTAACACCTTATTAATTTAGAATAATGAATAGAAGAAAATTTCAATTTTATTTATAATAAGTTGGGGTCTTCTGAGTTGATCATGTCTTTATATATATATATATATATATATATATATATATTTATAGCTTTTATATATTTACATTTCGATCCCCCATGGAGGTGCTTCGTGGTGGTTGATCATATTTGTATATGTATATATATATATATATATATATATATATATATATATTTATAGCTTTTATATATATAACTGCTGTGAGACCCCAGATTTTATGAAAAAATATTTAATTTTCTCGAAATAATTTTTTGAATATTATGGTGTGGATTTGATATAATGTTATAGTTGTGGGTAGTATTTATAAATTTTGTAAAGTATGCAAGTTGTTATATAGTATTCGATTGGTCGGAAAATATTCGTTTTAACAGGGAATATTCGTACGACGGCACAATCATTGGTGGACCCCACAACGGAATCATTGTCGAATTGAGAAGACGACAAATATATATTTATGAAAATAACGACGGAAGTTTTACCGTTAATACTGTTGAACTACTCGGTAGTAAAAGTACAGTAATACGTGTGATTGCATAGTAGCACACGGTATTGATTATTGATACTTACGTGAGAAGTCACTCAGTTATACTCAATTATTGCTACAGTAATTGCTGCATCATATCTCTCATAATATTGATTCGATTATTGTCACAGTATCAGCTGCATAATATGTTATTTTATTAAATCAATAATTGAGATGACAAAGTTATTCATATTATTAAATTGCAATATTTACAATGTCTAAAAGTTATGTCAAGGAGAGGTTTGGTCACCTAATTGCGCGTCAATAGGGAGAAATCCTTATTAGAAAGCCCCCTCTTTCCCGGGAACGACCTGGTTGATAAATATTGTGAGTTATAATATTAATGATGAATGTTATTAAAATTGAAGTTATGTTCAGAGTTGAATTTGGAGACGCGGACGTGATATTTGAGTCCGGAATGATGAAATTAGTAAAAATAGTCTATAAACACAAAATTTTTCGGGATTAACTTTTTGGTCAAAAAGTTAACAGTTGACTTTTTCGGAAAAAGTCAAACTTCGAAATTTCAAAATTTATATTGTTGATAAAAATAGTTTCATTGTGTTGGAATTATTTGTGTTAGTGAAAATCGACATTTATTTCGATAATAATTGATGTCCGAGGTTATATCGACTAATCCAAGTATTTAACCTGGATAAATGAGAAATTGATTGCTATTATTTCACATGATTATAACTATTTGTTCACATGTGTATACTATTGTTTCACATTCTTGTTACTATTAGGGGAGTTGGTGCAAGATTGATAATACTTGCATGACTAAGTTAAAAATGGAGGTATAGATGGAGGTACTATACTGTAATTCATATTTTCACATGTCTAGAACTATTGATTCACATGATTTACTATTGAATCACATTATTTACTATTAGGGGAGGTGGTGTAAGTTTGATAATGCTTGCATGACTAAATTAAAAATAAAGGAAAAGTTAGAGGTATTGTACTGTAATTTTTTGAGCCCCAAAACGTGCAATTATTGAAACTATATTTTTCTATAAATAGAAGCTCATTCTTCTTTCATTTCTCACCAATTCACTAAAGCTATAGAGAAATTATTATAGAGAGAAATTATAGAGAAAAATCTATAAGAAAGAAGAGAAGTTCTGCCACCTCACTATTCCAAAGATCCAGCTTTTTCCGAGGTAAGGGGTATTATCTCTTTCTTTCGTCTTCATGAAGAGAACTTCATTATTCCATTCTTTATTATTATGTTGGAATAACTCGCTCTACATCTAATCGCATACATGGTGAAATTCTTATGTTATTCCATTCTTTATTATTATTCGTTGAACATCCCGTTCATGCGCTTTTACGCATGACCGGTTCCGTTATTTATTATTCTGTTGGAATATCCCGTGCTCATGCGTTTTACACGGACCGGTTCCGCCTTTTATTATTTTGTTGGAATATCCTCGCTCACGCATGCGTTTTTTTTACGGCTGGACCTCGGTTCCATCTTTTCCGCTTTATTATGTTGGAATAACTCGCTTGCTGTATGGTCTACCGTATGCTTGGTGATTTCTTTTGTTATTCCATTCCTTATTATACTCAGGTTGGTTAAAGTTTTGACTTCTATACTCCATGAAATTAGTGGAATATCCTTGATATTTGCGCTTCATCCAAAGATCTTTTCATGGAAATATTCTTCTAGCATTCTTGAATTTTACTCTACAAAGAAGTATCATGTCGACAATTTGGACGTTATTAGTTCCTCGGATAAATTAATTCTTGAACTTGTTTTATTGAATTCTTATATCATTGTCATCATCCTCATGTTTATATTTTTTGTTGAAAGTCATCTGTTGGCCTGTAGTGCATAGATGGACTTGGTATGATTATGACTAGGGATTATTCGGTGTAATCATGACCGTAATGTTACAAATGATGTGGTAAAAGTCCTCATTGGCCCGTAGTGCATTGATGGAGAGTTGTTGGCATGATCATGACCATTGATGAATACACAAATGTCCTTGGCTCGTAGTTCATGGATAATTTATGGTCGTGATACTAAAGAATATCCTTGGCCGTAGTGCAGGGGTGATTCGATGATGTGGATTATTTATTGTCGAGTCTCAAATGATAAAAGTGATGAAAACCTTTAAATCATAAAAGATAGTAGATTTTATTCTCTACTTGACTCTTTTAATGGATTACTTGTTCTACCGCAGCTTAAACTTGATGTCTATTGTATTTTATCAGTTTAACATTGTTGTAGACTAATGATAATTTATTCTGTATTATCTTAGTCATAATATTTCTTACTGGGCTAGTTGAGCTCACCCTTTCTTTCACTGTTCTCTTCAGGAAATGAGAATATATCTGGAACAAGTTGGGGAACGGAGTGACGGTCCAGATGATAGTATTAGTAGTCCTCACTATTCTGTGAAATAGTGTGATAATAAATGTAATGAGGACTTATTCTGAGAGTGAATATTGTCTTGAAGACAATATTTGTATTAAAACTCTCAGCTCTCTTGTTGTATATTAAAGAATGTATTTGTATTCTGTACCATGTATCTGGCGACCCAAGATGGGTGATGTATACCTATTTTGGGGTCATTACAGTTGGTATCAAAGCTTAGGGATATGATCCCTGACTAAGATGTGAGACAAGAAATAAGAGGGGAGAGATGGGGAATTCCTTCGCTAGTATGAACTACCTAAGTTTATTTGGTATTTAAATTGGTCGGTCAGAGTATAGGGATAATATGTGATATGTTAATTAACCCTTGTTTTGTGGTAGTATTTAAAAATGACATCCGAGAATGTTGAGAATAGCAATAGAGCATAAGAGACCGTTGAGTCTCCACAGATCAATAATCAGGATAATGTGCATCACGAAGGCGACAATCCTCATGCAAACAACAACACTGACCAAATGATGAACGATGGAATGTTCCGAGGCTTCATGCAATTCATGCAACATCAGGCAAGAGCGGCTCCTGTCCAAAATGCAGGTGGAAACACTGACAACTCTAGGACGGTCACCGCCAAATAGTTCAAGGAGCTGGGACCACCAGAGTTTTTTGGAGAGCCAAAACCACTTAAAGCGGAGACGTGGATAAAACAGATCAACAAGATATTTGATGTCTTGGGTTGCTCCGAGGAGCAAAAGGTTCCTTTTGCCACCTTCATGTTATGCGCAGGCAGACATCGGTGGGAATCTGTAAAGCGTACTCAACCCGCCGCACTGAAGATGTCTTGGGAGAAGTTTCAAGAACTGTTCAATGACAATTACTTTCCCAAAAGTATTCGTCACATGAAGGAGGTAGAGTTCATTAAACTGGAGCAAAACAACATGACCGTGTCGTAGTACGAAGCTAAGTTTGCCGAGTTATCTCGGTTTGCGTCCCACTTGATTGATAATGAGGAGAGAATGACGCGGATGTTTCTAAGAGGTTTGAAACCCGAGATACGTCAATACCTCATTTCTCATAAACTTTGTTTGTATCCAGATGTTGTTAATAGGGCTCAGTTATTGGAGCGCGATAGTGAGTCAACCCAACCAAAAGAGAGCAGCCAAAAAAATGATAATACTAGTGATAGCAGTCATTGAAACGGTGATAATAAGCGTGAAGGGAATCAACATGCCAGAAATGGTAACCACTTCGATGGTAATCATGGCCAAAACAATAAGAATAGACATTTTAAGAAGAGGAAATTCAACAATGATGGAAAGACGTCAGCACCAGCACCCGTTGTTAAGGAAGGAGAACGACCACCTATCATATGTTTCAAATACGGAGGGGAGGGACATATCAGTCCAAACTGCGCGATGCCATCCAAAGCGTGTTACAATTGTGGAAAAGAAGGTCACCTAGCCCGATTTTGTCGTTCACCGAAGATAAGTTCAGCTAGGATGGAGGCACCAAAGACCGTCCCAGAAAAGTCAAAACCGGTAGTGCAAGGGAGAGCGTTTTTCGTGACTTCTCAAAAAGTGAGTAACCCGAACGAAGTTAGCACGAGTTAGTTAATTATAAATTCTTGCGAAGTCTATACCTTATAAGATACTAGTTCTACCCATTATTTTATCTCTGTTGCTTGCGTTCAATGTTTAAATTTGACTCCAGAGAAGTTAGACTTTGACTTATATGTTGAAACTTCGTTAGTAGAAACCTTCGTTACATCCACTGTTTATAAATCTTGTTTGATTCAAATCGACACTTTCACGTTACTTGTCGATCTTATCTCTTTGAAAATACTTTCCCTTGATGTGATTTTAGGAATCGATTGGTTAACTACTCATCATGCCAAAATTGATTATTTTTGTAAGGTTGTTAGCTTTCATATTCCTAACCAACCTGTTATGCGAATTCAAGCAACTAAAACCCTAAAGTCAATCATTGTCATATCAAGCCATAAGTAAAGAGCCCCGATCCTTTCGTTGTTGACTTCCTTGTGTGGAATGCACCGAAGCCAGACTTTATGTAGGCGACGTTGTGAATGACGATGGCAAGTTGATAGGTATCAATGTGACGTACTATCCAAGTCATGGATGAGAGTCACAGTTTTGAATGATATTTCTATTTTTAATAAAATTCCTGACGTATTCTTGAAGACTTCTTAGCCTACCCTAGAGCGTAAAATTGAATTTTGTATTGACCTCAGTACAAAACCCATTTCTAAAACCCTTAAATATTTCTTTAACCAAAATGAACGTATAATGCGCCAAAGACGTTGGCTCGAGCTGTTGAAGATTATGATCGTACCATTAAATATCATTGTGGAAGAGCGAATGCGGTAGCTGACGCATTGAGTAGAAGATCATATGCGAGTGCGATGTTGTTAACACAGAGACCCATTTCGTATAACTTACAAATGATGAAGATAGAGTTAAAGACTCTAGGGACCCACGTGAAGATAACGAATATACGAGTAGAATCGACTTTAATCGATAAAGTTAAAGCCGCTCAAGCTACACACACGAATCTGATGAATGTGAAGAAGAAGGTTCAAGAGGGCGTTATTCTAAAAGAAATAATCGACGAAGAGAGGAAATCTCAACCCTCGATTTTATTGGCCCATTTGAAATTCTCAGTTGAGTAGGAACTGTGACTTATAGACTCGTTTTACCGCCAAGTATGTCGTGTGTTCATAACATATTGATGTTACGTAAATATGTGGACGACTCGAACCACATTATTAATTTAGAACCGGACGAGATAGCGGATGATTTAACGTATGAGGAGATACGTGTTAAAATCTTGGATAAGAAGGATTATATTCGACACTCAAAGGTTATACCTCAAGAGTTAAAATCAAATGAAGTCAAGGTACCTCACCTCTTCAAAGATACCAGTGCATGTATGTAAATTTTGAGGCGAAAATTCCATAAGGAGGGAGATTGTGAGACCCCGATTTTATGAATAAATATTTAATTTTCTCAAAATAATTTTTTTGAATATTATGGTGTGGATTTGATATAATGTTATAGTTATGGGTAGTATTTATAAATTTTGCAAAGTATGCAAGTTGTTATATAATATTCGATTGGTCTGGGAATATTCGCTTTTAACAGGGAATATTCGCGACGCAAGACAATCATTAGTGGGACCCCACAACGGAATCATTGTCGAATTGAGAAGGCGACAAATATATATTTATGAAAATAACGGGCGGAAGTTTTACCGTTAATACTTTGTTGAACTACTCTAGAGTAAAAGTACAAAGAATACGCTGCGTGGTTGCATAATAGCACACCAGGTATTGATTATTGATGCTTACGTGAGAAGTCACTCGCTTATACTCAATTATTGCTACAATAATTGTCGATCATATCTCTCATAATATTGATTCGATTATTGTCACAGTATCATCTACATAATATGTTATTTTATTAAATCAATAATTGAGATGACAAAGTTATTCATATTATTAAATTGCAATATTTACAATGTCTAGAAGTTCTGTCAAGGAGAGGTTTGGTCACCTAATTGCGCGTCAATAGGGAGATATCCTTATTGGAAAGCCCCCTCTTTCCCGGGAACGACCTGGTTGATAAATATTGTGAGTTATAATATTAATGATGAATGTTATTAAAATTGAATTTGTGTTCGGAGTTGAATTTGGAGACGTGGACGTGATATTTGAGTCCAGAACGATGAAATTAGTAAAAATAGTCTATAAACACAAAATTTTTCGGGATTAACTTTTTGGTTAAAAAGTCAACAGTTGACTTTTTTGGGAAAAGTCAAACTTTGAAATTTCAAAATTTATATTGTTGATAAAAATAGTTTCATTGTGTTGGAATTATTTGTGTTAGTGAAAATCGACATTTATTTCGATAATAATTGATGTCTGGAGGTTATATTGATCAATCGAGTATTTAACCGGATAAATGAGTAATTGATTGCTATTATTTCACATGATTATAACTATTTGTTCACATGTGTATACTATTGTTTCACATTCTTGTTACTATTAGGGGAGTTGGTGCAAGATTGATAATACTTGCATGACTAAGTTAAAAATAGAGGTATAGATGGAGGTAATATACTGTAATTCGTATTTTCACATGTTTAGAACTATTGATTCACATGATTTACTATTGAATCACATTATTTACTATTAGGGGAGGTGGTGTAAGTTTGATAATGTTTGCATGACTAAATTAAAAATAAAGGAAAAGTTAGAGGTATTGTACTGTAATTTTTTGAGCCCCAAAACGTGCAATTATTGAAACTATATTTTTCTATAAATAGAAACTCATTCTTCTTTCATTTCTCACCAATTCACTAAAGCTATAGAGAAATTATTATAGAGAGAAATTATAGAGAGAAAATCTATACAAGAAGAGAAGTCTGCTACCTCACTATTCCAGTAACCAGTTTCTTCTGAGGTAAGGGGTATTATCTCTTTCTTTCGTCTTCATGAAGAGAACTTCTGTTATTCCATTCTTTATTATTATGTTGGAATAACCTGTCTGCGAAGTACCGCATACATGGTGAAATTCTTATGTTATTCCATTCTTTATTATTCTGTTGGAACATCCTGTCTGTGCTTTACGCATGACCTGGTTCCGTTATTTATTATTCTGTTGGAATATCCTCATGCATTCGCTTTTCTGTAATGACTGGTTCCGCCTTTTATTATTCTTTTTAATATCCCGTCTCATGCATTTTTACGCCGGACTGGTTCCGCTTTTATTATTCTATTGGAATATCCTCGTCAGGCGTTTTTACGCCGGACCGGTTCCTTCTTTATTATTCTCATTGAATAACTCGCTGCATTCTGCCTACCGTATGCTTGGTGATTTCTTTTGTTATTCTATTCCTTATTATACTCAGTTGGTTAAAGTTTTGACTTCTATACTCCATGAAATTAGAGGAATATCCTTGATATTTGCGCTTCATCCAGTATCTTTTCATGGAAATATTCTTCTGAGCATTTTTGAATTTTACTCTACAAAGAAGTATCATGTTGACAATTTGGACGTTATTCGTTCCTGGATAAATTAATTCTTGAACTTGTTTGATTGAATTCTTATATCATTGTCATCATCCTCATGTTTATATTTTGTTGAAAGTCATCTGTGGCCTGTAGTGCATAAATGGACTTGGTATGATTATGACCGTGGATTATTCGATGGTAATCATGACCGTAATGTTACAAATGATGTAGTAAAAGTCCTCATTGGCACAGTAGTGCATTGATGGACAAATTGTTGGCATGATCATGACCATTGATGAATACACAAAATGTCCTTGGCTCGTAGTTCATGGATAATTTATGGTCGTGATACTAAAGAATATCCTTGGCCGTAGTGCAGGGGTGATTCGATGATGTGGATTATTTAGTAAGTTTAGTCTCAAATGATTAAAGTGATAAAAACCTTTTAAATCATAAAAGATAGTAGATTTTATTCTCTACTTGACTCTTTTAATGGATTGCTTGTTCCACTCACAGCTTAAACTTGATGTCTATTGTATTTTATCGCTTTAACATTATTGTAGAATAATGATAATTTATTCTCGCATTATCTTAGTCATAATATTTCTTCTTCGGGCTAGTTGAGCTCACCCTTTCTTTCACTGTTCTCTTTAAGAAATGAGAATATAGTCGAAAGCAGTCGAGGAACAGAGTGATGGTCCAGATGATAGTATTAGTAGTCCTCACTATTCTGTGAAATAGTGTGATAATAAATGTAATGAGAACTTATTCTGAGAGTGGATATTGTCTTGAAGACAGTATTTGTATTAAAACTCTCAGCTCTCTTGTTGTATATTAAAGATTGTATTTGTATTCTGTACCATGTATCTGGCGACCCAAGATGGGTTATGTATACCTATTTTGGGGTCGTCACAACTGCTTACTGCTTTTCATATAAACTGCGGCATTATGTGAGCCTAGGAATCGTGTGATCACAGATTCAGTCCACTGAATCTAGATTCGGTTCTCGTGATGGACATTTTCAGATGTAAGCAGCTTGTAAATTATCCACGGTGTTTGAATTTCCTTAGATGGCTTTCATGCCCATGAAGAGTTCGACACTACTATATATTATTTTCTCAAAGATGCTTCGCATCTCGAAAATAAAAGCAACCAAGCCGAACATTTAATAATAAAATAGAAGTATGAAAAGGTCTCAATTACTATTGAGCACAGGGTTTGAAAAACCTTTTTTACAAAATCTCATTACCATATCATGTTTAAAACTGATTTTTTCATACAAATTCAAACCCTTTGTATATAGGTGCGAACGAGGCCTCACACTACTTCCAAATAATAGTACATTGACCCACACACATACATTCATATAATAGTTTCTTGAAAAGTGGCGGTCACCGTGGTAACACAGATGTCGGGGGGTGCCTAACACCTTCCCTCCACATAATCAAGCCCTCGAACCCAAATGAATCTCGGTTTTATAGACCCGTTTAGCAGTGTCACATCACTGGGTCAATGTGCAAACCTTTTCTCGGTTGCGTTGGTGTAACCAGTTAAAAACACCAACTGGCAACTCTTACAGTCAAATCATCGACATATACATGTCGGACCTTTTTCACTTATTTTTTCAAACAAATCTCACATAACATGAGAACACCAAAGAACAAGTAACGAAAAAAGGACAAATAAAAATCCCGACGTCGACAGGTGGCGACTTTGCTAGGGACTCCAGTAAGAGGGTTTAAGCCGCTATCACAAACTTTTCAAAATTATTATATGCTTGTGTGTGGATGTTGTATTTACATTTTGACGAATGTGTACGAATGCATGCATTTACTGTGAGTAAATGCTTTACACTATATCTGCCTGTGATATTAGTGCTTCGCACATGCCATCATTTTCATAAACGATGAGACACGTTGTATGTGAATGTATGTTGTGTAGTCCCTCCTATCCGGAGGCTATCCCGTGACGCCCCTAAAATAGGTCCACACGACCCATTCTGAGTTGCCAGATATCATACTATAAAAATCAAATACAAACTTCATTTATACAACTGTTGAACTGTCGTGCAGAGTACGACAATACATAAGCTGTGAGTTTTAATACAATATTGTCTCGTAGACAATATCCAAATTAAAATTATCACAATGCCATATAAAATACAGCAGAAAATATTTCAAGACCTCAGAGAAGAACGAGAAGATTACTATCATGTTCATTCTTAATGAAGTACACTTTTGACGCTTTCAAAGTCGGGTTCTCATCACCCTATTGTTGTTCACCAAAATCAATTATTAAGTGACGTATAAAAGACGACACACACATCTTAGGTCCTCGATGCCATTATATATTGCTTGTCATGCCGTCTTATAATGTATTGAGAAACTTCGACAGTCTCGGACCATCACCCTATTTCCCTGCTATCCCCGCTCGACCCAGCTACACTTTTATTAACTGAAAGGAATTGTGAAGCAAAAAGGGTGAGCACAACTAGCCCAGTAAAGAATATCATGACTAAAGATAATTTACATCATCAATAGCCTTCATCAGTAATAAATTAGAGATTTAGAACATATGGTAGATGATGAAACTTTTCAACCATAGTTGCAGCGGAATCAACAATCCATTAGAAGAGTCAAGTAGAACATAATGTCTATTATCTCCTCCAAATTAAAAGTCCATCCTTAATATTTCATTCATGTAATACTCATCAACAGTTCTTTGTTGTTGTAAGACCCCAACTTATTATAAATAAAATTGAATTTTTCCTCTATTCATTATTCTAAATTAATAAGGTGTTAATTTGATATAATTCTTTGGTTATGGGTGAAATGTGCAAATTTTGCAAAATAAGCAAGTGGTTATAAAATAATCATTGTTGTCGGGGAATATTCAATTGGTCGTGGAATATTCTTTTTGTCAGGAATATCCTTACGACGGTGTAGTCATTTGTGGGCCCCATAACGAAATAACTATCGGATGAAGAAAACGACAAAAGTTTGAGTTTTTATAAATAACGGTGTAATTGTTACAGTTAACAATGTTGAAATACCTGGTGGTTAAAATATAGTAATACGCGTGGTTGCTCAAAGAAGCTGCGGTATTGCACAAAGATTGTTGAATTATTGATTAACGTAGCGTGAAGGCACTACTCAATAATTGTTACGATGAATTCTTTGTTCAATATTTTATTTTATTGATTCAATAATTGTCAAGTTGATAGTTTATATTATTGTTGTTTCAATAATTGTCATTGCACAGTATTTCCCATTATCAGATCAATAATTCATATTATTTCAATAATATTATTAGATAACATTATTGGAAATGTCTAGAAAGTTCTGTCAAGGAGAGGTTTTGTCACCTAATTGCGCACCAAAGAAGTAGAAATCCTTTATTGAAAGCCCCTCTTCCTGAACCGCCTCGGTTGTCATGATTGTGATTCAGTAATATTATTTGTGAATAATTAATTATTGATTTATATGATAAGAAAATATTTATTTGATGTGGATATAAATGATGGATTTATTTATGTGGTTATAAATGAAGAAATTAATGTTGAGGTGTTTTATCAGTATTTTGTCGGATTGGAGGTATTAAAAGATCAAATCGGTGTTCTTAAAGCTCTATTGCGTGAGTTATAATTTTAATCCGACCGTTGGATCGTTGTTATTTTTGGATATGTTATACATATATAAATTGAGTATATGTCCACAAATTTTGAACCTTTAAAAATGAAAGTATGATTTGTTATGAATTTTAAGAAGTGACTGGTTCAGAAATTGTTTAAGTTTCTAAATTTATCATTTTGGTGTAAAATTCTAGAATTGGTGGATCCCACTTTTGGTTGGTGAGAAATGTGCTCAAATTGAATTTCAAATGTGGTGGGTGGCAATAGTAGCAGGTAAAGCCATCAGGTAGCAGGTCAAGTCTGCTTCGGCGGGCTAACATTTTCCTATAAATAGAGGGCTAAGTTAGAATTGAAAATCACACCAGAAACAAGCTTTCTTTCTCTCTATATTATCGAGCGTATTTTGTAAGTATTTAGATACTTTGTGAGTTGCTATTCAGTGCAAGTTTCCTTCGACTTAACATCCGATATTCTGAACTATAGTACTATCATTTTGAGGTAAGGGATGTTATTTTTTCGTAATGATGTTATTCTTTCAATATCATTATACCGAAATATTGGTATGGATTTTATTGTGGAATTTCTACCTTTTTGTGTCGGGGTTACTATTCATGTATACGACATTATTCATGTATACAACACTATTCATGTATACGACACTATTCACCAAAAAATAAAATCTTCTTTTTTTGTCCAAGATGTCTATTATGGTTACTATCTTTGATTGTATCCATGTTTTGATCTTTATTTTTGAATTCTGCTTCACAATTGGTTATTATAAAGTATTATTGATCTTGGATAAACTGTTATACGAATCTCTAATATTTGTCCTTCTGTCTCACTGGATTCGTTTTCTTTAAAATATTTTTCATCATCCTCAGTCCTAAATGATGATATTACTGAATATCTTTGGCCTGTAGTGCAAAGATGAATGATTAATCGATGAATATCTTTGCCGTAGTGCAAATATGAGCAGTGTTGAGATGAACATGACCAATCGGTGATATAAATGAATATCTTTGGCTGTAGTGCAAAGATGAATATTTGATTAAAGATGTATATTGATTGTTGTTACGAGGATAAAATATTGATGATGGACTTTTAAATCTTAGAAGATAGTAGAACTCATTCTCTACGTGACTCTTCTAATGGATTGTTTATTCACATTGCAGCTTGTTGATCTAAAACTTGTTGTCTATTATATTCTATCGATTTTTCCTGTTGAAGACTAATGATAATTTGTTGTATATTATCTTAGTCATAATATTCTTCTTTGGGATAGTTGAGCTCACCCTTTTCCTTTTTGTTCCATTTTTCTTCTCAGGAGGTGAGAACATAACATGATCGAGTCGGGGTATGGAGTGATGGTTCTAGAAAGATGTTTTAGCAGTCCTCACTATTTTTGTAAAATAGTGTATGAATAATTGTAATGACTTATTTGAGTGTTGATATTGTCTAGAAGACAATATTTGTATTTAAACTCACAGTATGTGTTGTCATATTTTTCACGATAATTGTATTATTGAAGTTGTAGTTTGCTTTCTGTACCATGTATTTGGCGACTCAGAATGGGTGTTGTATACCTACTTTGGGGGCATCATAGTTGGTATCAAAGCTTAGGGATATGGTCTCTGGCGGAGATCGGGGAATAGAATTAGGAGGGGAGAGATGAGTAAATCCTTCGCTAGTGTGTCCTATCTAAACTTATTTGTTGGTTGGTCATAATATAGGGATATTATGTGATATGTTAATTTGTTTAATTAACCCTTGTTTTATGACAGTATCTAAGAATGGCTGCTGAGAACGGTAACAATGGAGTGTATGAGACTGTGGAACAACCTTTAGTCACAAACCAGGAGAACGTGCAACAGGAAGGCAATATTCCTCCTGTAAACAACACCACTGATTAGACGATGAACGATGGGATGTTTAGAAGCTTTTTGCAGTTCATGCAAAATCAGACGAGGGAGACTCGAATATAAAATACGGGTGGAAATGATGGCAATGCGCGGTCTGTCACAGCCAAGCAGTTCAAGGAGTTGGGACCACCAGATTTCTGGGGAAAGCCCGATCCAATTAAGGCGGAAACGTGGGTCAAACAAATTACCAAGATATTCGATGCCTTGGGATGCACGGAGGAATAGAAGGTTCCATTCGCCACCTTTATGTTCCGTGGAGAGGCAGATTACTGGTGGGAATCCGTGAAGCGTACCAGCCAGCCGCACTCAACATGTCTTGGGAAAGATTTCAGAAACTGTTCAATGACAAGTACTTTCCTGAAAGTATTCATCATATGAAGGAGGTAGAGTTTATTAGACTAGAACAGAACAACATGACGGTGTCTCAGTACCAGACGAAGTTCGCGGAGTTATCCAGGTTTGCACCTCATTTGGTAGAGAATGAGGAACGTATGATGCGGATGTTTTCGAGAGGTCTAAAACCCGAGATTCGTCAATACCTTATCTCTCATAAATTTTCTCTGTATTCAGATGTTGTCAACAAGGCTCAATTATTAGAGCGAGATAGTGAGTATGTTCAATCGAGGGACCACAACTAGGGTCATACTGGGATGGCCAGATCATCGTCGAGCGATGATAACCAAATGAGGAGGAAAAATACGGACAAAGGCGGTAACCACTTGGGGGGTAATCGTGGCCATGATAATAGAAGAGGTGAGTCAAGTGGAAATTTTAGAAAGAAGAGATTCAACAATGACGAGAAGACATCAACAGCAGCACCAGCACCAACAACAAATTCTAGGGGAGGAGAACGACCACCAGTTAGGTGTTATAAATGCGGGAAAGAGGGACATATCAGCCCAAACTGACCACAACAATCCAAGGTATGTTATAAGCATGGAAAGGAGGGTCATATATAATGAGAGTGTTCTCAGAGCAAAACCAAGTTCAGCGGGGATGGTGACTCCAAAAGCTGTCCCGGATAAGTCAAAATCAGCGGTTCTTGAATTTTTCTTCTATTCATTATTCTAAATTAATAAGGTGTTAATTTGATATAATGCTTTGGTTATGGGTGAAATGTGCAAATTTTGCAAAATAAGCAAGTGGTTATAAAATAATCATTGTTGTCGGGGAATATTCGGTTAGTCGTGGAATATTCTTTTTGTCGGGAATATCCGTACGACGGCGTAGTCATTTGTGGGCCCCATAATGAAATAACTATTGGATGAAGAAAACGACAAAAGTTTGAGTTTTTATAAATAACGGCGTAATTGTTACCGCTAATTAATTTGTTGGAATACACGTGGTTAAAATACGATGTCTGCGTGGTTGTTCAAGAGCACACCAGTATTGCATGCGATATTGTTGAATTATTGATTAAATGCGTAAGAAGACACTACTCAATAATTGTTACGATGAATTATTGCTCAATATTTTATTTTATTGATTCAATAAGGAAAAATCCTTATTGGAAAGCCCCCTCTTTCCTGGGAACTGCCTGGTTGTCATGATTGTGATTTTATAATATTATTTGTGAATAATTAATTATTGATTTATACAATAAGGAAATATTTATTTGATCTGGATATAAATGATGGATTTATTTATGTGGTTATAAATGAAGGAATTAATGTTGAGGTGTTTTATCAGTATTTTGTCGAATTGTATGTATTAAAAGATCAAATCGGTGTTCTTAAAGCTCTATTGCGTGAGTTATAATTTATTCCGACCGTTGGATCGTTGTTATTTTTGGATATGTTATACATATATAAGTTGAGTATATGTCCACAAATTTTGAACTGTTAAAAATGAACGTATGATTTGTTATGAATTTTAAGAGGTGACTGGTTCAGAAATTGTTAAAGTTTCTAAATTTATCATTTTGGTGGAAAATTATAGAATTGGCGGACCCCACTTTTGGTTGGTGAGAAATGTGCTCAAATTGAATTTCAAATGTGGTGGGTGGCAATAGTAGCAGGTAAATCCATCAGGTAGCAGGTCAAGTTTGCTTTGGCGGGCTAACATTTTCCTATAAATAGAGGGCTAAGTTAGAATTGAAAATCACACCAGAAACAAGCTTTCTTTCTCTCTATATTATCGAGCGTATTTTGTGAGTATTTAGATACTTTGTGAGTTGCTATTCAGTGCAAGTTTCCTTCGACTTAACATCCGATATTCCGAACTGAAGTACTATCATTTTGAGGTAAGGGATGTTATTTTTTCGTAATGATGTTATTCTTTCAATATCATTATACCAAAATATTGGTATGGATTTTATTGTGGAATTTCTACCTTTTTGTGTCGGGGTTACTATTCACGTATACAACACTATTCACGTATACGGCACTATTCATCAAAAAATGAAATTTTCTCTTTTTGTCCAAGATGTCTATTATGGTTACTATCTTTGATTGTATCCATGTTTTGATCTTTATTTTTGAATTCTGCTTCACAATTGGTTATTATGAAGTATTATTGATCTTGGATAAACCGTTATACAAATCCCTAATATTTGTCCTTCTCATCTCACCGGATTCGCTTTTCTTTAAAATATTTTCATCATCCTCGGTCCTAAATGATGATATTATTGAATATCTTTGGTCTCAGAGTGCAAAGATGAATGATTAATCGATGAATATCTTTGGCCGTAGTGCAAAGATGAATGTGTTGAGATGAACATGACCAATGGTGATATAAATGAATATCTTTGGCTGTGAGTGAAAAGATGAATATTTGATTAAAGATGTATATTGATTGTTGTTACAGGGGATAAAATATTGATGATGGACTTTTAAATCTTAGAAGATAGTAGAACTCATTCTCTACGTGACTCTTCTAATGGATTCTTTATTTCCAACGCAGTTTGTTGATCTAAAACTTGTTGTCTATTATATTCTATCAGATTTTTCCCTGTTGAAGACTAATGATAATTTGTTGTATATTATCTTAGTCATAATATTCTTTACTGGGCTAGTTGAGCTCACCCTTTTCCTTTTTGTTCTATTTTTTTTCTCAGGAGGTGAGAACATAGCAGGATCGAGTCGGGGTATAGAGTGATGGTTCTAGAAAGATGTTTTAGCAATCCTCACTATTTTTATAAAATAGTGTATGAATAATTGTAATGACTTATTTGAGTGTTGATATTGTCTAGAAGACAATATTTGTATTTAAACTCACAGTATGTGTTGTCGTATTTTACACGATAATTGTATTATTGAAGTTGTAGTTTTCTTTCTGTACCATGTATTTGGCGACTAAGAATGGGTGTTGTATACCTATTTTGGGGGCGTCACAGTTATTCCCAAGACAAAGAGAACTTTCATCACCTGTCTTCACTTGAACCACCACAGATTATAATTAAATCAGAATTCATATTTATAATCAAGTAAATCAACAGTCAAACTTTGCACTACACGACAAAGATATACAATCAGTAAAACTAATAACCAACAGCTTCATCTTTGCACTACAGGGCCAAAGATATACAACTCAGAAAATTAATAATCTTTGAGACTCAAACTTAATAGTATCACGACCACGAATTATCCATGCACTACGGGCCAGGATATTCGTGTTTTCAATCTGGTCATGATTATACCGAATAATCCTCGGTCATAATCATACCAACTCCATCTATGCACTACGAGCCAAAGATGACTTTTACCACATCATTTGTAACATTACGGTCATGATTATACCGAATAATCCCTGGTCATAATCATACCAAGTCCATCTACGCACGTAAGCCACAGATGACTTTCAACACAAAATAAGCATGAGGATCATGAGAATGATATAAAGAATCAATCAAATGAGATAAATGATAAATATTAAATATTTATAATATAATTTATCCAGAGTTCAAGAATATCCCAATGTTATCAGTCACTTAATAATCTCATAATCTAATATCATTATAACAATATTTTAATCATTTCTTAAACTTATAAATATTTTATTTTAATTATTTACACTTTACCAAATAATGCATTTAATCATTCAAAAATGCCATACTCATAAGATTTCATCACCGATGATCAAATCCCTCATCAAAAATCTGCATATACCTTATATAGGATTTTCAAGCCATAAAATCCTATTTACCAATTTTTCAACTTCACATAACATATTTAACTCATATGTTCGTAACTAAACCATTTTCATGAAAAATTACCAAATCAACTTATTATTTTACTATCCTTTGTCCAAACATATATACATATATTTCATACACAACAAGTATTTTTTTTATAATTTTTCAACTCCCTTAAGTATTTTTCAAAAATTAATTTCTAATTAATTCCTTAAGAAATTAGCTACCTCAAGTTTAACTCCAGAAATTCCCAAACCTTGGTAGGACCTTACACATGTTAACGTGAGCTTCCAGTTTAAATTTCATGGTCATCGGAGTTATAGAACTTCAGTTATAGTGTTTTTCGTCGGAAAAACCTAAATATTGAAATAGTCATAACTTGCTCATTTTAAGTCAGAATGAGCTCATTTTTGGACAGGAGGTACTTTATACCATATATTTCCATTTCCCAAAAGGCCGGAATTTTTCTCGCAAATTAAGTCGCCGAAACAGCCCTTACAAAATTTTGGACAGTAGCTTTTTTCTCCTTTTTCACTTTTTTGTGCTTTATTAAAAATAGTCCATACAAAAATCTACAACTCCTCTTTCAGTGATTCCACTTGGAGATGTTAGAAAACTTACCATAATATCCTCCCAAATTTTTCCATATTTTTTGAATGTCCGAAAAATTACGAAACTGCAAATGGATTTTCACCGCCATGCGGTAATCCACGTAGACAGATAATAAGGAATGAATACAAAGGATCATTCACCATGCATGTGGTAATCCACATAGACATGTTATTCCAACAGTATAATAAAGAATGGAATAACAGAAGAATTCACCATGCATGTTGTAATCCACATAGATAGATTATTACAACATAATAATAAAGAATGGAATAACAGAAGAATTCACCATGAATGCGATAGACCGCACAAATAGGTTATTCCAACATAATAATAAAAAATGGAACCAGGTCATGCGTAAACGCACAGATAGGATATTCCAACAGAATGATAAATAATGGAACCAAGTCATGCGTAAAAGCACAGACAAGATATTCCAACAGAATAATAAATAATGGAATAATAGAAGAATTTCATGATGTATGCAGTACTTCGCATAGACAGGTTATTCCAACATAATAATAAAGAATGGAATAACAGAAGAATTTCACCAAGTATAGGGTAGTCCGCGTATACAGGTTATTCCAACAGAATAATAAAGAATGGAATAACAGAAGTTCTCTTCATGAATACAAAAGAAATAATACCCATTACTATAATAATAATATCCCTTACCTCAAAAGAAGACTGGATATTGGAATAGTGAGGTAACAGACTTCTCTTCTTCTTTCTCTCTATAATTTCTCTCTATAATAATTGCTCTATAGCTTTAGTGAATTGGTGAGAAATGAAGGAAGAATGAGCTTCTATTTATAGGAAAATATAGTTTCAATAATTGCACGTTTTGGGGCTCGAAATATTACAGTATAATACCTCCCTCTTTTTCTTCATTTTAATTTAGTCCTGCAAGTATTATCAAACTTGCACCACCTCCCATAATAGTAAATAATGTGAATCAATAGTTCAATCATGTGAATCAATTGTTATAATCATGTGAAAATACGAATTATAGTATAGTACCACCATCTATACCTCCATTTTTAACTTAGTCATGCAAGTATTAACAATCTTGCACCAACTCCCCTAATAGTAACTGAATGTGAATCAATAGTACACACATGTGAACAAATAGTTATAATCATGTGAATCAATAGCAATTAATTGCTCATTTATCCGATTAATTATCCGATTGATCAATATAACTTTCAGACATCAATTAATATCGAAATAAATGTCGATTTCCACTAACACTAATAATCCCAACACAATGGAACTATTTTTATCAAAAAATTTATTTTTGAAATTTTGAAGTTTGACTTTTTCCGAAAAAGTCAACTGTTAACTTTTTGACCAAAAAGTCAACCCCGATAAATTTTATGTTTATAGTCTATTTTTACTAATTTCATCGCTCCGGACTCAAATATCACGTCCGCGTGGCGTCTCCAAATTCAACTCCGAACTCAAATTCAATTTTTAATAACATTTATTCATTATTATTATAATTCACAATATTTAACAACCAGGTCGTTCCCAGGAAAGAGGGGGCTTTTCGATAAGGATTTCTCCTTATTGGCGCGCAATTAGGTGACCAAACCTCTCCTTGACAGAACTTCTAGACATTGTCAATATTGCAAATAATAATATGAATAACTTTATCGTCTCAATTATTGATTTAACAATATATCATATTATGCATATGATACTGTGACAATAATTGAATTAACAATATGAGAGATATGATGCAACAATTACTGTAGCAATAATTGAGTATAATTGAGTGACTTCTCACGTAAGCATCAATAATTAATACTGTGTGCTACTATGCAACCACGCGTATTACTATACTTTTATCACCGATTATTTTATAACAACTTGTTTACTTTGAAAAAAATTTCATATATCACCCTTAAGTTTAAACCTTTATCAATTTAACCATTTACTAAATAGAATAATTATAAGAAAATTGAATACTTTCATTTCATAAAATTCGGGGTCTTACTTATCCTGTCGGTGTTTGATTACTGGACTCGTAGGGATACTAATTCCAACGAGGCTCAGGAAAGGCACCACCCAGATTCGCTCCACTTGAAAGATCGGATTAACTTCCCGTCAAGTAAATTGTGATGATCTGGGAACCTTCATGCTAAAAAGCCGCGAGAGTAACCTAAGATAGGTCAGCCTCTGATAAACCAAACGCGGAGGAAGGGCTCTTCATACTTTCACATTTCAATTACTTGTAAATTTAATTACTTGTAATTTTATTTCCATGCAAGTCTCAATGTAATGGAAAATATGAAGGAATATATGTTCATACATATTTAAAATCTGACATGCTTTACAAACAACTGACATCCGTTTTGCAGGATAATACTCCTAAAACGGACACATCCTAATAACATATAAATCATGTATACATTCCCTAATACTAAACTACATAAGTCTTTTTGTAGGGAAACAATTGATCTTATTTCCCGTTCAAAGTCCAAAAGGGCATTAAGCCCACAGTCAGACATAGATAAAAGTGCCCAGCCCGATCCTACTCCTGTCTCTCGCGAAGAGTTCAAAAAATTAAGCTATCAAATGACAGAGTTGGCTGTTATGCTCAAAGAACTACACCAATCTACTCAGGGTACACAAATACCCATCCACACCGAATCCTCTGCACATGGAGGGATCCGGGGCCAAACAATGCCTACTCAACCAGAGTCATCCACACCAGGGGGCAGTCAAGGTATTGGAAAAAAGATAGAAACCTAGATACCTAAACCTCATTCCAATAAAGAAGTCACAAATCTCAGGGATGATCGAGAAACTGGGGATATAAGAAAGAAAGTCCAACAAATGGAGGAGACCATCCGACCAATCAAAGGGACTGGAAACTATGGGAGTGTCACCTATTCAGATCTTTGCATATTCCCAGGGGCTCGCTATCCTGCCAAATTCAAAGTCCCAGAGTTTGAAAAGTACAACGGGGAAGGCGATCCCTATATGCACCTGAAAGTGTACATTGGAGAACTGGGGTCTTATGCTGAAGATGAAAGCCTCAGAATGCAGTTTTTTCAAAAGAGTCTCACTGGAGAGGCTAAGTCATGGTATGCTCGACTTAACAATGCTAAAATCCACAACTGGGAAGAATTGGCCCACGCCTTTCTAAATCAATACAGTTTTCAGTCACAAATGGCACCTGATCGATACCAAGTGACTAAAGTCAAAAAGCAAAGTATTGAATCTTTCCGAGAATATGCCCAAAGGAGGAGACATCTAACAGCGCAAGTCTTTCCATCAATGACAGAAACTGAGATGGTAATGACGTTTATTGATATCCAAGAGGCTCTGTACTACGAGAGGATCCTAGCAGGCATAGGAAAGCCATTCTCGGAAATGATCAAACACGACGAAATGGCAGAGATGGGCTTGAAGGCAGACAAGATTAAAGACTTCACTGCCTTGGAAGCAGTCACTAAGAATATACAAACTGGCAAGTATGCGAGCGATCCCAAGGGTGTACCCGATAAAGGCAATGAAGATGTATCCCTTGTTGTACAGGGGCAAGCTAGGAGACCAACCTACAATCCCCCCCATTTGGAAAATGAAAGACAATCTGCCATCTCAACAACATGCTGCGTTCAACCAATACCCAGATAGGAAAAGAAAATTTGAGAGAACGGAAAATCGGGTGTTCACTCCACTAGGCGATTCCCTTGAAAATGTATTGGCGATATTAATGGATCACAAGAAAATTACCGAATTGGTTCCACCTCTAGAACCATGGAGCAAATGATATAATCCAAGCCAGAGATGTGCTTACCACTCAGGGTCTCCAGGACATGATACAGAAGATTGTTGGTCTTTAAAGAATAAAATTCAAAATCTGATTGAAAGTGGAAGTATTGTGGTTCAACAACCTGATCAACAGAATGTCAACACCAACCTTCCGTTGTAGCATGGTACGAGGGAAGTAAACATGATCGGGTCAGAAAGCGCTAAAAGGTATCCAATTCGTAAGATAGAAGAATACCCCCAAAGGCACAGATCAAATATCCTAAAGTGGGAAAACTCGGAGGAGGGTATGATACTAATGCAAAAGTTAGAGACAATCCAGAATCAAGTCAATCATAGCTAAGGCGATAATGTGCGCTAACATCGTGGATACTGAGGCGCTTTTTCACTCAACTATCAGAAGGCCAAGAAAAGGCGGATGATAAAATTGCTAGAAGATCTCGCCAACGAAAAAATTGCTTGGGGGAATGCGAATTCTCAAAGAAGAAAGATCAAACAACCTCCACAAGAGTCTAAAAATTCACCCCTCTAAGCAAATCCAATGAAGAAATGCTATACTTTCTGATAAGCAAAGGAAGGATTACTAAGCTGCTGCCTCCTATAAATCCCAAGATAAAGAGTTATGATTCCACCAAGATATGTCTCTACCATTCTAACTCACTTGGACATACGACTAAGGAATGCTGGTCTTTGCGACATAAAATCCAGGATCTAATTGAAAATGGAGAGCTGGAGATAGAATTTCCCATGACTAAAAAAAGCAAAAAGGAAATAAAAAGCTTAGATGTCCACTTGAGATAGGAAGCTCAAATGAGGTAAAGGCTATGAGCGATAATCCTGGCAGAACCCAAGATGGAATGATCCTAATGCAGGAACTGACAGAGGAGACAAGGGAATCCCCAAAGGAGATTCCTCCGCCAACATCCAACATCCTGTGGTCCAAAGATGACAACCACATTCCAGATCTTATAACCTTGGATGATGCGGAGGAAATACTGATCCTTTCCAAGGAAGAAAAAGCAAAAAAGGAAAGTTCCTTGCAAGAAATGCGACAACAGTTCGAGGGAGATTTCATGGTCGAATCCTTTCAAGCCCAGGAAAAGCGTGAAGGAACAAATGAAGGAAAAGGTGGTGAGGTTGTCGGGAAAACCAACCCATCAAAGAATCAAGAATTCATACCTTTTTGCGATGGGTCCAGCTCAAGCATCCTTGAGGAATGTACTAAACCAGGAAGCAATCAAGTTATGGCCATAAGTGAAGATATTCAAAACCAAGAAGTAACCTCTGTCGCGAGCCTTGAAGGCAACACAACCACTGACAACTGGACTATCAGGCCTTAACTAGCCAAAAAGATGTAGATCCAGGGAATAAAGTTATGAGTTCCAGTAGATGTTGGGACGGTATCAATTTCTTCGTAGTATGCCTTTTATTTTCCATGCGTGTAAATATTGAAAAAAAAAGAAAAAAAGAGAAAAGAAAAAAAAAAGAGAAAAAAGAGAAAAAGAAAAATCAAAAAATCAAAAATCAAGTCATTCAGGTTTCAGCTCATCAAGCCTGAACTACGAAAGACCTGATCTCCCCTCATCAATGGGAGTACGTAGGCAGCCATTTGTGGTACGGTCAAACCAAATAAAAACCCAAAAAACCCAAATAAACACTTCTCAAACAAACACTTGTCAAACCGTTTATCTTATCAAGCAGGAACTACGCAGACCTGATCTTCCTCACATATAGGAGTACGTAGGAAACCATCAGTGGTGCTGTCTGTCCCTCAAAAGAAATATCCAAACCCCAAAAACCCTCCAAGTCAGCGACCCATGTGGAGAAGACCCAACAACACTTCAATATCATTCCATCGAATCTGGCATAAATCCCATAAAAGAAGAAACAACGATATGCCAAGACAACCAGCAACGAGGACCTTCAAAGATCCGACACCCTTACTCACAAGTCTTCATCAAATCAGAAGAAAACCGTCCAGGCCGATTATGCAAACAAGTCAGGAATAATGATTGAGGGCATCAAAGCCCAAATCCATGACTTGTTCATCATCTGGTACAAAAGTAAAAGCCTCTTGCAATTTCGACATCTTATCAGCTTATCTGTCAAAGCAACTATCCCAGACAACAAGCAAGGCTGGGGCAATTTTAAAATTGGCGATAACTCGATATTAGAAACCTTACAACAAGACTGGGGCAATCTCAAAAACAACAACAACAACTCAACACTAGGGCATTTATCAACCATCCTAAAGAGGAAAATGCCCCAGTCAACACCATCAACATGGTCTATCATCGTCAGAGCTTCCCTCATATCATCTCACTGGCGATTCAGATATTATTCACTCACGATTTGGTCAACAAAGAGACTTTCTCGTATGAATCCTCGGCAACAACATGCGAAAGTACTGGGGCATTTTTTTGATTCCAAGAAAGCGAAGGATTTTAAGGCAGGATCAGGCCTCTCATCAAAAGAAAGAAAACTCCTGAAAGAAATCATGGCGACATAAGCGTGCCCCTACAAAAGAAGGGGAAAATTCTCAAAAAGTTCTTAACTCAAGGTCAACGACAAAAGGTCTGGCAAATGAAATCTACACCGTCAAACGTGTTAATTTGCGTCAAATCCTCATAAATTGAGGCCTCTACACTGAAGTTCAAAAGTTCGACAGTGAAAGAGCGAGCTGCACCCTCCAGGGATATCAGCGGCATTCAGGTCATCAGTTCAGCCGAATTGCGAATCAAATGTTCAAGTAAATGGGGCACAAGCACCCAACAGCGAAAGAAAACTCCAAATCACCTCAAAAAGGGTGAGACACTACATTAACGTACATCTCTATCAAGCATAACATCAGGCAGAGTCTGGTGAAGCAAACCTTTGAATATCAATTCAGCGAAGCTATCAAAAGATCCAGTATTCAAAACCATTGTCATCAATTCAGCACAACATCAAGACAGTTCAACGATGAAAACATCGTATACCACCATTCGAGTGGGAACCGAAACAGTTGGGCGATGTCAGTGTATTCAACTACCAGCAAGGTAGGATCTGTTATCAAAATACCATCAGTGTAGGCACTATTGTAAACTACCAAATTATGCATCATCAATGACATCTTAATTCTCTTCATCAAACAGGGCATTAAGCGACCGCAGGCAAAAAGCCAAACCATTATAGTCAACACCAGCATAAGCATCAGCAATCCCCGATAAAGGTAAAGCGATTTGCGAAAACATTTTAACATTCATCATAGCATTTGTCAGGAATAAACATGTGAATGATATTCCTATTTATATATATGATTTGATTATGATATACATGTGAATGAATATGAAAGTATGCTTGCATTAAGAAAAGCTATAAAGTCCTCTGATAGATTATAGAAACACATGTACAAGGACTTAGAATGAATTGATCAAATATGTTAGGTTGATCCTACATAAGCAAAATAGCTTTGTAAAGTCCTTAAAAAGAAATGATGTACAAGGACTATAAATATAGAAAGATCAAGCATGTTAGGTTGATCTTATAATGTAATAGATAGGCTTGTCTGATCGTCGAGCACTGCACCAGAAATCGTAGTCTGCCAGGAGAGTCAAGGAAAACTTGAGAGCTATCGAGGCAGAATCGTAGTCTGCAAGATAGTAGATCTCGAAGTTCGTAGACTTCCAGGAAGAGACGAGGAAAGATCGTAGTATGTCGAGGAGAACTTCCTCGTAGCCGTAGTTTCTTTGAGGAAGTCGTGTTCGTAATCGTGAGAGACAGTTTCTGCCCACGAAGCGGCATCGAGTATCTGCCAAAGCCAAGTTAAGAATCGTAGACTACACTTGAAGTCGTAGAGTCTACTAAGTTAAGAATAGTAGACTACACTCAGAGTCGTAGAGTCTATTGATCGTATCAAAGGCAGAGATTGTAGTCAAGCAAGATTAAATGAAGACAACAAGCACAACGACAGAAATCGTAGTGTCAAGATCTGATCTCGGAGTTGTAGTGTCTGCACAGCCGAAGCTAAATTGTTTAGTGCAGAGATAAGATCTCAACAGATGTGCTCACAAAGACAAGGTAGAATCGTAGAGCAAAAATGACTCCCAACAATTGAGCACTCTCAGAATATCCAAAGGAATGAAGTCTCTGGTTGGTAATGCAAAGATACATTTCACCTGAAGGAAGCCAGAGAACACTCAACGAATGGCATGCAAGCTAATAGAAGATTTAAGCATCAACTCAATAAGTATCCAGATTGAGTTGAGAAGCCATTCAAGAAGAAGTCTTCCATAAAATGATAATAAGAAGACTTCAGTAGTTGACTAAGGAAAGTCAGCATATGCAGTAGCTGTCAAGTGGAAAGATGACAATGATCTTGGAAGTAACCACGATCGTAGTGTTTGCCAAACAAAGAAGAAACTGATGGAGTATACAAAAAGATACTGGTCAGCCTCTGAATAACAAGGCTAAAGTGATTAAGCATTGGGTCAGTCCATTAATGATAAGTGAACGGGATATCACAAGGAGAAAGCGAGCTGGACATGCCACAAATCTGAAGTGTCTTGTTATTCAGAAGGGGCCAGAGCAAGAAGTCAAGCCATTAGTATCTGAGAACAGTCGAGGCAAACAGAAGTGTTGAAGCACTGCACTAGAGAAGGAAGAGGTGATCCACATTGAAGATCTAATGAACACTCTTCAAGATCGTAGTGTTAACTCCACAAGTCAAGAAGCAACAGTTAACAAGACACTATGATCAAGTCCAAGAAGATGTGCATCAGAATCATAAAGTTTGAACAACTAAAGATTGAGGCATTGGCACCGGCTCAATCTGAAGTTTGATATTCGAATAGAGCTTACTGAGAGCATCGATGCAAAAGGACAACCTCTGACTTAGAAATCAGAATGAAGAAATAAAGTTGACTACCTACCCGAGACATTAAATTGACATCTCTGATGGGGTAGGTGAAATAGTAGACTGCAGTGTCAGAAAGTCAGAAAAAGATGTCATGTCACATCTGCAGTCTGCACCAAATAACTCGAAGATCTGTGAAGCCATTTGAATAGCTTCCAACGGCTACCTTCCAATGGGAAGATTAGAAAGCAGTATAAATCAACAGAGCCTCAAAGATCAAGAGGTGCTGAGAATTGAAAAGTTGCAGAATCGTTGAGTTGTTGAATGCTATTGTTGACTCTACGAGTTCCACCAAATATCAACAGAACAAGTCTCAGTGACAGTGAGACTACCAAGGTAGAAGTGAAGAAGCTGAAATCAGAACTCAAACAGATCAAAGCTTCACTCAACAAAGATGAGAATGCCACTGAAGATGGCAGCCAAGCTGAGAGCCGAGAAGGCCAAGAAGATAGCATTCAGAAAAGTGGCAGAATATAAAGAAGATCAAGAGAGCCACTCTACAGATCACCATGAACCTAAAGCTGAAACTGAACAAGTGCAGAACCATGTCTGCAAAACATTCAAGAAGGGTTCAGGGTTTGCTAAGTGCCAGACGAAGTCTACCAAAAGCTCAAAGACTTAGCAAATCCAGATGGTGATGGTGCATAACTGACATCAAATGAAGCTGAACAGAAAAGAGAAAAGATTAGCTGCACCAAAGAAGATGTAGTTCAGACTCTAAGCAGAATGCCAAGAGGACTACGCCAAGCTGCTAAGTATAGAAGATGTTCAAGCTTAAAGACATCTTAGTAGCTCAGTATCAACAACAACAACAACTACAATAATAAGAAGCCAGGGTCTGAGGGGTCCTTGTCCGGAGGGACTAAATGAGATTCCAAGCTTGCTGGGCTTGAAGAGTTCCTAAGGAACTAGAGAAGTTCCAAGGTTGCTGGCCTTGAAGAGTTCTTAGTGAACTGAAGTCCCAAGGCTGCTGGCCTTGAAAGAATCTTAGTGATTCAGGGTGCTGCCCTTCCTTAGTGGAAATCCTGCCAGTTGAAAGCAGAAGAGTGGATTAGGAGCTTGAGTCTCTGAACCACTTAAAACCCCTTGTGTCTTTTACTTTATGTCTTTTACCTTATGTACATTAACTGCTATAACTGCTATGTATGTGTTAACTGCTTATTACTAAATTAACTCTACGAACAATGTATGATTAATTATGAATATATCAATAAAGGGGATCTTTTACTTATTCCGCTGTGCTTGAAAAGATTCTTATGTTTGTCATATGCTACCTTATGAGAAATACAAAATAAATGAGAAAAAGAATTTGAAATCAAAAAAGGATCTATTCAACCCCCTTCTAGATCTTTATTGTGCCTACTGGAACTAACAATTGGTATCAGAGCAGGTTCTCATGCTATATTCAAAAGCTAATCACTTTGAGTCTGATCCTAGGCACAAACATTGTTCTAAACTTAGTTTAGTAGTAAGTCACTTGTTATATGCAGATGAGCTTACACGTTGGAAATATTGTATACAGGTAAATGTGTATATACACTTGAAGCTGCTCAGATTGGTCCATGCTCTTGATTGTCATATCTACAAGACCAATTCTTGCCCGCAATCAATCTTGTAGTCTGAAGACCAGGCTAGGAAGCACTAGAGACATCAACAGAAAAGTGTCAAACATCCACTAGGCTGAAAAGATGAAAAGGCCATACATGCAAAGAAATGCTCATCCAGAGAAGAAAGAAGTACTTCTCAAACATGTGTCTGGCCAACTAGCAGCTGGATGTAAACCTTGTGAACTCAAGGATGTCGAAGAACTGAAGATGTTGAGATTCTCTTAGCTTGCACCCTCAAGACCACGACTGATTGATTGAAGGTCAACTGGAGCAATAAGCTGTCAGGAGCAGATGAGAAACTATGCACATTAATGCCTAATCTCAGTATGTCAAAGTTAAATGACTGTTAAGGAACTAACAGTAGAAAGGTTCGGTTCCTCACTAGTATAACTGTGTACATCATGTTGCACCTCCTTATGAACTATAGCAGTATTCTTTCAAGGAATCACAATCTACCTAAAAAGGTGAAGGGAGAAATTAAACTGAGGGTGGAAACTCAAATGCCTATAAACTTTTTCTCCATCCAAGTTTTAGGTTGAAGATGACGTCGTGAAAGAAATCTGAAATGGGTCATAAGAGCATCACAGGTTGAATTAATTTTATGTGAAGTAATCTTTGCTGATGGGTTAGTATGTATATACAACCTATGTTCTAAGTGTTTAATAACACATAGAGTATGATCAGTTCTACAAGAGTATCTTGAAGATTCGTAGAAACTGATCACCTCCATGAATCAACCAGATACAAATAAATCGTAGAGTTGATTCTCACTCTGAATATTTAAACCCTGTGAACATAACCTAGCAAATGATGAAACCATCAAAGAAAAAGAGTGTTTTATTAAAATAACAAATCTTACACACACTCACCATCATGCATCTCAAAATGTATTATCTAAATTAGTTACATGCATGAATATGACTGTTGGTGATCAATATGATGATTATCCAAATAGATGAGGAATAGGGGTTTAGAAAACTAACCTAGCAGGACCTATCTAACCATGGGTACCAAAAATAGAAATTCATAACCTGCAGGTACTTGGTCTATCTGGCCACACTAAGGAATGCTAAAGCAGAAGACTTCAGTCAAGAAGATTCAACCAACAAAAGGCTTAAGACTGTTCAGAAATGAGTCTAATAAAACTTCTATATGTCAAAGGCTGTACTTGAAGACCTGCTGAGCTGATCTGAATAAAGCTCACATGGTTACTGATCTTTATATAGAAGCAGGCCATTCAACCAAAGATGAAAAAAAGGGGGCTTAGATGTTCAATCATGCAAAGCATGTCATAATAGAAGAATCCTCAAGGAAGCTCACCACAAAGGATCATCGAACATCAAACATGAGGAACTCATTACGGGAGCAGAACTTCACGAGCACAAGCTGACAAAGAAGACTACGTTCGTAGTGCTGTCAAAGATCGTAGAATGATCAGTCCTGGAGTTATCCATGTCTACAATGAAAATATATTTGATTGCTAGTGGTGATTTCAGTCAGAAGGAGATATGCAAGGATGCATCCTAATACACATGAAGAAAAGGAAATCACACCTCATTGAGAAGACAACATCAACCATGGGGGAGCAATGATCTGTTAAGGAGCAACATCACTGAAATATTCTATGTACCAGCTAAAGAGTCCCAAAACTTTGTGGCTGATGAACCAAATGAAGATCCATAGTCAGTAGAAACGTCTCAAAACGTACTGCTGATAACCTATCAGCCACCCAACTCAAAATTGTGGAGTACCTACGATCAAACATCTGATCGTAGTGTAAGAGCAGGAGGACACCGCGATTACAGCAAATGCAATTGTCTAAAGTTGGGAGAAGACCTCCCCACTAGAAAAGATCAAATGAGATATCAGTGTAAACTACTACCAAAGTACTTCATCTGGAAAGCGCCTCAGGGACAAACCTGACCCTTAGCTTATTCTAAGAGGTTGGCCCTTTCTGAGCTACCTTAACCTAGAAGGATTGCTTAGTTAAGTTCATCTCAAGGACCAAGAAAGTCAACGATCATAGAGTAAAGGTAGAAGAAAACTCAACGATCAAGGAGAAACCTCAACGATCGTAGTGCAACCTCAATGATCGTAGAAACGGACTCTACAATCGCAATCTTACTAGAGGCTACTCTAACTCATGAGGAGCTTGAAGGAACGTGACAACTGCTCCACTATTCTGAAATATGAGGTACAGTTTGGAAAGACATCGTGCAAACGCACATCAGAACTTAAGTGCCCAAACTGGCTTAGGGTACTTCAGTGATCAAGCTATGCAGTTACAAGATGAGAATTAATGTCAAAACTATCCACTGCATCCTTTTTCAAAAAGTTAATCGTTGAGTCAACAAAGGAAAATGTAGAGTTTATAGCTGCCTTACTATGCTACTCTACGAACTAGAGAGGTCAACGGTCAATCCATATCAATCAAACGTCTACTGTGACGCCCCCAAAATAGGTATACATCACCTATTCTGAGTCGCCAAATACATGGTACTGAATACAAATACAAACTAATTATACAACAGTCGTGTAAATACGACAAAACATATGCTGTGATTTTTAATACGAATATTGTCATCTAGACAATATCCACACTCAATGGAGTCCTCATTACATTTATTATTACACTATTTCACAGAATAGTGAGGACTACTAATGCACCATCTAGGACCATCACTCTGTTCCCCGACTAGTCCCAGCTACGTTCTCATTTCCTGAAGAGAACAATGAAAGCAAAAGGGTGAGCTCAACTAGCCTAGTAAGAAATATTATGACTAAGATAATGCAGAATAAATTATCGTTAGCCTTCAACAGTGTTAAACTGATACAATATAACAAACCTCAAATTTAAGCTGCGGAACAACAAGAAATCCATTAGAAGAGTCAAGTAGAGAATAAAATCTACTATCTTCTATGATTTAAAAGGGTTTTTATCACTTTTATCGCTGAGACTCAGCTTAATAAATAAACCACATCACTGAATTATCCATGCACTACGGGCTAAAGATAATCATATTTTCATCAACGGTCCTGATCATGCCATAAAATAATTCATCCTTGCACCCTTGGCCGAATAGAATCCATAGCCATAATCATACCAAAAACTGTCCATCAATGCACTACGGGCCAATGAGGACTTTTTTCACATCATTTGTAACATTATGGTCATGATTATACCGAATAATCCCTGGTCATAATCATACCAAGTCCATCCATGCACTACAGGCCACATATGACTTTCAACATAATATAAACATGAGGATGATGACAATGACATAATAATTCAATAAAACAAGTTCAAGAATTAATTTATCTAGGAACTAATAATGTCCAAATTGTCAAATTGATACTTCTTTGTAGAGTAAAATTCAAGAATGCTCAGAAGAATATTTCCATAAAAGATACTGGATGAAGTGCAAATATCAAGGATATTCCACTAATTTCATGGAGTATAGAAGTCAAGACTTTAACCAACTGAGTATACTAAAGAATGGAATAACAAAAGATATCACCAGGCATGCGATAGACCGCACAGACAGGTTATTCCAACAGAATAATAAATAATGGAACCAGGTCATGCGTAAACGCACAGACATGATATTCCCAAAGGATAATAAACAACGGAACCAGGTCATGCATAAACGCACAGACAGGATGTTCCAACAGAATAATAAATAACGGAACCAGGTCATGCGTAATGCATAGACAAGATGTTCCAACAGAATAATAAAGAATGGAAATAACAGAAGAATGTCACCATGTATGCGGTACTTCGCATAGACAGGTTATTCCAACATAATAATAAAGAATGGAATAATAGAAGAATTTTACCAAGTATAGGATAGTCCGCGTATACAGGTTATTCCAACAGAATAATAAAGAATGGAATAACAGAAGTTCTCTTCATGAAGACGAAAGAAAGAAATAATACCCCTTACGAGTAAAACAAATAATATCCCTTACCTTAGTAGGAGATTGAATACTGCAGTAGTGTAGTAACAGAATACTCTTTTTCTTTCTCTCTTATTCTCTCTATACTTTCTCTCTCTATAGCTTGAATGAATTCGTGAAAAATAATGAAGAACTAGGCCTCTATTTATAGAAGATTTCTAGTTTAGCTCTTGCAATGTGAAAAGGCAAGTGGCTTGACGACTGGTGATGTGAAAAGAAAAGTGGTTTGACGCCTGTAATGTGAAATGACAATTGGTTCGACGCCTGTAATGTGAAATGATAATTGGTTCGACGCCTGTAATGTGAAACGACAATTGGTTCGACGCCTGTAATGTGAAACGACAATTAATTCGACGCCTGTAATATGAAACGACAATTGGTTTGACGTCTGGTAAAGGCAATTACTATTGGCAAAACTTACCACAAACGTCTCATAATAGACTTCTTATATACATCAAGGATTGAATAAATATTACCACAAATCATTTTATTTTTAATCAACACATATTTAATCTTTCAACAATTATTCATCATTAATATTATAACTTGTCGTCTCAATTATTGATTTAATAATATAACATATTATACAGATGATACTGTGACAATAATTGAATCAATAATATAAGAGATATGATGCAGTAATTACTGTAGCAATAATTGAGTATAACTGAGTGACTTCTCACGTAAACATCAATAATCAATACCGTGTGCTATTATGCAACCACGCGTATTACTGTACATTTATTATCGGGTATTTCAACAGTTAACGGTAAAACTTCTGCCGTTATTTTTATAAAATATTTTTATCGTTTTCTAACTCCGACAATAATTCTGTTGTGGGGTCCACCAATGATTGAGTCGTCGTACGAATATTCCCCGACAAAAAGAATATTCCCCGACCAAACGAATATTTTATAACAACTTGCATACTTTTCAAAATTTATAAATATTACCCACAACTATAACATTATCTCAAATCCACATCATAATATTCAAAAAAATTATTTCGAGAAAATTAAATCTTTATTCGTAAAATTTGGGATTTTACATCTACTCTTCTAAAAGAGATATCTAAATGAAAAGTTAATGGGGAGTTACAGCTCGTTACTGGACATCGTGCAACCAATGGCTAGTTGACACTTCATAACGTATGCAATGTAAGAAGGAATTGCCATAAAGACAAATTCAAAATCTGCAAACAGTTACCAGAACTCATTAAACCTCTCTCCCTCCTTTTTTTAAACCCTAGAATCCTCTTCAAAGCCAAAATCAATTAAACCTCTAGAGCCCAAATCACATTCAACTATCTCTCATAACACTCCGTAAAACAAATACCCATATTCTTCAAACTCCTCCAATGGCAGATTGGCGAGTAATAACTGGCATTCAGCTCAGAACCAAGACGTTTGAAAAATTCGAAAAGAAGTTCAGGGATATTATTGAACTTGTGAAGAAGGCTGGATTCTCAGAATGTCTTGAGGCAAACACACGAATATATGGTGACCTGGTCAAAGAATTTCATTCAAACGTAACTGTAAATTCTAGAATCCTCTCCACCATGGTTAAGGGTCAGATTCTGAAGTTAAACTCTTTTGACATCAATCAATGCTTAGGCCTTCCTGACTGAGATCTGAAAAGCCTGGAAGAGATCGACACTAAAAAAGCTAAGAAGATTATGCGATCTGAAAGAAACCCTGATCGAAGAACATGAAGAAAAAAGAGTTTTCTGAAGAATTCGAGTTCCTTGCTGAAATAGTGGGTAAATGTATCTTATGCAAAGACACTACACATGATACTGTGATTGACCAACAGTTGAAGATCATGTCTGCTATAGTCCTGAATGAACACATCAACTTTGGAGCTATCCTGCTTGATCATATGTCTAAGTGGCTGGATAAGGAAGAAAAGAAAATGTTAACTGAAAAACCACTCACAAAGGTTTTTCATGGAATATTCTTAAGTATCATCTTGAAGAAAAAGTTGAAGAATAAAATTAAGGATGATGAGGGCAAAATTCTTAATGTTCACAAAGTAATGTCTCCTCAACTGTTCGTAAACTGGAAGAAGAACCCAAAGGAAAACAGGAGGCTAACTACAGGTTAGAGGCGAAAAAAGAACTCTGCTAAGAAAAGAAAGGCAAAAAAGTGGAAAACTCTCGAGTCCGGTGACTCAAAGACTAAAGATGCGACCACACCAAAGAAGAAGAAATCCAAAGGTGTGAAGAAAACTAAGGCCCAACCAAAAAGTCTCTCCATGGAAGACAAGGATAAAGAAGAAAAAAGTCTTGACTACGAAAACCACTAAGAGGAGAAGTAATGATCGCTTCAGGGCCGCAAAAGAGAGAGAGCTAAGGTGGAAAACAAACCGGTCCAGTTTCCCAAGAAAGTACATCTGACAAAAAGGAGAACGTAGAGTCAGAGGAAGAAAAGGGAACTGTCGATCTCAAGACCGAGTCCCCAAAGAACAAATTCAGCAATGAAGGTGAAGCTGGATTCATGGAAGAAAATGCAGAATCTGCTGATGAAGAAGAATGCACAAGCCCTGTGGCTAACTCTCAGAGCATCCACTTTGATGATGAAGAAAAACTGCAAGATGACCCAACTGCATCTCCAAATGCAAAGGCTCCAACAAGCTCAAATGATGGGTCAAATGATGGTGATTCTGAAGGACATGCCCCTGCCAATGCTAAGAGTCAAGGAAGCTTGCCTGATGATTCAAAGGCCTCAGATTCTGAAGAAGAAGAGTCTGACTCTCCAATTGCTGAACCGCCAAGGAGAAGGAAGAGCTACAGATTACTTGCTAAATTTTCCTCCAAAAAGAGGAGTGATCACTCCATTATAGTCATTGAATTAAGTGATGATGAATCTGACTCACAGAAAGAAGATGCTGAAGATTGGTCTAGCAATGAAGAAGATGAATTCAAGGAAGATCTAGCAGAAGAAAGTTCAAAAAATGAAATTCAGCAAGAAAAATTCACTGATGAATCTGAGGAAAGGAGCCAACAAGATTCAAGCTCAAGAAGTGAAGAATTGGAGAAAGACACTGGTTCTACAAATCAGGAATTGGGAAAACTAGCAAACTATCCTATCATCTCTCCAGCCAAGATTAACAAAAGAAGAATAGTGAAAGGATCGAATGAATCACAAGAAGTACTTCCAGAAATTCCAAGCCTAGAACTGGTGTCTCAGAACTTCCCAAAGGGAAAGGATTATGCAAAAATGATGATCAAAGTCCAAATTTCCACTACAAAGTATCTGAGACATCTTTGGTAACCACTATATTCCTTATGATCGTAGAGTGAACTCTGAAGGCAGAAGGATCATGACCAAGGAAACAATCATAGAGTCAATTCACTCAACCTCTGATGATATGCAAATCCAAAATGAGAAGTCTCCATTTGCTCAAGCTCAATTGCCTAACATTTCTTCATCTTCCAATAGCGATTGATACTCAACGATTTTTCAGATTCTCAACACCTTCAAAAATCTGTCCAAGGATGAAAATCGTAGAGTCCAATCTAGTGTTCAACAAGAGGCTGCTCAACTAGATGCCCAAATTCCCACAGAGAAGGAGCTACTAAAGAATTCTGATGAGTTGGTCAAGAATATGTCTATCATCACTAAAGAAGCAAAGATGCTGACAGAAGCAAGAGATAATGCGGTTCAAGACAGACTCCACACCGCTATGTCTGACATATCTCTTAAAATCAAAGAGAGAGATAAAATCTCTCTGAGGACCATAAATGAACAGAAGGAAGAAGCTCTACGAGCACAGAAGGATAACAAAGAGCAAATCCAATTCCTCTCTGATAAGATTGACAACATGAATTAGTCTTTCTCTATACAACTTGAGTTAAGCTAACAAGAACTCAAGATTGAAGTTGGTAACTCCTCTTATTTAATGGAGCAGCTTATGTCCAACATAGAACTGCTCTCTCAAGTGATTAATGACAAAAATGGGAGAAAAAGAGGCATAGAAAAAGGCAGAGTAAGAGGCTTTCAAGAAAAGGCAAGAAAAACAGAAGCAAACAAGACAGGAAGACAAAGAAGAAGAAAACATAAAAAGAAGATGGTTCATCATCCGAGGGGGAGCCAAATGATGATGAGCCTAAAGTTGTGGGGGAGCCAGAAGAAGAGGAGAAGGAGGAGCAAACAAGTCAAACAGACGAGTAACACATCCTGGAAACATACATGGAGCCAAAAAGGTACATCTCTAACTAGGTAGGTATGTTCTGGATCCAGGATGTAAAATGTCAGTGTATTAAATTCCATATTATTATAAATGACATTCATGATTATCTGTTTTAGCAATACAATAGCTCACTGTATATAAGATTCATTCATAACATGCATATGCACTTATTGTTTTTGTCATAATCAAATAGGGGGTGATTGTCAGGAATAAACATGTGAATGATATTCCTATTTATATATATGATTTGATTATGATATACATGTGAATGAATATGCAAGTATGCTTACATTAAGAAAAGCTATAAAGTCCTCTGATAGATTATAGAAACACATGTACAAGGACTTAGAATAAATTGATCAACTATGTTAGGTTGATCCTACATAAGCAAAACAACTTTGTAAAGTCCTTAAAAAGAAATGATGTACAAGGACTATAAATATAGAAAGATCAAGAATGTTAGGTTGATCTTATAATGTAATAGATAGGCTTGTCTGATCGTCGAGCACTGCACCAGAAATCGTAGTTTGCTAGGAGAGTCAAGGAAAACTCGAGAGCTATCGAGGCAGAATCGTAGTCTGCAAGATAGTAGATCTCAAAGTTCGTAGACTTCCAGGAAGAGACGAGGAAGGATCGTAGTGTGTCGAGGAGAACTTCCTCAGGGCCATAGTCTTCTGAGGAAGTCATGTTCGAAATCGTGAGAGACAAACTTCTTTATGGTGAGCCAAATAGAGTATCTCTGCTTAAAGCCAAGTTAAGAATCGTAGACTACACTCGAAGTCGTAGAGTCTACTAAGTTAAGAATAGTAGACTACACTCAAAGTCGTAGAGTCTACTGATTGTATCAATGGCAGAGATTGTAGTCAAGCAAGATCAGATGAAGATAACAAGCACAATGACAGAAATCATAGTGTCAAGATCTGATCTCGAAATTGTAGTGTCTGCACAGCCGAAGCTGAATCGTAGAGTGCAGAGCTAAGACCTCAACAAATGTGCTCACAAAGCCAAGGTAGAATTATAGAGCAAAAATGACTCTCAACAATTGAGCACTCCCAAAATATCCAAAGGAATGAAGTCTCTGGTTGGTAATGCAAAGATACATCTCACCTAAAGGAAGCCAGAGAGCACTCAACGAATGGCATGCAAGCTAACAGAAGATCTAAGCATCAACTCAATAAGCATCCAGATTGAGTTGTGAAGCCATTCAAGATGAAGTCTTCCACAAAATGATAATAAGAAGACTTCAGTAGTTGACTAAGAAAAGTCAGCATATGCAGTAGCTGTCAAGTGGAAAGATGACAACGATCTTGGAAGTAACCAGAATTGTAGTGTTTGCCAAACAAAGAAGAAACTGATGGAGTATACACAAAGATACTGGTCAGCCTCTGAATAACAAGGCTAAAGTTATTAAGCATTGGGTCAGTCCATTAATGATAAGTGAACGGGAGATCATAAGGTGAAAGCGAGCTGGACACGCCGCAAATCTGAAGTGTATTGTTATTCAGAAGGGGCCAAAGCAAGAAGTTAAGCCATTAGTATCTGAGAACAGTCGAGGCAAACAGAAGTGTTGAAGCACTGCACTAAAGAAGGAAGAGGTGTTTCACATTGAAGATCTAATGAACACTCTTCACAATCGTAGTGTTAACTCCGCAAGTCAAGAAGTAACAGTCAACAAGACACTATGATCAAGTCCAAGAAGATGTGCATCAGAATCGTAGAGTTCTAACAACTAAAGATTGAGGCATTGGCACCGGCTCAATATGAAGTTTGATATTTGAATAGAGCTTATTGAGAGCATCGATGCAAAAGGACAACCTCTGACTTAGAAATCATAATGAAGAAATAAAGTTGACTACCTGCCCGAGACATAAAAGTGACATCTCTGATGGGGTAGGTGAAATAGTAGACTGTAGTGTCAGAAAGTCAGAAAAAGATGTCATGCCACATCTGCAGTCTGCACCAAATAACTCGAAGATCTGTGAAGCCATTTGAATAGCTTCCAACGGCTACCTTCCAACGGGAAGATAAGAAAGCGGTATAAATCAACAGAGCCTCAAAGATCAAGATGTGCTGAGAATTGAAAAGTTGCAGAATCGTTGAGTTGTTGAATGCTATTGTTGACTCTACGAGTTCCACCAAAGATCAACAGAACAAGCCTCAGTGACAGTGAGACTACCAAGGTGGAAGTGAAGAAGCTGAAATTAGAACTTAAACAGATCAAAACTGTAAGACCCCAACTTATTATAAATAAAATTGAATTTTTCCTCTATTCATTATTCTAAATTAATAAGGTGTTAATTTGATATAATACTTTGGTTATGGGTGAAATGTGCAAATTTTGCAAAATAAGCAAGTGGTTATAAAATAATCATTGTTGTCGAGGAATATTCGATTGGTCGTGGAATATTCTTTTGGTCGGGAAAATCCGTACGACGGCGCAGTCATTTGTGGGCCCCATAACGAAATAACTGTTAGATGAAGAAAACGACAAAAGTTTGAGTTTTTATAAATAACGGTGTAATTGTTACCGTTAACACTGTTGGAATACCTGGTGGTTAAAATACGATGTACGCATGGTTGCTTTCAAGATGACACTAGTATTACTGCATGATATTGTTGAATTGTTGATTCGTACGTAAGAAGGCACTACTCAATAATTGTTACAATAGTTACTGTTTAATATTTTATTTTATTAATTTAATAATTGCTGAGTTGATATTTTATATTATTGTTTTTTCAATAATTGTCACTGCACAATATTTCCAATTATCAGATCAATAATTCATATTATTTGAATAATATTATTAGATAGCATTATTGGCAATGTCTAGAAAGTTCTATCAAGGAGAGGTTTGGTCACCTAATTGCACGCCAGTAAGGAGAAATCCTTATTGGAAAACCCCCTCTATCCTGGGAATGGCCTGGTTGTCATAATTGTGATTCTGTAATATTATTTGTGAATAATTAATTATTGATTTATATGATAAGGAAATATTTATTTGATGTGGATATAAATGATGGATTTATTTATGTGGTTATAAATGAAAGAATTAATGCTGAGGTGTTTTATCAAGATTTTGTCTCAAGGAAGTATTAAAAATCACCCGTTTGTGGAGTTCAGATATTTTCTGTTTGGAATTTGGAAAAACTCAAAGCTACAAAGTTGTAGAGAATTCAATTTCATGCAAAATGGACATAAAATTCGTATTTTTCTGATAAACGGGCTATTTTCTATGAATTATTGAAGTTTCAGAAAATAAAATGATTTTTATTAAAAATGGGGTGGGACCCACTTTTGTAATTTAACACATATGGGCTGCAAATTGGTTCAAAGGTGGCTGACTTGAATTGTCAACAAAATATGGCATGCGTAGAAATTATTAGAAATAATAATTTTTTATTATTTTAGTCTCCTATGGCGTTCTAGCATTTTCCTATAAATAGGCGCTTATGTTAGAGTTGAAAATCACACCAGAAACAAGTTTTCTTTCTCTCTGGATTATCGAGTTTGAGAGTTCTTTGTTTACATTTACAAGTTTTCTTCACTTTCTCCGATATTCCATTAAAGTACTCAATTATTTTGAGGTAAGGGATGTTATTTTCTTCTTAAATGATATTATTTTCTTGAATATCATTATGCCAAAATATTGGTTTGAACTTTTTAATCAAATTTGGAACTTTTTGTGTCGGGGTTACTATTCACGTATACGGCACTATTCACGAATACAACACTATTCACCAAAAAATGAAATTTTTCCTTTTTGTCCAAGATGTCTATTATGGTTACTATCTTTGATTGTATCCATGTTTGATTAATTGATGAATATCTTTGGCCCGTAGTGCAAAGATGAACAGGTGTTGAGATGAACATGACCAACTAGTGATATAAATGAATATCTTTGGCCTGTAGTGCAAAGATGAATATTTGATAAAAGTTGTATTTTGATTGTTGTTATAGGGATAAAATATTGATGATGAACTTTTAAATCTTAGAAGATAGTAGAACTCATTCTCTATGTGACTTCTAATAGATTGCTGTTTCCGCTGCAGTTGTTGATCTAAAACTTGTTGTCTATTATATTCTATCAGATTTTTCCCTGTTGAAGACTAATAATAATTTGTTGTATATTATCTTAGTCATAATATTCTTTACCGGGCTAGTTGAGCTCACCCTTTTCCTTTTTGTTCCATTTTTCTTCTCAGGGGGTGAGAACATAACAGGATCGAGTCGGGGTATGGAGTGATGGTTCTAGAAAGATGTTTTAGCAGTCCTAACTATTTTTGTAAAATAGTGTATGAATAATTGTAATGAGGACATATTTAAGTATTGATATTGTCTAGAAGACAGATGTATTTGTATTTAAACTCACATTATGTGTTGTCGTATTTTGCACGATAATTGTATTATTGAAGTTGTAGTTTGCTTTACACACCATGTATTTGGCGACTCGTAATGGGTGTTGTATACCTATTTTGGGGCGTCACAAAGTTGGTATCAAAGTTTAGGATATGATCTCCATTTGAGATCGGGAATAGTACTAGGAGGGGAGAGATGAGTAAATCCTTCGCTAGTGTGTCCTATCTAAGCTTATTTGTTGGTCGGTCATAATATAGGAATATTATGTGATATGTTAATTTGTTTAATTAACTCTTATTTTATGACAGTATCTAAGAATAGCTGCTGAGAACGTTAACAATGGAGTGTATGAGACTGTGGAATAATCTTTAGTCACAAACTAGGAGAACGTGCAACAGGAAGGCAATATTCCTCTTGTAAACAATACCACTGATCAGACGATGAACAATGGGATGTTTAGAAGCTTTTTTCAGTTCATGCAAAATCAGACGAGGGAGACTCGTGTACAAAATACGGGTGGAAATGATGGCAATGCACGGTCTGTCATAACCAAGCAGTTCAAGGAGTTGGGACCACCAGATTTCTGGGGAAAGCCCAATCCGATTAAGGTGGAGACGTGGGTCAAACAAATTACCAAGATATTCGATGTCTTAGGATGCACGGAGGAATAGAAGGTTCCATTCGCCACCTTTATGTTCCGTAGAGAAGCAGATTACTGGTGGGAATCCGTGAAGCTTACTCAGCTAGCCGCACTCAACATGTCTTGGGAAAGATTTTAGAAACTATTCAATAACAAGTACTTTCCTGAAAGTATTCATCATATGAAGGAGATAGAGTTTATTAGATCGAATGAACAACATGGCGGTGTCTCGAAGCGAGGCAAAGTTCGCGGAGTTATCCGTGTTTGCACCTCATTTGGTGGAGAATGAGGAACGATGACGCGGATGTTTCGAGAGGTCTAAAACCCGAGATCGTCAATACCTTATCTCTCATAAATTTTCTCTCAGATTCGGATGTTGTAAATGAGGCTCAATTATTAGAGCGAGATAGTGAGTATGTTCAACCGAGGGACCACAACCGTGGTCATCTAGGTGACAACAAATCATCGAGCGATGATAACCAAATGAGGAGGAAAAATACGGACAAAGGCGGTAACCACTCGGGGGTAATCATGGCCATGATAATATGAGAGGTGAGTCAGTGGAAATTTCGGAAAGAGGAGATTCAACAATGACGGAAGACATCATGAAGAACACCAAAGACCAACAACAAATTCTAGGGGAGGAGAACGACCGCCAGTTAGGTGTTACAAATGCGGGAAGGAGGAACATATCAGTCCAAACTACCCACAACAATCCAAGGTATGTTATAAGCGTGGAAAGGAGGGTCATATAGCTTTGAGTGATCGTAGAAAAACCAAGATCGATGGGGATGGTGACTCAAAAGTCATCCCGGATAAGTTAAAATCGGTTTCTGGAAGAGCGTTTGTCGTGATTAGCCAAAACGTGAGGAACCCAAACGAGGTGATCACGGTAAGCTAATCTTGAATTAGTCTGCGAAGTTTATACCTTACTAGATCTTCGGTTCTACCCATTCTTTTATCTCTCTACTTGTTCTCAACGTTTAAACTTGACTCCGGAGAAATTGGACTTTAACTTATCTGTTGAAACTCCGTTGGGTGAAACCTTTGTTACATCTACAGTAAATAAATCTTGCTTGATCCAAGTTGGCACTATCACATTACCTATTGATCTTATCTCTTTAAAGATACTTGCTTTTGATGTGATTTTAGGAATTGATTGGTTAACCACTCATAATGCCAAAATTGATTATTTTCGTAAGGTTATTAGTTTTCATATTCCTAACCAACCTGTTATGCGAATTCAAACAACTAAACCACTAAAATCAGTCACTGTCATATCAAGCAACAAAGCTATTTGTTTATTAAAAAAAGGATGCCAATCTTTCTTAGCCCATGTTATGGATTTGAATAAAGACAAGTCAAATTTGGATAATATTTCTGTTGTTAGAGAATTTCCTGATGTATTTCCTGAAAAACTTCTCGGTCTACCCCCAGAACGTGATGTTGAATTCTTTATTGACCTTGAACTAGGTACAAAATCCATTTCTAAAACCCCGTATCGAATGGCTCCTATTGAACTTCAGGAGTTAAAAGTTCAACTACATGAGTTATTAGACATCGGTTTCATTCGTCCTAGTACATCTCCTTGGGGTGCTCCTGTTTTATTCGTAAAGAAGAAAGATGGGAGTATGTGACTTTGTATTGACTACCAAGAATTGAACTATGTCACCATCAAGAATAGGTGTCTATTACCTCGCATTGATGACCTGTTCGACCAGTTGCAAGGAGCATAATTCTTTTCAAAGATCGACCTTCGTTCTGGATATCATCAGCTGAAGATTAAAACTGAGGATATTCCAAAGACTACCTTCAGAACTCGGTACGGGCATTATGAATTCTTAGTCATGTCTTTTGGATTGACTAATGCTCCTCCTGCTTTCATGGATATGATGAACCGTGTATTCAAGGAATATTTGGATCAGTTCGTTGTTGTCTTTATTGATGACATCCTCATCTATTCCAAAAGTCATGAAGATCATGAGCACCATTTGAAGCTGATACTTAAAAGGCTTTGTGAAAATAAGATTTATTCCAAGCTGAAGAAATGCGAGTTCTAGCTTGAGGAAGTAGCATTCCTTGGGCACGTGGTGTCAAAACATGGAGTATCTGTTGACCCAACGAAGATTAAAGCAATACAAAGTTGGGAGCAACCAAAGTTGGTGACCAAAGTACGCAGCTTTCTAGGCTTAGCTGGTTATTATCGGAGATTCGTGGAAGAATTTTCTCGAATCGCTACTCTGTTAACTCAGTTGACTCGGAAGGATACAAAATTTGTATGGAGCGAGGAATGCGAGAAGAGTTTCCAAGAGCTCAAGAGGAGACTCATTTCGGCACCTGTTCTGGCAATACCATCTGGTTCGGATGGATTTGTTATATACTGACGTTGCTTCTTGAGCAAAGGGTTAGGATGTGTTCTCATGCAACATGGGAAAGTCATAGCCTATGCCTCACGACAACTCAAAAAGAATATGAGAGGAATTATCCTACTCATGATCTAGAGTTAGCGTGATGATGCTTTTATGCGTTAAAAATCTAGAGACACTACCCATATGGGGAGAAAGTGGAGATCTATACGGATCATAAAAGCCTCAAATACTTCTTCACCCAAAAGGAACTCAACATGCGACAATGAAGTTGGCTCGAGCTGTTGAAAGATTACGATCATACCATTCAATACCATCCTGGAAAAGTAAACGTACTAGCTGACGCATTGACTAGAAGATCATATGCGGGTACGAGTGCGATGTTGTTAACACAAAGACCCATTTTATATGATTTACAAAGGATGGAGATTGAGTTAAAGACTCCAGGGACCCACGTGATGATGGCAAATATATGAGTAGAACCGACTTTAATCGATAAAGTTAAAGCTGCTCAAGCTACGGACCTGGGGCTGATGCGTATGAAGAAGAAAGTGCAAGAAGGTGCTATACCGGAAGCAAGAATCGATGAAGAAGGAATACTTAGAGTCAACTCTAGACTTTGTGTTCCTAACGACTCTGACTTGAAGCACAGAATCATAATGGAGGCACACAACACCCCGTTTGCAATCCATCCTGGGAGTTCCAAAATGTATCATGATATTAGACATATATTTTGGTGGAACGATATGAAGAGAGAGATCGCAGAGTTTATCTCGAGGTGTTTAACTTGTCAATGAGTAAAGGCGGTGCATCAAGTGCCAAAAGGTCTATTGCAACCACTTGAGATTCTGGAATGGAAGTGGGAACACATTACTATGGATTTCGTTACGGGTCTTCCCAATGTTTCTCAAGGTATAAATACGATTTGGGTTATTGTTGATAGATTAACCAAGTCTGCTCATTTCTTGCCGATACGTGAGACTTATTCCCTTCAACGTATTGCTCGTATGTACGTGAATAAAATTGTGAGATTGCATGGCATGCCAGTATCCATAGTTTCGGATCGTGACCCAAGATTCACTTCACGATTTTGGGTTAGCTTGCGTGAGCTATGGGCGCGGATTCTGATTGATTCGGCATACCATCCTCAAACGGACGGGTAATCGGAAAGGACTATTCAAACCCTTGAAGATTTATTAAGACTTTGTGTCCTAGATTTCAAAGGAAGTTGGGATAAGTACTTGCCACTGGTGGAATTCTCATACAACAACAATTATCAAGCAAGTATAGGTATGGCTCAATTCGAGGCGTTGTATGTACGAAAGTGTCGTTCTCCAGTATGCTGGGACGAGGTGGGAGAAGCAACGTTATTGGGACCGGAATTGGTATGCATGACTACAGAAAAAATCCAAATGATTCGACAACGTATTCAAACCTCACAGGATCGACAAAAGAGTTATGATGATCTTCATCGAAAGGACGTGGAATTTAATGTTGGGGATCATGTATTGTTACGTGTTGCTCCATGGAAGGGAGTTACAAGATTTGGAAAGAGAGGAAAGTTCAATCCAAGGTTTGTTGGTCCATTTGAGATTCTTGACCGAATAGGAAATGTGGCCTATAGACTCGCATTACCTCCAAGTATGTCTTGTGTTCACAATGTTTTCCACATATCTATACTTCGTAAATATGTGAAAGACCTGAACCAGATTATTGAGTTAGAACCAGACGAAATAGCCGAAGATTTAACGTACGAGGAGGTACCTGTTAAGATCTTGGATAGGAAAGAGCATGTCCTACACACCAAGGTTATACCACAAGTTAAGGTTTTGTGGAGGAACCATGCTATTGAAGAAATGACCTGGGAGTTGGAATCGGAAATGAAAGCAAGGTACCCTCACCGTTCAAAACACAGTGTACGTCGTCCAATTTTGAGGACGAAATTTTATAAGGAGGGGAGGTTGTAAGACCCCAACTTATTATAAATAAAATTGATTTTTTCCTCTATTAATTATTCTAAATTAATAAGGTGTTAATTTGATATAATGCTTTGGTTATGGGTGAAATATGCAAATTTTGCAAAATAAGCAAGTGGTTATAAAATAATCATTGTTGTCGGGGAATATTCGGTTAGTTATGGAATATTCGTACGACGGCGCAGTCATTTGTGGGCCCCATAATGAAATAACTATTGGATGAAGAAAATGACAAAAGTTTGTGTTTTTATAAATAATCTGCGTAATTATTTACCGCTTAACACCGCTTGGAATACACAGTGGTTAAAATACGATGTCTGGCGTGGTTGCTCAAGATGCTTACCACGGTATTGCATGCATTGTTGAATTGTTGATTCGTACGTAAGAAGGCACTACTCAATAATTGTTTCAGTAGTTACTGTTTAATATTTTATTTTATTAATTTAATAATTACTGTGTTGATATTTTATATTATTGTTGTTTTAATAATTGTCACTGCACAGTATTTCCCATTATCAGATCAATAATTCATATTATTTGAATAATATTATTAGATAGCATTATTGGCAATGTCTAGAAAGTTCTATCAAGGAGAGGTTTGGTCACCTAATTGCACGCCAGTAAGGAGAAATCCTTATTGGAAAACCCTCTCTTTCCTGGGAATGGCCTGGTTGTCATAATTGTGATTCTGTAATATTATTTGTGAATAATTAATTATTGATTTATATGATAAGAAAATATTTATTTGATGTGGATATAAATGATGGATTTATTTATGTGGTTATAAATGAAAGAATTAATGCTGAGGTGTTTTATCAGTATTTTGTCGGAAGGGAAGTATTAAAAATCACCCGTTTGTGGAGTTCGGATATTTTCTGTTTGGAATTTGGAAAAACTCAAAGCTACAAAGTTGTAGAGAATTCGATTTCATGCGAAATGGACATAAAATTTGTATTTTTCTGATAAACGGGCTATTTTCTATGAATTATTGACGTTTCGGAAAATAAAATGATTTTTATTAAAAATGGGGTGGGACCCACTTTTGTAATTTTACACATGTGGGCTGCAAATTGGTTCAAAGGTGGCTGGCTTGAATTGTCAACAAAAGATGGCATGCGTAGAAATTATTAGAAATAATAATTTTTTATTATTTTAGTCTCCTATGGCGTTCTATCATTTTCCTATAAATAGGCGCTTAGGTTAGAATTGAAAATCACACCAGAAACAAGTTTTCTTTCTCTCTAGATTATCGAGCGTATTTTTGTGAGTATTTTGATACTTTGAGAGTTGCTGTTCGGTACAAGTTTTCTTCGGCTTTCTATCCGATATTTCGATTAGAAGTACCGTTATTTTGAGGTAAGGGATGTTATTTTCTTCTTAAATGATATTATTTTCTTCAATATCATTATGCCAAAATATTGGTTTGAACTTTTTAATCAAATTTGGAACTTTTTGTGTCGGGGTTACTATTCACGTATCTGACTATTCACGAATCTGACCTTATTCATCGAAAAATGAAATTTTTCCTTTTTGTCCAAGATGTCTATTATGGTTACTATCTTTGATTGTATCCATGTATTGATCTTTATTTTTGAATTCTGCTTCACAATTTGTTATTATGGAGTATTATTGATCTTGGATAAACTGTAATACGAATCCCTAATATTTGTCCTTCATCTCCACCGGATTTGTTTTCTTTAAAATATTTTCATCATCCTCGGGTCCTAAATAATGATATTCTTGAATATCTTTGGCCCAAGTGCAAAGATGAATGATTAATTGATGAATATCTTTGGCCCGTAGTGCAAAAGATGAACAGTGTTGAGATGAACATGACCAACTGGTGATATAAATGAATATCTTTGGCCTGTAGTGTAAAGATGAATATTTGATGAAAGATGTATTTTGATTGTTGTTACAGGGATAAAATATTGATGATAGACTTTTAAATCTTAGAAGATAGTAGAACTCATTCTCTACGTGATTCTTCTAATGGATTGTTGTTTCCGCTGCAGTTGTTGATCTAAAACTTGTTGTCTATTATATTCTATTAGATTTTTCCCTGTTGAAGACTAATGATAATTTGTTGTATATTATCTTAGTCATAATATTCTTTACTGGGCTAGTTGAGCTCACCCTTTTTCTTTTTGTTCCATTTTTCTTCTCAGGAAGTGAGAACATAACAGGATCGAGTTGGGGTATGGAGTGATGGTTCTAGAAAGATGTTTTAACATTCCTCACTATTTCTGTAAAATAGTGTATGAATAATTGTAATGAGGACTTATTTGAGTGTTGATATTGTCTAGAAGACAAAATTTGTATTTAAACTCACAATATCTATTGTCATATTTTGCACGACAATTGTATTATTGAAGCTGTAGTTTGCTTTTTGTACCATGTATTTGGCGACTCAGAATGGATTTTGTATACCTATTTTGGGGGCGTCACAAAAGCATCACTCAACAAAGATGAGAATGCCATCAAGATGGCGTGACCAAGTTTGAGAGTGAGAAGGCCAAAAGATAGCATTCGGAAAAGTGGCGAATCTGAAGAAGATCCGAGAGAGCCACTATACGATCACCATGAACCTAAAGTTGGCCCCGAACAAGTGCGAAACCATGTCTCAAAAAACATTCTAGAAGGGTTCGGGGTTTGCTAAGTGCCAGACGAAGTCTACCAAAAGCTCAAAGACTTAGCAAATCCAGATGGTGATGGTGCATAGCTGACATCAAATGAAGCTGAGCAGAAAAGAGCAAAGATCAGCTGCACCAAAGAAGATGTAGTTCAGACTCTAAGCAGAATGCCAAGAGGACTACGCCAAGCTGCTAAGTACATAAGATGTTTAAGCTTAAAGACATCTTAGCAGCTCAGCATCAACAACAACAACTACAACAACAAGAAGCCAGGGCCTGAGGGGTCCTTGTCCGGAGGGACTAAATGAGATTCCAAGCCTGCTGGGCTTGAAGAGTTCCTAAGGAACTAGAGAAGTTCCAAGGCTACTGGCCTTGAAGAGTTCTTAGTGAACTAAAGTCCCAAGGCTGCTGACCTTGAAGGACTCTTAGTGATTCAGGGTGCTGCCCTTCCTTAGTGGAAATCCTGCTAGTTAAAAGTAGAAGAGTGGATTAGGAGCTTGAGTCTCTGAACCACTTAAAACCCCTTGTGTCTTTTACTTTTTCTTTTACCTTATGTACATTAACTGCTATAACTGCTATGTATGTGTTAACTGCTTACTACTAAATTAACTCTACGAATAATGTATGATTGATTATGAACATATCAATGAAGGGGATCTTTTACTTATTCCGCTGTGCTTGAAAAGATTCTTATGTTTGTCATATGCTACCTTATGAGAAATACAAAATAAACGAGAAAAAGAATTTGAAATCAAAAAAGGATCTATTCAACCCCCCCTTCTAGATCTTTATTGTGCCTACTGGGAATTAACAGCATTCATTACATTGCGATTTACAATTTGCGATAAGCGATATGCAATATGCAATGTACGAATTACAAAGTGCGATTGGCCAAATGCGAAAAGCAAAGTGCGATGTACGATTTGGGAACTGTGATTTGCGAAAACATTTTAGCATTCATCATAACATTCATTACATTGCGACCTGCATCATTAAAAATACCTTGTTATGTTTCAAGTGTCTACTAATCTTTATCATGTCCATTCCATTGCATTGCATGAACATGATAAAGAGGGGCATCTGTAGACACTCGAAATTTTCTTTTCCTGTTACTAACTAAGCAGGAGGACAAAAGCGTCTTCTTTACTACAGAGATAACCCTGGAGGACCACAACATCAATTCCAACCTCAGAGATAACCCTGAGGATATTCAGAGTTAACAACATGACAACCTCAAAGATAACCCTGCTAAAAGACGGCTACAAATGTGCAAAAACCGGAGATAACCCCAGGTGGGGCAAAATGGTCATTTTGCCAAATCAACTTCACTTTAAACCAAATACACTCATTTCAATCCAAATTTCTTCAATAGAAGTCCTACAAGACCCATATCTTAACTTCAGAGCGCAAACTATGCAAAACAGCTCACCGGATTGCCTTACGAAAACCCGAAAATGCTATTTTGGTCATGGACCCATCTTCCCAAAATCAAAAAAGGAAAATCCTATGTCATTGTGTAGCTCTTGGAAAGAGCTTTCCGGAATGGTATGGCACGCTTCCATTGGACTCTCGGATTGAAAGTTATGAACGACTGAGCGAACAACGCGTTGTCCGAGTGTACGTACTGCGACACGACGGGACCCACAGTGCCCTGGGCAGCCCGGGAAGCCGCATGTAGACCTGCGGCACCCCCCCTCTATATATATATAGGGCTTGGGGTGGCTTTATTTGGAAGAGAAAGAACGAGGAAACCCTGTCCAATTGGCTTTGTACACACCATAAACTGAGTGCTTTCTTATTTCAAACACTTTTGAGCTTATATTCTATCATAAACTGAGTGCTTTAAAGTGTGTAAGCCTTCTTACACACTTTAAAGCCTTTCTCTTCATCTTTGCACACATTGTTCTTCACATTGAGAGTCGCGTTGCGTGTGTTTGCCCAGACTTTGGTCCATGGTTTTCATTTCTGTCTGTATATATTTATATATATATATATATATATATATATATATATATATATATATATGGACTAACTTTATCGAGTTATGCCTCGATTGATCCTGAACTTTAGTCCGGGCGTTTACTTGCTTATATATATATATATATATATAATCGCTGTCGAACTACATTCGATGAGCACGGATTTTATATCCTCCATGTGCGTTCCGCTTATATATATATATAATTATATTTCTGTCAGCACGGAGTTTACTTCGTGGCCTTTTCTTTATTTATTTATATTTCGTCACCTGGAGTTTACTTGTGGCGGTTGATCGTTTTTACTGCTTTCTTTATATTTAGTTCCGCCTGGAGTTTACTTCGAGACGGTTGATCGTATTTACTGCTTTATTTATATTTTTGATCCCCCATGGAGGTGCTTCGTGGTGGTTGATAATGTCTTTATATGTATATATTTATCGCTTTTATATATTTACATTTCTGATCCCCCATGGAGGTGCTTCGTGGTGGTTGATCATGTTTCTATATATATATTTACCGCTTTTATATATTTACATTTTCAATCCCCCATGGAGGTGCTTCGTGGTGGTTGATCATGTCTGTATATATATTTTTACAACTTTTATATATATATAACTGCTTACTATTTTTCATATAAACTGCGGCATCATGTGAGCCTAGGAATCATGTGATCACAAATTCAGTCCACTGAATCTAGATTCGGTTCCCGTGATGGACATTTTCAGCTGTAAGTAGCTTGTAAATTATTCACGGTGTTTGAATTTCCTTAGATGACTTTCATGCCCATGAGGAGTTCGGCACTACTATATATTATTTTCTCAAAGATACTTCGCATCTCGAAAATAAAAGCAACCAAGCCGAACATTTAATAATAAAATAGAAGTATGAAAAGGTCCCAATTACTATTGAGCACGGGTTTGAAAAACTTCTTTTACAAAATCTCATTGCCATATCATGTTTAAAACTGAATTTTTCATGCAAATTCAAACCCTTTGTATATAGATGCGAACGAGGCATCGCACTACTTCCAAATAACACACATTGACCCACACACACAAACACATTCATATAATAGTTTCTTGTAAAGTGGCGGTCATCGTGGTAACACGGATATCGGGGGGTGCCTAACACCTTCCCTTCGTATAATCAAGCCCCCGAACCCAAATGAATTTCGGTTTCACAGACCCGTTTAGCAGTGTCACATCACTGGGTCAATGTGCAAATTTTTTCTCGATTTAACGTTGGTGCAACCAAGATTAAAAAACACCAATGGTGACTCTTACAGTCAAATCGTCGACATATACATGTCAGACCTTTTTTATTTGCTTTTTCAAACAAATCTCACATAACATAAGAACACCAAAGAACAAGTAACGAAAAAGGGACAAATAAAAATTCCGACGTCGACAAAATAGTTAACCAAAATATAAATCAAATTAATGTACATAATAAATAATTAAATAATTTAATAATAAATACATTAATGTATAATTTTTATAAATATATTTATATAAATTAAAAAATTCTTATTACTTTTTAAAATTTTAAATATTTTAAGTTCATTTTAAAAATATAAAATTATCTAATGTTTTGAAAAATAGAGATTATTATTAACAACCCAGCATCAGAACCCATAACCTAAAATCATCCAGAACCACCCAAAATCAGAACCCAAAATCATGTTCAAAATTAGAACCCAAAATCAGAGCACAAAATCAGCTTAAAACTTTTAAAATCATAACCTCCGATTACAATTAAAACATTTGCAGTTTAAACCTCCGATCACAACCATCGCTACCATCATCCATAACCACCGCCACCATCATCTATAACCACAACCATCATCCATAAACCTCTAATCAGCCATAAACCTCCAATCACAACCATCGATCATCTATAACCACCACCATCATCCATAAACCTCCGCTCACAACCACCGCCACGTTCCATCCGCCGCAGCCGCTGCCGTCGCCACTGGGCCTATACCGAATCACCTCCTCCTCTGTCGCTAACGCCAGATCTAGTATACTTAGATCAGATCTGGTCAGATCCGACTTGATTAACGCCATCAGAGCACATAAAATTAGAAACAACAAACCAAACCACCATGAAATCCGTCGAAAAGGAGAGAACATCAACAAACCAAGCCAAATCTGATTATTCGTGGAGAATTCGAGTTCTCAAGGCCAGAATTTGAAGATCTGAATTTTTTTGACGAAGATGGAGATAATAAAAGAGAGAAAATTCAATTGAGAATTTCTTGTTTTGACACCAAAATCCTCAGGGGACATCGGAAATAACAGAGGAGGGAGGCAGATCTGAAGATGAATTAATAATTTTAGTTTTATTTGAAGATGGGTTAATTAAATTAATGAATTATTTAAATTAAAAAAAATTATATATTTATGTGTAATTTATATAATTTATTTAAAATTGTATCAAATTGAAAAAAAAGAGTTTTTGTGTGCTATAATACCAAAGTTTTACCATACCAAACAAATATTAATGATTAAAATAAATAATTTTTTTTATTGTACTTTTATTTTGAATGGATTAATTTATTTTATTTATTTGATTTTGATTAATTTAGCATTAAATTTATACAAGTTTCCATCTAGGCATGCCACAAAGAAAAATGTCTAACGTGTAGGTTTTCTCTCTCTTACGTGGCAGTTCGTGTAATTTTTCCGTCCAAAGTTAAACAATTTAACAGAATTTGTAACGGTTTATAAAAAAATTGAAGTTCAGTGAGTCAAATGTAAATAAAATTAGTTCGATGGTGCATTTGTAAACCGCCCCCCAGTAGAATGGGGAAAAGTGTATTTAACCCAACTCCAAGATATCTTCTTTTAATAAATATCTTTACTACTCTTTTCATAGGACTTGACTTCCCTCCACTGTATCTTCCATCTAATTCTATCCAATATACCATATTTTTATAGTTTTAAACATTATAATTGAGATTAATACCGATCAATTAATTTATAATAGTGAGTAGTATAATTATTCGAGAAATCAAAAGAATTCAACATTTTTTAACTATTTAATGAACATGTAGATTTTTCATCAAAATTTCAATAGCTGACAAAACTTTTAAACAATAAAGGGTGAAAATTAAAACAACTCGGGCCAAATCCCAATTCTAAATCGGATGAATTTTTTTGAAAGAAGGCTTTAAACCACTAGCCCAATATTATCTATTTACAAAATTATTTTTAATGATTCTAATTTTTTGAAAGAAGGCTTTAAACCACTAGCCCAATAACTTCAATTATCTATTTACATAGTTTGATCATGTAACAACCCGGAGAATCCAGATTGTTCAGAATTTAAGATTTAAAGAATTAGTTATTAATAAAATATTTTTTTTTTAATATTATGTGCTATGTGTTTATTAATCGTTCTAGAACCTAGGATGATTATAATACGGGAGGGTTCTGGCTACGAGCTAGACTAAATGAGTAAGAATTTTCAAGACGAAAATAAAATTTTTTCGGGAACAAAAATATTTCCGAGGAAAAAAACGAAATAGGCACTATTCGCCCGACGAAACCCCTAAGGGGTAGGGTTTTAATAACCTAAGCCTTTTCGAGAGTTTGGTATGTGGAAATGACATTCCGTCGAAAGATTTGACGATAAATGTTGTGAAAAGTTAAGTAAGCCGATAAAAGTTTTTCTCGAAAAATATGCAGAAATCGGACAAAATAAAAATGACGAAAAATATTGTTATGTACTTTTCATTCGTTTAACTACGTTAGGGGAAAACGTGAAGGAAAACGCTTAGCATCAAAAAGTGTTTTTCAGTTTTTCGGAGATCCGAAGAATGCGTAAAAGCTAATCTGTAAAGGAAAGAAAAAATATTCAAAAATATTTGAATTCTGAGAATCGCAGTTTTGAAAATTGTCAGACGAATCCCAAAAGACGGAACAAGCTTCGTGAATATTAAGGAGGTGGAGTAAGGATGTGGGAATAGTAACCTAGGGGCGAAATAACTATTTTGCCCCTAACATTGGTTTTCTATATAAGAAGCTTAGACTCATTTTTTGGTGATTTTGAAAATCACCAACACTTGAGAGATATTGCAAAGATAAGTTCTTAAACACATATGGTTGTGGGAAGTTCCTAAACATATAAAGTGTGGTAAGTGGATGGACTATACTAAGGTATAGGAATGTTTAGAGTGGAAACGAGTTAGTTTTAATATGCTTAGCATTGAAGGTCTTAGAGAAGATTAAGTATTGTCACAAATAAGACAATGAAGGAAGATGGAGAAATAGGATATTCCATGTAAGACCCCAACTTTTATGAATAAAGAATATTTTCTCGAAATATATTTTTGAATATTATTGTGTGGATTTGATATAATGTTATAGTTGTGGGTAATATTTACAAATTTTGCAAAGTGAGTAAGTGGTTATATAATATTCGATTGGTCGGGGAATATTCGTTTTAACAGGGAATATTCGTACGATGACACAATTATTGGTGGACCCCACAACGGAAGTATTATCGTAGTTAGAAAATGACAGAATTATCTTTTTATAAAAATAACGGCGAAAGTTTTACCGTTAAAGCTGTTGAACTAACCGGTAGTAAAAGTACAGTAATACGCGTGGTTGCATAGTAGCACACGTTATTGGTTATTGATGCTTACGTGAGAAGTCACTCAATTATTGCTACAGTAATTGCTGCATCATATCTCTCATATTATTGATTCAATTATTATCGCAGTATCATCTGCATTTTATGTTATTAAATCAAAATTGAGACGACAAAGTTATTCATATTATTAAATTACAATATTTACATTGTCTAGAAGTTTTGTCAAGGAGAGGTTTGGTCATCTAATTGCGCGCCAATAAGGAGAGATCCTTATCGGAAAGCCCCCTCTTTCTTGGGAATGACCTGATTGTTAAATATTGTGAGTTATAATATTAATGATGAATAAGTTCGTGTTGATTAAAGATGAAATTGATAGTTCCATTGTGTTGGAATTATTAGTGTTAGTGAAAATTGACATTTATTTCGGTATTAATGGATGTCTGGAAGTTATACTGACCAGTCGGGTAATTAATCTGATAAATGAGTAATTAATTGCTATTAATTCACATGATTATAACTATTTATTCACATGTGTGTACTATTGATTCACATTCTTGTTACTATTAGGGGAGTTGGTGCAAGATTGATAATACTTGCATGACTAAGTTAAAAATGGAGGTATAAATGGAGGTACTATATTGTAATTCGTATTTTCACATGTTTAGAACTATTGATTCACATGATTTACTATTGATTCACATGATTTACTATTAGGGGAGGTGGTGCAAGTTTGATAATACTTGCAGGACTAAATTAAAAATAAAAGAAAAGAGGAAGGTATTATACTGTAATATTTTGAGCTCCAAAATGTGCAATTATCGAAACTATATTTTCCTATAAATAGAAGCTCATTTCTTCATTATTCTTCACCAATTCACTCAAGCTATAGAGCAATTATTATAGAGAGAAATTATAGAGAGAAAGAAGAAGAGAAGTCTGCTACCTCTCTACTCCAAAGATCCAATTTCTTTCTAAGGTAAGGGGTATTATTTCTTTCAGATTCATGAAGAGAGCTATTGTTATTCCATCCCTTATTATTCTGTTGGAATAACTCAGTATACGTGGACTCTTGTATACATGGTGAAATTCTTCTCGTTATTCCATTCCTTATTATTATGTTGGAATAACTTTGTTTATGCTGTACCACATACATGGTGAAATTCTTCCATTATTCCATTCTTTATTATTCTGTTAGAACATCCTGTCTGTGCATTTACGCATGACCGGTTCCATTATTTATTAACTGTTGGAATAACTCCGTCTGCATGCGATCTATCGCATGCTCGGTGAAGTCTTCATTATTCCATTATTTATTATTCTCACTGGAATATCACATGCATGCGTTTATGCATGACTGGTTCCATTATTTATTATTCGTTAGAATATCACATGCGTCATGCGTTTACTGCATGACCGTTCCATTATTTATTTTTCATTAGAATAACTCGCTGCACAATGCGGTCTATCGCATGCTTGGTGAATTCTTTTGTTATTCTATTCTTTATTATACTCAGTTGGTTAAAGTTTTGGCTTCTATACTCCATGAAATTAGTGGAATATCCTTGATATTTGCGCTTCATCCAGTATCTTTTTATGGAAATATTCTTCTGAGCATTCTTAAATTTTACTCTACAAAGAAGTATCATGTTGACAATTTGGACATTATTAATTTCTGGATAAATTAGATTATAAATCTTTAAAAATTTATGCTTGAACTTGTTTTATTGAATTCTTATATCATTGTCATCATCCTCATGTTTATATTCTGTTGAAAGTCATCTGTGGCCTGTAGTGCATAGATGGACTTGGTATGATTATGACCAGGGATTATTCGGTATAATCATGACCGTAATGTTACAAATAATGTGGTAAAAGTTCTCATTGGCCCACAGTACATTGATGGACAGTTGTTGGCATGATCATGACCATTAATGAATACACAAATATCCTTGACCCGTAGTGCATGGATAATTTGTGGTCGTGATACTAAAGAATATCCTTGGTCGTAGTACAAGGGTGATTCGATGATGTGGATTATTTATTAAGCTGAGTCTCAGCGATAAAAGTGATGAAAAACCTTTTAAATCATAGAAGATAGTAGATTTTATTCTCTACTTGACTCTTCTAATGGATTGCTTGTTCATCTGCAGCTTAAACTTGATGTTTGTTATATTGTATCGCTTTTAACATCATTTGTAGGCTAACGATAATTTATTCTGCATTATCTTAGTCATAATATTTCTTACTGGGCTAGTTAAACTCACCCTTTTGCTTTCATTGTTCTCTTCAAAAAATGAGAACGTAGCCGGAACTAGTCGGGGAACAGAGTGATGGTCCAGATGATAGCATTAGTAGTCCTCATTATTTTGTTATATAGTGTGACAATAAATGTAACGAGGACTCCATTAAGTGTGGATATTGTCTAGATGACAATATTCTTATTAAAACTCTTAGATTATGTTTTGTCGTATTTTACATGACTGTTGTATAATTAAGTTGTATTTGAATTTTGTACCATATATTTGGCGACTCAAGATGGGTGATGTATACCTATTTTGGGGGAGTCACATTCCAAGTCATCTAGCTATGCTAGATTTCGAAGTTTATTGAAATCGTACTTGTAGGTGCGTTTAAAAAAGGAAAGAATTGGTTCAACTTTTGGAACCAATAGATTTTAAAAGAACTATTCTTTATATGTCTATGCTAATTATTTCGGCTAGATAGAAATTGATTTGAAATATCAAAATGAATTTTATATCATCAGTGCATTTTATGCGAAGATGGTAAAAAGATGGAGTTATTAATGTAATTGAACCTAGTGTTAGATGTGATCTTAGGATCAACAACCCACTATGGTATGATGTATAATGACGAAGTCATAAACCTATGAAGTCCTCAACGTGTTGTGAAACAGTACGATATCATGACGTCATAAAATATTTTGAATTTATGATTAAAAGAATTTAAAGAGTATTCGATGTCAATTGATTTAACTAGACGAATGTTTCAGTTGATGTCCAATTTATTGGCATGGTCTACGCTATTTGATTTGGCTAGACAAATGGTATGTCATGTTATACAAAAATTGAGCTTTCTTTAAAGAGTTGTGCCAAACCAAATTATTTTGGTGCAGAATCTAATGATTAAGTCTGAGGTGAACACATCCCGAAATGGGGTTATACAATGGGTTGATCACCTATGTATGGAAGAGGTAGTTTACTTTCTTGGTGATTATAAACTGGCCGTGATTGAAGGGTTTACGGTGAAATGCTGTTAAACCTAGTAAGAGTTCATGGTCAATTTGACCCCTCAGCAAAAGTATGAAGTGTTTTAAAGGAATTCTTATATTCCTCGTTATTCATTCTACTTCATAATTTTTGATAAGTTATGAAGGTTAGGGAATATTTGAAAGATAAGAACTTCTTTGAAGAGAAGTTGAGAAGAAGGGTAAGCTAAAATTTCGAGGGCAAAATTCTGTAAAAAAGGAGTGAATGTGATGACCCGGGTATGGGTGTGGTTTGAAGAAATTTCGATGATGGAATTTTTATAAGGGGGGAAGTGTAACAACCCAGAGAATCCGGATTGTTCATAATTTAAGATTTAAAGAATTAGTTATTAATAAAATGAATTTTTTTTAATATTATGTGCTATGTGTTTATTAATCATTCTAGAACCTAGGATGATTATAATACAGGAGGATTCTGGCTACGAGCTAGACTGAACGAGTAAGAATTTTCAAGGTGAAAATAAAATTTTTCTGGGAACAAAAATATTTTCGAGAAAAAAGACGAAATATATACTATTCACCTGACGAAACCCTAAGGGTTAGGGTTCGAATAACCTAAGACTTTCCGAGAGTTCGGTATATCAAAATGACATTCCGTCGAAAAATTTGATGATAAAATATTGTAAAAAGTTAAGTAAGTCGATAAAAGTTTTTCTCGAAAAATGTGCAGAAATCGGACGAAATAAAAATGATGAAAAGTATTGTTATGTACTTTTCATCCGTTTAACTATGTTAGAGGAAAACGTGAAGGAAAATGCTTAGCATCAAAAAGTGTTTTTTAGTTTTTCGGAGATCCGAAGAATGTGTAAAAGTTAATCTGTAAAGGAAAGACGAAATATCCAAAAATATTTGAATTATGAGAATCGTAATTTTTAAAACTGTCGGACGAATCTCGAAAGACGGAACTACGAAGCTTCCAAGGGATGGAGTAAGGAGGTGGGAATAGTAACCTAGGGGAAAAAGGACTATTTTGCCCCTAGCCTTGGTTTTCTATATTAGAAAGCTTAAACTCATTTGTTGGTGATTTTGAAAATCACCAACACTTGAGAGAGAGAGAGAGAGATTTAGGATGGGAAGGAAAAGGAAGAGGAAAAGTTAGCTCGTGAGCAAACTTTGTCCAACGGGAAGAGATTAAAGAAGAAAGGTAATCCGAAACCTAACCTGTAAGTAAAATTTTCTTTAAGTTTTATATGTTAAAAACATAAACTTAATGAGAATAGAAGTAAAAGATGTTAAGAATGATTTTCATATGGTTGAAATCATGAGAAAAAGAAGAAATAAGAATTAGAAGTTTAGTTATAAATTTCTTAAGGAAGTATAAGTTTCGTAATGAATTTGAATGACCCGAATGAATCATATGAACGATTCGCTAGAATTAGTAAGGAATGGTGTTTTATAACATCAAATTCCAAGAAAAAGTGAAATCATAATCAAAGTATGGATTAAAAATAAAGAACACGAAGAACACGAAGAACGTTGTTGATGGACAAATTTAAAACCATCGTAGTATAATTTGTTGTTGATGGACAAGTTTAAAACCATCGCATATAAGTTAGTTGCTTATTGATTGGTTAGGAACGATAGAAACGTTCATGAAGAACAGATTAAACTTAGCTATAACGAAGTTATGGCAAAAATTTTGTAAAAGATAAACGAGAACTAGAAAGTGTGTAATTGAACTCGAAGGTGTAGGGTTTCATAAGAATGTAAGGGAACATAGAAAATGTGAGTCATGGACTCAAAAAAGAGCAAGTTTCGAGTTCGGATGACCGAATTATGGACGAACAAACGACGAACGTTAATAACGTAAAACAAACGAATGATGAAGATTAAGCCAATTGAATGGCATGTTAACGGATCAGAATAAATTTCTGGGCGGGGGAGATTGAAGTACGTAAGATAAGGAAGAGAATGGCTTTAGAACGATCTCGTTCTGAGTTATAGCGAATAAGTTATGAGATTGTGAAGTAAGCGTCTCAAATCAGTGCAACACTTAGAAAAAAATTTCCAAGTTCTAGTCCTGGCACCGCAGCGCCAGTTAAACCTTGGGAAGCGACGCCGCAGCACCAACCCAGTCTATCAGCTACTTCTGAGTGACACTGCAACGTGGGGAGAAAGGAAGGGGACCGGCGCCGCAACGCTGGTGCAGGGCAAGGCCCAGAGAAGAGCTTTTAACTGCTTAACTCTTGGGGGAAGTGTAAGAGAAGATAAAGAACTTATAGTTCACTTAATGTAACACTTAATCAAGTGACTTAAACCTTTAGTAAAGGTTGAGTGGGAAGATTGAACAGAATTAAAAGACAAAGAATGTAAATGCAGCGTTGTTGCGATGAACGATCAGTTTTAGCATACAATGAACGGCATGGCTTCAACATTAAGAATGAGTAATGGACATGGGGTTCATGTAATGGATAACAAAAGTATTAATTAAGATATAAATTATCAAAAAAGCCGTAACAAATGGTAATAAGATTAATAAAAGCCAAATGTGAGTCGGATAAAGAATGAATCCTGGGGTATGGCATTTAATTTCCAGAAAGCCATAAGGAATAAGGAATTGACTTAACGAACATTATAGTTTAATGGTTCAGATAAGTTAAGATACATTTAGGTTGTGGTACAATCGTGGTCTTTGATGGTTGACATATGGGAGCTGGGCTAAACAATTCCTTCAGAGAGCGGAGGTATATACGGAACTGGCAACCAATCTAACTCACTGTGAAAGGCAGTGTAGATGAGACGGGAACTTATTTGTTGGTTGTTTGTGGGAAACCACTTAGAGTACCATATGGACTACTAGCAAAGACACGATGTGTGCTGAGTCCTAGAAGAGTTATAAGAAGAAGATAAGAATGCAAATCATCAAAGATGATGATCGTATGAGTTAAGACATCTCCGTATATCATGAAGCCGTAAACCGATAAAGAAAGTTAGTCGCGTCAATTTAGATTGCAAAAACGCGAACCCTAAGAAGTAAAATTAAGTAAACCAATGTGTAAGTCAAATATGTGGCTAATTGGTTCATGCTATTTTCCTTATGTGATATATAGGGATTGAATGAGCGCGAGCCAACGTAAACTATAAGTCAGTGGTAATGCGTAAAGAAGGCAAGTTTCCTAACTTCATTCATATTTGAAATGAATGCTAGTTTCTTAAACTTTCTCAGATGTTGAACATGAGAAGTTTTACTTATGTGCGAATGTGTGATATTTGTACAAGATGGTAGAACGTATGAGGCTTTGTGCCACAATTTGAACACTTCTGTGTTTCTATGAGATGAACTGTCCTGTGGTTGAACTGTTCAATATGAGAATATTTTATTTATACATGAACCGTTATTGTTAAGTTTGTGCTAATGATTCTAGCCGGACATGACGTGTATGAAAAAGGTAGAAGTATGAAATTATTTCAAAGTGAATGTGACTAATGTTTTAAAATGATAGGAATCAAAATTATTCTTATTATTCAAGGTGCTTCATAACCTTTGTTCGGTTATCGAAGTTCTAAAGGAATGTTTGAATTCTTGAAGTTGTTTGTTCAACTGCTATGACTTGCTGAGCAATTAAATGCTCACACTTGCTTTAAATGAAAAACATTTTCAACAAACGATGTTAGAAGAACTTAAGGATCCCGTAAAGATCAAGCTGATCGGTATCCAGAAGAAGTACTATTCAGCCCATGTTATGGACTTGAACAAAAACACGTCAGATTTGAATAATATTTCTATTGTTAGTGAATTTCCTAACGAATTTCCTGAAGAACTTCTCGGTCTACCCCCAGAACATGAAGTTGAATTCTTTATTGACCTTGATCCGGGTACAAAACCCATTTTTAAAACCCCATATCGAATGGCTCCTATTGAACTTCAGGAGTTAAAGGTCGAACTATAGGAGTTGTTGGACATCAGTTTCATTCGTCCTAGTACATCTCCTTTGGGTGTTCCCGTTTTATTTGTAAGGAAGAAAGATGGGAGTATGCGACTTTGTATTGACTACCGAGAATTGAAACATTTCACCATCAAGAATAGGTATCCACTACCTCGCATTGATGACCTGTTTGACCAGTTGCAAGGAGCACAATTCTTTTCAAAGATCGATCTTCGTTCTGGATATCATCAGCTAAAGATTAAAACTGTAGATATTCCAAAGACTGCCTTCAGAACTCGGTACGGGCATTTTAAATTCTTAGTCATGTCTTTTGGATTGACTAATGCTCCTACTGTTTTTATGGATATGATGAATCGTGTATTCAAGGAATATTTGGAACAGTTCGTTGTTGTCTTTATTGATGACATCCTCATCTATTCTAAAAGCCGTGAAGATCATGAGCACCATTTGAAGCTGGTACTTCAAAGGCTTCGTGACAATAAGCTATATGCCAAGCTGAAGAAATGCGAGTTTTGGCTTGAGGAAGTAGCATTCCTTGGGCATGTGGTGTCAAAAGATGGAGTATCTGTTGACCCGATGAAAATTGAAGCAATACAAAGTTGGGAGCAACCTGTAAGACCCCAACTTTTTTTTAAATATAGAATAATTTTTCTCGAAACATATTTTTGAATATTATTGTGTGGATATGATATAATGTTATAGTTGTGGGTAATATTTAAAAATTTTGCAAATTAAGCAAGTTGATATAGAATATTCGATTGGTCGGGGAATATTCGTTTTAGCAGGAAATATTCGTACGATGACACAATCATTGGTGAACCCCCACAACGGAAGTATTGTCGTAGTTAGAAAATGACAAAAATATCTTTTTATAAAAATAACGTCGAAAGTTTTACTGTTAAACTGTTGAACTACCCGGTGGTAAAAGTACAGTAATACGCGTGATTGCATAGTAGCACATGGCATTGATTATTGATGCTTACGTAAGAAGCCACTCAATTTACTCAATTATTGCTACAGTAATTGTTGCATAGTATCTCACGTTATTTTATTCAATTATTGTCACAGTATTATCTGCATAATATTTTATATTATTAAATTAATAATTGAGACAACAAAGTTATTCATATTATTATTTGCAATATTGACGATGTCTAGAAAGTTCTGTCGAGGAGAGGTTTGGTCACCTAATTGCATGCTAATAGGGAGAAATCCTTATCGGAAAACCCCTTCTTTCCTGGGAATGATCTGGTTGTTAAATATTGTGAGTTATAATATTAATGATGAATAATTGTTGAAGTATTAAGAATGTGTTTATTGAAGATAAGTGAATTACAAAAGTTAGAGGGGAATAATGCAAACTTGGAAAACTTTAGTGGTACTAAAGTGTAATACATTAAATCAATCTGGACCATTGGTGGTGGTTTTAATAGTAAATCAATCTGGACCTTCGATGGTGGTTTTAATAGTAAATCAATCTGGACCGTTGGTGGTGGTTTTAAAAATAAATCAATCTGGACTGTCGGTGGTGTTTTTAAAAGTAAATCAATCTAGATCGTCGATGGTGGTTTTAAAAGTAAATCAATCTGGACCATCGGTGGTGGTTTTAAAAGTAAATCAATCTGGACCGTCGGTTGTGATTTTAATAGTAATCAATATGGACCGTCCATTTTAATAGTAAATCAATCTGGACCGTTCGTGAATTAGTTACTATTTAGTCATGTCTCCTATAAATAGAAGCTTAATTCTTCTTTCATTCTCACCAATTCACTGAGATTCACAAGAGACACTATAGGGAGAGAAACTATAGAGAGCAAGAAGAAGAGTATTCTGCTACTTCACTATTGTAGTATCCAGCCTTCTACTAAGGTAAAGGGGTATTATTTCTTTCGTATTTATATGGACTGCAATTTTTTGTATTCATCCTTTAATATGTCGGAATAACCTGTCTACGCAGATTACGTACCGTATGACAGGTGAAAATCCATTTGCAGTTTCGTATGTTATTTCTTTTAATATTCATAAATCTAAACTTACTATGGTAAGTATTGCTTCTATAATCCTTGAAATTAGTGGAATATCCTTGAGTTTTGCGCTTCATCCAGTATCGTTTCATTGGAATATTGATATGAACTCTCTTATTAAATATCAATATTTTCACCGGGGTACTATTCACGGGTTACTATTCACTAAAATATTATTCACTCGGGTATTCGGGGCACTTTTTATGCTGGAGTACTATTCACGAGTTACTATTCACGGGTTATTATTCACCCAGTTACTATTCACTTGGGTATTCAAAGCACTTTTCATGTCGGGATACTATTCACAGGGTACTATTTCTGAAGTACTATTCACAGGGTACTATTCACGAGGTACCATTCACTGAAAAATTTATTTCTTTAATGTCCAAATTATTTTTAATATATGGATATTATTCTTGAATTTTAATCCGCAAAGCAGTTTCATGTTGACAATTTGGACATTATTAAATTCTGGAAAAATTAAATTATAAATCTTTAAAATTTATCCTTTGCTTTCATTTAATTGAATTCTTATATCATTGTCATCATCCTCATACTTATATTGTAATGAAAGTCATCATTGGCCTGTAGTGCATTGATGGACAGTTGTTGGCATGATTGTGACCAGGGATTATTCGGTATAGTCATGACCATTGATGATTACATGAATATCCTTGGCCCGTAGTGCAGGGATGATTCGATGATGTGGTTTATTTATTTAATGAGTCTCAAATGATAAAGTTGATGAAAAACTTTTTAAATCATAGAAGATAGTAGATATCATGCTCTACTTGACTCTTCTAATGGATTGCTTGTTCCGCTGTAGTTAAACTTGTTGTCTATTATATTCTATCAGTTTAACATTGTTGAAGGCTAACGATATCTTATTCTGCATTATCTTAGTCATAATATTTCTTACTAGGCTAGTTAAGCTCACCCTTTTGCTTTCATTATTCTCTTCAGGAAATGAGAACATAGCCGGGACTAGTCGGGGAACGGAGTGATGATCCGAGATGGTGCATTAGTAATCCTCACTATTCTGTGAAATAGTGTGATAATAATTGTAATGAGGACTCCATTGAGTGTGGATATTGTCTAGAAGACAATATTCGTTTTAAAATTCTCAGCTTAGGTTTTGTCGTATGTTACACGACAGTTGTATAATTAAGTTGTATTTGAATTTTGTACTATGTATTTGGCAACCCAAGATGGGTGATGTATACCTATCTTGGGGGCGTTATAGTTGGTATCAAAGCTTAGGGATATGATCCCTGGCTGAGATGTGAGACAAGAACTAGGAGGGGAAAGACAGGGAATTCACTAGTATGACCTACCTAAGTTTATTTGGTATTTAATTGGTCGGTCAGAGTATAGGGATAACATGTGATATGTCAATTAACCCTTATTTTGTGGCAGTGTTTGAAAATGGCATCCGAAAATGTTGAGATTAACAATGAAGCACATGAGACCGTTGAGTCACCAACGATCAATACCCAGGATAATGTGCAACAAGAAGACAATAATCCTCAGGTAAACAACAACACCGATCAAATGATAAATGATGGGATGTTTCGAGGCTTTATGCAATTCATGTAACATCAGGCGAGAGCGGCTCCTGTTCAAAATGCAGGTGGAAACACTGGCAACTCTCGGATGGTCACTGCTAAGCAGTTCAAGGAGCTGGGACCATCGAAATTTTTGGAAGAGTCAAAACCACTTAAGGGGAAGACATGGATAAAGCAAATCACCAAGATATTTGATGTCTTGGGATGCTCCGAGGAGCAAAAGGTTCCCTTTTCCACCTTCATGTTGAGAGGAGAAACAGATTACTGGTGGAAATCAGTAAAGCGTACTCAGCCTGCCGCACTCAAAATGTCTTGGGAGAAGTTCCAAGAGCTGTTCAACGACAAGTAATTTCCTGAAAGTATTCGTCATATGAAGGAGGTGGAGTTTATCAAGTTGGAACAAAACAATATGACCGTGTCGCAGTATGAGGCTAAGTTTGCTGAGTTATCCCAGTTCGTATCCCATTTGATTGATAATGAGGAGAGAATGACGCGAATGTTTCTGCGAGGTTTGAGACCTGAAAAACGTCAATACCTCATTTCTCACAAACTGTGTTTGTATTCAAATGTTGTAAATAGGGCTCAGTTATTTGAGCATGATAATGAGTTAACCCAACCAAGAGAGAGCAACCGGTAAGTCGATAATACCAGTGGTAGCAGTCATCGAAGCGGTGACAACAAACATGGAGGGAATCAACATGCCAGAAATGGTAACCACTTCGGTGGTAATCATGGCCAAGATAATAAAAGTGGAAATTTCAAGAAGAGGAGATTCAATAATGATTAAAAGACGTCAGCACCAACACCTGTTGTTAAGGAAGGAGAACGACCGTCGGTCGTATGTTATAAATGCGGAGGAGAGGGACACATCAGTCCAAACTATACGCAGCAGTCCAAAGCATGTTACAATTGTGAAAGAGAAGGTCACTTTGCCCAATTTTGTCGTGCACCAAAGTCAAGTCCAGCTGGGATAGAGGCATCAAAGGCCGTCCCAAACAAGACAAAATCGGTAGTTCAAGGGAGAGAATTTGTCGTAACCTCTCAAAAAGCGACGAATCCGAACGAGGTGATCACGGGTAAGTTAATCATAAACTCTTGCGAAGTTTATACCTTATTTGATACCGGTTCTACCCATTCTTTTATTTCTCCTACTTGCGCTCAACGTTTAAATTTGACTCCGGAGAAATTAGACTTTGGCTTATTGGTTGGAACTCCGTTGGGAGACCTTTATTACATCCACTGTTTATAAGTCTTGTTTGATTCAAATCGGTAACCGCACGTTACCTGTCAATCTTATCTCTTTAAAAATACTTGCATACGATGTGATTTTAGGAATTGATTGGTTGACTACTCATCATGCTAAAATTGATTGTTTTCGTAAGGTTGTTAGCTTTCATGTTTTTAACCAACCTATTATGCGAATTCAAGCAACCAAACCATTAAAGTCAATCACTGTCATCTCAAGCCATAAAGGTATTCATTTATTAAAAAATGGATGTCAAGCTTTCTTAGCTCATGTCACGGATTTAAACAAAAATACGTCAGTCTTGAATGATATTTCTATTGTTAATAAATTTTCTGACGTATTCCCTAAAGAACTTCCTGGCCTACGCCCAGAGCGTGAAATTGAATTTTGTATCGACCTTAAATCCGGTACAAAGCCCATTTCCAAAGCCCCATATCGAATGGCTCCTATTGAACTTCAAGAGTTAAAAACTCAACTATAGGAATTGTTAGACATCGATTTCATTCGTCCTAGTACATCTCCTTGGAGTGCTCCTGTTCTCTTCGTAAAGAAGAATGATGGAAGTATGCGACTTTGTATTGATTATCGGGAGTTGAATCATGTCACCATCAAAAATAGGTACCCGTTACCTCGTATTGATAACCTATTTGACCAGTTGCAAGGTGCTAAATTCTTTTCAAAGATCGATCTTCGTTCTGGATATCATCAGTTAAAGATTAAAACTGATGACATCCCAAAGACTTTCAGTACGGGCATTACGAATTCCGAGTCATATCTTTTGGATTGACTAATGCTCCTGCTACCTTCATAGATATGATGAACTGAGTATTCAAGGAATATTTGGATCACTTTGTGGTCGTCTTTATTGATGACATCCTTATTTACTCCAAAAGCCGTAAAGATCATGAGCAACACTTGAGGCTGATACTCCAAAAGCTTTGTGAGAACAAGTTATATGCCAAGTTGAAGAAATGTGAGTTCTGGATTGAGGAAGTAGCATTCCTTGGGCACGTAATATCAAATCATGGAATATCTGTTGACCCGACAAAGATTGAAGCAATTTAAAGCTGGGAGCAACCTAAGTCAGTGACCAAAGTACGTAGCTTTCTTGGCTTAGCTGGTTATTATCGGAGGAGATTCGTAGAAGGGTTTTCTCGAATTGCTACTCCATTAACTCAGCTAACTCGGAAAGATACAAAATTCGGTTGGAGAGAGGAATGTGAGAAGAGTTTTCAAAAACTCAAGAGAAGACTCATTTCATAACCTGTTCTGACAATACCACCTGGTTCGGAGGGATTTGTCATCTACAGTGATGCTTCAGGCAAAGGTTTAGGATGTGTTCTCATGCAACATGGGAAAGTCATAGCATATGCCTCCCGCCAACTTAAAGAATATGAGAGGAATTATCCTACTCATGATCTAGAGTTGGCAGTTGTAGTCTTCGCACTTAAAATTTGGAGGCATTACCTGTGACGCCCCCAAAATAGGTATACATCACCCATCTTGAGTCGCCAAATACATGGTACAAAATTCAAATACAACTTAATTATACATCAGTAGTGTAAAATACGACAAAACATAATCTAAGAGTTTTAATAAGAATATTGTCATCTAGACAATATCCACACTCAATGGAGTCCTCATTACATTTATTGTCACACTATATAATGTAATAGTGAGGGACTACTAATGCTATCATCCGGACCGCCACTCCGTTTCCCGACTAGTCCCGACTACGTTCTCATTTCCTGAAGAGAATAATGAAAGCAAAAGGGTGAGCTCAACTAGCCCAGTAAGAAATATTATGACTAAGATAATGCAGAATAAATTTTCGTTAGCCTACAACAGTGTTAAACTGATACAATATAACAAACATCAAGTTTAACTGCATCGGAACAAGCAATCCATTAGAAGAGTCAAGTAGAGAATAAAATCTACTATCTTTTATGATTTAAAAGTTTTTCATCACTTTTATCGCTGAGACTCAAATTTTATAAATAATCCACATCATCGAATCACCCCTGCACTATGGCCAAGGATATTCTTTAGTATCACGACCACAAATTATCCATGCACTAAGGGCCAAGAATATTTGTGTATTCATTAATGGTCATGATCATGCCAACAACTGTCCATCAATGCACTACGGGCCAATGAGGACTTTTACCACATCATTTATAACATTACGGTTATGATTATACCGAATGATCCGTGGTCATAATCATACCAAGTCCATCTATGCACTACAGGCCACAGATGACTTTCAACAGAATATAAACATGAGGATGATGACAATGATATAGGAATTCAATAAAACAAGTTCAAGAATAAATTTTTAAAGATTTATAATCTAATTTATCCAGAAATCAATAATGTCCATATTGTCAACATGATACTTCTTTGTAGAGTAAAATTCAAGAACGCCGTAAGAATATTTCCATGAAAAGATATCGGATGAAGCGCAAATATCAAGGATATTCCACTAATTTCATGGAGTATAGAAGCCAAAACTTTAACCAACCGAGTATAATAAAGAATGGAATAACAAAAGAATTTACTGTGCATGCGATAGACTCAAGATGCATGTTATTCCAATGTAATAATAAATAATAGAACCAGTCATGCGTAAACGCATGCATGTGATATTCCAACGTAATAATAAATAGTGGAACTTGTGTCATGCGTAACGCATACACAAGATTATCCAATGTAATAATAAATAATGGAACTGTGTCATGCGTAATACGCATGCATCGGATATTCCAATGTAATAATAAAGAATGAAATAACAAAAGACTTCACCAGCATGCGATGTATAGATGCATGTGTTATTCCAATAGAATAATAAATAATAGAACCAGGTCATGCGTAAACGCACGCATACGAATATATATTCAGCAATGTAATAATAAATAATGGAATTGTACGTCAGCGCAAACGCATGCATATGATATTCCAACGAAATAATAAATAATGGAACCAGTCATCCAGAACGCATTGCATGTGGATATTCTAACGTAATAATAAAGAATGGAATAATGAGAAGACTTCACCAGCATGCGATAGGCCAAATATGCATATGTTATTCCAATGTAGAATAATAAATAATGGAACCAGTCATGCGTAACGCACGTATATGATGTTCCAAATGTAATAATAAAGAATGGAATAACATAAGAATTTCACCATGTATGCGGATTGTGATAAAAAAAGTTATTCCAACATAATAATAAAGAATGGAATAACATAAGAATTTCACTATGTATACAGTAGTCCGCGTATACAGGTTATTTCAGTAGAATAATAAGGGATGGAATAACAATAGTGTCAGGAATAAACATGTGAATGATATTCCTATTTATATATGATTTGATTATGATATATATATATGAATGAATATGAAAGTATGTTTGCATGAAGAAAAGCTGTTAAGTCCTTTGATAGATAATAGAAATATATGTACAAGGACTTAGAATGAATTGATCAAAAATGTTAGGTTGATCCTACATAAGCAAAACAGCTTTATAAAGTCCTTAAAAAGAAATGATGTACAAGGACTATAAATATAGAAAGATCAAGCTTGTTGATCTTATGATGTAATAGATAGGCTTGTCTGATCGTCGAGCACCTTTGCACTGTAAGTCGAGTCCGCCAGAGAGTCGAGTCAACTCTGGAGCTATCGAGGCGTAATAGGAGTATGCAAGATAGTGAGATCTCTGAGTTCGTAGACTTCCGTGGGAAACGAAGAAGGATCGTAGTGTGTCGAGAAGAGCCTCCTGGGATCGTAGTGTAATCGAGGAAGTCATGTTCAATCGTAGAGACAAATTTCCGCCTATAAGCCGAACGACAATCTGCCGGCTAAGTATGAAATGCACTCTACGCCGTAGTCGTCGAGAGTCTAGCGATGCGATGCCAAAGTCAAAGACAAGGATCTTAGACCACACTCTGCGATCGTAGAGTCCATCGAACAAATGCGAGAGATCGTAGTCGGACAAGATCGGATGAAGACAACAAGCTCAAGGCGTAAATCGTAGAGTGTCAAAATCGATCTCGGGATTGTAGTGTTCGCGACCGCCAAGCATCTTCAAGATCGTAGTAGTGTCTCGCCCGCCAAGCATCTCGGGAACGTAGAGTCTGCACAGCCGAAGATGAATCGTAGAGTGCAGAAATCGTAGAGTGTCAAGATCTGATCTTCGGATCGTAGTGTCTGCACACAACCGGTCAATCGTAGAGTGCGAAACTCACGACTCCAACAAAGAATGCTCACAATGCTAAGTCAGAATCGTAGAGCAGATACGGTTCTCAACGAATGAGCACTCCAGAATATCCAAAGGTACGAAGCCTCTGGTTGGCACTGCAAAGATGTAATCCACGAAGGAACCGAGAGAGCACTCAACGAATGGCATGCAAAGCAGCGTAAGAAGTAAGCACCAAACCAATCAAAGATCAAGATTGAGTTTAAAGGTCGCTCGTGATGAAGTCTTCCACAAGATGATTCAAAGAAGACTTCAAAGAGACTAAGGAAAAGTCGACTAATGCAGATTGCTATCAAGAAAACAGAAGACAACGATCTTGGAAGCAACCAGGATCGTAGTGTTTGTCAGACAAAGAAAGAACTGATGAAAGGTGAACCGAGATACTGGTGAGCTTCTGAAGAGCAAGGCTAAAGTGATTAAGTGCAGGGTCAGTTCATTGATGATAAGTGAGCGGAAGATCACCAGGAGAAAGCAAGCTGGACGCGCCACAAATCTGAAGTGTCTTGATATTCAGAAGGGATCCAGAGCAAGGAATTAGGCCATCAGTATCTGAGAACAGTCGAAGCAAATAGAAGTATTGAAGCACTGCACAATACAAGGAAGAGGTGTTCTACATTGGACATCCAATCAACACTCTTCAAGATCGTAATGTTGTCTAACAAGGCACTACGATCAGGTCCCTGAAGACGTGCATCAGAATCGTAGAGCTCGAATACCTGAAGATTGAGGCATTGGCAATGGTTCAATCTGAAGGGTAATTCGGACAAGTGCTTATTGAGAGCATCGATGCAAAAGGACAACCTCTGATCAAGAAATCAGAAGAAATAAAGTCTTCGACCTGCCCAGGACAGTAAAGTGATACATCTGACAGGGTAGGTGAAAAAGTAGACTGTAGAGTCAGAAAAAGTATGTCATGTCACATCAAGCAACTTGAGATCTGTGAAGACATTTGAATAGCTTCCAACGGCTACTTTCCAACGGAAGGATTGAGAAGGTGTATAAATGAAGAAGAGTCAGTCAGTCAACGATCGTAGAGTTGAGTTTGAAAAGGACTAAACGATCGTAGTGCAACTGCAGCGATCGTAGAAGACAACTCAACGATCATAGTTCTACCAAAGGGTACTCCAGCTCACAAGGAGCATGAAGAATGAGACATCTGCTAAGACATTCAAGTTGAGGAGATAAGTTCGAATACATCAGTGATTGAGCTATGCTGCATTGAAGTAAGGAGGAAAGACGGGCCATACATCGCAAAGATCTCTCAAAAATTGATCGTTGAGTAAACAAATGAAATCGTAGAGTCTATAACTATCTCATCATGTTACACTACGAATCAAAAGGTCAACGGTCAAAGCCACGTCAATTAAACGTCCACTCCTCTAATAACTGAAAAGTTATGGGGAATTATAGCTCATTTACTGGGCAACGTGCAACCAATGGACAATTGACACATCATTGAGCATGCAGAGTTAGAAGGAACTGCCATAAAGACAAGTTCAAATCTGCAGATAGTTACCAAAAGATATCGAACCTTTCTCCCTCCCATTTTCAAAACCCTAGAAAGCTTTTCAAGAGCAAAATTAGTTAACCTCCAGAGCCTTACCAACCAGACAGTCATCTCGCATAAACCTTTCTATATTTAAAACCCACATTCTTCAAACTACTCAAAATGGAAAACTGGCAAGTGATCACTGGTATTCAACTTGGAACCAAATCGTTTGAGAAATCTGAAAAGAAGTTCAGAGATATTCTCGAGCTTGTAAAGAAGTCTGGATTTTCTGAATGCCTTGAAGAAAATACTCGAGTCTCTTACGCAACTCAAGTTAAAGAATTCTACTCAAACGTCTCTATAAATTCTAAACCCTTACTACCAAGGTTAAAGGTCAGGTCTCTCTCAAGTTAAAATCTTTCCGACCTAAACCAATGCTCTAGATTTCCTAACCAAGGCCTAAAGAACCTTGATAATGTCAACACTGAATTTGCTAAGGAAATTATGGGGTATCAAAGAAACCCTAGTTTCAAGGACATGAAGAAGAAGGAGTTCCCTAAGCAATATGAGTTCCTTGCTGAAATAGTTGGAAAGTGCATACTATGTAAGAACACTGCACATGACACAGTGATCGACCAGCAGTTGAAAATCATGTCTACAATAGTTTTGAAGAAACAAATCGACTTTGGATCTATCTTGATTGATCAGATCTCCAAATGGGTAGAGAAGACTGAGAAGAAGCCCCTGACCAAGGTATATCATGGAAGGATGTTAAGTATCATACTGAAGAAAAAGCTAGGGGGAAAGATCAAGGATGATGAGGGAGATACCCTGAATGTGCACAAGGTGATGTCTCCACAACTATTTGAAAACTGGAAGAAGAACCCTAAGGAGAACAAAAGGTCGACAAACCGGGAGCGATAGTAGAGCCTCCGCAAAGAAGAGGAAGACAACAAGAAAGCGCAGAGAGCTCGAGTCCAAAGGACTTTGAAGCATTTGAAATCACACCACCAGAAGGAATCAAAAGTGGTGAAAAGAGCCGGTGATGTGAAGAAAGCCCAGCCCCACCAAGGAGAGTCTCCTCCTTGAATAAGAGTAAAGAAGAAAAGGCCCAAACTCATCGAGACCACAAAAAGAAGAAGCAAAGAAAGGCTTCAAGGGCGATCGAAGAAGAAAGCTAAGGTGGAGGACAAACCAAATTTTAGCTTCTCAAATCAATACATCTCACGATAAGGAAAGGTGCTCTAGCCCCATGGCTAATACTCGAGAAGCAACTCACGATGAAGAAAAGAAATTTCGATCAAAGTGCATCCCCAAATGCAATCGCCCCAACCAAATTTCAGAATGGGTCGAAAAATACTATCCAAGAAGAAGACGAAGAACATGTCCCTCAATCCAAGAGAGCTTTCATGATGACTCGTAGAAGTGATGAGGACAAGGAAGAAGAATCACCTTTGCCAAAGGCTTGATATTCAAAGAAGTTTATCTGATAAGGAAGTGGAGTCGAGACCGAGGAAGAAGAAGAATCTGCCTCTTCAATAGTTGAACCTCCAAAAGAAGAAAGAGCTACAGTCAGTAAGCCCAAGCCATTTTGCCTCAAAAGGAACAATGGCCAATCAAATGCCATCATTGAATTAAGTGATGATGAATCAGATCCCCAGTGAGAAGATGTTGAAGAAGAAGCCAAAGAAGAAAGACGAAGTATCTAAGGAAAGTCTTGATGAAGAAAGTTCGATAATGAAATTCAAAGAAGAAGGATTCCTGCTGGAGATGATCAAGAAGAGTCTCAACATGAAATGCAACATGAAGATGATCCTCTCGCTGAAGCCGATCTAAATGGTTCTACGGTTCGAGAAGGAAGAAGCGAAATGATTCCAACTCAAGATCGTGAATCGTAAAACTCGTAACTCCACCTCGTTCTCTCACCGCAAGATTTATCGGAGAATAGTAATAGAAGTTCCCAATGAACCATCGAGACTCCTCCCGATGATGGATGGATAAACCATGGAGGTGAACAGATCAGAATAGTAAGAATGACCTCCTTTGACTTGGTCAAGAACTGGAACAACATGGAAATGGACTACACAACCATTCTCTACAACCCTGATAATCTGCTAATGAGATGGTTCTTCTAGTGGATGCCATGGCTAAAGGCCATTACTGAAAAAGATGGAAGCTACTTCAGTTGGTGTTATAAGCAGTTTCCAAGCATGGAACTGGTGGCTCAGAACTTTCCAAGAGTGAAGAAGTTTGCCACCAAGTCGATCACAAACCAAATTTCCACTTCAAGATCTATCAACATCTTTGAAATCTCTACATCCCCTACGATCGTAGGGTGGACTCTGAAGGAAGAAGAACCATGTCCAAGAAGCTGATCGTAGAGTCTGATCACTCTACTACTTATGATGTTCAAATCCAATCTCAGAAGTCTCCTTATGATCAAGCACTGCTAACAGACACTCCATCATCCTCCACAGGCAATTGGTACTCCAAAATTGTTCAGATTATCCACACCTTTGAAAATCTGTCCAAAGATGACAATTGTAGAGTCCAATCCATTGCCCATACTGAAGCTACCAATCAAGAGGATCAAACTGCTTTGGAGCAGGAACTACTGAAGAGCTCTGATGATTTAAGCAAGAAGATATCTATGCTCACTGAAGAAACACAGAAGCAGACAGCAGCAGGAGATGATTCTTTCCAGCACAAGCTTCAAGCTATCTTGGCTGATGTATCTCTTAAACTCCAAGAGAGAGATAACATCTATCAGAAGGCCATCCAAGATCAGAAAGCAGAAGCTCTACAAGTTCAGGAGGCCAATGCAAAGCAGATCGAAGCCCTCTCTGACAAGATTGACGATTTGAAATAGTCCTTCTCTGTGCAACTTGAACTCGGACAGCAAGAGCTAAAGTTTGAAGTTGCAAACTCCTCCTACCTGATGGAGCAGCTTATGTCCAACATGGAGCATCTCTCTCAAATGATTGATGACAAAAAGGGGGAGAAAGAGAGGCGAAGAAAGAAGAGGAGCAAGAGGCACCAAAAGAAGAGCAGAGGGTTAAGGGAGAAAAAGTCAAAGAAGAAGAAAGCAGCAACAGATAGAGAATCATCATCTGAGGGGGAGCCCAAGATGATGATACCAAGTTCACGTGGTCAAGGGGAGCGGATCGGAAAGGTGATGAAGGGAATCAAGCAAAGATAGAAGGCCATCATCGAGGGGAGCAAGAAGCAACAGCAGATGAGTAGAATGATCAACAAGCATCCTGAACCATACATGGAGCCAAGGAGGTATATCTCTAGTCCGATAGTATGTTCTCGATCCGTGATTTAGAATGTCTCAATATATAATTGCCATATTAATATAAATGACATTCATGATAAATCGCTTTAGAAATACAAATTTCTCACCGTATCTAAGATTCATTCATAACATGCATATACACTTATTGTTTTTGTCATAATCAAATAGGGGGAGATTGTCAGGAATAAACATGTGAATAATATTCCTATTTATATATTATTTGATTATGATATATATATGAATGAATATGCAAGTATGTTTGCATGAAGAAAAGCTGTTAAGTCCTTTGATAGATAATAGAAATATATGTACAAAGACTTAGAATGAATTGATCAAAAATGTTAGGTTGATCCTACATAAGCAAAACAGCTTTGTAAAGTCCTTAAAAAGAAATGATGTACAAGGACTATAAATATAGAAAGATCAAGCTTGTTGATCTTATGATGTAATAGATAGGCTTGTCTGATCGTCGAGCACTGCACCAGAAGTCGTAGTCTGCCAGGAGAGTCGAGTCAACTCGGAGCTATCGAGGTAATAGGAGTATGCAAGATAGTGAGATCTCTGAGTTCGTAGACTTCCGTGGAAACGAAGAAGGATCGTGGTGTGTCGAGAAGAGCCTCCTCGATCGTAGTGTAATCGAGGAAGTCATGTTCAATCGTGAGAGACAAACTACTTTATAAAACGACAATCTGCCGAAGCTAAGATGAAATGCACTCTACGCCGTAGTCGTAGAGTCTAGCGATGCCAAAGTCAAAGACAAGGATCGTAGACCACACTCTGCGATCGTGAGTCCACTCAACAAATGCGAGATCGTGAGTCGACAAGATCGGATGAAGACAACAAGCTCAAGGCGTAAATCGTAGAGTGTCAAAATCGATCTCGGGATTGTAGTGTTCGCATCACCAAGCATCTTCAAGATCGTAGTGTCTCGACCGCCAAGCATCTCGAACGTAGAGTCTGCATACCGTCAATCGAATCGTAGAGTCAGAGAAATCGTGAGAGTGTCAAGATCCGATCTTCGGGATCGTAGTGTCTCGCATGACAAATTGTCAATCGTAGAGTGCGTAACTACGACTCCAACAATAATGCTCACAATGCTAAGTCGTAATCGTGAGAGCGTATACGGTTCTCAAACGAATGAGCACTCCTGCAATATCCAAAGGTACGAAGCCTCTGGTTCAGCAATCAAAAGATGTAATCCACGAGAGGGAACCAGAGAGCACTCAACGAATGGCATGCGAGCTAGCGGAAGAAGTAAGCACCAAACCAATCAAAGATCAAGATTGAGTTTAAAGGTAAGTTCGTGATGAAGTCTTCCACAAGATGATTCAAAGAAGACTTCAAAGAATGACTAAGGAAAAGTCGCCTAATGCGATTCTATATCAAGAAAATGAAGACAACGATCTTGGAAGCAACCAGATCGTAGTGTTTGTCGGATAAAGAAAGAAGCGATGAAAGGTGAACCGAGATACTTGGTGAGCTTCAAGAGCAAGGCTAAAGTGATTAAGTGCGTGGTCAGTTCATTGATGATAAGTGAGCGGAAGATCACCAGAGAAAGCAAGTCGGACGCCGCCACAAATCAAGTGTGTCTTGATATTCGAAGGGAACCAGAGCAAGGAATTAGGCCATCGATGATCTCGAGAACAAATATGAAGCAAATAGAAGTATTGAAGCACTGCACAATACAAGGAAGAGGTGTTCTACATTGAACATCCAATCAACACTCTTCAAGATCGTAGTGTTGTCTAACAAGGCACTACGATCAGGTCCCTGAAGACGTGCATCAGAATCATAGAGCTCGGATACCTGAAGATTGAGGCATTGGCACCCGCTCAATCAAAGGTAATTCGACAAGTGCTTATTGAGAGCATCGATGCAAAAGGATAACCTCTCGATCAAGAAATCGGAAGAAATAAAGTCTTCGACCGCCCAGACAAAGAAGTGATACATCCGGCGGGGTAGGTGAAAAAAGTAGATCAGAGAGTCGTAAAAGTATGTCATGTCACATCAAGCAACTTGAGATCTGTGAAGACATTTGAATAGCTTCCAACGGCTACTTTCCAACGGAAGGATTGAGAAGGTGTATAAATGAAGAAGAGCTTCAAAGATCAAAGGTTGCTGGAGCAGTTGAGTTTTGGAGAGAAGGTGGACTGATCGAATCAAGTAATAGTGAGTCCAGAGACTCACTCTACGATCCACCAAGAACACTCAAAAGTTAGATCAAGCAAGAAGTAGAAGTGTGAGTTTTACTATGTAGAAGTGAGAGTTCTACTACATGAAGAGTGTTCTGAACTGCCGAGAGAAAGAAGGGCATCATGCCATCTGGATGTCCATCATGAGAAGACTCTAAGTACAATAGAGAAGAGCTTACGGTCATCTTAGCAAGTCCATCATGGGAAGGCATCGAGTAGCAAGAAGAGAGATCACAAAAGCCATCTTGGTGTCAAGCTTGAGAAAGCTTCTAGGTACCTTACAGAAGAGCTTAAAGTCATCCTAGAAGCCTCTCATGTGCAGCCATCAAGTACCAAGGAGAATGATCTTCAAGGCAGTTCATCAAGGGGTCATCCGGAGTAGTTGAGCAACCTAAGAAGCTGAGCATCATGCAACACTCAACTGCTCTTCAAGGATGATCAAGCTAAAGCTGCTAAAGATAGAAGATGTTCAGAGCATGAAGACATCTTAGCAGCTCAGCACCGACTCCAACAACAACAACAACAACTCAAAGAAGCCAGGGCCTGAGGGGTCCTTGTCCGGAGGGACTAAACAAAGCAGGGCCAAAGGGTCCTTGTCCAGAGGGACTAAATGAAGTTCCAAGCCTGCTGGGCTTGAAGAGTTCCTAGGGAACTAGAGGAGTCCCAAGGCTGCTGGCCTTGAAGAGTTCTTAGTGAACTGAAGTCCCAAGGCTGCTGGCCTTGAAGGAATCGTGAGAGATTTAGGTCTTTGCCTTCCTTTGGTGGAAATCCTGCTAGTTGAAAGCAGAAGAGTGGATTAGGAGCTTGAGTCTCTGAACCACTTAAAACCCCTTGTGTCTTTTACATTATGTCATTTACATTATGTCTATAACTGCTATAACTGCTATGTATGTTTTAACTGCTTACAACTAAACTAACCCAACGAACAATGTTTATATGATTATGAATATATCAATGAAGGAGGGGAATCTTCTACTTATTCCGCTGTGCTTGAAAAGATTCTATGTTTGTCATATAATCTAATATGAACAATTCACCATAAACCAGAAAAGTATTTTGAAAGAAAAGAATCTATTCAACCTCCCCTTCTAGATCTATTGTGCCCTCTGGGATCTAACAAATAGCTCTCTTCATGAATACGAAAGAAATAATATCCCTTACCTTAGAAAGAAACTGGATACTGGAGTAGAGAGGTAGCAGACTTCTCTTCTTCTTTCTCTTTATAATTTTTCTCTATAATAATTGCTCTATAGCTTGAGTGAATTGGTGAAGAATAATGAAGAAATGAGCTTCTATTTATAGGAAAATTTAGTTTCGATAATTGCACATTTTGGGGCTCAGAATATTACAGTATAATACCTTCCTCTTTTTTTTTTATTTTTAATTTAGTCCTGCAAGTATTATCAAACTTGCACCACCTCCCCTAATAGTAACAAGAATGAGAATCAATAGTACATATATGTGAACAAATAGTTATAATCATGTGAATTAATAGCAATTAATTGCTCATTTATCCGATTAATTACCCGACTGGTCAGTTAAACTTGTAGACACCCATTAATATCGAAATAAATGTCGATTTCCACTAACACTAATAATTCTAACACAATGGAACTATCAATTTCATCTTTAATCAACACGAACTTATTCATCATTAATATTATAACTCATAATATTTAACAACTAGGTCATTCCCAGGAAAGAGAGAGCTTTTCGATAAGGATCTCTCCTTATTGGCGCACAATTAGATGACCAAACCTCTCTTTGACATAACTTCTAGACATTGTAAATATTGCAATTTAATAATATGAATAACTTTATCGTCTTAATTATTAATTTAATAACATAAAATGCAGATGATACTGTGATAATAATTGAATCAATAATATGAGAGATATGATACAACAATTACTGTAGCAATAATTGAGTGACTTCTCACGTAAGCATCAATAACCAATATTGTGTGCTACTATGCAACCACGCATATTACTGTACTTTTACTACCGGGTAGTTCAACAGTTTTAACGGTAAAACTTTCGCCGTTATTTTTATAAAAAGATAATTCTGTAATTTTCTAACTACGAGAATACTTCCGTTGTGGGGTCCACCAATGATTGTGCCGTCGTACAAATATTCCCCGACCAATCGAATATTATATAACCACTTGCTTACTTTGCAAAATTTGTAAATATTACCCACAACTATAACATTATATCAAATCCACACAATAATATTCAAAAATATATTTTGAGAAAATATTCTTTATTCATAAAAGTTGGGGTCTTACAACCTCCCCTTCTTATGAAATTTCGTCCTCGAAATTAGAGTACGTACCTGGTATATCGAAGAGGTGAGGATATCTTGACTTCATCTCAGATTCTAACTCCCAGGTTATTTCCTCCACATCATGGTTTCTCCACAAAACTTTGACTTGAGGTATAACCTTTGTGACTCCCCCAAAATTAGGTATACATCACCCATCTTGGGTCGCCAAATACATGGTACAGAATATAAATACAAACTAATTATACAACAGTCGTGTAAAATACGACAAAACATATGCTGTGAGTTTTAATACAAATATTGTCATCTAGACAATATCCATACTCAATGGAGTCCTCATTAAATTTATTATTATACTATTTCATAGAATAGTGAGGACTACTAATGCACCATCTAGGGCCATCACTCCGTTCCCTGACTAGCCCCATCTACGTTCTCATTTCTTGAAGAGAACAATGAAAGAAAGGGTGGGCTCAACTAGCCCAGTAAAAAATATTATGACTAAGATAATGCAGAATAAATTATCGTTAGCCTTCAACAACAAAGTTTAAACCGATACAATATAACAAACATCAAGTTTAATCTGCAATGAACAAGCAATCCATTAGAAGAGTCAAGTAGAGAATAAAGTGTACTATCTTTTATGATTTAAAAGGTTTTCATCACTTTTATCGGCCGGGACTCAAATTTCAATAAATAATCCACATCATTAAATCATCCTCACACTACGGTGCCAAAGATATTCTTTAGTATCACGACCTAGAATTATCCATGCACTACGAACCAAAGATAATCGTGTTTTCATCAACTATCCCCGATCATGCCATAAAATAATTTATCTTTGCACCTTGGCAAGAGAATCCATAGCCATAATCATACCAAAAGCGCCCATCAACGCACTACGGGCCAATAAAGACTTTTTCCACATCATTTGTAACATTACTATTCATGATTATACCGAATAATCCTCGTCATAATCATACCAAGTCCATCTATGTACTACGTGCCACGTATTTACTTTCAACATAATATAAACATGAGGATGATGACAATGACATAATAATTCAATAAAACAAGTTCAAGAATTAATTTATCCAGAACCAATAACGTCCAAATTGTCAACATGATACTTCTTTGTAGAGTAAAATTCAAGAATGCTTAGAAGAATATTTCCATTAATTTCATGGAGTATAGAAGTCAAAACTTTAACCAACCGAGTATAATAAAGAAGGAATAACAAAAAAATCACCATGAATGCGATTACCCGCAGATAGACAAAAGTTATTCAACGTAATAATAAATAACGGAACTGTCGGCGTATCGCAATTGAAGCGTGATATTCCAAATGAATAATAAAGAATGGAATAGCAACATAAATCACCATGCATGCGGTATTGGCGATAGACGAAAAGTTATTCCAACGTAATAATAAAATAACGGAACCGTGTCAAAGTAAATTGCACCAACAGGATGTTCCAACAGAGTAATAAAGAATGAAATAACAATGTAAATCACCATGCATGCGGTGCTTCGCAGATAGACGAAAGTTATTCTAACGAATAATAAATAACGGAACCAGTCCCATGAAAAAGCATGCATATGACATGATATTCCAACATAATAAGCAAGATTTTAACCGAGTCCGACGTAAAAGCGCATGATGTGAAATTCCAACGTAATAATAAAGATTTTAACCGGTCCAAATAGAAACGCATGCATAAGATATTCCAATAGAATAATAAAGAATGGAATAACAGAAGAATTTCACCAAGTATAGGGTATCCCGCGTATACAGGTTATTTCAACAGAATAATAAATAATGGAATAACAGAAGTTCTCTTCATGAATACAAAAGAAATGAGCAGACTTGGTTAATCTATCAACAATAACCCAAATCGCATCTATGCCTTGAGAAACCTTGGGAAGACCTGTAACGAAATCTATGGTAATGTGTTCCCACTTCTATTTCAGATTCTCAAGTGGTTGCAATTGACCCTTTGGCACTTGATGCTCCGCCTTTACACGTTGACAAGTTAAACACCTCGAGATAAACTCCGCGATCTTTCTCTTCATATTGCTCCACCAAAATGTATGTCGAAGATCGTGATACATTTTAGTACTCCTAGGATGGATTACAAATGGTGTGTTGTGTGCCTCCATCATGATTCTATGCTTCAAGTCAGAATCGTTAGGAACACAAAGTTTGGAGTTGACTCGAAGTATTCCTTCTTCATCGATTCTTGCTTCCGGAATAGCACCTTCTTGCACTTTCTTCTTCATACGCATTAGCTCCAGGTCTGTTGCTTGAGCAGCTTTAACTCTATCGATTAAAGTCAGTTCTACTCATATGTTTGATATCATCACGTGGGTACTTGGAGCCTTTAACTCTATCTCCATCCTTTGCAAGTCATACAAAATGGGCCTTTGTGTTAACAACATTACACTCGTACCTGCATATGATCTTTTATTCAATGCGTCAACTACAACGTTTGCTTTTCCAGGATGATATTGAATGCTATAGTCGTAATCCTTTAACAGCTCGAGCCAACGTCGTTGAAGCATGTTGAGTTCCTTTTATGTGAAGAAATATTTGAGGCTTTTATGATCCGTATAAATCTCCACTTTCTCCCCATACAGGTAGTGTCTCCAGATTTTCAACGCAAAAACAACTGCTGCCAACTCCAGATCATGAGTAGGATAATTCCTCTCATATTCTTTGAGTTTTCGCGAGGCATAGGCTATGACTTTCCCATGTTGCATGAGAACACATCCTAACCCTTTGCACAAGCATCGCCAGAGATAACAAATCCATCCGAACCGGATGGTATTGTCGTAACAGTCAGTGCGAAATGAGTCTCCTCTTGAGCTCTTGGAAACTCCTCTCGCATTCCTCGCTCCATACTGAATTTTGTATCTTTTTCGAAGTTAAATGAGTTAAAGGAGTAGCGATTTGAGAAAATTCTTCCACGAATCTTCGATAATAACCATTTAAGCCCGAAAGCTACGTCTTGATCCACCGACTTGGTTTGCTCCACTTTTGTATTGCTTCAATCTTCACCGTCAACAGATACTCCATGTTTTGACACCACGTGCCCAAGGAATGCTACTTCCTTAAGCCAGAACTCGCATTTTTTCAGCTTGGCATATAGCTTGTTGTCACGAAGTCTTTGAAGTACCAGCTTCAAATGGTGCTCATGATCTTCACGACTTATGGAAAAGATGAAGATGTCATCAATAAAGACAACAACGAACTGATCCAAATATTCCTTGAATACACGGTTCATCATATCCATAAAAGGAGCAGGAGCATTAGTCAATCCAAAAGACATGACTAAGAATTCATAATGCCCGCATTTCAAGTTCTCGAAGGCGGTCTTGAAATATCCTCGCTTTTAATCTTGATTTGATGATATCCGAGCGAAGATCGATCTTTGAAAAGAATTGTGCTCCTTGCAACCTGGTCAAACAGGTCATCAATGCGAGGTAGGGGATACCTATTCTTGATGGTGACATGGTTCAATTCCCGGTAGTCAATACAAAGTCGCATACTCCCGTCTTTCTTCTTTACAAATAGAACATGAGCACCCCAAGGAGATGTACTAGGACGAATGAAACTGATGTCTAACAATTCTTGTAGTTGGACTTTTAACTCCTGAAGTTCAATAGGAGCCATTCGATATGGGGTTTTAGAAATGGGCTTTGTACCCGGTTCAAGATCAATAAAGAATTTAACATCACGTTTTGGGGGTAGACCAGGAAGTTCTTCAGGAAATACGTCAGGAAATTCATTAACAACAGGAATATTATTTAAATCTGACGTGTTTTTGTTCAAGTCCATAACATGGGCTAAGAAAGCTTGACATCCATTTTTCAATAAACGAATAGCTTTATGGCTTGATATGATAGTGACTGATTTAAGTGGTTTAGTTGCATGAATTCGTATAACAGGTTGGTTAGGAATATGAAAACTAACAACCTTACAAAAATAATCAATTTTGGCATGATGAGTGGTTAACAAATCAATCCCTAAAATCACATCAAATGCAAGTATCTTTAAAGAGATAAGATCAATAGGTAATGTGATGGTGCTAACTTGGATCAAGCAAGATTTATAAACTGTAGATGTAATGAAGGTTTCACCCAATGGAGTTTCAATAGATAAGTTAAAGTCCAATTTCTCTAGAGTCAAGTTTAAACGTTGAGCACAAGTAGGAGAGATAAAAGAATGGGTAGAACCAGTATCTAGTAAGGTATAAACTTCGCAAGAGTTCAAGATTAGCTTACCCGTGATCACGTCGTTCGTGTTTCTCGCGTTTTGGCTAGTCACGACAAATGCCCTCCCTTGAACCACCGGATTTGTTTTGTCCGTAGTCACCTTTGGTGCCGCCGTCCCAGTTGGACTTGACTTCGCTATAGGACAAAATCGGGCTATATGACCATCTTTTCCACAATTGAAACGTACCTTGGAAGGTTGTAAACAGTTTGGAATTATGTGTTCCCCCTCTCCGCATCTGTAGCATCTAACTGGCGGTCATTCTCCTCCCTTAGCATTTGTTGTTGGTGCTGGTGCTGGTGTCTTCCCGTCATTGTTGAATCTCCTCTTTTTGAAATTTCCACTTGACCTACCTCTCCTATTATCATGGCCACGATTACCTCCGGAGTGGTTAACGCTTTTGTCCGTATTTTTCCCTCCTCGTTGGTTATCATCGCTCCGATTACTGTTGTCACCGGTATGACCCTGATCTTGGTCCCTCGGTTGAACATACTCATTATCCCGCTCTAATAATTGAGCCCTGTTTATAACATCTGAATATAAAGAAAATTTATGAGAGATAAGATATTGCTGAATCTCGGGTTTTAGACCTTTCAGAAACATCCGCGTCATACGTTCCTCATTCTCTACCAAATGAGGTGCAAACCTGGATAACTCCGCGAATTTTGCCTCGTACTGGGACATCGTCATGTTGTTTTGTTCCAGTCTAATAAACTCTACCTCCTTCATATGATGAATACTTTCAGGAAAGTATTTTTCATTGAACAGTTTTTGAAATCTTTCCCAAGACATGCCGAAAGTGCGGTTTGGTACGCTTCGATTCCCACCAATGTCCGCCTCACCACGGAACATAAAGGTGGAAAATGGAACCTTTTGTTCTTCCGTGCATCCCAAGACATCGAATATCTTGGTAATTTGCTTGACCCATGTTTCCGTCTTAATCGGATCCGGCTTTCCCCAGAAATCTGGTGGTCCCAACTCCTTGAACTGCTTGGCCGTGACAAACCGCGCGTTGCTATCATTTACACCCGTATTTTGTACCCGAGTCTCCCTCGTCTGATTTTGTATGAACTGCAAAAAGCTTCTAAACATCTCGTCATTCATCGTTTGCTCGGTAGTGTTGTTTACAGGAGGAATATTGCCTTCCTATTGCACATTCTCTTGGTTGGTGATTGAAGGTTGTTCCACTGTCTCATACACTCCATTGTTAACGTTCTCAGCTGCCATTCTTAAAAACTGCCATAAAACAAGGGTTAATTAAACAAATTAACATATCACATAATATCCCTATATTATGACTGACGAACAAATAAGCTTAGGTAGGACACACTAGCGAAGGATTTACTCGTCTCTCCCCTCCTAGTTCTATTCCCCGATCTCTGCCAGAGACCATATCCCTAAGCTCTGATACCAACTGTGATGCCCCCAAAATAGGTATACATCACTCATTCTGAGTCGCCAAATATATGGTACAAAAATAACTATAATTTTTATTATTACAATTGTCGTGCAAAATACGACAACACACATGTTGTGAGTTTAAATACAAATATTCTCTTCTAGACAATATCCACACTCAAATAAGTCCTCATTACATTTATTGATACACTATTTTACGAAAATAGTGAGGACTGCTAAAATAACTGTGTAGGACCATCACTCTTTACCCCGACTGGTTCCTGCTACATTCTCACCTCCTGAGAAGAAAAATGGAACAAAAAGGAAAAGGGTGAGCTCAACTAGCCCAGTAAAGAATATTATGACTAAGATAAAGAATAAAAATTTATCGTTAGCCTTCAACAAATCAGATAAAATATAATGGACAACCAGTTTTAGATCAATATTCACAGCGGAAATAACAATTCATTAGAAGAGTTAAGTAGAGAATGAAATCTACTATCATCTATGAATTTAAAAGTCAATCATCAATATTTTATCCCTGTAACATCAATTAATATACATCTTGCATCAAATATTCATCTTTTGCACTCTTGGCCAAAGATATTCATTTGTATCACCACCATTGGTCATGTTCATCTCAACACTGTTCATCTTTTGCACTCACGAGCCAAAGATATTCATCGAGTAATCATTCATCTTTTGCACTAAAGGCCAAAGATATTCATCAAGTATCACCATTAAAGACTGAGGATGATGAAAAATATTTTAGAGAACGAATCCAGTGAGACAAAAGGACAAAGATTAGAGATTCGTACTTTAGATAATTCAAGTTTAGAAATACTCCATAATGGAGTAAAATTCAAGAATGAAGATCAAAACATGGATTTAATTTCAAGAATTGGGGTCACAATAGATAGCTTAGAAGAAGAAAAAAAATATTTTTTATTCTTTTGTGAATAATGCAAGTGAACAAAGCACTGCAAAGTGAACAATCTCTGAATGAATGCATTCTGTGAATAAAGACGATAATGTGAATCGATGGCTTGTGAGCGATGCGGTCATGAAAAGTTCCAAATTTGATTAAAAAGTTCAGACCAATATTCCTAAGAAATGATATTAGATGAAGCAAAATTTCTAATCATTTCAGGAATTATAGAAGCAATACTTACCATAGTAAGTTCAAATTTAGGAATACGAGATGAAATAATATTGCTCACGTAATATGGAGTATGAAAGAAAATAATATTTCTCACGAGTATTGCAATAAAATAATATCCTTTACCCTAGTAGAAGCTGGATTTGACCGAATATCGATATTATTCTCGAAAATCTTGCAGAAAAACTACGCTCAAAATATTCTTATACTCAAGAAAATACTCACAATACTTTAGAATAAGAATTTCTGAATTTTGAAGGTGGTGTGATTTAGGATGGAGGGGTTACCCCCTATTTATAGTGCAGCCCACGGAGGAAAAACCAAAGTATTATGCCTAACATTTGTATTTTTCTTCCTTGCCTAACTATGTTTGCCTAACTTTTTATACTTTCATAAGGGTGGGAGCCATCCTTGAAAACAAACTTGGAAGGCAAAACCCACCAACCATTTCCACCAATCAATGGCCTTTATTCTTCATAATTGAGGGCCCAAAATTTTGAAAACCAAGCTTTGCAGAAGAAAAAATGCAGGAGATATGAAATATTAGCCATCCACCAAAAGATAAAGCTATGCAGGAAATTTCTTCGGCCCGCAAACTTAGAAAAGCATGCAAATTAAAATTAATTCATATCCGTCCCTTTTTATCATATGTGTTGGGTCATAATATTTCACTTATTGGGCCAATTGGATTGGGCCTGTTTATTTGATTAATCCATCGGATTATTATCATTGGATCCTAATTATTTCTGTTAAGTCTTTATAAGATCGGGTCGGATTAATGGACTAACCCATCATATATTTAAATATCTTCATCTTTGACCGGTAATGATGAAAAGGAAGAGTTGTTGACCGAAAGTCTGCAGATCATTAATGTGGATGGGATTATAGTCGGCCGGCGGGATAAATAGTGCAAGAAAAGGTGACACACGCATGCGATCGGCAGAGATCAATTTGAGAGTGGAAATGGGGTCTAATTCAATAGAAGGGTGGCATGGTAAACCAGGTCTGAGACTATAACATAGCAAGGAAGTCTTCAAGCAAAAGGTAACTGATATTTTCTCTCTCTCAATACACTAGATATTTTATCCTCCATTGTTAACCCTTGTGATCGCTTTGTCTTGACACTCACGCTCGAAGCTATCCCCGACGGCCGTCGGCCGTCCAAGCTTGTGGTGTTGATCGTGTTCTTGTCTGCGCAGATCGTGGGACGTCTTACGTGATTGGGACGTGGCAGAAGATCTTGGCGTTAACATTAGCGCTAGAAGGAGGGCTGTGTTCTAGTGTCTTGTAATTTTCAATCACAAACATTCATTTGTTCTATGTCGAAAAAGATGGTGAGGAGTAGAGCAGATACACCGAAAGGACAACCAAGGGCTGTGAGCTCATCTGTCCAACATATTTCTGTTAAGGATCATCTGGGTGCTTCAAAGAGTACTCATGAGAGTGAGAGAACTGATTCCAAGCATGTTTCTAAGGGTTCTCGTTCGAGAGCTCATGGTGGAGCCAGACGGAAGATGGTGTTTGCTGATGATAAGGGTTGTGACCAAGATCGGAGGCAGGTGGAGGGTTCTCCGCCTAGAACCCATCACCAAAGTGGTCAGGATGAAAAAGCTACCAAGTTGGCGAGGATGGCAGAAGAAGAAGATAAAGCTTTAGAGGTCCTTCTGAAGCAAAGGGAGGATATAGCTGTGCAGATGCTTCGGATGGCCGGTCTGAAGGACGAGGCGTCCACCTATATTCAGTCCGAAAGGTGTAGTAGACATAAGGATGTACAACAACGGGAGGGGAAGGAGCCGGAACATTCCATGCATGTGTCTTGAGGCCGTTCTCATGATCGAAGGAGATCGAGGAGCAGAACTCCTGTAGTTTCAAAGAAGGCACTTATAGTCATTGGTTCTCAGGGTCGAGACGATGACAGACAATGAAGTAGGTCAAGGGAGCATGTGCCAGAGAGTAGAAGAAGGGAGCAGCGTCGTGGATACTCTCATCGTGATGACAGGGCCACACACCGAAGTAAGTCCACAAGTCCATCAAAGGCGGTGGTTTCCGATAGAGAAGGTCGGTCCATTCCAAAGAGGAAAGAGTCGCCAGAGAAAGAAGTTTCCTCTAAACCAAAAGGCGTAGATTTCTTGGTGAAAGAATTAAAGGAGCTTCGGAAGCAGTTGGCTTAGGTTCAACAGGTGAAAGATACTCCGAGAAAGAAGGCGTCTCCTTTTTCCTCGGATATTCTTAAGGAGAAGGCAGATACCACCAAGAAGTTGCCTCATATGGAGAGTTACGATGGGTCTGGAGACCCTTATGACCATAGCCAGGCGTTCGACCGGCTAATGGATTATTATGGTTTCATCGATGCTGCCAAGTGCCATACGTTTGTTACAACGTTAAGGAAGGATGCAAGACAGTTGATGGGGACTTTTTCTGCTGATTTAGTCTCGTCGTGGTCCAAGCTGTGTGAAAAGTTTCATGCTCATTTTGGGAGCAACCGAAGAAGAGGGTAGCCTACAGGTTCTTTGGCACAGGTCCGACAGTTCACCAATGAATCCTTGGGCCAGTATGTGAAGAGATTCCAAGAAGCAGTTGGCCAAGTGGCGGACCTCAATGATCTTCAGGCTGTCGGATTATTTTAGAATGGGCTGGATCTGGTGAAGTCCGAAAAGCTGGTGAAGAAGCTGATGTTTCACCATCCGAAGAGCTTGGCCGAAGCTTTTGATAAAGCTGAAGGCTATATTATGGTGGAAGAGGCTATGAATAGCCTGAAACGTCCTTCTTCGGACAGAATGAAGGAGGCAGACACTTCTAAGGCTGAAGGCGATCAGAAGAAGGTGGGGGGGGGGGTATAATGATCGGCCAGAGGGCAGCTCGAAGAAGTACAATAACATATGGCGACAGGGAAGTAATCGCCCACTTGCTCCTGCCCAGAAGGTGAATAAGGTTTACACCAAACTGAACACGGATATGTCGGTAATTTTGGATCAGATTAAGAACCAGCCGTTCTTTGAACCACCTCGTGATAATTTTAAGCTAAGACAGGGCAACGCTCAAAAATTTTGTGGCTATCATCAAGCTGCAGGTCACAAAACTAATGAATGTTGCAATCTGAAGGACTTTATAGAAAGAAAGGTTCAAAGCAGTTTGTTAGTTTAGTATGTGGTCGGGAGGGACCATCAGCAAGAGCAATAGAATGTTGACCATACTGTTCAGACGGTTCAAACGGTTCCACCCATGCAGCCTGCTCCAAATCAGCCACCAAGGCACGTCGTTGATGTAATAACCGGTGGGACGGCAGGGAAATTGGTAGGGAATATGAGGAGGGGATATCTGGATTCAGTCATGTCCGTGGCGGGTGTTCTCCCAAAGACCGATAAACTATTTCCAAGGACAGTTATATCCTTCACCGATGCAGATTATCCTTCGGAGCCCATCAAACCTCATGAAGGGGCACTGGTGATCACTGCACAAGTAGGTTTGGTGGATATGAAGCGTATGATGATAGACAATGGGTCTTTTATGGATATTCTGCCTGCCCATGCTTATCAGAGGATGCATCTTTATGGGCGAAAGATGGAGGTTGGGCAGGAGGCTCCTCTATATAGTTTTAGCAACGATCTAGTCAAAGTTGCAGGCACTATTGAACTACCAGTGGTCTTCGGCACAGCTCCTCAGCAGGTAGAAATAACATGTAAATTTATGTTGTGCATGTATATTTGGCCTACAATGCCATATTGGGATGACCTACTCTGATAGCTCTGCAAGCTATGACCTCCATCCCTCATTTCAAAATCAAGTTCCCAACAACACATGGAGTCGGAGAGGTAGCAGGGGACTCGGATCTGGCCAGACGATGCTATCGGAATGTTATGATTGCCTCGGGAGTAGGGGTCAGCAAGCAGAAATAAACCTTGGCGATTGAGATTCAGCCCTTCACTGAAAGCAGTTCGGAGCCATTGGTTATTCCTGCAGGAGAGACAGAGGAGATCGAGCTAGTTCTTGGGAAGAAAGACAAAATAGTGAAGATAGGTTCGGGTTTGCCGAAACCTCTCCAGACAAACCTTATGGAACTTCTTTGCTGCTATGCGGACATCTTTGCATGCGAGCCACAAGATATGCCTGAAATCAGCCAAAAGATTGTCGAGCACCAACTAGATGTAGATCCATCAAAGAAGCCTGTTCGGCAGAAAAGGCGGATCTTTGCACCTAAGCGACAGAGGATTATTGATGAAGAGATTGCGAAGATGATAGCTGCTGACTTCATCTTTGAGATCGACTATCCGGAGTGGATGGAAAACGTGGTATTGGTCTAGAAGCAGAACGGGAAATGGCAAGTTTACATCGACTATACAGACCTGAACAAAGCTTGCCCGAAGGACTTCTATCCTTTGCCTCACATTTATCAACTCATTGATGCCACTTCAGGGTATGCACTACTAAGCTTTATGGATGCTTTTTCAGGTCATCATCAAATTTCTATGTGCAAAGAGGACATTCCGAAGACAGCATTCATCACACACCATTCGGTGTATGCCTACAAGAAGATGACCTTTGGCTTGATAAATGCTGGAGCCACTTACCAGAGGATGATGAACTTCGTCTTCCAGAAGCAGTTAGGAAGGAACATGGAGGTGTATGTGGATGACATGATAGTGAAAAGCATGATCATTCAGAAGCACCTGGATGATCTTGAAGAATGCTTTCAGATGGTTCGTCATCACAAGTTGAGACTCAATCCAACTAAGTGCACCTTTGGCCTCGGTACAGGAGAGTTCCTGGGTTATCTGGTCAGTCAAAGGGGTATCGAAGACAATCCAGAAAAGATCCAGGCTATTCTAAACATGAAGACTCCTCAGTCATTTAAAGATGTTCAACGTCTGACTGGTAGGATTGTAGCTTTGAGGAGATTCATGTCGAAATTGGCAGAGAGATGTTTGCCGTTTTTGACACGTTGAAGGGACCGAAGAATGCAAAGATGTTTCAGTGGACTTCGGAGTGTGATGATGCCTTTCAGGACATAAATACGTATTTGTCTTTGGCTCCTTTATTGGTGAAACCTGCTCCTGCTGAGACCTTGTACTTATATCTGGCAGCTACTTCATTAGCAGTGAGAGCTGTATTAGTTCGGGAAGTAGGAGGGAAGCAACATCCGGTCTATTATGTCAATCATGTGTTTGAGAGATGTTGAGACTAGGTACCCAAACATTGAGAAATTTGCCTTTTTTTTGATAATTTCTAGTCAAAAGCTTAGGCAATATTTTCAAGGTTGGCTCCTGGTCGTTTATACGGATCAACCATTGCAGAAGGTGATGAGAAAACCAGAAGTTTCGGGGAGATTAACAGCATGGATGATGGAGTTGTCCCAATTTTTTATTGAATATCATCCCTGAACTGCTATCAAGGGTCAAGCCTTGGTTGATTTCTTGGTGGAGTGTTCGTTCTCCGAAGCAGATGCCGAAGTGTGAGGAGCCGAAACGTCCGATCGAGCAGTTGCAGTTCTTTAGCATGGTCAGAGCTCATGAACGTTGTACGCAGATGGGTCTTCTACTACGGACGTCAGTGGAGCAGGAATTATTTTGACAAGTCCGGAGGGATTCAAAGTGCAGCAGGCCATCAGATTTGGGTTCAGAGCAACGAACAACGAGGCCAAGTACTGAAAGCGATCTTGGGCAAGAGAGTCTCTTGCGAAAGAGTCTGGAGGTTCAGAAGTTGATCATTTACAGTGACTCTCAACTGGTCGTCAAGCAAGTATCAGGAGATTATGACGTTCGTGAAGCGAGAATGATCAAGTATTTGGCAGAGTTGAAAGACTGGCTTTAGTATTTCATCTCCTATGAGTTTCAGGGTATAGAGCGCAATGACAATTCTATTGCTGATGCATTATCGTAGCTGGCCACTACGGATGCTAATGTTTTCGATGGATCAGTCTATTTGGAGGTTCTGCAGCAGCCGAGTATCCAGCATAAGGCAGTGATGTGCATTGAACGTTCTGACTGTTGGATGACTCCCTACATTGAATATCTAGCAAATGACGTCCTTCCTTCGGATCAAATGCTGGCAAAGAATATCAAGTACAAGAGTGCCAACTTTGTTCTTATTGATGGGGATCTTTATCGAAGGGCATTTTCGTCACCATTGTTAAAGTGTTTGGTCCTGTCCGAAGCTGAATATGCTCTTCGGGAGGTTCACGAGGGTATTTATGGCGACCATATGGCTGCTAAGTCATTAGCTTACAAAGTGCTTCGGCAGGGGTTCTACTAGCCTACAATCTTCAAGGAAGCTACGGAGTATATGAAGAAGTGTGAGAAGTGTCAACTCAACAGTCCGATCCCACATCAGCCACCAGAAGAGCTATACTCGATCTTATCTCTATACCCTTTGCTGTCTGGGGGGTAGATATACTGGGTCCATTGTCGAAAGCTAAAGGTCAGGTCAGTTTTGTTATAGTTACCATCGATTATATGACTAAATGGGTAGAAGCGAAGCCACTTAGGTTGATAACGAAAAAAGAATGCTTGAAGTTCATGAAGGAGTTAGTAGTGTTTTGTTTTGGAATTCCTAAGGTGGTGATATCGGACAACGGACGCCAGTTTGTGGGATCGAAGTTTGAAGGATTTTTGAAGGAGCTGGGGATTCAACACAAGAAGACTTCAGTGGCTCATCCACAGTCGAACGGGAAGGTCGAGGTGACCAACAGAACGCTGCTGAATGGAATCAAGCGCAGACTGGACGAAGCTAAAGGAAGATGGCCAGATGAACTGCTCAATGTATTATGGGCTTACCGGACTACACCGAGGACTACTACAAGGGACTCGCCTTTTAGATTGGCTTATGGCACTGATGCCTTAGTTCCTGTTGAGATTGGATCCACCAGTCTTCTGGTTAGTCAGTTCAAGGAGATCTACAATGATGAAGGACTGAAAGTCAATTTGGATTTATTGGAAGAAGTCAGAGAGACAACTTTGATCAAATTAGCATCTTATTAGCGAAGAGTGGCTAAGCATTACAATAAAGGGGTAAAGCTTCGTAGATTTGAAGTGGGGGACTTCATCCTTAGAGAAGTCGAAGCATCTGCACCTCAGAACTTGGGAAAGCTAATGCCGAATTGGGAAGGGCCGTATGAAGTAATTGAAGTACCGAAGCCAGGAACTTATCGGTTGAAGGCATTGGACGGATCCGAAATTAAGAATACTTGGCATGCTGGTAGGCTTCAGAAGTATTTTCAGTAAAGATCGAGTTAGTCTCCCGAAAGTCTGTAAATATTGGGTCATCATCAATAAAAGATTCACTTTTTTACAATTGATCTTCTTCCTATTGGTCCTAAATTCACAATGGTGTAAGGAGGAGGAGGGGGACTCACTGACCATTCGATGGTAGCCTTTTTGGCAGGTGGTCCTTATGAATTTGTCAGGCCAGTGGTAGGAAAACTTCATCGGTGTAACAAGGACGGGGTGGACTTGCTGACTATTCGATGGTATCCTTATCGACAGGAGTGTCCTCATGGGTTTGTTATACCCTGCCTGGTAGACAAATTCCATAGTCCTTTTAATTTTGCTTTACCGCGAGTGGTAAACAAAATGCACCAAAGTAAGGAGGTTCGAGTGGACTTGCTGGCCATTCGATGGTAGCCTTATTGTTAGGTGTGTCCTTATGAACTTGTTCTACCCCGTGTGGTAAACAAATTCCATGGTCCTTATAAAATTGTTCTAACCCGAGTGGTAAACAAATGTCCTTATATAGTTGTTTTACCCCGAGTGGTAAACAAGATCTTGATGGTGCAAGGTGGATCAGCCGAATTCACCTTATACATGACCTATCTCACACTTCGGAAACGATAAGTATGCATTACTTTATTTTGTTCAAGTGTTGAGTTTGGTTCATTCAGTTCAGTTCATTGAATTTCTTAACTTAACTGTTATATGCCTTATCTGATTCACAATCTAAGTTAAGTTCATTCAAGTTCATTGACGCTGAATTATTGACAAGAAATGCATTATGCAGAAGTCATGATAAAGAAAGTCGATATTTCATTCATAATTAACTATTCATAATATTAATCGATTACATAAAGATAGATAGTTTTCACATAAGTCCTACAAATTCAAAATGAAGCAGAAATATCTTCAGGCATCATCTTCGCCTTCGGAAGAATCGAGCAGGGCCGGATCTACGTTAGCTGCAACAAACTTTTCTTTGCCTCGGCTTCGGCAGAGCTCATAACCTTCAGAATAAATCTTGACGATCTCTCCATTCAGTTCATCTGACTTCCGGTACTCTTCACAGACTTGCTTGTGAAGCTCATCAGTCAAAGGAGGACCTAAATCCCGAAGGGCCCTAAGCTCCCGAAGTTCTTCTTCGTGTTTTTGCATTCTTTTCAAGTGGTGGGCTTCTTTTTCCTCAAGCTTTTTGACCAATTTGCCCAAGCTCTTATTGGTTGCCTTCAGCTCGACATTCTTCTTCATCCTTATCTCACTCCTCTGAACCAAGTCAACATTCATATTGATAATCTCTTGGTGTTTGGCCTTGGTTGACTTCAGTTCTTCATTGGACGCTTTTACCTCTTCTTTGGTTTGGGCCAACTCCTTTCAAAGACCCTCATTAGTATGGAGGACAGCTCCATATATGTTTCTCTCTCGGGTCAGTGTCGATTTTAGGATGGCATTTTTTGTCTTATAGCTGCCTCTTCAGCTTCAGATTTGATATACTTTGGACGTAAACGCCCAAAGACAGCATTAACATACACATACTCGACATTATTCAATCAGTTTCAGATATTTAAGCAAAGAGAAAAGTGTACAAATCAAGAAAATAATCATTTACTTTCGCCAGATAGCTCATGCCTTCCTTAAGCAGATCCCCGTTCAAACTGTTACCGAACCAGTGATCGTCGATTTCTGGGACGAAAGCATCAAACAGTTGGAATGGGAAGTTGGTACTGAACTGAGGCCACATGGTTGGAGATGCCATAGCATCATTTTGAAACTCGGAAGACGATGGCCTTGGAGGAGAGGGCATGGGCTGATCATGAGTTGGTGATGGATCCATATATATATTTTTCAGAGAGGGTGATTGGGCAGGAATGGGTTCATGAACTGGTGAAGGGACAAATGATGAACCTGGGTGACTATCAGATGGTTGCTTTCTTTTGCGAGACAACGAAGGAATAGGTTCGATTGGCTCGTTATCGTCTGACACTTGAATTTCTATGGGGATTACTGGGGGAATGTCAGTTGAAGAGGCAGGGACTCGAAGGTCATCAGCAGTTAAGGGCGTAACCCTCGTTTTCAGCTTCTTGATACGAAGGACTCATGCCCATTCGTTTAAGGGTATGTCAAGCACACTCCCTCAAGATGGAACAGGTTCCGATGGTGTAGGAGTACGTGCAAATGAAGGATTTATTTCTGGGTTGACTTTAGGGTCTGTCTCTGGACGAATAGATCTAGATCTCCTAACAGCTCTCTTTTTTCGATGAGGCTTCAGTGATTCCTCGGGTGGAATGGGCTCATCGGTTTGTGGTTAATTGATTAGAGTTTCGGCAGTGGGTGTTTCAGTAAGGGGAGGGTCGGCTTGAGGGGATTCTTCTGTTGGGAAATCTTCATTCACATCCGTGGTCTTCCCAGCCAAAAAATCTTCAAAATCTTTCACCTCCGAAGAGTTCGGTTTGACCAAAGACACTGCACGGATTATATAGCAACAAATTAGAGTTAATATTATCAAAGATTTCAAGGAATTGGGCAAAAAGAGCAGTTCGATACTTACATTTATGATCATATAGCCACGCTTGTTTGGAAAGGAGCCTATATTTCCACTCTTCCTTCGGGAAATTTTCAAAAAGCTCTATCATTTCAGCCTCACGTTCTTCAGGAATATCTCCGAAGTCTGCAGAGACTTTGTCTTGAATAGACCAATCCGGCAGAGAAGAAACTTCTGGCCCCTTGATGAAGAACCATCCCTTATGCCATCCCTTGTTGCTAGAGGGGGTAGAAACCAGGGATCGCCTTTCAAACTTCTCTCCTGCCTTCGACGATTGTTTACCCAGGACCTTAAACCCCTTTTCTCGGGTTTGGCTGATCTTGTAGACCGTAAAGAAGAAATCGAGAGTAGGCTCAACACCTAATTTATGGCAGAAGGCGATGAAGGCCAAAATGTGAATATATGAATTCGGCACCAATTGGGTGAACCCCACACCAATAAACCCTAAGAGAGTTACCAAGAAAGTATGGAGAGAGAATCGAACCCCCTTATCGAGAACAGTCACTGGAACGACTGTCCATCCTTCTGGCCATTAGTACATTCGCTCCTCGGATCTAGGAGCTCTCACCAGATGGGTGTCTGGAATATGGCAGCGAGTCCGAATCTTCTTCAGCTCAACCTCAGTGACTGTTGATGGAGTGTTGGCATGAGGATATTGTTCCTTACACCTGAAGAATGCAGAAGGTGTGGGAAGAGGTTTTGGAGGTGGGACCTTCTTCACAGGAGTTGCATCCTTAGGGTTTGAACTTGAAGCGTCCTTATCAGGGCTTGGATTGGGCGGAACAGTGTTGATATGAGTTGTACGAATAGGAGAACTCTGATTCGTGTTTAGGACCACCATTGTTGAGATTTTGCAGAGAAAGGAAGAAAAGTCCAAAAGAGAGAGGAAAGGGCAAAAGTCTTCTGAATTTCAAATTGACAGATAAAACTGTCAAAATTGGTAAAGTTTGCTTTTTATACTGACGGTTGCACGATACACGAAGGCGGCACATTTAATTAACAGTCATAATTATGAATCTGAAAGGGTGGCATCCGGGTTAAGTCTCAAGCATTTTTTTTATTGGGCCTCTTATACCGGGTTAGTTTCAATTATTTTCACTATGGGCCTTTAATAGATCCTTTCATATCATAAGACCATTTATAGTTTCTTATTAAACAGTTTGTTTAATAAAAAACTAGGGGGCAATGTTGGGTCATAATATTTTACTTATTGGGCTAATTGGATTGGGCCTGTTTATTTGATTAATCCACCGGATTGTTATCATTGGATCCTAAAGTTATTGGGCCTAGTCACTATTTTATTTTTGTTAAGTCTTTATAATATCGGGTCGGATTAATGGACTGACCCATCATATATTTAAATATCTTCATCTTTGACCGGTAATGATGAAAAGGAAGAGTTGTTGACCGAAAGTCTGCAGATCATTAATGTGGATGGGATTATAGTCGGCCGGCGGGATAGACAATGCAGGAAAAAGGTGACACCGCATGCGATCGGCAGAGATCAACGAGGAGGAGGGGGGACCGTGGTCTCATTTGCCAGTTGTGGGTAAACGAAAACGAGTCTGAGAGTATAACATAGCAAGGAAGTCTTCAAGCAAAAGGTAACTGATATTTTTTTCTCTCTTAATACACTAGATATTTTATCCTCCATTGTTAACCCTTGTGATCGCCTGTACTGACTCTCACGCCTAAGCTATCCCCCGACGGTAGAAGCCGTCAAGCTTGTGGTGTTGATCATGTTTACTGTGCAGGATCAGGACGTCTTACGTGATTGGGACGTAGCAGAAGATCTTGGCGTTAACAATATGCATATATATATATATATATATATATATTATAATATTATTATTTAAAAAATCATAATATATATTTTAAATGAATATTTTATCGAAGAACTAATTGTAATTCCACAGAAAATATGCCAAACTTTTAACAATTATTTCATGCTAAAAATTTCATCATTTATATCCACATAAAATAAATAAATCCATCATTAATCCACATCAAATAAATATTTTCTTATCATATAAATCAATAATTAATTATTTATAAATAATATTACAGAATCACAATTATGACAACCAGGCCGTTCCCAGGAAAGAGGTGACCAAAACTCTCCTTAACAGAACTTTCTAGACATTGTCAATAATGCTATCTAATAATATTATTTAAATAATATGAATTATTGATTTGATAATGGGAAATACTGTGCAGTGACAATTATTGAAATAACAATAATATAAAATATCAACGCAGTAATTATTGAATCAATAAAATAAAATATTGAACAGTAATTATTGTAACAATTATTGAGTAATGCCTTCTTACATAAGAATCAATAATTCAAAATATACATACCTTGTGATACTGCAAATGCTTCTTTGTCTGACCATGACATATTCACGATATTTTAACCATATGGTAATCCAACAGTGTTAATTCAGTAATAATTACGTCGTTATTTATAAAAACTCATATTTATCGTTTTCTTCATCCGATCGTTATTTTATTATGGGGCCCACAAATGACTGCGCCGTCGTACGGATATTCCCGACAAGAAGAATATTCCACGACCAAACGAATATTTCTCGACAACAATAAATATTTTATAACCACTTGCTTATTTTATAAAATTTGCACATTTCACCCATAATCAAATTATTATATCAATTAACACCTTTTTATTTCAAAATAATGAATATAGGAAATAAAATTTTATTTATAAAAATTTGGGGTCTTACATCATCAGTTTTAATCTTCAACTAATGATATCCGGAACGAAGATCAATCTTTGAAAAGAATTTGGCTCCTTATAACTGGTCAAACAGGTCATCAATGCGAGGCAATGGGTACCTATTTTTTATGGTGACATGATTCAACTCCCGATAATCTATACAAAGTCGCACCCCAAGGAGACGTACTAGGACGAATGAAACCAATGTCTAACAATTCCTGCAATTGGGTCTTTAACTCTTGAAGTTCAATAGGAGCCATTCTATATGGGGCTTTGGAAAGGGGTTTTGTACCAGGTTCAAGGTCAATACAAAATTCAATTTCTCGCTCTGGGGGTAGGCCAGGAAGTTCTTCAAAGAATACGTCAGGAAATTCATTAATAATAGAAATATCATTCAAAATTGACGTATTTTTATTTAAATCCGTAACATGAGCTAAGAAAGCTTGACATCCGTTTTTCAAAAAATGAATAGCTTTATGGCTTGAGATGACAGTGATTGATTTTAATGGTTTGGTTGCTTGAATTCGCATAATAGGTTGGTTAGGAATATGAAAGTTAACAACTTTATGAACATAATCAATTTTTACATGATGAGTAGTTAACCAATCAATCCCTAGAATTACATCAAATGCAAGTATTTTCAATGAAATAAGATCGACAAGTAATGTGAGGGTACCTATTTGAACCAAACAAGACTTATAAACAGTGGTTGTAATAAAGGTTTCTCCCAACGGAGTTTCAACAAATAAGTCAAAGTCTAATTTCTCCGGAGTCAAATTTAAACGTTGAGCGCAAGTAGGAGAAATAAAAGAATGGGTAGAACCGGTATCAAATAAGGTATAGACTTTGCTAGAGTTTATGATAAGCTTACCCATGATGACCTCGTTCTGGTTCCTTGCTTTTTGGGAGGTCACGACAAACGCTCTCCTCTTACTACTGGCTTTGACTATTCGGGACTACTTTTGGTGCCTCTTTTTCTCACCTAGACTTGTCTTCAAAGAAAAAAAAATCGGGCTAGGTGACCTTCTCTTCCACAATTGTAACACGCTTTGACTGACATCGCTAGCTTTGGACTGATGTGTCCCTTCCCTCCGTATTTGAAGCATATGATAGATGGTCGTTCTCCTTCCTTAACAACGGGTGATGGTGCTGACGTCTTTCCATCATTATTGAATCTCCTCTTCTTGAAATGTCCATTCTTATTATTTTGGCCATGATTACCACCGAAGTGGTTACCATTTCTGGCATGTTGATTCCTTCCACGCTTATTGTCACCGCTTTGATGACTGTTATCACTGGTATTATCATTTTGCCAGCTGCTCTCTTTTGGTTGGGTTGACTCATTATCACGCTCCAATAACTGAGCCCTATTAACAATATCTGAATACAAACATAGTTTATGAGAGATAAGATATTGACGTATATCAGGTTTCAAACCTCTTAGAAACATTCGCGTCATTCTCTCCTCATTATCAACCAAATGGGATGCAAACCGAGACAACTCGGCAAACTTGGCTTCGTACTGTGATATGGTCATGTTGTTTTGCTCCAGCTTTATGAACTCTACCTCTTTCATGTGACGAATATTTTTTGGAAAGTACTTGTCGTTGAAAAATTCTTGGAACTTCTCCCAAGTCATCTTCAGTGCGACAGGTTGAGTACATTTTACAGATTCCCACCAGTAATCTGCCTCTGCTCGCAACATGAAGGTGGCAAAGGGAACCTTTTGCTCCTCGGAGCAACCCAAGACATCAAATATCTTGCAGATCTACTTTATCCACGTCTCCGCCTCAAGTGGTTTTTGCTCTCCAAAAAACTCCGGTGGTCCCAGTTCCTTGAACTGCTTAGCGGTGACCGTCCGAGAGTTTCCAGTGTTTCCACCTGCATTTTGGACAGGAGCCACTCTCGCTTGATGTTGCATGAATTGCATAAAGCCTCTAAAGATTCCATCATTCATCATTTGGTCAGTGTTGTTGTTTGCATAAGGATTATCGCCTTCCTGATGCACATTATCCTGATTATTGATCTGTGGTGACTCAACGGTCTCATGTGCTCCATTACTATTCTCAACATTCTCAGATGTCATTTTCAAATACAACCATAAAACAAGGGTTAATTAACATATCACATATTATCCCTATACTTTGACCGACCAATTCAATACCAAATAAACTTAGGTAGGTCATACTAGTGAAGGAATTCCCCGTCTTTCCCCTCCTAGTTCTAGTTTCACATCTCAGCCAGGGATCATATCCCTAAGCTTTGATACCAACTGTGACGCCCCCAAAATAGGTATACATCACCCATCTTGAGTCGCCAAATACATGGTACAAAATTCAAATACAACTTAATTATACAACAGTCGTGTAAAATATGACAAAACATAATCTAAGAATTTTAATAAGAATATTGTAATCTAGACAATATCCACACTCAATGGAGTCCTCATTACATTTATTGTCACACTATTTAATGTAATAGTGAGGACTACTAATGCTATCATCCTGACCAGCCACCCATTCCCCGACTAGTCCCGCCCACGCTCTCATTTCTGAAGAGAACAATGAAAGCAAAAGGGTGAGCTCAACTAGCCCAATGAAGAAATATTATGACTAAGATAATGCGTAATAAATTTTTCGTTAGCTTCTGCAGCAATGTTAAACCCGATACAATATAACAAACATCAAGTTTAACTACGGATGAAACAAGAAATCCATTAGAAGAGTCAAGTAGAGAATAAAATCTACTATCTTCTATGATTTAAAAGGTTTTTCATCACTTTTATCGCTGAGACTCAGCTTAATAAATAATCCACATCATCGAATCACCCCTGCACTACGACCAAAGATATTCTTTAGTATCACGACCACAAATTATCCATGCACTACGGGCCAATGATATTTGTGTTTTCATTAATGGTCATGATCATGCCAACAACTGTCCATCAATGCACTACGGGCCAATGAGGACTTTTACCACATCATTTGTAACATTACGGTCATGATTATACCGAATGATCCGTGGTCATAATCATACCAAGTCCATCTATGCACTACAGGCCACAGATGACTTTCAACAGAATATAAACATGTGGATGATGACAATGATATAGGAATTCAATAAAACAAGTTCAAGAATAAATTTTTAAAGATTTATAATCTAATTTATCCAGAAATCAATAATGTCCATATTGTCAACATGATACTTCTTTGTAGAGTAAACTTCAATAATGCTCAGAAGAATATTTCCATGAAAAGATACTGGATGAAGCGCAAATATCAAGGATATTCCACTAATTTCATGGAGTATAGAAGCCAAAACTTTAACCAACTGAGTATACTACAGAATGGAATAACAAAAGAATTCACCAGGCATGTGATAGACCACACAGACAAGTTATTCCAACAGAATAATAAATAATGGAACCAGGTCATGCGTAAACGCATGCACAGATGATATTCCAAATGTAATAATAAATAATGGAACCAGTCATGCGTAAACGCATTGCACAAAGATATTCCAATGAATAATAAAATGGAACCAGTTCATGCGTAAACGCACAAACAGGATATTCCAATGTAAATAATAAAGAATGGAATAACGAAGACTTCACCGGGCATGCGATATACCGCATGCATGTGTTATTCCAATGAATAATAAATAATGGAACTGTGTCATGCGTAACGCATGCATGTGATGTTCCAACGAGAATAATAAATAATGGAACAATAGAAGAATTTCACCATGTATGCGGTACTTCGCATAAACAGGTTATTCTAACATAATAATAAAGAATGGAATAACAGAAGAATTTCACCATGTATACGGTAGTCCGCGTATACAGGTTATTCCAATAGAATAATAAGGGATGGAATAACAATAGCTCTCTTCATGAATACGAAAGAAATAATACCCCTTACCTTAGAAAGAAACTGGATACTGGAGTAGAGAGGTAGCCGACTTCTCTTCTTCTTTCTCTCTATAATTTTTCTTTATAATAATTGCTCTATAGCTTGAGTGAATTGGTGAAGAATAATGAAGAAATGAGCTTCTATTTATAGGAAAATATAGTTTCGATATTTGCACATTTTGGGGCTCAGAATATTACAGTATAATACCTTCCTGTTTTCCTTTATTTTTAATTTAGTCCTGCGAGTATTATCAAACTTGCACCACCTCCCCTAATAGTAACAAGAATGTGAATCAATAGTACACACATGTGAACAAATAGTTATAATCATGTGAATTAATAGCAATTAAGTACTCATTTATCCTATTAATTACCCGACTGGTCAGTATAACTTCCAGACATCCATTAATACCGAAATAAATGTCGATTTCCACTAACACTAATAATTTCAACACAATGGAACTATCAATTTCATCTTTAATCAACACGAACTTATTCATCATTAATATTATAACTTACAATATTTAACAACCAGGTCGTTCCCAGGAAAGAGGGGGCTTTCCGATAAGGATCTCTCTGTATTGGCGCGCAATTAGATGACCAAACCTCTCCTTGACAAAACTTCTAGACATTATAAATATTGCAATTTAATAATATGAATAACTTTGTCGTCTCAATTATTAATTTAATAACATAAAATGCAGATGATACTGTGACAATAATTGAATCAATAATATAAGAGATATGATGCAGCAATTACTATAGCAATAATTGAGTGACTTCTCACGTAAGATCAATAACCAATACTGTGGTGCTACTATGCAACCAATGCCATTCATCGCATTACTTTTACTAATGTGGGTAGTTCAACAGTTTTAACGGTAAAATTTTCGTTGTTATTTTTATAAAAAGATAATTCTGTCGTTTTTTAACTACGACAATACTTCCGTTGTGGGGTCCACCAATGATTGTGTCATCGTACGAATATTCCCTGTTAAAATGAATATTTATAACCACTTGCTTACTTTGCAAAATTTGTAAATATTACCCACAACTATAACATTATATCAAATCCACACAATAATATTTAAAAATATATTTTGAGAAAATATTCTTTATTCATAAAAGTTGGAGTCTTACATTACCTGTATGGGGAGAAAGTGGAGATCTAAATGGATCATAAAAGCGAATGTTATATACGGGTATGATCATACCATACAATACCATCCTGGAAAAGCGAATGTGGTAGCTGACGCATTGAGTAGAAGATCATATACGGGTACGAGTGTGATATTGTCAATGCAAAGTCCCATTTTGTATGACTTGCAAAGGATGGAGATAGAGTTAAAGACTCTAGGGACCCACGTGATGATGGTAAATATACGAGTAGAACCGACTTTAATTGATAAAGTTAAAGCTGCTCAAGCTACGGACCTGGAGCTGATGCGTATGAAGAAGAAAGTATAAGAAGGTGTTGTTCCAGAAGCAAGGATCGATGAAGAAGGAATACTTTGAGTTAACTCCAGACTTTGTGTTCCAAACGATCCTGATTTAAAGTATAAGATCATGATGGAGGCGCACAACACACCATTTGCAATCCATCCTGGGAGTACCAAAATATATCATGATCTTCGATATACATTTTGGTGGAGCAATATGAAGAGAGAGATAGCGGAGTTTATCTCAAGGTGTCGAACTTGTCAACAAGTCAAGGTAGAACATCAAATGCCAAAAGGTCCATTGCATCCACTTGAAATTCCAGAATGGAAGTGGGTGCACATTACCATAGATTTTGTTACTAGTCTTTCCAAGGTTTCTCAAGGCATAAATGCGATTTGGGTCATTGTTGATAGATTGACCAAGTCTGCTCATTTCTTACCTATACGAGAAACTTATACACTTGAACGTTTTGCTCGTATATACATAAATGAGATTGTAAGACTGTATGGCATACCAGTATCAATAGTTTTTGATCGAGACCCAAGATTCACTTCACGATTTTGGGTTAGTTTGCAAAAAGCTATGGGCACGAATTTATGATTTAGTTTGTCATATCATCCTCAAACGGACTGGCAGTCGGAGAGGACTATTCAAACTCTTAAGGATTTATTAATACTTTGTGTCCTTAACTTCAAAGGAAATTGGGACAAGTTCTTGCCATTAGTGGAATTCTCCTATAATAACAGTTATCAAGCAAGTATTGGCATAGCTCCATTTGAGGCGTTGTATGGACGCAAGTGTCGTTCTCCAGTATGCTGGGACGAGGTAGGTGAAGCAACGTTGTTGGGACCAGAGTTGGTACATATGACTACGGAAAAGATTCAAATGATTCGACAACGTATAAAAACCTCACAAGATCGACAAAAGAGTTATGATGATCTTCATCGAAAGGACGTGGAATTCAATATCGGAGATCATGTGTTGTTACGTGTTGCTCCATGGAAAGGAGTTACGAGATTTAGAAAGAGAGGAATGCTCAATCCTCGATTCATTGGCCCATTTGTAATCCTCGATCGAGTAGGAACTGTGGCATATAGACTCACCTTACCGCCAAGTATGTCTCGTGTTCATAACATTTTCATATATCTATGTTACGTAAATATATGAAAGACCCGAACAATATTATTGAATCAGAACCGGATGAGATAGCAGAAGATTTAACGTATGAAGTGGTACCTGTTAAAATCTTAGATAAAAAGGATCATATTCTACGCTCCAAGGTTATACCTCAAGTCAAAGTTTTGTGGAGAAACCACGATGTGGAGGAAATGACCTGGTAGTTAGAATCTGAAATAAAATCAAGGTATCCTCACCTCTTCGACATATCAAGTACGTACCCTAATTTCGAGGACGAAATTTCATAAGAAGGGGAGGTTGTAAGACCCTAACTCTTTTTTAAATAAAGAATAATTTTTCTCGAAACATATTTTTGAATATTATGGTGTGGATATGATATAATGTTATAGTTGTGGGTAATATTTGAAAATTTTGCAAAGTAAGCAAGTTGATATAAAATATTCGATTAGTTAAAGGAATATTCGTTTTAGCGAGAAATATTAAATGATTTACTCAAGACAATCATTAGTGGACCCCACAACTGAAGTATTGTCGTAGTCAGAAAATGACAGAAATATCTTTTTATAAAAATAATGGTGAAAGTTTTACTGTTAAACTATTGAACTACCCGGTGGTAAAAGTACAGTAATATGCGTGGTTGCATAGTAACACATGGTATTGATTATTGATGCTTACGTAAGAAGCCACTCAGTTTACTCAATTATTGCTACTGTAATTGTTGCATAGTATCTCACGTTATTTTATTCAATTATTATTATAGTATCATCTGCATAATATTTTATATTATTAAATTAATAATTGAGATAACAAAGTTATTCATATTATTATTTGTAATATTGGCGATGTCTAGAAAGTTCTATCGAGGAGAGGTTTGGTCACCTAATTGCGCGCCAATAGGGAGAAATCCTTATTGGAAAGCCCCCTCTTTCTTGGGAATGATCTGGTTGTTAAATATTGTGAGTTATAATATTAATGATGAATAATTATTGAAGTGTTAAGAATGTGTTTATTGAAGATAAGTGAATTACAATAGTTAGAGGGGAATAATGCAAACTTGGAAAACTTTAGGGGTACTAAAGTGTAATAGTAAATCAATCTGGACCATCGGTGGTTGTTTTAAAAGTAAATCAATCTGGACTGTCGGTGGTGTTTTTAAAAGTAAATTAATCTGGACCGTCGGTGGTGGTTTTAAAAGTAAATCAATCTGGACCGGTGGTGGTTTTAAAATTAAATCAATATGGACCGTCCGTTTTAATAGTAAATCAATCTGGACCGTTCGTGAATTAGTTACTATATAGTCATTTCTCCTATAAATAGAAGCTTAATTCTTCTTTCATTCTCACCAATTCACTGAGATTCACAAGAGACACTATAGAGAGAGAAACTATAGAGAGCAAGAAGAAGAGTATTCTACTACTTCACTATTGCGCAAGATCCAAATTCTCTACTAAGGTAAGGGGTATTATTTCTTTTGTATTCATAAGGAATACTATTTTTCGTATTCGTCCTTTAATATGTCGGAATAACCTGTCTACGCAGATTACGTACCATATGACAGGTGAAAATCCATTTGCAGTTTCGTATGTTATTTCTTTTCATATTCTTAAATCTAAACTTACTATGGTAAGTATTGCATCAATAATCCTTGAAATTAGTGGAATATCCTTGAGTTTTGCGCTTTATCCAGTATTGTTTCATTAGAATATTGATATGAACTCTCTTATTAAATATCAATATTTTTACCGGGGTACTATTCACTAAAATATTATTCACTCGGGTATTCGGGGCACTTTTCATGCCAGAGTACTACTCACGGGTTACTATTCATCTGGTTACTATTCACTCAAATATTATTCACTTGGGTATTCGGAGCACTTTTTATGTCGGGATACTATTCACGGGGTACTATTCCTGAAGTACTATTCATAGGATACTATTCACGAGGTACTATTCATCGAAAAAATTATTTCTTTACTGTCCAAATTATTTTTAATATATGAATATTATTCTTGAATTTTAGTCCACAAAGCAATATCATGTTGACAATTTGGACATTATTAAATTTTGGATAAATTAAATTATAAATCTTTAAAATTTATCTTTTGCTTTTATTTAATTGAATTCTTATATCATTGTCATCATCTTCATGCTTATATTGTAATGAAAGTCATCATTGGCCTGTAGTGCATTGATGGACAGTTGTTGGTATGATTATGACCAGGGATTATTTGGTATAGTCATGAGCATTGATGATTACATAAATATCCTTGCCCCGAAGTGCAGGGATGATTCGATGATGTGGTTTATTTATTAAGCTGAGTCTCAGCGATAAAGTTGATGAAAAACTTTTTAAATTATAGAAGATAGTAGATATCATGCTCTACTTGACTCTTCTAATGGATTGCTTGTTCCGCTGCAGTTAAACTTGGTGTCTATTATATTCTATCAGTTTAACATTGTTGAAGGCTAACGATAACTTATTCTGCATTATCTTAGTCATAATATTTCTTACTGGGCTAGTTGAGCTCCCCCTTTTGCTTTCATTGGTCTCTTCAGGAAATGAGAACATAGCCGGGACTAGTCGGGGAACAGAGTGATGATCCGAGATGGTGCATTAGTAGTCCTCACTATTCTGTGAAATAGTGTGATAATAATTGTAATGAGGACTCCATTGAGTGTGGATATTGTCTAGAAGACAATATTCATTTTAAAATTCTCAGCTTAGGTTTTGTCATATTTTACACGACAGTTGTATAATTAAGTTGTATTTGAATTTTGTACTATGTATTTAGCGACCCAAGATGGGTGATGTATACCTATTTTGGGGGCGTCACAGTTGGTATCAAAGCTTAGGGATATGATCCCTGGCTGAGATGTGAGACAAGAACTAGGAGGGGAGGGAGAGACGGGGAATTCCTTCGCTAGTATGACCTACCTAAGTTTATTTGGTATTTAATTGGTCGGTCAAAGTATAGGGATAACATGTGACATGTCAATTAACCCTTGATTTGTGGCAGTGTTTGAAAATGGCATCCGAAAATGTTGAGATCAACAATGAAGCACATGAGACCATTGAGTCACCAACGATCAATACCCAGGATAACGTGTAAAAGGAAGACAATAATCCTCAAGTAAATAACAACACCGATCAAATGATAAATGATGGGATGTTCAGAGGCTTTATGCAATTCATGCAACATCGTAAAGGGTGAGCTCAACTAGCAATTCATGTTCAGAGGCTTTATGCAATTCATGTTTAGAGGCTTTATGCAATTCATGCAAAGAGTGAGCTCAACTAGCCTAGTAAAGAATATTATGACTAAGATAATGCAGAATAAATTATCGTTAGCCTTCAACAGTGTTAAACTGATAGAATACAATAGACAACAAGTTTAATCATGCAATGAACAAACAATTCATTAGAAGAGTCAAGTAGAGCATGATAGCATCTACTATCTTCTATGATTTAAAAGTTTATCATCAATTTTATCACGAGACTCAAATCAATAAATAATTCACATCACTGAATTATTCACGCACTACGGGCTAAGGATATTCATTATTATCACATCCATGCACTACGGGCCAAGGATATTCGTATTATCACCAATGGTCATGATTATACCGATACATAGTCATAATCATACCAATCAACAGTCCATCTATGCACTACGGGCCAAAGATGACTTTTATCACAATATAAGCATGAGGATGATGACAATGATATAAGCATCTATCAAACGAAATCAAGGATAAATATTAAAGATTTTTAATTTATCTAAAGTTTAAAAATGTCCAAATTGTCAACATGACAATTTCTTTGTCGAGTAAAATTCAAGAATAATATTCATGTATCAAAAATAATTTGGACAGAAAAGAAATCAATTTTTTGAGTGATAGTACTCGGGTGAATAGTACCCCGTAAATAGTACCCCGGCATGAAAAGATTAAATTTTAACAAGAATGTTCAGAAAAATATCATTGTGAATCGATACTAGATGAAACACAAATTTCAAGGATATTCTACTAATTTCAAGGAGTATAGAAGCAATACTTAACAAAATGCGTGTAGAATCCGGAATTTGAAATGAAATAATATTACCTATATACTACAGAGTATGGAAGAAAATATTATTTCTTACAAATATTGAACAAAAATAATATCCTTTACCTTAAAAGGAGAGTATTTCTGACTGGTAGGGCGGGGATATTCTTGAAGAAAACTTGTACTATTTTCTACGCACAAAGCTTCCTTAAACTCTAAAGAAATCAAAATTATAGAAGAAGAATTCTCTGATTCTTTTATGATTTTCAATTCTAAATTAAGAATCCTATTTATAGGGGAATGGTAAGATACTATTAAGGAAAATAAATCACGAATCGCACAAAGAAATCAAATCACTAAGCTAATTCATTCTGGTTGAAAAAAATTTACGATTTACCACAAAGACTATGCAAACACTATATTTATAATAAAATATAATATATTCTATTTTATATAAAAAAAACAAAACTTATAATAATAATAATAATAATAATAATAATAATAATAATAATAATAATAATAATAATAATAATATTAATAGTCACCCCCGTGACTCCCCCAATTCCCAGGCCCGAATTCCCACTAACATATATATATATATAACAAAACTGAGATAACTTTCTACCGACAGTTTTGAAAAATGGGTAAGTGGAGGTCCATATAATAAGCAAAATTTATAACAATTACTTCATAAAATACCCCTCTATTTATCTCAATTCACTTGGCTTCTGATAAGTGGGTTTTATACCTACTTATTGGATATCAATTCACAAGAACTACGCCCATCTCAAGTACATTTTAGTGTGTTTTAGTTGCATTTCGTGTCATTTCGCATTGCATGTATTGAGGACTCTTTTGGTGTAAAACTCCAGGAAAATGGCATAGCTCGGTGATGGTATGTGGTATGAGATCAGTGATGTCATGGCACGAGGGTCAGTTGGACAGAAGAAATGGAGCATCGATGGACAACGAAGCAAAAGCAGCATGTCAAAGGTTCATTAGCAATATGACAAGAAAACAATAATAGTAGAGCACAAAAGTGCAGAGTTCAGGAGTCGTGCGGCCAAAAGAGCTAGGAAGCATGTGACCGCGCCACACACCGCAGAGCTGGAAAGACATCATCATACCGCTACCGCGATGCATTAGAGCCACACACTGACGCCAAGCACTTCGTTGATCAAGTCACCGATTTTATTTTAATTTTTAAAATTGAAGAGTTTGAGTTGGTTAAAAACTATTCTGGTTGGTACCAGATGTATCATCTATTGTTTTTACGTGTTTTTCATAATATAGAACTAGGGTTTTACGCTTTGAGCGAATTTCCAATGTGAAGCCAAGCATAGACTTAATATTTTCTACTTCTCCTTTGGAATTCAATCATTGTGGATGACTTACATTTATGTTGCTGGAGATTATTGAGGATTTGAATATCACGTTTGGATTATAATCAGCAATTGGGTTTGATCAATTCTATCTTCTCTTTTTCAATTGTTTATTTATTTTCCATGTGTTGCTTTGATCCGATAATGGCTTTCGGTTCAGCGATGAACTAAACTCCATTATGGGATTCTAACGGATTTTAATATGTAGTCTAATTGATTGCTTGATTGTTGGATTGTTAGCGTATCATCAGGAATTTCTATTATGGTTGATTTGATTGCATGAATGCTTGATCACCATTCATCTTATGTGCTTGTATGGAGTTGAAAAATAACATGCGAGTATGATTGTAATCATGATAGCATGCGTATCTGGGGCTGATTTGCTTAGCTTTGTATTTCGTGAACCAGATAGAAATATACTATTTCACTGTGTGAGTTATGTAAGGGCTTGTGCTTAGATTCAATATGGCTGCAATTTCACATAGAAATATAGTGGGGTTGGTTTTATTGAAGATTACATGATGTCTATTGTATGTGGATGTTCTGTAAGTAGGTCATAATACATTGAAAAATGGTTATGTCTACGTTCGTGCTCTTGGCTAATTTTCTGTGATACGTGAACAGTCTTGCATGATGGTGATATTTAGATGAACTATGTGACGCCCCCAAAATAGGTATACATCACCCATCTTGAGTCGCCAAATACATGGTACAAAATTCAAATACAACTTATGTGACGCCCCCAAAATAGGTATACATCCCCCATCTTGAGTCGTCAAATACATGGTATAAAAATACAAAATACAACTGTCGTGTAACATACGACAAAACATAAGCTAAGAATTTAAACAAGAATATTGCCTTCTAGACAATATCCACTCTCAATGGAGTCCTCATTACATTTATTGTCACACTATTTAACAGAATAGTGAGGACTACTAATGCTATCATTTGGACCGTCACTCCGCTCCCCGACTCGTCCCCAAATATATTCTCATTTCAAGAGAATAGTGAAAGAAAGGGTGAGCTCAACTAGCCCAAAGAAGAAATATTATAACTAAGATAATGCAGAATAAATTATCATTAGTCTTCAACAATGTTAAACTGATAAAATACAATAGACATCAAGTTTAACTGCAGCGGAATAAACAATCCATTAGAAGAGTCAAGTAGAGAATAAAATCTACTATCTTCTATGATTTAAAAGGTTTTTCATCACTTTTATCGCTGAGACTCAACTTAATAAATAACCCACATCATCAAATCATCTATGCCCTACAGGCCAAGGATATTCATTAGTATCACAACCACAAATTATCCATGCATTACGGGCCAAAGATATTCATGTATTCATCAATGGTCATTATCATGCCAACAACTGTCCATTAATGCACTACGGGCCAATGAGGACTTTTACCACATCATTTGTAACATTACGGTCATGATTACACTGAATAATCCCTGGTCATAATCATACCAAGTCCATCTATGCACTACAGGCCACAAATGACTTTCAACAAAATATAAACATGAGGATGATGACAATGATATAAGAATTCAATAAAACAAGTTCAAGAATTAATTTATCCAGGAAATAATAACATCCAAATTGTCAACATGATACTTCTTTATGGAGTAAAATTCATGCACCAAAAATAATTTGGACAGAAAAGAATCAATTTTTTATCGTGAATAGTACTTCAGGAATAGTACCTCGTGAATAGTACCCCGACATGAAAAGTACTCCAAATACCCGAGTGAATAATATTCGGGTGAATAGTAATTTGGGTGAATAGTAACCCATGAATAGTAACTCGTGAATAGTATTCTGGCATGAAAAGTGCTCCGAATATCCGAGTGAATAATACTAGAGTGAATAGTAATCGGGTGAATAGTAATCCATGAATAGTAACTTGTAACAGAAAATACCAAATAAAATGATATTTCATGACGAGTACAAAAGAAATGATATCTCATATGAGTATAATAGAATATACGAAACTGCAAATGAATTTTCATCCGCCATGCGGTAATCCACGTAAACAGATCATTTCCAAAATTTAATAAAGAATGAATACAAAGGATCATTCACCATGCATGTGGTAATCCACATAAACAGGTTATTCCAACAGAATAATAAAGAATGGAATAACAGAAGGATTCACCATGCGTGTGATAGACTACACACACAAAAGTTATTCCCAATGTAATAATAAATAATGGAACAAATCCCAGAAACGCACGCATGCATGATGTGATATTCACCAAATAATAAATAATGAAACCAGTCCGGCGTAAAATGCACCGACAGGATATTTCAAATGTAATAATAAAGAATGGAATAACAACAGAAATCACCATGCATGCGGTGCCAGATTGACAAAGTTATTCTAATGTAATAATAAAGAATGGAATAATGTAAGTTCTCTTCATGAATATGAAAAAAATAATACCCCTTACAAGTACAACAAATAATATCCCTTACCTTAGAATAAAGCTGGATACTGGAATAGAGAGGGAGCAGACTTCTCTTCTTCTTTCTCTCTATAATTTCTCTCTATAATAATTACTCTATAGCTTTGGTGAATTGGTGAGAAATGAAGGAAGAATGAGCTTCTATTTATAGAAAAATATAGTTTCGATAATTGCACGTTTTGGGGCTCAAAAAATTAAAATACAATACTTCTAACTTTTCTTTCATTTTTAATTTAGTCCTGCAAGTATTATCAAACTTGCACCACCTCCCCTAATAATAAATCATGTGAATCAATAGTTCAATCATGTGATTCAATAGTTATAATCATGTGAAAATACGAAATATAGTATAGTACCTCCATCTATACCTCCCTTTTTAACTTAGTCATGCAAGTATTATCAATCTTGCACCAACTCCCCTAATAGTAAGTGAATGTGACTCAATAGTACACACATGTGAATAAATAGTTATGTGAGCATGTGAATTAGTAGCAATTAATTGCTCATTTATCCGATAAATTACTAGATTTATCAATATAACCCCCAGACATCAATTATCATCGGAATAGATGTCGATTTCAACTAACACCAATAATTCCAACATAATGGAACTATCAAATTCATCTTTAATCAACACGAACTTATTCATCATTAATATTATAACTCACAATATTTAACAACTGTGTCGCTCCTGGAAAGAGGGGGCTTTAGATAAGGATTTCTCCTTATCAAGCGCCGCAATTAGGTGATTAAACCTCTCCTCGATGTAACTTCTAGACATTGTAAATATTTAATTTAATAATGTGAATAACTTTGTCGCCTCAATTATTGATTTAATAATATAACATATTATGCGGATGATAATTGTGACAATAATCGAATCAATAATATGAGAGATATGATGCAAAGAATTATCGTAATAATAATTGAGTATAATTGGTGACTTATCACATAAGCATCAATAATCAATACTGCAGTGCTACTATGCAACCACGCCAGACATCGCATTTTTTATTAATGAAAGTAGTTCAATAGTTTTAACGGTAAAACTTCCGCCGTTATTTTCATAAAAATAATTACTGCTTTTTATTACTACGACAATACTTGAGCCAATAGGGTTCACCAATGATTGTGTCGTCGTACGGACATTCCCGACAAAAAGAATATTCCCCGACCAAACGAATATTATATAACAACTTGCGTACTTTACAAAATTTATAAATATTATCCACAACTATAACATTATATTAAATTCATTCAAAAAAATATTTTAAGAAATTTAAATCTTTATTCATAAAATTTGGGGTCTCACAACTTAATTATACAACGGTCGTGTAAAATACGACAAATCATAATCTAAGAGTTTTAATAAGAATATTGTCATCTAGACAATATCCACACTCCATGGAGTCTTCATTACATTTATTGGCACACTATTTAACAGAATAGTGAGGACTACTAATGCTATCATATGGACCGTCACTCCGTTCCCCGACTAGTCCCTTTAGCTTACGCTCTCATTTCTCAAGAGAATAATGAAAGCAAAAGGGTGAGCTCAACTAGCCCAAAGAAAAATATTATGACTAAGATAATGCGGAATAAATTATCATTAGCCTTCAACAATGTTAAACTGATAGAATACAATAGACAACAAGTTTAACTGCAGCGGAACAAGCAATCCATTAGAAGAGTCAAGTAGAGTATAAAATCTACTATCTTCTATGATTTAAATAGTTTTTCATCAACTTTCTCGCTGAGACTCAGCTTAATAAATAAAATCGAATCATCCCTGCATCACGACCAAGGATATTCATGTAATCATCAATGGTCATGACTATACCGAATAATCCCTGGTCATAATCACACCAACAACTGTCCATCAATGAACTACGGGCCAATGAGGACTTTTACCACATAATTCATCACATTACGGTCATGATTATACCGAATAATCCCTAGTCATAATCATACCAAGTCCATCTATGCACGTAAGCCAAAGATGACTTTCATCACAATATAAGCATGAAGATGATGATAATGACATAATAATTCAATAAAATAAGTTCTAGGATAAATTTTAAAGATTTATAATTTTAATTTATCCAAAAATCAATAATGTCCAAATTGTCAACATGATACTTCTTTGTGGAGTAAAATTCAAGAATGCTCAGAAGAATATTTCCATGAAAAGATACTAGATGAAGCATAAATATCAAGGATATTCCACTAATTTCATTGAGTATAGAAGCCAAAACTTTAACCAACTGAGTGTAATAGAATATATGAAACCGCAAATGGATTTTTGCCCGCCATGAGGTAATCCACGTATACAGATCATTTCCACAATTTTATAAGGAATGAATACGAAGGATCATTCACCATGCATGCTGAGAATCCACATAGATGAGTTATTCCAAATGTAATAATAAAGATTGAATAATGTAAGAATTCACCAGCGCGTATGCAAGTTGATCCGCATGTACAAAGTTATTCCAATGTAATAATAAAGAATGGAACCAGTCATGCGTAATCCGCATGCATGTGATATTCCAAATGAATAATAAAGAATGAAACCAAAGTTATGCGTAATTACGCATGCATGTGATATTCCAACAGAATTCACCGGGCATGCGATAGAGCCCCATATGCATGTGTTTATTCCAACATAATAATAAAGAATGGAATAATGTAAGAATTTCACCACGTATGCGGTGCTTGATGTATGTGTTATTCCAACATAATAATAAAGAATGGAATAATGTAAGAATTTCACCATGTATGCGATGACGTCAGATGACAAAAGTTATTCCAACATAATAATAAAGAATGGAATAATGTAAGCTCTCTTCATGAATACGAAAGAAATAATACCCTTACCTTAGAAAGAAACTAGATAATTTGGAGTAGAGGTAGCAGACTTTTCTTCTTCTTTCTTTCTCTCTATAATTTTTCTCTATAATAATTGCTTTCTATAGCTTTAGTTAATTGGTGAGAAATGAAGGAAGAATGAGCTTATATTTATAGGAAAATATAGTTTCGATAATTGCACATTTTGGGGCTCAAATATTACAAGATAATACCTTCAACTTTTCTTTCATTTTTAATTTAGTCCTGCAAGTATTATCAAACTTGCACCACCTCCCCCCTAATAGTAAATAATGTGAATCAATAGTTCAATCATGTGAATCAATAGTTATAATCATGTGAAAATACGAATTACAAAGATAAGTACCTCCATCTATACCTCCATTTTTAACTTAGTCATGCAAGTATTATCAATCTTGCACCAACTCCCCTAATAGTACAAGAATGTGAATCAATAGTTCACACATGTGAACAAATAGTTATAATCATGTGAATTAATAGCAATTAATTACTCATTTATTCGATTAATTACCCGATAACTTCCAGACATCAATTATTATCGAAATAAATATCGATTTCCACTAACACTAATAATTCCAACACAATGGAACTATCAAATTCATCTTTAATCAACACGAACTTATTCATCATTAATATCATAACTCACAATATTTAATAACCGTGTCGTCCCTGTGAAAGAGGGGCTTTCCGATAAGGATTTCTCCTTATCATTGGCGCATGATTAGATGACCAAACCTCTCCTCGACGTAACTTTTAGACATTATAAATATTGCAATTTAATAATATGAATAACTTTGTCGCCTCAATTATTGATTTAATAATATATCATATTATGCAGATTATCTTTGTGACAATAATTGAATCAATAATATGAGAGATATGATGCGGCAATTATCGTAGTAATAATTAAGTATAACTAAGTGACTTCTCACGTAAGCATCAAAAATCTGGTGTTCTACTATGCAATAACACGTATTACTATACTTTTTACCGTCGGGTAGTTCAACAGTTTTAATGGTAACACTTTCGCCATTATTTATAATAAAAGATAATTACGCTGCTTTCTTACTACTACGACAATACTTCCGCTAGGGGTCCACCAATGATTGTGTCGTCGTATGAATATTCCCTGTTAAAATGAATATTTCCCGACCAATCGAATATTATATAACCACTTGCTTACTTTGCAAAATTTATAAATATTACCCACAACTATAACATTATATCAAATCCACACCATAATATTCAAAAAAATATTTCGAGAAATTTAAATCTTTATTAAAAAAATCTGGGGTCTCACAATCTCCCCTCCTTATGAAATTTCGCCCTCGAAATTTACATACGTACCTGGTATGACGAAGAGGTGAGGATACCTTGAATACCTTTATCGTCGAAAACATTACACGTTGCATACGTGCATACCTGATGTCCTCTGATTGCCTCTGAATACACATTAGTCCCTAAAATAGCCATTTTAGGCCTTGATACCGACCTCAAATATCAAAATATAAAGAATGAAAGTTTTAGGTGTACTCGTTATCTTTCCGAATCATCCTGAATAACTTCAATCGGAGTTTGTATGAATACGTTATGCCCAATTTACTAAAGGACGTCCGGACAGATTTTGGCTTAACACTTGACCAGCGCCTAGGCGCCCAAATTTGGCCTTGGGCAAGCGCCTAGGCGCCCAAGAACAGATTCTAAGCTCCGAGCCTAGTGCCTAGGCACTCGACCTTTGGCACTTAACTCTAATTTTCCAGATTTTGCAACTTTTGACACATATACTTCAAATCTTCACAACTTCTTCATCCGCTTATCTAATTAGTCCGCTGAGGCTATGGAAAGCTTGTAACATGCTCTACAAAACCACCCAAGACAAAGTTTTTACTAACAATGATACGTGAAAATGTTATGAACATGCAACATACTTGGTGGTAAAACGAGTCTATAGGCCACAGTTCCTACTCAATCGAGGATTTCAAATGGGCCAATTAAATCGAGGATTGAGCTTTCCTCTCTTTCCAAATCTCGAACTCCTTTTCATGGAGCAACACGTAACAACACACACGATCTCCAATATTGAATTCCACGTTTTTTGATGAAGATCGCCATAACTCTTTTGTCGATCTTGTGAGATTTTTATACGCTTTGGATCATTTGAATCTTTTCCGTAGTCATACGTATTCAAATCGTCCCAACAACGCTTGCTTCACCCACCTCATCCCAAAGATATTGAGAATGACACTTTCTTCCATACAACGCCTCAAATGGAGCCATGCTAATACTTGCTTGATAACTATTGTTGTAGGAAAACTTCACCAATGGTAAGAACTTGTCCCAACTTCCCTTGAAGTCAAGGACACAGAGTCTTAATAAATCTTCAAGAGTTTGAATAGTCTTTTCCGATCGCCTCATCCGCTTTGAGGATGATATGCCGAACTAAATCAGAACTGCGCCATAGCTTTTTTGCAAACTAACCCAAAATCTTGAAGTGAATCTTGGGTCTCGATCAAAAACTATGGATATTGGCATACCATGCAATCTTACAATCTCGTTTATGTACATACTAGCAACACGTTCAAGTGTATAAGTTTCTCGTATCGGTAAGAAATGAGTAGACTTGGTCAATCTATCAACAATGACCCAAATCGCATCTATGCCTTGAGAAACCTTGGGAAGACCAGTAACAAAATTCATGGTAATGTGTTACCACTTCCATTCTGGAATTTCAAGTGGTTGCAATGGACCTTTTGGCACTTGATACTCTGCCTTGACTCGTTGACAAGTTAGACACCTTGAGATAAACCCCGCTATCTCTCTCTTCATATTACCCCACCAAAATGTATGTCGAAGATCACGATACATTTTGGTACTCCCAGGATGGATTGCAAACGATGTGTTGTACGCCTCCATCATGAATTTATACATCAGGTTAGAATCGTTAGGAACACAAAGTCTGGAGTTGACTCAAAGTATTCCTTCTTCATCGATTCTTGCTTCCGAAATAGCACCTTCTTGTACTTTCTTCTTCATACGCATCAGCTTCAGGTCTGTAGCTTGAGCAACTTTAACTTTATCAATTAAAGTCGGTTCTACTCGTATATTCACCATCATCATATGAGTCCCTGGAGTCTTTAACTCTATCTCTGTCCTTTGTAAGTTATACAAAATGGGCCTTTGCGTTAAAAATATCGCACGCATACCCGCATATGATCTTCTTCTCAATGCATCAGCTACCACGTTCGCTTTTCCAGGATGGTATTGGATGGTATGATCATAATCTTTCAACAGCTCAAGCCATCGCGTGCATCTTGCATGTGTTGAGTTCCTTTTGAGTGAAGAAATATTTGAGGCTTTTATGATCCGTATAAATCTCCACCTTCTCTCCATACAGGTAATGCCTCCAAATCTTAAGCGTAAAAATGACTGTTGCCAACTCTAGATCATGAGTAGGATAATTCCTCTCATATTCTTTGAGTTATCATGAGGCATAGGCTATGACTTTCCCATGTTGCATGAGAACACATCCTAACCCTTTACCTGAAGCATCACTGTAGATGACAAATCCCTCCAAGCTAGATGGTATTATCAGAACAGGTGCTAAAATGAGTCTCCTCTTGAGTTCTTGAAAACTCTTTTCACTTTCCTTGCTCCAACCGAATTTTGTATCTTTTCTAGTCAGCTGAGTTAATGGAGTAGTGATTCGAGAAAACCCTTCTACGAATCTCCGATAATAACCAGCTAAGTCGAGAAAGCTACGTACTTCGGTCACTGACTTAGGTTGCTCCCATCTTTGAATTGCTTCAATCTTTGCCAGGTCAACAGATATTCCATGATTTGATATTACGCGCCCAAGGAATGCAACTTCCTCAAGCCAGAACTCGCATTTCTTCAACTTGGCATATATCTTGTTTTCACGAAGCTTTTGGAGTATCAGCCTCAAGTGTTGCTCATGGTCTTCACGGGTTTTGGAGTATATGAGGATGTCATCAATAAAGACGACCACAAAGTGATCCAAATATTCCTTGAATACTCGGTTCATCATGTCCATGAAAGCAGCAGAAGCATTAGTCAATCCAAAAGACATGACTAGGAATTTATAATGCCCGTACCGAGTTTTGAAAGCAGTCTTTGGAATGTCATTAGTTTTAATCTTCAACTGATGATATCCGGAACGAAGATCAATCTTTGAAAAGAATTTGGCTCCTTGCAACTAGTCAAACAGGTCATCAATGCGAGGCAACGAGTACCTATTTTTGATGGTGACATGATTCAACTCCCGATAATCAATACAAAGTCGCATACTTCCATCTTTCTTCTTCACGAATAGAACATGAGCACCCCAAGGAGACGTACTAGGACGAATGAAACTGATGTCTAACAATTCCTGTAGTTGGATTTTTAACTCCTGAAGTTCAATAGGAGCCATTTGATATGGGGCTTTGGAAATGGGTTTTGTACCGGATTCAAGGTCGATACAAAATTCAATTTCACGCTCTGGGGGTAGGCCAGGAAGTTCTCCAGGGAATACGTCAGGAAATTTATTAACAATAGAAATATCATTCAAATCTGACGTATTTTTATTTAAATCCGTGACATGGGCTAAGAAAGCTTGACATCCGTTTTTCAATAAACGAATAGATTTATGACTTGATATAATAGTGATTGACTTTAGTGGTTTGGTTGCTTGAATTTGTATAATAGGTTGGTTAGGAATATGAAAGCTAACAACCTTACGAAAACAATCGATTTTAGCATGATGAGTAGTTAACCAACCAATCCCTAAAATCACATCAAATGCAAGTATTTTCAAAGAAATAAGATCGACGTAACGTAACGCAAGCGCATTCTGATTTGAATCAAACAAGATTTATAAATAGTGGAGGTAACGAAGGTTTCTACTAACGAAGTTTCAACTAATAAGTCAAAGTCTAACTTCTCTGGAGTCAAATTTAACTGTTGAACGCAAGCAAGAGAGATAAACTAATGGGTAGAACCGGTATCTAATAAGGTATAGACTTCGCAAGAATTTATAATTAACTAACCCGTGCTAACTTTGTTCGCGTTACTCGCTTTTTGAGAAGTCACAAAAAACGCTCTTCCTGAAACCACCGACTTTATTTTGTCCGTATCTGCCTTTGGTGCCACCGTCCCAGCTGAACTTGACTTTGGTGCATGACAAAATTGGGCTAGGTGACCTTCTTTTCCATAATTGTAACATGCTTTGGACTGCATCGTGTAGTTTAGACTTATGTTTCCTTCCCCTCCACATTTGTAACATACGACCGGTGGTCGTTCTCCTTCCTTAACAACAGGTGCTGGTGCTGACGTCTTTCCATCATTATTGAATATCTTCTTCTTGAAATGTCCACTCTTATTGTCATGGCCATGATTACCACCGAAGTGATTACCATTTCTGGCATGTTGATTCCTCCACGCTTGTTGTCACCGCTTCGATGATCAAGCATCACCGGTATTATCGACTTGTCGATCGCTTCTCTCTCTGGTTGGATTGACTCATTATCGCTACTCCAATAATCGAGCCCTATTTACAACATCCTAATACAAACACAGTTTATGAGAAATTAGGTATTGATGTATCTCGGGTTTCAAACCTCTTAGAAACATCCGCGTCATTCTCTCCTCATTATCAACCAAGTGGGACACAAACCGAAACAACTTGGTAAACTTAGCTTCAGATCGTGCCACTACCCATATTGTTTTGCTCAAGCTTGATGAACTCTACCTCCTTCATGTGACGAATACTTTCGTGAAAGTGCTTGTCGTTGAACAGCTTCTTAGAACTTCTCTCAAGACATCTTCAAGGCTTGCAGTTGAGTAAGCTTTACATATTCCCACCAAAGAATCACCGCCGCAACATGAAGGTGGCAAAGGAACCTTTTGTTCCTCGGAGCATCCCAAGATATCAAATATCTTGTTGATCTCGCTTTATCCACGCCTCTCGCTTTAAGTGGTTTTGGCTTCCAAAAACTCCTATGGTCCCAGCCTCCTTGAATCGCTTAGCGGTGGACCGTCCCGAGAGTTGTGTGTTTTCCACCGAGGATTATTGTCCTCCTGTTGTACATTATCCTGGGTATTAATCTGTGGTGACTCCACGGTCTCATGTGCTTCATTGCTTATCTCAACATTTTTGGATGCCATTTTCAAATATTGTCACCAAACAAGGGTTAATTGACATATCACATATTATCCCTATACTCTGGCCGAACAATTAAATACCAAATAAACTTAGGTAGGTCATACTAGCGAAGGAATTCCCCGTCTCTCCCCTCCTAGTTCTTGTCTCACATCTCAGCCAGGGATCATATCCCTAAGCTTTGATATCAACTATGACGCCCCCAAAATAGGCATACATCACCCATCATGAGTCGCCAAATACATGGTACAAAATTCAAATACAACTTAATTATACAACAGTCGTGTAAAATATGACAAAACATAATCTAAGATTTTTAATAAGAATATTGTCATCTAGACAATATCCACACTCAATGGAGTCCTCATTACATTTATTGTCACACTATTTAACATAATAGTGAGGACTACTAATGCTATCATCTGGACCATCACTCCGTTCCCCGACTAGTCCCTTACACGCTCTCATTTCCTCAAGAGAACAAAGGAAAGAAAGGTGAACTCAACTAGCCCAAAGAAGAAATATTATGACTAAGATAATGCAGAATAAATTATCATTAGCCTTCAACAATGTTAAACTGATAGAATATAATAGACAACAAGTTTAATTGCAGCGGAACAAGCAATCCATTAGAATAGTCAAGTAGAGCATAAAATCTACTACCTTCTATGATTTAAAAAGTTTTTCATCAACTTTATCGCTGAGACTCAGCTTAATAAATAAAATTGAATCATCCTTGCATCACGGCCAAGGATATTCATGTAATCATCAATGGTCTTGACTATAATGAATAATTCCTAGTCATAATCACACCAACAACTGTCCATCAATGAACTACAGGCCAATGAGGACTTTTACCACATCATTCGTCACATTATGGTCATGATTATACTGAATAATCCTTGGTCATAATCATACCAAGTCCATCTATGCATGTAAGCCAAAGATGACTTTCATCACAATATAAGCATGAGGATGATGACAATGACATAATAATTCAATAAAAAAAGTTCAAGGATAAATTTTAAAGATTTATAATTTTAATTTATCCAGAAATCAATAACGTCCAAATTGTCAACATGATACTTCTTTGTGGAGTAAAATTCAAGAATACTCAGAAGAATATTTCCATGAAAAGATACTGGATGAAGCGCAAATATCAAGGATATTCCACTAATTTTATGAAGTATAGAAGCCAAAACTTTAACCAACTGAGTGTAATAGAATATATGAAACCGCAAAATGGATTTTTACCGCCATGCGCAGTATCCAAGTAGATGATCATTTTCATAATTTAATAAGGAATGAATACGAAGGATCATTCACCATGCATGCGTAATCCACATGACAAAGTTATTCCAATGTAATAATAAAGAATGGAATAATGTAAGAATTCACCGTGCATGCGTAATCCACACATACAAGTTATTCCAACAAAATAATAAAGAATGGAACCAAATATGTAATCTGAATCGCATGCATGTGATATTCCAAATGTAATAATAAAGAATGGAACTAGGTCATGTGTAATCCGCATGCATTTCGGATATTCCAATACAATAATAAAGAATGGAATAACAACGTAATTCACTAGGCATGTGATAGATCGCATGATAGGTTATTCCAACATAATAATAAAGAATGGAATAATGTAATAATTTCACCATATATGCGGTATTCAGATGTATGTGTTTATTCCAATATAATAATAAAGAATGGAATAATGTAAGAATTTCACCATGTATGCAAGATTTGCATGAGACAAAGTTATTCCAACATAATAATAAAGAATGGAATAATGAAGCTCTCTTCATGAATACTGAAAGAAATAATACCCTTACCTTAGAAAGAAACCGGATAATCGGAGTAGAGAGGTTGCAGACTTATCTTTTCTTTTCTCTCTATAATTTCTCTCTATAATAATTGCTCTATAAATAAGAAGTGAATTGGTGAGAAATGAAGGAAGAATGAGCTTCTATTTATAGGAAAATATTGTTTCAATAATTGCACGTTTTGGGGCTCGAAATATTATAGTATAATACCTTCAACTTTTTTTTCATTTTTAATTTAGTCTTGCAAGTATTATCAAACTTGCACCACCTCCCCTAATAGTAAATAATGTGAATCAATAGTTCAATCATGTGAATCAATAGTTATAATCATGTGAAAATACTGAATTACAAAGATAGTACCTCCATCTATACCTCCATTTTAACTTAGTCATGCAAGTATTATCAATCTTGCACCAACTCCCCTAATAGTACAAGAATGTGAATCAATAGTTCACACATGTGAACAAATAGTTATAATCATGTGAATTAATAGCAATTAATTACTCATTTATTCGATTAATTACCCGATAACTTCCAGACATCAATTATTATCGAAATAAATATCGATTTCCACTAACACTAATAATTCCAACACAATGGAACTATCAAATTCATCTTTAATCAACACGAACTTATTCATCATTAATATCATAACTCACAATATTTAACAACCGTGTCGCTCCTCAGAAAGAGGGGCTTTCCGATAAGGATTTCTCCTTATCATGCCGCAATTAATTAGATGACCAAACCTCTCCTTGACAGAACTTTTAGACATTATAAATATTGCAATTTAATAATATGAATAACTTTGTCGTCTCAATTATTGATTTAATAATATATCATATTATGCAGATTATACTGTGACAATAATTGAATCAATAATATGAGAGATATGATGCAGCAATTACTGTAGCAATAATTAAGTATAACTAAGTGACTTCTCACGTAAGCATCAAAACCAATACCGTGTTCTACTATGCAATAACACGTATTACTATACTTTTACTGTCGGGTAGTTCAACAGTTTTAATGGTAACACTTTCGTCATTATTTATAATAAAAGATAATTCTGTCGTTTTCTTACTACGACAATACTTCCGTTGTGGGGTCCACCAATGATTGTGTCGTCGTATGAATATTCCCTGTTAAAATGAATATTTCCCGACCAATCGAATATTATATAACCACTTGCTTACTTTGCAAAATTTATAAATATTACCCACAACTATAACATTATATCAAATCCACACCATAATATTCAAAAAAATATTTCGAGAAATTTAAATCTTTATTAAAAAAATCTGGGGTCTCACAATCTCCCCTCCTTATGAAATTTCGCCCTCGAAATTTACATACGTACCTGGTATGACGAAGAGGTGAGGATACCTTGAATACCTTTATCGTCGAAAACATTACACGTTGCATACGTGCATACCTGATGTCCTCTGATTGCCTCTGAATACACATTAGTCCCTAAAATAGCCATTTTAGGCCTTGATACCGACCTCAAATATCAAAATATAAAGAATGAAAGTTTTAGGTGTACTCAAGTATCTTCCGAATCATCCTGAATAACTTCAATCGGAGTTTGTATGAATACGTTATGCCCAATTTACTAAAGGACGTCCGGACAGATTTTGGCTTAACACTTGACCAGCGCCTAGGCGCCCAAATTTGGCCTTGGGCAAGCGCCTAGGCGCCCAAGAACAGATTCTAAGCTCCGAGCCTAGTGCCTAGGCACTCGACCTTTGGCACTTAACTCTAATTTTCCAGATTTTGCAACTTTTGACACATATACTTCAAATCTTCACAACTTCTTCATCCGTTATCGGAATTAGTCCGTTTTCGAGGCTATGGAAAGCTTGTAACATGCTCTACAAAACCACCCAAGACAAAGTTTTTACTAACAATGATACGTGAAAATGTTATGAACATGCAACATACTTGGTGGTAAAACGAGTCTATAGGCCACAGTTCCTACTCAATCGAGGATTTCAAATGGGCCAATTAAATCGAGGATTGAGCTTTCCTCTCTTTCCAAATCTCGTAACTCCTTTTCATGGAGCAACACGTAACAACACATGATCTCCAATATTGAATTCCACGTCTTTTTGATGAAGATCGTCATAACTCTTTTGTCGATCTTGTGAGATTTTTATACGTTTTCGGATCATTTGAATCTTTTCCGTAGTCATACGTACCAAATCTGGTCCCAACAACGTTGCTTCACCCACCTCATCCCAGCATATTGGAGAATGACACTTTCTTCCATACAACGCCTCAAATGGAGCCATGCTAATACTTGCTTGATAACTATTGTTGTAGGAAAACTTCACCAATGGTAAGAACTTGTCCCAACTTCCCTTGAAGTCAAGGACACAGAGTCTTAATAAATCTTCAAGAGTTTGAATAGTCTTTTCCGACTGCCCGTCCGTTTGAGGATGATATGCCGAACTAAATCGTAAATCCGTGCCCATAGCTTTTTTGCAAACTAACCCAAAATCTTGAAGTGAATCTTGGGTCTCGATCAAAAACTATGGATATTGGCATACCATGCAATCTTACAATCTCGTTTATGTACATACTAGCAACACGTTCAAGTGTATAAGTTTCTCGTATCGGTAAGAAATGAGTAGACTTGGTCAATCTATCAACAATGACCCAAATCGCATCTATGCCTTGAGAAACCTTGGGAAGACCAGTAACAAAATTCATGGTAATGTGTTACCACTTCCATTCTGGAATTTCAAGTGGTTGCAATGGACCTTTTGGCACTTGATACTCTGCCTTGACTCGTTGACAAGTTAGACACCTTGAGATAAACCCCGCTATCTCTCTCTTCATATTACCCCACCAAAATGTATGTCGAAGATCACGATACATTTTGGTACTCCCAGGATGGATTGCAAACGATGTGTTGTACGCCTCCATCATGAATTTATACATCAGGTTAGAATCGTTAGGAACACAAAGTCTGGAGTTGACTCAAAGTATTCCTTCTTCATCGATTCTTGCTTCCGAAATAGCACCTTCTTGTACTTTCTTCTTCATACGCATCAGCTTCAGGTCTGTAGCTTGAGCAACTTTAACTTTATCAATTAAAGTCGGTTCTACTCGTATATTCACCATCATCATATGAGTCCCTGGAGTCTTTAACTCTATCTCTGTCCTTTGTAAGTTATACAAAATGGGCCTTTCATTAAAAAATATCGCATGACGATACCAAGCATATGATCTTCTTCTCAATGCATCGCCTACCACGTTCGCTTTTCGGGATGGTATTGGATGGTATGATCATAATCTTTCAATACCAAGCCATCGTCGTTCTTGGCATGTTGAGTTCCTTTTGAGTGAAGAAATATTTGAGGCTTTTATGATCCGTATAAATCTCCACCTTCTCTCCATACAGGTAATGCCTCCAAATCTTAAGCGTAAAAATGACTGTTGCCAACTCTAGATCATGAGTAGGATAATTCCTCTCATATTCTTTGAGTTATCATGAGGCATAGGCTATGACTTTCCCATGTTGCATGAGAACACATCCTAACCCTTTACCTGAAGCATCACTGTAGATGACAAATCCCTCCAAGCTAGATGGTATTATCAGAACAGGTGCTAAAATGAGTCTCCTCTTGAGTTCTTGAAAACTCTTTTCACTTTCCTTGCTCCAACCGAATTTTGTATCTTTTCTAGTCAGCTGAGTTAATGGAGTAGTGATTCGAGAAAACCCTTCTACGAATCTCCGATAATAACCAGCTAAGTCGAGAAAGCTACGATACTTGGCCAACGACTTAGTTGCTCCCATCTTTGAATTGCTTCAATCTTTGCCAGGTCAACAGATATTCCATGATTTGATATTACGCGCCCAAGGAATGCAACTTCCTCAAGCCAGAACTCGCATTTCTTCAACTTGGCATATATCTTGTTTTCACGAAGCTTTTGGAGTATCAGCCTCAAGTGTTGCTCATGGTCTTCACGGGTTTTGGAGTATATGAGGATGTCATCAATAAAGACGACCACAAAGTGATCCAAATATTCCTTGAATACTCGGTTCATCATGTCCATGAAAGCAGCAGAAGCATTAGTCAATCCAAAAGACATGACTAGGAATTTATAATGCCCGTACCGAGTTTTGAAAGCAGTCTTTGGAATGTCATTAGTTTTAATCTTCAACTGATGATATCCGGAACGAAGATCAATCTTTGAAAAGAATTTGGCTCCTTGCAACTAGTCAAACAGGTCATCAATGCGAGGCAACGAGTACCTATTTTTGATGGTGACATGATTCAACTCCCGATAATCAATACAAAGTCGCATACTTCCATCTTTCTTCTTCACGAATAGAACATGAGCACCCCAAGGAGACGTACTAGGACGAATGAAACCGATGTCTAACAATTCCTGTAGTTGGATTTTTAACTCCTGAAGTTCAATAGGAGCCATTTGATATGGGGCTTTGGAAATGGGTTTTCATACCGGGATTCAAGGTCGATACAAAATTCAATTTCACGCCTGGGGTAGGCCGTAAGTTCTCCGTGGAATACGTCGTGAAATTTATTAACAATAGAAATATCATTCAAATCTGACGTATTTTTATTTAAATCCGTGACATGGGCTAAGAAAGCTTGACATCCGTTTTTCAATAAACGAATAGATTTATGACTTGATATAATAGTGATTGACTTTAGTGGTTTGGTTGCTTGAATTTGTATAATAGGTTGGTTAGGAATATGAAAGCTAACAACCTTACGAAAACAATCGATTTTAGCATGATGAGTAGTTAACCAACCAATCCCTAAAATCACATCAAATGCAAGTATTTTCAAAGAAATAAGATCGACAGGTAACGTGCAGTTACCGATTTGAATCAAACAAGATTTATAAATAGTGGAGGTAACGAAGGTTTCTACTAACGAAGTTTCAACTAATAAGTCAAAGTCTAACTTCTCTGGAGTCAAATTTAACTGTTGAACGCAAGCAAGAGAGATAAACTAATGGGTAGAACCGGTATCTAATAAGGTATAGACTTCGCAAGAATTTATAATTAACTAACCCGCTATAACTTTGTTCAAGCGTTATCGCTTTTTTGAAGTCACAAAAAACGCCTCTTCCTGAAACCACACCGATTTTATCCAGTCCAGATTCCGCTTTGGTGCCACCGCCCCAAATTGAACTTGACTTTGGTGCATGACAAAATTGGGCTAGGTGACCTTCTTTTCCATAATTGTAACATGCTTTGGATCGCATCGTAGTTTAGACTTATGTTTCCTTCCCTCCACATTTGTAACATACTGACCCGGTGGTCGCTTCTCCTTCCTTAACAACAAAAGTCTTTGGTCTTTGACGCCTTTCCATCATTATTGAATATCTTCTTCTTGAAATGTCCACTCTTATTGTCATGGCCATGATTACCACCGGAAGTGATTACCATTTCTGGCATGTTGATTCCCTCCACGTTTGTTGTCACCGCTTCGATGACTGCTACCGCTGGTATTATCGACTTGTCGACTGCTCTCTCTTGGTTGGATTGACTCATTATCGCGCTCCAATAACTGAGCCCTATTTACAACATCTGAATACAAACACAGTTTATGAGAAATTAGGTATTGATGTATCTCGGGTTTCAAACCTCTTAGAAACATCCGCGTCATTCTCTCCTCATTATCAACCAAGTGGGACACAAACCGAAACAACTTGGTAAACTTAGCTTCGTACTGTGCCACGGTCATATTGTTTTGCTCAAGCTTGATGAACTCTACCTCCTTCATGTGACGAATACTTTCAGGAAAGTGCTTGTCGTTGAACAGTTCTTAGAACTTCTCTCAAGACATCTTCAGTGCTGCAGGTTGAGTAAGCTTTACATATTCCCACCAGTAATCTGCCTCTGCTCGCAACATGAAGGTGGCAAAGGGAACCTTTTGTTCCTCGGAGCATCCCAAGATATCAAATATCTTGTTGATCTGCTTTATCCACGTCTCTGCCTTAAGTGGTTTTGGCTCTCCAAAAAACTCCGGTGGTCCCAGCTCCTTGAACTGCTTAGCGGTGACCGTCCGAGAGTTGTCAGTGTTTCCACCTGAGGATTATTGTCCTCCTGTTGTACATTATCCTGGGTATTAATCTGTGGTGACTCCACGGTCTCATGTGCTTCATTGCTTATCTCAACATTTTTGGATGCCATTTTCAAATATTGTCACCAAACAAGGGTTAATTGACATATCACATATTATCCCTATACTCTGGCCGAACAATTAAATACCAAATAAACTTAGGTAGGTCATACTTAGCGAAGGAATTCCCGTCTCTCCTCCTAGTTCTTGTCTCACATCTCGGCCCAGGATCATATCCCTAAGCTTTGATATCAACTATGACGCCCCCAAAATAGGCATACATCACCCATCATGAGTCGCCAAATACATGGTACAAAAATTCAAATACAACTTAATTATACAACAATCGTAAAAATATGACAAAACATAATCTAAGATTTTTAATAAGAATATTGTCATCTAGACAATATCCACACTCAATGGAGTCCTCATTACATTTATTGTCACACTATTTAACATAATAGTGAGGACTACTAATGCTATCATCCGACCATCACTCCGCTCCCCCGACTAGTCCCTACCACGCTCTCATTTCCTCAAGAGAATAAAGAAAGAAAGGGTGAACTCAACTAGCCCAGTAAGAAATATTATGACTAAGATAATGCAGAATAAATTATCATTAGCCTTCAACAATGTTAAACTGATAGAATATAATAGACAACAAGTTTAATTGCAGCGGAACAAGCAATCCATTAGAATAGTCAAGTAGAGCATAAAATCTACTACCTTCTATGATTTAAAAGTTTTTCATCAACTTTATCGCTGAGACTCAGCTTAATAAATAAAATTGAATCATCCTTGCATCACGGCCAAGGATATTCATGTAATCATCAATGGTCTTGACTATAATGAATAATTCCTAGTCATAATCACACCAACAACTGTCCATCAATGAACTACAGGCCAATGAGGACTTTTACCACATCATTCGTCACATTATGGTCATGATTATACTGAATAATCCTTGGTCATAATCATACCAAGTCCATCTATGCATGTAAGCCAAAGATGACTTTCATCACAATATAAGCATGAGGATGATGACAATGACATAATAATTCAATAAAAAAAGTTCAAGGATAAATTTTAAAGATTTATAATTTTAATTTATCCAGAAATCAATAACGTCCAAATTGTCAACATGATACTTCTTTGTGGAGTAAAATTCAAGAATACTCAGAAGAATATTTCCATGAAAAGATACTGGATGAAGCGCAAATATCAAGGATATTCCACTAATTTTATGAAGTATAGAAGCCAAAACTTTAACCAACTGAGTGTAATAGAATATATGAAACCGCAAATGGATTTTTACCTGTCATGCGGTAATCCAAGTAGACAGATCATTTTCATAATTTAATAAGGAATGAATACGAAGGATCATTCACCATGCATCTTGTAATCCACATGTATGTGTTATTCCAATGTAATAATAAAGAATGGAATAACGTAAGAATTCACCGTGCATGCGTAATCCACACGCATGTTATTCCAACAAAATAATAAAGAATGGAACCAAAGTCATGCGTAATCAAGCATGCATGGATATTCCAAATGTAATAATAAAGAATGGAACTAGGTCATGTGTAATCCGCACGCATGTGATATTCCAATACAATAATAAAGAATGGAATAACAACAGAATTCACTAGGCATGTGATAGATCGCACAGATAGGTTATTCCAACATAATAATAAAGAATGGAATAACAGAATAATTTCACCATATATGCGGTACTTCGCATAGACAGGTTATTCCAATATAATAATAAAGAATGGAATAATGTAAGAATTTCACCATGTATGCAAAGATTTCAGCATGATGTGTTATTCCAACATAATAATAAAGAATGGAATAACAGAAGCTCTCTTCATGAATACGAAAGAAATAATACCCCTTACCTTAGAAAGAAACTGGATACTGGAGTAGAGAGGTTGCAGACTTATCTTTTTCTTTCTCTCTATAATTTCTCTCTATAATAATTGCTCTATAGCGTTAGTGAATTGGTGAGAAATGAAGGAAGAATGAGCTTCTATTTATAGGAAAATATTGTTTCAATAATTGCACGTTTTGGGGCTCGAAATATTATAGTATAATACCTTCAACTTTTTTTTCATTTTTAATTTAGTCTTGCAAGTATTATCAAACTTGCACCACCTCCCCTAATAGTAAATAATGTGAATCAATAGTTCAATCATGTGAATCAATAGTTATAATCATGTGAAAATATGAATTACAGTATAGTACCTCCATCTATACCTCCATTTTTAACTTAGTCATGCAAGTATTATCAATCTTACACCAACTCCCCTAATAGTACAAGAATGTGAATCAATAGTACACACATGTGAACAAATAGTTATAGTCATGTGAATTAATAGCAATTAATTTCTCATTTATCCGATTAATTACCCGATAACTTTCAGACATCAATTATTATCGAAATAAATGTCGATTTCCACTAACACTAATAATTCCAACACAATGGAACTATCAAATTCATCTTTAATCAACACGAACTTATTCATCATTAATATCATAACTCACAATATTTAACAACCAGGTCGCTCCTGTGAAAGAGGGGCTTTCAGATAAGGATTTCTCTTTATTGGCGCGCAATTAGATGACCAAACCTCTCCTTGACAGAACTTTTAGACATTATAAATATTGCAATGTAATAATATGAATAACTTTGTCGTCTCAATTATTGATTTAATAATATATCATATTATGCAGATTATACTGTGACAATAATTGAATCAATAATATGAGAGATATGATGCAACAATTACTGTAGCAATAATTAAGTATAACTAAGTGACTTCTCACGTAAGCATCAATAACCAATACCGTGTTCTACTATGCAATAACACGTATTACTGTACTTTTACTGTCGGGTAGTTCAACAGTTTTAACGGTAACATTTTCGTCGTTATTTATAATAAAAGATAATTCTTTCGTTTTCTTACTACGACAATACTTCCGTTGTGGGGTCCACCAATGATTGTGTCGTCGTATGAATATTCCCTGTTAAAATGAATATTTCCCGACCAATCGAATATTATATAACCACTTGCTTACTTTGCAAAATTTATAAATATTACCCACAACTATAACATTATATCAAATCCACACCATAATATTCAAAAAAATATTTCGAGAAATTTAAATCTTTATTCAAAAAATCTGGGATCTCACAAACTATTAAATGAAGTTAGGATCCCATTATTTCCAGATTTGATTTAGTACATTTATATTCTTCTTTTAGTTATTATTTGAGTTTAGAGTAATTCACAATCATAAGCGTTCGTTTAAGCATATAAAAATAGTGATTTAGTTGATGCAAAATAGTTTAAGTTAGAAGTCTTTCTTCGTGGATTGATACTCGACTTACTCTTAATTACTTGTTGACCCATGTATGCTTGCATGAGTTAGGGTTCTTTTATTAGAAGTGAAAAAAAGGAGGCAACAAGTTTTTGGCGCCGTTACCGGGGAAAGGCGTTTAAATTTTTATTATTATCATCAGTTTTAAGCTATATTGTATGACTTAAACAAATCTAATCTTATCTCATTTCTATCTTTGATTTTGTTTCAGGTACTTGTATAATTTTTATGCACACACAATCGTCCAACTCAGAATTAATACCAGCACAGGATAATATTAACGGGAGAGGTTGGAAGGCGAGAGTGCCCAGAAATTTACAAGCAGAGTTAGAGGGTACTACATCTAATATAGCAGCCGAGGGACAAAGAGAAGAGCAAAGAGAGGAGCATAGAGCTTTAAGGGACTATTCCAACCGAATATTAATGGACTTCAATCTAGCATAGTCAGACCAGCGATAGCAGCTAATACCTTTGAGATAAAATCGGACACTATTCAGATGGTGCAGAATTTGGTACAGTTTGGGGGTGCTGCTACGGATGATCCTAACGAGCACCTATTGAGATTTATTGAGATATGTGATACTTTTAGATACAACGAGGTGACAGAGGATGCTATCAGACTTAGGCTATTTTCGTTCTCATTGAGGGATAAAGCGAGAAGTTGGTTTCATTCTTTGCCTTCAGGATCAATTACTACATGGGAGGACTTAGCACAAAAGTTTTTAGCCAAGTTTTTCCCAATGGCTAAGACTGCAAAGATGAGGACAGCAATCTCCCAATTTGAGCAACAACAGGGTGAATCCTTATATGAAGCCTGGGAGAGATATAAAGAGATGTTAAGGAAGTGTCCACACCATGGTATGCCAGATTGGATGGTGATCAACACATTTTACAATGGATTGGACTGGCAGTTGAGGCCGATTGTAGATGCAGCTGCAGGAGGAGCGTTATGGGCAAAGAGTTATGACGAGGCCTATAACCTTATCGAGACAATGGCAACAAATGACTTTCAAAACCCTACATCTCGGATGCCACATCCCAAAGTTGCAAGTTTGTTGGAAGTGGATGCTATTACTCAGTTGTCAGCACAGATGGCAGCTATGGCGAAGAAAATAGATTCATTGACAGAGAGTAAGGTGAAGACAGTTACCTTCGTATGTGAGATTTATGCAGGGTCACACTCAATGGATCAATGTGCTATCAGCTCGGAGTCAATACAGTATGTGAGTAATTATAGGAAGTACCAAAGCCAATTTCAGAACACATACAACTCCAACAACCGCAAACATCCAAACTTCAGTTGGTCAAATAATCAGGGAAATCAGTAGAATCAATTTCAGCCGAATAATAAATTTCAGTCACAGCCAGTGTAGCAACAGTTTACTCCAAGACCACCTTTTTCGCTGGGATTTTCTCAACAATAACATCACACTCCCGCTGCACCTCAGCAAGAAAAGAAATCTAAAATGGAGGAGATAATGATGAAGTACATGGGGAATACAGAGGTAATGATCAAAATCCAAGCAGTGGCTATTAAAAATCTGGAAACTCAAATGGGGCAAATGGCGAGCATGCTTAACAACAGGCCTCAGGGTTCATTACCAAGTACTACGGAGGCAAATCCAAGAAGAGAAGGGAAGGAACAGTGTCAGGCTATAACACTCAGGTCTAGGAAGCAGTGTGCAGGAAATTCACCAGGCGTGGCCGCGCCTGGTTTACAAGGGGATGACGCGCGGCCGCGCGATGCAGAGAAGTTGGCTAAGCAGAAAGAAAACAATGAAGGTGCTGAGGTACAACAGAAAGAGGATAACAAAGTAGGTTCAGTTGATAAGCCCGTGAGTACAGCACCACTAGTTCACCCTCCGGTTCCGTATCCACAGAGATTGAATAAGCAGAGGGAAGATAAGAAGTTCAGTAAGTTCTTGGAGGTCTTTAAAAAGCTGCAGATTAACATACCTTTCGCGGAGGAATTGGAACAGATGCCTAGCTATGCAAAGTTCATGAAGGGTATATTATCAAGGAAGAGGAGATTAGAAGAGTTTGAGATAATGGCCTTGACAGAGGAATGCAGTGCAGTGCTTCAACGAAAACTACCTCCAAAGCTGAAAGATTTGGGTTGTGACGCCCCAAAAACTAGGTGTACATCACCCATCTTGAGTCGCCATATATATTGTACAAAATACAAATACAACTTAATTATACAACTGTCATGTAAAATACGAAAAAACATAAACTGAGAGTTTAAACAAGAATACTGCCTTCTAGACAATATCCATTCTCAATGGAGTCCTCATAGACAGTATACAAACTCAAATTCAGTCCTCGTTACATTTATTATCACACTATTTAAAGAATAGTGAGGACTACTAATGCTATCATCTGGACCGTCACTCCGTTCCCCGACTCATCCCAGCTATATTCTCATTTCCTGAAGAGAACAGTGAAGGAAAGGGTGAGCTCAACTAGCCTAGTAAGAAATATTATGACTAAGATAATACAGAATAAATTATCATTAGTCTTCAACAATGTTAAACTAATAATATACAATAGGCATCAAGTTTAACTGCAGCGGAATATGCAATCCATTAAAAGAGTCAAGTAGAGAATAAAGTCTACTATCTTTTAGGTTTTAAAAGGTTTTCATCAATTTTTATCGTTGAGACTCAGCTTAATAAATAAACCACCACATCTAATCATCCCTGTACCACGGTCAAGGATTTCATTAAATCATCAATGGTTATGACTATACCGAATAAACCCTTGTCATAATCATACCAAAAACTATTCATCAATGCATTACAGGCCACTAAGGACTTTTATCACATTATTTATAATAGTTCATGATTATACCGAATGATCCCTGGTCATAATCATACTAAGTCCATCTATGCACGTAAGCCAATTATGACTTTCAACATAATATAACATGAGGATGATGAGACATAATAATTCAATAAAACAAGTTCAAGAATTAATTTATCCAGGAACTAATAATGTCCAAATTGTCAACATGATACTTCTTTGTAAAGTAAAATTCAAGAATGCTCAGAAGAATATTTTCATGTAAAGATACTGGATGAAGCGCAAATATCAAGGATATTCCACTAATTTCATGGAGTATAGAAGTCAAAACTTTAACCAACTGAGTATAATAAAGAATATATGAAACTGCAAATGGATTTTCACCCGCCATGCAGTAATCCACGTATACAAATCATTTCCACAATTTAATAAGGAATGAATACAAAGGATCATTCACCATGCATGTGGCAATCCACATAAACAGGTTATTCCAATAGAATAATAAATGCGGAATAATAAATAATGGAACTAGGTCAGGTGAAATTCACAATAAGCGAGTGATATTCCGGCGAGAATAATAAATGCGGAATAATAAATATGGAACCGTGTCGTGAAATTCACAAGCGTGATATTCCGGCGAATAATAAAGAACGGAATAATAAAAGAATTTCACCAAGTATGCGGTACTTCGCATAAACAGGTTATTCCTGTTAGGTTTGTAATATTCATGAATGCAATCAAATTGCATAAAATAAGCAGAAACGTGTAAAAATCAAGGTTTAAAATTTTTACAAACCATATACCCGGATCATCCTTTATGCACAATTATTAATTAAACGAAAAGATAAAGAATAAAATCATACCCTTGAAGATCGAGCTTCCTCAGGTACAAGTTCACCTCCAATCCTTTTCGCGTTCAACTTGAATCCACCGGGTTTGGTTCCTTCCTTTGATCAACGTTAGCCACCCAAGTGTTTGGCCTCTAAAAGTGATCCACCAAGAAAGAATAAAGATTCAAGAAGATGAGTATTTGGCTCAAACCCTAGTTTTCTATCTCTATAGAAAAGAACGTACTCTCCAACTTTTGAAATTGTGTATATTTTGATATCTGATATAAGACTCCTCTTATAAAGATATCAGGTAACCCTATTTAATAAAATAAGGTATTATTTAATTAAACACTTTTAATTAAATGGGCTCCCTAATCTTATTAGGGATAATTAATTAAACTCCTTTAACTAATTTTCCTCCTAATCCTATTAGGAATAAATGAGAGTACTTATATTAAATTAATTCCTAAACTCTTTTAGAAATTAAAATAATAATAATTGTAATAATATTAATAAGACTCCTCTTATTAATTTATATTTAATATTTCTAAAATATTAAATAATAAATATTAAGCTATTTAATTTATTCTATCACCATAGATTAAATTAAATATATTTAACATATTATTACGATTATGCCATTAACTTCTTAAATAATTATTCTTCCTTTTATGGTGTGACCCTTTAGGTTCTCCATATTAAACCGGTTGTGAATAAATCAATTAGAACAATTCTAATCTTATTTAAATAAATAAATTAAAATATTAATTTAGTTAAATAAATAATATTTATTCTACAATAGGGATAAGCCTCCCTAGCGATCAACGACTTTCCAGATAATATAGATTTCAACATTAACATAAAAGAACCTTTGAGTAAATAGTTACTGTACAATTCAATCCTTCCACCATATAATGTCCCAATTAAATATAAGACATGGAATTACTATCAAGTCTTATTTTATTTAATTATATGTATTTCGACTCTTAAATGCACAACTCCAAATAATACAAATTAGAAACTCCTTTTTAATTTCATTCTGCCTTGGCCAAGGACTACTGAGTTGTCATTTATCGAATCACATAGGACATTTCTCTTCTTTTACTAGAAGTAGTAGATTCTTTATTGATCATACATTATCTCCATGTATAACTTATTATACCCAAGCATACCCTTTGATATACCCTAAGGGTCTTAAGGAATAAGTCAAAGTATAACTCATCATACACAAGATACTATGATGATCTCAAGTCCAAAGATCACTTGTACTACTATCACTACAGGAATTCCTATTGACAAAAAGTAAAACTCCATTAGGTATTCCTTAGCGAGCCACGTTCAGTGAACTTATTCTCTAATAAGCACCTACATACTTGTTTTAGTGTCTCCACACAAATGATCATGAGATCAATCATCCTTATCCAATGAGCAAGCAACGTATGTACCAATCTATCCGGATTCACTAATCCCCAATTTAGTAATCCAACGATTGGGAACTATTTTAGTTTTAAGCTTTCTAAGAATTTAGATCTCATTAGAATGATCACCATCATTATTCTAAAAGCATTGCTTAAAACTATGGGTTTATCACATATTATAAAACAGCATCATGTAGATAATTAAAAGCCTTTAATAAATTAATATTTTTTATTAATAAATGAATAAGATTGTTACAAAGTATATGCTTTATCATCAAACATGATTGGCTTGTGTGCATACTACTTTCAATCTCCCACTTGCGCTAAAGCCAATCGTCTTGGTATCTCATACCCTTCTTCTCTAAGTGACGATTATCCTGCTGTTAGATAAGCTTTAGTTAATGGATATGTAATGTTGTTCTTGAGACTCCACTATCTCTATAGTGATTTCCCATCTTTCAATGATTCCTATAATCAAATAAAAGTGCCACAACACATGTTTAGATCCAAGATGAGATTTAGGAACTTTTCCTAGTTCTGTAATGAACTTTTTATCCAAACAATCAACTTGTAGCTTCATTTACAGCTATATACTTTATCTTTATCACTAAACCAACAACTCTTTGTTATTTGGAACCTTTCCAATTCACTGCACCACCGTTCAAGGTAACGCTTTACCTTAAAGTGGATTTTCTGTCGTCTTGGTATGTCTGAAAAAACTTGAGTCTGTTAAGCCCTCTAGTTTTAATTTAGACCCACCAAAATTTTAATCACATCCTTAGTGCTGATTAAGTACTTCAGATGTTTTTCACTGTCTTACAATGATCTTCTCCAGAATATGACTGATCAACATCAGGTCTCGTATATTTCATTGCATACATGATAGTTACTCATGCGATCTCTCCTTTTGGAGTCTTTGGGGACTATTAAGAGAGATACACTCCATGGCTCATCAACATGAGATATCCCATGGAGTATCTCATGCTAAACGACTTTAGCATCAAATAATATACGTTCCTTGGGTTAAGTCGAGCATCCTATTAAATCTATTTATATAGATTTGTATCCCCAATTAAGATACTCTTTCCAAATCATTCATGGAGGAATGTTTAGACAACTTTATCTTTACTGATTGTAGCATTGGTATGTCATTCCTTATCCGTAGTATATCAACATATAATACTAGGAATGTCATGACGCTCCCACTGACCCTTTTGTACACACTAGGTTCATTATTATTTTTTATAAAATCAAACTCTTTTGATTGTCTCATCAAAACGAATGTTCCATATTTGAGAAGCTTGCTTCAATCCATTTCTCTGAGTGTCTACAACTCTTACCTCATCGTATGTAACTGGATCATCATCTTCTATGATACGTACCTCATCATCATCATCATCCATGATGAATCCATACCTCCTGTGTATGTTCATACTATTCGATTTGATTGATTTGTGGTACAATAGGCTTTATCTACGAGTTCCTCTTATTTGACTTATAGTGTTTTGTGGTTCTTGAACTCTTCAAGATCTATTATCCTCCCACTAGCCCCTTCAATGATAAACACCTTTATCTTAGAAGGCAGCGTGTTTCGCAACAAACACCTTTTTCTAAGCAGAATTATAGAACATATACCCTAAACTTACTTTAGGATGTCCCACAAATCTGTACATGTCAAATCTTATCCCAAGCTTATCCTTTGAAACCTTTTTCATATAAGTTGGACAACCCCTTATCTTAACATACTTAAGATTAGGAATCCTCCCTGTCCATAACTTTTTATGGAGTCTTGGGGCTGAATTTTGAGGTTACCTTTTCGTAGATATGCAGCCATTTCTAGGACATTACCCTAGAGGGATACTGGAATGTCGGTAAAATCATTATGGACCTTACCATGTCCAACAATGTATGATTTTTCCTTTCAAATACATCAATCAATTATTGCGTATCAGGAGGCGTCCATTGTGAGAAAACCATTTGAGATGATCTAGAAACTTATTGCACAAGTATTTATTCCTTGATCTAATCAAAGAATCTTAATACTTTACCAATTTATTTCACTTCTGAATTCTTTGAACCTTTTAAATAATTCACACTTGTATTTCAGCAAATACACACATTCAACTCTTTGAATGATCATCTTCTTTTCTTATACTAGTTTGTTCAATTTGCAAAATATATTTTTCACGTAAGTCAAGTATACAAAATGCATTAAGTAATATTTCAGTTCTATACAAAATATTATTATTATAAATAGAACAACAATTGTTCTTAAATATAATACCAAAGATTTCATTGTCCAACAATAAAATGGAAATAATGTTTCCAACGAGAACTGGAATACAATAACAACTTATTGACTTAATAGACTTGCTCGTAGGCATTGCTAAACTATAAGTTCTTATGGCTAATGCAGCAACCTTTGCTTCATTTCCCACACATAGAATTATTTATATTTGTTTAGCTTTCTACTTCTACTTGGTCCCTTCATAAATCAATATTTATGATAACCAAAGTTGGTATCCAATACCCAAGTAGAACCTTGACTTAAAGAAAAATTTATTTCAATCATGAACAAATTTGTATTTGTAACCGAAACTTCACTAAGCTTCTTTGGTTAGCCTCTGCAAGATGCTTCTCATAGTTTCTTTCCAGTGTCCAGGCTTATTGCAGTGGAAACAAACTCCTTTGCTATCCGTATCAGTTTTGTTCTTATTATCTTTTGTTTTTGCCTTTTATATTTACCTTCTTAGAATCGTTCTTCTTTTCAGAAGATCCTTTGGGCCCTACCAGTAAGACATGGTCTTTCTTGGTTGGAAAGTGATTCTCAACATTTTTTAACATGTTAAGCAAATCAGTGAGGCTGATATCTAGCTTGTTCATATGAAAAATTCACAACAATTGTGACAGGAGTCCGGGAATGAGCGCAAGATCAAATCTTGGCTCAACTCTCCATCCATAACAAAACCTGTTGTCCTAATTGATTATGTTAAGGACTTTTGTCTGTACTATAGTGCCATTGGTCATTCTAGATCGGAAGAGCTCCTTAGATATCTGATATCTATCAGTCCTACTTTCTTCACCATCAACTACTTGATGTGCAGGAATATAGTAGGAGCATCCATAGTTTCATCTTGACGTTGAAGCTCGTTACTCATGGATGCGAGCATGATGCGATGAGCTAATCAGGCATCATCTTGCCACTTTCTAAAAGTAGCAATCTCTTCCTCGGAGGTATTATGCGCAACCATTGCGAGGATAGGCATATTAAGGACATAAGATAACTTTTCACCATGAGAACTATTCTCAAATTCCTTAACCAATCCATTTAATTTGGTCCCAAGTAAATAGCATCTAATATGCTTCATGATGATAGTAATTTAGACATTGTAAAATTACGTAAATGAATTTGTAATTAACAACATTTTAGCATACATTCTTTTATTAATTACCAAAATAAATTAGGTCTTGTTTTAAATTGGTATCTCCCACTATTTTTTTCAAACTATATTACCCTCACTTATATAGTTCGGCAAAATCTAATTAAAGATTTGCTAGTGAGAATAAGGATCCCATTTCAAATGTATATAGCCTTGTGGTGACACAACAAACTATATAAAAATAAATAGGTAGACAACTCTTGTCAATTATATCAACTATGCAACTCCTTGTATTTTGCCTCTTAGATCATAATGGTCAAGTGTGTGCCCATCCGAACTAAAATGATCCAAGTTAAGTCCAACCTAGCACTCCATATATTCAAAAAAGAAAAATATCGTCCTTGTGGTGACACAACAAACAATATTGTTCAATTTTCTTTATAAACATCAAATGTGATAAATTAACATCTTAAATACTTAATATTTGCCTTGTGTTGACACAACAAACTCATATTAAATATTTAATACTCTATTTATTTATCATGCTAAAAGGCGACGTTCGATATTCCAAATATCTTTGAACGCTACAACTTAATATAAAAAATTTGAGGGGTTTGTTATTAATTGTCTCATCTTGCTTAGCGCGCATGCACATATATATATATAAAATACGCGTCATATTAATAAACATGCGAAGCATGTTTGTATAATATATAATATATATAGTATAAGCATGCACATATAGAATATTATATTCTACCCAGATTGATTATAGACTTTTATTCTAGTTTGGTTCACTAGAGCCACCAAGTGAACCAAAAGGTCAAACTCTAGGGGTGCAAGAATTAATATTTAAATATAACTATTACATTTAAACTCGGGCTCCATTACAAACGGGTCTTCATGCGCTCCTTGCTCCTTGATCTCCAATTTTTCAAAATAATTCTAATTATTTCTATTACAAAACTATTTAAAATAAATAGAAACCTTGATCAGCAGTCAAGGGGAAGTACATAGGAGAGAGATAGAATTTACATTAAGAAAAATTAGAGAAGACGAGGTACGCAGACCCCATTTAATAAAACTCATACATTCATGCATTCAATTAAAATAAAATCTAATCACATTGGTCAATAGTCCATAATCAATCACATTTATTATCATACACATCACAATATGCATCAATAAATAACATCCATCTCATGAATAATAAACATTCAATATATATATATATATATATATATTGATATTATTTAATGGACAAATTTAGTTAGTATAAAATCTAATTTTGAATTAAAATAAACTCCTTTATTTTAATCCAAATTTAAATCAAAATAAACTCTTTTATTTTAATTTATCCAATTTTGAATAAGATAAACTATTTTATTTTAATCAAAATAAACTCATTTATTTTAATTAATTATGGAATCCAATTCCAAGTAAAAAAAACTCCTTTATTAAAAGAACCACGGATTCTTTTTCCTATTCACAAATAAACTCTTTTATTTTGAATAATATGAAATCTTATTTCATATCTAAATAAACTCCTTTATTTAAGGAAATTAGAATTCTCTTTCCTATTCACAAATAAACTCTTTTATTTTGAATAATATGAAATCTTATTTCATATCTAAATAAACTTCTTTATTTAAGGAAACATGGAATCCAATTTCAACTTTAATTATTTATCATGGAATCCAATTCCAACTTTAATTAATTAGCATGAAATTTAATTTTAAAATTAAAATAAATCTTTTTATTTTAAGATTAAAATAATTAAGATTAATATATATATATATATATATATGAAAAACCAAGTGGGCACGTGGCTATGATATCATTTCTAGATATCCTGAAGATTGATAAGTTACTAACTCTTAAGAATCACATATATATATATATATATATATATATATATATATATATATATATATATACATATGTAAATAACCAAGCCGCGGAATCCTTGAACCGTGAGTCCGTGACACAGCAGAAAAAAAACGAAATGCAATTCGCGAAGAAAAAAAAACGAAATTCAGTTCCCAGTTTTCGGAATTGCAACCGTTTTTTTTATTATTATTATTTTAAATTTCATACAACAAAATTATACTCAATTAAATTGTTCTAAACACATATTAACATACATATCAAATTAAAATAATTAATAATTTACATAAAGGTTTGGCTCTGATACCACTGTTAGGTTTGTAATATTCATGAACGCAATCAAATTGCATAAAATAAGTGGAAATGTGTAAAAATCAAAGTTTAAAATTTTTACAAACCATATACCCGGATCATCTTTTATGCACAATTATTAATTAAACGAAAAGATAAAGAATAAAATCATACCCTTGAAGATCGAGCTTCCTCAGGTACAAGTTCACCTCCAATCCTTTTCGCGTTCAACTTGAATCCACCGGGTTTAGTTCATTCCTTTGATCAACGTTAGCCACCCAAGTGTTTGGCCTCTAGAGGTGATCCACCAAGAAAGAATAAAGATTCAAGAAGATGAGTATTTGGCTCAAACCCTAGTTTTCTATCTCTATAGAAAAGAACGTACTCTCCAACTTTTGAAATTGTGTATATTTTGATATCCGATATAAGACTCTCTTATAAAGATATCGAGAAACCATATTTAATAAAATAAAGTATTATTTAATTAAACTCTTTTAATTAAATGGGCTCCCTAATTTTATTAGGGATAATTAATTAAACTCCTTTAACTAATTTTCTCTCTAATCATATTAGGAATAAATGAGATACTTATATTAAATTAATTCCTAAACTCTTTAGAAATTAAAATAATAATAATTGTAATAATATTAATAAGACTCCTCTTATTAATTTATATTTAATATTTCTAAAATATTAAATAATAAATATTAAGCTATTTAATTTATTCTATCACCATAGATTAAATTAAATATACTTAACATATTATTACGATTATGCCATTAACTTCTTAAATAATTATTCTTCCTTTTATGGTGTGACCCTTTAGGTTCTCCATATTAAATCGGTTGTGAATAAATCAATTAGAACAATTCTAATCTTAATTAAATAAATAAATTAAAATATTAATTTATTTAAATAAATAATATTTATTCTACAATAGGGATAAGTCTCCCTAGCGATCAACGACTTTCCAGATAATATAGATTTCAACATTAATCATAAAAGAACCTTTGAGTAAATAGTTACCGTACAATTTAATTCTTCCACCATACAATGTCCCAATTAAATATAAGACATGGAATTACTGTCAAGTCTTATTTTATTTAATTATATGTATTTCGACTCTTAAATGCACAACTCCAAATAATACAAATTAGAAACTCCTTTTTAATTTCATTCTGCCTTGGCCAAGGACTACTGAGTTGTCATTTATCGAATCACATAGGACATTTCTCTTCTTTTACTAGAAGTGGTAGATTCTTTATTGATCATACATTATCTCCATGTATAACTTATTATACCCAAGCATACCCTTTGATATACCCTAAGGGTCTTAAGGAATAAGTCAAAGTATAACTCATCATACACAAGATACTATGATGATCTCAAGTCCAAGGATCACTTGTCTTACTATCACTCTGAGAATTCCTATTGACGATGACAAGTAAAACTCCATTAGGTATTCCTTAACGAGCCACGTTCAGTGAACTTATTCTCTAATAAGTACCTACATACTTGCTTTAGTGTCTCCACACAAATGATCATGAGATCAATCATCCTTATCCAATGAGCAAGCAACGTATGTACCAATCTATCCGGATTCACTAATCCCCAATTTAGTAATCCAACGATTGGGAACTATTTTAGTTTTAAGCTTTCTAAAAATTTAGATCTCATTAGAATGATCACCATTATTATTCTAAAAGCATTGCTTAAAACTATGAGTTTATCACATATTATAAAACACCATCATGTAGATAATTAAAAGTCTTTAATAAATTAATACTTTTTATTAATAAATGAATAAGATTGTTACAAAGTATATGCTTTATCATCAAACATGATTGGCTTGTGTGCATACTACTTTCAATTCCAACATAATAATAAAGAATGGAATAACAGAAGAAGAACACCAATTATTGGGTAAACCACATATACAGGTCATTCCACCAAGTATAGGGTAAACCGCGCAAACATGTTATTCCAACAGAATAATAAAGAATGGAATAACATAAGGATTTCACCAAGTATAGGGTATGCCGCGTATACAGGTTATTCCAACAGAATAAATAAGAATGGAGTAACAGAAGTTCTCTTAATGAATAAGAAAGAATAACACCCCTTACCATAAAAGAAACTGGATATAGAAGTAGTGAAGTAGCAGAATACTCTTCTTCTTTCTCTCTATAATTTTCTCTCTATAACTTCTCTCTATAATTTCTCTCTCTAGAGTTTCAATAAATTCGTAAGAAATAATGAATGAATGAGCTTCTATTTATAGAAAAACTAAGAGTGGCGCTTGGTCTTAACGAAGGGTCAGAATGACTTGGTAATATTGAAGAGGCAACTACTATTTGTGAAGGGTAATTAACTCTTGGAACACCGAAGAGGCAAATAACTCTTGAAAAGCTGAAGGGTCAAATAACTCTTGGAAAGCTGAAGGGTCAAATAACTCTTGGAAAGCTGAAGGGTCAAATAACTCTTGAACAACTGAAAGGACAAGTTACTATTAAAACTCATGAATAGTAACTCATGAATAGTAACTCGTGAATAGTAACTCCGACACGAAAAGTTTTCCAAATACCCGATTGAACAATATAACCTCCAGACATCAATTATTATCAAAATTAATGTCAATTTTTACTAACACAAATAATTTCAACACAATGGAACTATCAAATTCATCTTTAATCAACACGAACTTATTCATCATTAATATCATAACTCACAATATTTAACAACTAGGTCGTTCACAGGAAAGAAGGGGCTTTCCAATAAGGATTTCTCCCTATTGGCGCGCAATTAGGTGACCAAACCTCTCCTTGACAGAACTTCTAGATATTGTAAATATTGCAATTTAATAATATGAATAACTTTGTCATCTCAATTATTGATTTAATAATATAACATATTATGCACATGATCTTCGTGACAATAATTGGATCAATAATATGAGAGATATGATCACGAATTCTCGTAGCAATAATGCAATATATAACCGAGTGACTTCTTACGTAAGCATCAATAATCAATACTGGTGCTGCTACTATGCAACCACGCCAGACATTCTTGTTTCTTTACTACCGGGTAGTTCAACAAGATTAATGGTAAAACCTCCGCCGTTATTTTCATAAAATATTTTTGTCGTTTTCTAACTACGACAATTATTACATTATGGGGTCCACTAATGATTGTGTCGTCAATGCGGATATTCCCAAAAAAAAAGAATATTCCCCAAACCAAACGAATATTTATAACAACTTGCATACTTTGAAAAATTTTCAAATACTACCCACAACTATAACACTATCTCAAATCCACACCATAATATAAAAAAATACTTCGAGAAATTTAAATCTTTATTTATAAAATCTGGGATCTCACAATCTCCCCTCTTTATGGAATTTCGCCCTCGAAATTTACGTACGTACCTGGTATGATAAAGAGGTGAGGATACCTTGAATACCTTTATCGTTAAAAACATTAAATTCATCTTTGCAAATCGGCCAAAGATATTCATTAACAATTCATCTTTGCACTACAGGTCAACTGTATAACCAATAATTAACAGTTCATCTTTGCACTATAGGCCAAAGATATACAATCAGAAAATCAATAATCTTTGAGACTCGACTTAATAGTAGTATCACGACCACGAATTATCCATGCACTACGGACCAAGGATATTCAGATTTTCAATCTGATCATGATTATACCGAATAATCCTCGTCATAATCATACCAAGTCCATCTATGCACTACTACCAAAAGATGACTTTTACCACATCATTTGTAATATTATAGTCATGATTATACTTAAATAATCCTCGGTCATAATCATACCAAGTCCATCTATGCACGTAAGCCACAGATGACTTTCAACACAATATAAACATGAGGATTATGACAATGATATAAATAATCAATCAAACGAGATAAAGGATAAATATTAAACATTTATAATTTATCCAGGGTTTAAGAATATTCCAATGTTATCAATCACATAATAATCTCATAATCTAATATCATTAATATTATAACAATATTTTAATCACTTCTTAAACTTATAAACAATTTATTTCAATTATTTACGCTTTACCATATAATGCATTTAATCATTCAAAAATGTCATACTCATAAGATATCATCACTAATGATCAAATCCCTTATCAAAAAAATATGCATATACTTTATATAGGATTCCCTAGCCATAAAATCCTATTTTTCAATTTTGTTACTTCACATAACATATTTAACTCATTTACTCATAACTAGATCATTTTCATGAAAAATACCAAATCAATTCCAAAAATATTTTTTTCTGGGATTTAGCATAATATAGTCCCATAATGAAAATATATTTTTCTCGGAATTTTTAAAATTCATTTACTATTTTTCAAAAATTAATTTCCAATTAATTCTATAAGAAATTAGCTACCTCAAGTTTAACTCCAAAAATTCCCAAATCTTGGAAGGATCTTACAATTGTTAATGTGAGCTTCCAGTTTAAATTTCATGGTCATCGGAGTTATAGAACTCCAGTTATAGTGTTTTTCGTCGAAAAAACCTAAATATTGAAATGATCATAACTTGCTCATTTTAAGTCGGAATGAGCTCATTTTTGGACAGGAGGCACTTTATACCGTATACTTTCATGTCCCAAAAAGCCATAATTTTTCTCATAATTTAAGTGGCCGAAACAGCCCCTCTAAAAATCTGGACAGTAGCATTTCGGTAATTTCCAGCTTTTTCATCCTTTACTAAAATCAGTCCACACGAAAATCTACAACACCTTTTTCAGTGATTCCACTTGGAGATGCTACAAAACTCATAGATCTAACTCTAGAACTTGACCACACTAAAAAATTTGAAATATAATAGGAGATATGATCAATTGAATTTCATGTTATGTTTTTCACCAAAATCTGATTTTCAACTCCTTGTGATTTCTAAGAAACTTTCATGTTTTCACATACTAACCAACATAACTCATCATAACACTTACTAATACCACGTATACCCATGATTTTCATTAGTCTAATGCTTTTATTATGACTTTCATCATAATCCACGTAAACTGTTCATTTTAGTTGAAGAAATATTTGAGGGTTTAAGAAATGGGTTTTGTACTGAGGTCAATACAAAATTCGATTTCACGCTCTAAGTAGGCTAAGAAGCCTTCAAGAATATGCCAGGAAATTTATTAATAATAGAAATATCATTCAAAACTGTGACTCTCATCCAAGACTTGGATAGTACGTCACATTGATACCAACTGTGACTTCTATCCCTTAACCTAGATAACACCTCACAATGATACCTATCAACTTGCCCTCTTCATTTACGATGTCGCCTATAGAAAGTCTGGCCTCGGTGCATTCCACACAAGGAAGTCAACAACGAAAGGTTCGGGGCTCTTTACTTATGGCTTGATATGATAATGATTGACTTTAGTGGTTTGGTTACTTGAATTCGCACAACAGGTTGGTTATGAATATAAAAGCTAACAACCTTACGAAAAGCATGATGAGTAGTTAACCAATTGATTCCTAAAATCACATCAAAGACAAGTATTTTCAAAAAGATAAGATCGACAGGTAACGTAAAAGTGTTTATTTGAATAAAACAAGATTTAAAAATAGTAGAGGTAACAAAGGCTCCTACTAACGAAGTTTCAACCAATAAGTCAAAGTCTAACTTCTCCGGAGTCAAATTTAAACGTTGAACGGAAGTAAGAGAGATAAAATAATGGGTAGAACCGGTATCTTATAAGGTATAGACTTCGCAATTTATAATTAACTAACCCGTGCTAACTTCATTCGGGTTACTCGCATTTTTTTGAGAAGTCACGAAAAACGCTCTCCCTTACACTACCGATTTTGACTTTTCTAGAACGGTCTTTGGTGCCTCCATCCTAGCTGAACTTGTCTTTGGTGAACGACAAAATCGGGCTAAGTGACCTTCTTTTCCACAATTATAACATGCTTTGGACAGCATCACCCAGTTTGGACTGATATGTCCCTCCCCTCCGCATTTGAAACATATGATAGGTGGTCGTTCTCCTTCATTAACAATGGGTGCTGGTGCTGACGTCTTTCCATCATTGTTGAATTTCCTCTTCTTGAAATTCCCATTCCTATTATCTTGGCCATGATTACCACCGAAATGGTTACCATTCTTGGCATGATAATTTCCCCCACGATGGTTATCATTGTTCGATGCCGTTGCCACCCCAGATGATGATTATTATCGTGTTGTTGGTCGTTGCCTTTTGGTTGTCTTGACTCATTATCGCGCCCAATAATCGAGCTCTATTCACAACATCTGAATATAAACAAAGTTTGTGAGAAATGAGGTATTGACGTATATTGGGTTTCAAACCTCTTAGAAACATTCGCGTCATTCGCTCCTCATTATCGACCAAATTGGATGCAAACCGAGACAACTCGGCAAACTTAGCCTCGTACTGCGACACGGTCATATTATTTTGCTCCAGCTTGATGAACTCCACCTCCTTCATGTGACGAATACTTTCGGGAAAGTACTTGTCGTTGAACAGCTCTTGGAACTTATCCCAAGACATCTTGAGTCGTCGGTTCAGGTATATTTCTGATTCCCAACAATGTCTGCCTCTTCACGCAACATAAAGGTGGCAAAGGGAACCTTTTTCTCCTCGGAGCATCCTAAGACATCAAATATCTTAGTCATCTGCTTTAACCACATTTCCGCCTTAAGTGGTTCTGGCTTTCCCAAAAACTCCGGTGGTCCCAGCTCCTTGAACTGTTTAGCGGTGACCGACCATGGGTTGCCATTATTTTTACCTGCATTATGAACAGGAGCCGCATTCGCCTGATGTTGCATGAATTCTAAAAAGCTCCTAAACGTACCGCCGTTCATCATTTGATCAGTGTTGTTGTTTACAGGAGGATTATCGTCATCCTGTCGCACATTATCCTGATTATTGATCTGTGGAGACTCAACGGTCTCTTGTGCTTCATTGCTTATCTCAATATTTTCGGATGCCATTTTCAAATACTACCACAAAACAAGGGTTAATTAACATGTCACATATTATCCCTATACACTGACCGACCAATTAAATACCAAATAAACTTAGGTAGGTCATACTAGCGAAGGAATTTCCCGTCTCTCCCCTCCTAGTTCTTGTCTCACATCTTAGCCAGGGATCATATCTCTAAGCTTTGATACCAACTATGACGCCCCCAAAACTAGGTGTACATCACCCATCTCTAGTCGCCATATATATGGTACAAAATACAAATACAACTTAATTATACAACTGTCATGTAAAATACGATAAAACATAAACTGAGAGTTTAAACAAGAATACAGCCTTCTAGACAATATCCATTCTCAATGGAGTCCTCATAGACAGTATACAAACTCAAATTCAGTCCTCGTTACATTTATTGTCACACTATTTAACAGAATAGTGAGGACTACTAATGCTATCATCTGGACCATCACTCCATTCCCCGACTCGTCCCAGCTATATTCTCATTTCCTGAAGAGAACAGTGAAGGAAAGGGTGAGCTCAACTAGCCCAGTAAGAAATATTATGACTAAGATAATATAGAAAAAATTATCATTAGTCTTCAACAATGTTAAACTGATATATAAAATAGACATCAAGTTTAACTGTAGCGGAATATGCAATCCATTAAAAGAGTCAAGTAAAGAATAAAGTCTACTATCTTTTAGGTTTTAAAAGGTTTTCATCAATTTTTATCGCTGAGACTCGGCTTAATAAATAAACCACCACATCTAATCATCCATGTACCATGGTCAAGGATTTTCATTAAATCATCAATGGTCATGACTATACCGAATAAACCTTGGTCATAATCATACCAAAAACTATTCATCAATGCATTACAGGCCACTGAGGACTTTTATCACATTATTTATAATAGGTCATGATTATACCGAATGATCCCTGGTCATAATCATACTAAGTCCATCTATGCACGTAAGCCAAATATGACTTTCAACATAATATAACATGAGGATGATGACAATGACATAATAATTCAATAAAACAAGTTCAAGAATTAATTTATCCAGGAACTAATAATGTCCAAATTGTCAACATGATACTTCTTTGTAAAGTAAAATTCAAGAATGCTCGGAAGAATATTTCCATGTAAAGATCTTTGGATGAAGCGCAAATATCAAGGATATTCCACTAATTTCATGGAGTATAGAAGTCAAAACTTTAACCAACTGAGTATAATAAAGAATATATGAAACTACAAATGGATTTTCACCCGCCATGCGGTAATCCACGATATCTGAGATCATTTCCACAATTTAATAAGGAATGAATACAAAGGATCATTCACCATGCATGTGGCAATCCACATAGACAGGTTATTTCAACAGAATAATAAATGCGGAATAATAAATAATGGAACCAGGTCAGGTGAAATTCACACCGACAGGATATTTCGACAGAATAATAAATGCGGAATAATAAATATGGAACCAGGTCAGGTGAAATTCACACCGACAGGATATTCTGACAGAATAATAAAGAACGTAATAATAAAAGAATTTCACCAAGTATGCGGTACTTCGCATAAACATGTTATTCCAACATAATAATAAATAATGGAATAATAGAAGAATATCACCAAGTATTGGGTAAACCACATATACAGGTCATTCCACCAAGTATAGGGTAAACCGCACATACAGGTTATTCCAACAGAATAATAAATAATGGAATAACATAAGAATTTCACCAAGTATAGGGTATGCCGCGTATACATGTTATTCCAATAGAATAAATAAGAATGGAGTAATAGAAGTTCTCTTCATGAATAAGAAAGAATAACACCCCTTACTGTAAAAGAAACTGGATATAGAAGTAGTGAAGTAGCAGAATACTCTTCTTCTTTCTCTCTATAATTTTCCCTCTATAGCTTCTCTCTATAATTTCTCTCTCTAGAGTTTCAATAAATTCGTAAGAAATAATGAAGGAATGAGCTTCTATTTATAGAAAAACTTTGCAAAATTTTCAAATACTACCCACAACTATAACACTATCTCAAATCCACACCATAATATAAAAAAATATTTCGAGAAATTTAAATCTTTATTTATAAAATTTGGGGTCTCACACGGGCAGTTTCACAATTTCATGTACGATCGAAAAAATGATCTATAGTAAGTGTCTATGTGATCTTGGGGCAAGTATCAATCTGATGCCTTTATCAATATTCAATCAATTGGGATTTTCGGCTCCAAGGCCGACAAATATTTCTCTACAGCTAGCTGACAGATCCATCACGTATCCACGGGGAATAGTTGAAGATGTATTGGTGAAAGTGGATAAGTTCATATTTTCGGCTGACTTCATCATCTTGGACTATGAGGAAGATAGGAGTATACCAATCATACTGGGGAGACCATTCTTAGCCATAGGAAGGACCTTGATAGACTTACAAAAAGGGGAACTCATTATACGTGTTCATAATTAGGAGGTTACCTTTAACGTATTCAAGGCAATGAAGTTTCCGACAGATGAAGAAGAATGCTATCGGGTTGATTTGGTGGATCAGGTTCTAATAGATGAAGTACAGAGTTTAGTGGAGTATGAACCGTTGAGAAGTGTCATTGCTGAAAATTCAGAATTGGAGGATGGGGAATTTGAAGAACTTGTGAAATATCTGGATATTACTCCATAATTCAAAAAATTCAAAACACCGGCGGAGCCATTGAAGAAAGCTGGAGAGACGACGGTAAAATTGAAGCCATCTCTTGAGACACCTCCAGAATTTGAATTAAAACCACTTTCGGATCATTTGAGGTACGCATTTTTAAATAAAGATTCAAAGCTACATGTGATTATTTCTTCTGCACTAACATCTTTTCAGGAAGAAAAACTTCTACGAGTGCTTAGAGAGTTCAAATCAGCTATCGGGTGGACTATAGCAGACATAAAAGGGATCAGCCCTTCTTTTTGCATGCATAAGATCCTGTTGGAAGATGGTAGTAAGCCGTCGGTAGAGCAACAAAGAAGACTTAATCCGATAATGAAAGAAGTGGTCAAGAAAGAAATTTTGAAATGGCTGGATGCAAGTATAATATATCCGATTTCAGACAGTTCATGGGTGAGCCCAGTGCAATGCGTACCAAAGAAGGGTGGTATGACTGTGGTTACAAATGAAAATAATGAGTTGATTCCAATACGAATAGTGACGGGGTGGAGAGTCTGCATGGACTACCGCGGGCTGAACAAAGCTACGAGGAAAGATCATTTTCCACTCCCGTTTATCAATCAGATGTTGGACAGACTAGCAGGTCATGAGTATTATTGCCTTCTGGACGGATATTCGGGCTACAATCAAATCGTGATAGCCCCAGAAGACTAGGAAAAGGCAACATTCACATGTCCATACGGCACTTTTGCTTTCAGAAGGATGTCTTTCGGGTTGTGCAATGCTTCAGGCACCTTTCACAGATGCATGATGGCTATTTTTTTGGATATGGTGGAACAGAATGTGGAGGTATTTATGGATGATTTTTCAGTCTTCGGGGACTCGTTTGATTTATGCCTTGAGAATTTGGTGATGGTTTTAAAGAGGTGTGTTGAGACGAATTTAGTACTGAACTGGGAAAAGTGTCATTTCATGGTACAAGAAGGGATCATATTGGGACACAAAGTTTCGAAGAAGGGACTCGAGGTGGATAGGGCTAAGCTAGAAACTATTGAGAACTTGCCACCACCAACTTTAGTAAAAGGTGTTCGCAGTTTTCTTGGACATGCAGGTTTCTACCGCATATTCATCAAGGACTTCTCCAAGATAACTAAACCATTATGCAGTTTATTGGAGAAGGATGCACAGTTTAAATTTGATGAGGCGTGCATGTCGGTATTTGAGCACTTGAAGGGGAAATTAACTTCGACACCCGTTATTACTGCACCAGATTGGGATTTGCCATTTGAGCTGATGTGTGATGCTAGTGATTACACTGTAGGGGTTGTTTTGGGCCAGAGAAAGGAAAAGATATTTCATGTGATCTATTATGCCAGCAAGACCCTTACAGATGCGCAGTTGAACTACACCACCACAGAGAAAGAGTTATTCGCAATGGTGTATGCCTTTGATAAATTTTGAGCATATCTGATTGGTACAAAGGTGATAGTGTACACAGATCACGCGGAAATTTGACATTTAGTGGCAAAGAAGGATGTCAAACCTCGGTTGATCAGATGGATTTTATTACTGCAGGAATTTGATTTGGAAGTCAAGGACAGAAAGGGCACCGAAAACCAAGTGGCGGACCACTTATCTGGACTAGAGAATCCGGAAAGGGAGGCAGACGACAAAGTTGTAATCAATGAATCCTTTCCAGATGAGCAGTTGTTTGTGGTGAAAGGGGAAGTGACATGGTTTGCAGACTACACGAACTACTTGGTGAGTAAGATGGTACCTTCTGACTTGGTGGGTCATCAAAAGAAAAAATTTCTGCATGATGTTAAATGGTTTATATGGGATGAGTCGTACTTGTTTAAACAGTGTGCTGATCAAATGATAAGAAGGTGCATCCCATATAGCGAGGTTGAGGGTATTCTACAGGATTGTCATTCTTCTGTGTATGGGGGTCATTATGGTGGAGAGCGTACAGCGGCTAGAGTGCTACAAGAAGGATTCTACTGGCGGACAATTTTCAAGGATGTGTACAGTTTTGTCTAGAGGTGTGATAGATGTCAGAGAGCTGGGAACATCTCGAAAAGAAATGAAATGCCATTGAATACGATCCTTGAAGTAGAAATTTTTGATGTGTGGGGGATTGATTTCATGGGCCCTTCTGTTTCTTCTTGTGGAAATCTCTACATCTTGCTTGCAGTGGATTATGTGTCGAAGTGGGTAGAAGCAACAGTTCTTCCAACAAATGATGCTAAAGTAGTCCTCAGGTTTTTGCAAAAGAGTATCTTCACGAGGTTTGGGACTCCTAGGGCCATCATTAGTGATGAAGGCAGTCATTTCTGTAACAAGCAGTTTACAGCTTTGTTGGCCAAATATGGGGTGAACCATCGCATTGCTACAGCTTATCACCCATAAATGAATGGCCAAGTTGAAGTTTCAAATCAAGAAGTCAGAAGAATCCTTGAAAAATTTGTGAATCCCACTAGGAAGGATTGGGCTTTAAAGCTTGATGATGCTGTTTGGGCATATAGGACTGCGTATAAGACTCCATTGGGCATGTCACCTTTCCAGTTAGTCTACGAAAAAGCATGTCACCTTTCGATGGAGCTAGAGCATAAGGCATATTGAGCGATTCAGAAGCTCAATTTTGATTTGAAAGCTGTAGGGGAGAAATGCCTACTCCAACTCAATGAGTTGGATGAATTCCAATTACAGGCGTATGAAAATTCTAAGTTGTACAAGGAGAAGGTGAAGAAATGGCATGATCGTAAGATCATAGAGAGAACATTCGAGCTGGGACAAAGAGTTTTGCTTTTCAACTCCAAACTTAAACTTTTTCCCGGGAAGCTGAAATCAAGATGGTCAGGGCCATTTACAGTGAAGACTGTCTTCCCATATGGTGCAATAGAAGTATATGATAAATTCCCGGATCAGCCTTTTAAAGTAAATGGGCAGTGATTAAAGCATTACTTTGGTGGCAAGGTGGACAGACAAAAAGTCACCTCAATTCTCTCTTCGACGTGAGATTCAGAGACAGTCATGCTAATTGACTATAACTTAGCGCTTGATGGGAGGCAACCCATTGTTTTTATCTCTACTTTTTATTTATTCAGTTTAGGTTGTTTTGGTTAGTTCATTTTCATTCTTAATTTTGATAGGATATTGCATTTTTCATAAGTGAGTGTGTAGCTGCATTTGCATTAAACTGTGGTTGAGACTAGTATAGCAAGTATAATAATTAGATTGTCATTGTTGCGTATTCATTAGTTCAAGCGTTGACATGGTTAATTGGTATTTATACAGGTGCATTGAAACTAAGTAATCACTGTGAGCTATATTGGATGATGCAACTAGAACTGTAGGACTCAGGGTCGCGCGACCGCGCTATAATACTAGTAATAAAATGCGCGCCCGCGCCCGGTCTCCATTGAAATTCCGCGCGGCCGCGCCTAGAACCAGAATTTGAAAAAAATGTTGGGTTTTTAAAACGTGTTCTGACCCATCTCTTCCTCAGTTGAAATAACAGAAGTTGTGATCCTTTGGTCTCTACACCTCGCACGATTCCTACTCTCCCAACAGTTACAAATTGAAGCACCACATCTCCATCCGTTCATCTCATTCCACATCGTGCGAATCAGTTACTGTACCCACGTCACACACCTTATTGATAAAACTAGGGTTTCGGAGTGGGTTGTGTGAAATCGGTTTGGGGGTAATCAACTCTTCGGCTATCACTCATTATTGGGAAAGTAATCTTCATCTTCTCTATCAATTTCAAATGGGTCCTAAGAGAGCACGCTCTATCACTTCGTCATCATCATCTTCCTCTAGCAGTGAAGGGGAGGATGTTGTGGATCATACCAAATTTCTCAGTCTAGATGCACAAATAGAGTATTATCGAATCGTAGCCAAGACGTTTGTTAAGGAACGGGCTTTCAAGCCTGAGAAACAGGATGGTCAACTATGGGAGATGATTCATGAAAGGGGATGGTTTGGACTGACTGTAACTCCCATAGCTGCCCCCATGGGCATTGTTCGAGAATTCTATGTGAATGCAAAAGACACCATGAATGGGTTATCCATGGTTCAAGGAGTTCAAGTGGATTTTTGACCTCCCGCAATCAGAGCAGTTTTCAGGATACTCAACACACCACCGACTGGGTATGATAATTGGGTCAAAGGGGCATATTTGGAAACTGATCTGGACGTTGTCATTACTGAATTATGCGTTCCAGGAACGAAGTGGACCTGTAAGGCCGGAACAAATCAGCCTAGAATTTTCCCAGCCTCGGCTTTAAATCGGTATGCTAAAGCGTAGAATCTTTTTATATGTGCAAAGCTCGTTCCGTCGACTCATCAGCATAAAATCACAACTAAGAGGGCAATCATTTTGTGGGGCATAGTCACAAGCAAGTACATTGATGTAGGCCACCTCATTCATCAAAATATGTTACGTTATATGCGGGGGAGCACTACTGGGAGTATTCCACATGCAACTATTGTAGCTAGCCTGTGTACCCAGCAAGGAGTCCAGTGGGGTAATGAACAACTACAAAACCCTAGCCAATATATCACTCATGCGACTATTGCCAAATTCGACGATTGGGCGGGAGGTATACCACACCCGAGAGGAAAAGGCTTTATCATTCAACCCACATTCTCAGTGCCTCCACCACAGCCCACATATGAAGCTGAAGCGGGAACGTCGACTCAAGCAACTGCTGCCACTGGGGATCGACAGCTCCGAAGGTTGGAGCAAAAGGTCGACGCAATGTATGATAACTTTGTAGCGTTTGCTACGGGTCTGACGAGGTCATTGGCGGAGGCATTTGCACAGTAAGGGACTATGCTGGAGTGGCCATAGTTCGGGACCGTCGTGCCATATCCACTATCGAATTCACCACCCGATGAGGCTGGTGCAGCTGAGCAGTAGGGGAGTTTCTCTAACCCTATACCTTCATTCATTGAGACAATGAATATTTTAAGTTTAGGGGTATTGGGGTAGTAGGGTAAATTACATATAGTTGTGCATGTTTAGTTTAAATTTTTCATGTTTATGTGTTAGATAAAAATTGCAGAAAATATTTTAATTTTTAGTCATTATTATGTGTGTTAGTGTATGTTTAGTTGCATTGGATGTTTAGTGTCTGTCTCACAAATTTTAGCTTTATGGAAGTGATGTCCTACCAATGATGAATTTGAATATTGAAGGATTGTTGAACTTAATGGATACCTTAAGCTTAGCTATAATGTTTTACATGATATGATCCATGATGCTGTTTAGATGCTTTCAGTTTGCACTATCGTGTTCACAATTGCTTGGAGGCGTAAGAATTATGTGTTGAATTGCTTGATAGAAAATGTGGTTTTAAAAAGAGAATTTTGTGGAAAATGGACTTAGACTGTACGAAACATTGATAATCAAACTTTGGGAACACATGGGTATGCTATATAAAAAAAAGAAAAAAAAATAACGTGGCTAGTCTTATTTCGGGGCCCTTGTTACTTGAGTAAGTACGCCCGTAGGGGTGTCTTAAAACCTAGCGCCCTAGGGTCTTTTATGGTCTGGGAGTCGTTGGTTAAAAGCTCGCTAAGGGATAGCATTGTTAGCCTAATGGAATGAGGCATTGCACAGTCATGTGTGAAAAAAAAAGAGAAAAAGAAAAAGAAAAATAATAGCAATAAGCACCGCGGGAAAGAGCGAAAATCGCCCTCGTGAGTAGTAATAATGCAGTAAGCCCATTGTTGAACCATAGTTTGTTTTGATATGTTGGAACAGTCTTTGTTGCATAAGTATACATGAATCTTGATTTAGACTATAATTTTCTATGTTGAGCAGTTAAGCATGTGTATTCTTGCCTTAGTCAAGTTTTGGTGAACAAAACACACACACAACATTTTTATAGCATGTATGGATTACTTGAGTGTATGATATTTTGTCTTTGGCTTAGTTTGAAGCTTTATTCTTGAATCCGGATAATTCACTGAGGCATGTTGGACTGAAATTCTGTTATAGCTGGTAGAATTTGAGACTTGTTTGTATCATGATATAGCTGCATAGCATGTAGTTGCATTTTCAGTGTTTAAGTAGTATGCATTGCTTGAGGGCAAGCAACAATTCAAGTTTGGGGGTATTTGATAAGTGGGTTTTATACCTACTTATTGGATATCAAATCACAAGAACTACGCCCATCTCAAGTACATTTTAGTGTATTTTAGTTGCATTTCGTGTCATTTCGCATTGCATGTACTGAGGACTCTTTTGGTGTAAAAGTGCAGGAAAATGGCATGGCTCGGTGATGGTATGTGGTATCAGATCAGTGATGGCATGGCACGAGGGACAGTTGGACAGAAGAAATGGAGCGTCGATGGACAACGAAGCAAAAGCAGCATGTCAAAGGTTCATTAGCAATATGACAAGAAAGCAGTAATAGTAGAACACAAAAGTGTAGAGTTCAGGAGTCGCGCGGCCAAAATAGCTAGGAAGCGCGCTCCCGCGCCATACACCTACAGAGTCGAAGACAATCAGCGGCGTCTTTGCATGATGTACTAGAGCCCATGCATTATTAAAAGTCATTGACTTTATTTTAATTTTTAAAATTGAAGAGTTTGAGTTGGTTAAAAACTATTATGGTTGGTACCAGACGTATCATCTATTGTTTTTACATGTTTTTCATAATATAGAACTAGGGTTTTACGCTTTGAGCGAATTTCCAACGTGAAGCAGTTGGGTAAAATCTAGTTACGCACAACACGCAAGTATATGTGGTCAACAAGTAATACAATGAAAGTAGAGTATCGTTCCCACGAGGAATTATTAATACAAATTACCAAGTACTAACCCTTAATCAAACTAATTTTATTTAAACAATCAATTTAATGTTATAAAGTAAATTATTTAATTAAACTAATTTTAATTACCACTAGTTACAAATCAGATTATGGAGATTTAAGATCACAACTTCACTTATTGCTTCATTTAAGTTAACACACTTCTCATCAATTATTCTCTATCCCAAATTGTTAATCAAGAACACGAAAGTAGTATTAACCACCTCTCGATGCACTAATACCGTATTAACGTCAATCCACAATTAAGATAGAAATCTGTTAAACACCTTAATCAACTAACCCACTATATCTCTATGTGAATTACAATTGAAGAAGGTTGAAGAATAAGTTCTCTATCCGATTACATGCGATGTCAAGCATATCTCTACCTTAACACTCATCAAGTTTAAGCTACTAACAAAATCCTGAACACATGCTATCATGATAAGATCTAAATCAATACTTCTTCTCTCGAGTTCATATAGATTATCACAGTAATTGATGGCTAATCAATTAAATAATTAAGTCCAAATCACAATAGACAATCCTCACAATAGAACACAATAATTGATAGCGAAGCATATTAAAATAAACTACACAATAAGATCCATTGTAATCTCAAACAAAGAATTAGTTCATTGAATTAAAACTAAGAATCCACACTTGAATAAACATTAAAAGACAAAAATAGAAGAAGATGAGAAGATAGAATCTATTGTCTGTAGATTTGACGCTCCCTCCTTACTCCTACTTTGAATCTTAAATGGTCTCCAAGTTGCTTCAATCTCCAAAACTCATTAGAACTAGGGTTTTGATCTAATTTACTCTAATCTAATCTAATGGAATTCTTCCAAAAACTTCCCCTAATCCTTGTAAATCTTCTCTTTTTATAAGCCTCCTTATATGTCTTTAAGTCCTCTTGGAAGTCCTTGAATCAAACAACTCGAACCAATCCTTATCAGACTCAAATTCGGACAAAAACTACTCATTTTATGCGTACCCAAGCCCCGACTTGGGTATTGCTCCTTGGAGGGTAAGCCCCAGCTTGGGTGCAAGCTGCTAATTATTTTTTCTACTGCAGTATCCTCTAGTAAAATGGTCATAACCTTTGATCCGGGAGGAGTTACGGGACCTGCCACCTATCGAATCTAATCTATCGACAATCTCTACAACTTTCATGCTTTGAGTTTTGAGAAAAAACGAACAGATGAAGGTCAAAATTGGACTGGAAGTGACTGTTATGCAAATGACCACCCAAAACAGCGAAATTCAACGTTCGTTGGTACAAATGTCATAACTCTTGCATCCGAACTCTGATTGGAATGATTCAAGATTTTCTGGAAAGCTAAGAAGAAGCTCTAAAATATAGTTCAAGTTCCAAGCCAAGAACATGAAATGAACATGAAAGCCCAAACGATGTCCGGATTACTTTTCTTTATATTTTCCTTGCTTTTCCTTACCAATAGTCGCCCACACCGCTTCCAAACGTATAACCTACAAAATGAACACACAATGCATGAAAAGTAACTAAGACACTTGAATATAAGCAACTAATTCAAGTAAAAGATACCAAATAAGTGGATATAAAATCCACTTATCAAATACCCCCAAACTTAAATCGTTGCTTGTCCCCAAGCAACACAACATAATGCAATGCAATGCAATGAAATGAAACTAATCTATATGCCTACCAATCCAACAGTAATGACAAAAACATGTCTATTCAATCGGCCTTAGAGCAATCAAGCAAACACGACAATACTTCATATCAAAACCAATCAACAATTTCTTAGTCAATCATCAAGTCTTAAACTGTTATTACTGGTATAGTGTGTGTGTGCTCCAAAACAATGTTAACTGATATAAAATCAAATTTGACACATAACAAGTCTCTTTGAAGGCATCATAAAGTGTAAACTCAAGAAATCCAAAAACAAGCTAGATCCAACTAAAATCAAACAATTACTAATATCGAGGGTCAACATGGGATACTTATGCTTTATTTTTCATCTACGGGGGCTTTTTACTCTTATTTCCCGTTTTATTCTCTCTTTTTTTCTTTTGGTTTATATACACATAGCTATGCAATGTTTTATTCCCTTAGGCTTTTTAATGCTACCTTAACGAGCTTTCGACCAACGACTCCTAGACCATTAAGACCTTAGGGTGCTAGGTGTAGAGACAATCCCCTCGGGCTTACTTACTCAAGTAACAAAGGCCATAAAACTAGACAAGCACGCCACGGTGTTTATTCATACTTTTTTTTTCTCTTTTTTTTATATAGCTTATATACCCTAAATATTCCCCCAAACATAGGTTCTTGTCTAACTTTAGCCATCACTACTTATTCTTGTCATTCTTTCATTCAAACTAGCATTATCCTTTAGAGTCCCATTATGTATCAATTTAAATTCAATCAATCAACAAGGTGTTTTTACTGTGTTATCCTTATTATACCAGTTTCAAACAGAAAAAGACTCAATTCATAACAAGAAATCACATCAAAGCTCTAATAGTCAGTACTATACTTGTCTACTCAATTCCAATCTCATCATTGGCCAAAACAAACTGAACTATCTAACAGCTGGAATCATGCAAAGTGAACATAGTGACTAACTATTATTTTTGAATTTTTGATTTTTGATTTTTTTTTAATAATGAACCTAAACTAAATTAACAACATATGCAAAATAATATAACATAAACATGAAACTAAACATGCAATAATGAACTAAACTAAACTCCCCCAAACTTAGCAATTATAATATCCTCATTGTAAGAATATAGTGATAAGTAGGAGAGAACTTCCCTGTAATCAGCTAAGCGTGAAGTGATGGTGGCGATGGCGGCGACGATCATTTTTCTATCCATTGAACCTCCAATACCTGCAATGAAGAGACAACGTGGATTAGATTATAAGAGAGCTTAATAAGTAAATTAATTCCTATCTACTAAATAAACTAGTAAAGCATATAAATAAAAAAATTCCTGGGTTGCCTCCCGTTGGTAACTTGATTTTTAGTCTTCGAACTGACTTTATGCAGTTAATGCTATCCAATTCCTCTTCGAAAATTGAGGAACCTTCCATCCATCAGAAATAATATAGCTTTTGGTAGGTTCCCATTTACGATGACCATTACATTAAAGTCACCGAGCATGCTTTGTTTTGGTATAATCTCCATGCAGAAGGGCAAATAACTAGGTGCTATCTTCATTGTGTTTGTGATCATATTTGGGCATGGAAGTGTGTTAAACACAATGGACTCTTCGTATATCTTCTCTTTCTCATCCCACCACGGCTTCATTGTTGCCCTAGCTCTTATGTCATAAAGAGCTTCGCCGACGACATGACTACCTAACAAGCATGGTTTTGCAAATCTAACCGGATCCTTGAACTTTGGTGGAGAAGGAAATTGGGGCACTAATAACATCAGCTCATCCTCGTTGGTACTCATAGTTAGTTCTTCACTGACCTTGTTGTCATTATCCCCATTTGTCTCTTTTTTTTTCAACATCTCGTGTCTCATCCAGTTGTAGATTTGGCTCGGGCACTTTATTAATCTCAAAATCCTCGTCATAACACCAATTGTTTTGAGGACAGTTGTTCAAGGCTTTGATCATTTGATCTATCTAGTTCTGCAGATTGTGACGTGATATCTCTTGATTCTGAATTGACCGCTCTTGATTTATCCTCCTCTCCTCATTTGATGCTATGAACTTGGACAACAATTCCTCCAACTTTGATTTTCTTCTTTTAATGGAGGTTGATATGAGAAATCTGGCGTATATGTTGGATCTGGGATAGAGTATTGGTCTTGATAGTTGTAGCTCCATGAAGAATCCGGGTGATACCCCAAACTTGATCATAATTATCATATGCATACTTGATTGAGGTAGTTACCACCATACATCGCACCTTGAGATTGATGGTGCATTGATTACTCGGTGATTGCCAACACAATAGTCACAAATAATCGCAATCCTTCCGACTCCTTTGAAACGCAAAAAATGTCCAACTTCCTCGAAAGTTCTTCAATCTGTGCTGACATTGCGGAAAGTGTCGCGAGTCAGTCAATCTCCGCTCCCCTTGGCTGAGTCATTCTTGCCATCCTTCGACTCAGTTGAAATTTGCGATAACCTCCAACGTCTTCGAAGTTGCCTCAATTTGTATTGGCTCTATAGAAGATGTATTAAGTCCATCAATCCCTATTTCCTTTGGTTGAGTCATGTTCGTGTATGGCCATTGATAGGCAAAGTCATCCATGGTACCTGAAAAGAGAGAAATATAGGAAGAGAATTAAAAATAAAAATATTTAAATTAAGACTAATTTAATTGAAATTAATATTGGCAAAGAGATATTAAACTAATTCCCCAGCAACGACGCCAAAAACTTGTTGGGTAAAATCTAATTACGCACAACACGCAAGTATACGTGGTCAACAAGTAATATAGTGAAAGTAGAGTATCGTTCCCACGTGGAATTTTTAATACAAATTACCAAGTATTAACCCTTAATCAAACTAATTTTATTTAAACAATCAATTTAATGTTATAAAGTAAATTATTTAATTAAACTAATTCTAATTACCACTAGTTACAAATCAAATTATGGAGATTTAAGATCACAACTTCACTTATTACTTCATTTAAGTTAACACACTTCTCATCAATTATTCTCTATCCTGAATTGTTAATCAAGAACACAAAAGTAATATTAACCACCTCTCGGTGCACTAATACCGTATTAACGTCAATCCACAATTAAGATAGAAATTCGTTAAACACCTTAATCAACTAACCCATTATATCTCTATGTGAATTACAATTGAAGAAGGTTGAAGAATAAGTTATCTATCCGATTACATGCGATGTCAAGCATATTTCTACCTTAAAACTCATCAAGTTTAAACTACTAACAAAATCCTGAACACATGCTATCATGATAAGATCTAAATCAATACTTCATCTCTCAAGTTCATATAGATTATCACGATAATTGATGGCCAATCAATTAAACAATTAAGTCCAAATCACAATAGACAATCCTCATAATAGAAAACTATAATTGATAACGAAGCATATTAAAATAAACTACACAATAAGATCCATTGTAATCTCAAACAAAGAATTAGTTCATTGAATTAAAACTAAGAATCCACACTTGAATAAACATTAAAAGACAAAAATAGAAGAAGATGAGAAGATAGAATCTATTGTCTGTAGATTTGACGCTCCCTCCTTGCTCCTACTTTGAATCTTCAATGGTCTCCAAGTTGCTTCAATCTCCAAAACTCATTAGAACTAGGGTTTTGATCTAATTTACTCTAATCTAATCTAATGGATTTCTTCTAAAAACTTCCCCTAATCCTTGTAAATCTTCTCCTTTTATAAGCCTGCTTATATGTCTTTAAGTCCTCTTGGAAGTCCTTGAATCAAACAACTCGAACCAATCCTTATCGGACTCAAATTCGGACAAAAACTACTCATTTTGCGTGTACCCAAGCCCCGGCTTGGGTATTGCTCCTAGGAGGGAAAGCCCCGGCTTGCTATGCTACTGATTTCGTACTCTGGACCCCAAGCCTCGGCTTGGGTATAAGGCATAAAATAGCAAGCCCCGGCTTGGGTGCAAGCTGCTAATTATTTTTTCTGCTGTAGTGTCCTCTGGTAAAATGGCCATAACTTTTGATCCGGGAGGAGTTACGGGGCCTGCAACCTATCGAATCGAAGCTATAGACGAGCTCTACAACTTTCATTCTTTGAGTTTTGTGAAACAATGAACGGATGAAATTGGACTAGATGTGACTGCTATGCAATTGACCACCCAAAACAGCGAATTTCAATGTCCGTTGGTACAAATGTCATAACTCTTGCATCCGAACTCTGATCGGAATGATTCAAGATGTTCTGGAAAGCTAAGAAGAATCTCTAAAATATAGTTCAAGTTCCAAGCCAAGAACATAAAATGAACATGAAAACCCAAACGATGTCCGGATTGTTTTTCTTTGCATTTTCCTTGTTTTTCCTTACCAATAGTCACTCACACCGCTTCCAAACGTATAACCTACAAAATGAACACACAATGCATGAAAAGTAACTAAGACACATGAATGTAAGCAACTAATTCAAGTAAAAGATACCGGATAAGTGGATATAAAATCCACTTATCAGAAGCCAAGCATAAACTTAATATTTTCTACTCCTCCTTTGGAATTCAATCATTGTAGATGACTAACATTTATGTTGCTGGAGATTATTGAGGATTTGAATATCATGTTTGGATTATAATCAATAATTGGGTTTGATAAATTCTATCTTCTCTTTTTCAATTGTTTATTTATTTTCCATGTGTTGCTTTGATCCCATAATGGCTTTCGGTTCAACGATGAACTAAACTCCATTATGGGATTCTAACGGATTTTAATATGTAGTCTAATTGATTGCTTGATTGCTGGATTGTTAGCGTATCATCAGGAATTTCTATTATGGTTGATTTGATTGCATGAATGCTTGATCACCATTCATCTTATATGCTTGTATGGAGTTGAAAAATAACATGCGAGTATGATTGTAATCATGATACCATGCGTATATGGGGCTGATTTGCTTAGCTTTGTATTTTGTGAACCAGATAGAAATATATTGTTTCACCGTGTGAGTTATGTAAGGGCTTGTGCTTAGATTCAATATGGCTGCAATTTCACATAGAAATATAGTGGGGTTGGTTTTATTGAAGATTATATGATGTCTATTGTATGTGGATGTTCTGTAAGTAGGTCATAATACATTGAAAAATGGTTATGTCTATGTTCGTGCTCTTGGCTAATTTTCTGTGATACGTGAATTGTGACGCCCCCAAAATAGGTCCAATCAACCCAACCTATTATGAGTCGCCAAATACATGGTACAGGAAATAACTACAACTTTATTACTACAATTGTCGTGCAAAATATAACAACACATATACTGTGAGTTTTAATACCAACTATGACTCATGTCCCAACTATGGACAACACCACACATTGATACATTACATGAAAGTACAGTCAATAACTATTTTAGAAATTAAAATCTTTGGAAAGTACTCAAGAAAACCTTTGTACATGGGAGGCCATGCGTCTAGGTTATGATAGATATTATATGCCCACAGAATTATCCTTAGTTGACCCAATAGACCCCAAAGAAAAATGAGAAGATTACTATCATCTTCTTTCCAATGGTGAGTCTTCTCTTGACATATAATTATCTCAGTTGTCTCCAAGTGAAAATTATATTTCAAATAAACTCCAAGATTATATAGGTAGTGCTCGTAGATATACTTAGCAAGTGGATGTGCACAACTATGTCTTATGATAACACGAGGTTGTATGTCATTAGACATCTTGTATGATAGTGGCAAAACGCCCTTCCAAAGTTGGGTTCACCTCACCCTATTCAGTTCACCAAAATTAAATATCAAATGACGTATATAATACGACACACTTATCTAAAGTTCTCAATAAAATTATTTCCATACTATTTAGGGAGAACCTCAACAGCTATAAACCACCGTTCTATTTCCTCATTACCCCCCGCTCGACCCCAAATTTACACTCTTTTTACCTGAAAAAAATTGTGAAGCAAAAGGGTGAGCACAAATAGTCCAGTAAAGAATATCATAACTAAAGATAATTAAATTATCAATAGCCTTCGTTAAAAATAAATCAGAGATTTAGAACATATGGTAGATGATAAAACTTTTCAACCATAGTTGCAGCGGAACGAGCAATCCATTAGAAGAGTCAAATAGACTATAAAGTCTATTATCTTCTCCACGTTAAAAGTCCTTTAACAATGTTTTATCCCTGTATCATCAATCAACAATTCCTTTCCACAATCATATGAATAACTCATAATCATAATTGTGATTCTAAATTCCTCTTCGCACCCAAGACGAAGATATTTTCATCACCTGTCTTTACCTAAAACATCAAAGATCATGGTTATACCAAATCACAGTTTCTGTTTATAATCATACTAATAAATTCATCTTTGCACTACGGGCCAAAGATATTCATTAACAGTTCATCTTTGCACTACGGGCCAAAGATATTCAACAACAGGTCATCTTTGCACTACGGGACAAAGATATTCAACAACAGGTCATCTTTCCACTACAGGCCAAAGATATTTAACAACAAGTCATCTTTACACTACGGTCCAAAGATATTCATATCTCAAAGAAATATATAATCATTTCAGAATTTATATAAACAATAATTATAATCATGTTGATCAATTCACCTTTGCACTTAAGCTAAAATGTTCAACTGTAAATTCAATGGTCATGATCATATCAGTCAACGATTTAACTTTGCACTGCTGGCCAAAGAGAACCCATAGTCACAATCATACCAATAATCTACCCATCTTTACACTTAAGTCAAAGAGAAGTTTCTTCACCAGGTTTATAAAAATGTTATATATGATAATAAAAATAATATGACTAACAACTGCATTTAATTTTAAAAGTAAGATTCATAAATCAATGATTTCATAACACCTTAATCCAAATGTTATAAATCACTTAATAATCTCATAATCTAATATTATTAATATTACCACAATATCTTAATCATTTCTTAAACTTATAAATAATTTATTTTAATTGTTTACACTTTACTAATTAATGCATTTAATCATCTAAAAATGCCAAACTGATAAGATTTCATCACCAATAACCAAAACTCTCATCAAAAATCTGCACATACCTTATATAAGATTTTCAAGCCATAAAATCCTATTTTCCAATTTTGTTACTTCACATAACATATTTAATTCATTTATTCGTAACTAGTCTATTTTTATGAAAAATACCAAATCAGTCCCAAAAATATTTATTTTCTGAGTTTTAGCAGAATATAGTCCCATATTGAACATATATTTTTCTCAGAATTTTTAAAATTTGTTTACTATTTTTCATATGGCCAAAACTGCCGAATATTTAAACATTTATCATAAATTATAATTTTGTCCAAAAATTCCAAAATTTATAGGGTATACTGATATTATATAAATGTACTCCCAATAAAAATTTCATCAATTTTGGAGTTAACCACAAGGAGTTATAAGGGTTTACTTTTAAAATAGTCTTTTCTCATAAAATTCATAACTCTTAATCTATACATCCAAAAATCGTCATTTTTTGGACACAATCTACAATCGCCATCCTAGGTCTAATCCCGGATCTCCGCTAGAGATCATATCCCTAAGCTCTGATACCAACTGTGACGCCCCCAAAATAGGTCCAATCAACCCAACCTATTATGAGTCGCCAAATACATGGTACAGGAAACAACTACAACTTTATTACTACAATTGTCGTGGAAAATACAACAACACATATACTGTGAGTTTTAATACCAAATGTGATTCATGTCCCAACTATGGACAACACCACACATTGATACATTACATGAAGGTACAGTCAATAACTGTTTTAGAAATTAAAATCTTTGAAAAGTACTCAAGGAAACCTTCGTACATGGGAGGCCAGTCGTCTAGGTTATGATAGATATCATATGCCCACAGAATTATCCTTGGTTGACCCAATAGACCCCAAAGAAAAATGAGAAGATTACTATCATCTTCTTTCCAATGGTGAGTCTTCTCTTGACATATAATTATCTTAGTTGTCTCCAAGTGAAAATTATATTTCAAATAAACTCCAAGATTATATAGATAGTGCTCGTAGATATACTCAGCAAGTGGATGTGCACAACCCTGTCTTATTATAACACGGGATTGTATGTCATTAGACATCTTGTATGATAGTGGCAAAATGGGTTCACCTCACCCTATTCAGTTCACCAAAATTAAATATCAAATGACGTATACAATACGACACACTTATCTAAAGTTCTCAATAAAATTATTTCCATACTATTTAGGGAGAACCTCAACAGCTATAAACCACCGTTCTATTTTCCCTGTTACCCCCGCTCGACCCAGCTACACTCTTTTTACCTGAAAGAAATTGTGAAGCAAAAGGGTGAGCACAAATAGCCTAGTAAAGAATATCATAACTAAAGATAATTAAATTATCAATAGCCTTCGTTAAAAATAAATCAGAGATTTAGAACATATGGTAGATGATAATACTTTTCAACCATAGTTGCAGTGGAACGAGCAATCCATTAGAAGAGTCAAATAGACTATAAAGTCTATTATCTTCTCCACGTTAAAAGTCCTCCAACAATGTTTTATCCCTGTATCATCAATCAACAGTTCCTTTTCACAATCATATGAATAACTCATAATCATAATTGTGATTCTAAATTCCTCTTCGCACCCAAGACGAAGATAATTTTCATCACCTGTCTTTACCTGAAACATCAAAGATCATGGTTATACCAAATCACAGTTCCTGTTTATAATCATACTAATAAATTCATCTTTGCACTATGGGCCAAAGATATTCATTAACAGTTCATCTTTGCACTACGGGCCAAAGATATTCACCAATAATTCATCTTTGCACTACAGGCCAAAAATATTTAGCAACAAGTCATCTTTGCACTACGGGCCAAAGATATTCATATCTCAAAGAAATATATAATCATTTCAGAATTCATATAAACAATAATTATAATCATGTTGATCAATTCACCTTTGCACTTAAGCTAAAATATTCAACTGTAAATTCAATGGTCATGATCATACCAGTCAACGATTCAACTTTGTACTACTGGCCAAAGAGAACCCATAGTCATAATCATACCAATAATCTACCCATCTTTACACTTAAGTCAAAAAGAAGTTTCTTCACCAGGTTTATAAAAATGTTATATATGGTAATAAAAACAATATGATTAACAACTGCATTTAATTTCAAAAGTAAGATTCATAAATCAATGATTTCATAACACCTTAACCAAATATTATAAATCACTTAATAATCTCATAATCTAATATTATTAATATTACCACAATATCTTAATCATTTCTTAAACTTATAAATAATTTATTTTAATTGTTTACACTTTACTAATTAATGCATTTAATCATCTGAAAATGCCAAACTCATTAGATTTCATTACCAATAACCAAAACTCTCATCAAAAATCTACATATACCTTATATAGGATTTCCAAGCCATAAAATTCTATTTTTCCAATTTTGTTACTTCACATAACATATTTAATTCATTTATTCATAACTAGTCTATTTTCATGAAAAATACCAAATTAGTCCCAAAAATATTTATTTTCTGAGTTTTAGCAGAATATAGTCCCATATTGAACATATAGTTTTCTCAGAATTTTTAAAATTTGTTTACTATTTTTCATATGGCCAAAACTGCCGAATATTTAAACATTTATCATAAATTATACTTTTGTCCAAAAATTCCAAAATTTATAGGGTATACTGATATTATATAAATGTACTCCCAATAAAAATTTCATCAATTTTGGAGTTAACCACAAGGAGTTATAAGAGTTTACTTTTAAAATAGTCTTTTCTCATAAAATTCATAACTCTTAATCTATACATCCAAAAATCGCCATTTTTGGACACAATCTATAAAACTCATCAAATTATCATTTCAAATATTTCCAAAATTTTTGAAGGTACGAAAAATTATGAAACATGAAAAACATAATAACCCTTAAAATTCCTTATTATCCCTTACCTCAAAAGAAGAGCAATCTTTGGAATGTTCTGATATAACACCTTTGAATCTAACTTGCAATCAGATAGCAACACTCAAGATATCTAAATACTCACAAAATACGCTCGATAATATAGAGAGAAAACTTGATTTAAAGTGTGATTTTCAATTCTAACCTAAGCACCCTATTTATAGGAAATTACTTAGAACACCAAAGCAGAAAATTTAATAAAATATTAATATATTTATATTATTTTCTTACGCACACCTTGACATTTGAATTCAGCCACAAACACATGCAAGTGGGTCTCACAAACACACCAAACATGTTTTTCTTTTAAAAAATATTTAAAACTTCAAAAATCAATTATTCCGGAATTTCAATAATTCATAATAAATAGTATTTTATCAGAAAAATTCAAATCTTATGTCCATTCTATAGGAAATCTAATTCTCTACAACTTTGTAGAAGAAAAGTTTTCCAAATTCCAAACAGAAATTGACCGAAATCTACAAACGGGCGATTTTACAGGCTATAATCAAATTTCAGTCAAAAATGGGGTCCACCAACACACAAAACATGTGTTAAATATTTTTTTGTAATAAAAATACTCTTCCTCCTCATTTATTCATATATCACACATTCATTGTAAAAATATCATCATTATTATATTATTAAAATATAATAATATATTTAAATGAATTATTTTATCAGAAAAGATAAAATATCAATTTTCAACAATTGTCACTTTAAAAAATTTCTCCATCTATATCCACATAAATAATTATTTTCCTTATCATATAAATCAAAAATTAATTATTCATAAATAATATTACAGAATCACAATAATGACAACCAGGCCGTTCCCAGGAAAGAGGGGGCTTTCCAATAAGGATTTCTCCTTACTGGCGCGCAATTAGATGACCAAACCTCTCCTTGACAGAACTTTCTAGACATTTCCAATAATGCTATCTAATAATATTATTCAAATAATATGAATTATTGATCTGATAATGGAAAATATTGTGCAGTGACAATTATTGAAACAACAATAATATAAAATATCAACGTAGCAATTATTGAATCAATAAAATATATTATTGAACAATAATTACTGTAACAATTATTGAGCAGTGCCTTCTTACGTAAAAAAAAATTATCATGCTTCGTGAATAGTACTCGTGAATAGTAACTCATGAATAGTAATTCGTGAATAGTAACTCATGAATAGTAACTCATGAATAGTAATTATAAGAAAAATTGAATACTTTTATTTCATAAAATTCGGGGTCTTACATGAATAGTCTTGCATGACGGTGATATTTAGATGAACTATTAAATGAAGTTAGGATCCCATTATTTCCAGATTTGATTTAGTACATTTATATTCTTCTTTTAGTTATTATTTGAGTTTAGAGTAATTCACAATCATAAGCGTTCGTTTAAGCATATAAAAATAGTGATTTAGTTGATGCATAATAGTTTAAGTTAGAAGTCTTTCTCCGTGGATCGATACTCGACTTACTCTGTATTACTTGTTGACCCATGTATGCTTACATGAGTTAGGGTCCTTTTATTAGAATTAAAAAAAGGAGGCAACAGCTTCTCAAACACATTTTTAATAACATTCATCATTAATATTATAACTCACAATATTAATAACCAGATCATTCCAAGAAAAGAGGGGGCTTTCCGATAAGGATTTCTCCCTATTGGCGCGCAATTAGGTGACGAAACCCCTTTTCTCGACAGAACTTTCTAGACATTGTCAATAATGCAAATAATAATATGAATAACTTTGTCGTCTCAATTATTGATTTAATAATATAAAATATTATGACAATAATTGAATCAATAACGTGAGATACTATGCAGCAATTACTATGGTAATAATTGAATAAAACTGAGTGACTTCTTGCGTAAGCATCAATAATCAAATATACTGTACAATACTGTGTGCTACTATGCAACCATGTGTATTACTTTACTTTTATCATCGGATATTTTAACAGTTAACGGTAAAAATTTTGTCGTTATTTTTGTCATTTTTTATCTCTGACAATAATTCTGTTGTGGGGTCCACCAATGATTGTGCCATCGTACGAATATTTCCTTATAAAACGAATATTTTTCGACCAACGAATATTTTATAACAACTTGCTTACTTTGTAAAATTTATAAATATTACCCACAACTATAACATTATATCAAATCTACACCTTATTATTCAAAAATAATATTTTGAGAAAAATTAAATCTTTCGAGCATTCACAACAGTTTCCTTATATTTATCCTTACTCTGCAGTGCTATTGGGTCATTCTGCAAAATAGGGATTCAATTTTTTCATTATGTACTCAACAGGTTCCTTATATTGTTTTCTTAAATAATAAAATTTAAAAGTTTCAATAGTCAAAAAATCAAATTAATAATAATCTTATAATTTATAAAAGAGACAGTATAATTTACAATTATATTCAACTTTAAAATAATTTTTATTTTATTTTAAATTTTAAGTAATTTATGGAGTGAATATTGAATGGATTGTAATTACAAATCTATCAATATTAACTTTTAAAAAGTTAATTTGTGATATTTTTAAATTTAAATTTAATATGATTCATTTAAATTTTGAAAATAATAAATTTTATAATTAATAGTACTTTTATAATATTTATAATTATATTGACATAAATTAAATAAATTTATATCAATTTTAAATTTGAATACGTTGGAAAATAATTTTTAAAAAATAAGTCAATATTAAGTTTATAATTTGAAAATAAAGTAGTAAAAAAATGTCAAGATATGTATGATTAATGAGTTGTCCACTTAAATGAGGGTGTGAAATGTCATTTTGAATATATAGAGAACAGTCTTTTGACTCTCTCACCCTGGGGAGTAAAATCCTATATAGGGATTAAAATAGAGAGTCAAATAAGGTTAAGGAAGCTGTTGGATAATAATTTGTTGATGTATTCTTCAAAATTGAGGATAGAGAGTTGATTAGGGAAATTGTTATTAGTGCTCTTATTCATAAAAGTTGGGGTCTTACAACCTCCCCTTCTTATGAAATTTCATCCTCGAAATTGATGTATGTACCTGGTATGTCGAAGAGGTGAGGATACATTGATTTCATTTCAGATTCTAACTCCCAAGTCTTTTCCTCAACATCGTGGTTTCTCCACAAAACTTTGACTTGAGGTATAACCTTGGAGCATATAATATGTTCTTTCTTATCCAAGATTTTAGCAGTTACTTCTTCATACGTTAAATCATCCGCTATTTCATCTGGTTCTAATTCAGTAATGTGGTTCGTGACTTCCACATATTTACGCAACATAGATATGTAAAAAACGTTATGAACACGAGACATACTTGGCGGTAAGGCGAGTCTATAGGCAACCGTTCCTACTCGATCAAGAATTTCAAATGGTCCAATGAATCGAGGATTGAGCTTTCCTCTCTTTCCAAATCTCGTAACTCCTTTCCATGGAGAAACACGTAACAACACATGATCTCCAACATTGAATTTCACGTCCCTTCAATGGAGATCAACATAACTCTTTTGTTGATCTTGTGAGATTTTTATACGTTGTCGGATCATTTGAATCTTTTCCGTAGTCATACGTACCAATTCCGATCCCAACAACGTTGCTTCACCCACCTCGTCCCAGCATACTAGAGAATGACACTTGCGTCTATACAACGCCTCGAATGGAGCCATGCCTATGCTTGCTTGATAACTATTGTTGTAGGGGAATTCTACCAATGAAAAGAAATTGTCCCAACTTCCTTTGAAGTCAAAGACACAAAGTCTTAATAGATCCTCAAGAGTTTGAATAGTCCTCTCCGACTGCCCGTCCGTCTGAGGACGATATGCCGAACTGAATCGTAAATCTGTGTCCATAGCTTTTTGCAAACTAACCCAAAATCGTGAAGTGAATCTTAGGTCTCGATCAGAAACTATGGATATTGGCATACCATGCAGTCTTACAATTTCATTTATGTATATACGAGCAAGACGTTCAAGTGAATAAGTTTCTCGTATAGTTAATAAATGAGCAGACTTGGTTAATCTATCAACAATGACCCAAATTGCATCTATGCCTTGAGAAACTTTGGGAAGACCAGTAACGAAATTCATGGTAATGTGCTCCCACTTCCATTCTGAAATTTCAAGTGGTTGAAATGGACCTTTTGGCACTTGATGCTCTGCCTTGACACGTTAACAAGTTAAACACCTTGAGATAAACTTCGCTATCTCTCTCTTCATATTGCTCCACCAAAATTTATGTCGAAGATCACGATACATTTTGGTACTCCCATGATGGATTACAAACGGTGTGTTATGCGCCTCCATCATGATTTTATACTTCAAATCAGAGTCATTAGGAACACAAAGTCTGGAGTTGACTCGAAGTAGTCCTTCTTCATCGATTCTTGCTTTCGGAATAGCACCTTCTTGCACTTTCTTCTTCATACGCATCAGCTTCGGGTCTGTAGCTTGAATAACTTTAACTTTATCGATTAAACTCAGTTCTACTCGTATATTTGACATCATCACATGGGTCCCTAGAGTCTTTAACTCTATCTTCGTCCTTTGTGACAAAATGGGCCTTTGCATTGACAATATCGCGCTCGTACCCGCATATGATCTTCTACCCAATGCGTCAGCTACTACGTTCGATTTTCCAGGATGGTATTGAATGGTATGATCGTAATCTTTCAATAGCTCGAGCCAACGTCGTTGTCGCATATTGAGTTCCTTTTGAGTGAAGAAATATTTGAGGCTTTTATGATCCGTATAGATCTCCACTTTCTCCCCATACAGGTAATGCCTCCAGATTTTAAGTGCGAAAATGACAGCTGCCAACTCTAGATCATGAGTAGGATAATTCCTCTCATATTCTTTGAGTTGTCATGAGTTATAGGCTATGACTTTCCCATATTACATGAGAACACATCCTAAACCTTTGCCTGAAGCATCGCTGTATATGACAAATCCGTCCGAACCTTATGGTATTGTTAGAACAGGTGCTAAAATGAGTCTCCTCTTGAGTTCTTGGAAACTCTTTTCACATTCCTCGCTCAAATCGAATTTTGTATCTTTTTGAGTTAGCTGAGTTAATGGAGTAGCGATTCTAGAAAATCCTTCCACGAATCTCCGATAATAACCACCTAAGCCCAGAAAGCAACGTACTTTGGTTACTGACTTAGGTTGCTCCCAGCTTTGAATTGCTTCAATCTTTACTGGGTCAACATATATTCCATGATTTGATATCACGAGCCCAAGGAATGCTACTTCCTCAAGCCAAAACTCGTATTTCTGTAACTTAGCATATAGCTTATTTTCACGAAGCTTTTGGAGTATCAGCCTCAAGTGTTGCTCATGATCTTCACGGCTTTTGGAGTAAATAAGGATGTCATCAATAAAGACAACCACGAAATGATTCAAATATTCCTTGAATACTCGGTTCATCATGTCCATGAAGGCAGCAAGAGCATTAGTTAATCCAAAAAGCATAACTAAGAATTTGTAATGCCCGTACCGAGTTCTGAAAGCAGTCTTTGGAATGTCATCGTTTTTAATTTTTAACTGATGATATTCAGAACAAAGATCGATCTTTAAAAAGAATTTGGTACCTTGCAACTGGTCAAACAGGTCATCAATGCGAGGTAACGGGTACCTATTTTTGATGGAGACATGATTCAACTCCCGATAGTTAATACAAAGTCGCATACTTCCATCTTTCTTCTTTACGAATACAACAGGAGCACCCCAAGGAGACGTACTAGGACGAATGAAATCGATGTCTAACGATTCCTACAGTTGGGTTTTTAACTCCTGAATTTCAATAGGAGTCATTCAATATAGGGCTTTGAAAATGGGTTTTGTACCGATTCAAGGTCAATACAAAACTCGATTTCACGCTCTAGGGGTAGGCTAAGAAGTTCTTCGGGGAATATGTGAGACCCCAAATTTTATGAATAAAGATTTAATTTTCTCGAAATATTTTTTTCAAAATTATGGTGTGGATTTGAGATAATGTTATAGTTGTGGGTAATATTTATAAATTTTGCAAAGTACGCAAGTTGTTATATAATATTCGATTGGTTGGGGAATATTCGTTTTAACGAGAATATTCGTATAACTACATACAATCATTAGTGGACCCCCGCAATGTAATTATTGTTTGATTGAGAAAATGACAAAAATATTTTATGAAAATAACGGCAAATGTTTTATCATTAAGCTGTTTGAAACACCCGGTGTTAAAAGTACGATGTCTGGCGTGGTTGCATAGAAGCACACGATATTGATTATTGACGCTTACATGAGAAGTCACTCAGTTTTGTTCAATTATTGCTACAGTAATTGCTTCATAGTATCTCACGTTATTTGAATCAATTATTGTCAATATTTTATATATTATTAAATCAATAATTGAGACGAAAAAGTTATTAATATTATTATTTGCAATATTAATGATGTCTAGAAGTTCTCATCAGGAGAGGTTTGGTCACCTAATTGCGGCTGATAATAGGAGAAATCCTTATTGAAAGCCCCCTTTCACGGAACGACACAGTTAATTAATATTGTGAATTATAATAAAAGTGATAATTTTTGTTTTATTATTATTATAAATGTAATAAAATAGAAAACTTTTTATATAAAACAAAATACTTTTATAAAGTTATTCGCTTTTATTAGACTATAAATAGAATATATAATATTCTATTATGCATAGTATTTGCATAGTGCCTACATAGTGTTTGCATAGTAAAACTTTTTATATAAAACAGAATACTTTTATAAAGTTATTCGTTTTATTAGACTATAAATAGAATATATAATATTCTATTATGCATAGTGTTTGCATAGTGCCTGCATAGTGTTTGCATAGTAAAATCTTTTTATATAAAACATAATACTTTTATAAAGTTATTCATTTTATTAGATTATAAATAGAATATATTATATTTTATTTAAAAGATTTTATTTTATTAGAATTATTTATTAATACTGCATAGTAAATCAATATGGACCGTCCATTTAAAAGTAAATCAATCTAGACCGTTCATAAATTAGTTACTATCCAGTCCATTCTCCTATGAATAGAAGCTCACTCTTTCATTATTTCTCACGAATTCACTGAAACTCTAGAGAGAGAAACTATAGAGAGAAAGAAGAAAAGTATTCTGCTACTTCACTACTCCTATATCCAGTTTCTTCTAAGGTAAGGGGTATTATTTCTTTCATATTCATAAAGAGAACTTATGTTATTCCATTCTTTAATATTCTGTTGGAATAACCTGTATACGCGGTCTACCCTATACTTGGTGAAATTCTTCTGTTATTCCATTCTTTATTATTATGTTGGAATAACCTGTCTATCCGAAGTACCGCATACATGGTGAAATTCTTATATTATTCCATTCTTTATTATTCTGTTGGAATAACCTGTATACGCGGTCTACCCTATACTTGGTGAAATTCTTCTGTTATTCCATTCTTTATTATTCTGTTCAAATAACCTATATACGCTGGGATCACCCCCTATACTTGGTGAAATTCTTCCATTATTCTATTCTTTATTATTATGTTGGAACAACTTTGTCATAATCTGAAGTACCGCATACATAGTGAAATTCTTCTGTTATTCCATTCTTTATTATTCTGTTGGAACATCATGTCGGTGCGTTTACACATGACCTAGTTTCGTTATTTATTATTACATTGGAATATCCTGCTTGCCGTTTACGCATGACCCGATCTCATTATTTATTATTACGTTGGAATATCACATGCGTGCGTTCTTACGCATGACACAGTTCCATTATTTATTATTCCGTTAGAATAACCTATCTCTCATGCGATTCTATCGCATGCACGGTGATTTCTTTTGTAAGACCCCAACTTTTATGAATAAAGATAATTTTTCTATAATTATAATTTTGAATATTATGGAATGAATTTCTTATAATATTATAATTGTGGGTAGTATTTATAAATTCTGCAAAGTATGCAAGTTGTTATATTATATTCGATTGGTCGGAGAATATTTGTTTTAGCAGGAATATTAAATAACAACAGTATCATCATTGGTGGACCCCACAACAAAATTATTGCGAATTGAGAAAACGACAAAAATATATTTATGAAAATAATCTATGGAAGTTTCACTCAATTATCTTGTTGAACTACTTTAGTAGTAAAAGTACGATGTCTACGCGTGGTTGCATAGTAGCACACGATATTGATTATTGATGCTTACGTGAGAAGTCACTCAGGTTATACTCAATTATTACTCTACAATGAATTGTTGCATCATATCTCTCATATTATTGATTCGATTATTGTCACAGTATCATCTGCATTATATGTTATTTTATTAAATCAATAATTGAGACGGCAAAGTTATTCATATTATTAAATTGCAATATTTACAATGTCTAGAAGTTCTATCAAGGAGAGGTTTAGTCATCTAATTGTGCGCCAATAGGGAGAAATCCTTATTGGAAAGCCCCCTCTTTCCTAGTAACGACCTGGTTGATAAATATTGTGAGTTATAATATTAATGATGAATGTTATTAAAATTGAAGTTGTGCTCGGAGTTGAATTTGGAGACGCGGACTTGATATTTGAGTCCGGAACGATGAAATTAGTAAAAATAGACTATAAACACAAAATTTTCTAGGTTTTACTATTTGGTCAAAAAGTCAATAGTTGACTTTTTCGGGAAAAGTGAAACTTTGAAATTTCAAAATTTATATTTTTGATAAAAATGGTTTCATTGTGTTGGAATTATTTGTGTTAGTGAAAATCGACATTTATTTCGATAATAATTGATGTCTGGAGGTTATATTGATCAATCGGGTATTTAAACAGATAAATGAGCAATTAATTGCTATTATTTCACATGATTATAACTATTTGTTCACATGTGTATACTATTGTTTCACATTCTTGTTACTATTAGGGGAGTTGGTGCAAGATTGATAATACTTGCATGACTAAGTTAAAAATGAAGGACTAGATGGAGGTACTATACTGTAATTCGTATTTTCACATGTCTAGAACTATTGATTCACATGATTTTCTATTGAATCACATTATTTACTATTAGGGGAGGTGGTGCAAGTTTGATAATACTTGCATGACTAAATTAAAAATAAAGGAAAAGTTGGAGGTATTGTACTATAATTTTTCGAGCCCCAAAACGTGCAATTATTGAAACTATATTTTTCTATAAATAGAAGCTCATTCTTCCTTCATTTCTCACCAATTCACTAAAGCTATAGAGCAATTATTATAGAGAGAAATTGTAGAGAGAAAATCTGTAGAAGAAGAGAAGCCTGCTACCTCACTACTCCTATATCCAGTTTCTTTCAAAGGTAAGGGGTATTATTTCTTTCTTTCGTCTTCATGAAGAGAACTTCTTTATTATTATGTTGGAATAACCTGGTTATGCGAAGTACCGCATACATGGTGAAATTCTTCTGTTATTCCATTCTTTATTATTTTATTGGAACATCCTGTCTGTGCTTTACGCCGGACTTGGTTCCGTCTTTATTATTCTGTTGGAACATCCTGTCTGTGCTTTACGCCGGACCTGGTTCCATCTTTATTATTCTGTTGGAACATCCTGTTTATGCGCGTTTCTGGCGGACACGGTTCCGCCTCTTTATTAGTCTGTTGGAATATCCTCATCATGCGTTTTTGCGCGGACCGTTCCGTCTTTATTATTACATTGGAATAACTTTTGCCTGTAGTCTACCACATGCTTGGTGATTTCTTTTGTTATTCTATTCCTTATTATACTCAGTTGGTTAATGTTTTGACTTCTATACTCCATGAAATTAGTGGAATATCCTTGATATTTGCGCTTCATCCAAAGATCTTTTCATGGAAATATTCTTCGAGCATTCTTGAATTTTACTCTACAAAGAAGTATCATGTTGACAATTTGGACGTTATTAGTTCTGGATAAATTAATTCGTGAACTTGTTTTATTGAATTCTTATATCATTGTCATCATCCTCATGTTTATATTTTTTGAAAGTCATCTGTGGCTTCAGAGTGCATAGATGGACTTGGTATGATTATGACCGAGGGATTATTCTTATAATAATTACGACCGTAATGTTACAAATGATGTGATAAAAGTCCTCATTGGCTCGTAGTGCATTGATGGACAATTGTTGGCATGATCATGACCATTGATGAATACACGAATGTCCTTGGCCCGTAGTGCATGGATAATTGTGGTCGTGATACTAAAGAATATCTTTGGTCAGTAGTGTGTAAGGGTGATTCGATGATGTGGATTATTTATTAAAATTTGAGTCCCAAATGATAAAAGTGATGAAAAACTTTTTAAATCATAAAAGATAGTAGATTTTATTCTCTACTGACACTTTTAATGGATTGCTTGTCCATTGCAGCTTAAACTTGATGTCTATTGTATTTTATCGGTTTAACATTGTTGAAGACTAATGATAATTTATTCTGCATTATCTTAGTCATAATATTTCTTCTTTGGGCTAGTTGAGCTCACCCTTTTTGCTTTCATTGTTCTCTTGAAATGAGAACGTAGCGATGACTAGTCGGGGAACGGAGTGACTATCTCCGGAGGATAGCATTAGTAGTCCTCACTATTCTGTTAAATAGTGTAATAATAAATGTAATGAGGACTTATTCTGAGAGTGGATATTGTCTAGAAGATAATATTTGTATTAAAACTCACAGCTCTTTTGTTGTATATTAAAGATTGTATTTGTATTCTGTACCATGTATTTGGCGACTCAGGATAGGTGATGTATACCTATTTTGGGGGCGTCACACTTTTGTTATTCCATTCCTTATTATACTCAGTTGGTTAAAGTTTTGGCTTTTATACTCTATGAAATTAGTGGAATATCCTTGATATTTGCGCTTCATCTAGTATCTTTTCATAGAAATATTCTTCTTACTATTCTTGAATTTTACTCCACAAAGAAGTATCATGTTGACAATTTGGACGTTATTGGTTCCTGGATAAATTAATTTTTGAACTTGTTTTATTAAATTCTTATATCATTGTCATCATCCTCATGCTTATATTGTGATGAAAGTCATCTTTGGCTTACGTGCATAGATGGACTTGGTATGATTATGACCAGGAATTATTCGGTATAATCATGACCTGTAATGTTATAAATGATGTGGTAAAAGACCTCAGTGGCCTGTAGTGCATTGATGGACAGTTTTTGGTATGATTATGACCGGGGATTATTCGGTATAGTTATGACCATTGATGATTTAATGAATATCCTTGGCCCGTAGTGCAGGGATGACTCAATGATGTGGTTTATTTATTAAGCTGAGTCTCAGCAATAAAAATTGGTGAAAACATTTTAAATCATAGAAGATAGTAGATATCATGCTCTACTTGACTCTTCTAATGGATTGCTTATTCCACTGCAGTTAAACTTGATGTCGATTGTATTTTATCAGTTTAACATTGTTGAAGACTAATGATAAGTTATTCTGCATTATCTTAGTCATAATATTTCTTACTATGCTAGTTGAGCTCACCCTTTTGCTTTCATTGTTCTCTTCAAGAAATGAGAACGTAACCGGGACTAGTCGGGGAACGGAGTGATGGTCTGAGATGGTGTATTAGTAGTCCTCACTATTCTATAAAATAGTGTGACAATAAATGTAATTAGGACTCTATTTGAGAGTGGATATTGTCTAGAAGGCAATATTCATGTTTAAACTCTCAGCTATGTTTTGTCGTATATTACACGACATTTGTAAAATTAAGTCTGTATTTGTACTCTGTACCATGTATTTGGCGACTCAGAATAGGTGATGTATACCTATTTTGGGGGCGTCATAGTTGGTATCAAAGCTTAGGGATATGATCCATGGCTGAGAAGTGAGACAAGAACTAGGAGGGGAGAGACGGGGAATTCCTTCGCTAGTATGACCTACCTAAGTTTATTTGGTATTTAATTAGTCGGTTAGAGTATAGGGATAATATGTGATATGTTAATTAACCCTTGTTTTGTGGCAGTATTTGAAAATGGCATCTGAAAATGTTGAGATCAGCAATGAAGCACATGAGACCGTTGAGTCACCAACGATCAATACCCAGGATAATGTGCAATAGGAAGACAATAATCCTCATGTAAATAACAACATCGATCAAATGATGAACGATGGGATGTTCAGAGGCTTTATGCAATTCATGCAACATCAGGTAAGAGAGACTCCTGTTCAAAATATAGGTGGAAATAATGGCAACCCACGGTCGGTCATCATTAGCGCGCTTCAAGGAACCGGGACCACCGGAGTTTTTGAGAGCCATAACCACTTAAGGTGGAGACGTGGATAAAGCAGATCTGCAAGATATTTGATGTCTTGGGATGCTCCGAGGAGCGAAAGGTTCCCTTTGCCACCTTCATGTTGCTAGCAGAGGCAGATTACTGGTGCAAATCTATTAAACGTACCCAGCCTGACGCACTCAAGATGTCTTGGGAGAAGTGTCAAGAGTTGTTCAACGACAGGTACTTTCCCGAAAGTATTCGTCACATCAAGGAGGTGGAATTCATTAAGTTAGAGAAAAACAATATGACCATGTTGCAATACGAGGCTAAATTTGTGGAGTTATCCCGATTTGCATTTCATTTGGTCGATAATGAGGAGCGAATGACGCGAATGTTTTTAAGAGGTTTGAAACTCGATATATGTCAATACCTCATTTCTCATAAATTGTGTTTGTATTCAGATGTAGTGAATAGGGCTCAGTTATTGGAGCGCGATAATGAGCCAGCCTAACCAAAGGATAACGAGCAGCAACACGATAATAATTGTACCGGTGGCAACGGCCATCGAAACAATGATAACCATTGTGGAGGAAATTATCATGCCAAGAATGGTAACCACTTCGGTGGTAATCATGGCCAAGATAATAGAAGTGGAAATTTCAAGAGGAGAAGGTTCAATAATGATGGAAAGACAGCAGAACCAGCACCCATTTTTAGGGAAGAAGAACGACCGCCGGTCGTATGTTACAAATGCGGAGGGAAGGGACATATCAGTTCAAACTTCACGATGCAGTCCAAAGCATGTTACAATTATGGAAAAGAAGGTCACCTAGCCCGATTTTGTCGTGCACCAAAGTCAAGTCCAGCTGGGACGGTGGCACAAAAGGCGGATACGGACAGAACAAAGTCGGTGGATTCAGGAAGAGCATTTTTCGTGACTTCTCAAAAAATGAGTAAACCGAATGAAGTTAGCACGGGTTAGTTAATTATAAATTTTTACAAAGTCTATACCTTATTAGATACCGGTTCTACCCATTCTTTTATCTCTCTTGCTTGCGCTCAACGTTTAAATTTGACTCCGGAGAAATTAGACTTTGACTTATTGGTTGAAACTTCGTTAGCAGAAACCTTCATTACCTCCACAGTTTATAAATCTTGTTGATTTAAATCGACACTTTCATGTTACCTGTCGATCTTATCTCTTTGAAAATACTTGCCTTTGATGTGATTTTAGGAATCGATTGGTTAACTACTCATCAAGCTTTTCGTAAGGTTGTTAGCTTTCATATTCCTAACCAACCTGTTATGCGAATTCAAGCAACCAAACCACTAAAGTCAATCATTGTCATATCAAGCAATAAGTAAAGAGCCCCGGTCCTTTCGTTGTTGACTTCCTTGTGTGGAATTCACCGAAGCCAGACTTTCCATAGGGGACGTTGTGAATGACGATGGCAAGTTGATAGGTATCAATGCGACGTGTTATCCAAGTCTTGGATGAGAGTCACAGTTTTGAATGATATTTCTATTGTTAATAAATTTCTTGGCGTATTCTTTAAGACTTCATATCCTACCCTGGAGCGTGAAATCGAATTTTGTATTGACCCCAGTACAAAACCCATTTCTTAAACCCTCAAATATTTCTTCACCTAAAACGATCGTAGCATGCGCCAAAGACGTTGGCTCGAGCTGTTGAAGATTACGATCGTACCATTCAATACCATCGTGGGAAAGCGAACATGGTAGCTGACGTATTGAGTAGAAGGTTGTATGCGTTTATGAGTGCGATGTTGTTAATACAAAGACTCATTTCGTATAACTTACAAGTGATGAAGATAGAGTTAAAGACTCTAGGGACCCACGTGAGGATAACAAATATACGATTAGAATCGACTTTAATCGATAAAGTTAAAGCCGCTCAAGCTATATACTCAGAGCTGATGAATGTGAAGAAGAAGGTTCAAGAGGGCGTTATTCTAGAAGAAAGAATCGATGAAGAGAAGAAATCTCAACCCTCGATTTTATTGGCCCATTTGAAATCCTTGATCGAGTAGGAACTGTGGCCTATAGACTCGTTTTACCGCCAAGTATGTCGCGTGTTCATAACGTTTTTCACGTATCGATGTTACGTAAATATGAGGATGACCCGAACCACATTATTAAATTAGAACTAGACGAGATAGCAGAAGATTTAACATATGAGGAGATACGTGTTAAAATCTTGGATAAGAAGGATTATATTCGACACTCAAAGGTTATACCTCAAGAGTTAGAATCTGAAATGAAGTGAAGGTATCCTCATCTCTTCGACACACCAGGTATGTACATAAATTTCGAGGGCGAAATTTCATAAGGAGGGGAGATTGTGAGACCCCAAATTTTATGAATAAAGATTTAATTTTCTCGAAATATTTTTTTCAAAATTATGGTGTGGATTTGAGATAATGTTATAGTTGTGGGTAATATTTATAAATTTTGCAAAGTACACAAGTTGTTATATAATATTCGATTGGTCGGGGAATATTCATTTTAACATGGAATATTCGTACAACGGCACAATCATTGGTGGACCCCGCAACGAAATTATTGTCGAATTGAGAAAATGATAAAAATATTTTATAAAAATAACGGCGGAAGTTTTACCGTTAACTGTTGAAACACCCGGTGTTAAAAGTACAAAAATACGCGTGGTTGCATAGTAGAGCGCGCCAGATTGATTATCGATGCTTACGTGAGCGATCACTCGCTTTTGTTCAATTATTGCTACAATGAATTGTTGCATAGTATCTCACGTTATTTGATTCAATTATTGTCAATATTTTATATATTATTAAATCAATAATTGAGACGACAAAGTTATTAATATTATTATTTGCAATATTAACGATGTCTGAAGTTCGGCCAAGGAGAGGTTTGGTCACCTAATCATTGCGCCAATAGGGAGAAATCCTTATTGGAAAGCCCCCTCTTTCCTGGGAACGACCTGGTCGATTAATATTGTGAATTATAATAAAGGTGATAAGTTTTGTTTTATTATTATTATAAATATTGTAGACACTCGAAATTTTCTGCACTCCTAACATTGCAGGAGGGTAGATTCGTCTTTTGGAGATAACCCTGAAAGACAACTTACAATCATACCGGATACTACCGGAAGTTCAGCTCCAACCCAGAACAAAAACCGAGAGCATCGGTTCAAACCCGGAACATAACCCGGGAATATTAGCTCCAACCCGAATACTACCGGAAGTTCAACTCCAACCCGGAACACACACCGGGAGTCTCATTTCCAATCTCGGAGATAACCCCGAGATATGCAGATAAAAAGACCGACAACAACACCGGAGAAGATAGCTTACGTCTCTACGATAACACCGCTGACGTTGAGCCCATCCCCAGAGACAACACTGGGAGTAGCAACCCCATCCTTGGTGATAGCCCCAAAGAATGCCATTGCAGTTCCAGCGATAACCCCGGAAATGCTTATTTCAAATACATGCTATCAGCTTCAATCCAAATGACAGTGATACATACAAACAAGCAGCAGTCCAATCTCAGACATAACCCTGAGCAAAAGAGGCCTATCAAAAGAAATACATCAGAAAAAGTCAATGGTGTCGATGTCCACATCATCGATGCTGTCAACCTGATGTAGCTCCTCCTGAGTCACTGGATCTCTATCTACAGGGATGTCAGGCCTATACAAAGGAGGATCTGCGCCGACAAAACCAAATGGGTCATCCGAGGGACCAGCGCCAGAGTTGGAAGGATCAAAAGTATCTACCTCTGTAGGATCTCTGCCCAAATGCCGAATGAAAAGATGTGATCGGTCCAGCTGTCGAATCAATCTCTCAATCTGTGTCACGTAAGTCGGATCTCTAACACAGGCTAGCCAATCTGTCATCATCACGGATCCTAGAACCATATCCCCATAAACTGTGTGGCGCGGGTCTGAGCTCCAATCGTGCGAGGGATCCACCAATGCTAGAACATCTCCTGAGAACAGGGACCCTCTGACAATGTAAAACCGTTAATCCCCAGCAATGGGATGTCAACGACGGGTGACTGCGAAACAAGCCAATAACGCCTGGCAGGAGGCAAGATCGGCATACGAATCTCTCTCAGTGCTCCCGATAAAAGACGCTCTCTCTAAATAGAGCTCCCATCCTCCATCTCGTGAAAGAGAGGAATCCTACGGTGGGATATGACGTACTTACTACCAAATGGGTACCCATCCTTAAAGCCAGCTCCCAAATGCTCTCCAGAGTAGGGAATCCACGTGATGACATCCGCTGTCAATAGCTCCAGCTGTAGGTGACAATGAGTGAAACCCTCAGCAACAGGGACCTCCGCCAGTATAGAATGATGCCATCTCCGTCCTTGTGGATAGGTGTCTAAACCTAACACGCTCATAGGACGCAAACAAGGGAGCCTCTCATAGGCCCAAAACTGCCAACACAAAGGCAAACATCTATTGTCAGTCAACACTCTTAACCTATACATGGGAAAAGATAAGAGAAACACTCACCAGCAGAAATGGGTAGAATCCTAACCATGCCTCGGTCAAGCCCTATGATCGCATGCGCATTCTCCTGAGGAAGTAGGCAAAGGTGTAGGAACCCCAGTCATACTCTCCTATACGGTCCACGTGTCGAGTGGCACTAATCAAAGTGAAGGACACCATAGAAGAGTTATTCGCTATGGCGCACCCTAATGATCATCGTGAACAATCGCCAAGAATGCGATCCCCGACTCTCACATCATCGGGTATGGGCTCACTCAATACCCAACTCATAAAGATCTACGCCAAAGGATCCGACGGCGAAGGGGTGATATCCGCCGCAAGGCACCAGCACCGACTCCCTCCAACTCCATACCTATGATAAACCGCCAATCCATCTCGTCATCATCACTTTCAGCCCAAAGAAATGGAGTGATCGAAGTCTAGTGGAACCACCGCTTCGCATAATGCCCTGAGGTAACCCTAGGGACAGCGATGGGGTAGAATGGAGAAGAACCTCCCGAATCCCCAGCCATGGACGATCGCTCTATAGTCATCATGCAAGGCCTGATACATAGAGTGGATGCTAAACCAATTCCCTCGAGGCTGTGTAAAGCCGGGAAAAATGCAGATCAACATCAGACTCCTTGACTCCTCATCAATAGGAAATAAGGAAGATTAAAGATCTAACTTAATACCTCAGTTGCGTGCAGGTATACTGAAGAATGCCTACTCAAGTCACCCAAAAGATCTGGGTTCGCCACTTTAATACCTGGCAATTCCCTATGAGGAACACGTACAGCGGGAGTAGGAACCTCGAACGGCACATCCTCCTCCTCGTCCTCGACATTCGGCACCTCAACCCGAATAGGACGTACCACCGCCTCCACCAAACGATTTAGGTCGTCTCACGTAATCATTGATTGAGGCTCTTCAAAAGCCCTCCTCCGTACACCGTAAGTGGTCCTCATGGAACCGCTTTCTACCGATCTCGATCCATAATATCTGGACAAAGAAGTCTCCAAATCACCTCGTAAAGGGTGTGGTAATTTCAGACAAAGTCTTTTTCAAAATGCATTCTATGATTACATGCATACATGCATTGTTTTAACATACATCTATTGTAGAGTTAAAAATGCATAACTATCCAATGCCTACATTTTGGGAAAATTTTGCCATAGCCCCTTTATAAATGGGACTATCCACATGCACACATAGGCATGACTAGGTGGCCATTCAAGAAGACACCGTATACAAATATATACATCCTATATACATTCATCACATCATAGTAAAAATGTAAGTGTAGTCTAAATTACTGTGATTATTTTACTTTCTACCTTTACTCATTTGTCCTCGATAGATAAGAAATGACAAAGAAAAGGTGCCAATTTGACTGCTTTAAAAGTTAAATTTTTTCACATCATTATGTTCAAAGATGGTTTAATACTAACATTTACTATTTTGAATATTTTTATCAAGTCATATCAAGATGCATATTCACTACTATGTGTCTAAATGCATTTCATGCGATAAGTCATTTTCCAACTGATGTAAATTGGAAAAAATACATGCATGTGTTACTGTGATGTTGAAGAACGCTTATGCGGTGACGAGAATATGTAGAAAGTTGTCTAACTCAAAGCAGATCCGAAAAAGAGCTCTCAGATTTCCTTCGCTGTGCAACTTAAAAATGACTTATGAAAGCAACTAGCCACCTATACATAGGCATGGCTGGTCATAGTTAACCTCGCTGCCCCCTACACATGGGTCCCACACCTCCTCTCTCCGCTAGAGTTGCAAAAGGAGGTCTCATGTCGAAAAGGCCAAATCAGAATAAAACGCTACGCGATTAAATGAACGAACCGACATCCTGGTTTCTTGTCGGTCAGAGTTAAACTCCCGTCATCTCAATGGTATTCGCCTGAATGAAGGGTATACTATACCAGTGAGCTCAGCTTTCATAAACCATGCTCGGCAATACCCCACAAAGGTTCGATGCCGTCATTTGCAGGGTTACAACCCTAAGCCTCCCCGGCGGGGGTTACAATGCGAAACCACGAAATATCAAACTTCCCCCGGCGGGGGTTACAACGCCGAATTTATCAAGCATCTACGTATCCCCGGTGTCCTTCAGTTATCCGTGTATCCCCGGTGGGGGTTACAACGCAATTCAACCATTGATATACATATCAATGAAGGTCAAGCAGCCTTGACGTCATATCAACCAATGGAAATTAAACCCATTGAAGCAACCTTCCCCAGCGAGGGATATAACACAATGCTACCATTAACACACACATCAAAGAAGGTCAAGCAGCCTTAACAATGCACCCAGCAAGGATTCATCTGGTGATACACACATCAACGAAGATCGTGCAACCCCTCGATAACAATAAACTGTCATGGCGAGAATCTCCAATGTAATGAGGGAATATGTTATACATATCCTCAAATGATAAAGCTTTATCCCCACGATCTCTTCCACACAAGAGGTACCTCTATGGAGTATAAACCAATTGTTCAGGATTCAAGACTTTGGTGGTAGTCCCAACGTCAACATCCTTGAAGACTTGGATCGCATGTCCAAGCCATCACTGATTGTCATCCCAACAAGATTACATGGCAATCATGCATTTGCATCATGCATCATGTTCATCTTGCGCATTTCAAGTGTCTAGGATTCTTTATCCTATCCATGCCTTGCATTGCATGAATATGATAAACACTCAAATTTTTTGCACTCCTATTCCTAACATTGCAGGAGGGTAGATTTGTCTTTTGGAGATAACCCTGAAAGACAACTTACAATCATACCGGATACTACCAAAAGTTCAGCTCCAACCCAGAACACAAACTGGGAGCATCGGTTCAAACCCGGAACACAACCCAGGAATATTAGCTCCAACCCGGATACTACCGAAAGTTCAACTCCAACCCGGAACACACACCGGAAGTGTCATTTCCAATCTCGGATATAACCCCGAGATATGCAGATCAAAAGACCGAAGAATAACACCGAGAGAGACAGCTCGTCTCAACGATAACACCGCGACGTTTTCAGCCCAAATCCCAGAGACAACATCGAGTAGAACCCCATCCTCGGTGATAGCCCCAAGGAATGCCATTGCGCTTTCAAGATAACCCCAAAAATACTTGTTTCAAATACATGATATCAGCTTCAATCCAAATGACAGTGATACATACAAACAAGCAAAGCAATCAATCTCGTATATAACCCCGAGCAACGCCTCGCTTCCGCTTAAACCGAGATAACCCCTGAGGAGTCAACACGCCATCTTATCACGTCAACAAGATGATATCGCAAAGATACCAACAAGTGGTCCAATCTCACCAGAACCCCGAGCAACGCCTACTTTCAACTCAACCCAAGCGATAACCCCAAAGAAGGAGTCACACATCATCTTGTTCCTCCGACAAATGGCACGCCGCCTCAACACTTCATACATACATACATACAACAATGTCCCACAAGAGCCGAGGATCGACAATCCCGAGTGACTATTACGTGGCAAGATTTTGATAGAATTTGAAGCTTGAAGACCATGGGCATAGACCCTCTTCCCGACTTCGCATACAACCTCTAATCCATGTCATTACGTAATCTCTCGACACAAGCGATCCAAAGAAGTATAGATATACTTCGCTTTGATGCTCTGATTGAAGTTCCGCAAGTTCGAAGTGGATTATTACAAATATGACGCATCGATTACACGAGACGACAGGACCCATGCGAGGCCCGCCCACCACCACCACAAACCGCAGTCCAATCATGGTACGCCAGTAGTAGACCCGCGCCATCACCCTATAAATATAAGGTCAGGTGGGGTCACCCATTTAAAGAGAGAGAGAGAGAAGGAAAAGGCGAGGAAGCCCCGCCCCATTTTACTCAGATACACATCTTTTGAGTGTTTCTCTTCTTTAAACACTAGTTAGCTCACATATAGCTACTTTTTATCCCATGGAGCCGAGTGTTTATCCATTTAAAGTCTAAGAAGTCTACTTTGGCAAAATTCAACGTAAGCCTTCTTACATTCTATAAAGCCTCTTTTCTCCTATTATCACACACCGTTGTACACGCTGATAGTCGCAGAGAGTGTGTTTTTTCCGACTTTGGTCCATGGTTTTCATTTTCTATCTCATATATATATATAATATATATATGTATATATTTCAGTATATATGGACTAACATTATCGAGTTATGCCTCGATTGAGCCTAGACTTTGGGTCTCGAGCGCTTATTTGCTTATATATATATATATATATATATATATATATATATATATATATATATATATATATATATATATATATAAATCGTGGTCGATCATTCGATGAGCCCGGATTTTACATCCTATATGCTTAATTGCTTTATATATATATATATATATATATATATATATATATATATATATATATATATATATTGTTGTCGATTATATCCGATGAGCCCGGATTTTACATCCGGTGCATTTACTCGCTTTATATATATATATATATATATATATAATTGTCTTTATATATATATCCGATGAGCCCGGATTTACATCCATGCTTATTTATTTTATTATATATATATATATATATATATATATATATATATATATATATATATTATTTATATTTACATTCCTTCGAGTTTACTTTACTTCGCTTTGATCTTTTTACAACTTTTATTTACATTTCATTCCCCGCCTCGAGTTTACTTCGTGGAGGTTGATTATGATTATATATATATATATATATATATATATATATATATATATATATATATATATATATATATATATATATATATATATTTACTACTTTTTTATATATTTACATTTCCGATCCCCATGGAGTTTCTTTCATGTATTTTATATATATATATATATATATATATATATATATATATATATATATATATTTATATATTTTATATATATATAAATCGCTATCGCTTTCCATACAAATTGCAGATTATGTGAGCCTAGGAATCATGTGATCATGTGTTCAACATCAATCTAGATTCTGCTCCCATGATGGACATTTTCTCTTCAGAAGTAAATTTGTACATTATTTTACAAAGGTCTCGAAGTTTCCTCGATGGTTGTCATGCCTATAAGGAGTTCTAAGATCATCAGATATTATTTTCTTCTAAAATGCTTCGTATTTCAAAATAAAAGCAAACAAGTTTAACATTTAATAATAAAATGGAAGTATGAAAAGGTCTCAATTCCTATTGAGCATGTGGTTTGAAAACCTCTTTTACAAAACTTCATTGCTAAATCTTGGTTAAAACTGAATTTTCATATAAAATTCAAACCTTGTGTATATAGGTGCGAACGAGGCCTCACACTACTTTCAAATAAATTGCACATTGATCCACACACACACACACACACACACATTCATATAACAATTTCTTTGAAGAGTGGCGGCCACCGTGGTAACACGGATGTTCTGGGGTGCCTAACACCTTCCCTCCGCATAATCAAGCCCCCAACCTTTAATGAATCTCTCGCTTTCACATTCTGCTTAGCAAAGTTGTCAAATCACCGGGTCAATGTGCAAACCTTTTCTATGCTATAGGCTGGTGCAACCAAATTAAATACACCAACCGGCGACTTTAAAGTCAATCGTCGACATTATACATGTTTGACCTTTTTCACTTGTTTTTTCAAACAAATCTCACATTAACATGAGAACACCAAAGAACAAGTAACGGTAAAAGGGACAATCAAAAATCCCGACGCCGACGTGTGGCGCACTCACTGGGACTCCAAAGAAGAGGGCTTAAGCCGCTATTACAAGCTTTTCAAAATTGTTATATGCTTGTGTGTGATTGTTGCATTTACATTTCGATAAATGTGTACGAAATGCATCTTACTTATCGCACCGCTAAATATCTATTCAGGATATTAGTGCTTCAAGACATATTAGTGCTTCATGTCATCATTTTGCATAAACGGTGAGACACGCTTGTATGTGAATGTATGTTGTGTGGTCCCTCCCACCAGAGGCTATCCTGTCGATGTTTGATTATCGGACCCGTGGGAAGAATAATTCCCCGGCTCGTGAAAGGCACCACTCAGATCCGCCCCAGCTTGAAAGACCTGATTAACTTCCCGCCGAGTAGATTATGCATGATCTCGGGAACCTTCATGCCGAAAAAGCCATGAGAGTAACCCTAAGATAGGTCAACCTCCGATAAACCAAACGCGAGGAAAGTCTCTTCATACTTCCATTTTCAATTACTTGTAAAAGCATTTACTTGTAATTTTATTCCATGTTCATCCATCTGTAATGGATGTTATCAATTATACAAATTAATTAACAAACCCTTTTGCAGAGACAAATTCCTAAAACGGATATGTTATGATAACATTTACATTACCCTAAGACTAAACTACGTAAGTCTTTTGTAGGGAAGCAATTGGGCATGTTACTCGCCTAAAATCCAAAAGGCCACAAGCCTACAACCAATCATGTCTTCTTCTTCCAATACCTAATCTCGCTTCCCGAGAAGAATTTGATGGATTGAGTAAACAAATCACGCATCTTGGGCTATTCTACGAAAGAATTACACCACCTACTCAGGTACGAAGATACCTACACATACGTAATCCTCTACACAAGGGGGAGTTCAACATCCGAAAAAATAATTCCGTAACATCACTTGATACAACCAACAAAGACCCCAAGGCACCCCCATCTCAAAGGAGATCCAGACAATCTGTGACATCGTGAAGAAGGTCCTTCAAATGGAGGAAACCATTCGTGTTCTTAAAGGGATTGAACTCATGGCAAGTTGTTTCATATACGCATCTTTGCATATTCCCCGTGTTCATTTTCCAGAGAAATTTAAGACCCCTGATTTTGAGAAATATGACGGATTAGGGGATCCTTATACACATTTAAAGGTGTTCATTGGAGAACTTGGATCTTATGTTGAGAATGAAAAGCTCGAATGCAAATTGCTTCAAAAAAGTCCGATCGAGAAGCCTGCTCATGGTATACCGATTAGACAACTCTAAGATCCATAGTTGGGAAGAGTCGCCCACGCCTTCCTCACTCAATACAGCTTTTCAATCTCGATGGCTCCCGACCTGCATCAAATTACCAAGGTCAAGAAATAGTCTAATGAGTCATTCAGAGAGTATGCTCAAAGGTGGAGGCGCCTTTGTCACGCTCAAGTTATTCCTTCCATGACAGTAATCGTAGATGGTCATGACTTTTTATAGATATATAGAAGCCCTTTTTATGAAAGAGTTCTAGCCGGTATTGGCAAACCATTTTCCTCAAATGATCAAACACTACGAGATGGTCAAATGGGATTGAAGTCCCAGAAAATTCAAGACCTAGCCGCTTTTAAAGCTCATTGGCCGAAAGCACATCCAAATCCGGATCTTATGGAAACAACTTCCTGAGGGTCCATAAAAAGAAAGAGAGAGGATGTTTCCTCGATACTCCAAGGACAAAAAGGCAATCCAAGTATGCCTATGCAGAGGAGAAACTACTCCCTTTTCCAAAGACAATCTTCAAACCCTCCATTGCCTAAAAGTGGAGAAGTAAAGTGACCTCAAACGCTCACACCCTTAGGGGACTCGCCGAGAATATTCTTGCTCTTCCGATCGCCGTAAGAAAATTACACATCTTCTTCCACCAAACAACCCTAATGGGAAGGGTTTTAATGCTACTCTAAGTGTGCTTACCATGTCGGGGCACCCGACATGATACTCAAGATTGTTGGGCCTTGAAACACAAGATCCAAGATCCGATAGACAACGATGAGATCGTGGTCACCAAGCCGCATCAACCTCATGTGCAAGACAACCCTCTCCTCAACACAAAGAAGAAGAGGTTAATATGATCACTGAGCACCGACATGGTTCCAATTCTATCGGTGAATCATCCCAACCCATCAAAGACTTGGTGTTGACAAATGGGATTATGCAAAGTTCCAGCTTTACCATGGAACGAAAGATGAAAGCTCTTTTGCAAACAAATTGAGTAATCGCGTAATCGTGACACACCATCATCAAGTCACACGCCAATTAATCAAGCAGAGCATGCCTATCTCCTTCCATTTGTTATGAACGCTTCATCAACACCTTCGTAAAGTGAAAGCTATGGAGGATAAGGTCAGAAAGCGAGCAAGTGCTAAAAGCCCGCCGAGATTTCGCCAATAAAAGGGAATTCACTATCCGGGCCAATCTATGGAGGAGATACTTCAAATGTTGATCAACGAAGGAAGAATCACATTCCTTCTACCTCCAATCAATCCCCGCTCAGGCGCGTTCAACTCGATGAAATGTGTCAATATCATTCACATTCTCGCACAACACAAAGACAGTAAGAATGCTGGCACTCCGCCATCTCATTCGTAATCTTATTGATAGCGGTGTCCCGCAAGTAGCAGATAATTACACCGTACAGCTCAAGGGTGGGAATACATGCCCTACCCAATGGAGGGGATCAATAGTAGTTATATCCGAGGTGGATGATGAAACTGTCAAAGTATTTCCCATACAACCAATTCAACTCAAAGGAGTCGATAATCCTTTGAAAGTGGCCGCACTGCAGCCAATTCCTTTACCTTGCGTATCACAACATCCTCGTTGTCACCTTACACAAAGTTCCATGGAATTATGGAGAAGTCAAGGATCCACGCCTCATACTATCGCTATAAAGGTCGAAAAGAGAATCCACCGTACCTTCCTCAACGGGTTATCAAACCTACTTATGGCAAAGGGGAAGTTGCCCATGGAGAAGATTGAAAATTCCTCCGCACTATGGGCCACAATGAAGCCAAAGTGGTTTTAAGCTTATGAGAAGCTCCACACCGATTTCAATTCGACCTTTGTTTTCTTCCGAGGAGCATCGAAGGTCTTGCTAAAGGTTTTGAAGAAGCCTACCTCGCCAAAATCAAAGGAATGTGGAAAATTTCAACATTTGGTTGATCACATTTTCAACAACAATGTGATATCCTTCATCGATGACGACATACCTCCCAAAGGGACCGGGTCATCGCAAACCATCGCACATCGCAGTTGTTGTCTTTTCCGGTACATGCTAGCCGGAGTATTGATAGATGGAGGTTCATCTCTAAATATCTCGCCCTTATGCCACCTTGGTGAAGATGAATATCAATCTCAAGCGAATCCAAAATAGCCATACGATCATCCGAGCTTTTTTTATGGATCTCGCAAAATTCCGCTGGAAAGATTGAATTGCCAATCGAGATTGGTCCTCATACATTCAACGATCCTTCCACGCCCTCAAGATAGATTCGGATACAACCTCGCTATCGGGGAGACCATGGATACACATGGTCGAGCTGCTCCTCCACCTTACATCAACAACTCAAATACATCATCAACAATAGTCTAGTCATCATCAATGCCGAGCCGAAATGTCCTAGACCAGAACTCTACCAATTATCGCCTTCAATTCGGTTGAGCCATACCAGCTTTCCATACTCGAAGTGAGTAACACGCAATACCATTCTATTGAGCGCCACTTCCCATACTCCAAGATTTCCGACGAGGTTATGTCACCACTCAAGAAATGATGCTATCAAGGGTTATCAACCTGACAAGGGCTTGGTAAGGATCAATGTGGTATTAAGCACCCCATCCAAATGTCCAACAAATTGGGACAAATTGACTAGGCTATTCTCGCTAATTCCATTCACAGAATCCTCATAAGCATAAAGAGTTCCTCAAGCTTCCAACAGACGACGATTTTCTACACCTTTTTACCGCATGAGTTGATATACCTCCAAAGAAAGGTTCCATCCCATGTGGTGGCTATGTTGTTTCCAAAGCCAAAGCCAATCAAAGCTAAAGAGGTGCCGATTCCCGATCCCGAGGCGGAAGAAAAGGAACTAAAACGTAAACACGACCTTGCCTTTAATGATGGCAGTATTCGCGGCCATTGTTCATGATGAACATACAAACAGATACACCCTGCATTTATGATTGCCCGATGTCATGGTTATCATTCGGGAAAAGGAGGACACCGACGATCCTTCTATCACCGCAAGCCCTTCAGACTTTGCCTCGATAATTGGAGCAAAGACTCCATGATCGGGTCGACGAGGGTAAAATGGGCGTAAAAATCCTCCGCCTCAGAGATAACTTTTTAATTGCTTGCTTTCCTTTACAAAGACTAGCAATTATTTTATCACGCATATGCTAACACTTTTGTATGATCGAATAAATTGCATATATTAAGTGAAAGCATATTTTGTTTCAGACTCAATTTAGATGTGTGCATGTATTTGCCGATGAGGTGCCTTCTCCACACAAGGGTCAGAATTTTGATGCAAAGTTGACCTCGCATTTTGATGGACATCCAAGAGGACATTGAGACACCTCAAGAGATTAAGGAATGGGTCACCGACAAACCCAAACCCAATCTTGATCAAACCACTCCTTTCAATCTTGGAACCTTAGACAACCCTAAGCTAATCCAGATTGGTTCGCACCTTACCACAAATCAAATGGAATGACATGGTCAGCACCGTTAACCCAATTCCAGGATGTGTTTGCATGGTCTCATGAAGACATGGTGGGATTGTCCACCCGACATTGTTCTTCATCGCCTTCCCATTAAAGAAGGATTCAAGCCGCTTAGGCAAAAGCTCAAAGATTGAAACCCGAATGGAGTTTGAAAGTTAAAGAAGAAATTGTGAAACAATTTCAAGTCGGCATCATCATGGTGTCTACATATCCTGAGTGGATATCCAACATTGTTCCCGCGTGCCTAAACCAGGGAAAGGTGCGAGTCTCAAGGGATTATCGGATTTTGAACAAAGCTTGCCTTAAAGATAGCTTTCCGCCTTTTATCCACATTCTTATCGACAATACTACTCAATACGATATGTACTCCTTTTTCATCGATTGCTTTCATGGGTACCATCAAATTATGGTCACCGAGGAAGATCGTGAGAAAACCGCTTTCATCACGCCTTGGGGAACCTTTTGCTACAGATTTATTGTCATTCGCCTCATCAACAACGGGGCAACCTACCAAATGAAGCTATGATGGCTCTTTTTCCATGATTTAATGCACAAGGAGATAGAGATCTATGTGGATGACATCATTGTCAAATCCCGTAAGGAGGATGACCATTTAGACCATCTCAAAAAGTCGTTCAACAGTCATGTAAGACAACTTGAAGTTGAATCCCGCCAAGTGCACCTTTTGTGTTAAGTCAGCAAGTTGCTAGGCTCCTAGTCACCACAAAGGGATTGAATCGATCCTACCAAAATCCAAAGCCATCAAGGAAATGCCCATTCCTCGCATAAAGAAGGAAATACGGGATTTTTGGGAAGAATCAACTTCATTAGCCGATTCATTTCTCAACTCACAGCAACCTGTGAGCCTATCTTCAAATTGTTAAGGAAGAACTCCTCCATGAAATGGAATGATGAGTGTCAAAAAGCCTTCCTCACAATCAAAGAGCAGCTGATCAACGCTCCTATTTTGGTACCTCCTGTGGATGATGTTCCCCTGCTTATGTACCGCCCCATAAATGATAATGCTATGGGTCAGATGTCAAAGCAAAAAGACAATAGAGGCCAAGAGCGAAGCATCTATTACCTCAAAGAAAAGATTCAAAGATCAAGAACACAAGTACACTCGATTGAGAAGACTTGTTGTGCTTTTAGCATGGGCTTCCATGAGATTACAAAGATTATCTCCATGGTCACACAACCCATCTCATATCCCGCTGATCCTCTTAAGTATGTGTTCAAAGAACCCATATCAATTGTCGATCGTCTGTATGGCAGCTTGATCCTACAAAGAATTTGACATCGCCTATGTGACTCAAAAGTCGGCAAAGGTCAAGGAATTACGGATCAACTCGCCACCGCACTCAGTAGGGATTACAAACCCTTAGAAACATACTTTCCTAACGAAGGAGTAATGGAAATTCAAATACCACATCAAGACGATACATGCCGCTCATAGGAAATGTATTTTGATGGAGTCATTAACTCGTAAGGCTCCGAGAGCCGAGTAGCTTTTAATATCTCAGACGGGGAGCAAGATCCCGTCAGCCATCCAATTGCAGTTTGTCAACACCAACAACACAAATTGTATGTAGGTCAGATTATGGGACTCAAACTTGCCTGCTCAATGGGTATCAAAGTGTTAACTCGCCTTTGGGGATTCCGAATTGGTAATCAAGCAATCCACAGAATCTATCAAACCAAAGAATTACATTTATCGCCTTACCATCTAAAGTTCTACAGATGGCTTTGGAGTTCAAGAAATCTCCTTTCTACACATTCCTCGTAATAGAATGACTTTGCAGATGCATTAGCAACGTCAGCCTCCTCGGTTTACATACCGACAAGGAAAACATGCCAAACATCACGATTGCTATGCAAAAAGCCCCAGCCTATGGGAATTACGTTGAGAAGTATCGATGAGCTACCTCCCATCCACAACCCTTGGTATCAACATATCAAGGAGTATCTCATGAGATGGATCTACACCACCGAGGCGAGCCTAATCGAGAAGAGGCGGATTCATCGACTTGCTATGAAATTCTACCTGAGCGAGATGCACTCTACAAAAGAGATGCAGGATTAGGTCTCCTCAGATGTCTGGACAAAGACCAAGCTCAACGACTCATGGATGAGATCCATGGTGGAGTATGCGGCCCTCACATGAGCGGACCCCTACTTGTCAAGAAAATTCTCGTAATCTGACATTATCGGCTTACACTCAAAGTCGATCGTGATGATCACGCCAAGAGGTGCTATCAATGTCGATCCATGGGAATGCTATCCACGCCTCCAAGGGAACTCCACAATATGAGTTCGCCATGGCCCTTCTCAATGTGGGAATGGACGGATCGGCCCATCGAGCCCAAAGCCAATAATGGACATCGATTCATATTCACCATGATCGACTACTTCACCAAATGGGTCAAGCAGCTTCCTTCCCCAAGGTTACTAAAGAAGTCATCATTATTTCTTTCATCGTAAATAATGTTGTTTGTCGATATGGACAACCAGAGGTCATTGTGTCGATAATGCTAAAAACCTCAACAACAACATGATGGAGGAATTATGCAAAAATTCCACATCAAACATCTCAACTCACATCTACCGACCAAAGATGAATGGTGTTGTTGAAGCGGCTAATAAAAACATCAAGAAGATCATGCGTAAAAATGTCCTCCAATCACAAAGGATGGCCCGACCTCTTGCCCCTAACTTTATTAGCCTACGTAACTTCAATGCGTGCTTCCACCGGGCAACCCCCACTCATTAGTCTATGGGATGGAAGCAAGGTTCTCCCATAGAAGTGGAAATGGAATCCTCGTAGTATTGATGGATGCTCACTTGATGAAGACCAATGGGTACAAGATGTATCACCAATTGTCTCTCGATAGATGAAAGGCGAACCGCGATCATCTTCCATGGTCAAGATATCAACAAAGGATCGCATTTATCCTACAATGTAAAAGTCCGACTACGGCAATTCAAACAACACGACTTGGTTTTGAAGAAGATCATTGACAACCAAGATCAATCTAAGGGAAAATTCGCTTCCTAACTCGAAGGCCCATTTATTGTCAAGGAAGTATTGACAGAGGTGGTGCTCAAAGTTGCAGGAAATGGATGGCGATGAATTTCCACAACTTTTATCAACTCTGACACCGTGAAACGGCATTATGTCCGAGTTACCATCAAACAAACATCCCGGTTTTGATCCTCGAATCACCAAATATTCCGATTTTGAACCCTCTCCTTTTTACAAACTCTTCTACCCCTCCTCATACACTTCAAACCAAAGAAATTTTCTTTACACTTCAAACCAAAGAAATTGGTTTCTTTTCATTTCAAACCAAAGAACCTCGCTTCTTTCATTTCAAACTTTCACTTCAACACTTTTACACTTTTCTTCACTTTTCTCCTCAAGACGAGACTAAACTTTTCACACACTTACTTCTCCTCAAGACGAGACTAAACTTTTCACTCCTCGCAGCTTTATCCTCAATACGGATTAAACTTTTTCCACACTTGCGCTTTATCCCCTTTACGGATTAAACTTTCTCCTCCCCGCAAAGATAGCCTCGCATATGGATTTACGCTTCTTCACCATGATTCATCCCGAGGGGCTAACTACGCCGACCGATCTCCCCGATACCCGGGGTACGAGGGCAACCATATTCTATATGGCCCTATCGCAATAAAGAAAAAACAAAAAAACATTTCTCCTTCTTTCTTCACAAAAAACAAAAAAAACAAAAAAAAATATTTCTACACCCCTTCGCTTTCACATTCAAATATTGAACCTCCTACACTAGGTTCAAACTACGCAGACTTGATCTCCTCTTCAATAGGAGTACGAGGCGCCCATTCATGGTGCAAATTAACCCCTACCGTAACAAACATACTTGTCACACTAAGATCGGGATCAACCTTCAAATTGCCCCACTTCATCTGCTTTCAGATCAAAGGATGGAATTATCCAACCTCTTCTCACTAAATAGAAGATTCTATGACCATCTAAGTCGCGATCGTGCCTCAAAGAGCAATACCAACCCATAAGAGATGGAATTAACTAGGCTTCTCACAAATAGAAGTATCATGCACCATCCGTGGAAAGCGGTAATCTAAGAGAGGAAGAAACCACCCTCCTCTCCACTTTTCCATACAGATACCAAATCCCAAGACACCAAAGATGGTAGGATTTTTCAAGAATCAATGATCCGCTCGAGAGACCTCATGACGCCTCAATGTCCATCTATCAAGGATAAGTTCAGAATGCATCAAGATCAAAGGCCCCGAAGAAATGTAGCAAAAATATCAAGCAAGTATCAAGGCATAACTAAAAGGGAAGTGAATCAAAATATATTTCCTACCATATATATAATACTCGCTTTGATATATACATCCGTGGTTGATATGACAAAATGGCTAAGCTAGTCTGTGGTAGAAAATACAAAGCTATCTACAGATCTCGTGTATATGACTATCGATCTAACATAGCATCCTCTCTCTCAAGACGGAGGTAACGCCGCAAGCTCCCCGCCCAAGGGTATCTACACGAGCTAGCAGATCGAGGCTAACCGCATGGTGGCATAATGCTCATCAATGTAGGCACTCATATCTACCAGACCGACCATCATCCGATCTCATCAAGTGTTGTCTCGCAATGGCCACATCCCTAGCAGATAAGGCGGCATCCCGCTCTCCACTATCAATGCATCCTCGGTCGATCTAGCCTCATCCCTCTCTAACAGAGCAGTATCTCTCTCATCAAGAGTCACAACATCGCGCCCTAGCCTCGATCTCCGCTATAGGTCATCGATGTAAGCTCGCCCAAATGTTGTGCCAATACTGGTAACAATGGCACTTTGGTGGAGAATCTATCACAAATGTCGGGCAACCCAAAGAATCAAGTCATCGGGGAATGACAACTTCTCTATATAGGCTCCTCATCGCCGTAATCACCTCCTCAGACTGTGGATACTACACAATTAATGCAGCTCTCGCTCCATCCATGCGGAATACTCGCAGAACAACCTCGATGATCGATGTAAAACTCAACCACTCTCGATGATCCCAACAGGCATACAACCTGGATCTGTCCTCCGCTGACAAACGGTGCGACGCGAAGCGCTGACTCACTGCCCCCTCATATGGATGGAAGTCCTGAACTCGTCAAACCGACACATCACTACCAAAGGGTGGTAAGTAATCATGCCCTCAATCCAGCCAGAGGGAGAGATAATCCATGCCCGAGCATGAGTAATGAAGTCAGAGGGTGAGCTAAGCCCCAACACACAATAATATATCAAACGATCTCCAATCTCTCGCCAAGAAAGCGACCAAGATGCAAAGATCTCAGACACCCCTGCAGTCGAAAGGAGTACGACATGGCTATCTCATGGGTGAAACAAAATCCATGATGTCTAAATGTGCCAATTGGTCTCAAGTGTGACATAAACCACACATACAAAGACGACCGAAGCTACTCGTGAACACTCCCGCCGATAAGTGCAAAGAAGATGTAGCCGACCTCAAGGTCTCTGCGATAATCATCGGAATGATGGTATGACCCTCCCTGAGAGCTCTCACTGCCATGATGACGCCGATATCTAGCTCATCCATGTACCGTGGCATGTATACGTATGACAATACGCATGTAAGCAAAGACATCTACTCGGGTCAATGCCAATGATCCTCCGATGTGGTGAAATCCCCGAATGCCGCGCATAGTCGCCCTCGTGAGCCAAACCTCGCAATCAGAAACGCTGATATCACATGGCCACATGGTATGTAATCTCATCCTCGCACTACTCACGCCTCAAATCCGTGAGAGTCATGAACGCTCTACTCATGTCTCCCATCACCATATGCACGCAAGGTCCGGCCCAGAGGCAAGATCGCCAATCGTGTATACCCTCCAAAGTAGAGTCAACTCTCGTGTCCCAAAGCGAATACCCGTCTCATCCGGCACCCAAAGGTTTCTAGCATGCCCTCTATAAATCTCGGAGGAACTCAAAACATCAAGAAGGTCATAGATGTCAGCAAAAAATCATCTACGATCACCATGTCTCGATGGTGATATACTATCATACCATGATCGATATACCATCTACCACCGCAAATGGTGGGGTATGATCAATACTATTAATCGTCAAGAAGACATCTCAGACGGGCCGTGTCATAAGACCATCCAGGTCAATGTCAATATCTCTCGACATACATATATATGCATAACAAATAACATGCATGATACAATAGATGGCATGATATAGGAATGGAAAACTGCATATACATTCCTAAGTATATCATCATCTAATACATCTCAGATAGCTAAAATATACAGGAAATGGGGCAAAAGCTACCCAACATATAATGTAGGCCTATCAAAAGATATAATGCGAGAATGGGGCGGCTACCCAAAGAATTAAATGTGAGGCCTATCAAAAGAAATACATCGTAAAAAGTCAATGGTGTCGATGTCCACATCATCGATGTCATTAACCTCGATGTAACTCCTCCCGAGTCACCGGATCTCTATCTACAGGATGTCGCCTATACAAAGGAGGATCTCACACCGAAAACCCAATGGGTCATCCGAGGGACCAACGCCAGAGTCGGAAGGATCAAAAGTATCTACCTCTCAGGATCTCTCCCAAATGCCAATGAAAAGATGTGACCGGCCCAAATTGCCAATCAATCTCTCAATCAGGTCACGAGAGTCGATCTCTCTAACATAAAGCTAGCTAATCCATCATCATCACGGATCCTCGAACCATATCCCCATAAACCGTGGTGGCGCGGTCCGAGCTCCAATCGTATGAGGGATCCACCAATGCCGAACATCTCCCGAGAACAGGGCCCTCCGACAATGTAAAAAACCGCTAATCCCCATCAATGGGATGTCAACGACGGTGATCGCGAAACAGCCAATAACGCTCGCAGCAGAGGCAAGATCGGCATCCGAATCTCTCTCAGTAGTGCTCCTAATAAAGACGCTTCTCCTAAATAGAGCTCCCATCCTCCATCTCGTGAAGAGAGGAATCATGCAGGTGGATATGACGACTTACTCCAAATGGTACCCATCCTCAAAGCCAACTCCCAAATGCTCTCCAGAGTAGGGAATCCACGGATGACATCCACCATCATCAATAGCTCCAAATTGTAGTGACAAATGAGTGAAACCCTCAAAGAATGGACCTCCGCCAAGATGGAATGATGCCATCTCCGCCCTCGTGGATAGGTGTCTAAACCTAACACGCCACAGACGCAAAACAAGGAGAGCCTCTCATAGGCCCAAAATCGCCAACACAAAGGCAAACATCCGCCGTCAACAACACTCTTAACCTATACATGGGAAAGACAAGAGAAACACTCACCAAAGCAGAAATGGGTAGAATCCTAACCACGCCTCTGGCCAAGCCCTCGATCGACACGCATTCCCCGAGGAAGTAGGCAAAGGTGTAGAACCCCAATCATACTCTCCTATACGGCCCACGGTCGAGTGGCGCTAATCAAAGCGAAGGACACCGTAGAAGAGTTATCTCATATGGCAAATTTCTAAATGATCATCAGAACAATCGCCAAGAATGCGATCCCCGACTCTCACATCATCGGGCATGGGCTCACCAATACCCACCATATAGATCTACGCCAAAGGACCTCAGATCAGCCCCGCCAGCGCCCCACCGAACTCCCAACAAGGATCCGACTAAGAGGAGGGTGATATCCGCCGCAAGGCACCGCCCCTCCAAACTCCATACCTGTGATAAACCGCCAATCCATCGGCACGCCATCATCACCTCAAATCCAAAGAAATGGAGGATCGAGTCTCGTGGAACCACCGCCGATAATGCCCCGAGGTAACCCTGTGGACAAATGACGGGTAGAATGGAGAAGAACCTCCCGAATCCCCAAATTATGGACGATCGCTTCTATAGTCATCATGCAAGGCCCGATACATAGAGTGGATGCTAAACCAATTCCCTCGAGGTCGTGTGTAAAGCCGGAACCTACATCAAATGCAGATCAACATCGACTCCTCGACTCTCATCAATAGAAATAAGGAAGATTAAAGATCTAACTTCATACCTTATTATGGGTGTATATATCAAGGATGCCTACTCAAGTCACCCAAAAGATCCGGGTTCGCCACTTGAATACTCGCAATTTCCCTACGGGGAACACGTACAAGAGAGAGTAGGAACCTCGAATCGGTATCCTCCTCCTCGCCCTCGACATTCGCACCTCAACCCGAATAGACGTATCACCGCCTCCCACCAAACGACGAGGTCAGTCCTCACGTAATCTGCGCCGAGGCTCTTCAAAAGCCCTCCTCCGACACCGTAAGTGGTCCTCATGAAACCGCTTTCTACCGATCCGGATCCATAATATCCGACAAAAAGTCTCCAAATCACCTCGTAAAGGGTGTGGTAATTTCAGACTGAGTCTTTTTCAAAATGCATTCTATGATTACATGCATACATGCATTGTTTTAACATACATCTATTGTAGAGTTAAAAATGCATAACTATCCAATGCCTACATTTTGGGAAAATTTTTGCCATAGCCCCTTTGTAAATGGGACTATCCACATGCACATAGGCACGACTAGTGGCCATTCAAGAAGACACACCGCATACATAGTATATACATCCTGTATGCATTCATCACATCACAAGAAAAACTACTGTAGTCTAAATTACTGTGATTATTTTACTTTCTACCTTTACTCATTTGTCCTCGACAGATAAGAAATGCACAAGAAAAGGTGCCAATTTGACTGCTTTAAAAGTCAAATTTTTTCACATCATTATGTTCAAAGATGGTTTAATACTAACATTTACTATGTTGAATATTTTTATCAAGTCATATCAAGATGCATATTCACTACTATGTGTCTAAATGCATTTCATGCGATAAGTCATTTTCCAACTGATGTAAATTGGAAAAAATACATGCATGTGTTACCGTGATGTTGAAGAACGCTTGTACGGTGATGAATATGCAGAAAGTTGCCCAACTCAAAGCAGATCCGAAAAAGAGCTCTCTGATTTTCCTTCACAAGAAAACTTGAAATGACTTATGAAAGCAACCAACCACCTATACATAGTACTACTGGGTCAGTGTCAACTCATGGCTTCTCAGCAGGTACAGTACTTCATACTACTTCTACATGGGTCCCACACCTCCTACCGCCCCGCTTAGAGTTGCAAAGGAGGTCTCATGTCGAAAAGGCCAAATCAGAATAAAATGCTACGCGATCGAAATGAATATACTGAAATCCGTTTTCGGTCTGGCCGAGTTAAACTCCGTCATCTCAATGGTATTCACCAATGCAGGGTATACTATACCAATGAGCTCAACTTTTCATAAACCATGCTCTAAAATACCCCACAAAGGTCCGATGTCATCATTTGCGTGGTTACAACCCTAAACCTCCCCTGCGGGGTTACAACGCCAAACCACGAAATATCAAACTTCCTACGGGGGGTTACAACGCCAATTATCAAATATCTACGTATCCCCTGGGGGTCACAACGCACATCCTTCAAACATTTACATCCCCTGGGGGGGTTATAACGCAATTCAACCATTGATATACACATCAATGAAGGTCAAGCAACCTTCGACGCCATATCAACCAATGGAAATTAAACCCATCAAGCAACCTTCCCAACAAGGGCTACAACACAATGCTACCATTAACACACACATCAATGAAGGTCAAGCAACCTTTAACAATGCACCCAAAGAGGATTCATCCGTGATACACACATCAACGAAGATCGTGCAACCCCGATAAATGACAAAACTGTCAAGTGAAATCCAACAAAATGAGGGAATATGTTATACACATCCTCAAACAGACAAAGCTTTATCCCCACAGATCTCTTCCACACAAGAGGTACCTCTATGGAGTATAAACCAGTGTCTATGATTCAAGACTTTGGTGGTAGTCCCAACGTCAACATCCTTGAAGACTTGGATCGCATGTCCAAGCCATCACACGATTGTCATCCCAACAGATTACATGGCAATCATGCATTTACATGCATTTGCATCATGTTCATAAAGATCATGTTTATCTTGCTTGCATTTCAAGTGTCTAGGATTCTTTATCCTATCCATGCCTTGCATTGCATGAATATGATAAAGAGGGGCATCCAGAGACACTCAAATTTTTGCACTCCTATTCCTAACATCATAGAGGGTAGATTCGCCTTTTGGAGATAACCCCGAAAGACAACTTACAATCATACCGGATACTACCAAAAGTTCACCTCCAACCCGAACACAAACCGAACAAACCCTAACACAACCGAACATACTACCGAAAGTTCAACTCAAACCCTAACACACACCGGAATGTCATTTCCAATCTTTGAGATAACCCCGAGATATGCAGATCAAAAGACCCAACACCAAGAACACCGAGAGAGGATGCTTTGTCTCTCGATAACACCGCGACGTTCGGCCCAAATTCCCAGAGACAACATCGAGAAGAAACCCCATCCTTGGTGATAGCCCCAAGGAATGCCATTGCGCTTTACATGATAACCCCAAAAATGCTTGTTTCAAATACATGATATCAGCTTCAATCCAAATGACAGTGATACATACAAACAAGCAAGCAAAGCAAATCTCGTATATAACCCGAAGCAACGCTCTCGCTTCTTAAACCCGAGATAACCCCTGAGGAGTCAACACGCCATCTTATCACGCCAACAAGATGATATCGCAAAGATACCAACAAGTGGTCCAATCTCACCAGAACCCCGAGCAACGCTCACTTTCAACTCAACCCGGCGATAACCCCCAAAGGAGTCACACATCATCTTGTTCCTCCGACAAATGGCACGTCGCCTCAACACTTCATACATACATACATACAACAATGTCCCACAAGAGCCGAGGATTTACAATCCCGAGTGACTATTACGTGTGGCAAGATTTTGATAGAATTTGAAGCTTGAAGACCATGGGCATGTAATTCTCTTCCCGACTTCAGACAACCTCTAATCCATGTCATTACGTAACTCTCGACACAAGCGATCCGAAGAAGTATAGATATACTTTATTTGGATGCTCTTGATTGAAGTTCTACAAGTTCGAGCGGACATTACAAAGGTACGATCGCACGTATTATACGAGACGACGGGACCATGAGGCCCGGCCCACCACGACCAAATACCGTAGTCCAAATCTCATACGCCGCCACAGTAGACCTGCGCCATCCTCTTATAAATATAGTCAAGGGGGGGTCACCATTTGAGAGAGAGAGAGAGAAGGAAAAGGCGAGGAAGCCCCGCCCATTTTACTCAGATACACATCTTTTCGAGTGTTTTTCTTCTTTAAACACTAGTTAGCTCACATATAGCTACTTTTTATCCCATGGAGCCGAGTGTTTATCCATTTAAAGTCTAAGAAGTCTACTTTGGCAAAACCCAACCGTAAGCCTTCTTACATTCTATAAAGCCTTTTTCTCCTATTATCACACAATCGTCAGACACGCTAATAGTCATGAGTCATGAAGAGTGTGTTTGCCCGACTTTCGGTCCGTGGTTTTCATTTCTATCTCAGATATATATACTAATATATGTATATATTTTGTATATATGGATGGACTAACATTATCGAGTTATGCCTCGATTGAGCCTGACTTTGGTCTAGAGCATTTATTTGCTTATATATATATATATATATATATATATATATTTATATATATAAATGTGGTCGACTCATCCGAATGAGCTTGGATTTTACATCCTATATGTTAATTATTTTATATATATATATATATATATATAATTGTTGTTATATATAAGTTGTTTATATCCGATGAGCCCGGATTTTACATCCTATATGCATTTACTCGCTTATATATATATATATATATAATTGTCATTTATTATATCCGATGAGCCCGATTTACATCCTATGCTTTATCGCTTTTATATATATATATATATATATATATATATTTATATATATATATATATATACATTAGTTTACTTTACTTCGTGGCTTTTACAAATTTATTTACATTCTATCCTCGCTTTATTTACTTTGTGGCAAATTCGCTTTTATTTTTTTATTTACATTTCATCCGCTACTTGAGTTTACTTTATGTATATGATTATATATATATATTTATATATATATATATATATATATATATATATATATATATATATATATATATATATATATATTATATATATCGCTTTCCATACAAATTACAAATTGCAAAGATTATGTGAGCCTAGGAATCATGTGATCACAGATTCAAACATCAATCTAGATTCTGGCTTCCTATGATGGACATTTTCCGTCAGTAAGTAAATTTTTGTATTTATTTTACACAAAGGTCTCGAGTTTCTTGATGGTTGTCATGCCCATAAGGAGTTCTAAGATCACAGATATTATTTTTCTCAAAAATGCTTCGCATTTCAAAATAAAAGCAAACAAGTTTAACATTTAATAATAAAATGGAAGTATGAAAAGGTCTCAATTCCTATTGAGCATGTGGTTTGAAAACCTCTTTTTACAAAAAACTTCATTGCTAAATCTTGGTTAAAACTGAATTTTCATATAAAATTCAAACCTTGTGTATATAGGTGCTAACGAGGCCTCGTGACTACTTTCAAATAAAATCCAACACACACACACACATTCATATAACAATTTCTTTGATCCACACACACACACACACAAAATATTCATTGTTATAACAAATTTCTTTTGAATATTGTATAAGACACGCGACTCAATAATTGTTACAGTAATTACTATTCAATATTTTATTTTATTGATTCAATAATGCCACGTTGATAGTTTATATTATTGTTGTTTCAATAATTATCACTGCTCAGTATTTTCCATTATCAGATTAATAATTCATATTATTTGAATAATATTATTAGATAGCATTATTAGCAATGTCTAGAAAGTTCTGTCAAGGAAAGGTTTGGTCACCTAATTGCGCGCCAAGAAGAGAGAAATCCTTATTGAAAGCCCCTCTTCCTCGGAACTACTGGTCATTGTAATTGTGATTCTGTAATATTATTTGTGAATAATTAATTATTGATTTATATGATAAGAAAATATTTATTTGATGCGGATATAAATAATGGATTTATTTATGTGGTTAGAAATGAAGGAATTAATGTTGAGGTGCTTTATCAGTATTTTGTCGGATTAGAGGTATTAAAAGATTAAATCGGTGTTCTTATGCTCTATTGCGTGAGTTATAATTTTGATCCGACCGTTGGATCGTTGTGATTTTTGGATATGTTATTCATATATAAGTTGAGTATATATCCACAAATTTTGAACCGTTAAAAATGAACTTATGATTTGTTATGAATTTTAAAAGGTGTTAAAAATCATCCGTTTGTGGGTTTCAGATATTTTCTGTCTGGAATTTTGAAAAATTGAAAGCTACAAAGTTGTAGAGAATTCGATTTCGTGTGGAATGGACAAAAAAATCATATTTTTCTGATAAACGGGCTATTTTCTATGAATTATTGAAGTTTTGAAAAATAAAATAATTTTTATTAAAATTGGGTGGGACCCACTTTTGGTTGTTGGGAAAGGTGGCTGATTTTTGGGTGGGCCCCACTGTGGTGGCTGAAGTTTTGATTCAAATGAGGCATGCGTAGAAGTTGAATAAAAAATAATAATATTTTATTATTTAGTCTACTTTGGCGTTCTAACATTTTTCTATAAATAGGCGCTTAAGTTAGAATTGAAAATCACACCAGAAACAAGTTTTCTTTCTCTCTATATTGTCGAGCGTATTTTTGTGAGTATTTAGATACTTTGAGAGTTGCTATTCAGTGCAAGTTTCTTTCGGCTTTACATCCGATATTCCGGTCAGAAATACTGCTCTTTTGAGGTAAGAGATTTTAAGGGTTATTATATTTTTTAGTTTCGTAATTTTTTCGACCTTCAAAAATTTTGAAAAAATTTGAAATGATAATTTGATCAGTGTTCTTGATTGTGTCCAAAAATGGTGATTTTTGGATATATAGATTAAGAGTTATGAATTTTATGAGAAAATACTATTTTAAAAGTAAACCCTTATAACTCCTTGTGGTTAACTCTAAAATTGGTGAAATATTTATTGGGAGTACATGTATATAACAGAAGTATACTCTGTAAATTTCAAAATTTTTGGACAAATGTACAGTTTATGATAAATGTCTAAATATTCTAGTAGTTTTGGACATATGAAAATAGTAAATTAATTTTAAAAATTAGAGAAAATATATATGTTCAATATGGGACTATATTACGCTAAATCCCGTAAAAGAAAATTTGTTTGTACTGATTTGGTATTTTTCATGAAAATGGTCTAGTTATGAGTAAATTAATTAAATATGTTATATAAATTCTGAAATGATTATGTATTTCTTTGAGATATGAATATCTTTGGCACAGTGCAAAGATGACTGTTTTTTGAATATCTTTGGCCCAGTAGTGCAAAAGATGACTGTTTTTTTGAATATCTTTGGCTCAGAAAGCAAAGATGATCATTGTTGAATATCTTTGGCCTGTAGTGCAAAGATGACCTATTTTTGAATATCTTTGGCCCGTAATACAAAGATGACTTGTTGATGAATATCTTTGGCCCGTAGTGCAAAGATGAACTTATTAGTATGATTATGAACAGGAACTGTGATTTGGTATAACCAGGATCTTTGATGTTTCAGGTAAAAACAAGTGATGAAAATTATCTTTGTCCTGGATGAGAAAAGGAATTTAGAACTACAATTATGATTATGAGTTATACACGTGATTGTGGACAGGAACTGTTGATTGATGTTACAGGGATAAAACATTATTAGTGGACTTTTAACATGGAGAAGATAATTACTTTATGGTCTATTTGACTCTTCTAATAGATTGCTCGTTCCGCTGCAACTATGGTTGAAAAGTTTTATCATCTACCATATGTTCTAAATCTCTGATTTATTACTGATGAAGGCTATTGATAATTTAATTATCTTTAGTCGTGATATTCTTTACTAGGCTAGTTGTGCTCACCCTTTTGTTTCATAATTCCTTTCAGGTAATAAAAGTGTAGCTGGGTCGAGCGGGGATAACAGGGGAATAGTGTGATGGTCCGAGACTATCGAAGTTTCTCAATACATTATAAAACGGCATGACATGCAATATATAATTGTATTAAGGACCTAAGATATGTGTGTCATATTTTATACGTCACTTAATAATTGATTTTGGTGAACAACAATAGGGGGAGGCGAACCCAACCTAGAAGCGTCAAAAGTGCACCGCATTAAAATGAAGAGAACAGAAATCTTCTCGTGTCCCTTTGGAGACTTGAAATATTTGTTGTTGTACTTTATATGGCATGTAATAATTTGAGTATAAATATTGTCGTATTATATACATTATAATATTTGTATTAAAACTCACAATATATGTGTTGTTATATTTTGCACGACAATTGTAATAATAAAGTTGTAGTTGTTTTCTATATCATGTATTTGACAACTCAGAATAGGTTGGATGGATTGGACCTATTTTGGGGGCATCACATTTGGTATCAGAGCTTAGGGATATGATCTTTGGCAGAGATCTGGGATTAGAACTAGGAAGGGAAAGACGAGTAATATCCTTCGCTAGTGTGTGTCCTACCTAAGCTGAATTTTCTTACTTAAGTTGACAAATTGTGATATGTCAATTAACCTTTGTTTTGAAGCTATATTTTAGAATGATATCTGAAATACAGAAGATGAGCAATGGAGAAATCATGATGACAGGGAAGATGGAATCTAAAATGAAAGCAAGGTATTCTCAACTCTTTGAAATACCAGGTACGTAAATTTTGGGGACGAAATTTTATAAGAAGTGGAGATTGTAAGACCCCGAATTTTATGAAATAAAAGTATTCAATTTTTTTATTTAGTAAATAGTTAAATTGATAAAAGTTTAAAGTTAAGGGTGATATATATAAAATTTTCAAAATAAGCAAGTGGTTATAAAATATTCATTGTTATCGGGGAATATTCATTTGGTCGTGGAATATTCTTGTTGTTTGTGGGTATATTCGTAAATGCGTACTTGCACCCATTTGTGGACCCCATAACAGAATAACTGTCGGATGAAGAAAATGAAAAGTTTGAGTTTTTATAAATAACGGCGTAATTGTTACCGTTAACACTATTGGAATACCTGGTGGTTTAAATACAATAATACGCGTGGTTGCACAGTAGCACAGGGTATTGCACAGTATTTTTGAATTATTAATTCTTACGTAAGAAGACACTGCTTAATAATTGTTACAGTAATTATTGTTTAATATTTTATTTCATTGATTCAATAATGACACGTTGATAGTTTATATTATTGTTGTTTCAATAATTGTCACTGCTCAGTATTTCCCATTATCAGATTAATAATTCATATTATTTGAATAATATTATTAGATAGCATTATTGGCAATGTCTAGAAAGTTCTGTCAAGGAGAGGTTTGGTCACCTAATTGCGCGCCAGTAAGGAGAAATCCTTATTGGAAAGCCTCCTCTTTCCTGGGAACGACCTGGTTGTCATAATTGTGATTCTGTAATATTATTTGTGAATAATTAATTATTGATTTATATGATAAAGAAATATTTATTTGATGCAGATATAAATAATGGATTTATTTATGTGGTTATAAATGAAGGAATTAATGTTGAGGTGTTTTATCAGTATTTTGTCGGATTTGAGGTATTAAAAGATTAAATCGGTGTTCTTAAGCTCTATTGCGTGAGTTATAATTTTGATCCGACCGTTGTATCGTTGTGATTTTTGGATATGTTATTCATATATAAGTTGAGTATATATCCATAAATTTTGAACCGTTAAAAATGAACGTATGATTTGTTATGAATTTTAAAAGGTGTTAAAAATCATCCGTTTGTGGGTTTCAGATATTTTCTGTCTAGAATTTTGAAAAATTGAAAGCTACAAAGTTGTAGAGAATTCGATTTCGTGTGGAATGGACAAAAAAATCATATTTTTCTGATAAACGGGCTATTTTCTATGAATTATTGAAGTTTTGGAAAATAAAATAATTTTTATTTAAATTGGGTGGGACCCACTTTTGGTTGTTGGGAAAGGTGGCTGATTTTTGGGTGCGCCCCACTGTGGTGGCTGAAGTTTTGATTCAAATGAGGCATGTGTAGAAGTTGAATAAAAAATAATAATATTTTATTATTTAGTCTACTTTGGCGTTCTAGCATTTTTCTATAAATAGGCGCTTAAGTTAGAATTGAAAATCACACCAGAAACAAGTTTTCTTTCTCTCTATATTGTCGAGCGTATTTTTATGAGTATTTAGATACTTTGATAATTGTTATTCAGTGCAAGTTTCTTTCGGATTTATATCCGATATTCCGGTCAGAAATACTGCTCTTTTGAGGTAAAGGATTTTACGGGTTATTATATTTTTTAGTTTCGTAATTTTTTTGACCTTCAAAAATTTTGAAAAAATTTAAAATGATAATTTGATCAGTGTTCTTTATTGTGTCCAAAAATGGTGATTTTTGGATGTATAGATTAAGAGTTATGAATTTTATGAAAAAAGACTATTTTAAAAGTAAACCCTTATAACTCCTTGTGGTTAACTCTAAAATTGGAGAAATTTTTATTGGGAGTACATGTATATAACAGAAGTATACTCTGTAAATTTCAAAATTTTTGGACAAATGTACAGTTTATGATAAATGTCTAAATATTCGGTAGTTTTGGCCATTTGACTTTATGGTCTATTTGACTCTTCTAATGGATTGCTTCGTTCAAAGCAACTATATGTTGAAAAGTTTTATCATCTACCATATGTTCTAAATCTACGATTTATTCTTGATGAAGGCTATTGATAATTTAATTATCTTTAGTCATGATATTATTCTTTATCGGGCTAGTTGTGCTCACTCTTTTGTTTCACAATTCCTTTCATTAATAAAAGTGTAAATTTTGAATTGGGGGATATGAGGGGAATAGTGTGATGGTCCCGAGACTGTCAAAAGTTTCTCAATACATTATAAAACGGCATGACATACAATATGTAATTGTATTGATGACCTAAGATGTGTGTGTCGTATTTTATACGTCACTTAATAATTAATTTTGGTAAACAACAATAGGGGGAGGCGAACCCAACCTAGAAGCATCAAAAGTGCACCGCATTAAAATGAAGAGAACAGAAATCTTCTCGTGTCCCTTTGGAGACTTGAAATATTTGTTGTTGTACTTTATATGGCATGTAATAATTTGAGTATGAATATTGTCGTATTATATACGTTACAATATTTGTATTAAAACTCACAGTATATGTGTTGTTGTATTTTGCACGACAATTATAGTAATAAAGTTGTAGCTATTTTCTGTACCATGTATTTGGCAACTCAGAATAGGTTGGATGGATTGGACCTATTTTGGGGGTGTCACACATAGTGCCTGCATAGTGTTTGCGTAGTAAAATCTTTTTATATAAAACAGAATACTTTTATAAAGTTATTCATTTTATTAGATTATAAATAGAATATATTATATTTTATTTAAAATATTTTATTTTATTAGAATATTTTATTAATACTGTATAGTAAATCAATATGGACCGTCCGTTTAAAAGTAAATTAATCTAGACCGTTCATGAATTAGTTACTATTCAGTCCATTCTCCTATAAATAGAAGCTCATTCCTTCATTATTCCTTACAAATCACTGAAACTCTAGAGAGAGAAACTATAGAGAGAAAGAAGAAAAATATTCTGCTACTTCACTACTCATATATCCAGTTTCTTCTAAGGTAAGGGGTATTATTTTTTCAGATTCATGAAGAGAATTTACATTATTCCATTCTTTATTATTACATTGGAATAACTTTTTGTATACGCTATCTACCCTATACTTGGTGAAATTCTTACATTGATACGCGACAACAACCTCAAATTTTCATAAGTTATTAAAATAAGAATTTAATAATTGAAATTCTTATTACGATATGATTAATGTAACAATCCGAATTTTAATTGTAGTTATAAATATTTATTGAATTATATAAATATTTAGTGGATGTGTTTATTGTTGAATAAATATTTGTTTATTATTGAATAAATATTTGTTTAATTTGATTTGATTTGATTTGGTTAATTATTTGTTTAATAAATAATTAATAGGTTAAGAAATTAATTGTTTTGAGATAATATTCTAATTTAATTTAATAATTAAGTTAGAGAGTTTATAATGATTAAATGATTTATTCAATAAATTTTTATTAGAATTAATTAAATTAAGTATGAAAACTTAATTAAATAAAGTGTGACAAATAACTATATTACAAGGAGTTATTAAAATAAATTAAAGTAGTTTTAATTTAGTTTGTCAAACAAGACTCAAGTATATTAATTCTTTAATTTTCAAATGGTTTTTGCCAAACAAATCCCTATGACTTTTGGATTTTTGAAATTTAAATTATTTATAAAATAAACTAAATAAAATATATTTATAAGCTATACGTTATATTGGTAACTGATACTATTTATTAGGTTATTATGACTATATGCGTTTCTTTTATGTACGCTTTGTTATCAGTTTAGTATTACGTATAATCTATAATGTCTAAACCTAAGCCTAAGAAAAGCTACACAGAAAAAGAAAGGAAAAGGTTTTTAAAGAAGAAAAGTACAGAAGTTTTGAGAGAGAATTATCAGAGAAATTGAGAGTGTACACGTGAGGTTTTCAAATAATTTTAGTGGTGTTAGCAAGGATTACTGAGCAATTAGAAGGTATGTGGCATAACCTTTATACGTATATATGTTTTACGTAATTATGCCTAAAGTCTCTATGTATATGTGAATTTGACTGTAATATAAGGTTCTTTACAAAAATTGTCTATAAATTATGCTTTACTAAATCATGTGTTTTGGTAATAACTAGCATGTATATATGTATATATATGATTGTATGCTTAATGTATAGATAAGATTGTATGCTAATTTACGGTTACAAGAAGGAAATAGTTTTACAGCAAAGATATGAACAGTGATTGTTAAATTTTGTATGATAACAAAATTAGATTATACTAATTGAGAAATTAAACTGTGATTATGTTAATTCGTTTGTTACGAATTCCAGAGAATTGTAGTTAAAGTAAACAAATTGGTTGTTATTAGAATTTACAAATGTTTCTTGTGTTAAAATATATCAACTATGGAGTTTTGGTTTTTTAAAGTGTTTTTTCAAAATTTAAGTTTTCTAAAATTTTGTTTAGTTGTTTAAATTGGTACATATATGCTTGGTAATATTTATGTGTGCTTTACATGGATTACACATGTTGATTGGTGTTAGAAAATAAAACACAGTAGCTTGGTTTTGTTTCTGGTCTTGGGTGTTCTGTAATTTGGAGCCCCAGCACCAAATTTCGCGCCCTAGCGCCAAATTTTGCGCCTCGGCGCCAAAAATAGGCCGAACTTGACCCCAGTCTTTGGAATTCGCGCCCCAACACATCACCCTCATCATATTATTTGGAAAAGTGGTGCAGGTCGGACAATTTTGACCTTCTGTAGTAAAACGGCCATAACTTTTTCATACGAACTCCGATTGAGGTGATTCAAGATGATCCGGAACGAGAACGAATAGACCTACAACTTTCGTTCTTTAAGTTATTCAATTTGAGGTTGGGAATAGGGGTCAAAATGGTCATTTATGGGACTAATATGTATTAGGAGGCAATCAGAGGGCGTCGGGAATGCACATATGCAAATGTAGTGCTCCTGACGATAAAAGATGTTGTCCTAAGTTATAAAACATGAGTATTAGTAAATATAATGAAGCTTAAATTTAATAAATAATGTGTTAGATAAATTGTATAAGCATATTAAGCACACACGTGGGAGACGAATCGGGCGTGTGACGAAAGAACGTCGAAACGTCGTGCCAAGTGTTAATGAACTTAAAAAGTATTTCAATTCAATTGAAATGAATATTATAAGATATAGAATGGATTTAATATAAAACCAATAAGTAGCCCTAGCAAGACTTAAGCACTTGAATAAACTTCGAGTTTGACTAAGAAGAAATATAGTGAGTTATAAGTATAAAGTTAACACAATCAAATTGAACATTGTGTATTGATTAATAGGAAGAGTTATAGGATGCAGATTAAAGTTTACATTATAACTACTATGTGTTGCTATGTGACTAATAGTTGATGTGAATGATTATATAATTGTGTAGAAGACACGTGAAGTCTGAGATAAGCGTAAGCTATTAAACCGTTATTGGTAAACAACGATCAAGGCAAGTCTTTCAGTTCCTATTTGCTATGTGAATTTGATTATTTTAAATCTTTATTGCAAAGAGCATGATGTGTTATATATATGTTGAATGTATGAAATGTTAAAGTCAATTTATGACTACATTGTTTGACTAAAGAATGCTGATTGAGTAAGGAACTCAATCTTTATAATTGTTATATAAATTTTAGCATGTATGTTATGTTAGTCCGAAGTTTATGAGATATATGTTGAACATGTTATTATGTGCTACGTGATGCATGAAAACTGTTAGATTTTGTTGGGCTGTCGAGCTCAACCTTGCAAATAACCACTTTTGTAGGTTAAAGATTTAAGGTAAGGATATGTGCTACGTGAATTATAGAGATCCATATTCACGAAGATTGCTTATGTTTTATGGGAAATGTATTTAATATTTTGAATGTAACATGTTGTTGAATTGTAAGTTGAGTTATCCGATGTATATGGATACCTATTTATGATGTAAGATTTTGTATAGTTATTTTGTTGTAACAATTCATGATATAAATTTGAATCGAAGAGATGTAATGTAAAGGTTGTGATTTAGGGCAATAAAGAAGGAAATGTATAAAAGTTTTAATTATTCCGCAAATTTCAATGGTTGTATTACCGTTTAATGATGTAAAATTAGAGATTGATTGTATTATTAACGACCGAAGTCGAGAATTAAATTGTATGAATTTTGGGGTCGTTACAATTGGTATCAAAGCTGATAGGCTAGAAACCTTAGGTAAGAGTACCTTAGGTTATAACCTTAGAGAAGAGAGGTTAAGATAATGAAATAATAAGCTCAAATAGAGTTTGAACAATAAGAAGTAATTTAAGAAATTTTTAAAGAAGGGATTAAAACATGCGTGAGAGGATTCAAAAAACAATCTCGCAGAGTTATAAGGAGTATAAATGTGGGGTTACCCAACTCCAATAATAAGGATGTTAGGTGATAATAAATAGACAATGTCTATAAAAAGAGAATGATAAAGAAGTTAAGAATAAAAGGTTATATTTAAGTATGGTACAGTTGTACTCTTTAATAGTTGATGTATGGTATCTAGGCTAAACGATTCCTTCATAGAGCGGAGGTATATACGAACTAGCAACTCGGAACCTAGTTTGTTGGTTGTTTGTGGGAAACCACTCAGCGTACCATATTAAAACTGTTAGAGACTCGATATGTACCAAGTATAGAAAATGGATACGTAAGGAAAATGTGGAACTCGAATGAATTGTTGAGTAATGTAATTGAATTTAGAAATTCTTAAAGGAAGAATTGTTATATAAACAAGAAAATTCAAAGAAGAATCTTGAAGAGATATAAAGATAAGAAATGGGAGTTACCCTAACTCCAATAGCCAAGATAACGAATAATGATGAATACACAAAATCTGGAAGATTAAAAGCATAAACGAAATCGTAAATGATGAAAAAGAAAAGAAAGAGGATCGTAAAACAAAACGATCACGAGTTAAGAAAAGAATTTTAAGGGAGATGATTATAGAATAAGATCACGACGTGATCTGTTTAAGTTATAAAAGAAAGATGGTTTGTAATGTTTGAATAAATATAGCTTGATGCTCTGAAGATAATGTACTATGATATAGTACGAGATAAACTCACGAGGAGTTATCGATAATGTGATACGAGGAATTCGTATTGAATAAGTTAAGGGTAAGTTGTTAAGAGTAAGATAGAGTTAGGTGGGATTTCAATTGAGGACTCATGCAATGGCTGAGTTGTACAAACCTTTGTATGGGCGAGGGTTTTGTGCTTGCACTCAGTTTATTGGAAAGCCCCCTCTTTCCTGGGAACGACCTGGTCGATTAATATTGTGAATTATAATAAAGGTGATAAGTTTTGTTTTATTATTATTATAAATGTAATAAAATAGAAAACTTCTTATATAAAAATGTAATACTTTTATAAAGTTATTACGTTTTATTAGACTATAAATAGAATATATAATATTCTATTATGCATAAGTATATTGCATAAATGCTGCGTAGTATTTGCATAGTAAAATCTTTTTATATAAAATGCAGAATACTTTTATAAAGTTATTCATTTTATTAGACTATAAATAGAATATATAATATTCTATTATGCATAATGTTTGTATAGTAAAATCTTTTTATATAAAATGTATACTTTTATAAAGTTATTCAATTTATTAGATTATAAATAGAATATATTATATTTTATTTTAAAAAAATTATTTTATTTAAAAAAAATTATTTTATTAGAATATTTATTAATACTGCATAGTAAATCAATATGGACCGTCCGTTTAAAAGTAAATCAATCTGGACCGTTCATGAATTAGTTACTATTCAAATCCATTCTCCTATAAATAAGCTCATTCCTTCATTATTTCTTACGAATTCACCGAAAACTCTAAAGAGAGAAACTATAGAGAGAAAGAAGAAAAGTATTCTGCTACTTCACTACTCCTATATCCAATTTCTTCTAAGGTAAGGGGTATTATTTTTTTCGTATTCATGAAGAGAACTTCTGTTATTCCATTCTTTATTATTCTGTTGGAATAACTTTTGTATCGCTATCTCACCTATACTTGGTGAAATTCTTACATTATTCCATTCTTTATTATTATGTTGGAATAACTTTGTCTAAGCACCGCATACATGGTGAAATTCTTCTATTATTCCATTCTTTATTATTCTCGTTGGAATAACTTTTGTACGCTGTGATCTACCCTATACTTGGTGAAATTCTTACATTATTCCATTCTTTATTATTACTTTGGAATAACTTTTGTATCTGTGATCACCCTATACTTGGTAAAATTCTTTTGTTATTCCATTCTTTATTATTATGTTGGAATAACTTTGTCTATCTGAAAATCTAGAATCAATACATGGTGAAATTCTTACATTATTCCATTCTTTATTACTCATTGGAACATCCTCATCTTTGCATTTACGCATGACCTGGTTCCGTTATTTATTATTCTGTTGGAATATCATGTCTGTGCATTTACGCATGACTTGGTTCCATTATTTATTATTCCGTTGGAATAACCTATCTGTGCGGTCTATCGCATGCCTGGTGATTTCTTTTGTTATTCCATTCCTTATTATACTCAGTTGGTTAAAGTTTTGGCTTTTATACTATATGAAATTAGTGGAATATCCTTGATATTTGCGCTTCATCCAGTATCTTTTCATAGAAATATTCTTCTGAGCATTCTTGAATTTTACTCCACAAATAAGTATCATGTTGACAATTTGGACGTTATTGGTTCCTGGATAAATTAATTCTTGAACTTGTTTTATTGAATTCTTATATCATTTTCATCATCCTCATGTTTTTATTGTGATGAAAGTCATCTTTGGCTTACGTGCATAGATGGACTTGGTATGATTATGACCAGGGATTATTCAGTATAATCATGACCTGTAATGTTATAAATGATGTGGTAAAAGCCCTCAATGGCCTGTAGTGCATTGATGGACAGTTTTTGGTATGATTATGACCAGGGATTATTCGGTATACTCATGACCATTGATGATTTAATGAATATCCTTGGCCTGTAGTGCAGGGATGACTCGATGATGTGGTTTATTTATTAACCTGAGTCTCAGCAATAAAAATTGATGAAAATATTTTAAATCATAGAAGATAGTAGATATCATGCTCTACTTGACTCTTCTAATGGATTGCTTATTCCACTGTAGTTAAACTTGATGTCTATTGTATTTTATCAGTTTAACATTGTTGAAGACTAATGATAAGTTATTCTGCATTATCTTAGTCATAATATTTCTTACTAGGCTAGTTGAGCTCACCCTTTTCCTTTCATTGTTCTCTTCAGGAAATGAGAACGTAGCCGGGACTAGTCGGGGAACAGAGTGATGGTCCGAGATAATGTATTAGTACTCCTCACTATTTTATAAAATAGTGTGACAATAAATGTAATGAGGACTCTATTTGAGAGTAGATATTGTCTAGAAGGCAATATTTCTGTTTAAACTATCAGCTATATTTTGTCGTATATTACACGACGTTTGTATAATTAAGTTTGTATTTGTATTCTGTACCATGTATTTGGTGACTCAGAATAGGTGATGTATACCTATTTTGGGGGCGTCACAGAATACGTCACAAAATTTATTAACAATAAAAATATCATTAAATATGACGTATTTTTGTTTAAATTCGTGACATGGGCTAAGAAAGCTTGACATCCGTTTTTTAATAAACGAATAGTTTTATGGTTTGATATGACAGTGAATGACTTTAGTGGTTTGGTTTCTTGAATTCGCATAATAGGTCGGTTAGGAATATGAAAGCTAACAACCTTACGAAAATAATCAATTTTAGCATGATGAGTAGTTAACCAATCAATCCCTAAAATCACATCAAATGCAAGTATTTTCAAAGAGATAAGATCGACAGGTAATGTGAGGGTGCCGATTTGAATCAAACAAGACTTATAAACAGTGGATGTAATGAAGTTTTCTCCCAATGGAGTTTCAACAGATAAGTCAAAGTCTAATTTCTCTAGAGTTAAATTTAAATGTTGAGTGCAAGTAGGAGAAATAAAAGAATGGGTAGAACCAGTATCAAATAAGGTATAGACTTCGCAAGAGTTTATAATTAGCTTACCCGTGATAACCTCGTTCGGGTTCCTCGCTTTTTGAAAGGTCACGACAAACGCTCTCCCTTGAACTACCGGCTTTGACTTGTCTGGGACGGCCTTTGGATCCTCCATCCCAGTAGGACTTGACTCCACTATACGACAAAATCGGGCTAGGTGACCTTCTCTTCCGCAATTGTAGCACGATTTGGATTGCTGCGTACAATTTGGACTAATGTGTCCCTCCCCTCCGCAGTTGTAGCATACGACCAGTGGTCGTTCTCCTTCCTTGAAAATGGGTGTTGGTGCTGCTGTCTTTCCATCATTATTGAACCTTTTGTTCTTAAAATTTTCACTTCTATTATCTTGACCATGATTACCACCGAAGTGGTTACCATTTCTAGCATGTTGATTTCCTCCACGTTTGTTATCACCGCTTCGATGACTGCTACCACTGGTATTATCGTTTTGCCGGCTGCTATCTTTTGGTTGGGCTGACTCATTATCGCGCTCCAATAACTAAGTCCTATTTACAACATCTAAATACAATCAAAGTTTGTGAGAAATGAGGTATTGACGTATTTCAGGTTTCAAACCTCGTAGAAACATTCGCGTCATTCGCTCCTCATTATCAACCAAATGGGATGTGAACCGGGACAACTCGGCAAACTTAGCCTCGTACTGCGACACGGTCATATTATTTTGCTCCAGCTTGATGAATTCCACTTCCTTCATATGACAAATACTTTCAGGAAAGTACTTGTCATTGAACAATTCTTGAAACTTCTCCCAAGACATCTTTAGTGCGGCAGGCTGAGTACGTTTTATAGATTCCCACCAATAATCTGCCTCTCCTCACAACATGAACGTGGCAAAGGGAACCTTTTGCTCCTTGGAGCATCCCAAGACATCAAATATCTTGGTGATCTGCTTAATCCACGTCTCTGCCTTAAGTGGTTCTGGTTTATCCAAAAACTTCGGTGGTCCCAGCTCCTTGTTTATCCAAAAACCATCCGAGAGTTGCCAGTGTTTCCACATGTATTTTGAACAGGAGTCTCTCTCGTTTGGTGTTATATGAATTGCAAAAAGCTCCTAAACACCCCATCGTTCATCATTTGGACGATGTAGTTGTTTACATAAGGATTGTTTCCTTCTTGATGCACATTATCTTGGTTATTGATATGTGGTGACTCAACAGTCTCATGTGCTCCATTGCTTATCTCAACATTTTCAAATACTGCCACAAAACAAGGGTTCATTGACATACCATATATTATCCCTATATTCTGACCGACCAATTAAATAACAAATAAACTTAGGTAGGTCATACTAGCAAAGGATTTACCAGTGTCTCCCCTCTTAGTTCTAGTCTCAAATCTCAGCCAAGAATCATATCCCTAAGCTCTGTACCAACTGTGACGCCCCCAAAATAGGTATACACAACCCATTCTAAGTCGCCAAATACATGGTACAAAATTCAAATACAAACTTAATTATACAACTATCCTGTAAAATACGACAATACATATGCTGAGAGTTTAAACACGAATATTGTCTCATAGACAATATCCAAACTCAAATGGAGTCCTCATTACAATTATTTTCACACTATTTTATAAAATAGTGAGGACTACTATAGCCACCATCTCGGACCATCACTCCATTCCCCGACTAGTCCCAGCTATATTCTCATTTCCTGAAGAGAACAATGAAAGCAAAGGGTGAGCTCAACTAGCCCAATAAAGAATATTATGACTAATATAATGCAGAATAAATAATCGTTAGCCTTTAACAATGTTAAACTGATAGAATACAATAGACAATAAGTTTAACTGCAGGGGAACAAACAATCCATTAGAAGAGTCAAGTAGAGCATGATATCTACTATCTTTTATGATTTAAAAGTTTATCATCAATTTTATCGCTGAGACTCAGCTCAATAAATAATTCACATCACTGAATTATCCATGCACTACGGGCCAATGATATTCATTATTATCACATCCACGAATCATCCATACACTACGGGCCAAGGATATTCGTATTATCACTAAAAGTCATGATTATACCGATACATAGTCATAATCATACCAATCAACAGTTCATCTATGCACTACAGGCCAAAGATGACTTTTATCATAATATAAGAATGAGGATGATAACAATGATATAAGCATCAATCAAACGAAATCAATGATAAATATTAAAGATTTTTAATTTATCTAAAGTTTAAAAATGTCCAAATTATCAACATGACAACTTCTTTGTCGAGTAAAATTCAAGAATAATATTCATGTATCAAAAATAATTTGGACAGAAAAGAAATTAATTTTTTGGGTGAATAGTACTCGGGTGAATAGTACCACGTGAATAGTATTTCATGAATAGTACCCCGTGAATAGTACCCCGACATGAAAAGATTAAATTTTAACAAGAATGTTCAAAAAAATATCCTTGTGAAATGATACTAGATAAAGCGCAAATTTCAAGGATATTCTACTAATTTCAAGGAGTATAGAAGCAATACTTAACAAAATGAGTGTAGAATTCGGAATCTGAAATGAAATAATATTATTTACATACTACAAATTATGGAAGAAAATATTATTTCTTATGAATATTGAACAAAATAATATTCCTTACCTTAAAAAGAGAGTATTTCTGACTGGTAAGGCGGGGATAATATTGAAGAAAACTTATACTGTTTTCTACGCTCAAAGCTTCTTTAAACTTTAAATAAATACGCTCAATATTTTAGAAGAATAATTCTCTGATTCTGATGTGATTTTAAATTCTAAACTAAACATCCTATTTATAGGAGAATGGCAGAATACTATTTAGGAAAAGAAACCCTTGACCGCATAAAGAAACCAAATCACTGCACAATTAATTCTACCGAAAAAAAATCCTGATTTATATATATATATATATATATATATATAGTAGTCACCCCAATGACTCCTCCCCCCAGACTAACATATATATATATATATATAAAACAAAATTGTGATAATTTTCTACCGAAAATTTTGAAAAATGGGTAAGTGGGAGTTCATATAATAAGCAAAATTTACAAAAATTACTTCATAAAATACCCCTATATTTATCTCAATTCACATGGCTTCTCAAAATATATTTTTAATAACATTCATCATTAATATTATAACTCACAATATTAACAACCAGATCATTCTCAGGAAAGAGGGTGCTTTCCGATAAGGATTTCTTCCTATTGGCACATAATTAGGTGACCAAACTCCTTTTCTCGACAGAACTTTCTAGACATCATCAATAATACAAATAATAATATGAATAACTTTGTCGTCTCAATTATTGATTTAATAATATAAAATATTATTACAATAATTGAATCAATAACGTGATATACTATGCAGCAATTACTGTGGCAATAATTGAATAAAACTGAGTGACTTCCTACGTAAGCATCAATAATCAAAGATACAGTACAATACCGTGTGCTACTATGCAACCATGCGTGTTACTGTACTTTTATCATTGGGTATTTCAACAGTTAACGGTAAAAATTTTGCCGTTATTTTTATAAAAAAGTTATTTACGCTGTTTTTCAACTCCGATGATGAATTACGCTAGGGGTCCACCAATGATTATGTCATCGTACGAATATTTCCTGATAAAACGAATATTCTCCGACCAAACGAATATTTTATAACAATTTGTTTACTTTACAAAATTTATAAATATTACCCACAACTATAACATTATATCAAATCTACACCTTATTATTCAAAAATAATATTTAGAGAAAAATTAAATCTTTATTCATAAAAGTTGGGGACTTACAGTATTATAATTCAAAGACTATTAATCCTATGATTAAATAGTACTAGTCACGTGTTTGTTTTTTATGGAATTATTCATGGGATAATTAAAATAATCTCATCTTAATTATGTTTAATTTTTTCTAGAATTAATTAAATGATTGGATAAAAATATCATTTAAACTATTATACCCTTACCAATAATAATATATTTTAAATTATAATTTAAACTTATTTATACATCAAAAATGATTAACAATTAATTATAATCTGAATAAATTGTAACAGATCATATAGCGCATGTCCTTACTACGTTAATAATATATTTCTTCTTGTTTGCATGTGTAACCATCATTATTTATATATGACTTCTTCATGTTCCCAAGCATTGTAAATTACAGCAAGAATAATTTAAATATTTTCCTCTTACCAATATTATGTTGTAACAATTTAATAATTTAAATATTGATCATTAATTTTGTATAAATAAATAATTATAAATTTTATATTCTATGATCATTTTAAAAAAATATTGAGGTTAGTTTTGTCTAGAAATTTTTAATCCTAAATGGTGGGGATTATAATACTTGGTTTAACATGCTATTAAATAGTCTCTCATATTAAGTTATTTTATAATCTCGGGACTAATAGTCTCAAGTCCAAATTTAAAAACAAACAAGAAGCTTGGGATTAATTGTGACGCCCCCAAAATAGGTATACATCACTCATCTTGAGTCGCCAAATATACGGTACAGAATACAACCAGAAACTTAATTATATAACATGAGCTGAGAGTTTTTACACGAATATTGTCTAGTAAACAGTATTCAAACTCAAATGGAGTCCTCGTTACAATTATTATCACACTATTTTATAAAAATAGTGAGGACTACTATAGCAACCATCTCGGACCGTCATTCCATTCCCTGACTAGTCCCAACTATATTCTCATTTCCTGAAGAGAACAGTGAAAGAAAAGGGTGAGCTCAACTAGCCCAGTAAGAAATATTATGACTAAGATAATGCAGAATAAATTATCTTTAGCCTTCAATAGTATAACAACTGATATAATACATTAGACAACAAGTTTTAGATCAACAACTGCAGCGGAACAAGCAATCCATTAGAAGAGTCAAGTAGAGCATGATATCTACTATCTTCTATGATTTAAAAATTTATCATCAATTTTATCGTTGAGACTCAGCTTAATAAATAATTCACATCACAGAATTATTCATGCACTACGAGTCAAGGATATTCATTAGTATCACGACCACGAATTATCCATGCACAACGGGCCAAGGATATTCATGTTTTCACCAATGGTCATGATTATAACGAATAATCCCTGGTCATAATCATACCAACAACTGTCCATCAATGCGCTAAGAGCCAATGAGGATTTTTACCACATCATTTATAACATTACGGGTCATGATTATACCGAATGATCCATGGTCATAATCATACCAATCAACAGTCCATTTATGCACGTAAGCCAAAGATGACTTTTATCACAATATAAGCATGAGGATGATGACAATGATATAATAATTTATTTAAATAAGAGTAAGGATAAATTTTAAAGATTTATAATTTAATTTATCCACAATTCAACAATATCCAAATTGTCAACACGATACTGCTTCGTGGATTAAAATTCAAGAATAATATTTTATCAAAAATGATTTGGACAGAAAATAAATAAATTTTTCGGGTGAATAGTACCCTATGAATAGTACTTCAGGAATAGTATCCCGTGAATAGTACCCCGGCATGAAAAGTGTCCCGAATACCCGAGTGAATAGTAACCCGTAAATAGTAACTCGTGAATAATACCCCGGTATGAAAAGTACCCCGAATCCCCAAGTGAATAATATTCGAGTGAATAGTAACTCGAGAATAGTATTCCGGCATGAAAAGATCAATAACTATCAAGAATGCTCAAAATAATATTTTCAGGAAAAGATACTAGATGAAGTGCAAATATCAAGGATATTCTACTAATTTCACGGAGTATAGAAGCAATACTTTAACAGAATGAGTATAGAATTAGGGATACGAAATGAAATAATATTACTTACATACTACAGAGAATGGAAGAAAATATTATTTCTTACAAATACAGAAAAATAATATCCCTTACGAATACAACAAATAATATCTCTTACGAATATAACAAATAATATTTCTTACCTTAAAATAAGACCGGATACTGAAATAGTGAAGTAGCAGAATACTCTTCTCTTTCTCTCTATAGTTTCTCTCTCTATAATTGCTCTTGTGAGTCTTAGTGAATTGGTGAGAATGAAAGAAGAATGAGTTTCTATTTATAGGAAAACTTAAAGCTTAAAGCAACGGTCCATACTGATTTACTATTAAAACTTAAAGCAACGGTCCATACTGATTTACTTTAAACCAACGATCCATATTGATTTACTATTATAACTTTCCACCAGCGGTCCATGTAAGACCCTAACTTTTATGAATAAAGAATATTTTCTCGAAATATATTTTTGAATATTATTGTGTGGATTTGATATAATGTTATAGTTGTGGGTAATATTTACAAATTTTGCAAAGTAAACAAGTGGTTATATAATATTCGATTGGTCGGGGAATATTCGTTTTAACAGGAAATATTCGTATGCGACTCAAGACAATCATCGGGTGGACTCTCAACCAAGTATTGTCGTAGTTAGAAAATGACAGAATTATCTTTTTATAAAATAACGGCGAAAGTTTTACCATTAAAACTATTGAACTACCCGGTAGTAAAAGTACAATAATATGCGTGGTTGCATAGTAGCACACGGTACTGGTTATTGATGCTTACGTGAGAAGTCACTCAATTATTGCTACAGTAATTACTACATCATATCTCTCATATTATTGATTCAATTATTGTCACAGTATCATCTGCATTTTATGTTATTAAATCAATAATTGAGATAACAAAGTTATTCATATTATTAAATTGTAATATTTACAATGTCTAGAAGTTCTGTCAAGGAGAGGTTTGGTCATCTAATTGCGCGCCAATAAGGATAGATCCTTAGCGGAAGCCCCTCTTTCACGGAACGACACGGTTGTTAAATATTATGAGTTATAATATTAATGATGAATAAGTTCGTGTTGATTAAAGATGAAATTGATAGTTCCATTGTGTTGGAATTATTAGTGTTAGTGGAAATCAATATTTATTTCGGTATTAATGGATGTCTGGAAGTTATACTGACCAGACGGGTAATTAATCGGATAAATGAGCAATTAATTGCTATTAATTCACATGATTATAACTATTTGTTCACACATGATTTACTATTGATTCACATGATTTACTATTAGGGGAGTTGGTGCAAGATTGATAATACTTGCATGACTAAGTTAAAAATGGAGGTATAGATGGAGGTATAGATGGAGGTACTATACTGTAATTCGTATTTTCACATGTCTAGAACTATTGATTCATATGATTTACTATTGATTCACATGATTTACTATTAGGGGAGGTGGTGCAAGTTTGATAATACTTGCAGGACTAAATTAAAAATAAAAGAAAAGAGGAAGGTATTATACTGTAATATTCTGAGCCCCAAAATGTGCAATTATCGAAACTATATTTTTTTATAAATAGAAGCTCATTTCTTCATTATTCTTGACCAATTCACTCAAGCTATAAAGCAATTATTATAGAGAGAAATTATAGAGAGAAGAAGAAGAGAAGTCTCGCTACCTCTCTACTCCAAATCCAAATTCTTTCTAAGGTAAGGGTATTATTTCTTTCAGATTTATGAAGAGAGCTATTGTTATTCCATCCCTTATTATTCATTTGGAATAACTCAGATACGCGACTACTGTATACATGGTGAAATTCTTCATTATTCCATTCTTTATTATTATGTTCGAATAACTTTTGTTTATGCGTAAGCATCGCATACATAAAGGAAATTCTTCCATTATTCCATTCTTTATTATTCTCGCTGGAACATCCTCGTGCTCATGCGCATTACGCATGACACAGTTCCATTATTTATTATTCTGCTGGAATAACATGTATACGTGGTGGTCTATCGCATGCCCGGTGAAGTCTTCTCGTTATTCCATTCTTTATTATTCTATTGGAATATCCGTCTGCATGACGCTTAGGGCATGACCGGTTTAATTATTTATTATTCTCGTTAGAATATCCTATCCGTATGCGTTCTGGCATGACCGGTTCCATTATTTATTATTCTGCTGGAACATCTCGTCTGCAAGCGTATTACGCGTGACTCGTTCCATTATTCATTATTCTCGTTGGAATAACTCGCTCTGCGCGCTTCTATCGCATGCCCGTGAAATCTTCTGTTATTCCATTCTTTATTATTCTGTTGGAATATCCTGTCTGTGCGTTTACGCATGACCTGGTTTCATTATTTATTATTCTGTTGGAATATCCTGTCTATGCGTTTACGCATGACCTGATTCCATTATTTATAATTCTGTTGGAATAATCTGTATGTGTGGTCTATCGCATGCCTGGTGAATTCTTTTGTTATTCCATTCTTTATTATACTTAGTTGGTTAAAGTTTTGGCTTCTATACTCTATAAAATTAGTGGAATATCCTTGATATTTGCGCTTCATCCAGTATGTTTTCATAAAAATATTCTTCTGAGCATTCTTAAATTTTACTCTACAAAGAAGTATTGTAACGCCCCCAAAATAGGTCCAATTCATCCAACCTATTCTGAGTCGCCAAATACATGGTACAGAAAATAACTAGAACTTTATTACTACAATCGTCGTGCAAAATACAACAACACGTAAGATGTGAGTTTTGATACAAATATATACCAACTGTGACTCATGTCCCAACCTTAGATAGCACGTCACAATGGCACCTTACATAAATGTACAATCAATAGCTGTTTTAGAAATTAAAATCTTTGGAAAGTGCTCAAGGAAACCTTCATACGTGGGAGGCCATGCGTCTAGGTTATGATAGATATCATATGCCCACATAATTATCCTTGGTTGACCCAATAGACCCCAAAGAAAAACAAGAAGATTACTATCATCTTCTTTCCAATGGTGAGTCTTCTCTTGACATATAACTATCTCCACTGTCTTCAGTTAAAAATTATATTTCAAATAAACTCCAAGATCATATAGGTAGTGCTCGTAGATATACTCAGTAAGTGGATGTGCACAACCCTATCTTATGATAACACGAGGTTGTATGTCATTAGACATCTTGTATGATAGTGGCAAAACACCCTTCTAAAGTTGGGTTCACCTCACCCTATTGTTGTTCACCAAAATCAATTATTAAGTGACGTATAATATACGACACACACATCTTAGGTCCTCAATACAATTATATATTTTATGTCATGCCGTTTTATAATGTGTTGAGAAACTTTGACAGTCTCGGACCACCACACTATTCCCTCATTATCCCCGCCGATTTCAACCACACTCTTATTACTTGAAAGGAATTGTGAAACAAAAGGGTGAGCACAACTAGCTCAGTAAAGAATATCATGACTAAAGATAATTAAATTATCAATAGCCTTCATCAAGAATAAATCGTAGATTTAAAACATATGGTAGATGATAAAACTTTTCAACCATAGTTGCAAATGAACGAAGCAATCCATTAGAAGAGTCAAATAGACTATAAAGTCTATTATCTTCTCCACATTAAAAGTCCACCAACAATGTTTTATCCTGTAACATCAATCAACAGCCTCCTTTCCACAATCATATGAATAACTCATAATCATAATTGTGATTCTAAATTTCTCTTCTCATCCGGACGAAGATAATTTACATCACCGTCTTTACCCCGAAACATCAAAGATCATGGTTATACCAAATCACAGTTCCTGTTCATAATCATACTAATAAATTCATCTTTGCATTACAGGCCAAAGATATTCATTATCATTTCATCTTTGCACTACAGGCCAAAGATATTCAACAACAGGTCATCTTTGCACTACGGGCCAAAGATATTCATCAATAGTTCATCTTTGCATTACATGCCAAAGATATTAATATCTCAAAGAAATACATAATCATTTCAGAATTTATATAAACCATAATTATAATCATGTTGATCAATTCACCTTTGCATTTAAGCTAAAAATATTCAATTGTAAATTCAATGGTCATGATCATACCAGTCAACAATTCAACTTTGCACTACTGGCCAAAGAGAACCCATAGTCACGATCATACCAATAATCTACCCATCTTTACACTCAAGTCAAAGAGAAATTTGTTCACCAGGATTATAAAAATGTTATATATGATAATAAAAACAATATGATTAAAATATGGATTTAATTTCAAGAGTAAGATTCATAAATCAACGATAATTTGGTCAGAAAGAAACTAATGTTATCGTGAATAGTAACTCGTATTCATACATAGTACCGTATATGTGAATAGTAACCCCGATACAAAAAGATAAAGTTTCACAATAAAATCCATATCAATATTTATAACACTTTAATTCAAATGTTATAAATCACTTAATAATCTCATAATCTAATATTATTAATATTACAACAATATTTTAATCATTTCGTAAACTTATAAATAATTTATTTTAATTGTTTATACTTTACTAAATAATGCATTTAATCATCCTAAAATACCAAACTCATAAGATTTTATCACCAATAACTAAAACCCTCATCAAAAATCTGCATATACCATATATAGGATTCCCAAGCTATAAAATTCTATTTCCCAATTTTGTTACTTCACATAACATATTTAATTCATTTATTCATAACTAGTCCATTTTCATGAAAAATATCAAATCAGTTCCAAAAATATTTCTTTTCTGGGATTTAGCAGAATATAGTCCCATATTGGACATATATTTTTCTCAGAATTTTTAAAATCCATTTACTATTTTTTATAGGGCCAAAACTGCCGAATATTTAGACAATTATCATAAATTGTACTTTTATCCACAAATTCCAAAATTCACAGAGTACACTGATATTATATAGATGTACTCCCAATAAAATTTCATCAATTTTGGAGTTAATCACAAGGAGTTATAAGCGGTTACTTTTAAAATAGTCTTTTCTCATAAAATTCATAACTCTTAATCTATACATCCAAAAATCACCATTTTTGGACACAATCAATAAAACTCATCAAAATATCATTTCAAATTTTTCCAGAATTTTTGAAGGTCGGAAGAATTACGAAACATGAAAAAGATAATAACCCTTAAAATCCCTTACCTCAAAAGAGCAATACTTCTGACTGGAATATCGGATGTAAAGCCGAAGGAAACTTGCACTGAATAGCAACTCTCAAAGTATCTAAATACTCACTAAAATACGCTTGAAAATATAGAGAGAAAGAAAACTTATTTCTGGTGTAATTTTTAATTCTAACATAAGCACCTATTTATAGGAAAATGCTAGAACGCCAAAGGAGACTAAATTAATAAAATAATATTATTTATTTATCTCCCTTCTACGCCATCCTTGTTGAACAATTGAGCAGCCACCATTGAAAAATATTCAGCACATACTTTCAAAACAAACTAAAGTGGGGCTCACCTTCTAAAAATTTCCACTAAAATTATTTATAAAAATAATTTCTGAATCAGTCACTTCTTAAAACTCATAACAAATCATACGTTAATTTTTAACGGTTCAAAATTTATGGACATATACTCAACTTATATATGTATAACATATCCAAAAATCACAATGATCCAACAGTCGGATCAAAATTTATGACTCACGCAATATATCTCAAGAACACTGATTTTTCAGATTATTAGTCCTTCGGACCAGTTTCATTCAAAAATCCACCACGATAAATCTACAAAGGATTTTTGGGTGATTCCAATTTCTACGGTTAGCTTACTTCCAAGGCTTTCTTTTGATATATGGCTCATCTCCTAACTCATTATACACAAAGAGTTATGAATTTTGCAAAATCAAGTAATAAACTAATTTTCTGAAAATTTCTAAATTTCGTTCCTCATTTCGACAAAATACTAATAAAACACCTCAGCATTAATTCCTTCATTTATAACCACATAAATAAATCCATCATTTATATTCGCATCAAATAATTATTTCCTTATCATATAAATCAATAATTAATTATTTACAAATAATATTATAAAATCACAATAATGACAATCATGCAGTTCCAAGGAAAGAGGGGGCTTTCCGATAAGGATTTCTCCTTACTGGCGCGCAATTAGGTGACCAAACCTCTCCTTGACAGAACTTTATAGACATTGCCAATAATGCTATCTAATAATATTATTCAAATAATATGAATTATTAATCTGATAATGGACAATACTGTGTCGTGATAATTATTGAAACAACAATAATATAAAATATCAACGCAGTAATTATTGAATCAATAAAATAAAATATTTAACAGTAATTACTGTAATAATTATTGAGTAGTTCCTTCTTAAGTAAGAATCAATAATTCAAAAATAAGGTGCAATACCGTGTGCTACTGTGCAATCACGCGTATTACTATATTTTAACCACCAGGTAATCCAATAGTGTTAACGGTAACCATTACGCCGTTATTTATAAAAACTCAAACTTGTCGTTTTCTTCATCCGATAGTTATTCTGTTATGGGGCCCACAAATGATCAAGGCTCATTGCATTTGGATATTCCCGACAAAAAGAATATTCCACGACCAAACGAATATTCTCCGACAACAATAAGTATTTTATAGCCACTTGCTTATTTTAAAAAAAATTCATATATCACCCTTAACTTTACTTTTTATCAATTTAACCATTTACTGAATAGTAAATATGAGAAAAATTGAATACTTTTATTTTATAAAATTCAGGGCCTTACAAGTATCATGTTGACAATTTGGACATTATTGATTTCTGGATAAATTAGATTATAAATCTTTAAAAATTTATTCTTGAACTTGTTTTATTGAATTCCTATATCATTGTCATCATCCTCATGTTTATATTACTCGCTGAAAAGTCATATGTGGCTCATAGTGCATAGATGGACTTGGTATGATTATGACCAGGGATAATTTGGTATAATCATGACTGTAATGTTACAAATGATGTGGTAAAAGTTCTCATTGGCTCGTAGTGCATTGATGGACAGTTGTTGGCATGATCATGACCATTAATAAATACACAAATATCCTTGGCCCATAGTGCATGGATAATTTGTGGTCATGATACTAAAGAATATCCTTGGTCGTAGTGTAGGGGTGATTCGATGATGTGGATTATTTATTAAGCTGAGTCTCAGCGATAAAAGTGATGAAAAACCTTTTAAATCATAGAAGATAGAATATTTTATTCTCTACTTGACTCTTCTAATGGATTGCTTGTTCTGCTGCAGTTAAACTTGATGTATTATATTGTATCAGTTTAACACTGTTGTAAGCTAACGATAATTTATTCTGCATTATCTTAGTCATAATATTTCTTACTGGGCTAGTTGAGCTCACCCTTTTGCTTTCATTGTTCTCTTCAGGAAATGAGAACGTAGCCGGGACTATTCGGGGAATGGAGTGACGGTCCAGATGATAGCATTAGTAGTCCTCACTATTCTGTTATATAGTGTGACAATAAATATAATGAGGATTCCATTGAGTGTGGATATTATCTAGATGACAATATTCTTATTAAAACTCTTAGATTATGTTCTGTCGTATTTTACACGACTGTTGTATAATTAAGTTGTATTTGAATTTTGTACCATGTATTTAGTGACTCAAGATGGGTGATGTATACCTATTTTGGGAGCGTCACAGTCCATATTGATGTACTATTATATCTTCAACCAAAGATCCATATTGATTTACTATTATAACTTTAACCAACGGTCTGAAAAATTAACACATCTCCTCATGGAATAATAAGTCAAACTTATAACAAACACTTCATAACAAACCCCTCTATTTATATCAAAAATTGAATAAATATTTACCACAAATCACTTATCTTTAATAAACACATTTTTATTCTATTAACAATTATTCATCATTAATATTATAACTCACAATATTTAACAACCAGATCATTCCCAGGAAAGAGGGGGCTTTCCGATAAGGATTTCTCCCTATTGGCGCGCAATTAGGTGACCAAACCCCTTTCCTCGATAGAACTTTCTAGACATCATCAATAATGCAAATAATAATATGAATAACTTTCTCGTCTCAATTATTGATTTAATAATATAAAATATTATGCAGATGATACTGTGACAATAATTGAATCAAATAACATGAGATACTATGCAGCAATTACTGTAGCAATAATTGAGTATAACTGAGTGACTTCTCACGTAAGCGTCAATAATCAATACCGTGTGCTACTATGCAACCACGCGTATTATTATACTTTTACCACCGGATATTTCAACAGTTTAACAATAAAATTTTCGCCGTTATTTTTATAAAAAGATATTTCTGTCATTTTTTAACTACGACAATACTTCCGTTGTGGGGTCCACCAATGATTGTGCCGTCGTACGAATATTCCCTGTTAAAATGAATATTCTCCGACCAATCGAATATTTTCCGACACAACGAATATCTTATATCAACTTGCTTACTTTGCAAAATTTTCAAATATCACTCTTAACTTTAATCTTTATCAATTTAACCATTTACTAAATAACATAATAATTATAAAAAAATTGAATACTTTCATTTCATAAAATTCGGGTTCTTACATTAATAGTTTTATTTCAAGTGTAATTCTTGTAAACAAACATAACACAAGTATTTTGTTTATTTTTAAATTTGAACTTGGAACTATTAGTCCAAGAATTATAAAATAACTTAAGATGGAGACTATTTAATAACATATCTAGCTAGGTATTATAATTCTGTCATATGAGATTAAAAATTTATGAACAAAATTAACCTTTATTTTTTTTTTAAACAAACTTGTCCCCTGACCTGTGTTTTAAGATTAACCATCATGAGGTGCTCCGTCACAATGAAGTGGTGCCCTCTTTGCCTCTCACGGGAAATTTTGGAAGTTTTATGTAGTTGATTTAATATTTTTATGTAGTTGATTTAATTATGAATTAAATTTTATTTATTAATTAATTAATTTTCATGCAATCAATTTTATATTTTTTATATGACTTTCAGGATTTTTGATGTAAATGATCCAATTTGTACCGAGTTCTAAAAAATTTATAAACTTCAAAATAATATTTAAAATTTATGGTTAATAATAGTATATGTTTTGAGTAAAAAGTTTTTTTATAAGAATAAAAATTTATTTTGAAAATACATCTACATTTATTATTAAAAAGTTTATCATTTATTTTTTTTAAAATAATTTTTCATGTCAAGCTTCATTATAACTGTTTCTAGTACGTACAAGTGATATGTTTAAATAATTTTTTATTTATTTATAGGCGTCTTTTTGATGTATAAACAAGTTTAAATTATAGTTTAAAATATGTTATTATTGGTAAGAGTATAATAGTCCAAATGATATTTTTTTATTCAATCCTTTAATTAATCTTGTAAAAAATAAACATAACATAAGATTATTTTAAGTTATCCCATAAAAAACAAACATGTGACTATGACTATTTATTCCTAGGATTAACAGTCTTGAGATTATAATCTCATGAATTATAATTCTTACAACAAATATAGCCTAAATATGTTTTGTAAAATATATTTATTTTTAACTTCAGTCAATAAAATGGATGGAGTATGTTAAAGTCTTTACTTAGCCTGTTCGGTAACGACTGATTTTAAAATAACTTAAAATTAAATTATAAATTGACTTATAAGTTGTTCAATCCTTTTACGGGGACCAGCCAGGGGCGATCGGTCTAGTGAACGGTCGGATTTTTTTATTTTTTTTTGTATTATAACTCCTAAAAAATTAATGTGATTTATTGGAAATGAAATTTTTACAAAAAAACAGTGATTTAAGTGTCATTTGAATACATGTAAAAAACAGGGTTACACCTAAATCACTATTTTTTTTGTAAAAATTCTAGTTACAATAAATCACATTAATTTTTTGGGAGTCATAACAAAAAAAAAAAAAAAAAAATTTGGCCCGGTCGCCATCCTTGGTCCCTCTAGCATATTATTATTTTATTATTTTTTTGCTTTGACTCCGAAAAAATGTATATTATATTTTTCCGCTAAAATTTTTATAAAATTCAGTGATTTTGGTATAATTTAAAAACATATAAAAAATAGTGTTGTATAGTATGTGCAACATTGCTTTTTATATGTATCTCAATTAGTGTCAGTCCAATAGTTAAGTCATTTAAGCAATGGCTTGAGGCCCCAAAATTGAGAATACTCCCAAATTTTAATAATCCATATATGTTAGAAACCATTAAAAAAACTAAAAAAAATTCTCAAGCAAATCAGTAACTACAAGTACAATCATACAAGTTTGATCAAAAAGTTTGCATCTAAAAGAGCAAGAAAAATACAATTCTAATTTTAAAAAAATAATCATATATATTAATTTAATTTAGTATTGAATGATTAAAAAAATACCCCAATTTAAGATTTAGCTTGATGAGGCCCCCAAAAAATTGGACCGGTCATGATCCAAATTACACCAAAATCACTGTATTTTATAAAAATTTCAATTGAAAAAAATATTATACATTTTTTGGGAGTGAAAGCAAAAAATAAAAAAAATAAAAAAATTGGGCATGTCGCTAGACCGGTTGGAATCCCCCGGTCAACCAAGACTTATTGTAAGTTGTTTTAAGTTCTGACTTATAAGTAAAAGAGTTTCGTATTAATTTGACTTATAAGTCATAAATTAAGTTAAAACAAATTTATGAAGGTGTTCGACTCATAATAACTTATAAGTTAAATCAAATATAAAAATTACTAAAAATAGCATTAATAAAAAGAGGGACAAAATAGAAGAGAGATAAAATAGACATTATATTTGATCAAACTTACTTATTTTTTTGACATAAAAAATAACTTATAAGTAGAAAAATAAGTCATTGTCAAACAAAGGAATAGTGACAAATGAGTTATAAGTTGTGTCGGAAATATGCATGTGAATATTATTCCTTATTTATATAACTTGATGATGAAAACGATAAAGTCAATAAATGAATATGCAAATATGTCTGCATTGATAAAAGTTGTAAAATCCTTAATATATGATAAATAATATGGACAAGGACTTAGATTGAAAAGATCAAATGTGTTATGTTGATATGATATGAATGAATAGCTTTGTGAAGTCCTTCAAAAGATCATAATGTACAAGGATTATGAATATAAAGATCAGACTTGTTAGGTTGATCTTATAAAGTGTAAATAGATAGGCTTGTTTGATCAAAAAACACTTCGTCAGCCATCATAGTCTGCCAAAAAGAGTTAAGGCAGAATCGTAGTCTATCAAGGCAGAATCATATAGTACACTTGGGATCATAGAAGCTGTCTGTCAAGCGCATGCCGAGCTAAAACAAGAATTGTAGGTCTCACTCGAAATCGTGGAATCTACAAGTCGTTACAAATCAGAATTGTAGTTTGACGAATGAGCCAAGAGAATACAGAAGCCAAGGCGAAATCGTAGCCTATCAAAAATAGTCACTCTCGAAATCGTAGAGACAGTTTGCCGAATGCCTGCCGAGCCAAGTCAAAATCCATAGGCTTTGCTCAAAATAGTGGAGTCTACAAGTCGTCATAAATAAAAATCGTAGTCAGTCAAGTGCTCGCAATGCTAAAGTAGAATTGTAGAGAACTCTACAATTCTTAACAGATAAGCAATCCTGAAGTGTATACATAGATCTCATCCTCTGGTAAGAGTAAACAAGTTTCATAATGCAGTCTACTTGAAGAGTATCATAAATTATTCTCTGAATGGCCTGCAAACAAATAGTAGATCAAAGCACCAACTTTATCAGCAAGGTTGTTTGAGAAGTGAAGAGTCATTCAGGAGTCGTCTACAAGCGCCCATCAGAAGACAACGATCGTTGTAATACCCCAACTTTTTATAAATAAAGATTTAATTTCTCTAATTATTATTTTGAATAATAAGGTTTTCATTTGATATAATGCTTTAGTTATGGGTGAAATGTGCAAATTATGCAAAGTAAGCAAGTTGTTATAAAATATTCGTTTGGTCGGAAAATATTCTTTTTATCGGGAAATATCTGTACGATGACGCAATCATTGGTGGACCACATAACGGAATAACTGTCGGATATAGAAAGCGACAGAAATAACATTTTGATAAAATAACGGCAAAACTTTTACCGTTAACTGTTGAAATACCTGGTGATAAAAGTACAGTAATACGCGTGGTTGCACAGTAGCACACGACATTGTATAGTATTTTTGATTATTGATTCTTACGTAAGAAGTCATTCAGTTTAATTCAATAATTACCACAGTAATTGTTGCATAGTATCTCATATTATTGATTCAATTATTGTCACAGTTTTATCTGCACAATATTTTATATTATTAAGTCAATAATTGACAGGACACAATTATTCATATTATTAGTTAGCATTATTGGCAATGTCTAGAAAGTTCTGTCGAGGAAAGGGGTTGGTTATATAATTGCGCGCCAATAAGGTTAAATCCTTATAGGAAAGTCCCATCTTTCCTAGGAATGATCTGATTGTTAATATTGTGAGTTTATAATATTATTTATGAATAATTATTATGTGGTGAATATTGGTTCAATTTTGATATAAATGAAAGAATTTGTTGAAAGTTTGACAATTATTTTCTTCGATAAAATATTTATTCAAATATATTATTATAATATTACAATTTTTAAATGGTAATATTATTATTATAATATATAATTGTTAGCATGTGAATAAAAGTGAAGTGAAGTGAATGTTATCATTTTGGTTTTGAATTCTCTTCTGCATATTCTTTTTCAAAGAGGAGGCTTACATGCATAATTCTCCTGCAAATGTGATACTTTCCGAATAGTGTGGGCCCTCAAATTAAAATGTGAGCTTCATTTTCAAATTCTCCTGCAGAATCTTGTGTTTTCCAAATTATGGGCTATATGAGTTAGGCATTGATGGAAAATAAGAGAGTTAGGCGGAGAAGAAAGTTAGGCAGGTTAGGCAAAGAAAAAAGAGAGGAAAGTTAGGCAGTTGTTTTGATTTTTCCTCCGTGCTGCGCTATAAATAAAGGGTAACCCCTCCTTCCTAAAACACACCTTCAATATCAGAAATTCTTATTTTATAGTATTGTGAATATTTATCTTGAGTATAAGGATACTTTGAGTGTAGCTTTTTGTGCAAGATTTTCTCAGAATAATATCTAATATTCTAGTCAAATCCAGTTTCTACTAAGGTAAAGGATATTATTTTATTTCAATACTCATAAGAAATATTATTTTCTTTCATACTCCATATTATGAAAGTGAAATTATTTCATTTCATATTTCTAAATTTAAACTTACTATGGTAAGTATTGCTTCTATACTCCTTGAAATTAGTAGAATATCCTTGAGATTTGTGCTTCATCTAGTATCATTTTACAGAAATATTTTTATGAGCATTCTTGTTAAATTTTGATCTTTTCATGCCGGGGTACTATTCACGAAGTACTATTCACGTGATATTATTCACTCGAGTACTATTCACCCGGGGTACTATTCACGATAAAAATTGATTTATTTTCTGTCCAAATTATTTTTGATACATGAATATTATTCTTGAATTTTACTCCACAAAACAGTTATCATGTTGACAATTTGGACATTTTTGAACACTGGATAAATTGATTAGAATTCTCTAATATTTATCATTTATCTCACTTGATTGAATCTTCGTATCATTGTCATCATCCTCATACTTATATTATACTGAAAGTCATCTTTGGCCCGTAGTGCAAAGATGGACTGTTGATTGGTATGATTATGACCAGAAATTGTGTATTGGTATAATCATAACCTTTAATGTTACAGATAAGGTTTGTGGTGAAAGTCCTCTTTGGCTCGTAGTGCATAGATGGACAGGTGTTTGGCATGATCATGACCACTTGTGATACTAACGAATATCCTTGGCCCGTAGTGCATGGATAATTCGTTGATTTGAAATATTTATTGAATGGATTGTTGTTTCCGCTGTAATTGTACTCTAAAACTTGTTGTCTATTGTATTCTATCAGATTTTCCCTATTGAGGACTAAGGATAATTTGTTCTATATAATTATCTTAGTCATAATATTCTTTATTGGGCTAGTTGAGCTCACCCTTTTTCTTTTTGTTCCATTGTTCTTCTCAGGAGGCGAGAATATAGCTGGGCTAGTCGAGTGTGGAGTGATGGTTCAAAATGGTTATTATAGCAGTCCTCACTATTTTGTAAAATAGTGTATCAATAAATGTAATGAGGAGTTTATTTGAGTTTGGATATTGTCTACAAGACAATATTTGTATTAAAACTCTCAGCGTATATGTTGTCGTATTTTGCACGACAGTTGTATTAATGAAGTTTGTATTTAGTTTCTGTACCATATATTTGGTGACTCAGAATGGGTTGTGTGAACCTATTTTGTGGGCGTCACAATCGTAGTGTTTGATATCTAGCAGTAGAGTCTGATAAAGCACCTTCAGAGATAATGACAAACTTCAGAGGACAGACGAAAAGGATTGTCTATGCTCAGTTTCACCATGAAGAATGCACAAAAGATCACATGGCAGAAAATTGAGACGTCAGCAAGTTTGCTAGTTCCTGAAGAAAGAAAAGACAAACATGATCAAAAAAATAGACTGCAAGTACAAGATGGTACTGCCAAGTCAAAGAGCTCTTTTGGAATCGTAGAAATGTCGAGGGAATCATGGACCAGACAGATCACTCCACGATTCCCACAAACAAACTACAACCAAGTACATAAACGTCAACATCAGAATCGTAGAGTTCATTTGTCTGGTGATTTAATCTTAGCAATGTCTGACAGTGAAGACTAACATGTGAACATTGATGTTTGAGAATACCAATGCTCTCACCAACATCCTTGGTTTGGATCGAGGAAACAAAAGGGAAGAGAAAAGGTGACTACCAACTAGCCTGCTGAAAGTGACATTTCAGAAGTGTCAGAACAGAAAGCAGTCTGCTATGTTAGACCAGTCAAAAAGGAGTTGTCACATCAACTCAGTATATCTGCATCAAAGAACTCAGAATGTTTGAAGCTTTTCAAATAGCTCTCAACGGCTATAATCCAACGGGAAGCTGATGGATGAACCTATAAAGAGTTGAAGCTTCAAAGAGATTACAAGGAGCAAAAAAATGGAAAAAGGTCTCAGTAAGAGTACGATTACCTAAGAATGAGTGAAGCACATCTAATGAGGGTCTTTCACTGCTAAAAACTTCACTCAATACAAAGGAGTATGTCAACAGAGTGGCATTCATGCTAAGAGCCGAAAAGCAAAGAAAACAAGAACTAGAGTGGCAGATCAGAAACTATACCTCAAGAGCCACTCTACGTTTCACCATGAACACACTGAGCTGAAGAAAAGAAGATGCAGAGCCGAATCTGTGCACAAGACAACCGATGTTCAAAGATTGCTAAGTACTAGAAGGAGTCGAGCTGATATGCAAGACTTAGCAGTACCTAAGTGGTGATAGTGTGATATGCTGAATATTCGATGAAATCAAGCATCAACTACACAAATCAGCAGCACCAGGGAAATTAATCAGACCGCTAAGTACACAAATATGTCAAGCTAAATGTACCTCTTAGCAGTCCATCAGTTGTGATCAAGTATCGATGATGAATGTCATACAATCACAAGGAGCTGCTAAGTACCAGAAGATGAACAAGCTAAATGTCATCTTAGCAGCTCAATAATTACAACAAATAACCATCCAAACATCCAGGGCCTGAGGGGTTCTTGTCTTTGTGACTAAACCAAAGTCAAGTCTACATCCATGCTTGTTGAAGCAGAAGAGTGGAGTAGGAGCATTTAGTCTCTAAATCACTTAAAACTCTTGGTGTCACTTACTTTATGTCATTTACATTCTCAGCACTATAACTGTTGTATCTGCATGCAACTAATCTAACATTAACATTAGAACTGTGTTTAATGCTACATCTTTAAAGGGGATCCTAACCTATTCCGCTCTGCATGAATTGTTTTTATTATCTACTAATCACATAGCAAGAAAAGAACATAAAAAAGTTTTAAATGATTTACTCAACCTCCTCCTAAATCTCTTTTTTTTCTCCGAAAACTAACAAGTTTGTTTAACCAATTTATAAGTGGTTGTCCAACTGATTAGGATTCTCTCTATTTCAATGAAATAGTGAGTCTCAATCCTTTGTATATTCTTTATTATTATATCTCTTGTCATCATCATGATGTTATATTCACGCATTTTAAATCTGAACCAAACGTACACTGTCAAACATAATTTTGATAATATATATATATAAAAAAAAAAAAATTAAAAATTGTCAAATGGACTCTAGTTCTGGACGGAGACAGTCTGAAATGCTGGCCTGAGTTTTCATCTACCAACCAAAAATGGCAGCTCTGAATAAAAGTTATCATCAATCCGCAGTAGTTCATGCCACTGCCTCATCTTCAAGAAATCTTTCTCTCTCTTCAAACCCATCATCAAGATTATTCAACAACCAAACTTTAAAACTTAATAAATCTTTTTCTTGTTTACAAGCACAATATAACCATTCTGGAAGTACCCGGAGAGTAGTAGCATCAGCATCAGCAATTGTAACTGGGTATACTCTGTGTTCCCTTTTGTTTTCTTGGAAAATTTGGGCAAGGAAAATAAATCAAAGACTTATTAAGCTATATTATCTACTGTTTTTCATTGTTGGTTTAATTGGGTTTTTTTGTTGTTGTTTAACTTTTGAGGAATTAAGCTTCATTTTGTATTTAAACTCTTTTGTTATATTCTTATTTTCTTGCAGAAGTGTGCAAGAGGTTCTTCCACCTGCTCTTGATTCTACTTCAGAACCACCTGCAATCTTTGATGGAACCACAAGGTTGATTCATAATTTCATAAAAAATAATTAATTGAAATTAGTTGATTTTAGTATTGGGTTTTGGGGTCTTATTAGGTACCATTCTATTTAAGAACATCTTCTCTTGATTCATAATTCCACAGAAAAGGTCACATTTTTTAATTTTTAAGAGTTAATTAGCAAAATCTTAAAATTTAAAATTAAAGTCAAGTTATTTTAGCAAAACAACAACTAATTTTATAAGTTGTATTATTACCTTCTATACAATTTGTAATAATATTTACAATTTATTGAAGTTTTGGATACAACAAATAATTTTATTTTTAGCAGTACTTTATAGACAATCTATAATATTTACAATTGCAATGACTGAAAAATGATGTCATATCGTTGTTGAATTTCGAAATGTTTGACTTTAAAATGTCAAACGTGATTATTGTATGGAATACCATGCTTGTGTTTGTTAAAATGCTCATATGAACATTTTTACTTTTCTGCATTATTTGGAATTTTTTTTGTCCACTACTTATGATCATGTTCTTGATTGAAGGCTGTATATATCTTACACCTGCCCGTTTGCACAGCGCGCGTGGATTGCCCGGAACTGTAAGGTTGTTTCTTAAACTGTTTATGATCTGGGTTCTTCTGTTCTTTTTCAAAAAATTTATGAAGAATCCTGTTTATCTATCTTGCTCAAGATAATGGGGTTGCTATACCGTATATTGACATGGTAAATAATTTTTACATATATACTTTGCCTTTGGGGAAACAGGGATTGCAGGGAAAGATTCAGTTGGTTCCAATTGACCTAAAGAACAGGCCTGCTTGGTACAAAGAGAAAGTTTACCCACCAAACAAGGTGATTTTACATGAAGACAATCTGCTTTATGAAGTGTTGGAAGTTTCTCGGTATATTATAATAATGGCTTAAATATAATGACATACTAACTTGGGCATGCCAAGTTGTTATACATTGAAATTGATGATTTCAGTCTTAATAGTGATTTGTGCTTCGGGGTCATGATTGGTTTCTAGTTCAACTCATGTATCAGTCAATAACTTCATAATTATACTCTCATTTTGTAACAAACTTCAACAATATCTAGTTTATGATGCTATGTGAAACTAAGACCAACAGATTTCTTAAAATTGTATAAATTTTTTGCGAACTATTGATCTACATCCAGGTAACTAATTTACTGTAATTGTTCATTCAGGTTCCATCTTTAGAACACAACAATGAAGTTAAGGGAGAGAGTCTTGATCTGATTAAATATATTGATAACAACTTTGAAGGGCCTTCACTTTTTACCGATGTAAGATTTTGGGTTTCTCTTTTATCTTTTGTAAATAAGTTTACTTCAGCATTCTAAAAGAGCTTCATTCATTGCTTACTCAGGATCCCTTCAAGAAAGTGTTTGCAGAAGACCTGCTAAACTATACCGCCTCTTTTAGTAAATCTGTTACAACTTCCTTCAAGACGGATGAAATGAATGAAGCCGGTGAGTGAAACACTTGTTGCTATTTGAGATATTTGGTATGAAGATAGACATATCTAACCATGGTAATGAACTGCATTAGCTGCTGCCTTTGAATACATTGAAACTGCACTTGCCAAATTTGACGATGGACCTTTTTTTCTCGATCATTTCAGTCTGGTAAGTAAAAAAGAGCAGTTACTGTTACTTTTCGTGCTAAATGTAAATTTAAATTCCTTTGTCTATTATTCAGAATTGGATTTGCTAAAATGATAGGAGTTACCAAGTTAAAATCCAAGTTAATCTGCAAGGATCCAAGTATATAGTTCACATCTCAAATGAAGTATTATTTTCCTTGTTAAGCTGTTTTTGATGCTTCTGATCCACATGTCTATATATGTGACCTTCAGGTGGATATAGCTTATGCTCCATTTATTGAAAGATATCAATTTTTCTTGCTGGATGTAAAGAAGTATGATATCACACAGAGCAGGCCAAAACTGGCATCATGGATTGAGGTACTTGTTTTCTAATTATAGTTGATTGTCAATTTTCCATAAATTCATTGTATATACTATATACATGTACCTTTTCTTTGGATACTAGTCTTAAATCTAAATAGAGCTGAGCAAAGAGTAAAAGCTTTAAGGAGTAATCAAGTAACTGAGATTTTAACATAGAATCAAAATCTAATTCCTCAAATGTGCTTTGTTAGCTTTGATGGGGTAAAATAACCTAAGTCAAGTGTTGACCCCCGGTGAACGGTTCTGAAAGGGGAGAGTGGAGACAGACTTTATGTTTTGGCACAATACTTGCACAAAGTGGTGGTTCGATATATCTGTGACGTGAACCTGCAATCTCATGCTTGGCAACCTGAGCATTGTGGTATAACCAATCAATAGTTCTTTTCGCTTGATTGGTGTCCATAATATTACCATTTTTTTTAATTACTCCCATATTACCTCTCTTCAAGGAATTTGATCCAGTTCCAGGTTCACGTGCCAAGTAACAAACCTTGTTTGTAGTTTAAGCTTAAAAGTTAATAAAATTGAACTGAACCACTGACTTTTAATTCAGAAATTGATTTTATGATTGGAGAGCCTGAGGACCGGCCCAGAGTTCAAACTTGATAAGTGTGGATGTGCAGTACATTCTGATATTCATAATCATTGGCTTCCGATGATCATCGCTCTTAGCCCTGCTAGTTTAAGCTACACTGGAGATGTGGAATTTTTATCAGAAAACTCTGATAAAAACTAATTATGAGTGGGGTTGATAGTTGATTGTTGAAGATTTGGCTGAATACTATGTGGAACTTGCATCATATTTAATCATGTTGTCAAACGATGCTCACATTTTAGGCAAACTAATGGTTTTGGTTTTCTGTTGATTGATAACAAAGCTGTTCATCGTCAAGAGTACTAGAGCAGCCACGGTTTCATTTCTAGTGATGTAGTTTAATCATTTTTTGTAGGAAATGAACAAAATTGAGGCTTACAGACAAACCAGACGTGATCCGAAGGAGCTAATTGAAAGCTACAAAAAGCGATTCTTGGTACAAACTATGGACAACATCCTAACAATCGTTTGAATTCTAAAATGTTTTCAGTAACATACATACAAATGCAGCTAGTTCCTTACCCAATTCTTATTTCCTATGCAGGCTCAGCCCTGAAGTCTTGCAACTTGTTCAGAAGCAATAATTCGATTCAAGAATCAGTCCTACTGTCCGCAAGTTCATGAACATTATCTTCCATGTAAGGAACTACTGATGAATCTATAGCCTATTTTGTGCTGTGTCGATGAGATATTTATCTTCCAGATTTGAAAGATTTTTCTAATTCAGATATTGAGCATAAGTTTGTCAATATTAACTTCCATTCTGTTCAGCAAATAAGTACTCATTAATATTACTAGCTGAGATATATTATGTTTTTTGGCTTTGGAATAAGGCCTCCATGAAGCATCTCTGATTTCCTCCCTTTACATAGTGCTACTTAGTTTGATGAGTACTAAAACATGAAAAAGAAGTGATATATTTTTTGGAGTGGTAGCAATGACAAGCAATTCCTTCATGCATGACATTTCTTTGTATATATTGTTCTTATAAGGTTGAAATTAAGATACTAGGCAAGTCCCCATATGTAAAAACTTCATACTATAATACCAATGTATCAATATTATACTATTCTGATGTTAAACTTGAAACACAACCTACCATAAATTTACTCCTTAATATTTTAAAATATTTATTTTTAAGAATTTTTACAACTTTTTTCAAAAAAAAATGAAGAAGAAAGAGCTTGATCAATTCTTGAGTTTTTTTTTTTTTTATACTGTTAATTTTTCATTTGATACCTGGTCACTGCCGAGGCTCGACCTAGAGGAAGGCATACCGGTATTATAAAATGACTAGCGATAGCCCGTGCCTCGTGCCTGAAAACACTGTATAATTCAAAAAAAAAAATCATGAACATAGAAAAATGAAGCACTTTCCATACACACTCCACAAAACATTTAAATAAAAATTCTTATAAAGACAAATTTCAATGAATAAATAAAGAATATCCAACTTTAATAGTCAAATTCTCATAAATTTAAACCAAGTTTAACTACATTTCAAGATTTATTTTTTATTATTTATAAGCCTTTTTGATTGATTGTAACTTTTTAAATAGTAACTTGACAAGATAGACTATCAACTAAGTTTGAATTTTTGAGAGATAAATTTTTGGCCGTCGAATGTTGAAGCCCCAAATGATTTTAGATAACTGGATGTTGAAGCCTAAATTGATTTGAGGCCGTTGGATGTTGAAACCTTGAAATTTGAACCGCTCTGTTTTATATTATAGATACAAATTTCAGTGATGATAATAATAGATTAAAATAGTTAGTAATGCTTAATGCCCCAGATTACAATATAAAATAAAATATCAAAGAAGAAAAGAAACCAATCGGCCAATTCAGGGAATCAATATGCAGAAATACAAAATGAAACCCTGCTGCATTTTAGTTAAATTTAACTTGCTCTTTTACTGTCAACGACCTTGCTGAATTTGTCAAGTAAATACAAAAATAAATAAGCAAAAGGTATCTTATGATGGTAAAGGTGGTGGTGGTAAGATTGACATCTTACCTCTCACAACCGCTCGAAGCTAAGCAAAAAGGAATCAACTATATATATATATATATAGACACACACACACACAATGGCGAAGCCACATAGAGTTCTATGGGGTCAATCACCTCCACTGGAAAAAAAATTGCTTTATAATGTAAGGTAAATTTTTAAATTTTTAAGTATTATATATAAATTGACCCTACTAAAGTTTTATAAATTTTCTATTATACGGGGTCAAATTGAAAATTTATAACTTTGTCAATCAAATTTTAACCACATATGACTCATATCCTCCCAATATATGCATCTCTCTATAATATTTTAAACTAAATAATAATATATTATTTTTAAAAATAAATAATGAATTACTTACTTATGAACAATTGTGATTAAAAAAGTCTATTATGAGTCAATATAGTGTATATATACCATATATTATTACTCATTATATTTTCATTGTAATATATATATATATATACTCGAAAGTATAAAGTATTAAAAAAAATTGGTGAACCTCCGTCAAATTATTTGTAACTCAATAATAAATTACTTTAATCGACAATAGGTTTAAAAGCTTAACCATACTTTTACACGAATGTTTCTTCAATCAATATAGCATTTTCATAGCCTATCCTAGCTTCTGCATTTTCATATTGTTGTTATTCAAGTGTAATTTCCGTAAAAACTCATTTCTTCTTGGATGCCACAACCGGATCAAGATTCAGCTAATTTCTCAATTGAAAAGAGAAAAACATAATAGAGCAACTACTACAGACAAATTAAAACACCAAGTTCATCCAAGAACAATATCAAGAAAAGAAGAAACAATGTAAAGATCCATGAATAGGAAGTTAGTAGATTAAGTTATGGCCAATGGATAAGAAGAAAAACTGCAGTTGTATTTTTAAAATGCAGTCTATTCATTTACCAGAAATGATGATCTGTTCATTACACCTTCTACAACATATAATTGGCTCCCTCCTAGGAAAGCTCCAAGTGAAAAGAATCTGTTTCTCAAATATTTGAAAATTTCGAAATTATCTTATGACCTTACATTAACAACCAAAACAGTAAAGTCATTGCTTGTACATACAATAGTGTGTCCACCATGTGTCCTCGTAATTTTGAGCTCCTATGATCAAATGTTCTCCTCTCACTTTGTTCCTATAGATAGCCGAGTAGAAGCATTAAGCATTAACTGAAGTTTCATTATAAAAATTCTGACAAGCTGGCATGCAAAACAGAGCATAAATGTGAATAAAATATGTTTCGTAGCAAACCTATTTTAATGAGCTGAATTCAGTTAGCATGACTAACAAGTAGAAGACAGTGAGCTAATATTTACCATCTAATAATGCTGCACAACAAACTACAGAGATGATTTAGCTTTTAGTATTACAGGAGGGCTCTACACTTTTGCCAATAGAGGCCTGCTGATCCTGAAACGTAATTTCTCAAAAAGAAAATCCTCATTGTTTTACCATTTATCAAACCAACCATTATGCTTTACGATGAACACGGATTATTCCTTGTTTGCCCATACACTTCAATAATCTGTTTCCTTGGGTCATCAACCAAAACTTCAACAGATTCTCCAGCTCCGCCACACCATTATCAAGATACAAGATGATCCATAACTCCAAAGACCTTACTTCTGCTTGGAGACCCAGCAACTCTGAGATAAAACAAAACCATATCCTGAACAACTAAGAAACAACATCATAAAAGTCGTCCTCCAACAGAAATTATCCAAGATCCAGTAACGGACAAATTTATTCAAACAAAAGAGAGATGGAGGATATATGAAAAAACCATCTTGGTTAATCATAATTTCTGAAGCCTGGTAATATGCGACACTAGCTCCATTTCTCCAGAATTCTTTATATGTTCAACTATATTGTCGACATAAGGAGGTTTTAATTGAATACCTCCCTCCACCATTAGCCCAGCAAGCTTTGCAGATTCTAGCAAATATCTGTCTTGACAAAGTCCAGCCAAAAGAATAGAATAGATATCCGAATCAATTGAAGATACACATCCCGAGTTCTCAATTTCAATGTACAAGTGAAACCCATCTAGCACCCGCCCCTTCAAACAAAGTTCCTTTATGAAAAGGCTTGAAGCCAAACCATCAGAATTCATTGCACTAGCTAACATCCTTCTGAAAACCTTCTCAGCCTCCTCGAATTTTTCAATCCGCAGCAGAGACACCACAAGAGAACTATAGCACTCACTATTAGAAACACAACCATCTCCCACAACTCTGTCAATGAACTTATAAGCCTCATTTGTATGATCCTCCACACAAAGTCCATTAATCAATGTACCAACCGTGACCCTATTAGGAGCACAACCATAGGCCACCATTCGATCAAAAATATTCAATGCCTCCACTGACCTACCATCCTCACAAAAGCTTTGAATCACAGACGTATAAGAAACAACATTTGGTTTACAATCCCCACCTTCTTTCTCCATCTCCCCCAACAACTGCAATGCCCTCTCTGAACTCCCAAACCTACAAACCCCGTCAAGAAGCGTCGAATACAAAACCGTGTTTAGTAAACACCCATGTTCCCGCATAACCTGAAACAACCCGCAAGCATCATACACTCTACCAGCATCAACAAAGCCCTTAACCATCGCAACATATGTTATCATATCAGGATATAGACCAACCACACCCATTTCTCTCATCAACCCTGCTGCCTCATCCATATCACCCTTCTCACAAAACAACCTAATAACAACATTATATGCCAATGTATCGGGATGACAATTAAACTCCTTCATTTTCCTCAACACCCACAAACCCTCGTTTGCAAGCTTAGCCTCTCTACACAAATTCAAAACCACCTTAAATGTCTTAACACTAACCAAACAACCCTCATTCCTAAAAGCTTCCATAACATCATTAAAAATATTCGGGTTTCGACTAAGTTTAAACAAGTTACAAGCTTTGTTATACATGTAAGAACTGTGTCTATAATTGGGTTGAAGACCAGCCCAAATGAAGAACCTAAGACCCAATAAAGGTCGATCAGTAGCACATCTCTGTAACACATCGGTGACACATGAAGTGTCTAATTGAACCTTAATTTTGTTTAGGGTTCTTTCAATGTTTGAACTATTTGTCTGCAATTGGGTCCAGTACTGGTCTGCAGATGAAGTTGCTGACGAGAATGATAGAGTTGTTGTGAGTGGAAAAATGGGGTTTGTGAGTCGAATGGAGGATGAGACGTATCGATAGAGTGAAGAAGGGGTCATTGTTTTACAGAAAAATTAAGGCGCTGAGGAGAAACCAAAAAATTTAAATGTACCTTTGATATTGGGGAAAAGATCGAACAGCTCGAAATATAAACCCTCGCCTCGCGGCGTCACTGCCCAGACCCCTGTTCGTTTTACTGATATCGATGAAATTATCCTTTTCAACCTCCAAACTCAGTGAGTTGAAGAAGATATTTCACGCGAGTGATAACTCGAGTATGGCTGGAATGCTGGCCGACACGTTGGGCGAGTGCGATCGCGAGCGAGGACCGAGTCGAGGCGAGACCAAGAGGTGTGTGGCATCGGTGGAGGATATGCTCGACCTCGGTGTTGGGTCGAAAGGTCGTCGTTCGGACTACAGACAGCACAAACGGGTCAAAGGGAAGCGTTATGATTGGATCAGTCAAAGGAATCAACGGCGGTATAGTCACCAAGTCGGTATCTTGTCATCAAAGCCTGTTCCCTTACTTGGAGGGAGTTGGAGGGTGTTTTATAAAAATTAAATGAATTTGAATTTGTTGAATTTTAATATGAATAAAAAAGATTATTTGATAATTGACATGCCTGAAATATCTGAATGATAAAATTTATTATTTTATCCTTCTGAAAAAATTCAAAATTATTGTAAATTTATTTAATATTACTTAATATAATAGTTAATATTTTTTATTTTTTTTATTTTATTCAGCTGTTCATTCAGTCATTCAGTTAAAAAAATCTGACTTAACCATTTAGCTAGTCTATCTTACCGATTCAGACATTCAGATCAAAACAAACACACTGACCGATTCAGCTATTCAGATTCAACTCTATTCAGCTTTAAACAAACATCCCATTGGTCTATTACTGCCATTCGGTTCCTACGTTTCGAGACCAGATTTTCTGTCCCCATTTTTTCTGTTTCTTTTAAATAAAAGGTTATATGTCAAAATTTAAGTGGAGGGATACAAGGGGTCAAGGAAAATAAGAACAGAGGCTAGATGTCAAAATTTAAGTTCGGATTTATGAAGCGGATCTACTGGATCCGAAATCAAAGGCCAGAATTAACCATGGTGTAGCTATCTGTCATGTGGACACGTCGGATTGGAGTGCGAGTCATGGAGCCTTTGCGGCATTGGGCTCGGGTTCTGGGAATATTGATGTGTGTCACTGGATCTTTGAGAATGACATGAATTGGGCCATTGGTGATTGAGGGTTGGACCATTTGAAAGATGACATTGAAATGGGTGAGCTGAAAGCGAGCCTCCGTGTCAGCACGGGATTTGAATTTGCTCAAATGTGACTTCTTTTGAGTACTTATTTTTTGACTTTTAAGTAATTTTTTAGAAATAATAAATTATGACTTCTTGAAAAATAAAGTCATTTTATATAAGTAGATTAGCGATAATCCGTGCCTGAATGCACTGTATAATTCAAAAAAAAAAAAAAAATCATGAACACAAAAAATGAAAAATTGAAAATGGACACACTAAACTAAAAGCCTAAATTAATTCTTAACACACTCGCACTTTTCATACATACTCCACAAAGCATTTAAATGAAAATTCTTATGAAGATAAATTTCAATGAATAAATAAAGAATATCCAATTTGAATAGTCAAATTCTCATAAATTTAAACCAAGTTTAACTACATTTCAAGATTTATTTTTTATTATTTATAAGTCTTTTTGATTGTAACTTTTTAAATAGTAACTTGATAAGATGGATTACCAACTAAATTTGAACTTTTGAGAGATAAATTCTTGGTCGTCGGATATTGAAGCCCCAAATGATTTTAGATTGTTAGATGTTGAAGTCTAAATTAATTTGAGGCAATTGAATGTTAAAACCTTGAGATTTGAGCTTCTATTTTATATTATAGATTCCCATTTACAAAATTTATAAATAAAAGTTTACTAGAGCATGGTATAATCAAAATTTGAGAAGAATTTATATAATCTGTCACATTTTACTAAATGCTATATTGTCTAAATAATAAATATAGCTTAAAGTGTCAGTAGCAGAGTATACTCTTTAACTTGCATATTCATAGAATCATATTATCAGAATTCAGAGGCAACACTAGGACGGTGTTTGATAAAAATTAAATGAATTTGAATGAGTTGAATTTGAATCTGAATGAGCTGAATCTTAATAAAAAAAACAATTTGATAATTGACATGTCTGAAACATCTGATTGACAAAACTTTATTATTCTATCCCTCTGAAAAAAAATTAAAATTATTATAAATTTATTTAATATTACTTAATATAATAATTAATATTTTTTTTAATTTTTAATTTTTTTTTACTTCATTTAGATGCTCAACCATTCAGATAAAAAAATATGACTTAGCCATTCAGCTCGTCCATCTTACCGATTCAGCCATTCAGACTAAAACAAATACACTGACCGATTCAGCCATTCAGATTCAACTTCATTCAATTTTAAACAAACACCCCCTAAAATTACTAGTGTTGAACTGCACTAGAAAGTTCATTAGATTTAAACACTATAATCACTGTCGGAGAAAATTTATACGAAAACTGCAATCAAATCTTGAAATTTTATTTAATTATGCCTGTAATTCTTCTTTACATATCACAAGAATAACTGCTAGTATTGCAATTCAAAGTAGAATCTTTATGCTACTGGATATAAACTCTTCATCCAAAATCCAGCTATTGATTTGAGGATCTAGCATGTTCTAGATCCCTAAACATTATACATGCCAAATATTGTAGATGACCTAAACAAAAACAATAAGTAAAAAAATTTTAAAAAAAAAGGAGAAAAGGGTGTCGATAGTAATTGTATTACATAAGCATATGAATTTTAAAAGGTATAAAGCCCCAGAACACAAAAACTAGGACTTCCAGAACAACTTTGTGGGGAGTGTTAACTGCAGGAACCTCGACTAAGTAGGCCCCTTTAATCCACTTGTATGAAGAGATCCCATTTCTAATATGTGGGATCATTTGACCGAATTTCTAGAGGTACTTGATGCTCTCTACACACCATTGCACAGCCCCTCGGTACGAGAGGTGTAAAAGGACGGGCAGAGTCGAATATCAAAAATCTCTACATCAGCAATACTTTCCATATCTTCTTCATGTACACGACTAATGACCATACAGCTAGCCATGCTGAGATATAAAGCAAAGCAACACCAGAAGCTACAAGAACCCCTGGTCCTGCAAGGCTGCAATTTTTTGGCGGAGGCAAAACAAAAGAAGTTAGTGATAAAAGTGTGGTTAGGTTTCTATCCACAGAAAAAAGAAAAATAGGAGTGAAACCTGCTGTCTCTAGTAACCAGGAGAACGGTTAATGCAGACATCTGTGCTGCTGTTTTCCACTTTCCCAAATTATTTACAGCAACAGCCTAAAAACATTAATCATTTGCGCACATTAACCAAAGGTTGTATAATAACTAGCATGCAAAGAACATTTACAGCTTTGTAAGGGACAATGACCTCTGAAAGTTTACTATTCTGAGAAGCAGCCCATTCTCTGACCGCAGACATGGTAATCTGTAAATCGGTCATAAATTGTTACGCATATTAACATTATAAGGCACAGGAGTCAAGTAATAAGAGAAAAGATAAGTGCTCAAAAAATTACACCCAAAACGAATGATTTTAACTGAAGTTGTTATACAAATGATAAATATAAATATAAATAGAAGGAAAATTCAAGACAGACAGTTTACCAAGAATGGACAAGGTCGATAATCAAATTCAGACTCAAGAGTTTGCTGAGCATTATAAAAAGGGTAGAGCCCACCAAATGCTATCCTTGTGAATGAAACTAACAATGGAGGAAGCGGCTATAATAATAGAATTACACTTAACCGGGTTACCAGAGTATTATTAGTCCAAGAGACCAGAGGAAATCAAAATCCAGCTGCGATTTATGATGCTATGGAACAGCTAAACGGGGGAACATGTAACATCTTTTCTTATGATAAGTGTGAACAAGTCATTTAGTGTTCCACAATTTATTTTTGTAACTCCACAAGGTCCATCACGTGTGCGTCCACCTAATATTTATGTGAGAGAGACCTTGTGGAGCTAGCACATTTCCTTATGGAAATAGCATTTTCCAATGTTCTCGAATATTATCATAATAACATAGCACCATCCTAAGGAAACTATTCACGGTTGGGTACCTACTTTTTAAACACCATTGCCTTGATACTTCCTCCGTTCCAAAATATAGGATCATTATTGACTTTTTGAAGTCAACTGAAGACATTTTCAAACTCAAAATTGGCATGGATTACTTTAATTTTAGTTGATACATTGATGAATATTGCAACTATCTAAAAGGTACTACTAATTGTAAGATTTATTGTTTCGTAATTTTAATGAATCATCCCGATTTCGAGTTTGAAAATATCACAAATTGACTTTCAAAAGTCAACATTGATCTTATAATTTGAAACGGAGGAAGTACTATATATTAGAGATGATGGTAAGGAGCTTCAGTTATATAGGTACAATGTTGTACACTGCTAAACATTTCTGTCTTCAACTATCTTGATTGACGCATTCCTCTTTCCTAATAAGTTTTGCTAAAACAATCCTAATTACAGATAGCAATATGAAAGACAATAAATAACCTCATAAATCAGGTATAGGTCATTGAAAAAAAACAAACAATAAACAAGAGAGTGAGATTGACTTAAGGTGCTCATCCTTTTACTTGATAATACATGCATCTCGGAAAAAAATTATCTTTTATCCGTGAAGATTGAGTGAACATCATGTATTCTCACCTCTCTACCAATTATTGCAATTGAAGGTACAGTCAGTAGCCATGGCAATTGTCCAAAGATAGCAACTTCCGGTGGTCTTGTACACAACAAGACCAAGGTAGCAGCAACCATAAGCTGCGTGCAACATACACGGTAAGGAAATCTGAAATTTAGTACGCTTCTTACAAATGAAATATCAATATCTATTTACCTTTTTATAGTGCCTACAATTGCATTAACAAGTTTAAACCATGAAATAGAAGTTCACTGAAGAAGGGATAACATACCTTATCAGCTACTGGATCTAAAAATGCACCAAATGCACTTCCTAGATTCATCTGATTCACAACAGAGAATGTTTGTGTAAATTGCAATATAAATGAAATAGAAAAACACATCGTATGTTTCTCCTAGAGTTTCAAGAACAACGGTATCACAAACCTTTCGAGCAAGGTACCCATCAAGCCAATCTGTAATTGCTGCAGCAATGAAGATACAGGTTGTAGCAGTTGTTCCCCACCAACTATTCATATAAAAAGCTAACAGAAAAGAATATACGAGGTCAGTCTCAACAAATGCACAGACATCAACCAATGTCCATTACAATAGAAAAGAAGTGAACTTCAGGGATTGAAAATTATCCCAATCATAAAGGTACTTAGTTCAGAACTTCATATACAAAATGAAAATCATTAAACTGTATATTAATTTATTATTTATTAAAATAGCAACAGGCTAGCAAGATAAAAAAAAATGACAGACGTAAAAAATAGTAATAAAAAAAATATGTTACAAAGAATAAAATTCCTCAGCTACAGGAAAAACATCATTCCAACCTATTCATGATCTAACAAATTATCATTTAACAGTGAGTGGAAAATTGGAAATTACGATTAACAATATTTTCCTTCGTTACAATATCCTTACAGAATTTCTTCCCATAATGAGAAATTAAGATTTTAACGCATTTTTGAGAAAAATAATAAGAAGATTGAAGAAACAGATGCACCATCTAAACTAAAAGCATTATACTCAAGTTACCAAAAGAAGCCAAAACATATTATAGTTGATTGCCCAGTCCATCAATTTCAAGTACACTGCCATATTTCACAAGATATAGTTGGATATAGATATCTGACCAGAATCAAATACAGTCACTAATCAAAATATAGGTCTGAGTCTCGCTTAATTATAAATATCCATACTTAGACCATTTCATTTAAAAAACAAAATTGTAATCTACTGGACCACTGGAAACGAAGCTCTAAAAAGAAAATGCTTCCGATTCAAACACATTTTGAACAAAAAACGTTTAATTTTTATTTCTTGATGGCCAAATCACCAACAAATTCGAAGAGTACTTTCACATCAAAAAACAACCAAATCATACTAGAAATCTCATGATGAACAGATTTTGAGAATTTCTATTTCTTAGCCCCAAAAAGGTATTCTCGAATAACAAGTCCATTGCTTTTTATTGCTTCTGTCGCAACAAAAATCCCTTTGCGCCTCAAACTTTAATTTTTTCTCAGCTGATTAAATGTAAATAGACTCATCACATCTTGAACCAAAAAATATCATGTCCTAAAAGCTCCAAAAACACCAACAGATTCAAAGAGTATGTATTATTGTCCATGTTATATATTTCTTTTAACTTTGGTTAACAAATAAAGCTTTGATGTAATTGAATAGTTACTTTGATGAATATTGTTGACATTGATTTCTCTCTCCAGGTTCTCTATTTCTATTTTCTGCCTCCTCTTTTTCTACTGTTCTCCTATTCTTTTTCTCCACATTCTTCAGCTGTTCTCTTCCTCTCTAACATTCTCCAACTCTTTCTATCTATTTTCTATTCTCGACCTGCTGTGCTACACAACAATATTTTCCTTCATTGCAGCATACTTGCAGTATTTCTTCCCAGTGTATCAAAAAATTTGAAATTCAAAAAATTTGAGGAAAGTTAAACGTGAATTGATTTCTAATTACCAAAGAAGCTAACAAATCATATCATGTTGAACATCCATTAAATTTCAAGTACACGGAAAAAAATATAGCTGAAAACCACTGCTACTTTATAGATATCAGACCAGAATTAAAAATACAGCTCATAATCAAAATATAGGTCTGAGTCTTGCTTACCCATATAAAGTCTATAGATTATCAAGACATAGATTCATACATTTATAAAATAAAGTATGTTCTAAATCTACTTGACAACTGGGAAGGAAGACACAAAAAAAATGCTTCTGCAATCACAGGATGAAACAAAATAAGAAAAATTCAAAATATGTAGTTTATATTGCTTGATGAACAAATAATAAAAATTTGAAGAATATTTTTGAATCAGGCAATAACCAAATCATCCTAGCAAATTCAGGATAGAACAAATTTCAAGAGTTTCTATTAACTCGTCCCAAAAATGTGTTTTGGAAGAATAAGCCCATTGCTTTCTATGCTTCCTCTAAGACAAAATACAATCCTGTAACCTTAAAGTTTCTAAGCCAATCAAAATTAAAAAGAGAGAGAAAGAGAGATCACTTAGAACCTATTAAAAATTCTCTCAGCTAGCTTCTAAATAAAAATAACTTTTCTCAGCTGATAAAATGTAAAATAGATTCACCACACCTTCAACAAAAAAATAAAAAATAAAACATGAAATTGATAATCAATCACCTTTGAAATTCCTACAAGTTCCAAAAACATCCAAAAAAATCAAATATTTCTACTGCATTGTCCCTAATTATATACACTACTTAAGAATGTATGATGGCTTCCTATGTGTCTAATTCTATATTGTCATATACCTCCATCCAATCAGCTTCCATACTAGAAAAAAAAAATATCTTTGCACCTCAAATTGTAATCTTTCTCAGATCAGAAAATTTTCACACTGAAACAAACAAAGCCTCATCTGATACAATAAATATTTCAATTGCTTTTCTTCATCCTAATTCTAAATAGATAGAAAATGGAACGTACTGCAAACCAGAAGCGGAACGGCCGCGACGCGGCCGATGGTTAAGATAGTTGGCAATGTGAGCAACTTAGTAGACTGGTGGCGCGATGGCTGAGGCGGCGGCGCCACGGCGGGTTTTTTGCGGTGTTCCTGGTGGTGGTTATGCGACGGCAAGGTGGAGGTCGGAGAGCAATCATTCTCTAACCATTGGTCGTCTTTGTTATTGTTCTCTGAGCCCATATCTGTGTTCAACAAACCCGAACCACCCGATTCAACCGCTCCTCCTAATTCTCCTCCTTTATATTCGGAGGAAAATTGCACGCCACGAAACCCTAACTTTCTATATATAACGACGTTATCGTGCGCTGAAAAGGGAGTGCGGGGTGCGCAGGGCGTTATCCTCCACTCCGGCCTCCTCACCGCCGCTTGTGGTGGTTTTGCGGTGACTATTGTGGGGGTGTGGATGAGAAGCTTGTTGAGATTTTGGGTGGGGGTTTTGGCGTAAAGGGAAGAGATGAAGGTGAGTTTTAGAGCTGGCATGGTTGGGGAATATACAATCCAATTATATGCACCGGGCGCTCAGGTTAGCAGAAGGGGGAGACGTGGGTGGGCTTAAGTTAGCGGTTAGTTGGTTTGGGATATTGTTGGTGAGGGTGGGCCTGTTTTAATATAATGATACTTACTGATAATGATATTTGCATATAAAAAATTAATATTTTTACGTGATAAGTGGGTCCAATCTTTGTGAAAGATATTCATATAAAAACATTATTTTTAACGTGCAAAAGTACCAATTTTCTTTTGAAAATTTATATTGTATGGTTTTATAATCAATTTTTTTATTATTAGAAAATATTATTTATGCCATTTATAAATATGCACGATATGTAAATACGAATGTCATTTCTTAAGTTCACTCATTATCTCACTTCACTTGCTTTCTTTTCTTTTAGCGACCAGACGACCAATCGTCACTATATATAGAATCGTCGTTATATATTATGCCTATCGTTAAAAAGCTAAGGCAGCGAGTTACATATATAATGACAGAATAGAATCGTCAGCCGATGTACAAGGTGAACTATATAAAAAGTTAGTTTAAGATCCGGACCGATGCAAATACTCCCTCCATGCATACAAATATTTTTATAATATTATATGTTAATGTTTAAAATAATAATAATTTTTAGGCTAAATGACGTTAAAAACTAACTAATTTTCACAAATTTTTTATTTTTACTAACAAATTAAAAACCTTTCATTTTAAATTACAAACTCTAAGAGATAAATTATATTTTTTGTAAAATCATTGACAAACGTTAATTGTTACACAATAAAAAATAAACAGTCAAATGACTTTTCACTAACGTTTGTTAATCATTTTAAGAAAAATAAAACCTCTCTTATATTTATTGTTTAAAATTTTACTATTAATTGATAAAAATAGAAAGTTTGTGAAAGTTTAATAATTTTTATCATCATCTATATTAATCTCCATATATAAAGTGGCTGCCAATGACACGGTTTGGTGATTTTGTGTTACATATTTTTTTTTTTTATTTTGCCCCTATAAATTGAGATATATTATTATTTAGTTATTTTTAATTTAATTTTTTTATATCTTTTTATTTAGTCCTTTAAATTTATAAAATTTTAATTTTACCAACATAATTTATATGTACAACGCGTGTGTCATCAAATATTAGTTTTTATAAAATAATTTTCCTAATAAGTAGCAAAATTCTAAAATAATAAGGAGTAACATCTACGAGTGAAGGATAAAATTAAAATAAATAAGAAGTTTCAAAATTTTGGTCTAAAAAATGTGTACGTGACGCCATAACATTGATTAGGTTGATTTTATGTAATTGGTTAAATCATAAATTATTATTAAAATATTTAATATAATATTATTTGAAATCAAAAATGTAAGGCCGATAAGTTAATAAATAAACTTACCGTTTTTTTTCTCAAATTACGTTTTCTAACACGGTTTTAAAAATTGGACCGGACCGCAGGTGATTGACACTCCGATCCGTTTTGAACAAAAAAAACAATTTTTGTCAAAACTCAGTTGACCCATCGATCAAACCGGTAGTTGAACCGGTAAAACCGGTTATTAACCAAGTGACCCATTTTTTTTGTACAAAAGAAAATTTAATATTAAAATTAATCACTTTTAGTAATATTGTAACTCAACTTTATTATGTTTTAGTTCATAAAAAATGAACTTTTTTAAAATTTTATTAATTATTAATAATATTTATTTTATATATTAATAACGTAACTGGGTCAATAACAGTTGGATCAATATTTAAACCATCTACTCGATATTTTTTTTCGACTCAATGACATATCCGAGTCTGAAAATCATATTTTATCTCTCCTCTCTCTAGATATTTTTTTGATTTGAAATGAAACTTTTGTTCACTACCTTTTTGTTAGAGGTGGACATATAAATGATTCATGGCCATGCACCTACGTTTCTCTGACTGCTTTTCCTCTTTCTTATAATATCCAATCCACCGACAAAAAGGTCTTATGTGACATTTACTAGTATGTTGGCTTGTTTTTATTTTACAATTCACAAGTATATATTCACACAAATACTTTTATGGATTTTATTAGGAAAATTTTAAATGTATTATTTTGATTTATACACTCTTTATTTCACGATAATAATTTTATTTATAAAATTTATTAGGACACGCGTGACGTGTCTAAATTATAAGAATAAAATAATTTTTTTATAAAATTTAAAAAATTAAATAAAAAGATAAAAAATAATTTTAATATAAAAAAGAAAGAAATAGTAATATATCTAATGTTAAGGGAGCAAAAGAGAAAAAAAAGTGTAAAACAAATTCACCAAGTCGGCTCCTGTGACACCCCCAAAATAGGTATACAACACTCATTTTGAGTCGTCAAAATATATGGTACAGAAACAACTACAACTTTATTAATACAATTGTTGTGCAAAATACGACAACACATAAACTGTGAGTTTAAATACAAATATTGTCATCTAGACAATATCCACACTCAAATAATTCCTCATTACAATTATTGATATATTATTTTATAAAAATGATGAGGACTACTAAAACAACTCTCTAGAGCCATCATTCCACACCCCGATTAGAACTCTCTATATTCTCGCCTCCTGAGAAGAAAAATAGAACAAATTATAATCTATGATAATATAGAATAAATTATGACTAAGATAATATAGAATAAATTATCGTTAGTCTTCAACAAGAAAAAATCTGATAAAATACAATAGATAACAAGTTTCAGATCAATATTTGCAGCGGAAATAATAATTCATAGATGAGTTACGTAGAGAATGAAATCTACTATAATCTATGAATTTAAAAGTTCATCATCATTATTTTATCCCTGTAACATCAATCAATATTCATCTTGAATCAAATATTCATCTTTGCACTATGAGCCAAAGATATTCATCGATTAATCATGTTCATCTCAACACCTGTTCATCTTTACACTACGGGCCAAAGATATTCATCAAAAAATCATTAATCTTTGCACTACATGCCAAAGATATTCAGTAATATCATCATTTAGGACTGAGGATGATGAAAAATATTTTAAAGAAAACGAATCCAGTGAAACAAAAGAACAAATATTAAGGATTCGTACTTTAAACAATTTGAGTTCAAAAATACTTCATAAATACTTATAGTGAAGTAAAATTCAAGAATGATAAAAATATGGATACAATCAAAGCTAGTATCCATAATAGATATTTTGGACAAAAAATGAAAATTTAATTTTTACGTGAATAGTCTTGAGTATCGTGAATAGTGGCCGAGTCGTGAATAAGAACTCAAACACTAAAAAGACAAAAAATTTTACAAGAAAATCTTACCAATATTCCTAGATAATGATATTGAAAGAAATAATATCATTTTAAAAAAATAATATCCTTACCTCGAAAAGAATAGTACTTACAAATTGAAATATCGGATATAACGTTTGAAGGAACTTGCACCAGTAGTATAACAACACTCAAAGTATCAAAATACTCATAAGAATACACTCGATAATATAGAGAGAGAAAACTTCAATTTATGATGTGATTTTCAATTCTAACCTAAGCACCCTATTTATAGGAAAAAACTTAGAACACCAAAGCAGAAAATTTAATAAAATATTAATATATAATAAATTGTCTACGCCACCTAGAATCATCCAATTTCAGCATGTTTAACAACAAGTGAGCACACCAAATATATCAAAAACGTTTTTCTTTTAAAACAAATTTAAAACTTAAAAAAAATAATTCTTTCGAAACTTCAAAACTTCAATAATTCATAATAAATAGCCCTTTTATCAGAAAAATTCGAACTTTATGTCTTTTCCATAGGAAATTCCATTATCTACAACTTTACAGAAGAAAGTTTTTCCAAATTCCAAACAGAAATTGACAGAAATCCACATACGGACGATTTTTACAGGCTATAATCAAATTTCAGTCAAGAAATGGGCCCACAAACATGTTTTTAACATTTATTGCAACAAAAATACTCTTCCTCCTCATTTATTCATATATCTCATATTCATTGTAAAAATATCACCATTATTATATTATTAAAATATAATAATATATTTAAATGAATTATTTTATCAGAAAAGATAAAATATCAATTTTCAACAATTGTCACATTAAAAAATTTTCTCCATCTATATCCACATAAAATGAATATTTTTCTTATCATATAAATCAATAATTAATTATTCATAAATAATATTACGAATCACAATCTTCGACAACCGTGCCGTAGTTCGAGAAGAGGGCTTTCGAATAAGAATTTCTCCTTACTGGCGCGCAATTAGGTGACCAAACTTCTCCTTAGACAGAACTTTCTAGACATTGCCAATAAATATTATCTAATAATATTATTCAAATAATATGAATTATTAATTTGATAATAAAAAATACTAAGTAGTGACAATTATTGAAACAACAATAATATAAAATATCAACGCAACAATTATTGAATCAATAAAATAAAATATTAAAACGATAATTCTTTGTAAAAATTATTGAGTAGTGCCTTCTTACGTAAGAATCAATAATTGATGCAATAGCGTGTGCTACTGTATTTTAACCACCGAGTATTTCAACAGTATTAACGGTAACAACTACGCCGTTAATTATAAACAACTTATACTTGTCGTTTTCTTCATCCAATCACTTTCCGTTATGGGGCCCACAGGAGTTCTTGGCGTCGTCTGCGAATATTCCCGACGCGAAGAATATTCCACGAATAGAAACGAATATTTCCTACGACAACAATGAATATTTTATAACCACTTGCTTATTTGAAATATTTGCGCATTTTACCCATAACTAACCACATTAATCAAATCAACCCTTACTATTTCAAAATAATAAATAGAGGAAATTTAATTTTATTTATTGTATGACCCCAACTTTTATGAATAAAGATTATTATTTCTCAATTTTTTTTTTAATATTATGGTGTGGATATAATATAATGTTATCGTTGTGGGTAATATTTATAAATTTTGCAAAGTACGGAAGTTGTTATATAATATTCGATTGGTCAGTGAATATTCGTTTTAACGGAGAATATTCTTTTTGTTGGGGAATAATCGTATGACGGCACAATCATTGGTGGACCCCACAACGGAAGTATTGTCGTAGTAAAAAAATGATAGAATTATCTTTTATAAAAATAACGGTGGAAGTATTCTGTTAAAAAAGCTGTTGAACTACCCATTAGTAAAAGTCTGATGTCTGGCGTGGTTGCGTAATAGCGCTACGGTATTGATTATTGATGCTTACGTAAGAAGTCACTTTCGATTATACTCGAGTTATTGCTACGATGAATTGTTGCATCATATTTCTCATATTATTGATTCGATTATTGTCACAATATCATCCTGCACAATATGTTATATTATTAAATCAATAATTGAGACGACAAAGTTATTCATATTATTAAATTGCAATATTTACAATGTCTAGAAGTTACATCGAGGAGGGTTTGGTCACCTAATTGCGCCGCCATAGGGAGAAATCCTTATTGAAAGCCCTCTTCACAGGAATGACACGTTGTTGTTAAATATTGTGAGTTGTAATATTAATGATGAATAAGTCATGTTGATTAAAGATGAAATTGATAGTTCCATTGTGTGGAAATTATTAGTGTTAGTAGAAATCGATATTTATTTTGATAATAATTGATGTCTGGAGGTTATATTGTTCACTCGAGTATTTGGGACACTTTTCGTGTCGAAATACTATTCACGAGTTACTATTCATGAGTTACTATTCACGAGTTACTATTCACGAATTACTATTCACGAGTACTATTCACGGGGTACTATTCACCCGAATAATATATTTATTTTCGGTCCAAATTATTTTTGGGTACAATATTATTCCATGAGGAGATGTGCTAATTTTTTAGACCGTTGGTTTAAATTATATTAGTAAATCATTATGGATCGTTGGTTTAAAGTTTAATAGTGAATCAATATGGACCGTTGGTTTAAAGTTTAATAGTGAATCGGTATGGACCGTTGGTTTAAAGTTTAATAGTGAATCAGTATGGACCGTTGATTTAAAGTTTAATAGTGAATCAGTATGGACCGTTGGTTTAAAGTTTAATAATAAATCAATATGGACCGTCCGTTTAAAAGTAAATCAATCTGGACCGTTCATGAATTAGTTACTATTCAGTCCATTCTTCTATAAATAGAAGCTCATTCTTTCATTATTTCTTACTTAATTCTTGAAACTCTTGAGAGAAATTATAGAGAGAAGAAGAAGAGAAAATCACTACCTTTCTATTCCAATATCCAGGTTTCTTTTAAGGTAAGGGTATTATTTCTTTCTTATTCATGAAGAGAACTTACATTATTCCATTCTTTATTATTACATTGGAATAACTTTTGTATCTGCGGACTACCTTATACTTGGTGAAATTCTTACATTATTTCATTCTTTATTATTATGTTGGAATAACTTTGTCTGTCATCAAGTACCTTGCATACATGGTAAAATTTTTCTATTATTCCATTCTTTATTATTATGTTGGAATAATCACTACATGCAATCTGAACCGCATACATTGTGAAATTCTTCTATTATTCCATTCTATATTATTATGTTGGAATAACTTTTTTATATAAAGTATCGCATACATGGTGAAATTCTTCTATTATTCCATTCTTTATTATTACATTGGAATATCACGCTTGGTCTTAATTTACTTTGACACGGTTCCATTATTTATTATTACGCATTTATTATTATGTAAATCATATCGTATGCATGCGTTTTACAGGACTGGTTCCATTATTTATTATTCGCATTTATTATTCTTTGAATATCACATGCATCAACGTTTATCTGGGACTGGTTCCGTTATTTATTATTCCGTATTTATTATTACATTAGGAATATCACATACTCGTGCTTTTACTTTACTGGTTCCATTATTTATTATTTTGTATTTATTATTACGTCGAATAATATCACATGCATGTGCGTTCTGGGGGACTGGTTCCATTATTTATTATTACATTGGGAATAACTTTTGCATGTGCGGTCTCTATCGCATGCATGGTGAATCCTTCATTATTCTATTCTTTATTATTACATTGGAATAACTTTTATCTACATGTGGATTACCACATGCATGGTGAATGATCCTTTATATTCATTCCTTATTAAATCATGGAAATGATCTATATACGTGGATTACCGCATGGCGGGTGAAAATCCATTTGCAGTTTCATATATTCTCTTATACTCAGTTGGTTAAAGCTTTGACTTCTATACTCCATGAAATTAGTGGAATATCCTTGATATTTGCGCTTCATCCAGTATCTTTTCATGGAAATATTCTTCTGAGCATTCTTGAATTTTACTCTACAAAGAAGTATCCTGTTGACAATTTGGACGTTATTGGTTCTTGGATAAATTAATTCTTGAACTTGTTTTATTGAATTATTATGTCATTGTCATCATCCTCATGCTTATATTGTGATTTAAGGTCATCTTTGGCTTACGTGCATAGATGAACTTAGTATGATTATGACTAGGGATCATTCGGTATAATCATGACCTGTAATGTTATAAATGATATGGTAAAAGTCCTTAGTGTCCTGTAATGCATTGATGGACAGTTTTTGGTATGATTATGACCAGGGATTGTTCGGTATGTTCGGATTATTTCTTCCTCCTCATTTATTCATATATCTCATATTCATTGTAAAAATATCACCATTATTATATTATTAAAATATAATAATATATTTAAATGAATTATTTTATCAAAAAAGATAAAATATTAATTTTCAACAATTGTCACATTAAAATTTTCTCTCCATATATCCACATAAAATAAATATTTTCTTTATCATAATAATCAATAATTACTTATTTAAAAATAATATTACGAATCACGATCTTGTGAACCAGTAGTTCCGGAAAGAGGACTTTCCAATAAGGATTTCTCTCTTCTTGGCCGCAATTAGGTGACCAAACCTCTCCTTAGATGCCGAACTTTCTAGACATTTGCCAATAGTGTTATCGGATAATATTATTCAAATAATATGAATTATTGATTTGATAATGGAAAATCTTGTGTAATGACAATTATTGAAACAACAACAATACAAAAAATATCAACGCAGACAATTATTGAATCAATAAAATATAATATTGAGCGAGAACTACATAACAATTATTGAGTAGTGCCTTCTTACGTAAGGATCAATAATTCAATAATCTTGTGCGTCTGGTAATCTTCTTTATGCGACCACGCGTATTCTTTGTATTTTAACCACCGGGTAACCCAACGGTGTTAATTCGGTAACAATTTACGTCGTTATTTATAAAACTCAATCTTTGTCGTTTTCCTTCATCCAACCATTTTCCGTTATGGGGCCCACCAATGACTGCGCCGTCGTACGGAGATTCCCGACCAAAAAGAATATTCCACGACGAAACGAATATTCCCGAAAATAATGAATATTTTATAACCACTTGCTTATTTTGTAAACTTTGCATTTCACCCATAATCAAAAAAATTATATCAAATTAACCCTTATTAATTTAGAATAATGAATAAAGGAAAATTCAATTTTATTTATAATAAGTTGGGGTCTTACAACCTCCCTCCTTATGAAATTTAGTCCTCGAAATTGGCGTACGATACTGGTATATCGAAAAAAGTGAGGGTACCTCGCTTTCATCTCCGATTCCAACTCCGTATCATTTCCTCAATTGCATGGTTTATCCACAAAACCTTAACTTGTGGTATAACCTTCGTCGTAAGACATGCTCTTTCTTTCTATCCAAAATCTCAACGGTATCTCCTCGTAGGTTAAATCTTGACTATCTAAATGCAGGGTTCTAATGCAATAATGTGGTTCGGGTCTTTCACATATTTACTGAAGCATAGATATGTGGAATACATTGTGAACACGAGACATACTTGGAGGTAATGGAGTCTATAGGCTCGTTTCTATTCGGTCGAGAATCTCAAATGGACCAACAAACCTTGGATTGAGCTTTCCTCTTTTCCCAAATCTTGTAACTCCTTTCCATGGAGAAATACGTAACAATACATGATCTCGAATATTAAACTCCACGTCCTTTCTATGAAGATCAAGATAACTCTTTTGTCGATCTTGTGAAGTTTGAATCGTTGTCGAATCATTTGGATCTTTTACGTAGTCATGCGTACTAATTACGGTCCCAACAATGTTGCTTCTCCCACCTCGTCCTAGCATCTTTGGAGAACGACATTTTCGTCCATCTAACGCCTCAAATGGAGCCATACTATACTTGCTTGATAAGCTGTTATTGTAGGAGAATTCCACGATGGCAAGTACTTATCCCAACTTCCTTTGAAATCTAGAACACACGAGTCTTAATAGATCTTTAAGGGTTTGAATAGTCCTCTCTCGATTGTCCGTCCGGTTTGAGGATGGTATCTTTGAATCCAGATAAATAATCCGTGCCCATAGCTTTCTGCAAGCTAACCCAAAATCTTGAAGTGAATCTCGGGTCACGATCCAAAACTATGGATCTTGGCATGCCATGCAATCGTCTGAATCTCATTCACGTCATCTGAGCAAGATGTTCAAGGGATAAGTCTAGTGTATCGGTAAGAAATGGGCGGACTTGGTTAATCTATCAACAATAACCCAAATTGCATCTACGCCTTGAGAAACTTTGGGAAGACACAGTAACAAAATCCATAGTAATGTGTTCCTATTTCCATTCCTAATCTCAAGTGGTTGCAATGGACCTTTTGGCACTTGATGCTCGCCTTTACACGTTAACCAGGTTAAACATCTTGAGATAAACTCCATGATCTCTCTTCATATTGTTCCACCAAAATGTATGTCGAATATCATGATACATTTTGGTACTCCTAGGATGGATTACAAGCGGGGTGTTGTGTGCTTCCATCATGATTTTATGCTTGGTCGTCGAATTGTTAGGAGCATAAAAGTCTAGAATTGACTCAAGTATTCCTTCCTCATCGATTCTTATTACGGAATAGCACCTTCTTGCACTTTCTTCTTCATTTGTATCGTTTGGTCAAAGTAGCTTGAAAGCGGCTTTAACTTTATCAATTAAAAGTCGGTTCTACTCGTATATTCGCCATCATCATGTGGGACCACAGGTCTTTAATTCTATCTTCATCCTTTGTAAAATTCGTATAAAATGGGCCTTTGCGTTGACAATATTGCACTTCGTACTTGCATATGATCTTCTACTCGATAAATCGGCTACCACGTTAAACTTTTCGGGATGATATTGAATAGTGTGATCGTAATCTTTTAATAGCTCCATTAACGTCGTTTCCGCATGTTGAGTTCTTTTTGGGTGAAGAAATATTTGAGGCTTTTATGATCCGGTATAAATCTCTACTTTCTCCCCGTCTGAAGTAGTGTCTCTATATCTTCAACGCTTGAACATTGCTTTGCTAACTCGGATCATGAGTAGGATAATTCCTCTCATACTCTTTAAGTTGTCGTGAGAGGAATAGGCTATGACTTTCCCATGTTGCATGAGAACACATCCTAACCCCTTGCGGAAGCATCATTTGTAGATAACAAATCCATCCAGAACCGGATGGTATTGTTAGAAACAGTCTTAAAATGAGTCTCCTCTTGAGCTCTTGGAAACTCTTCTCACATTCTCCGCTCCATATGAATTTTGTATCTTTCAGGAGTCGGTTTGAGTTAGCGGATAGCGATTCGAAAATCCTTCCACGAATCTCGATAATAACCATCTAAGCCCGAGAAAATTGCGTGCTTGATCCGCCACTTGGTTGCTCCCAACTTTGTATTGCTTGATCTTGGCCAAGATCAACGGATACTCCTTGTTTTGACACCACGTGCCCAGGAATGCTACTTCCTCGAAGCGAACTCGCATTTCTTGACTTGGCATAAAGCTTGTGTTCACGAAGTCTTTGTAGTACCGACTTCAATGGTGCTCATGATCTTCACGGCTTTTGGAATAGATGAGGATGTCATCAATAAAGACAACAACAACGGCCATCCAAATATTCCTTAAATACGCGGTTCATCATATCCATGAAAGCGGCGAAGCATTAGTCAATCAAAAGACATGACCAAGAATTCATAATGCCCAGATGTCGAGTCACGAATGCCGTCTTTGGAATATCCTCGGTTTAATCTTGGTGATGATATCCGAAGCGAAGATCGATCTTTGAAAAGAATTGCGCTCCTTATGGCGGTCGAGCGGGTCATCAATGCGAGGTAGCGGATACCTATTCTTGATGGTGACATGGTTTAATTCTCGATAGTCGATACAAAATCGTATACTCCGTCTTTCTTCTTTACTGAATAAAGCAGGAGCACCCCAAGGAGCGTCTTGGGGCCGAATGAAACCGATGTCTAATAACTCTCATAGTTGGACTTTTAACTCCACGATGTTCAATAGGAGCCATTCGATATGGGGTTTTAGAAATGGGCTTTGTGCGGTTCAAGGTCAATAAAGAATTCAACATCACGTTAAGGGGTGGCCAAGGAAGCTCTTGAAATACATCGAGAATTCTCTAACCACGAAAATATTATTCAAATCGACTTGTCTTTATTCAAATCCATAACATGGGCTAAGAAAGCTTGACATCCGTTTTTCAATAAGCGAATAGCTTTGTGGCTTGATATGACGATGGTGATTTTAGTGGTTTAGTGGTTTGAATTAAGTATGGCGAGTTGGTTAGGAATATGAAAACTAACAACCTTACGAAAACAATCAATTTTGGCATGATGAGTGGTTAACCAATCAATTCCTAAAATCACATCAAAAGCAAGTATCTTTAAAGAGATAAGATCAGCGAGGTAATGTGATAGTGCCAACTTGGATCATGCAAGATTTATAAGCGTAGATGTAACGAAGGTTTCATCCAGCGGAGTTTCAACAGATAAATCAAAATCTAATTTCTCGGTCAAGTTTAAGCGTTGAGCACAAGCGGGAGAGATAAAAGAATGGGTAGAACAGGTATCTAGTAAGGTATAAACTTGCAAGAATTCAAGATTACCTTACCGTGATCACCTCGTTTGGGTTCCTCACGTTTTGTCGATCGCGACAAACGCTTTCTTCCGAGAAACCGTGATTTCGACTTATCCGGGACGACCCTTGGAATCACCACTCTGCTTGAACTTGGTTTCGCGATAGTACAATCTCGGCGATGTGGCCTTCCTTTCCACAGGTTGTAACATACCTTGGATTGTTGTGACGGTTTGGTGATATGTCCCTCCTTCCGCATTTGTAACATCTAATGGCGGTCGTTCTCCTCCCCTAGCATTTGTTGTTGGTCTTTGGTCTTTGCCGTTGATATCTTCCGTCATTGTTGAATCTTCTCTTTACGAAATTTCCACTTGAGTCACCTCTCCTATTATCATGTCCACGATTACCACACGAGTGGTTCTGCCGCTTTCAAGTATTCTTTCCTCTTAAATTGGTTATCATCGTTACGATGACTACCACGATTGTGGTCCCTCGGTTGAGTATACTCACTATCTCGCTCTAATAAGCGAGCCTGTTGACAACATCGAATCTGAGAGAAAATTTATGAGAGATAAGGTATTGGCGAATCTACGGTTTTAGACCTCTCGAAAACATCTGCGTCATTCGTTCCTCATTCTCCACCAAATGAGGTGCGAACACAGATAATTCTGCGAACCTTGCCTCGTCTTTGAGACAAATCATGTTGTTACATTCGAGTCTAATAAACTCTACCTCCTTACGTATAGCGAATACTTTACGGAAAGTACTTGTCATTGAAACGATTCTGAAATCTTTCCCAAGACATGTTAAGTGCATCTGGTTTGATGCGCTTCACATTCCCAATAGTGTCTGCTTCACCACGAAACATAAAGGTGGCGAATGGAACCTTACATTCCTCCGTGCACCCCAAGACATCGAATATCTTGGTAATTTGCTTGACCCGCGTTTACGCCTTGATCGGATCCGAACTTTCCATGGAAATCTGGTGGTCCCAACTCTTTGAATTGTTTGGTAGTGACAAACCACACGTTACTATCATTTCCTCCGTATTTTGTACGAGTCTCCTAAATGCGATTTTGCATGAGCTGCAAAAAGCTTCTAAACATCCGTCGTTCATCATTTGCTCGGTGGCGTTGTTCACGGGAGGAACATTGCCCGACTGTTGCCGTTCTCCTCGTTGGTGAAAACCGCTGCGTCTCCACGGTCTCGTAAACTCCATTGTTAACGTTCTCGTGACCATTCTTAAATCGCCATAAAACAAGGGTTAATTAAATAAATTAACATATCACATAATATCTATATTATGACCGACCAACAAATAAGCTTAGGTAGGACACACTAGCGAAGGATTTTCGTCTCTCCCCTCTAGTTCTATTCCCGATCTCATGGAGATCATATCCTAAACTCGATACCAATGTGGCGCCCCCAAAATAGGTATACAACACCCATTACGAGTCGCCAAAATACATGGTATAAAAGCAAACTACAACTTTGACAATCTGGGATGTAGGTGTAGAATACGACAATACTGTTTGTGAGTTTGAATACAAATATTATCTTACAGACAATATACACACCCAAATAAGTCCTCATTAATTATTCATACACTATTTTACGAAAATAGTGAGGGCATTAAAACATCTTCCTAGAACCATCACTCCATTACCCAGGCTCGATCCTGCTATGTTCTCACCTCCACGAGAAGAAAAATGGAACAAAAAGGAAAGGGTGAGCTCAACTAGCCCGATAAAGAATATTATGACTAAGATAATATACAACAAATTATCGTTAGTCTTCAGCGAGGGAAAAATCTAATAGAATACAATAGACAACAAGTTTTAGATCAACAAATGCGTGAAACAACAATCCATTAGAAGAGTCACGTAGAAAAAGAATTCTCTTGTCTTCTAAGGTTTAAAAATCCATCATCAATAGTTTATCCACTGTAATAACAATCAATATACATCTTTAATCATCTTTTTACTCTGAGCCAAAGATATTCATTTATATCACCAGTTGGTCATATTCATCTCAACACTGTTCATCTTTGCACTACTGGGCCAAAGATATTCATTTATATCACCATTTCAGGGTTTAGGGATGATGATGAAAAACATTTTAAAAAGCGAATCGATTGAAACAAAATGACAAGGATTAAGGATTAAGGATTAAGGATTAAGTACTTTGTTTTACCCATGTCCAAAAATACTTGAAAATAATCATATTGGTGTAAAATTCAAGAATGATCAAAACATGGATACAATCAAAGCTAGTATCCGGCGCATAGATATTTTGGGCAAAAAGAAAATTTTTTATTTTTAAATTGAATAGTCTTAGTATTAAATCGATAGTCTTGAGTATCGTGAATAGTCTTGATATATCGTGAATAAGTAACCCAAACACAACAAGTTCCAAATTTGATAAAAAGTTCAACAACGATTTTGGCATAATGATATTGAAGAAAATAATATCATTTAAGAAAGAAATAACATCCACTTACTTCAAAATAACTTAGTACTTACATTGAATTTTCGGTATAGTCTTGTGAAAAACCACTTCATAGTATAGCAACACTCAAAGTATACTCACAAGAATAAACTCGATAATATAGAGAGAGAAAAAAAACTTTGTTTACGGTGTGATTTTCAATTCTAACTTAACCCTCTATTTATAGGAAAATGTTAGAGCATGAAAGGAGACTAAATTAATAAATTATTATTTAAAATTAAATTTCTTCTCATGCCAACCATCAAAGACCAGCATGCCACTCTTGAAAATAAATTTCTAGCAACCCACATGTTGTCAAACAAGAAAAGTGGGTCCCACCCATTATTTAATAAAAATTATTTTATCTTAGAAACTTCAATAATTAAATGAAAATAGCTCGTTTATTAGAAAAATTTGAAACTCGCGTAATTTACCATGGAAATTCCATTCTCTACAACTTTGCGAGAAAAATTTTTCCAAATTCCAAGCAAAATTGGTAAAAAATCCACAAGCAGGCGATTTTACGATCTATAATCAATTTTCGGTCGAAAATTGTGTCCACAGAACACACAAAACATATATTAAACATTTAATACCACAAAATACTCTACCTCCTCATATACTCATATATCCCACATTCATTATAAAAATATCATCGTTAATATATTATTAAAATAATATATTTAAATGAATTATTTTATCGGAAAAAAGGTAAAATATTAATTTTCAACAATTGTCACATTAAAAATTTTCTCCATCTATATCCACATAAAATAAATATTTTCTTTATCATAATAATCAATAATTACTTATTTAAAAATAATATTACGAGAATCACGATCTTGTGACGGTAGTTTCTGAGGAAGAGGGGCTTTCGATAAGGATTTCTCCTTCTTTGGTGGCGCTTGATTAGGTGACCAAACCTCTCCTTAGAAGAACTTTCTAGACATTGCCAATAATGTTATCGATAATATTATTCAAATAATATGAATTATTGATTTGATAATGGAAAATCTTGTGTAATGACAATTATTGAAACAACGACAATACAAAATATCAACGCGACAATTATTGAATCAATAAAATATAATATTGAGCGATAACTCTTGTAACAATTATTGAGTAGTGCCTTCTTACGTAAGGATCAATAATTCAATAATCTTTGCAATCTGGTAATCTTCTTTGTGCGACCAGCGTATTCTTGTATTTTAACCACCAGGTAACCCAACATTGTTAACGGTAACAATTTACGTCGTTATTTATAAAACTCAATCTTTGTCGTTTTCCTTCATCCAACCGTTTTCCGTTATGGGGCCCACCAATGATTGCTTGGCCGTAAATGCGGAGATTCCAGAACAAAAAAGAATATTCCACGACGAAGCGAATATTCCCAACAATAATGAATATTTTATAACCACTTGCTTATTTTGTAAACTTTGCACATTTCACCCATAATCAAAGAATTATATCAAATTAACCCTTATTAATTTAGAATAATGAATAAAGGAAAATTCAATTTTATTTATAATAAGTTGGGGTCTTACAACCTCCCTCCTTATGAAATTTAGTCCTCGAAATTGGCGTACGTACTGGTATATCGAAAAGGTGAGGTACCTCGCTTTCATCTCGATTCAACTCCCATGTCATTTCCTCGATTGCATGGTTTATCCACAAAACCTTAACTTGTGGTATAACCTTCGTGCGTAAGACATGCTCTTTCTATCCAAAATCTCAACAGGTATCTCCTCGTAGGTTAAATCTTGACTATCTCAAATGCGGTTCTAATGCAATAATGTGGTTCGGGTCTTTCACATATTCTGAAGCATAGATATGTGGAATACATTGTGAACACGAGACATACTTGGAGGTAATGGAGTCTATAGGCTCGTTTCCTATTGGTCAAGAATCTCAAATGGACCAACAAACCTTGGATTGAGCTTTCCTCTTTTCCCCAAATCTTGTAACTCCTTTCCATGGAGAAATACGTAACAATACATGATCTCGATATTAAACTCCACGTCCTTTCTATGAAGATCATCATAACTCTTTTGTCGATCTTGTGAAGTTTGAATCGTTGTCGAATCATTTGGATCTTTTACGTAGTCATGCGTACTAATTACGGTCCCAACAATGTTGCTTCTCCCACCTCGTCCCTAGCATCTCTTTGGAGAGCGACATTTTCGTCCATCTGGCGCCTCAAATGGAGCCATGCCTATACTTACTTGATAAGCTGTTGTTGTAGGAGAATTCCACCGATGGTAAGTACTTATCCCAACTTCCTTTGAAATCTAGAACCACGAGTCTTAATAGATCTTCAGGGTTTGAATAGTCCTCTCTGATTGTCCGTCCGTTTGAGGATGGTATCTTTGAAGCCCAGATAAATAAATCCGTGCCCATAGCTTTACGCAAGCTAACCCAAAATCTTGAAGTGAATCTCGGGTCACGATCCGAAACTATGGATCTTGGCATGCCATGCAATCGTCAATCTCATTCATCGTCATCTGAGTAAGGCGTTCAGGGGATAAGTCTCGCGTATCGGTAAAAATGGGCGGAACTTGGTTAATCTATCAACAATAACCCAAATTGCATCTACGCCTTGAGAAACTTTGGGAAGACACAGTAACAAAATCCATAGTAATGTGTTCCCATTTCCATTAGGAATCTCAAGTGGTTGCAATGGACCTTTTGGCACTTGATGCTCGCCTTTACCGTTGACGAGTTAAACATCTTGAGATAAACTCCATGATCTCTCTCTTCATATTGTTCCACCAAAATGTATGTCGAATATCATGATACATTTTGGTACTCCTAGAGATGGATTACAAGCGGGGTGTTGTGTGCCTCCATCATGATTTTATGCTTGGTCGAGAATCGTTAGGAGCATGAAAGTCTAGAATTGACTCGAAGTATTCTTCATCGATTCTTGCTTACGGAATAGCACCTTCTTGCACTTTCTTCTTCATTTGTATCGGCCCCGAATCCGTAGCTTGAAAGCGACTTTAACTTTATCAATTAAAGTCGGTTCTACTTTCGTATATTCGCCATCATCATGTGGGACCACAGGTCTTTAATTCTATCTTCATCCTTTGTAAGTCGTATAAAATGGGCCTTTGCGTTGACAATATTGCACTTTCGTGCTTGCATATGATCTTCCTTTCTCAATGCGTCGGCTACTACGTTCGCTTTTCGGGATGATATTGAATAGTGTGATCGTAATCTTTTAATGACTCAACCAAGCGTCGTTCTTGCATGTTGAGTTCTTTTTGGGTGAAGAAATATTTGAGGCTTTTATGATCCGTATAAATCTCTACTTTCTCCCCGTTACAAGTAGTGTCTCCATATCTTCAACGCAACCACGATTGCTTGCTTGACTCGGATCATGAGTAGGATAATTCCTCTCATACTCTTTGAGTTATCGTGAGGAATAGGCTATGACTTTCCCATGTTGCATGAGAACACATCCTAACCCCTTGCGGAAGCATCGTTGTGATAACAAATCCATCCGAACGGATGGTATTGTTAGAACAGTGCCAAATGAGTCTCCTCTTGAGCTCTTGGAAACTCTTCTCACATTCTCCGCTCCATATGAATTTTGTATCTTCAAAAGTCAATTTGAGTTAAGAGTAGCGATTCGAGAAAATCCTTCCACGAATCTCCGATAATAACCAATTAAGCCCGAAAATTGCGTGCTTGATCCATCGAACTTGGTTGCTCCCAACTTTGTATTGCTTCAATTTAAATAAGGGTCAGCGGATACTCCTTGTTTTGACACCACGTGCCCAAGGAATGCTACTTCCTCAAGCGAACTTCGCATTTCTTGACTTGGCATAAAGCTTGTGTTCACGAAGTCTTTGTAGTACCGACTTCAAATGGTGCTCATGATCTTCACGGCTTTTGGAATAGATGAGGATGTCATCAATAAAGACAACAACGAACCAGATCCAAATATTCCTTAAATACACGGTTCATCATATCCATGAAAGCGGCGGGAGCATTAGTCGATCAAAAGACATGACCAAGAATTCATAATGCCGTGTCGAGTCACGAATCCGTCTTTTTGGAATATCCTCGGTTTTAATCTTGGTGATGATATCGAGCGAAGATCGATCTTTGAAAAGAATTGCGCTCCTTATGGCTGGTCGAGCGGGTCATCAATGCGAGGTGGCGGATACTATTCTTGATGGTGACATGGTTCAATTCTCGATAGTCAATACAAAATCGCATACTCCGTCTTTCTTCTTCTGAATAAAGCAGGAGCACCCCGAGGAGGCGTCTTGGGGCCAGATGAAGCCCGATGTCTAATAACTCCACATGGTTGGACTTTTAACTCCACGAAGTTCAATAGGAGCCATTCGATATGGGGTTTTAGAAATGGGCTTTGTGCGGTTCAAGGTCGATAAAGAATTCAACATCACGTTTTGGGGTGGTAGGCAGGAAGCTCTTGGGAAATACATCGAGGAATTCTCTAACCACGAAATATTATTCAAATCGACTTGTCTTTATTCAAATCCATAACATGGGCTAAGAAAGCTTGACATCCGTTTTTCAATAAGCGAATAGCTTTGTGGCTTGATATGACGATGGTGATTTTAGTGGTTTAGTGGTTTGAATTAAGTATGACCAGGTTAGTTAGAATATGAAAACTAACAACCTTACGAAAACAATCAATTTTGGCATGATGGTGGTTAACCAATCAATTCCTAAAATCACATCAAAAGCAAGTATCTTTAAAGAGATAAGATCAACGGTAATGTGATAGTGCCAACTTGGATCATGCAAGATTTATAAACGTAGATGTAACGAAGGTTTCATCCAGCGGAGTTTCAACGAGATAAATCAAAATCTAATTTCTCGGTCAAGTTTAAGCGTTGAGCACAAGCGGGAGATATAAAGAATGGGTAGAACAAATTATCTAGTAAGGTATAAACTTATGAAAATTCAAGATTACCTTACCCGTGATCACCTCGTTTGGGTTCCTCACGTTTTGTCCGATCCACGACAAACGCTCTTCCGAGAAACCGGCGATTTCGACTTATCCGGAATGACCCTTGGAATCACCACTCCTGCTTGAACTTGGTTTCGCGATAAATACAATCTCGGCGATGTGGCCTTCCTTTCCACAGTTGTAACATACCTTGGATTGTTGTGGGCGGTTTGGGTGATATGTCCCTCCTTCCGCATTTGTAACATCTAATGGCGGTCGTTCTCCTCCCCTAGCATTTGTTGTTGGTCTTTGGTCTTTAGTTGATATCTTCCGTCATTGTTGAATCTTCTCTTTACTGAAATTTCCACTTGAGTCACCTCTCTATTATCATGTCCACGATTACCACACGAGTGGTTCTGCCTTTGTCCGTATTCTTTCCTCCTAGTGGTTATCATCGTTACGATGACTACCACGATTGTGGTCCCTCGGTTGAGTATACTCACTATCTCGCTCTAATAAGCGAGCCTGTTGACAACATGTCTGAATCTGAGAGAAAATTTATGAGAGATAAGGTATTGGCGAATCTACGGTTTTAGACCTCTCGAAACATCTGCGTCATTAGTTCCTCATTCTCCACCAAATGAGGTGCAAACACAGGATAATTCTGCTAACCTTGCCTCGTCTTTGAGACAAAATCATGTTGTTACATTAAAGTCTAATAAACTCTACCTCCTTCATATAGCGAATACTTTACGGAAAGTACTTGTCATTGAACGATTCTGAAATCTTTCCCAAGACATGTTAAGTGCATCTGGTTTGAGTGCGCTTCCACAATTCCCAATAGTGTCTGCTTCACCACGAAACATAAAGGTGGCGAATGGAACCTTACATTCCTCCGTGCACCCCAAGACATCGAATATCTTGGTAATTTGCTTGACCCGTTTACGCCTTGATGGGATCCGGCTTTCCATGGAAATCGGTGGTCCCACTCTTTGAATTGTTTGGTAGTGACAAACCACGTTACTATCATTTCCTCCGTATTTTGTACACGAGTCTCCCTCGTGCGATTTTGCATGAAGCGCAAAGCTTCTAAACATCCGTCGTTCATCATTTGCTCGATGGCGTTGTTCACGGGAGGAACATTGCCGACTGTTACCGTTCTCCTCGTTGGTGAGTCTGGCGTCTCCACGGTCTCATAAACTCCATTGTTAACGTTCTCGGCGACCATTCTTAAATCTTGCCATAAAACAAGGGTTAATTAAATAAATTAACATATCACATAATATCCTATATTATAATGAGCCAACAAATAAGCTTAGGTAGGACACCTTTAGCGAAGGATTTACTCGTCTCTCCCCTCTAGTTCTATTCCCAGATCTCATGGAGAGATCATATCCTAAGCTACGATACCAATTTGTGGCGCCCCCAAAATAGGTATCTGACACCCATTCACGAGTCGCCAAAAATACATGGTATAGAAAGCAAACTACAACTTTGACAATCTGAGATGTCGTGTAGAATACGACAATACAATTTGTGAGTTTGAATACAAATATTATCTTCTAGACAATATACACACCCAAATAAGTCCTCATTAATTATTCATACACTATTTTACGAAATAGTGAGGGCAATAAAACATCTTCCTAGAACCATCACTCCATACCCCAGGCTAGATCCTGCTATGTTCTCACCTCACGAGAAGAAAAATAGAACAAAAAGGAAAAGGGTGAGCTCAACTAGCCCGATAAAGAATATTATGACTAAGATAATATACAACAAATTATCGTTAGTCTTCACGAGGAAAAAATCTAATAGAATACAATAGACAACAAGTTTTAGATCAACAAATGCGGTGAAAACAACAATCCATTAGAAGAGTCACGTAGAGAAAGAATTCTCTTGTCTTACAGGTTTAAAAGTCCATCATCAATAGTTTATCCTGTAATAACAATCAATATACATCTTTAATCATCTTTTTCTTTCTGGGCCAAAGATATTCATTTTATATCACCAGTTGGTCATGTTCATCTCAACACTGTTCATCTTTGCACTGAGACCAAAAGATATTCATCGATTAATCGTTCATCTTTTGCTTTACTGAGGCCAAAGATATTCATTTATATCACCATTTAGGGTAAGGGATGATGAAAAACATTTTTAAAAAAGCGAATCCGATGAAACAAAATGACAAGGATTAAGGATTAAGGATTAAGGATTAGTACTTTGTTTTACCCATGTCCAAAAATACTTGAAAATAATCATATTGGTGTAAAATTCAAGAATGATCAAAACATGGATACAATCAAAGCTAGTATCCGAATAGATATTTTGGGCAAAAGAAAATTTTTATTTTTTAGATTGAATAGTCTTGATTCGTGAATAGTGTTAGTATCGTGAATAGTCTTGTATATCGTGAATAGTAACCCCGACACAACAAGTTCCAAATTTGATAAAAAGTTCAACAACGATTTTGGCATAATGATATTGAAGAAAATAATATCATTTAAGAAAGAAATAACATCCACACTTCAAAATAACAAGTACTTACATTTGAATTTTCGGTATAGTCTTGTGAAACTTCATAGTATAGCAACACTCAAAGTATACTCACAAGAATAAACTCGATAATATAGAGAGAAAGAGAAAACTTTGTTTACGGTGTGATTTTCAATTCTAACTTAACCCTCTATTTATAGGAAAATGTTAGAGCATGAAAGGAGACTAAATTAATAAATTATTATTATTTAAAATTAAATTTCTACGCATGCCAACCATCAAAGACCAGCATGCCACTCTTTGAAAATAAATTTCTACCATTACCCACATGTTGTCAAACAAGAGTGGGTCCCACCCATTATTTAATAAAAATTATTTTATCTTCCTAAACTTCAATAATTAAGTAGAAAATAGCTCGTTTATCGAGAAAAATTTGAAACTTCGCAATTTACCATGGGAAATTCCATTCTCTACAACTTTGGAAAGAAAATTTTTCCAAATTCCAAGCGAAATTGACCAAAAAATCCACAAACGCAGGCGATTTTACGATCTATAATCAATTTTAGGTCAAGAATTGTGTTCACCAACACACAAAACATATGTTAAACATTTAATGCCACAAAATACTCTACCTCCTCATATACTCATATATCCCACATTCATTATAAAAATATCATCGTTAATATATTATTAAAATAATATATTTAAATGAATTATTTTATCGAGAAAAAGATAAAATATTAATTTTCAACAATTGTCACATTAAAATTTTCTCCATCTATATCCACATAAAATAAATATTTTCTTTATCATAATAATCAATAATTACTTATTTAAAAATAATATTACGAATCACATCTCGATGACCCAACGTAGTTCACAGGAAAGAGGGGCTTTCGATAAGGATTTCTCCTTCTTGGCGCCTTGATTAGGTGACCAAACCTCTCCTTAGGCGAACTTTCTAGACATTGCCAATAATGTTATCGATAATATTATTCAAATAATATGAATTATTGATTTGATAATGGAAAATCTTGTGTAATGACAATTATTGAAACAACGACAATACAAAATATCAACGCAACAATTATTGAATCAATAAAATATAATATTGAGCGATAACTCTTTGTAACAATTATTGAGTAGTGCCTTCTTACGTAAGGATCAATAATTCAATAATCTTTATGCGATCTGGTGTCTTCTTTATGCGACCACGCGTATTCTTTGTATTTTAACCACCGGGTAACCCAACAGTGTTAACGGTAACAATTTATGTCATTATTTATAAAACTCAATCTTTATCGTTTTCCTTCATCCAACCATTTTTCGTTATGGGGCCCACCAATATTTGCTAGCAGCGAAATGCATTTGAGATTCCCAACCAAAAGAATATTTCCACGACCAAACGAATATTCCCAAAATAATGAATATTTTATAACCACTTGCTTATTTTGTAAACTTTGCACATTTCACCCATAATCAAAAATTATATCAAATTAACCCTTATTAATTTAGAATAATGAATAAAGGAAAATTCAATTTTATTTATAATAAGTTGGGGTCTTACAACCTCCCTCCTTATGAAATTTCGTCCCTCGAAATTGGCGTACGATACACAGTATATCGAAAAAGGTGAGGGTACCTCGCTTTCATCTCCGATTCAACTCCCATGTCATTTCCTCAATTGCATGGTTTATCCACAAAACCTTAACTTGTGGTATAACCTTCGTCAAGTAAGACATGCTCTTCTTTCCTATCCAAAATCTCAACGGTATCTCCTCGTAGGTTAAATCTTGACTATCTCGTCGGTTCTAATGCAATAATGTGGTTCGGGTCTTTCACATATTTACTGAAGCATAGATATGTGGAATACATTGTGAACACGAGAGACATACTTGGAGGTAACGCGAGTCTATAAAGCTCGTTTCCTATTCGGTCAAGAATCTCAAATGGACCAACAAACCTTGGATTGAGCTTTCCTTTTTCCCAAAATCTTGTAACTCCTTTCCATGGAGAATATCGTAACAATACATGATCTCCAATATTAAACTCCACGTCCTTTCTATGAAGATCATCATAACTCTTTTGTCGATCTTGTGAAGTTTGAATCGTTGTCGAATCATTTGGATCTTTTACGTAGTCATGCGTACTAATTACGGTCCCAACAATGTTGCTTCTCCCACCTCGTCCCTAGCATCTTTGGAAGCGACATTTTCGTCCATACTGACGCCTCAAATGGAGCCATGCCTATACTTGCTTGATAACTGTTTGTTGTAGGAGAATTCCACCAAAGTTGGCAAGTACTTATCCCAACTTCCTTTGAAATCTAGAACACGAGTCTTAATAGATCTTCAAGGGTTTGAATAGTCCTCTCGATTGTCCGTCCGCTTGAGGATGGTATCTTTGAATCCAATCGTAAATCCGCGCCCATAGCTTTACGCAAAGCTAACCCAAAATCTTGAAGTGAATCTCGGGTCACGATCCGAAACTATGGATCTTGGCATGCCATGCAATCGTCTGAATCTCATTCACGTCATACTGAAAGCAAGATGTTCAAGGATAAGTCTCGTATCGGTAAGAAATGGGGCGACTTGGTTAATCTATCAACAATAACCCAAATTGCATCTACGCCTTGAGAAACTTTGGGAAGACACAGTAACAAAATCCATAGTAATGTGTTCCTATTTCCATTCCTAATCTCAAGTGGTTGCAATGGACCTTTTGGCACTTGATGCTCGCTTTACACGTTGACAGTTAAACATCTTGAGATAAACTCCGCAATCTCTCTCTTCATATTGTTCCACCAAAATGTATGTCCGAATATCATGATACATTTTGGTACTCCTAGAGATGGATTACAAAGCGGGGTGTTGTGTGCTTCCATCATGATTTTATGCTTCAGTCGAAATTGTTAGGAACGCAAAGTCTAGAATTGACTCAAGTATTCCTTCCTCATCGATTCTTATTCGGAATAGCACCTTCTTGCACTTTCTTCTTCATTTGTATCGGCCCGTGTCCGTAGCTTGGCGAAATTTTAACTTTATCAATTAAAGCTCGGTTCTACTCAGATATATTCGCCATCATCATGTGGGACCACAGAGTCTTTAATTCTATCTTCATCCTTTGTAAAGTCGTATAAAATGGGCCTTTGCGTTGACAATATTGCACTCGTACTTGCATATGATCTTCTACTCAATGCGTCAGCTACCACGTTCGCTTTTCCAGGATGATATTGAATAGTGTGATCGTAATCTTTTAATAGCTCCAGCCAACGTCGTTTCCGCATGTTGAGTTCTTTTTGGGTGAAGAAATATTTGAGGCTTTTATGATCCGTATAAATCTCTACTTTCTCCCCGTACAAGTAGTGTCTCTATATCTTCAACGCAAACACGACTGCTGCCAACTCCAGATCATGAGTAGGATAATTCCTCTCATACTCTTTAAGTTGTCGTGAGGAATAGGCTATGACTTTCCCATGTTGCATGAGAACACATCCTAACCCCTTGCCAGAAGCATCGCTGTAGATAACAAATCCATCCGAACCAGATGGTATTGTTAGAACAGGTGCCGAAATGAGTCTCCTCTTGAGCTCTTGGAAACTCTTCTCATATTCTCCGCTCCATATGAATTTTGTATCTTTCCGAGTCAGCTGAGTTAACGGAGTAGCGATTCGAGAAAATCCTTCCACGAATCTCCGATAATAACCATAAGCCCGAAAGTCACGTACTTGATCCACCGACTTTCGATGCTCCCAACTTTGTATTGCTTCAATCTTGGCGGTCAATGAGATACTCCTTGTTTTTTTGACACCACGTGCCCAAGGAATGCTACTTCCTCAAGCCGAACTCGCATTTCTTCAACTTGGCATAAAGCTTGTGTTCACGAAGTCTTTGTAGTACCAAGCTTCAAATGGTGCTCATGATCTTCACGGCTTTTGGAATAGATGAGGATGTCATCAATAAAGACAACAACGAATCGATCCAAATATTCCTTAAATACACGGTTCATCATATCCATGAAAGCGGCGGGGAGGAGCATTAGTCAATCCAAAAGACATGACCAAGAATTCATAATGCCCGTATCGAGTCCTGAATGCCGTCTTTGGAATATCCTCAGTTTTAATCTTCAGCTGATGATATCCAGAACGAAGATCGATCTTTGAAAAGAATTGCGCTCCTTATGGCTCGGTCGAACGAGTCATCAATGCGCGGTAGCGGATACCTATTCTTGATGGTGACATGGTTCAATTCTCGATAGTCAATACAAAAGTCGCATACTCCGCCTCTTTCTTCTTTACGAATAAAACAGAGCACCCCAAGGAGACGTCTTAGGACGAATGAAACCGATGTCTAATAACTCCACGTAGTTGGACTTTTAACTCCTGAAGTTTAATAGAGCCATTCGATATGGGGTTTTAGAAATGGGCTTTGTACGGGTTCAAGGTCAATAAAGAATTCAACATCACGCTCGGGGTAGAGCGGGAAGCTCTTCAGAAATACATCGTGAATTCTCTAACCACGTAAATATTATTCAAATCGACTTGTCTTTATTCAAATCCATAACATGGGCTAAGAAAGCTTGACATCCGCTTTTCAATAAGCGAATAGCTTTGTGGCTTGATATGATGAAATGGCTGATTTTAGTGGTTTAGTGGTTTGAATTAAGTATGACAGGTTGGTTAGGAATATGAAAACTAACAACCTTACGAAAACAATCAATTTTGGCATGATGAGTGGTTAACCAATCAATTCCTAAAATCACATCAAAAGCAAGTATCTTTAAAGAGATAAGATCAACAGTAATGTGATAGTGCCAACTTGGATCATGCAAGATTTATAAACCGTAGATGTAACGAAGGTTTCATCCAACGGAGTTTCAACAGATAAATCAAAATCTAATTTCTCCTGAGTCAAGTTTAAACGTTGAGCACAAGCGGAGAGATAAAGAATGGGTAGAACCCAGATATCTAGTAAGGTATAAACTTCGCAAGAATTCAAGATTACCTTACCCGTGATCACCTCGTTTGGGTTCCTCACGTTTTGTCGATCCACGACAAACGCTCTTCCAGAACCGATTTCGACTTATCCGGATGACCCTTGGAATCACCACTCCTGCTTGAACTTGGTTTCGCGATAGTACAATCTCGGCGATGTGGCCTTCCTTTCCACAGTTGTAACATACCTTGGATTGTTGTGGGCGGTTTAATGAGATATGTCCCTCCTTCCCGCATTTGTAACATCTAACTGGCGGTCGTTCTCCTCCCCCTAGCATTTGTTGTTGGTCTTTGGTCTTTGCCGCTGATATCTTCCCGTCATTGTTGAATCTTCTCTTTCAAATTTCCACTTGAGTCACCTCTCCTATTATCATGTCCACGATTACCACACGAGTGGTTACCGCCTTTGTCCGTATTCTTCTTTCCTCTTAGGTTTATCATCGTTACGATGACTACCCCGATTGTGGTCCCTCGGTTGAGTATACTCACTATCTCGCTCTAATAACTCGAGCCCATTGACAACATCCTAATACAGAGAAAAAATTTATGAGAGATAAGGTATTGACGAATCTCCGGTTTTAGACCCTCTCGAAACATACGTCATTCGTTCCTCATTCTCCACCAAATGAGGTGCAAACACGATAATTCTGCGAACCTTGCCTCGTCATCGAGACACCGTCATGTTGTTCTCGCTTGAGTCTAATAAACTCTACCTCCTTCATATAGCGAATACTTTCGAAAGTACTTGTCATTGAAACGATTCTGAAATCTTTCCCAAGACATGTTAAGTGCATCTGGTTTAGTGCGCTTCATGATTCCCAATAGTAATCTGCTTCACCACGAAAAACATAAAGGTGGCGAATGGAACCTTCATTCCTCCGTGCACCCCAAGACATCGAATATCTTGGTAATTTGCTTGACCCACGTTTACGCCTTGATCGGATCCGGCTTTCCATGGAAATCTGTGGTCCCAACTCTTTGAATTGTTTGGTAGTGACAAACCACACGTTACTATCATTTCCTCCCGTATTTTGTACACGAGTCTCCTCGTCTCGATTTTGCATGAACTGCGCAAAAGCTTCTAAACATCCGTCGTTCATCATCATTTGCTCGATTGGCGTTGTTCACGGAGGAACATTGCCACTGTTACGCGTTCTCCTCGTTGGTGAGTACCTTTGCGTCTCCACGGTCTCAGAAACTCCATTGTTAACGTTCTCGTGCCCATTCTTAAATCATCGCCATAAAACAAGGGTTAATTAAATAAATTAACATATCACATAATATCCTATATTATGACCGACCAACAAATAAGCTTAGGTAGGACACACTAGCGAAGGATTTACTTGCCTCTCCTCCTAGTTCTATTCCCGATCTCCGCCAGAGATCATATCCTAAGCTCGATACCAAATCGTGACGCCCCCAAAATAGGTATACAACACCCATTCTCGAAGTCGCCAAAATACATGGTATAGAAAGCAAACTACAACTTTGATAATACGGATGTCGTGTAGAATACTGACAATACAACTGTGAGTTTGAATACAAATATTATCTTCTGCACAATATACACACCCAAATAAGTCCTCATTAATTATTCATACACTATTTTACTGAAATAGTGAGGATGACTAAAAACATCTTCCTAGAACCATCACTCCATACCCAGGCTCGATCCTGCTATGTTCTCACCTCCCGAGAAGAAAAATAGAACAAAAAGGAAAAGGGTGAGCTCAACTAGCCCAAGAAAAGAATATTATGACTAAGATAATATACAACAAATTATCGTTAGTCTTCAACAGGAAAAATCTAATAGAATACAATAGACAACAAGTTTTAGATCAACAAATGCAATGAAACAACAATCCATTAAAGAGTCACGTAGAAAAGAATTCTACCGCCTTCTAAGGTTTAAAAGTCCATCATCAATAGTTTATCCACGTAATAACAATCAATATACATCTTTAATCATCTTTGCACTACAGCCAAAGATATTCATTTTCAGATCACCAATTGGTCATGTTCATCTCAACACTGCTTCATCTTTGCACTACTGTGCCAAAGATATTCATCGATTAATCGTTCATCTTTTGCACTACGTGCCAAAGATATTCATTTATATCACCATTTAGGATGGGGATGATGAAAAATATTTTTAAAGAAACGAATCCAATGAAACAAAATGACAAGGATTAAGGATTAAGGATTCGTACTTTGTTTTACCCATGTCCAAAAATACTTCGAAAATAATCATATTGGTGTAAAATTCAAGAATGATCAAAACATGGATACAATCAAAGCTAGTATCCAGCATAGATATTTTGGGCAAAAAGAAAATTTTTTATTTTTCGGTGAATAGTGCCGTATTCGTGAATAGTCTTGCCGTATCGTGAATAAGAACCCCAGACACAACAAGTTCCAAATTTGATAAAAAGTTCAACAACGATTTTGGCATAATGATATTGAAGAAAATAATATCATTTCATGAAAAGAAATAACATCCTTACTTCAAAATAACCGCATTTCGATTTGAATTTTCTAGATATAGTCTTGTGTAAACTTCATACCAGATAGCAACACTCAAAGTATACTCACAAGAATACGCTCGATAATATAGAGAGAGAGAGAAAAAAACTTTGTTTCGGTGTGATTTTCAATTCTAACTTAACCCTCTATTTATAGGAAAATGTTAGAACGCCAAAGGAGACTAAATTAATAAATTATTATTATTTAAAATTAAATTTCTACGCATGCCAACCATCAAAGACCAGCATGCCACTCTTGAAAATAAATTTCTAGCAGCCCATATGTTGTCAAACAAGAGTGGGTCCCACCCATTATTTAATAAAAATTATTTTATCTTCCTAACTTCAATAATTAAATGAAAATAGCTCGTTTATCAGAAAAATTTGAAACTCGCAATTTACCATGGGAAATTCCATTCTCTACAACTTTGCAGAAGAAAATTTTTCCAAATTCCAAACAGAAATTGACCGAAATCCACAAACGGGCGATTTTACAGTCTATAATCAATTTTCGGTCAAGAATTGTGTCCACCGACACACAAAACATATGTTAAACATTTAATACCACAAAATACTCTACCTCCTCATATACTCATATATCCCACATTCATTATAAAAATATCATCGTTAATATATTATTAAAATAATATATTTAAATGAATTATTTTATCAGAAAAAGATAAAATATTAATTTTCAACAATTGTCACATTAAAAATTTTCTCCATCTATATCCACATAAAATAAATATTTTCTTTATCATAATAATCAATAATTACTTATTTAAAAATAATATTACGTAATCACAGTCTTGACAACCGGTAGCCGCCTTGTGGAAGAGGGGCTTTCGATAAGGATTTCTCTCCTTATCTTGGCGCAATTAGGTGACCAAACCTCTCCTTGATGTAACTTTCTAGACATTGCCAATAATGTTATCTCGATAATATTATTCAAATAATATGAATTATTGATTTGATAATGGAAAATCTTGTGTAATGACAATTATTGAAACAACAATGAATACAAAATATCAACGCAAAGAATTATTGAATCAATAAAATATAATATTATCTTTGTCTATGCAACCACGCCAGACACTATGCAATAAAATATTACTGTACTTTTATTACCGAGTAGTTCAACAAGATAATCTAGTAAAACTTCCTACCGTTATTTTCAATAAAATATTTTTGTCGTTTTCTCGATCCAACAATGATTCTTGTGGGGTCCACTAATGATTGTCTTGAAATCATCGAATATTCAACGTTAAAACGAATATTCCCAGACCAATCAAATATTATATAACAACTTATGTACTTTGCAAAATTTATAAATATTACCTGACTATAACATTATATCAAATTTATTCCATAATATTTAAAAATGATATTTATAGAAAATTCATTTTTATTCATAAAAGTCAGGGTCTTACAATCTCCCTTCTTATGAAATTTCTCATTCGAAATTAGGTACGATACTGGTATGTCAAAGAGGTAAGGATACCTTGATTTCATTTCAGATTCTAACTCCCAGGTCATTTCCTCAACATCGTGGTTCCTCCATAAAATTTTGACTTGAGGAATAATCTTGGAGCGTAGAATATGTTCCTTCTTATCCAAGATTTAAACAGAAACCTCTTCATACATTAAATCTTCCGCTATTTCGTCCGGTTTTAACTCAATAATGTGGTTCGGGTCTTTCACATATTTACGTAACATGGATATATGAAAAACATTATGAACACGAGACATACTTGGCGGTAAAGCAACTCAATAGGCTACAGTCTCTACTCGACCGAGGATTAAAAATGGACCAATGAATCGAGGATTGAGCTTTCCTCTCTTTCCAAATCTCGTAACTCCTTTCCATGGAGCAACACGTAACAACACATGATCTCCAATATCGAATTCCACGTCCTTTCGATGAAGATTAACATAACTCTTTTGTCGATCTTGTGTGGTTTTTATACGTTGTCAGATCATTTGAATCTTTTCCGTAGTCATACGTACCAACTCCGGTCCCAACAACGTTGTTTCACCCACCTCATCCCAACATACTGGAGAACGACACTTTTTTCCATACAACGCCTCGAATGGAGCCATGCCAATACTTGCTTGATAACTGTTGTTGTAGGAAAACTCCACCAATGGTAAGAACTTGTCCCAACTTTCCTTAAAGTCAAGGACACAGAGTCTTAATAAATCTTCAAGAGTTTGAATAGTCCTCTCTGATTGTCCGTCCGTTTGAGGATGATATGCCAAACTAAATCATAAATCCGTGCCCATAGCTTTTCGCAAACTAACCCAAAATCGTGAAGTGAATCTTGGGTCTCGATCAGAAACTATGGATACTGGCATACCATGCAATCTTACAACCTCGTTTATGTACATACGAGCAAGACGTTCAAGTGTATAAGTTTCTCGTATAGGTAAGAAATGAGCAGATTTGGTCAATCTATCAACAATGACCCAAATTGCATCTATGCCTTGAGAAACCTTGAAAAGACCAGTAACGAAATCCATAGTAATGTGCTCCCACTTCCATTCTAGAATTTCAAGTGGTTGCAATGGACCTTTTGGTACTTGATGCTCTGCCTTGACTCGTTGACAAGTTAAACACCTTGAGATAAACAACGCTATCTCCCTCTTCATATTGCCCCACCAAAATGTATGTCGAAGATCATGATACATTTTGGTACTCCCAGGATGGATTACAAATGGTGTGTTGTGCGCCTCCATTATGATTTTATACTTTAACTCAAGGTCGTTAGGAACACAAAGTCTGGAGTTAACTCGAAGTATTCCTTCGTCATCGATTCTAGCTTTCGGCATATCACCTTCTTATACTTTCTTCCTCATATGCATCAGCTCTAGGTCTGTAGCTTGAGCAGCTTTAACTTTATCGATTAAAGTCGGTTCTACTCGTATATTCGCCATCATCACGTGGGTCCCTAGAGTCTTTATCTCTATCTCCATCCTTTGCAAGTCATACAAAATGGGCCTTTATGCTTGACAATATCTCACTGCACTCCCACATATGATCTTCTACTCAATCGCGTCATACTACCACGTTTTCTTTTCCGAGATGGTATTGGATGGTATGATCATAATTTTTCAACAGCCTGCCAACGTCATTGTCGTCGCATGTTGAGTTCCTTTTGAGTGAAGAAATATTTGAGGCTTTTATGATCCGTAAAGATCTCCACTTTTTCCCCGTACAAGTAATGCCTCCAAATCTTTAGTACAAAAACGACTGCTGCCAACTCTAGATCATGAGTAGGATAATTCCTCTCATATTCTTTGTGTTGTTGAGAGGCATAGGCTATGACTTTCCCATGTTGCATGAGAACACATCCTAACCCTTTGCCTGAAGCATCACTGTAGATGACAAATCCCTCCGAGCCAGATGGTATTGTCAGAACAGGTGCTGAAATTAGTCTTCTCTTGAGTTCTTGAAAACACTTCTCACATTCCTCATTCCAACCGAATTTTGTATCTTTCCGAGTCAGCTGAGTTAAGGGAGTAGCGATTCGAGAAAATCCTTCTACTTAATCTCCGATAATAACCAAATGTTTTCTAGAAAGCTATGTACTTTGGTCATCGATTTAGGTTGCTCCCGACTTTGAATAGCTTCAATCTTTGCCGGGTCAATAGATATTCCATGACTTGATACCACGTGCCCAAGGAATGCTACTTCCTCAAGCCAGAACTCGCATTTCTTCAACTTGGCATAAAGGTTATATTCACAAAGCTTTTGGAGTATCAGCCTCAAGTGTTGCTCATGATCTTCACGGATTTTGGAATAAATAAGGATGTCATCAATAAAGACGACCACAAAGTGATCCAAATATTCTTTAAATACTCGGTTCATCATATCCATGAAGGCAGCAGGAGCATTAGTCAATCCAAAAGACATGACTAGGAATTCATAATGCCCATACCGAGGTTCTGAAGCCGTCTTTGGAATGTCATCGGTTCTAATATTCAATTGGTGATATCCTAACGAAGATCAATCTTTGAAAAGAATTTGGCGCCTTGCAACCGGGTCAAACAGTCATTAATACGTGGCAATGGGTACCTATTTTTGATGGTGACATGATTCAACTCCCGATAATCAATACAAAGTCGCATACTCCCATCTTTCTTCTTCACGAAAAGAACATGAGCACCCTAAGGAGAAGTACTAGGACGAATAAAGCCAATGTCTAATAATTCCTGCAGTTGGGTCTTTAACTCCTGAAGTTCAATAGGAGCCATTCGATATGGGGCTTTGGAAATGGGATTTGTACCGGGTTCAAGGGCGATAAAAAATTCAATGTCACGCTTTGGGGGTAGGCCAGGAAGTTCTTCAGGGAATACGTTAGGAAATTTATTAACAATAGAAATATCATTCAAAACTGACATATTTTTGTTTAGATCCGTGACATGAGCTAAGAAAGCTTGACATCCGTTTTTCAATAAATGAATATCTTTATGGCTTGAGATGACAATGATTGATTTTAGTGGTTTGGTTGCTTGAATTCGCATAATAGGTTGATTAGGAATATGAAAGCTAACAACCTTACGAAAATAATCAATTTTTGCATGATGAGTAGTTAACCAATCAATCCCTAGAATTACATCAAATACAAGTATTTTCAATGAAATAAGATCGACAGGTAATGTGAGGGTACCGATTCGAACCAAACAAGATTTATAAACAGTGGATGTAATGAAGCTTTCTCTCAACGGAGTTTCAACAGATAAGTCAAAGTCTAATTTCTCCGGAGTCAAATTTAAACGTTGAGCGCAAGTAGGAGAAATAAAAGAATGGGTAGAACCGATATCAAATAAGGTATAAACTTCGCTAGAGTTTATGATAAGCTTACCCGTGATGACCTCGTTCGGGTTCTTTGCTTTCTGGGAGGTCACGACAAACGCTCTCCCTTGCACTACTGGCTTTGACTTTTCTGGTATGCCCTTTGGTGCCTCTATCCTAGCTGAACTTGTCTTCGGTGAACGACAAAATTGGGCTAGGTGACCTTCTCTTCCATAATTATAACATGCTTTGGACGACATCGCGCAGATTGGACTTATGTGTCCTTCCCCTCCGTATTTGAAGCATATGATAGGTGGTCGTTCTCCTTCCTTAACCACGGGTGCTGGTGCTGATGTCTTTCCATCATTGTTGAATCTCCTCTTCTTGAAATGTCCATTCTTATTGTTTTGGCCATGATTACCATCGAAGTTGTTACCATTTCTGGCATGTTGATTCCCTCCACGCTTATTGTCACCGCTTCGATGATCAAGTATCACCGGTATTATCATTTTGTCACCGCTTTCTTTTTGGTTGGGTTAACTCATTATCGCGCTCCAATAATCGAGCCCTATTAACAACATCCGAATACAAACATAGTTTATGAGAGATAAGATATTGACGTATCTCGGGTTTCAAACCTCTTAGAAACATTTGCGTCATTCTCTCCTCATTATCAACCAAATGGGACGAAAACCGGATAACTCGACAAACTTGGCTTCGTCTCGCGACACTCGGTCCATGTTGTTTTGCTCCACTTAATGAACTCTACCTCTTTCATGTGACGAATACTTTCGGAAAGTACTTGTCGTTGAATAATTCTTGGAACTTCTCCCAAGTCATCTTCAAAGCATGGCGGAGTTGAGTACGCTTTCTGATTCCCACCAAGAATCTTCCTCTTGCGCAACAATATATAGGTGGCAAAGGAACCTTTTGCTCTGAGCATCCCAAGACATCAAATATCTTACTGAGATCCGCTTTATCCACGCCTCCGCTTTTAAGCGGTTTTGCTCTCCAAAAACTCCGGTGGTCCCAGCCTTGAATCGCTTAGCGTGACCGTCCGAGAGTTGCCAGTGTTTCCACCTGTATTTCGGACAGGAGTCTCTCTTGCCTGATGCTACATGAATTGCTAAAAGCCTCTGAACATTCCATCGTTCATCATTTGGTCAGTGTTGTTATTTGCATGAGGATTGTCGCCTTCCTGATGCACATTGTCCTAATTATTGATCTGTGGAGACTCAACGGTCTCCTATGCTCCATTGATGTTCTCAACATTCTCGGATGCCATTTTCAAATACTGCCACAAAACAAGGATTAATTAACATATCACATATTATTCCTATACTCTGACTGACCAATTAAATATCAAATAAACTTAGGTAGGTCATACTAGTGAAGGAATTCCCCGTCTCTCCACTCCTAGTTCTTGTCTCACATCTCAGCTAGGGATCATATCCCTAAGCTTTGATACCAACTGTGACGCCCCTAAAATATGTATACATCACCTATTCTGAGTTGCCAAATACATGGTACATAATACAAATACAATCTTAAATATACCACAAGAGCTGTGAGTTTTAATACAAATATTATCTTCTAGACAATATCTACTCTCAGAATAAGTCCTCATTACATTTATTATCACACTATTTTATAGAATAGTGAGGACTACTAAGACACCATCTCGGATCGTCACTCTGTTCCCCGACTAGTCCCGGCTACGTTCTCATTTCCTGAAGAGAACAGTGAAAGAAAGGGTGAGATCAACTAGCCCAGTAAGAAATATTATGACTAAGATAATGCAGAATAAATTATCATTAGTCTTCGACAATGTTAAACTGATAAAATATAATAGACATCAAGTTTAATCTATGGTGAACAAGCAATCCATTAAAAGAGTCAAGTAGAGAATAAAATCTACTATCTTTTATGATTTAAAAGGTTTTCATCACTTTTATCATTGGGACTCAAACAATAAATAATCCACATCATCCCCGCACTACTACGGCCAAGGATATTCATTAGTATCACGACCACAAATTATCCATGCACTACGGGCCAAGGATATTCGTGTATTCATCAATGGTCATGATCATGTCAACAACTGTCCATCAATGCACTACGGGCCAATGAGGACTTTTACTAATTTCATAGACTATAGAAGTTAAAAATTTAACCAACTGAGTATAATAGAATATATGAAACTGCAAATGGATTTTCGCCCGCCATGCGGTAATCCACGTATACAAATCATTTCCACAATTTAATAAGGAATGAATACAAAGAATCATTCACCATGCATGTGGTAATCCACATAGACAGGTTATTCCAACAGAGTAATAAAGAATGGAATAACAGAAGGATTCACCATGCGTGCGATAGATCAGTATGCATAAAAGTTATTCCCAATGTAATAATAAAGAATGGAACAAAAATGCGAAACGCACATACATGTGATATTTTGACGTAATAATAAAGAACGAAACCCGTCAAAGCGAAATTACGACTAACAGGATATTCCAATGTAATAATAAAGAATGGAATAACAACAAAAATCATCATGCATGCGATAGATCGCATGCATGTGTTATTCCAATGTAATAAAAGTTAATGGAACCAAGTCAAAGCGTAATCACGACCGAAGGATATTCCAATGTAATAATAAATAATGGAATAATGTAAGAATTTTATCATGTATGCGATTGCTTACATATCAAAGTTATTCCAACATAATAATAAAGAATGGAATAATAGAAGAATTTCACCAAGTATAGGTAGTTGCACAGATATCTGAGTTATTCAAATGTAATAATAAAGACCGGAATAATGTAAGTTCTCTTCATGAATATGAAAAAATAATACCCTTACCGTAAAAAGAAACTTGATATCGAGTAGTGAAGTAGTAGAATACTTTTCTTCTTTCTCTCTATAGTTTCTCTCTCTGAGTTTCAAAGAATTCGTAAGAAATAATGAAGGAATGAGCTTCATTTATAGAAGAATGGATCAATAAGAACCAATCCATGAACGGTCCGCATTAATTTACTTTAAACGGACGGTCTAGATTGGTTTACAATAAAATATAATATATTCTATTTATAATCTAATAAAACGAATAACTTTATAAAAGTATTCTGTTTTATATAAAAAGATTTTACTATGCAAACACTATGCAGGCACTATGCAAACACTATGCATAATAAAATATAATATATTCTAATTATTGTCTAATAAAACAGATAACTTTATAAAAGTATTCTGTTTTATATAAAAAGATTTTACTATTAGCCTAATAAAACGAATAGCTTTATAAAAGTATTCTGTTTTATATAAAAAGCTTTTCTATTTTATTACATTAATAATACTAATAAAACAAAACTTCATCATCATTATTATTATTCACACTATTAATCGACCAGGTTGTTCTCAGGAAAGAGGGGGCTTTCCAATAAGGATTTCTCCCTATTGGCGCACAATTAGGTGACCAAACCTCTCCTTGGCAGAACTTCTAGACATCGTTAATATTGCAAATAATAATATTAATAACTCTGTCATCTCAATTATTGATTTAATAATATATAAAATATCGACAATAATTGAATAAAACTGAATGACTTCTCACGTAAGCATCAATAATCAATACCTTGTGCTACTATGCAACCACACGACATCGTACTTTTACTGAAGTAGTTCAAAAATATTAACGGTAAAACTTCCGCTGTTATTTTCAATGAAATATTTTTGTCGTTTTCTCAATCCGACAATAATTCTGTTGTGGGGTGCACCAATGATTGTGCTGTCGTACGAATATTTCCTGTTAAAATGAATATTCCCCGACCAATCGAATATTATATAACAAATTGCGTACTTTACAAAATTTATAAATATTAACCACAACTATAACATTATATCAAATTTATTCCATAATATTCAAAAATGATATTTATAGAAAATTCATTTTTATTCATAAAAGTTGGGGTCTTATAGTTGAGGCCTTGAGGGTTGAGATCTGAGAGATGGATTTGGTGAGGGAAGATGAGAGTCGACTGTCTAGGCGAGAGAAAATGAGATCGAGATGAGAGTTCTGAGTTTTGAGATGAGTCATAGAGAGACGAGAGTTCTGAGTTTTGAGTGAGAGTCTGAGACGCTGAGAATTCAATTTAGTAAAGTGTTGTTCGGTTATTCGATTTAACCGAATAACCCAAAAGTAATACCCGTAAAAGCTAACCAAAAATCGTAAAATAAATTGGTTATAACCGAAATAGTGAAAATAACCGAATTATCAAAAAAAATCGGTTAAATTATTTCAGTTCGGTAATTCGGTTATATCCGTTTTTTGCTCAGTCCTACATAAATCACTGTATTTTGTAAAAATTTCAGTTCCAATAAATCATATTAATTATTTAGTAGTCAAAAGAAAAAAAAAATCGCTCATTATTTGTCATTACCCTTACCCTATTTAACTCACGTAATCGCTATAGACTTATTGATACAATATACTAGCTCAAAACTTTCAAAACACCTTAAAGGTCATGTTTGTTTGTAAAAAACATGTTAGGTTGAATTATTCATCTTAATATAATATTATTCTATGATGAGATTATATAATGTAAGACCCCAACTTTTATGAATAAAGATGAATTTTCTATAATTATCATTTTTGAATGAATTTGATATAATGTTATAGTTGTAGGTAATATTTAGAAATTTTACAAAGTACGCAAGTTGTTTATAATATTCGATTGGTCGGGGAATATTCATTTTAACAGGGAATATTCGTACGACGGCACAATCATTGGTGGACCCCACAACAGAATTATTGTCGAATTGAGAAAACGATAAAAAAAAAATATTTTATGAAAATAACGACGGAAGTTTCTTCAAGTATATCCCCGCCCTACCATCAGAGTACTCTTCTTTATAAGGTAAGAGATATTATTTGTTGTATTCGTAAGGGGTATTATTTTTTTTCATATTCATGAAGAGAACTTCTATTATTCCAGTCTTTATTATTCTGTTGGAATAACCTGTATACGCGGGCTACCTTATACTTGGTGAAATTCTTCAGTTATTCCATTATTTATTATTTTCTTTGAATAACTCGCTCTATCTCAAGTATCGCATACATGGTGAAATTCTCGTTGTTATTCCATTCTTTATTATTCTGCTGGAATATCTTGTTTGTCATGCGCTTCTACGCCGACTGGTTCCGCCTTTATTATTCTCGCTGGAATATCCTATCTCATGCGTTTTACGGGACCGGTTCCGTTATTTATTATTCTATTAGAATAACTGCATACATGCCAAGTACCGCATGCATGGTGATTTCATTGTTATTCCATTCTTTATTATTACATTGGAATATCCCGCTTGGTGCATATTACGCTTTGACTGGTTCCGTTATTTATTATTATTCGTTGGAATAACCTCGCTCATGCGCAAGTACCGCATGCATGGTGATTTCTTTTGTTATTCTATTCTTTATTATACTCAAATTGGTTAAAGTTAAACTTTTATACTCCATGAAATTAGTGGAATATCCTTGATATTTGCGCTTGATCCAATATCTTTCATGGAAATATTCTTCCGAGCATTCTTGAGTTTTACCCCACAAAGTAGTATCATGTTGACAATTTGGGCGTTATTAGTTCTGGATAAATTAATTCTTGAACTTGTTTTATTAAATTCTTATATCATTGTCATCATCCTCATGTTTATATTATGTTGAAAGTCATCTCATTTGCATAGTGCATAGATGGACTTGGTATGATTATGACCGAGGATTATTCGGTATAATCATGGCCGTAATGTTACAAATGATGTGGTAAAAGTCCTCATTGGCCCGTAGTGCATTGATGGACAGTTGTTGGCATGATCATGACCATTAATGAAAACACAAATATCATTGGCCCGTAGTGCATGGATAATTTGTGGTCGTGATACTAAAGAATATCCTTGGCCGTAGAGCAAGGATGATGTGGTTTATTTATTAAGCTAAGTCCCAGCTGTGACGCCCCTAAAATAGGTATACATCACCCATCTTGAGTCACCAAATACATGGTACAAAAATACAAAATACAACTTAATAATACAACCGCCGTAACTTATACGACAAAAACATAAGTCGAGAGTTTAAACAAGAATATTGCCTTCTAGACAATATCCACTCTCAATGGAGTCCTCATTACATTTATTGTCACACTATTTAATAGAATAGTGAGGACTACTAATGCTATCATCTGGACCGTCACTCCGTTCCCCGACTCGTCCCAGCTATATTCTCATTTCCTGAAGAGAATAGTGAAAGAAAGGGTGAGCTCAACTAGCCCAGTAAGAAATATTATGACTAAGAGAATGCAGAATAAATTATCATTAGTCTTCAACAATGTTAAACTGATAAATACGATAGACATCAAGTTTAACTGCAGCGGAATAAACAATCCATTAGAAGAGTCAAGTAGAGAATAAAATCTACTATCTTCTATGATTTAAAAGGTTTTTCATCACCTTTATCGCTGTGACTCAGCTTAATAAATAATCCACATCATCAAATCATCTCTGCACTACAGGTCAAGGATATTCATTAGTATCACAACCACAAATTATCCATGCATTACGGGCAAAGGATATTCGTGTATTCATCAATGGTTATGATCATGCCAACAATTGTCCATCAATGCACTACGGGCCAATGAGGACTTTTACCACATCATTTGTAACATTACGGTCATGATTACACCGAATAATCCCTGATTATAATCATACCAAGTCCATCTATGCACTACAGGCCATAGATGACTTTCAACAAAATATAAACATGAGGATGATGACAATGATATAAGAATTCAATAAAACAAGTTCAAGAATTAATTTATCCAGGAACTAATAACGTCCCAAATTGTCAACATGATACTTCTTTGTGGAGTAAAATTCAAGAATAAAATTCATGCACCAAAAATAATTTGGACAAAAAAGAATTAATTTTTTGTCGTAAATGAATAATACTACTCGAATAGTACTTCAGGAGTAGTACCTCGTGAATAGTACCCTGACATGAAAAGTACTCCAAATACCCGAGTGAATAATATTCGGGTAAATAGTAATTTGGGTGAATAGTAACCCATGAATAGTAACTCGTGAATAGTATTCTGGCATGAAAAGTACCCCGAATATCCGAGTGAATAATACTAGAGTGAATAGTAACTGGATGAATAGTAACCCGTGAATAGTAACTTATAACAGAAAATACCAAATAAAATGATATTTCATGACGAGTACAAAAGAAATGATATCTCATATGAGTATAATAGAATATACGAAACTGCAAATGGATTTTCATCCGCTATGCGGTAATCCATGTAAACATATCATTTCCATAATTTAATAAAGAATGAATATAAAGAATCATTCACTATGCATGTGGTAATCCACATAAACATGTTATTCCAACAGAATAATAAAGAATGGAATAACAGAAGGATTCACCATGCGTGTGATAGATCAGATAGACAAAGTTATTCTCAATGTAATAATAAATAATGGAACTAGGTTCTACAGAAATGCATGATAGGATATTCCTACGTATAATAAATAATGGAACCAGTCCCACAGTAAAACGCATGCGAGATAGGATATTCCAACGGTAATAATAAAGAATGGAATAACAATGTAAATCACCATGCATGCGGTATTTCGCGATGACAAAGTTATTCCAATGAATAATAAATAACGGAACCCGGTCCCACAGAAACGCATAGACAAGAAGATATTCCAATGTAATAATAAAGAATGAAATAACAAAAGAATTTCACCAAGTATAGGGTAGATCACAGATACAAAGTTATTCTAATGTAATAATAAAATGGAATAATGAAGTTCTCTTCATGAATATGAAAAAAATAATACCCCTTACGAGTACAACAAATAATATCCCTTACCTTAGAATAAAGCTGGATACTGAAATAGAGAGGGAGCAGACCTCTCTTCTTCTTTCTCTCTATAATTTCTCTATATAATAATTGCTCTATAGCTTTGGTGAATTGGTGAGAAATGAAGGAAAAATGAGCTTTTATTTATAGAAAAATATAGTTTCGATAATTACACGTTTTGGGGCTCGAAAAATTAGAGTACAATACCTCTAACTTTTCTTTCATTTTTAATTTAGTCCTGCAAGTATTATCAAACTTGCACCACCTCCCCTAATAGTAAATCATGTGACTCAATAGTTCTAAACATGTGAAAAAATTAATTATAGTATAGTACCTTCAACTATACCTCTATTTTTAACTTAGTCATGCAAGTATTATCAATCTTGCACCAACTCCCCTAATAGTATAAGAATGTGATTCAATAGTACACACATGTGAATAAATAGTTATGTGAGCATGTGAATTAGTAGCAATTAATTGCTCATTTATCCGATTAATTACCCGATTTATCAATATAACCCCCAGACATCAATTATCATCGAAATAGATGTCGATTTCAACTAACACCAATAATCCCAACACAATAGAACTATCAAATTCATCTTTAATCAACACGAACTTATTCATCAATAATATTATAACTCATAACATTTAACAACCAGGTCGTTCCCAGGCAAGAGGGGGCTTTCCAATAAGGATTTCTCCTTATTGGCGCGCAATTAGGTGACCAAACCTTTCCTTGGTAGAACTTCTAGACATTGTAAATATTGCAATTTAATAATATGAATAATTTTATCGTCTCAATTATTGATTTAATAATATATCATATAATGCAGATGATACTGTGACAATAATTGAATCAATAATATGAGTGATATGATGTAACAATTACTGTAGCAATAATTGAGTACAACTGAGTGACTTCTCACGTAAGCATCAATAATCAATACTGTGTGCTACTATGCAACCACGTGTATTACTGTACTTTTACTACCGAGTAGTTCAACAGTATTGTCATTTTCTCAATCCGACAATAATTCTGTTGTGGGGTCCACCAATGATTGCGCCGTTGTACAAATATTCCCTGCTAAAACGAATATTCCCCGACTAATCGAATATAATATAACAAATTGCATACTTTGCAGAATTTATAAATACTACCCACAACTATAACATTATCTCAAATTCACACCATAATATTCAAAAAAATATTTTGAGAAAATTAAATCTTTATTCGTAAAATTTGGGATTTTACAATCTCTCCTCCTTATGAAATTTCACCCTCGAAATTTACGTACGTACATGGTATGCCGAACAGATGAGGACACTTCATCGGATTCTAACTCTTGAGGTATAACCTTTAAGCATAGAATATATTCCAGGATTTTTTTACAGGTACGTCTTCATACGTTAAATTTTTCGCTATCTCATCCGGTTCTAAATCAAAATGTGGTTCGGGTCGTCCACATATTTACGTAACATCGATACGTGAAAAACGTTATGAACACGCAACATACTTAGCGGTAAAACGAGTCTATAGGCCAAAGTTCTTACTCGATCGAGGATTTCAAATGGGCCAATTAAATCGAGGGTTGAGATTTCCTCTCTTCATCGATTCTTGCTTCTAGAATAACGCCCTCTTGAACCTTCTTCTTCACTTTCATCAGCTTCGAGTGTTTAGCTTGAGCGACTTTAACTTTATCGATTAAAGTCGATTCTACTCGTATATTCGTTATCTTCACTTGGGTCCCTAGAGTCTTTAATTCTATCTTCATCATTTGTAAGTTATACGAAATAGGTTTTTGTGTTAACAACATCGCACTTGTAAACACATACGATCTTCTATTCAACGCGTCAGCTACCTCGTTTGCTCTTCCACGATGATATTGAATGGTACGATCGTAATCTTCAACAGCTCGAGCCAACGTCTTTGGCGCACGATACGTTCGTTTTGGGTGAAGAAAAATATTTGAGGGTTTTAGAAATGGGTTTTGTACTGGGGTCAATACAAAATTTGATTTCACGCTCTGGGGTAGGTTAAGAAGTCTTCAAGAATACGTAAGGAAATTTATTAACGATAGAAATATCATTCAAAACTGTGACTCTCATCCAAGACTTGGATAACACGTCACATTGATACCTATCAACTTGCCATCGTTATTCACAACGTCCCCTATGGATAGTCTGGCTTCGGTGCATTCCACACAAGGAAGTCAACAACGAAAGGATCGGGGCTCATTACTTATGGCTTGATATGACAATGATTGACTTTAGTGGTTTGGTTGCTTGCATTCGCATAACAGGTTGGTTAGGAATATGAATGCTAACAACCTTACGAAAAACATGATGAGTAGTTAACCAATCGATTTCTAAAATCACATCAAAGACAAGTATTTTCAAAGAGATAAGATCGACAGGTAACGTGAAAGTGTCGATTTGAATCAAACAAGATTTATAAATAGTGGATGTAACGAAGGTTTCTCCCAACTGAGTTTCAACAGATAAATCAAAGTCTAACTTCATCGGAGTTAAATTCAAACATTAAACACAACTAGGTGAAATAAAAGAGTGAGTATAACCGGTATCTAACACGGCATAGACTTCGCAAGAGTTTATGATTAACTTACCCGTGATAATTTTATTCAGGTTCCTCGTCACGAAAAAAAAACGCTCTCTTTTAAACTACCGACTTTGGCTTGTCTGGAACATCCTTTGGTATCACCATCCCAGCTGGACTTGACTTCACCATACGACAAAATTGAGCTAGGTGACCTTCTCTTCTGAAATTAAAACACGCTTTGGATTGCTACGCATGCTTTGACTTTTGATGTGTCCCTCCCCGTCTCGCATTTAAAACATATGACCTAGATCGCTTCTCCTTCCTTTGAAATGGGTGCTTTGGTGTCATTGTCTTTCCATCATTATTGAACCTTCTCTTCTTGAAATTTCAACTTCTATTATCTTGGCCATGATTACCACCGAAGTGGTTAACATTCTTGGCATGATAATTTCCCCCACGATGGTTATCATTGTCCCAATGATCATTGCCATCGACACGATTATTATCGTGTTGTTGGTCAATTACCTTTTGGTTGTCTTTGACTCATTATCGCGGCCTCCAATAATCGGAGCCCTATTCACAACATCCTAATATAAACAAAGTTTGTGAGAAATGATGTATTGACGATATTGGGTTTCAAACCTCTTAAAAACATTCACGTCATTCGCTCCTCATTATCGACCAAATGGGATGCAAACCGAGACAACTCGGCAAACTTAGCCTCATACTGCAACACGGTCATATTATTTTGCTCCAGCTTGATGATGTAACAACCCGATATTTTCTATACAAATAAATTAGAAATTTTGCGTATAATATTTTTTTTTTAAATACGGGGAATAAGTGCCAAGATAATATGTATGTATGTATTTATGTGATATATTTATTACATGAATGATTTTAAATAATTTTATTTTAGAATTATTGATTATTATAAATTATAATCTTATAATAATTATTTTATTTTATGAATTTTATGCAGATTATTAAGTTAATTATTTTAACTTAAATAATAATGTTAAGTATGATGAGATAATTACGATATGGAATCCAAACCCTAATTTTGGATTTTCATCAAGAATGAGATTAATAATATAATATTATTTATATTTTGATTTTTCATTATATAATTATATATCAGATGTATGGGGACCCATAATGGTTGGTCGTCATTATGGTGTATTATGTCAAACCCTAATTTGAAACTTAATTGTGAGTTTAAGGTCATTATATAACTGTGTTGTATGATTTTGCGATTAACTAGGTCAACCCTAATTAGCATTTATATATATTAATTTCTTGAAATCCTAATTATTAGGTATAAACCCTAATTGTGATTTGGTAACCCTAATTACCAAAAAATTATAAACCCTAATTGCTAAATTAGCAAGGATAATTATAATTATTATATTAGAACCCTAATGTCCATGTATGATTAAAACCCTAATCAAATTAAGAAAACCCTAATTATAAATTTTATAAACTAATTATATTTTATTTTTAAACCCTAAATAAACAATTTAGACAATATATATTAAAATTGTTAGACTATGATTACTTCATGGCCCAAAACAATTATGGGAGAAGCCCAAAGAAATCAAATACTTAGCCCACATAATTAAGGGTATTTTAGACATTTGATTTATCTAATTTTTGCATTAAAATAAAGGTTAAATGAAGGAATTAGTGGGTTGTATATGGCTGGCCAAAATTTACCTTTTAAGGCAACAAATATAGCTAATCAAGTTCCTTAAAATGGTAACTCTTACATCAAGTACATAGGTGTCAAGCTTTTATTGGTTGAAAATCTACTAAGCACCCCTAATCACATAATTAGGCCACTTAAAGAGATAAGGTATACTCTTGTATCCAAGGGCAACAAGAATCGGAGGATAATAGCTCAATCCCAATTGCTAGACCTCTATAAATAGATTGAGAGAGAGAAATAATCATTTGTTAAGCCAATTTATGCACAACACCCATCTTAACTCTCTCAAGCTCTCACCTCCAAAAATATCAAGCATATCAGTCCCAAATCCAAGGCCCACTAACACCACAATCAAATCAAAAAGCTAGAAACAAGAATTGATCAAAGAAGGTATAAAACCCTAGCTTGAAATCTGACCCTTGATCTGTTGTTTGATGTTAAAATTTTGTGTTAAATATGTATTATATGATGTATAATGATGATCTGGATTGCTAGATGTTAGATCCATAACATCTAGAGGCTCGATTTGTAGATCTTTAAAATCTGAAATTTCTACTTTTGGGGTCCGACAACGAATGTCGGTGGCCACCAATCTCTCTCTCTAAAGTGTTTTGTTGTTTAAAGCTTGTAATATGTAGTGTGATATGTGGTCTTTAATCTACAAAAAGAATCGAGCTTATATCCGGTCTAGGTTGCAAGTTATTCGTGGTCAAACCACGCCGATCGACATCGATCGGTTAAAATCAAGGCGACCATGAACTTGGCTAGAAAGCTCTGACAGCAAGTTCATGGGCCCAGATCTTTATGTTGTTAGTTGTTTGGTTTCTGTTGTTGTACTAGATTTGTAGTATGGTATATGGACTGCAATATAAAGCTTTTAGATCAGTTATATAACATATATATTTAATGTAGTGATCGGTCAAACTAGCAAGGTCAAGCACGAAGTCGGTTTTCTGGATAACCCAGAAAACCTATGAACACTGCCTCTAACATGCCTTGACCGAGCTCTATCTTCTTGATCTGTTGATGTTATGTTGATATTTTGTGTTAGATTTCTTCATTTACATACTGGCTACACACTGCAGTTTATAGAACACAAAAATAATGCACGACCAGAGTGTAGTGGAGGCTCATAGTTTGGCCCTCGAACTGTTCTTCATTTTTGGGTAACCCAGAAATGATGAACAACCTCTGACAGCTAGTTTAGGCCCTTAGATCTCCCTTGTTATGCATGTTTTAATCATTTTTGTTGTTAGTTCTTGTAGACGTGCACTAGTACTACAAGATCTAAGTCATAGGTTGTCCAAAAACGTTTGGAGTTAACATCTAATCTCGGTCAAACATGCCTACCCGGTATCTGCCTTGATTTTCTGGGTTTGCATGAAGAACGCGAAGAACACCTCAGCGACGGATCTGTCGCTATAGGTGGTCTTTAGCGACAATTTATTCATAAAATTATTATTATTATTTAATAATTAGTATTAATTAGTTTTTAATTATGAAAAATACATAATAAATTATTAAAAATTGTTTTAAAGCCCAAAAATTATATTTTAATTATTTTGGATATATTTCATAAATATTTAATATTTTGGAATTTTAAAGGTATTTAATTTATTTAATTATAATATTAAATAAATTATTTAAAAATAATTTTAATACATGAAAAATCATTTAAAATTATATTATGGAATAAGAAAATATTTTAAGTTATTTTTAATGACTTTTAATATTTTGTGATGAAATTTATTAATTAATAATATTAAATTTATTTAATAATTATATTAAATAATTTAGTTTAAAAATGATTTTAAAATTATAAAAATCATTTTAAATGAAAATAAAGTGTTTAAAGATATTTTAAGTTATAAAATATAACTTTTAATATTTAAAGGATAATTTCATTAATAATTTAATATTAACGATATTAATTTAGTATTAATGATATTAAATTTATTTAATAATTATATTAAATAAATAGTTTTAAAATGGTTTTATTGATTTAAAAATTATTTAAAAGGATATAAATGAATTAAAGATATTTTAAGTTATACTTAATTACTTTTAATATTTGGATAGATAATGCATTAATACTTTAATATTAATGGTAATTATTTAAAAATAATTTTAAATGTTTCAAAAAATCATTTAAGGGTAATATAAATGTTTTAAAAGTATTTTGAGTTATTATAAATAACTTTAATATTTTGGCAATGATTTCATTAATAGTTTAATATTAATGATAATAGAATTATTTGATATTTAAATCATTTAATAATGATTCCGGTGTTTGAAATTTCGTGATAAATTATAATAAATGTTTAAAAATTATTATTAAGTCATTTAAAATAATATGACTGATATTTATAGATATTTAGATACAGAATAGCGTCTTAGACTCGATAATTACCCGATAAAGATGTCGGTACACCGACATAGTTTAGAAATTGTTCTAGACTTAGATATTTTGACTGTATTAATGTTTTGTTTGTGATGCAATAACTGTTAAATATGTGTGACAATGTGAATAGGTTATGTGCTGACTGCGAAGTGCAGTACTATGTATTGTAGTATATTGTTCTAATCGAACGAATGATCTGATTAATGATAGGTCGTGATATAAAAGATAAAACTAAGTTATGTATTGTAAGCGGAAAGATCGTGCAAAAAGTATCCTACCTTTGCATTTCCTTTATGCAATGGACATGAGTAAGAATGTTTCGTAATTATATTATTACTGCATGCATTATTAACCTTATATTAAATACGCCTATTGATTATCGACATATTAGTATATATGGTAATTCAGATATATATATTCTGTTCGTTAATTTCTATAAATGGTTATACAAGTGTCCCCACTTGGATAATCATTGTATTTAATCACATGTTGATACACCTTTGATATATATATATATATATATATATATATATATATATATATATATATATATATATGTTGAATTATAGATTATTGTTGAACAAGATAAAACCCTTGGTTTAGAACCCTGACAAGTATGAACATCCCTAACACGGGAAAACTTTTTATGCGCCCAAGGTGGACAGAGTGAACGATAACATTGTTCTTGTTATGTAGTATTGATCAATACAGGGTCCATGGGATGTACACCCTCGTGCCCGTCAGTTATGACGGTTTACAGATGAAGTTCTGTTTAACCTTTTCGAAAATGAAAATAATATTCATAGTATGTCCCTTAACCCTATTTATAGTCAGTACGTAGTTTCAAAAAGTTGAGAGAGGGTTGTTATGATATTATTATTAGTTCAGAATTACTTCACAACTATTGATTTGTTGTAGAAGGGTAGTATAAAGAAAACATTTAAATTCTTTCAGCTTATATATATAATTTCTATTACTTGCTGGGCACTCAAATGCTCATCCATGCTTAATTTAAATGTTTTCAGCTAAGTGTGGTCCAGCAGAAGGTTCGGCTAAGAATAAAGGAAAAGGGAAGGTTGCTGATTGAGTTTTTATGATATGTTATGTAATAGTTTGCTTTATTATGATAAGGATGATATATATATATTATTATTATCATGTAATGAATGTATTAGAGGTTGCGTACTTGGGAATAGACTCTGATAACTATGTAAATTAAGTTTAATAATTATATTATTAGTATTATTCCGCTCATAGAAATGGTATCGTGAAGCACCGAGTTCGGGTTTCAAGTACCCGGGTTTGGGGGCTTTACAGGTTGGTATCAGAGCTTTAGGGTTAGAAACCTTAGGTGGGATAGACCTTAGGCTATAACCTTAGGAGCGAAAGTTCTTAGATTATAATTTAGGAGAACTTAGAAGAGAGAGAGAGGGATGAAACTCATATAGAGTTTTCATAGAAAGTGACTTAGTGTGTTATAGAATATAACTTCATTCTATATAATGAACTTATGTTATTTAACATTCTAATGGAGTTGTTATTTTGTCTTATGTTGGTGATTGTAGGATGACTGACATGTGAGGACTTAGCCGAGTAGTAGAAGAGGAAACGCGTGATATACACGTGGTATTTGAGACACCATTGATAACAGAGCCTATAACAGCATTGGCCCCTATTGATGATGATGACGAGGAGGAGGGGATGGAGCCCCTACCCGAGGAATTTGATCCGGAGGAGTAGCCTATGTAGGAGGAGCCTATGGGGGATGAGCCTAGGGAGGATTCCGACGAGATTACTTTCGAAGAACGGATGTTAGGAGAGCATGAGGAGTAGATCCTAGAGTTGGGAGGTAGAGTGGAGGAGTTAGAGGCTGAGGCTAGAGAGAGGGAGTCCGAGTTCCAGAAGTTGAGGGAAGAAGACCACCAGAGAAAGTTAGTGATGCAAGAGTTGGAAGTGGAAATTGATCACCGCAATGAGGCAGGGATTCAGATGGGAGCTTTGTTTCACAGGGCGGTGGCTAGGAATGTAGAGCTGGCAGGGAAGTTGGAAGAAATGGAACATAGAGTGCTGAGCGAGAGGACAGAGAAGGAAGCTCTCCGAACACAGTTAAAGATGGAGGTGATGTATAGGATCCATTTTGAGGGAAAATGGTAAGAAGCCAATGATAGGGCTAGTGATTTGGAGGCCGAGGTGAGATGTAAGGAGAGGAAGATGAACCGGATGGGCTATACTGTGCGTATGGCCATGGAAAGATTGATTGATGGGGTAAACCACTACCCGGTGGAGCAGGGACATACTCGGCACACCATAAGCAGAGATATGGTGGTGCGCATTACCCAGAGGGAATACCAGAGCGCTGTGGAGCGCGGAGGGATAGATTAAGTCTAGGTGTTAGAAGTTAGTAGTTGTAGTATTTTATTATGGGATGTATAATTTGTGTTGTAACCTTAGTCTTTTGTGCAAAAGGTAAGATAGTTGTAAACCCCAAACTTTTGAATTATATTAGAGGTGTAGTATGTTGATGGATGCCCCCATCTTTTGTGATATTAGGGGATAGGTTGTGTCATTTATAGAAGTATGCTAGAGATAATAATGTAATATATGTCTGTGTAATGTAATGATCCCAACTTTTGGTATTAGTCAAGGCTGTAAATCCCGACTTTTAAGTCACAAAGGGATAGTAAATGTTAGAAGCAGTATGTGTTATAGAATGTCAAGTGTTATGAATATGAATCTAGGATGGATTAACGAAATAAGTTGGTATGAAAATATTAATTATTTATCTGAATATTGGTTAATATGGTAAACCAAAGTTTTCAAAATCTAATATTTTGAATATATGATTATTTGAATAAAAAATTTTGCGTTATATGTCGAACGAATACGATAAGGCTTAGAATATAAGTTAATAAGGAATAATTTATGATAATGCCGCCAAGACGAAAGCGAAATCAACGGATAGAAGAACCTGTCGATAAAGCTGGAGGACAACCAGACCCGATACAGAATTTTGTGAATATGGACGATCAAGCTATGCAGAACGGAATACCCGTCGTGGGGAAATGAGCTAGAAAATCGATTAGTGAACGGCAAAGACTTCAAGACAATCGGATCGCCAGGATTTAGAAGATCAACTGACTCGGTAGAAGCGTTTGTGATAGCTAGGATAACGGAGGGGCAAAAGACAGCTTTTGCCACCTATTCGATAAATGGAAAGGAGATAAAAGGAAAGATTATGTGTTAAAAGTATGGGCAGAAGGGACGTGTCTCTCCCAACTGCCCCGATCCGAGAATGTATAGTGGATGTTATTTGTGAATCAATGGAGTATAAGGTGAAAGACTGTCCGAGAAGGATAAGGGAGGCAAGAAATGCGAATAAGGGAAAAGGCAACAGGACATTGGCAACAATGAGACCAATTTCAACAAACGAAACAATAGAACCAACCACAGGAGTCTTCAGTATGATAGCTCAAGATACAGTGACAGCGAAGGATGCAACTCCAGGTATTATTCTAATCAAATTTTATTTTCTTATATATGATTTTCTTATATATATAATAAATTATCTTATAAAGAAATTTTGAAAAAGGAATTTGAGTTCTTTTAGAAATCAAATTCCGCTTAATCGAGACAGATGCTTTACGTGAATAGGTTAAAGATCGAGACGATCATTTATGATCAAGATCTACTTGTAATGATTGTATATGCTACGTACACTTGTATGTGCCAGGTTTTTAAGGCGGTGATTAGGGGACTAATCTTTATAAGGGAGGGTGAATGTAACAACCCGATATTTTCTATACAAATAAATTAGAAATTTTGCGTATAATTTTTTTTTTAAAATATGGGGAATAAGTGCCAAGATAATATGTATGTATGTATATATGTGATATATTTATTACATGAATGATTTTAAATAATTTTATTTTAGAATTATTGATTATTATAAATTATAATCTTATAATAATTATTTTATTTTATGAATTTTGTACAGATTATTAAGTTAATTATTTTAACTTAAATAATAATGTTAAGTATGACAGATAATTCTGATATGGAATCCAAACCCTAATTTTGGATTTTCATCAAGGAATGAGATTAATAATATAATATTATTTATATTTTGATTTTTCAGTGCTATAATTATATACTGTATGTATGGGGACTGACAATGGTTGGTCAGTTATGGTGTATTATGTCAAACCCTAATTTGAAACTTAATTGTGAGTTTAAGGCTGTTATATAACTGTGTTGTATGATTTTGCGATTAACTAGGTCAACCCTAATTAGCATTTATATATATTAATTTCTTGAAATCCTAATTATTAGGTATAAACCCTAATTGTGATTTGGTAACCCTAATTACCAAAAAATTATAAACCCTAATTGCTAAATTAGCAAGGATAATTATAATTATTATATTAGAACCCTAATGTCCATGTATGATTAAAACCCTAATCAAATTAAGAAAACCCTAATTATAAATTTTATAAACTAATTATATTTTATTTTTAAACCCTAAATAAACAATTTAGACAATATATATTAAAATTGTTAGACTATGATTACTTCATGGCCCAAAACAATTATGGGAGAATCCCAAAGAAATCAAATACTTAGCCCACATAATTAAGGGTATTTTAGACATTTGATTTATCTAATTTTTGCATTAAAATAAAGGTTAAATGAAGGAATTAGTGGGTTGTATATGGCTGGCCACAATTTACCTTTTAAGGCAACAAATATAGCTAATCAAGTTCCTTAAAATGGTAACTCTTACATCAAGTACATAGGTGTCAAGCTTTTATTGATTGAAAATCTACTAAGCACCCCTAATCACATAATTAGGCCACTTAAAGAGATAAGGTATACTCTTGTATCCAAGGGGCAACAAGAATCTGGAGGATAATAGCTCAATCCCAATTGCTAGACCTCTATAAATAGATTGAGAGAGAGAAATAATCATTTGTTAAGCCAATTTATGCACAACACCCATCTTAACTCTCTCAAGCTCTCACCTCCAAAAATATCAAGCATATCAGTCCCAAATCCAAGGCCCACTAACACCACAATCAAATCAAAAAGCTAGAAACAAGAATTGATCAAAGAAGGTATAAAACCCTAGCTTGAAATCTGACCCTTGATCTGTTGTTTGATGTTAAAATTTTGTGTTAAATATGTATTATATGATGTATAATGATGATCTGGATTGCTAGATGTTAGATCTATAACATCTAGAGGCTCAGATTTGTAGATCTTTAAAATCTGGAAATTTCTACTTTTGGGGTCTGACAACGAATGTCAGTGGCCACCAATCTCTCTCTGTTAAGTGTTTTTGTTGTTTAAAGCTTGTAATATGTAGTGTGATATGTGGTCTTTAATCTACAAAAAGAATCAGGCTTATATCTGGTCTAGGTTGCAAGTTATTCGTGGTCAAACCACGTTGACTGACATTGACTGGTTAAAATCTGGGCAGCCATGAACTTGGCTAGAAAGCTCTGACAGCAAGTTCATGGGCCCAGATCTTTATGTTGTTAGTTGTTTGGTTTCTGTTGTTGTACTAGATTTGTAGTATGGTATATGGACTGCAATATAAAGCTTTTAGATCAGTTATATAACATATATATTTAATGTAGTGATCGGTCAAACTAGCAAGGTCAAGCACGAAGTCGGTTTTCTGGATAACCCAGAAAACCTATGAACACTGCCTCTAACATGCCTTGACCGAGCTCTATCTTCTTGATCTGTTGATGTTATGTTGATATTTTGTGTTAGATTTCTTCATTTACATACTGGCTACACACTGCAGTTTATAGAACACAAAAATAATGCACGACCAGAGTGTAGTGGAGGCTCATAGTTTGGCCTCAATCGTTTCTTCATTTTGGGTAACCTGAAAATGATGAACAACCTCCTCGACAAACTAGTTTAGGCCCTTAGATCTCCCTTGTTATGCATGTTTTAATCATTTTTGTTGTTAGTTCTTGTAGACGTGCACTAGTACTACATATCATATATTATCCCTATACTCTGACTGACCAATTTAATTCCAAACAAACTTAGGTAGGTCATACTAGCGAAGGAATTTCCCGTCTCTCCCCTCCTAGTTCTTGTCTCACATCTCAACCAGGGATCATATCCCTAAGCTTTGATACCAACTGTGACGCCCCCAAAATAGATATACATCACCCATCTTGAGTAGCCAAATAAATGGTACAAAAATATAAAATACAACTTAATAATACAACTGTCGTGTAACATACGACAAAACATAAGCTGAGAGTTTAAACAAGAATTTTGCCTTCTATACAATATCCACTCTCAATGGAGTCCTCATTACATTTATTGTCACACTATTTAACAAAATAGTGAGGACTACTAATGCTATCATCTGGACCGTCACTCCATTCCCCGACTCGTCCCAGCTATATTCTCATTTCCTGAAGAGAATAGTGAAAGAAATGGTGAGCTCAACTAGCCCAGTAAGAAATATTATGACTAAGATAATTCAGAATAAATTATTATTAGTCTTCAACAATGTTAAACTGATAAAATACAATAGACATCAAGTTTAATCATAATGAACAAACAATCCATTAGAAGAGTCAAGTAGAGAATAAAATCTACTATCTTCTATGATTTAAAAGGTTTTTCATCACTTTTATCGCTGAGACTCAGCTTAATAAATAATCCACATCATCAAATCATCCCTGCACTACAAGCCAAGGATATTCATTAGTATCACAACCACAAATTATCCATGCACTACGGGCCAAGGATATTCGTGTATTCATCAATGGTCATGATCATGCCAACAACTGTCCATCAATGCACTACGGGCCAATGAGGATTTTTACCACATCACTGTTCTCTTCAGGAAATGAGAACGTAGCCGGGACTAGTCGGGGAACGGAGTGACGGTCCAGATGACAGTATTAGTAGTCGTCACTATTTTGTTAAATAGTGTGACAATAAATGTAATGAGGACTTATTCTGAGAGTGGATATTGTCTAGAAGACAATATTTGTATTAAAACTCACAGCTCTCTTGTTGTATATTAAAGATTGTATTTATATTTTGTACCATGTATTTGGCGACTCAGAATAGGTGATGTATACCTATTTTGGGGGCGTCACATATAATCTCATGACTAATGTAAGACCCCAACTTTTATGAATAAAGAATAATTTTTCTCGAAATATATTTTTGAATATTATGGTGTGGATTTGATATAATGTTATAGTTGTGGGTAATATTTACCAATTTTACAAAGTAAGAAAGTGGTTATATAATATTCGATTGGTCGGGGAATATTCGTTTTAACAGGGAATATTAAATGCACGACCACGATCATTAGTGGACCCCACAACAAAAGTATTGTCGTAGTAAGAAAAAACGACGTAATTATCTTTTATAAAAATAACTACGGAAGTGTTATCGTTAAAACCGTTGAACTAATCGGTAGTAAAAGTACAAAGAATACGGCGTTATTGCATAGTAGCACACCAGTATTGGTTATTGATGCTTACGTGAGAAGTCACTCGGTTATACTCAATTATTACAACGATAATTCTTTGCATCATATCTCTCGTATTATTGATTCGATTATTGTCACAAAGATCATCTACATAATATGTTATATTATTAAATCAATAATTGAGATGACAAAGTTATTCATATTATTAAATTGCAATATTTATAATGTCTAGAAGTTACATCGAGGAGAGGTTTGGTCATCTAATTGCGCGCCAATAAGGAGAAATCCTTATCGAAAAGCCCCCTCTTTCCTGGGAACGACCTGGTTGTTAAATATTGTGAGTTATAATATTAATGATAAATAATTACGTGTTGATTAAAGATGAAATTGATAGTTCCATTGTGTTGGAATTATTAGTGTTTGTGGAAATCGACATTTATTTCGAAATTAAATAATGTCTTGAAGTTATACTGACCAGTCGGGTAATTAATCGGATAAATGAGAAATTAATTACTATTAATTCACATGATTATAACTATTTGTTCACATGTGTGTACTATTGATTCATATTCTTGTACTATTAGGGGAGTTGGTGCAAGATTGATAATACTTGCATGACTAAGTTAAAAATGGAGGTATAGATGGAGGTATTATACTGTAGTTCGTATTTTCACATGATTATAACTATTGATTCACATGATTGAACTATTGATTCACATTATTTACTATCAGGGGAGGTGGTGCAAGTTTGATAATACTTGCAGGACTAAATTAAAAATGAAGAAAAAGAGGAAGGTATTATACTGTAATATTTCGAGCCCCAAAACGTGCAATTATCGAAACTATATTTTCCTATAAATAGAAGCTCATTCTTCCTTCATTTCTCATCGATTCATAAAAGCTATAGAGCAATTATTATAGAGAGAAATTATTGAGAGAAAGAAGAAGAGAAGTCTGCTACCTCACCATTCCAGTATCCAGTTTTTTCAAAGGTAAGGAGTATTATTCTTTCGTATTCATGAAGAGAGTTATTTTTTTTCAATACTCGTAATGGTTGTTATTCTATTCTTTATTATTATGTTAGAATAACCTGTCTATGCAAAGTACCGCATACATGATGAAATTCTTTTGTTATTCCATTCTTTATTATTCTGTTGGAATAACATGTCTATGCGGTCTATCGTATGCCTGGTGAATTCTGTTGTTATTCCATTCTTTATTATTCTGTTGGAATATCCTATCTGTACGGATTACGCATGACCTGGTTCCATTCTTTATTATTTTGTTGGAATATCCTTTCTGTACGGATTACGCACGCCTGGTGAATTCTTTTGTTTTTCTATTCTTTTATTATTCTATTGGAATAACCTGTCTGTGTGGATTACCGCATGCTTGGTGAATGATCCTTCATATTCATTCCTTATTAAATTGTGGAAATGATCTGTCTACGTGGATTACCGCATGGCGAACAAAAATTCATTTGCGATTTCATATATTCTATTATACTCAGTTGGTTAAAGTTTTGGCTTCTATACTCCATAAAATTAGTGGAATATCCTTGATATTTGCGCTTCATCCAGTATCTTTTCATGGAAATATTCTTCTGAGCATTCTTGAATTTTTCTCCACAAAGAAGTATCATGTTGATAATTTGGACGTTATTGATTTCTGGAAAAATTAAAATTATAAATCATTAAAATTTATCCTTGAACTTGTTTTATTGAATTATTATGTCATTGTTATCATCCTCATGCTTATATTGTGATGAAAGTCATCTTTGTCTTACGTGCATAGATGAACTTGGTATGCTTATGACCGGGATTATTCGGTATAATCATGACCGTAATGTGACGAATGATGTGTTAAAAGTCCTCATTGACCTGTAGTTCATTGATGGACAGTTGTTGGTGTGATTATCATCAAGGATTATTTGGTATAGTCATGACCATTGATGATTAAATAAATATACTTGGCCGTGATGCAGGGATGATTCGATTTTATTTATTAAGCTGAGTCTCAGCGATAAAGTTGATGAAAATTTTTTTAAATCATAAAAGATAGTAGATTTTATGCTCTACTTGACTCTTCTAATGGATTACTTATTCCGTTGCAGTTAAACTTGTTGTCAATATATTCTATCAGTTTAACATTGTTGAAGGCTAATGATTATTTATTCTGCATTATCTTAGTCATAAAATTTCTTACTGGGCTAGTTGAGCTCACCCTTTCTTTCACTGTTCTTTTCAGAAATGAGAACGAGTGGCGGGACTAGTCGGAAATGGAGTGATCATTCCGATGATAACATTAGTAGTCCTCACTATTCTGTTAAATAGTGTGACAATAAATGTAATGAGGACTCCATTGAGTGTGGATATTGTCTAGATGACAATATTCTTATTAAAACTCTTAGATTATGTTTTGTCATATTTTATACGACTGTTGTATAATTAAGTTGTATGTAAATTTTGTACCATATATTTGGCGACTCAAGATGGGTGATGTATACCTATTTTGGGGGCGTCACAACTAATATGAGATTGATAGTTCTTAATTTTAAACTATCAAATAAATTTAAGGGAGTAATATTCACACATTAAAGGAATAATAGTCTTTCGTTAAATAATTAAATTGTAAGACCCCAAATTATTATAAATAAAATTAAATTTTCTCTATTTATTATTTTGAAATAGTAAGGGTTGATTTGATTAATGTGGTTAATTATGGAAAAAATGCACAAATATTTCAAATAAGCAAGTGGTTATAAAATATTCATTGTTGTCGGGGAATATTCGTTTGGTCGTGGAATATTCTTGCTGTCGGGGAATATTCGTACGACGGCGCAGCCTTGTGTGGGCCCCATAACGGAAAGCGATTGGATGAAGAAAACGACAAGTATAAGTTGTTTATAAATAAAGGCGTAGTTGTTACCGTTAATACTGTTGGAATATCCGGTGGTTAAAATACAGTAGCACACGGTGTTGCATTAATTATTGATTTTTACATAAGAAGGCACTACTCAATAATTGTTACAGTAATTACTATTCAATATTTTATTTTATTGATTTAATAATTGCTACGTTGATATTTTATATTATTGTTGTTTCAATAATTGTCACTACACAGTATTTTTCATTATCAAATCAATAATTCATATTATTTGATTAATATTATTAGATAGCATTATTGACAATGTCTAGAAAGTTCTGTCTAAAGAGAGGTTTGGTCAACTGATTGCGCCCCAGTAAGGAGAAATCTTTATTGGAAAGCCCCCTCTTTCCTGGGAACGACCTGGTTGTCGATATTATGATTTTGTAAAATTATTTGTGAATAATTAATTATTGATTTATATGATAAGAAAAATATTCATTTTATGTGGATATAGATGGAGAAAATTTTTTAATGTGACAATTGTTGAAAATTGTTATTTTATCTTTTTCTGATAAAATAATTCATTTAAATATATTATTATATTATAATAATATAATTATGGTGATATTTTTATAATGAATGTGGGATATATGAATATATGAGAAGGAAGAGTATTTTTGTTACTAAAAATATTTAAAACATGTTTTTTCATATTTTTGGACCCCATTTCTTGACTGAAATTTGATTATAGCCTGTAAAATCGTCCGTATGTGGATTTCGGTTATTTTCTGTTTGGAATTTGGAAAAACTTTCTTTTGCAAAGTTGTCCAGAATTAAATTTCCTATAGAATGAACATAAGATTTGAATTTTTCTGATAAAGGGTTATTTATTATGAATTATTGAAGTTCCAGAATAATTGATTTTTGAAGTTTTATTTTTTTTAAGAAAAATGTTTTTGTTGTTTTTGGTACATGTGTGGCTGATGTTTTGACCAAAGAAGTGGGCGTAGGAAGTTAGAAAATTATATTAATATTATATTAAATTTTCTGCTTTGGTGTTCTAAGCATTTTCCTATAAATAGGGTGCTTAGGTTAGAATTGAAAATCACACCAGAAACTAAAGTTTCCTCTCTATATTATCGAAATATTCTTGTGAGTATTTTGATACTTTGAGTGTTGCTATACTGGTGCAAGTTTCCTTCAAAGACTATATCCAATATTCGATCAAAATCAAGTACTCTTTTTCGGGGGGGGATGTTATTTTTTTTAAAATGATATTATTTCTTCTAATATCATTATGCCAGGATATTTGTAAGATTTTTCTTGTGAAATTCTTATCTTTTAGTGTCGAGATTACTATTCACGTATACGACACTATTTACGAATACGGCACTATTCACAGAAAAATTAAATATTCGTTTTTTGTCCAAAATATCTATTATGGATACTAGCTTTGATTGTATCCATGTTTTGATCATTCTTGAATTTTACTTCACTATGATTATTTATAAAGCATTTTGAACTCAGATTATTTAAAGTACGAATCCTTAATATTATTCTTTTGTTTCACTGGATTCTTTTTCTTTAAAATTATTTTCATCATCCTCAGTCCTAAATGATGATGTTATTGAATATCTTTGGCCTGTAGTGCAAAGATGGTTGATTTTATTATGAATATCTTTGGCCCGTAGTACAAAGATGTACAGGTGTTGAGATGAACATGACCGACTGATGAATATCTTTGGTCTGTAGTGCAAAGATGAATATTTGATTCAAGATGTTTATTGATTGATGTTACAGGGATAAAATATTGATGAAAAACTTTTAAATTCATAGAAGAAAGTAGATTTCATTCTCTATGTAACTCTTCTAATGAATTATTATTTCCGCTGCGAATATTGATTTAAAACTTGTTGTCTATTTAAAACTTGTTCTCTATGTAACTTGATTTAAAACTTATTTGAGTGTTGATATTGTCTAGAAGACAATATTTGTTTTTAAACTCACAGTTTATGTGTTGTCGTATTTTGCACTACAATTGTATTAATAAAGTTGTAGTTGTTTTTGTACCATGTATTTGGCGACTCAGAATGGGTGTTGTATACCTATTTTGGGGGAGTCACATAAATAGTTTAAAATAATACTAAATTAAGACATAGTATAAACCAAACATGTTTTTTTGGTAAACAAACATTCTCATGGAGAATTGTAGCTTATTGCATATGAGCTATTCAGGGGACAATTTTAAATGGACTTATTTGTGGTGGAAATAAGACTGTAAATTAAACCAAACAGTTCGGGCTTGATTCGGGTTCGATTCGAACAAATATAAATAAGATTCGGTGCAACACTCCAATTTTACATCAAAAGATATTGGAAAAAATTTGTCTGTACTTAAGGAATTAAGTTACTACCAATAATACATTCAATCATGACCTTTTGGGTTATCCTATAGTGGGTTAAGATGATTCAAGAAAATACTAATTGGTCGGTCAGAGTATAGGGATAATATGTGATATGTTAATTAACCCTTGTTTTGTGACAGTGTTTGAAAATGGCATCCGAAAATGTTGAGATAAGCAATGAAGCACATGAGACCGTTGAGTCACCACAGATTAATACCCAGGATAATGTGCAACAGGAAGACAATAATCCTCAGGTAAATAACAACGATCAAATGATGAACGATGGGATGTTCAGAGGCTTTATGCAATTCATGTAACATCAGGCGAGGGCGGCTCCTGTCCAAAATGTAGGTGGAAACAACGACAACTTCCTGACGGTCCACCGCTAAGCGCTTCAAGGAGCCGGGACCACCGGAGTTTTTGTGAGCCAAAACCACTTAAGGCGAAGACGTGGATAAAGCAGATCAATAAGATATTTGATGTCTTGGGATGCTCCGAGGAGCAAAAGGTTCCCTTTGCCACCTTCATGTTGCGAGCATAGGCAGATTATTGGTGGGAATCTATAAAGCATACTCAACCTGCCGCACTGAAGATGTCTTGGGAGAAGTTCCAAGAACTGTTCAACGACAAGTACTTTCCTAAAAGTAGTCGTCACATGAAGGAAGTAGAGTTCATCAAGCTTGAGCAAAACAATATGACCGTGGCACAGTACGAAGCTAAGTTTGCCGAGTTGTCTCGGTTTGCATCCCACTTGGTTGATAATAAAGAAAGAATGACGCGGATGTTTCTAAGAGGTTTGAAACCCGAGATACGTCAATACTTAATTTCTCACAAACTGTGTTTGTATTCAGATGTTGTGAATAGGGCTCAGTTATTGGAGCGCGATAATGAGTCAATACAACCAAGAGAGAGCAGCCGACAAGTCGATAATACCAGTGGTAGCAGTCATCAAAGCGGTGACAACAAGCGTGCAGGGAATAAACATGCCAGAAATGGTAATCACTTTGGTGGTAATCATGGCCATGACAATAAGAGTGGACATTTCAAAAAGAGGAGATTCAACAATGATGGAAAGACATCAGCACCAGCACCTGTTGTTAAGGAAGGAGAACGACCGCCGATCGTATGTTACAAATGCGGAGGGGAGGGACATATCAGTCCAAACTGAATGATGCAGTCCAAAGCGTGTTACAATTATGGAAAAGAAGGTCACCTAACTCAATTTTGTCGTGCACCAAAGTCAAGTCCAGCTGGGATGAGGCATCAAAGGGTGTCCCAGACAAGATAAAACTGGTAGTTCAAGAGAGAGCGTTTGTTGTAACCTCCCAAAAAGCGAATAATCCAAACGAGGTGATCACGGGTAAGCTAATCATAAACTCTAGAGAAGTTTATACTTTATTTGATTCCGGTTCTACCCATTATTTTATTTCTCCTACTTGCGTTCAACGTTTAAATTTGACTTTAGAGAAATTAGACTTTAACTTATCGGTTGAAACTCCGTTGGGAGAAACCTTCATTACATCCACTGTTTATAAGTCTTATTTGATTCAAATCGGTAATCACACGTTACCTGTCGATCTTATTTCTTTGAAAATACTTGCATTTGATGTGATTTTAGGGATTGATTGATTAACTACTCATCATGCTAAAATCGATTGTTTTCGTAAGGTTGTTAGCTTTCATATTCTTAACCAACCTATTATGCGAATTCAAGCAACCAAACCACTAAAATCAATCACTGTCATATTAAGCCATAAAGCTATTCTTTTATTAAAAAACGGATGTCAAGCTTTCTTAGCCCATGTCACGGATTTAAATAAAAATACGTCAGATTTGAATGATATTTCTATTGTTAATAAATTTCCTGACGTATTCCCTGAAGAACTTCCTGTCCTTCCCCCAGAGCGTGAAATTGAATTTTGTATCGACCTTGAATCTGGTACAAAACCCATTTCAAAGCCCTATATAGAATGGCTCCTATTGAACTTCAGGAGTTAAAAATCCAACTACAAGAATTGTTAGACATCGGTTTAATTCATCCTAGTACGTCTCCTTGGGGTGCTCCTGTTCTATTCATGCAGAAGAAAGATGGAAGTATGCGACTTTGTATTGATTATCGGGAGTTAAATCATGTCACCATCAAAAATAGGTACCCGTTGCCTCGCATTGATGACCTGTTTGACCAGTTGCAAGGAGCCAAATCCTTTTCAAAGATTGATCTTCATTCCGGATATTATCAGTTGAAGATTAAAACTGATGACATTCCAAAGACTGCTTTCAGAACTCGGTACGGGCATTATGAATTCCTAGTCATATCTTTTGGATTGACTAATGCTCTTGCTGCCTTCATGGACATGATGAACCGAGTATTCAAGGAATATTTGGTTCACTTTGTGGTCGTCTTTATTGATGACATCCTCATATACTCCAAAACCTGTGACGCCCCCAAAATAGGTATACATCACCCATCTTGAGTCGCCAAATACATAGTACAAAATTCAAATACAGCTTAATTATATAACAGTCGTGTAAAATACGACAAAACATAATCTAAGAGTTTTAATAAGAATATTGTCATCTAGACAATATCCACACTCAATGGAGTCCACATTACATTTATTGTCACACTATTTAATGTAATAGTGAGGACTACTAATGCTATCATCTGATGACCGCTCCCGCTCCCCGACTAGTCCCTTGCCACGTTCTCATTTCACAAGAGAACTGTGAAAGAAAGGGTGAGCTCAACTAGCCCGAAGAAATATTATGACTAAGATAATGCGTAATAAATTATCATTAGTCTTCAACAATGTTAAACCGATAAAATACAATAGACATCAAGTTTAACTGCTGCGTTGGAATAAGCAATCCATTAGAAGAGTCAAGTAGGCATGATATCTACTATATTTCTATGTTTTAAAATGTTTTCATCAATTTTTATCGACAATAAATAAACCACATCATCGAATCATCCCTGCAATACGGGCCAAGGATATTCATTAAATCATCAATGGTCATGACTATACCGAATAATTCCTGGTCATAATAATACCAAAAATTGTCCATCAATGCACTACAGGCCACTGAGGACTTTTACCACATCATTTAGAATATTACAGGTCATGATTATACCGAATGATCCCTGGTCATAATCATGCCAAGTCCATCTATGCACGTAAGCCAAATATGACTTTCATCACAATATAAACATGAGGATGATGACAATGATATAAGCATTAATCAAACAAAAACTAGGATAAATACTAAAGACTTTAAATTTATCCAAATATTATCAATCACTTAATAAACTCATCATCTAATATTATTAATATTATAACAATATTTTAATCACTTCTTAAACTTATAAACAATTTATTTCAATTGTTTACACTTTACCAAATAATGCATTTAATCATTCAAAAATGCCATACTCATAAGATTTCATCACCAATGATCAAATCCCTCATCAAAAATCTACATATACCCTATATAGGATTCCCAAGCCATAAAATCCTATTTTTCAATTTTGTTACATCACATAACATATTTAATTCATTTACCCATAACTAGTTCATTTTCATGAAAAATACCAAATAGGTCCCAAAAATATTTCTTTTTTGGGATTTAGCAGAATATATTCCCATATTGAACATATATTTTTCTTGGAATTTTTAAAATTCATTTACTATTTTTTATATGGCCAAAACTACCGAATATTTAGACATTTATCATAAATTGTACTTTTGTCCAAAAATTCCAAAATTTACAGGGTATACTCCTGTTATATACATGTACTCCCAATAAAAATTTCACCAATTTTGGAGTTAACCACAAAGAGTTATAAGGGTTTACTTTTAAAATAGTCTTTTCCCATAAAATCCATAACTCTTAATCTATACATCCAAAAATTGCCATTTTTGGACACAATCTAGAAAACTCATCAAATTATCATTTCAAAATTTTCCAGAATTTTTGAGGGTCAGAAAAATTATGAAACTGCCCCTGGCAGAAACCCCTTTTGAATGAAAATATTATTCATATCAATACAAAGGATCATTCACCATGCATGCGGTAATCCACATAGACAGGTTATTCCAACAGAATAATAAAGAATGAAATAATATAAGAATTCACCATGCATGCGATAGACCACACAGACAGGTTATTCTCAACAGAATAATAAAGAATGGAACCAGGTCATGCGTAAACCTCACAAACAGGATATTCCAACAGAATAATAAAGAATGGAACCAGGTCATGCGTAAACCGCACAGACAGGATATTCCAACAAAATAATAAAGAATGGAATAACAACAGAATTCACCAAGCATACGATAGATCATACAGATGCATGATTATTCCAACGAATAATAAATCTGGAACCGAATCAAATGCGTAATCCGCATGAGCAGGATATTCCAACAAAATAATAAAGAATGGAATAATAGAAGAATTTCACCACATATGCAGTACTTCGCATAGACATGTTATTCCAACATAATAATAATAGCTCTCTTCATGAATACGAAAGAAATAATACCCCTTACCTTAGAAGAAACTGGATATTGGAATAGTGAGGTAGCAGACTTCTCTTCTTCTTTATCTCTATAATTTCTCTCTATAATAATTGCTCTAAAACTTTAGTAAATTGGTGAGAAATGAAGGAAGAATGAACTTCTATTTATAGGAAAATATAGTTTTGATAATTGCACGTTTTGGGGCTCAAAATATTACAATACAATACCTTCAACTTTTCTTTTATTTTTAATTTATTACTGCAAGTATTATCAAACTTGCACCACCTCCCCTAATAGTAAATAATATGAATCAATAGTTCAATCATGTGAATCAATAGTTATAATCATGTGAAAATACGAATTACAGTATTAATACCTCCATCTATACCTCCATTTTAACTTAGTTATGCAAGTATTATCAATCTTGCACCAACTCCCCTAATAGTACAAGAATGTGAATCAATAATACACACATGTGAACAAATAGTTATAATCATGTGAATTAATAGCAATTAATTGCTCATTTATTCGGTTAATTACTCGACTTATCAATATAACCCCCATACATCAATTATCATCGGAATAGATGTCGATTTCCACTAACACTAATAATCCCAACATAATGGAACTATCAAATTCATCTTTAATCAACACGAACTTATTCATCATTAATATTATAACTCACAATATTTAATAACCAGGTCGTTCCCAGGAAAGAGGGGGCTTTCCGATAAGAATTTCTCTTATTATTGGTAGCCAAGATTAGATGACCAAACCTCTCCTTGTGAACTTCTAGACATTATAAATATTGCAATTTAATAATATGAATAACTTTGTAGTCTCAATTATTGATTTAATAATATATAAAATATTATGCAGATGTTACTGTGACAATAATCGAATCAATAATATGAGAGATATGATGCAAAGAATAATCAGAGCAATAATTGAGTATAACTGAGTGACTTCTTACGTAAGCATCAATAATCAATACCATGTGCTACTATGCAACCATGCGTATTACTGTACTTTTACTACCGGGTAGTTTAACAGTTTTAACGGTAATACTTTCGTCGTTATTTTTATAAAATGATAATTCTATCATTTTCTAACTACGATAATACTTCTATTGTGGGCTCCACTAATAATTGTACCGTCGTACGGATATTCCCCGACCAAACGATTATTTTATAATAACTTGCATACTTTGCAAAATTTATAAATATTACCCACAACTATAATATTATATCAAATCCACACCATAATATTCAAAAAAAATATTTCGAGAAATTTAAATCTTTATTAATAAAATTTGGGGTCTCACAAAACCCGTGAAGACCATGAGCAACACTTGAGGCTGATACTCCAAAAGCATCGTGAAAACAAGCTATATGCCAAGTTGAAGAAATGTGAGTTCTGGCTTGAGGAAGTTGCATTCCTTGGGCACGTGATATCAAATCATGGAATATCTATTGACCCAGCGAAGATTGAAGCAATTCAAAACTGGGAGCAACCAAAGTTAGTGACCGAAGTATATAGCTTTCTCGGCTTAGCTGGTTATTATCGGAGATTCGTGGAAGGATTTTCTCGAATCGCTACTCCATTAACTCAGCTGACTAGAAAAGATACAAAGTTCGGTTGGGCGAGGAATGTGAGAAGAGTTTTAAGAACTCAAGAGAGACTCATTTCAAAGACCTGCTTACGACAATACCATCCGGCTCTTGAGGGATTTGTAGTCTCATGTGTTGCTTCGAGCAAAGGGTTAGGATGTGTTCTCATAAAACACAGGAAAGTCATAACCTTATGTCTCACGACAAACTCAAAGAATATGAGAGGAATTATCCTACTCATGATCTAGAGTTGGCGAGTCGCTTTTGCGCTTAAGATTTGGAGGCATTACACAGATGGAGAGAAGGTGGAGATTTATATGGATCATAAAAGCCTCAAATATTTCTTCACTCAAAAGGAACTCAACATTCTAAGAACGATTTATGGCTTGAGTTGTTGAAAGATTATGATCATACCATCCAATACCATCCTCGAAAAGAGCGTGGTGGTTGGCGCGTTCGAGTGAAGATCATATGCGAATGCACGAGTGCAATATTGTCAATGCAAAGGCCCATTTTGTATGACTTGGAAAGGATGGAAATAGAGTTAAAGACTCCAGGGACCCTTGTGATGATGGCGAATATACGAGTAGAACCGACTTTAATTGATAAAGTTAAAGTTGCTCAACTTACGGACCTGGAGCTGATGCGTATGAGGCAGAAAGTACAAGAAGGTGCTATTCCGGAAGCAAGAATCGATGAAGAAGGAATACTTCGAGTCAAATTCAAACTTTGTGTTCCTAACGATTCTGACTTAAAGTATAAAATCATGATGGAGGCACACAACACACCATTTGCAATCCATCTTAGGAGTACCAAAATATATCATGATCTTCGACATACATATTGGTGGAGCAATATGAAGAGGGAGATAGCGGGGTTTATCTCAAGGTGTCTAACTTGTCAACGAGTCAATGCGGAGCATGAAGTGCCAAAAGGTCCATTGTAACCACTTGAAATTCCAGAATGTAAGTGGGAGCACATTACCATAGATTTTGTTACTGGTCTTCCCAAGGTTTCTCAAGGCATAGATGCGATTTGGGTCATTGTTGATAGATTGACCAAGTCTGCTCATTTCTTATCGATACGAGAAACTTATGCACTTGAACGTCTTGCTAGTATGTACATAAATGAGATTGTAAGATTGCATGGTATGCCAGTATCCATAGTTTCTGATCGAGACCCAAGATTCACTTCAAGATTTTGGGTTAGTTTGCAAAAAGCTATGGGCACGAATTTACGATTTAGTTCGGCATATCATCCTCAAACGGATGGGCAGTTGGAAAGGACTATTCAAACTCTTGAAGATTTATTAAGACTCTATGTCCTTGACTTCAAGGGAAGTTGGGACAAGTTCTTACCATTGGTGGAGTTTTCCTACAATAATAGTTATCAAGCAAGTATTGGCATGGCTCCATTTAAGGCGTTGTATGGAAGAAAGTGTCGTTCTCCAATATGCTGGGATGAGGTGGGTGAAGCAACGTTGTTGGGACCGGATTTGGTACGTATGACTATGAAAAAGATTCAAACGATCCGACAACGTATAAAAACCTCACAAGATCGACAAAAGAGTTATGATGATCTTCATCGAAAGGACGTGGAATTCAATATTGGAGATCATGTGTTGTTATGTGTTGCTCCATGGAAAGGAGTTACGAGATTTGGAAAGAGAGGAAAACTCAATCCTTGATTCATTGGCCCATTTTAATCCTCGATCGAGTAGGAATCGTGGCCTATAGACTCGCCTTACCGCTTGAAGTATGTCTAAATGTTCATAACGTTTTTCACATATCTATATTACGTAAATATTTGAAAGACTCGAACCATATTATTGAACTAGAACCAGAAGAGATAGAGGAAGATTTATCATATGAAGAGTTACCTGTTAAAATCTTGGATAAGAAGGATCATATTCTACGCTCCAAGGTTATACCTCAAGTCAAACTTTTATGGAGAAACCACGATGTGGAAGAAATGACCTGGGAGTTAGAATCTGAGATGAAGTCAAGATATCCTCACCTCTTCGATATACCAGGTACGTACCCTAATTTCGAGGATGAAATTTCATAAGAAGGGGAGGTTGTAAGACTCCAACTTTTATGAATAAAGAATAATTTTTCCTGAAATATATTTTTGAATATTATGGTGTGGATTTGATATAATGTTATATTTGTGGGTAATATTTATAAATTTTACAAAGTAAACAAGTGGTTATATAATATTCAATTGGTCGGGGAATATTCGTTTTAACAGGGAATATTCGTACGATGACACAATCATTGGTGGACCCCACGACGGAAGTATTGTCGTAGTAAGAAAACGACAGAATTATCTTTTTATAAAATAATGGTCAAGTGTTACTTTATTAAAACTGTTGAACTAACCTAGAGTAAAAGTACAAATGAATGTATGCATGGTTACATCAGAAGACACCAGGTATTGGTTATTGATGCTTACGTGAGAAGTCACTAAGTTATACTCAATTATTACTACGCTTATTAACGCATCATATCTCTCATATTATTGATTCAATTATTGTCATAGTATCATCTGCATAATATGTTATATTATTAAATCAATAATTGAGACGACAAAGTTATTCATATTATTAAATTACAATATTTACAATGTCTAGAAGTTCTGTCAAGGAGAGGTTTGGTCATCTAATTGCGCGCCAATAAGGAGAAATCCTTATCGGAAAGCCCCCTCTTTCTTGGAAACGACTTGGTTGTTAAATATTGTGAGTTATAATATTAATGATGAATAAATACGTGTTGATTAAAGATGAAATTGATAGTTCCATTGTGTTGGAATTATTAGTGTTAGTGGAAATCGACATTTATTTCGATATTAATTAATGTCTTGAAGTTATACTGACCAGTCGGGTAATTAATAGGATAAATGAGCAATTAATCACTATAATTCATATGATTATAACTATTTGTTCACATGTGTGTAATATTGATTCATATTCTTGTTCTATTAGAGGAGTTGGTGCAAGATTGATAATACTTGCATAACTAAGTTAAAAATGGAGGTATAGATGGAGGTATTATACTGTAGTTCGTATTTTCACATGATTATAACTATTGATTCACACGATTGAACTATTGATTCACATTATTTACTATTAGGGGAGGTGGTGCATGTTTGATAATACTTGCAGGACTAAATTAAAAATGAAGAAAAAGAGGAAGGTATTATACTGTAATATTTTGAGCCCCAAAACGTACAATTATCGAAACTATATTTTCCTATAAATAGAAGCTCATTCTTCCTTCTTTTCTCACCAATTCACAAAAGCTATAGAGAAATTATTATAGAGAGAAAGAAGAAGAGAAGTCTGCTACCTCACCATTCCAGTATCCAGTTTTTTCTAAGGTCCTTCTTTCGAATTGATGAAGAGAGTTATTTTCTTTCAATACTCGTAAGGGTTGTTATTCCATTATTTATTATTATATTGGAATAACCTGTCTATGCGAAGTACCGCATACATGGTGAAATTCTTCTGTTATTCCATTCTTTATTATTTTGTTGGAATAACCTGTCTATGCAGTCTATCGCATGCCTGGTGAATTCTGTTGTTATTCCATTCTTTATTATTCTATTGGAATAACCTATCTGTGCAGATTACGCATGACCTGGTTCCATTCTTTATTATTCTGTTGAAATATCCTGTTTGTGCGGATTACGCATGACCTGGTTCCATTCTTTATTATTCTATTGGAATATCCTGTCTGTGCGGATTACGCACGCCTGGTGAATTCTTTTGTTATTCCATTTTTTATTATTTTGTTGGAATAACCTTTCTATGTGGATTACTTCATGCATGGTGAATGATCCTTCGTATTCATTCCTTTGTAAATTGTGGAAATGATCTGTCTACGTGGATTACCGCATAGCGGGCAAAAATCCATTTATGGTTTCATATATTCTATTATACTCAGTTGGTTACAGTTTTGGCTTCTATACTCCATGAAATTAGTGGAATATCCTTGATATTTGCGCTTCATCCAATATTTTTTCATGGAAATATTCTTCTGAGCATTCTTGAATTTTACTCCACAAAGAAGTATCATGTTGTCAATTTGGACATTATTGATTTCTGGATAATTTAAAATTATAAATATTTAAAATTTATCCTTGAACTTGTTTTATTGAATTATTATATCATTGTCATCATCCTCATGCTTATATTGTGATGAAAGTCATCTTTGGCTTACGTGCATAAATGGACTTGGTATGATTATGACCAGGGATTATTCGGTATAATCATGACCGTAATGTGACGAATGATGTGTTAAAAGTCCTCATTGACCTGTAGTTCTTTGATGGACAATTGTTGGTGTGATTATGACCAGGAATTATTTGGTATAGTCATGACCATTGATGATTACTTAAATATCCTTGGCCGTGATGCAAGGATGATTCGATTTTATTTATTAAGCTGAGTCTCAACGATAAAGTTGATGAAAAACTTTTTAAATCATAGAAGATAGTAGATTTTATGCTCTACTTGACTCTTCTAATGGCTTGCTTGTTCCACTGCAGTTAAACTTGTTGTCTATTATATTATATCAGTTTAACATTGTTGAAGGCTAATGATAATTTATTCTGCATTATCTTAGTCATAATATTTCTTCTTTGGGCTAGTTGAGCTCACCTTTTCTTTCACCGTATTCTCTTGAAAATGAGAACGTGGCAAGGACTAGTCGGAGAACCGGAGTGACGGTCCAGATAATAGCATTAGTAGTCCTCACAATTCTGTTAAATAGTGTGACAATAAATGTAATGAGGACTCCATTGAGTGTGGATATTGTCTAGATGACAATATTCTTATTAAAACTCTTAGATTATGTTTTGTTGTATTTTATACGACTATTGTATAATTAAGTTGTATTTGAATTTTGTACCATGTATTTGACGACTTAAGATGGGTGATGTATACCTAGTTTGGGGGCGTCACAACTAATATGCGATTGATAGTTCTTAATTTTAAAACTATCAAATAAATTTAAGGGACTAATATTCACACATTAAAGGAATAATAGTCTTTCGTTAAATAATTAAATAGTTTAAAATAATATTAAATTAAGACATAATATAAACCAAACATGTTTTTTTAGTAAACAAACATTCTCATGGAGAATTGTAGCTTACTGCATATGAGCTATTTAGGGGACAATTTTAAATGAACTCATTTGTGGTGGAAATAAGACTGTAAGTTAAACCAAACAGTTTAGGCTTGATTCGGGTTCGATTCGAACAAATATGAATAAGATTCGGTGCAACACTCCAGTTTTACAACGAAAGATATGGAAAAAATTTGTCTGTACTTAAGGAATTAAGTTACTACCAATAATACATTCAATCATGACCTTTTGGGTGATCCTGTAGTGGGTTAAGATGATTCAAGAAAATACTATTGGGCCAATTGTTTAAGTGGATGGATTTGATTTGATTCGATTAGGACTTGGAATTTGACCCGAGATTTGTTCCAGACTTAAATTCAATACATACTTGATTTATACATATTATTAGATATTCCATACATTTTCTTATAATACATATCACAAAACATGAATTTATTGAAAAAGTAAAATAAAAAGTTAGCATTGTGCCTGAAATTTGTACTGTCTATGATCCTTATGCTCTCACATTCATGAGCCATTTTGTAAAGGTTAATATACGAATAAGGACTAGTCCATCATAGTTGAATTTCTTCAGCATGAAGAAGAGGCTCTTCTACATGGGCGGATCTACCCTAGGTGCAGGGGCACCTGCCCCCACTGAATTTTTTGTGTCCTCCATGACTCCTTTCTTTTTCCACTAGTACACACCCCTATCATCACCCTCTTTTTTGTATCAGTGACTTTTTAAAGTAATGATAATTTTGTATTACTTATTTTATTCCTCTCTCCATGTGTAATATTTGACTCAAAAAATAAGTACTCTCTTCTATTTTCTTTTCTTTTTTAACTAACATCCTATAAAGTTTTTAATTTAATTGTAGAAAAAAATGAGAAGGAAATTTTTGACTCGAAATATACTCATTTTTTAAATATTTTTTTTCTAATTAAAACTCAAAAACACCACTTTTCTTAAAAAAAAATCTCTTCTATTACAAAATTGATATTATCTTTTTTTTTTTTTCATTCACTTCCTTTTGTTTTATCACCAAATTAAAACTCAAAGACAAAGACAAGGTATTAAAACTCCAAGACTATTTACTTAATTTTCTTTATCCCGTGTGGCCTTATCTAACTCTTTTGGATTTGTCACATTTGTACTATATATATATATATTAAACTTAACGACTTAAGTGTTGAGAAATTATATTGAATTTAGAAAAGTTTATATATATAGTTATAATTTTTATTCTTAACAAAAAAAAATTAAAATTTGACCCCACTAAATTTGTGTCTGGATCCGCCCCTGCTCTTCTATGGCCATTGGGACATGTTAGGGTTGAGGGTAAAAGTTTAGCAATAAATAAATGTTAATCACATTTGGAGAAATAAATAGAACAACTGAAAATGTTGGTCAATTTTTTTTTCCAACAAACTGAATAATAAATATTGTAAGGTTTAAGGTTATGAATAATTTGATGAGTCGCATGGCGAGTCCATAAATTTTTTTAAGCAGAGACGGATTTTAACTAATTTTTTTGTTGAATTTAAATAAAGAAAAATTGAACTAATCATAATAATGTTTACAAATTACAATAAATATTCATAATCCAAACTAAAAAAAGAAATTTCAAATAAAAGACATTTAGATACAATTTAGAAACTTATTTCGGTTACTTGTCATGGTTCAATTTTAATGATTCCCCAAATGCTCAAAGTCTCGAACCAAATATTTGTTTTCTATATTCAAACAAAAACTTTCAAAGCATAAACTAGTTTTGTACTTCTAAGATTTCACCAATCCTTAAAACTAAGAAAATTTTGGTACTTGTATTTATAATTAGTTTATGATTTTTTTGCCCCTTCCAAGTTTAAGTCTTCCATTAATCTGGCCACTTAAATTATTAATTTACATTATTTACTGTAAGACCCCGAATTTTATGAAATAAAAGTATTCAATTTTCTTATAATTATTATTCTATTTAGTAAATGGTTAAATTGATAAAAGGTTAAAGTTAAGGGTGATATTTGAAAATTTTGCAAAGTAAGCAAGTTGATATAAAATATTTGTTTGGTCGGGGAATATTCTTTTTGTCACGGAATATCCATACAACGACACCATCATTGGTGGACCCTACAACAAAATAACTGTCGAAGTTAGAAAACGACAAAAATAACTTTTTATAAAAATAACGACAGCCGGTGATAAAAATACAGTAATACGCGCGGTACACAGTATCACACATTATTTCACAGTATCTCTGATTATTGATGCTTACGTAAGAAGCCACTCAGTTTATTCAATTATTGCAACAGTAATTGCTGCATAGTATCTCATATTATTGATTCAATTATTGTCACAGTATCATCTGCACTATATTTTAAATTATTAAATCAATAATTGAGATGACAATGTTATTCTTATTAATATTTTCATTATTGACGATGTCTTGAAAGTTCTGTCGAGGAAAGGGGTTTGGTCACCTAATTGCGCGCCAATAGGGAATGGTCTGGTTGTTAAATATTATGAGTTATAATATTAATGATGAATAATTGTTAAAAGATTAAAAATGTGTTTATTAAAGATAAATGATTTGTGGTAAATATTTATTCAATTTTTGATATAAATATAGGGATTTGTTATGAGGCGTTTGTTGTAAGTTTGAATTAGTATTCCATAGGAAGATTTACTAATTTTATGGATCGTCGATAGTGGTTTTAATAGTAAATCAATTTGGACCATCGATGGTGGTTTTAATAGTAAACCAATCTGGACCGTCGGTGGTGGTTTTAATAGTAAATCAATTTAGACCGTCGGTTGTGGTTTTAATAGTAATTAATATGGACCATCCGTTCTAATAGTAAATCAATCTGGACCGTTCGTTAATCAGTTACTATTTAGTCCATTCTCCTATAAATAGAAGCTTAATTCTTCTTTCATTTCCACCAATCCACTGAGACTCACAAGAGAAGCTATAGAGAGGGAAACTATAGAGAGAAAGAAGAAGAGTATTCTGCTACTTTACTATTGCAGTATCCAGTCTTCTACTAAGGTAAAGACAGGTGATAAAAATTATCTTCGTCCTGGGTGCGAAGAGGAATTTAGAATCACAATTATGATTATGAGTTATTCACATAATTATGGACAAGAACTGTTGATTGATGTTACAGGGATAAAACATTATTGGTGGACTTTTAACATGGAGAAGATACTTTATGGTCTATTTGACTCTTTTAATGGATTGCTTGTTCCGCTGCCACTATGGTTGAAAAGTTTATCATCTACTATATGTTCTAAATCTCTGATTTATTACTGACGAAGGCTATTGATAATTTAATTATCTTTAGTCATGATATTCTTTACTGGGCTAGTTGTGCTCACCCTTTTGCTTCATAATTCCTTTCAGGTAATAAGAGTGTAGCCAGGTCGAGCGGGGGTAACAAGGGAATATAACGATGGTCTATAGCTGTTGAGTTTTTCCCTAAAACAGTATGGAAATAATTTTATTGAGAATTATAGATAAGTGTGCCGTATTTTATACGTCATTTTAACCGTTAATTTTGGTGAACCGAATATAGTGAGGTGAACCCAACTTTAGAATGGCGTTTTGCCACTATCATATAAGATGTCTACTGACAGATGACTTCGTGTTATCATAAGACAGGGTTGTGCCCATGCACTTGCTGATTATATCTATGAGCACTACCTATATAATCTTGGAGTTTGGTTTAAATATAATTCTCTATTAGAGACAATGGAGATAATTATATGTCAAGAGAAGACTCACCATTGGAAAGAACATGATAATAATCTTTTTCGTTTTTCTGTATGGTCTATTGGGTCAACCAAGGATAATTCTCGAGTCATATGATATCTATCATAACTTAGATGCATGGCCTCCTATGTACGAAGGTTTCCTTGAGCTTTCCAAAAGATTTTAATTTCTAAAACAGTTATTGACTGTACTTTTATGTAAAGTACCATTGTAAGGTGTTGTGGTCGAGGCACCATAAGAGTTACATATATTTGTATTAAAACACACAGCTTATGTATTGTCGTACTCTGCACGACAGTTCAACAGTTGTTTTAATTAAGTTTGTATTTGAATTCTGTAATGTGATATCTAGCAACTCATAATGGGTAGTGTGTACCTATTTTTGGGGCGTCACAAATGGTATCAGAGCTTAGGGATATAGTCTCTGACGGAGATCCACCAAAGACTAGAACTAGGAGGGGAGAGACGGGTAAATCATTCGCTAGTATGACCTACCTAAGCTTATTTGTTATTTAATTGGTTGGTCAGAATATAGGGATAATATGTAAAATGTCAATTAACCTTTGTTTTGAAGATATATTCTAGTATAATATCTGAAATACAGGAAATGAGCAATGAGAAAATCATGATACACAGGAAATAATCGGGAAGGTATAGTCTGAAAAGAAAGCAAGGTATTCTCATCTCTTCGAACTACCAGGTACGTACGTAAATTTTGAGGGTAAAATTTCATAAAGAGGGGAGATTTTAAGACCCCAAATTTTAGGTAATAAAAATATTCAATTTTCTTATAATTATTATTCTATTTAGTAAATGGTTAAATTGATAAAAATTTAATGTTAAGGGTGATATTTAAAAATTTTGCAAAGTAAGTAAGTTGATATAAAATATTCGTTTGGTCGGATAATATTCTTTTTGTCGAAAAATATCTGTACAGCGACACCATCATTGGTGGACCCCATAACGGAATAACTGTCGAAATTAGAAAATGACAGAAATAACTTTTTATAAAAATAACGACAAAAGTTTTACCGTTAACTGTTGAAATATCCGGTGATAAAAATACAGTAATATGCGTGGTTGCACAGTAACACACGGTATTGCACAGTATCTCTGATTATTGATGTTTACGTAAGAAGCCAATCAGTTTATTCAATTATTGCAACAATAATTGCTGTATAGTATCTCATATTATTGATTCAATTATTGTCACAATATCATTTGTACTATATTTTATATTATTAAATCAATAATTGAGACGACAATGTTATTCATATTATTATTTATATTATTAACGATGTCTAGAAAGTTCTGTCGAGGAAAGGGGTTTGGTAACCTAATTGCACGCCAATAGGGAGAAATTCTTATCGGAAAGCCTCCTCTTTCCTGGGAATGATCTGGTTGTTAAATATTGTGAGTTATAATATTAATGATGAATAATTATTAATAGATTAAAAATGTGTTTATTAAAGATAAATGATTTGTGATAAATATTTATTCAATTTTTGATATAAATATAGGGATATATTATGAGGCGTTTGTCGTAAGTTTGACTTAGTATTCCATGGGAAGATTTACTAATTTTATGGACCGTCGATGGTGGTTTTAATAGTAAATCAATCTGGATAGTCGATGGTGGTTTTAATAGTAAACCAATCTGGACCGTCGGTGGTGGTTTTAATAGTAAATCAATTTGGACCGTCGGTTGTGGTTTTAATAGTAATCGATATGGATCGTCCATTCTAATAGTAAATCAATCTGGACCGTTCATGAATCAGTTACTATTTTGTCTATTCTCCTATAAATAGAAGCTTAATTCTTCTTTCATTCTCACCAATTCACTGAGACTCACAAGAGAAGCTATAGAGAGGGAAACTATAAAGAGGAAGAAGAAGAGTATTCTGCTACTTTACTATTGCAGTATCCAGTCTTCTACTAAGGTAAAGACAGGTGATGAAATTTATCTTCGTCCTAGGTACGAAGAGGAATTTAGAATCACAATTATGATTATGAGTTATTCATATAATTGTGGACAAGAACTGTTGATTGATGTTACAAGGATAAAACATTGTTGGTGGACTTTTAATATGGAGAAGATAATAGACGTTATGATCTATTTGACTCTTCTAATGGATTGCTCGTTCCGCTGCCACTATGGTTGAAAAGTTTATCATCTACCATATGTTCTAAATCGTTATTTTATTATTGATGAAGGCTATTGTGACGCCCCCAAAATAGGTATACATCACCCATCTTGAGTTGCCAAATACATGGTACAAAATTCAAATACAACTTAATTATACAACAGTCGTGTAAAATACGACCCAAGATGGGTGATGTATACATATTTTGGGGGCGTCACAGTTAGTATCAAAGCTTAGGCATATGATCCCTGGCTGAGATGTGAGACAAGAACTAGGAGGGGAGAGACAGGGAATTCCTTCACTAGTATGACCTACCTAAGTTTATTTGGCATTTAATTGGTCGATCAGAGTATAGGGATAATATATTGCATGTCAATTAACCTTTTTTTGTGGCACTATTTGAAAATGGCATCCGAGAATGTTGAGATTAGCAATGGAGCACAGGAGTTTGAGTCTCCATAGATCAATAATCAGGATAATGTGCATCAAGAAGGCGACAATCCTCAGGCAAACAACAACACTGACCAGATGATGAACGATGGAATGTTCAGAGGCTTTATGAAATTCATGCAACATCAGGCAAGGGCGGCTCCTGTACAAAATACAGGTGGAAACACTGGCAACTCTCGGACGGTCACCGCTAAGCAGTTTAAGGAACTGGGACCACCGAAGTTTTTTGGAGAACCAAAACCACTTAAGGCAGACACGTGGATAAAGCAGATCTGCAAGATATTTGATGTCTTGGGATGCTCCGAGGAGCAAAAGGTTCCCTTTGCCACCTTCATGTTGCGCGAGAGGCGGATTCTTGGTGGGAATCAGTAAAACGTACTCAACCTGCCACACCGAAGATGACTTGGGAGAAGTTCCAAGAATTATTCAACGACAAGTACTTTCCCGAAAGTATTCGTCACATGAAAGAGGTAGAGTTCATCAAGCTGGAGCAAAATAACATGATTGTGTTGCAGTACGAGGCTAAGTTTACCGAGTTGTCCCGGTTCGCATCCCACTTGGTTGATAATGAGGAGAGAGAATGATGCGAATGTTTCTAAGAGGTTGAAAACCCGAGATACGTCAATATCTTATCTCTCATAAACTGTGTTCGTATTCAGATGTTGTTAATAGGGCTCAGTTATTGGAGCACGATAATGAGTCAACCCAACCAAAAGAGAACAGCCGGCAAAATGATAATACTAGTAATAGCAGTCATCGAAGCGGTGATAATAAGCGTGGAGGGAATCAACATGCCAGAAATGGTAACCACTTCGGTGGTAATCATGGCCAAAACAATAAGAATGGAAATTTCAAGAAGAGGAGATTCAACAATGATGGAAAGACGTCAGCACCAGCACTCGTTGTTAAGGAAGGAGAACGACCACCTATCATATGCTTCAAATGCAGAGGGGAGGGACACATCAGTCCAAACTGCGTGATGCCGTCCAAAGCATGTTATAATTATGGAAGAGAAGGTCACCTAGCCCGATTTTTTCATTCACCGAAGACAAGTTCAGCTAGGATGGAGGCACCAAAGGACGTCCCAGAAAATTCAAAGCCAGTAGTATAAGGGAGAGCGTTTATCGTGACCTCCCAGAAAGCAAGGAACCCGAACGAGGTCATCACGGGTAAGCTTATCATAAACTCTAGCGAAGCTTATACCTTATTTGATACCCGTTCTACCCATTCTTTTATTTCTCCTACTTGCGTTCAACGTTTAAATTTGACTCCGAAAAAATTAGACTTTGACTTATCTGTTGAAACTCCATTGGGAGAAACCTTCATTATATCCACTATTTATAAGTCTTGTTTGGTTCAAATCGGTACCCTCACATTACCTGTCGATCTTATTTCATTAAAAATACTTGCATTTGACGTAATTCTAGGGATTGATTGGTTAACTACCAAAAATTAATTGTTTTCGTAAAGTTGTTAGCTTTCATATTCCTAACCAACCTATTATGCGAATTCAATTAACCAAACCATTAAAATAAATCATTGTCATCTCAAGCCATAAAGTTATTCGTTTATTAAAAAATGGATGTCAAGCTTTCTTAGCTCATGTCACGGATCTAAATAAAAATACGTCAGTTTTGAATGATATTTTTATTGTTAATAAATTTCCTGACGTATTCCCTGAAGAACTTCCTGGCCTACCCCCAGAACGTGAAATTGAATTTGTATCGACCTTGAACCCGGTACAAAACCCATTTCCAAAGCCCCATATCGAATGGCTCCTATTGAACTTCAGGAGTTAAAGACCCAACTGCAGGAATTGTTAGACATCGGTTTCATTCTTCGTAGTACGTCTCCTTGGGGTGCTCCTATTCTATTCGTGAAGAAGAAAGATGGGAGTATGCTACTTTGTATTGATTATCGGGAGTTGAACCATGTCACTATCAAAAATAGATATCCATTGCCTCGTATTGATGACCTGTTTGACCAGTCGCAAGGCGCCAAATTTTTTTCAAAGATTGATCTTCGTTCCGGATATCACCAATTGAAGATTAGAACCGATGACATTCCAAAGACGGCTTTCAGAAGTGGGTACGAGCATTATGAATTCCTAGTCATGTCTTTTGGATTGACTAATGCTCCTGCTGCCTTCATGGATATGATGAACCGAGTATTCAAGGAATATTTGGATCACTTTGTGGTCGTCTTTATTGATGACATCCTTATTTATTCCAAAAGCCGTGAAGATCATGAACAACATTTGAGGCTGATACTTCAAAAGCTTCGTGAATATAAGCTTTATGCCAAGTTGAAGAAATGTGAGTTCTGGCTTGAGGAAGTAGCATTCCTTGGGCATGTGGTATCAAGTCATGGAATATCTGTTGACCCAGCAAAGATTGACGCTATTCAAAGCTGGGAGCAACCTAAATCAGCAACCGAAGTACTTAGCTTTCTCGGCTTAGCTGGTTATTATCGGAGATTCGTAGAAGGGTTTTCTCGAATTGCTACTCCCTTAACTTAGTTGACTCGGAAAGATACAAAATTTGGTTGGAACGAGGAATGTGAGAAGATATTTCAAGAACTCAAGAAAAGACTCATTTCAGCACCTGTTCTGACAATACCATCTGGCTCGAAGGGATTTGTCATCTACAGTGATGCTTCAGGCAAAGGGTTAGGATGTGTTCTCATGCAACATGGGAAAGTCATAGCCTATGCCTCTCGAAAACTCAAAGAATATGAGAGGAATTATCCTACTCATGATCTAGAGTTGGCAGCTGTTGTCTTCACACTTAAAATTTGGAGGCATTACATGTATGGGGAGAAAGTGGAGATCTTTACGGATCATAAAAGCCTCAAATATTTCTTCACTCAAAAGGAACTCAACATGCGACAGCGACGTTAGCTTAAACAATTGAAAGATTATGATCATACCATCCAATACCATCCTGGAAAAGCAAACATGGTAGCTGACACATTAAGTAGAAGATCATATGCGGGTATGAGTGCGATATTGTCAACGTAGAGGCCCATTTTGTATGACTTGCAAAGGATGGAGATAGAGATAAAGACTCCAGGGACCCACGTGATGATGGCGAATATACGAGTAGGACCGACTTTAATCGATAAAGTTAAAGCTGCTCAAGCTACAGACCTGGAGCTGATGCATATGAGGAAGAAAGTAATGAGGACTCAATTGAGTGTGGATATTGTCTAGATGACAATATTTGTATTAAAACTCACAGCATATGTTTTGTCGTATTTTTACACGACTGTTGTATAATTAAGTTGTATTTGTAATCTGTACCATGTATCTGGCGACCCAAGATGGGTGATGTATACCTATTTTGGGGGCGTCACATAGTACCTCCATCTATACCTCCATTTTTAACTTTGTCATGCAAGTATTATCAATCTTGCACCAACTCCCCTAATAGTACAAGAATGTGATTCAATAGTACATACATGTGAACAAATAGTTTTATAAGCATGTGAATTAGTAGCAATTAATTTCTCATTTATCCGATTAATTACCCGATTTATCAATATAACCCCCAAACATCGGGTTAAATACACTTTTCCCCACTCTACTCGACCTCGGTTTACAAATGCATCACTGGACTGAATTTTTTTATGGTCAACTCATTGAACTATAACTTTTTAACAAAAATTAAAATTTTTGTCTAAAAATGTTAAAAGTTAACGGAAAGTCTACATGTCACAACATGGCAACGCGTACGTGTAATATAAGTGCCACCGTGGATTTTTTTAATAATAATAACAAAATAACTTTAGTTTAAATTTTTTGGTTATCAATCTTGAATTAATGAATTTATATTATCTTTTTAATTTTTAAATATTTTAAATTAACTTTAAAAAAACAAATTATCTAATATAATTCTTCATCTTTTTCACCACAAATCCAAATTTAAATTCATCATTTTCTTCACCACAAATCTAAATCTAATTCATTATCTTTTTCACCACAATTAAATCCAAATCAAAATCTAATTCATCATCTTTGTCACTTTCATCATCTTCTTCATCACAAATCCAAATCTAATTCATCATAGTAGTATGAACTAGCCAGATCTGTAGTCGAAATCAAACCAACATAGTAGTCGAAATCAAATCTAAAATAATTTGAAATCAAAAATCTGAAACTCATCAAAACCAAAGCAACAAAGTTCTAAAACTTTAACAACCCAGATCTGTAGTCGAAAGTCTCCGAAATCCAAATCTAATTTATCATCTTCTTTACCACAAATCCAACAACCCAGATCTAAAGAAACCTTAGTTCAGATATGAAAAAAAATAAAAAACAGAGCACTATATCTCCAAAATTCATTTTTTCGATTTGCTATTTTTTCGAGAATAATAACAGAGAAGGTGTAGGGTTGAAATCGAAAGAAATGTCACTGCTATTTTTCTGATTTGAACTTCTAATTTCTTGAAATGCATTAATTCGTTCTATAATTCTGCAGCTTCTTAAAATCTCTGATCTCTTGAACTTCTGATCTCTTAAAATCTCTGATTTCTTGAACTTCTGTCACTTTTATTAATTCGTTCTAGAGAATTGTTCTGCTTTTCTCAACAATCGTTCTGCTTTTTCTAGTTATAATAATAATAATAATAATAATAATAATAATAATAATAATAATAATAATAATAATAATAATAATAATAATCCATCCATTTCAAAATATTAGATAATTTAATATTTTTAAAATATTTAAAAATTAAAAAATATGAATTCATTAATTTTATATAAATACATTTGAAAAAAATTATACATTTATATATTTTATTATTAATTAATATATTTTATTATTACCTAATTTAATTAATATATTTTATTATTAATTTGTTTAATTTATTTAATTATTTTATATCTATTAATTTGATTTATATTTGGTTTAACTATTTATTATAAAATTCAAAGATAATTTATTTTAATTTTACATTTTAATTTTTTTAATTAATGAAAATTGTGATTTTAAGGAAAATTAATGTATACAAATTATTAATTAATAACAAAATATATTAATTAATAATAAAATATATTAATGTATAATGTTTACAAATGTATTTATATAAAATTAATGAATTCATATTTTTTATAAGTTTTAAATATTTTAGGTTCACTTTAAAAATATAAAATTATCTAATATTTTGAAATGGAGGATTATTATTATTATTATTATTATTATTATTATTATATTAACTTTTAAATTTAATTTTTTTAGCAATATATATATATATATCACAATTAAGTTATTAATTTTTTGTATTTTATAATTGTGAAGTTAAAGATTTTATTTGGTTGCTTTTTTTCCTCTTGTTTTATTTGGTTAACTTGTCTTAATTGTTGGCTTTTTTGTATTTTATTTAGTTTTTTCACCATGACATGCCACGTGGACATATGTATATGACATATACAAGGTCTATCTGCCATGTGTACTCAATCCTTTTAAAAGTCAAACAAGTTAACAGAATTTGTAACGGTTTGTAAACAAATTGTAGTTCAGTGAGTCGAATAAAAAAAATTCAGTCCAATGATGCATTTGTAAATCGAGGTTGAGTAGAGTGGGTAAAAGTGTATTTAACCCCCCAGACATCAATTATCATCGGAATAGATGTCGATTTTCACTAACACTAATAATTCCAACACAATGGAACTATCAATTTCATCTTTAATTAACACGAACTTATTCATCATTAATATTATAATTCACAATATTTAACAACAAGGTCGTTCCCAGGAAAGAGGGGGCTTTTCGATAAGAATTTCTCCTTATTGGCGCACAATTAGATGATCAAACCTCTCCTTGACAAAACTTCTAGACATTGTAAATATTATAATTTTATAATATGAATAACTTTGTCGTCTCAGTTATTGATTTAATAATATAACATATTATGCAGATGATACTGTGATAATAATTGAATCAATAATATGAGAGATATGATGCATCAATTCTTCGTAGCAATAATTGAGTATAAGCGGGTGACTTCTTACGTAAGCATCAATAATCAATACTGAATGTATTCTACTATGCAACCACAGCGTATTCTTTGTACTTTTTATTAAAGGTAGTTCAGCAGCTTTTAACGGTAACACTTTCGCCGCTATTTTTATAAAAAGACAATTATGTCGTTTTCTAACTACGACAATACTTCCGTTATGGGGTCCACCAATGATTGTGTCGTCGTACAGATATTTTCGACAAAAAGAATATTCCCCGACCAATCGAATATTATATAACAACTTGCTTGCTTTGAAAAATTTATAAATATTACCCACAACTATAACATTATATCAAATCCACACCATAATATTCAAAAAAAAAAAATCAAGAAATTTAAATCTTTATTCATAAAATTTGGGATTTCACAATCTCCCCTCCTTATGAAATTTCGCCCTCGAAATTTACGTACGTACCTGGTATGCCGAAGATGTGAGACCCCAAATTTTATGAATAAATATTTAAATTTCTCGAAATATTTTTTTGAATATTATGGTGTGGATTTTATATAATAGTTGTGGGTAATATTTATAAATTTTGCAAAAACGCAAGTTGTTATATAATATTCGATTGATGGGAATATTCATTTTAACAGGAATATTCGTATAACGGCACAATTATTAGTGGACCCTACAACGAATTATTGTCGATTGAAAAATGACAAAATATTTTATGAAAATAATTGGCGGAAGTTTTTACCGTTAATCGCTGAAAAACCCGATGCTAAAAAAGTAAGAATACGCTGTGGTCGCATAAGTAGCATATACACGATTGATTATTGATGCTTACGTGAGAAGTTACTCAGATTTTGTTCAATTATTGCTACAATAATTGTTGCATTGTATTTTACGTTATTTGATTCAATTATTATCGATATTTTATATATTATTAAATCAATAATTGAGACGACAAAGTTATTCATATTATTATTTGCAATATTGACGATGTCTAGATGTTCTTCCAAGGAGAGGTTTGGTCACCTAATTGCACGTCAATAGAGAGAAATCCTTATTGGAAAGCCCCCTCTTTCCTGGGAATGACCTGATCGATTAATATTGTGAATTATAATAAAGGTGATAAGTTTTGTTTTATTATTATTATAAATGTAATAAAACAGAAAACTTTTTATATAAAATAGAAATTTTTTTATAAAGTTTTGTTTTATTTTATTATAAATAGAATATATTATATTTTATTATGCATAGTGTTTGTATAGTGTTGGAATATTATTCTCTGCATTATTTATTATTACATTTGGAATATCACATGCGTGCGTTTCTGGCATGACATGGTTCTCATTATTTATTATTACATTGGAATATCACATGCGTGCGTTTATGCATGACCTAGTTCCGTTATTTATTATTACATTGGAATATCCATGCATGCGTGCGTTTACGCATGACTGTTCCGTTTATTTATTATTACGCTGGAATAACTCATGCATGGCGGTCTATCGCATGCCTGGTGATTTTTTTTATTATTCCATTCTTTATTACACTCAGTTGGTTAAAGTTTTGGCTTTTATACTCCATGAAATTAGTGGAATATCCTTGATATTTGCGCTTCATCCAGTATCTTTTCATGGAAATATTCTTCTGAGCATTCTTGAGTTTTACCCCACAAAGCAGTATCATGTTGACAATTTGGATGTTATTGGTTCCTGGATAAATTAATTCTTGAACTTGTTTTATTAAATTCTTATATCATTGTCATCATCCTCATGTTTATATTATGTTGAAAGTCATCTGTGGCCTATAGTGCATAGATGGACTTGGTATGATTATGACCAGGGATTATTCGGTATAATCATTGTGACGCCCCCAAAATAGGTATACATCACCTATTCTGAGTCGCCAAATACATGGTACAGAATACAAATACAACCTTAATTATACAACCGTCGTGTAATATACGACAAAACATAATCTAAGAGTTTTAATAAGAATATTGTCATCTAGACAATATCCACACTCAATGGAGTCCTCATTATATTTATTGTCACACTATTTAACAGAATAGTGAGGACTACTAATGCTATCATCTGGACCATCACTCCGTTCCCCGACTAGTCCCGGCTACGTTCTCATTTCCTGAAGAGACAGTGAAAGAAATGGTGTCAACTAGCCCAGTAAGAAATATTATGACTAAGATAATGCAGAATAAATTATCATTAGTCTTCAACAATGTTAAACTGATAAAATACAATAGACATCAAGTTTAATTGCAGCGGAACAAACAATCTATTAAAAGAGTCAAGTAGAGAATAAAATCTACTAACTTCTATGATTTAAAAGGTTTTTCATCACTTTTATCGTTGGGACTCAACTTAATATATAATCCACATCATCCCTGCACTACGGCCATGTATATTCATTAGTATCATAACCACAAATTATCCATGCACTACGGGCCAAGGATATTCGTGTATTCATCAATGGTCATGATAATGCCATAAAAAAAATTCATCTTTGCACCCTTGGCCGAAAAGAATCCATAGCCATAATTATACCAAAACTGTCCATTAATGCACTACGGGCCAATGAGGACTTTTTTCACATCATTTATAACATTACGGTCATGATTATACCGAATAATCCCTGGTCATAATCATACCAAGTCCATCTATGCACTACAGGCCACAGATGACTTTCAACATAATATAAGTATGAGGATGATGAAAATTCAATAAAACAAGTTCAAGAATAAATTTTAAAGATTTATAAGTTAATTTATTCTGAACTCAATAACGTCCAAATTATCAACATGATACTGCTTTGTGGAGTAAAATTTAAGAATGTTCAGAAGAATATTTCCATGAAAAGATACTGGATGAAGCGCAAATATCCAGGATATTCTACTAATTTCATGGAGTATAGAAGCCAAAACTTTAACCAACTGAGTATAATAGAATATATGAAACTGCAAATGGATTTTCGCCCGCCATACGGTAATCCACTTATACAGATCATTTCCACAATTTAATAAGGAATGAATACAAAGGATCATTCACCATGCATGTGGTAATCCACATGATAAAGTTATTCCAACGAAATAATAAAGAATGGAATAACGAAGGATTCACCACGCGTGCGATAGATCGCGTAAACAAAAGTTATTCCCAATGTAATAATAAAGAATGGAAATAGGTCATGCGTAACGCATTGCAGACGGATATTCCGATAGAATAATAAATAATGGAACGGTCATGCGTAACGCATTGACATAAGACATTCCGAGCGAATAATAATAAAGAATGGAACTGTGTCAAAGTGAAATTAAGATCGATGTGGATATTATTCAACGAATAATAAAAATGAAATAATAGAAGAATTTCACCATGTATGCGGTACTTAAGATAGACAAAGTTATTCAACATAATGATAAAGAATGGAATAACGTAAGAATTTCACCATGTATGCGGTATCTTGACATGATGAGTTATTCCAACATAATGATAAAGAATGGAATAATGAAAGAATTTCACCATGTATGTGGTATTGGATAGACAAAGTTATTCCAATATAATGATAAAGAATGGAATAACGGAAGAATTTCACCAAGTATAGGGTAGCCCGCGTATACAGGTTATTCCAACAGAATAATAAAGAATGGAATAACAAAAGTTCTCTTCATGAATTCGAAAGAAATAATATCCCTTACGAGTACAACAAATAATATCCCTTACCTTAGAAGAAACTGGATATATGAGTATTGAAGTAGCAGAATACTTTTCTTCTTTCTCTCTATAGTTTCTCTCTCTAAAGTTTCAGTGAATTCGTAAGAAATAATGAAGGAATGAGCTTCTATTTATAGGAGAATGGACTGAATAATAACTAATTCATGAACGGTCCAGATTGATTTACTTTTAAGCAGACAAATCCATATTGATTTACTATAAAAAGATTAATAAAATATTCTAATAAAACAAAATTTTTAAATAAAATATAATATATTCTATTTATAATCTAATAAAATGAATAACTTTATTACATTTTATATAAAAAGATTTGACTATGCAAAACACTATGTAAGCACTATGCAAACATTTATGCATAATAGAATATTATATATTCTATTTATAGTCGAATAAAATAAATAACTTTATAAAAGTATTATTTTTTATATAAAAGATTTTACTACTATGCAAACACTATGCAGGCTCTATGCAAACACTATGCATAATAAAATATAATATATTCTATTTATAATCAAATAAAACAAAACTTTATAGAAAGTTTTTTGTTTTATATAAAAAGTTTTCTGTTTTATTACATTTATAATAATAATAAAACAAAACTTATCACCTTTATTATAATTCACAATATTAATCGACTAGGTCATTCCCATAAAAGAGGGGGCTTTCCAATAAGGATTTCTCCCTATTGGCGCGCAATTAGGTGACCAAACCTCTCATTGGCAGAACTTCTAGACATCGTTAATATTGCAAATAATAATATTAATAACTTTGTTATCTCAATTATTGATTTAATAATATATAAAATATCGTCAATAGTTGAATCAAATAACGTGAGATACTATGCAACAATTACTGTAGCAATAATTGAACAAAACTGAGTGACTTTTCACGTAAACATCAATAATCAATACCGTGTGCTACTATGCAACCACGCGTATTGCTGTACTTTTACAACCGGGTAGTTCAACAGTATTAACGGTAAAACTTCCGCCGTTATTTTTATAAAAATATTTTTGTCGTTTTCTCAATCCGACATTAATTTCATTGTGGGGTCCACCAATGATTGTGCTGTTGTACGAATATTCTCTGTTAAAACGAATATTCCCGACCAATCGAATATTATTTATAAATATTACCCACAACTATAATATTATATCAAATCCACACCATAATATTCAAAAAAATATTTCGAGAAATTTAAATCTTTATTCATAAAATTTGGGGTCTCACAATCATGACCGTAATATTACAAATGATGTGGAAAAAGTCCTCATTGGCCCGTAGTGCATTAATGGACAGTTTTTGTATGATTGTGGCTATGGATTGAAGGACCCCAACTTATTTTAAATGAAAGTAAATTTCCTCTATTTATTATTTTGAAATAGTAAGGGTTGATTTGATTAATGTGGTTAGTTATGGGTAAAATGCGCAAATATTTTAAATAAGCAAGTGGTTATAAAATATTCATTGTTATCGGGGAATATTAGTTTGGTCGTGGAATATTCTTCTTTGTCGTGGAATATTAAATGCACGACTACAATGTACCTTGTGTGGGTCCCATAACGAAAGCGATTGGATGAAAAAAACGACAAGTATAAGTTGTTTATAAATAACGGCGTAGTTATTACTGCAGATTATCTTTGAAATACTCGATGGTTAAAATCTGATAAGAAGATTACCAGTATTGCACCAATTATTGATTCTTACGTGAAAGGCACTACTCAATAATTATTACGATAATTCTTGCTCAATATTTTATTCTATTAATTCAATAATTGCTACGTTGATATTTTATATTATTGTTATTTCAATAATTGTCACTACACAGTATTTTTCATTATCAGATCAATAATTCATATTATTTGAATAATATTATTAGATAACATTATTGGCAATGTCTAGAAAGTTCTGTCTAAGGAGAGGTTTGGTCACCTAATTGCGCGCCAGTAAGGAGAAATCCTTATTAGAAAGCCCCCTTTTTCCTGGGAACGACCTGGTTGTCAGTATTGTGATTCTGGAATATTATTTATGAATAATTAATTAGTGATTATTATGATAAGGAAAATATTCATTTTATGTGGATATAGATGGAGATAATTTTAAAGTGACAATTATTGAAAAATTGATATTTTATCTTTTTTGATAAAATAATTCATATAAATATATTATTATATTTTAATAATATAATAATGGTGATATTTTACAATGAATGTGTGATATATGAATAAATGAGGAAGAGTATTTTTGTTACAAAAATTTATTAAAACATGTTTGTGGGCCCATTTCTTGACCGAAATTTGATTATAGCTTGTAAAATCGCCCGTTTGTGAATTTCGGTCAATTTTTACTTGGAATTTGGAAAAACTTAAACTTACAAAGTTGTAGAGAATAGAATTTCCTATGGAAAGGACATAAGATTCGAATTTTTCTGATAAAAGGGCTATTTATTATGAATTATTGAAGTTCTGAAGTTCTAGAATAATTGATTTTTGGAAGTTTTAATTGTTTTATTTAAGAAAAACGTTTTTGTTATGATTAGTGGGTTGTTAAACATGTTGAAATCTGGATTCAAAGGTTGGCGTAGAAAATTATAATAAATATTATTATTTTATTAAATTTTCCGCTTTGGTGTTTTAAGCATTTTCTTATAAATAGGGTGCTTAGGTTAGAATTGAAAATCACACCAGAAACAAGTTTTCTCTCTCTTTCTCTCTCTCTATATTATCGAGCATATTCTTGTGAGTATTTTGATATTTTGAGTGTTGCTATACGGTGAAAGTTTCCTTCAGCACTATATCCATTATTCCAGTCAGAAGTACTGTCTTTTCGAGGTAAGGGATGTTATTTTTTTTATAAATGATATTATTTCTTTCAATATCATTATCTTAGAAATGTTGGTAAGATTTTTCTTGTGAAATTCTTGTCTTTTAGTGTCGAGATTACTATTCACGTGTACTTGTACTTATTCACGATATCGACACTATTATTCATGAATACGACACTATTCACAGAAAAATTAAATTTTTATTTTTTGTCCAAAATATCTATTATGGATACTAGCTTTTATTGTATCCATGTTTTGATCATTCTTGAATTTTACTTCACTATGGTTATTTATGAAGTATTTTTGAACTTGGATCATTTAAAGTAATGTAATCCTTATTATTTGTTCTTTTGTTTCACTGGATTCGTTTTCTTTAAAATATTTTTCATTATCCCCAGTCCTAAATGATGATATTACTGAATATCTTTGGCCTGTAGTGCAAAGATGGTTGATTTTCTTATGAATATCTTTGGCCCGTAGTGCAAAGATGTACAGGTGTTGAGATGAACATGACCAACTAATGAATATCTTTGGTCTGTAGTGCAAAGATGAATATTTGATTCAAGATGTGTATTGATTGATGTTACAGGGATAAAATATTGATGATAAAATTTAAATTCATAGAAGAAAGTAGATTTCATTCTCTACGTAACTCTTCTAATGAATTATTATTTTCGCTGCGAATATTGATTTAAAACTTGTTGTCTATTGTATTCTATCAGATTTTTCCCTATTGAGGACTAACGATAATTTGTACTATGTTATCTTAGTCATAATATTCTTTACTGGGCTAGTTGAGCTCACCCTTTTCCTTTTTGTTCCATTTTTCTTCTCAGGAGGCGAGAATGTAGCGAGTACTAGTCGGGGTATGGAATGAAGGTTCCAGAAAGTCGTTTTAGCAGTCCTCACTATTTTATAAAATAGTGTATTAATGAGAACTTATTTGAGTGTTCATATTGTCTAGAAGACAATATTTGTTTTTAAACTCAAAGTTTATGTGTTGTCATATTTTGCACGACAATTTTATTAATAAAGTAGTAGTTGTTTCTGTACCATGTATTTGGCGACTCAGAATGGGTGTTGTATACCTATTTTGGGGGCATCACAGTTGGTATCAAAGCTTAGGGATATGATCTCTGGCGGAGATCGGGGAATAGAACTAGGAGGGGAGAGACGAGTAAATCCTTCGCTAGTGTGTCCTACCTAAGCTTATTTGTTGGTTGGTCAGAATATAGGGATATTATGTGATTGTTAATTTCTTTAATTAACCCTTGTTTAATGGAAGTATTTGAGAATGGCAACCGAGAATGTTAACAGTGGAGTAAATGAGACCGTGGAGACACCTTTACCCACAAATGAGGAAAACGTGCAACAGGCCGGCAATGTTCCTCCTGTAAACAACACCACTGAACAGACGATGAACGACGGGATGTTTAGAAGCTTTTTACAGTTCATGCAAAATCAGACGAGGGAGACTCGTGTACAAAATACAGGTGGAAATGATAAACTGATACAATATAACAAACATCAAGTTTAACTGCAGCGGAACAAACAATCCATTAAAAGAGTCAAGTAGAGAATAAAATCTACTATCTTTTATGATTTAAAAGGTTTTTTTATCACTTTTATCGCTGAGACTCAGCTTAATAAATAATCCACATCATCGAATCACCCCTGCACTATGGCCAAGGATATTCTTTAGTATCACGACCATAAATTATCCATGCACTACGGGCCAATGACATTCGTGTATTCATCAATGGTCATGATCATGCCAACATTTGTCCATCAATGCACTACGGGCCAATGAGGACTTTTATCACATCATTTGTAACATTACGGTCATGATTACACCGAATAATCCCTGATCATAATCATACCAAGTCCATCTATGCACTACAGGCCACAGATGACTTTCAAAAAATATAAACATGAGGATGATGACAATGATATAAGAATTCAATAAAACAAGTTCACGAATTAATTTGTCTAGGAACTAATAACGTCTAAATTGTCAACATGATACTTCTTTGTAGAGTAAAATTCAAGAATGCTCAGAAGAATATTTCCATGAAAAGATACTGGATGAAGCCCAAATATCAAGGATATTCCACTAATTTCATGGAGTATAGAAGTCAAAACTTTAACCAACTGAGTATAATAAAGAATGGAATAACAAATGAAATCACCATGCATGCGATACTTCGCATGAGGCAAAAGTTATTCAACAAAATAATAAGTAATGGAACCGGTCGGTAAATTACACTTGAAGCGGGATGTTCCAAATGAATAATAAAGAATAGAATAACAATGAAATCACCATGCATGCGATTGCTTGAGAGAAGTTATTCAACGAGAATAATAAGTAACGGAACCGTGTGCGGCGTAAAAACGCATGCAGACGGATGTTCAAATGAATAATAAAGATGAAACCAGTCCCACATAAAATGCACAGACGAGGATGTTCCAATGAGAATAATAAAGACTTAACCAGTCCAGACGTAAAATGCATGATGTGGATATTCCAAATGAGAATAATAAAGAATGGAATAATAGAAGAATTTCACCATGTATTCGGTGATTTCCGGATGAGCGAAGTTATTCCAATGTAATAATAAAGAATGGAATAATGAAGTTCTCTTCATGAAGACGAAAGAAAGAAATAATACCCCTTACCTTTGAAAGAAACTGGATATAGGAGTAGTGAGGTAGAAGGCTTCTCTTCTTCTATAGATTTTCTCTCTACAATTTCTCTCTATAATAATGGCTGTCTAGCTTTTGTGAATTGGTGAGAAATGAAGGAAGAATGAACTTCTATTTATAGAAAAATATAGTTTCAATAATTGCACATTTTGGGGCTCAAAAAATTACAGTACAATACCTCCAACTTTTCCTTTATTTTTAATTTAGTCATGCAATTATTATCAAACTTGCACCACCTCCCCTAATAGTAAATAATGTGATTTAATAGTAAATCATGTGAATCAATAGTTCTAGACATTTGAAAATATGAATTACAGTATAGTACCTCCATCTATACCTCCATTTTTAACTTAGTCATGCAAGTATTATCAATCTTGCACTAACTCCCCTAATAGTAACAAGAATGTGAAACAATAGTATACACATGTGAACAAATAGTTATAATCATGTGAAATAATAGCAATCAATTGCTCATTTATCCGGTTAAATACCCGATTGGTCAATATAACCTCCAGACATCAATTATTATCGAAATAAATGTCAATTTTCACTAACACAAATAATTCCAACACAATGAAACCATTTTTATCAAAAATATAAATTTAAAAATTTTAAAGTTTGACTTTTCCCGAAAAAGTCAACTATTGACTTTTTGACCAAATAGTGAATACCGGAAAATTTAGTGTTTATAGACTATTTTACTAATTTCATCGTTTTAGGACTCAAATATCACGTCCAAGGTCTCCAAATTCAACTCAATAATACAACTTTAATTTTAATAACATTCATCATTAATATTATAACTCATAATATTTATCAACCAAAGTCGTTCCTGGAAAGAGGGACTTTCCAATAAGGATTTCTCCCTATTGACGCGCAATTAGGTGACCAAACCTCTCCTTGATAGAACTTCTAGACATTGTAAATATTACAATTTAATAATATGAATAACTTTGTCGTCTCAATTATTGATTTAATAAAATAACATATTATGCGTATGATAATCTTGTGACAATAATCGAATCAATAATATGAGAGATATGATCACGAAAGAATTCTTTGTAGCAATAATTGAGTATAAGCGAGTGACTTCTTACGTAAGCATCAATAATCAATACCGTGTGCTACTATGCTACCACTCGTATTACTGTACTTTTACTACCTAGTAGTTCAACAGTTTTAACTGTAAAACTTCCGCCATTATTTTCATAAATATATTTTTGTCGTTTTCTAACTACGACAGTACTTCCGTTGTGGGTTCACCAATGATTGTGCCGTCGTACGGATATTCCCGACAAAAAGAATATTCCCCGACCAAATGAATATTATACAACAACTTGCATACTTTGTAAAATTTATAAATACTACCCACAACTATAACATTATATCAAATCCACACCATAATATTTAAAAAAAATTATTTCGAGAAAATTATATATTTATTCATAAAATCTGGGGTCTCACAATCTCCCCTCCTTATGGAATTTCGCCCTCGAAATTTACGTACGTACCTGGTATGCTGAAGAGTTTAGGGTACCTTGACTTCATTTCAGATTTTAACTCTTGAGGTATAACCTTTGAGTGTCGAATATAATCCTTCTTATCTAAGATTTTAACACGTATCTCCTCATACGTTAAATCATCCGCTATCTCGTCTGGTTCTAAATTAATAATGTGGTTCGGGTCATCCACATATTTACGTAACATCGATACGTTAAAAATGTTATGAACACGGGACATACTTGGCGGTAAAACGAGTCTATAAGTCACAGTTCCTACTCAATTGAGGATTTCAAATGGGCTAATAAAATCGAGGGTTGAGATTTCCTCTCTTCATCGATTATTGCTTCTAGAATAACGCCCTCTTAAACCTTCTTCTTCACATTCATCAGATTCGGGTGTGTAGCTTGAACGGCTTTAACTTTATCGATTAAAGTCGATTCTACTCGTACATTCACTATCTTCACATGGGTCCCTAGAGTCTTTAACTCTATCTTCATCATTTGTAAGTTATACAAAATGGGTTTTTGTGTTAACAACATCACACTCACAAATGCATACGATCTTCTACTCAACACGTCAGCTACCACGTTCTCTTTTCCTACGATGGTATTGAATGGTACGATCGTAATCTTCAACAGCTTGAGTCAACGTCTTTGGCGCATGTTACGTTTATTTTAGTTGAAGAAATATTTGAGGGTTTAAGAAATGGGTTTTGTACTGGGGTCAATACAAAATTCGATTTCACGCTCTAGGGGTAGGCTAGGAAGTCTTCAGGAATACGTCAGGAAATTTATTAACTATAGAAATATCATTCAAAATTGTGACCCTCATCCAAGACTTGGATAGTACGTCACATTAATAGCTATCAACTTGCCATCTTCATTCACGATGTCGCCTACAGAAAGTCTGGCTTCGGTGCATTCCACACAAGGAAGTTAACAATGAAAGGATCGGGGCTCTTTACTTATGGCTTGATATGACAATGATTGACTTTAGTGGTTTGGTTACTTTGAATTCGCATAACAGTTTGGTTAGGAGTATGAAAGCTGACAACCTTATAAAAAGCATGATGAGTAATAAAACAATCGATTCCTAAAAATCACATCAAACGCAAGTATTTTCAAAGAGATAAGATTGACAGGTAACGTGAAAGTGTTGATTTGAATCAAACAATATTTATAAACAGTGGAGGTAACAAAGGTTTTTACTAACGAAGTTTCAACCAATAAGTCAAAGTCTAACTTCTCTAGGGTCAAATTTAAACGTTGAACGCAAGCAAGAGAGATAAAATAATGGGTAGAACCAGTATCTTATAAGGTATAGACTTCACAAGAATTTATAATTAACTAGCCCGTGCTAACTTCGTTCGGGTTACTCGCTTTTTGAGAAGTCACGAAAAAACGCTCTCCCTTGAACTACCGATTTTGTCTTGTCTGGGATGGCCTTTGATGCCTCTATCCCAGCTGGACTTGTCTTCGGTGCATGACAAAATCGGGCCAGGTGACCTTCTCTTCCACAATTGTAACATGCTTTGGATGGCATCGCACAGTTTGGACTGATGTGTCCCTCTCCTCCACATTTGAAGCATATGATAGGTGGTCGTTCTCCTTCCTTAATGACGGGTGCTAATGTTGGCGTCTTTCCATCATTGTTGAATCTCTTCTTCTTGAAATGTCCATTATTATTGTTTTGGCCATGATTACCACCGAAGTGGTTACCATTTCTGGCATGTTGATTCCCTCCACGCTTATTGTCATCGCTTCGATGACTGTTATCACTGATATTATCATTTTGTCGGCTGCTCTCTTTTGGTTGAGTTAACTCATTATTGCGCTCCAATAACTGAGCCCTATTAACAACATCTGAATACAAACATAGTTTATGAGAGATAAGATATTGACGTATCTCGGGTTTTAAACATCTTAGAAATATTCGCGTCATTCTCTCCTCATTATCAACCAAATGGGACGCAAACCGGGATAACTCGGCAAACTTGGCTTCGTACTGCGACACGATCATGTTGTTTTGCTCCACTTGATGAACTCTACCCTCTTTCATGTGACGAATACTTTTGGGAAAGTACTTGTCGTTGAACAGTTCTTGGAACTTCTCCCAAGACATCTTCAGTGCGGCAGGTTGAGTACGCTTTACAGATTCCCACCAGTAATCTGCCTCTGCAAGCAACATGAAGGTCGCAAAGGGAACCTTTAGCTCCTCGGAGCATCCCAATACATCAAATAGCTTGTTGATATGCTTTATCCACGTCTCCGCCTTAAGTGGTTTTGGCTCTCCAAAAAACTCTGGTGGTCCCAGTTCCTTGAACTGCTTAGCGGTGACCGTCCTAGAGTTGCCAGTGTTTCCACCAGCATTTTGTATAGGAGCCGCCCTTGCCTGATGTTGCATGAATTGCATGAAGCCTCGGAATATTCCATCGTTCATTATTTGGTCAGTGTTGTTGTTTGCAAGAGGATTGTCGCCTTCCTGATGCACATTATCCTAATTATTGATCTGTGGTGACTCAACGGCCTCCTGTGCTCCATTGTTATTCTCAACATTCTCGGATGTCATTTTCAAATACTGCCACAAAACAAGGGTTAATTAACATATCACATATTATCCCTATACTCTGACAGACCAATTAAATACCAAATAAACTTAGGTAGGTCATACTAGATAAGGAATTCCCCGTCTCTCCCCTCCTAGTTCTAGTCTCACATCTCAGCCAGGGATCATATCCCTAAGCTTTGATACCAATTGTGACGCCCCCAAAATTGGTATACATCACATATTCTGAGTCGCCAAATACATGGTACATAATACAAATACTATCTTAATTATACAACAAGAGAGCTGTGAGTTTTAATACAAATATTATTTTCTAGACAATATCCACTCTCAGAATAAGTCCTCATTACATTTATTTTCACACTAATTAACAGAATAGTGAGGACTACTAGCTAATACTATCATCCGGACCACCACTTAGTTCCCCGACTCGTCCCAACTACGTTCTCATTTCTTGAAGAGAACAGTGAAAGCAAAAGGGTGAGCTCAACTAGCCCAGTAAGAAATATTATGACTAAGATAATGCAGAATAAATTATCATTAGCCTTAAAACAAAGTTAAAACCGATACAATTATAACAAACATCAAGTTTAACTGCATATGAACAAGTAATCCATTAAAAGAGTCAAGTAGAGAATAAAATCTACTATCTTTTATGATTTAAAAGGTTTTCATCACTTTTATCATTTGAGACTCGACAATAAATAATCCACATCATCGAATCACCCCCGCACTATGGCCAAGGATATTCTTTAGTATCACGACCATAAATTATCCATGCACTACGGGCGAGGACATTCGTGTATTCATCAATGGTCATGATCATGCCAACATCATCCCATCAATGCACTACTGAACCAATGAGGACTTTTACCACATCATTTGTAACATTACGGTCATGATTACACCGAATAATCCCCGATCATAATCATACCAAGTCCATCTATGCACTCTGAGCCACCAGATGACTTTCAAAAATATAAAACATAAGGATGATAACAATGATATAAGAATTCAATAAAACAAGTTCACGAATTAATTTGTCCAGGAACTAATAACGTCCAAATTGTCAACATGATACTTCTTTGTAGAGTAAAATTCAAGAATGCTCAGAAGAATATTTCCATGAAAAGATACTGGATGAAGCGCAAATATCAAGGATATTCCACTAATTTCATGGAGTATAGAAGTCAAAACTTAAACCAATTAAGTATAATAAAGAATGGAATAACAAAAGAAATCACCATGCATGCGGTACTTCGCATAGACAGGTTATTCCAACAAAATAATAAGTAACGGAACCGTGTCGGTGAAATTACATGCCAAGCGGATGTTCCAACAGAATAATAAAGAATGGAATAACAACAGAAATCACCATGCATGCGGTACTTCGCATAGACAGGTTATTCCAACAAAATAATAAGTAATGGAACCGGTCGGTAAATTTAAGACCGCAAGCGGGGATGTTCAAATGTAATAATAAAGAATAGAATAACAATAGAAATCACAATGCATGCGGTACTTCGCATAGACAGGTTATTCCAACCGAATAATAAGTAACGGAACCAGGTCCTAATAAAAGCGCCTGAGACGTGGATGTTCCAATGTAATAATAAAGACGAAACCAGGTCCGGCGTAAAATGCACAGACAAGATGTTCCAACAGAATAATAAAGACGGAACCGAATCCCGCCAGTAAAAAACGCATGAAACATGATATTCAACGTAATAATAAAGAATGGAATAATAGAAGAATTTCACCATGTATTCGGTACTTCGCATAGACAGGTTATTCCAACATAATAATAAAGAATGAAATAACAGAAGTTCTCTTCATGAAGACGAAAGAAAGAAATAATACCCCTTACCTTTGAAAGAAACTGGATATAGGAGTAGTGAGGTAGAAGGCTTCTCTTCTTCTATAGATTTTCTCTCTACAATTTCTCTCTATAATAATGGCTCTCTAGCTTTTGTGAATTGGTGAGAAATGAAGGAAGAATGAGCTTCTATTTATAGAAAAATATAGTTTCAATAATTGCACGTTTTGGGGCTCGAAAAATTACAGTACAATACCTCCAAATTTTCCTTTATTTTTAATTTAGTCATGCAAGTATTATCAAACTTGCACCACCTCCCCTAATAGTAAATAATGTGATTTAATAGTAAATCATGTGAATTAATAGTTCTAGACATGTGAAAATACGAATTACAGTATAGTACCTCCATCTATACCTCCATTTTTAACTCAGTCATGCAAGTACTATCAATCTTGCACCAACTCCCCTAATAGTAACAAGAATGTGAAACAATAGTATACACATGTGAACAAATAGTTATAATCATGTGAAATAATAGTAATCAATTGCTCATTTATCCGGTTAAATACCCGATTGGTCAATATAACCTCCAGACATCAATTATTATAGAAATAAATGTCGATTTTCACTAACACAAATAATTCCAACACAATGAAACCATTTTTATCAAAAATATAAATTTTGAAGTTTGACTTTTCCTGAAAAAGTCAACTGTTGACTTTTTGACCAAATAGTGAATCCCGGAAAATTTAGTGTTTATAGACTATTTTTACTAATTTCATCATTCTGGACTCAAATATCACGTCCGCGTCTCCAAATTCAACTCCGAACACAGCTTTAATTTTAATAACATTCATCATTAATATTATAACTCACAATATTTATCAACCGTGTCGTTCCTCGAAAAGGGGACTTTCCAATAAGGATTTCTCCTATTTGGCGCGCGATTAGGTGACCAAACCTCTCCTTGATGAGAACTTCTAGACATTGTAAATATTACAATTTAATAATATGAATAACTTTGTCGTCTCAATTATTGATTTAATAAAATAACATATTATCTGCGGATAATCTTTGTGACAATAATCGAATCAAAATATGAGAGATATGATCGATGAATTCTTCAGTAGCAATAATTGAGTATAACCGAGTGACTTCTTACGTAAGCATCAATAATCAATACCGTATTGCTACTATGCAACCACGCGTATTCATCGTACTTTTTTACTACCGAGTAGTTCAACGGTTTTAATCAGAAAACTTCCGTACCGTTATTTTCATAAAAAATATTTTTGTCGTTTTTTAACTACGACAATTACTTAGTTAATGGGTTCACTAATGATTGTCTTGGTCGTGCGGGATATTCCCGACAAAAAAGAATATTCCCCAACCAAATGAATATTATACAACAACTTGTATACTTTGCAAAATTTATAAATACTACCCACAACTATAACATTATATCAAATCCACACCATAATATTTAAAAAAAATTATTTCGAGAAAATTAAATATTTATTCATAAAATCTAGGGTCTCATAACAGGAGTTGTTACATCGGTTTTATTCGTCCTAGTACATCTCCTTGGTGTGCTCCTGTTTTATTTTTAAAGAAGAAAGACGGGAGTATGCGACTTTGTATTGACTATCGAGAATTGAACCATGTCACCATCAAGAATAGGTATCCGCTACCTCGTATTGATGACCTGTTTGATCAGTTGTAAGGAGCACAATTCTTTTCAAAGATCGATCTTAGCTTACGGATATCATCAATTTGAAGATTAGAACGAGGATATCCCAAAGACCGCTTTTCGAACTCTAGATGCGGGCATTATGAATTCTTAGTCATGTCTTTTGGATTGACTAATGCTCCTGCGACTTTCATGGATATGATGAACCGAGTATTTAAGGAATATTTGGATCAGTTCGTTGTTGTCTTTATTGATGACATCCTCATATATTCTAAAAGTCGTGAAGATCATGAGCACCATTTGAAGCTGGTACTCCAAAGGCTTCGTGAAAATAAGTTGTATGCCAAGTTGAAGAAATGCGAGTTCTGGCTTGAGGAAGTAGCATTCCTTGGGCACGTAGTGTCAAAACATGGAGTATCTGTTGACCCGACGAAGAGTGAAGCAATACAAATTTGGGAGCAACCGAAGACGGTGACCGAAGTACGTAGCTTTCTGGGCTTAGCTGGTTATTATCGGAGATCCGTGGAAGGGTTTTCTCAAATCGCTACTCCGTTAACTCAGTTGACTAGGAAGGATACAAAATTCGTATGGAGCGAGGAATGCGAGAAGAGTTTTCAAGAGCTCAAGAGGAGACTCATTTCGGCACCTGTTCTGACAATACCGTCTGGTTTGGATGGATTTGTTATCTACAACGATGCTTTAGGCAAAGGGTTAGGATGTGTTCTCATACAACATGGGAAAGTCATAGCATATGCCTCGCGACAACTTAAAAAATATGAGAGGAATTATCCTACTCATGATCTAGAGTTGGTAGCAGTCGTTTTTGCGCTTAAGATCTGGAGGCACTATCTATATGGGGAGAAAGTGGAGATATATTCAGATCATAAAAGCCTCAAATATTTCTTCACCCAAAAGGAACTCAACATGCGGCAACGAAGTTGGCTCGAGCTGTTTGTGGATTTTGGTCAATTTTTGCTTGGAATTTGGAAAAACTTAAACTTACAAAGTTGTAGAGAATGAAATTTCCTATGGAAAGGACATAAGATTCGAATTTTTCTGATAAAAGGGCTATTTATTATGAATTATTGAAGTTCTGAAGTTCCAGAATAATTGATTTTTGGAAGTTTTAATTGTTTTATTTAAGAAAAACGTTTTTGTTATGATTAGTGGGTTGTTAAACATGTTGAAATCTGGATTCAAAGGTTGGCGTAGAAAATTATAATAAATATTATTATTTTATTAAATTTTCCGCTTTGGTGTTTTAAGCATTTTCTTATAAATAGGGTGTTTAGGTTAGAATTGAAAATCACACCAGAAACAAGTTTTCTCTCTCTTTCTCTCTCTCTATATTATCGAGCATATTCTTGTGAGTATTTTGATATTTTGAGTGTTGCTATACGGTGCAAATTTCCTTCAGCACTATATCCAGTATTCCAGTCAGAAGTACTGTCTTTTCGAGGTAAGGGATGTTATTTTTTTTATAAATAATATTATTTCTTTCAATATCATTATGCCGAAATGTTGGTAAGATTTTTCTTGTGAAATTCTTGCCTTTTAGTGTCGAGATTACTATTCACGTATATGGTACAATTCACGATATCTGACCTTTTCACACGAATCGACACTATTCACGTAAAAAAATTAAATTTTCATTTTTTGTCCAAAATATCTATTATGGATACTAGCTTTGATTGTATCCATGTTTTGATCATTCTTGAATTTTACTTCACTATGGTTATTTATGAAGTATTTTTGAACTTGGATCGCTTAAAGTACGAATCCTTATTATTTGTTCTTTTGTTTCACCGGATTCGTTTTTTCTTTAAAATATTTTCATTATCCCAGTCCTAAATGATGATATTCTTGAATATCTTTGGCACGTAGTGCAAAGATGGTTGATTTTCTTATGAATATCTTTGGCCCATAGTGCAAAGATGTACAGTGTTGAGATGAACATGACCAACTCGATGAATATCTTTGATGCGTAGTGCAAAGATGAATATTTGATTCAAGATGTGTATTGATTGATGTTACGAGGATAAAATATTGATGATAAAATTTAATTTCATAGAAAAAAGTAGATTTCATTCTCTACGTAACTCTTCTAATGAATTATTATTTTCGCTGCGAATATTGATTTAAAACTTGTTGTCTATTGTATTCTATCAGATTTTTCCCTATTGAGGACTAACGATAATTTGTACTATGTTATCTTAGTCATAATATTCTTTACTGGGCTAGTTGAGCTCACCCTTTTCCTTTTTGTTCCATTTTTCTTCTCAGGAGGCGAGAATGTAGCGAGTACTAGTCGGGGTATGGAATGAAGGTTCTAGAAAGTTATTTTAGTAGTCCTCACTATTTTATAAAATAGTGTATTAATGAGGACTTATTTGAGTGTTCATATTGTCTAGAAGACAATATTTGTTTTTAAACTCAAAGTTTATGTGTTGTCGTATTTTGCACGACAATTTTATTAATAAAGTAGTAGTTGTTTCTGTACCATGTATTTGGCGACTCAGAATGGGTGTTGTATACCTATTTTGGGGGCATCACAGTTGGTATCAAAGCTTAGGGATATGATCTCTAGCGGAGATCGGGGAATAGAACTAGGAGGGGAGAGACGAGTAAATCCTTCGCTAGTATGTCCTACCTAAGCTTATTTGTTGGTTGGTCAGAATATAGGGATATTATGTTATTGTTAATTTCTTCAATTAACCCTTGTTTTATGGAAGTATTTAAGAATGGCAACCGAGAATGTTAACAGTGGAGTAAATGAGACCGTGGAGACACCTTTACCCACAAATGAGGAAAAGCGTGCAATGTGCCTAAGCAATGTTCCTCCCAGTAAACAACACCACCGAATGAGCGATGAGCGACGGGATGTTTAGAAGCTTTTTGCGATTCATGCAAAATCGAGGCGAGGAGACTCGTGTACAAAATACGAGAAAATGATAACAACGCACGGTTTGTCACAACCAAGCAGTTCAAAGAGTTGGGACCACCAGAATTCTGGAGAAAGCCGGATCCGATTAAGGCAGAAACGTGGGTCAAGCAAATTACCAAGATGATATTCGATGTCTTGGGATGCACGGAGGAACAGAAAGTTCCATTCGCCACCTTTATGTTCCGTAATGAGGCAGATTACTCGTGGGAATCTATGAAGCGTACCCATTCAGCCGCACTCAGCGTGTCTTGGGAGACGTTTCAGAAACTGTTCAATGACAAGTACTTTCCTGAAAGTATTCGTCATATGAAGGAAGTAAAGTTTATTAGATTGGAACAAAACAACATGACGGTGTCCCAGTACGAGGCGAAGTTTGCAGAGTTATCAAGGTTTGCACCTCATTTGGTGGAGAATGAGGAACGTATGACGGATGTGTTTACGAGAGGTTTGAAACCCGACATACGTCGATTACCTCATTTCTCATAAATTTTCTCTATATTCAGATGTTGTCAGCGGGGCTCAATTATTAGAGCGAGATAACGAGTACGTTCAACCGGGGACCACAACGAGTCATCTGGGTGATGGCGATCATCGAGCAACGATAACCGGTGGGAAAAGAAAATGCACGGACAAGAGCGGCAACCACTCTGGTGGTAATCATGGCCATGAAAATAGAAGAAGCGAGTGGGGGAGATTTTAAAAGAGGAGATTCAACAATGAAAATGTGAAGACATCAAACCAAAGAAGAATCGGTTCTAAGGGAGGAGAACGACCACCGGTCGTATCTTATAAATCTTGAAAAGAGACATATATCATTAAACCGCTACAACAGGTTCAAAGTATGCTATAATTATGGAAAGGAAGGACATATCGCTCGAGATTGTACGGTAGAGAAACCAAGTCCAGCGGGGATGGTGACTCAAAAGGCTGTCCCAGAAAAGTTAAAGTCAACGGTTCCTATAAGAGCGTTTTTTGTGACTAGTCAAAATGCGAGGAACCCAAACGAGGTGATCACGGGTAAGCTAATCATAAATTCTTGCGAAGTTTATACCTTACTAGATACCGGTGCTACCCATTCATTTATTGAAAAACGGATGTCAAGCTTTCTTAGCCCATGTTATGGATTTGAATAAAGACACATCAGATTTGAATAATATTCCTGTTGTTAGTAAATTTCCTGAAGAACTTCCCGGTTTACCCCCAGAACGTGAAGTTGAATTCTTTATTGACCTTGAACCCGGTACAAAGCCCATTTCTAAAACCCCATATCGAATGGCTCCTATTGAACTTCAGGAGTTAAAGGTCCAACAACAGGTGTGACGCCCCCAAAATAGGTATACATCACCTATTCTGAGTCGCCAAATACATGGTACAGAATACAAATATAATCTTAATTATACAACAAGAGAGCTTTGAGTTTTAATACAAATATTGTCTTCTAGACAATATCCACTCTCAGAATAAGTCCTCATTACATTTATTTTCACACTAATTAACAGAATAGTGAGGACTACTAGCTAATACTATCATCAGGACCATCACTCCGCTTCCCAGGCTAAATCCCACTCGTTCTCATTTCCTAAAGAGAACGGTGAAAGCAAAAGGTGAGCTCAACTAGCCCAAGAAGAAATATTATGACTAAGATAATACGAATAAATTATCATTAGCCTTAAACGATTATTAAACCGATATAATATAACAAACATCAAGTTTAGCTCTGCAATGAACAAGCAATCCCTTAAAAGAGTCAAGTAGAGAATAAAATCTACTATCTTTTATGATTTAAAAGGTTTTTCATCACTTTTATCATTTGAGACTCGACTTTTAAATAATCCACATCATCGAATCACCCCTGCTTTTCTGACCCAGGATATTCTTTAGTATCACGACCACAAATTATCCATGCACTATAGGCCAAGGACATTCGTGTATTCATCAATGGTCATGATCATGCCAACATTTGTCCATCAATGCACTACGGGCCAATTAGGACTTTTATCACATCATTTGTAACATTACGGTCATAATTACAATCAATAATCCCGATCATAATCATATTAAGTCCATCTATGCATTACGAATACGAGATGACTTTCAAAAATATAAACATGAGGATGATGACAATGATATAAGAATTCAATAAAACAAGTTCACGAATTAATTTGTCCAGGAACTAATAACGTCCAAATTGTCAACATGATACTTCTTTGTAGAGTAAAATTCAAGAATGCTCAGAAGAATATTTCCATGAAAAGATACTGGATGAAGCGCAAATATCTAGGATATTCCACTAATTTCATGGAGTATAGAAGTCAAAACTTTAACCAACTCAGTATAATAAAGAATGGAATAACAAAAGAAATCACCAAGCATGCGGTACTTCGCATAGAAAGGTTATTCCAACAGAATAATAAGTAACGGAACTAGGTTAGGCGAAATTCGCACCAACAGGATGTTCCAACAGAATAATAAAGAATGGAATAACAACAGAAATCACCATGCATGCGGTACTTCGCATAGACAGGTTATTCCAACAGAATAATAAGTAACGGAACCAGGTACGGCGTAAAACGCACACACATGATGCTCCAACAGAATAATAAAGATGAAACCGGTGTCCCATAAAATGCATGCATGGGATGTTCCAACGAGAATAATAAAGAGCGGAACCAGTCCGGCGTAAAATGCACAGACAGGATATTCCAACAGAATAATAAAGAATGGAATAATAGAAGAATTTCACCAGGTATTCGGTACTTCGCATAGACAGTTTATTCCAACATAATAATAAAGAATGGAATAACAGAAGTTCTCTTCATGAAGACGAAAGAAAGAAATAATACCCCTTACCTTTGAAAGAAACTGGATATAGGAGTAGTGAGGTAGAAGGCTTCTCTTCTTCTATAGATTTTCTCTCTACAATTTCTCTCTATAATAATGGCTTTCTAGCTTTTGTGAATTGGTGAGAAATGAAGGAAGAATGAGCTTCTTATAGAAAAATATAGTTTCAATAATTGCACATTTTGGGGCTCAAAAAATTACAGTACAATACCTCCAACTTTTCCTTTATTTTTAATTTAGTCATGCAAGTATTATCAAACTTGCACCACCTCTCCTAATAGTAAATAATGTGATTTAATAGTAAATCATGTGAATCAATAGTTCTAGACATGTGAAAATATGAATTACAGTATAGTACCTCCATCTATACCTCCATTTTTAACTTATTCATGCAAGTATTATCAATCTTGCACCAACTCCCCTAATAGTAACAAGAATATGAAACAATAGTATACACATGTGAATAAATAGTTATAATCATATGAAATAATAGCAATCAATTGCTCATTTATCCATACCCGATTGGTCAATATAACCTCCAGACATCAATTATTATCGAAAGAAATATCGATTTTCACTAACACAGATAATTCCAACACAATGAAACCATTTTTATCAAAAATATAAATTTTAAAATTTTGAAGTTTGACTTTTCCTGAAAAAGTCAACTGTTGACTTTTTAACCAAATAGTGAATCCCAGAAAATTTAGTGTTTATGGACTATTTTTACTAATTTCATCGTTACGGACTCAAATATCACATCCGCGTCTCCAAATTCAACTCCGAACACAACTTTAATTTTAATAACATTCATCATTAATATTATAACTCATAATATTTATCAACTAGGTCATTCCCAGGAAAGAGGGGACTTTCCAATAAGGATTTCTCCCTATTGACGCGCAATTAGGTGACCAAACCTCTCCTTGATAGAACTTCTAGACATTGTAAATATTAAAATTTAATAATATGATTAACTTTTTCGTCTCAATTATTGATTTAATAAAATAACATATTATGCAGATGATACTGTGACAATAATCGAATCAATAATATGAGAGATATGATGCAGCAATTACTGTAGCAATAATTGAGTATAACTGAGTGACTTCTTACGTAAGCATCAATAATCAATACCGTGTGCTACTATGCAACCACGCGTATTACTGTACTTTTACTACCTAGTAGTTCAACAGTTTTAATTGTAAAACTTCCGCCATTATTTTCATAAATATTTTTTTGTCGTTTTCTAACTACGACAGTACTTCCGTTGTGGGTTCACCAATGATTGTGCCGTCGTACGGATATTCCCGACAAAAAGAATATTCCCCGACCAAATGAATATTATACAACAACTTGCATACTTTGTAAAATTTATAAATACTACCCACAACTATAACATTATATCAAATCCACACCATAATATTTAAAAAAATTATTTAGAAAATTATATATTTATTCATAAAATCTGGGGTCTCACAATCTCCCTCCTTATGGAATTTAAGCCCTCGAAATTTACGTGCGATACTGAGTATCTTTGAAGAGGTGAGGGTACTTTGACTTCATTTCAGATTCTAACTCTTGAGGTATAACCTTTGAGTGTCGAATATAATCTTTCTTATCTAAGATTTTAACACGTATCCCCTCATACGTTAAATCATCCGCTATCTCGTCTGGTTCTAAATTAATAATGTGGTTTGGGTCATCCACATATTTACGTAACATCGATACATTAAAAATGTTATGAACACGGGACATACTTGGCGGTAAAACGAGTCTATAAGTCACAGTTCCTACTTAATTGAGGATTTCAAATGGGCCAATAAAATCGAGGGTTGAGATTTCCTCTCTTCATCGATTATTGCTTCTAGAATAACGCCCTCTTGAACCTTCTTCTTCACATTCATCAGATTCGGGTGTGTAGCTTGAGCGGCTTTAACTTTATCGATTAAAGTCAATTCTACTCGTACATTCACTATCTTCACATGGGTCCCTAGAGTCTTTAACTCTATCTTCATCATTTGTAAGATATACAAAATGGGTTTTTGTGTTAACAGCATCGCACTCATAAACGCATACGATCTTTTACTCAACACGTCAGCTACCACGTTCGCTTTTCCCACGATGGTATTGAATGGTACGATCGTAATCTTCAACAGCTTGAGTCAATGGTGCACTCGTAAATGCATATTCTTGTGAGTATTTTGATACTTTGAGTGTTACTATATCTGATGCAAGTTCCTTGACACTATATCCGATATTCCAAATGTAAGTACTATCTTTTTTCGAGGTAAGGGATGTTATTTTTTTATAAATGATATTATTTCTTTCAATATCATTATCTTAGAAATGTTGGTAAGATTTTTTCTTGTGAAATTGTTGTCTTTTAGTGTCGGGGTTACTATTCACGTATACGACACTATTCACGAATACGACACTATTCACAGAAAAAATTAAATTTTTGTTTTTTGTCCAAAATATCTATTATGGATACTAGCTTTGATTGTATCCATGTTTTGATCATTCTTGAATTTTACTTCACTATAGTTATTTATGAAGTATTTTTGAACTTGGGTATTTTTAAAGTACGAATCCTTATTATTTGTTCTTTTGTTTCACTTTGGATTCGTTTTCTTTAAAATATTTTCATCATCCTCGGTCCTAAATGATGATATTCTTGAATATCTTTGGCCTAGAAGTTACATCGAGGAGGTTTTGTCACACCTAATTGCGCCATTGATAGGGAGAAATCCTTATTGAAAGCCCTCTTTCCTAGAGCGACACAGTGGATTAATATTGTGAATTATAATAAAGGTGATAAGTTTTGTTTTATTATTATTATAAATGTAACAAAATGAAAACTTTTTATATAAAAATGTAAAACTTTTATAAAGTTTTGTTTTATTTGATTATAAATAGAATATATTATATTTTATTATGCATAGTGTTTGCATAGTAAAATCTTTTTATATAAAACAGAATACTTTTATAAAGTTATTTATTTTATTAGACTATAAATAGAATATATAATATTTTATTATGCATAGTGTTTGCATAGTGCTGCGTAGTGTTTTTTATAATAAAATCTTTTTATATAAAAAGAATACTTTTATAAAGTTATTCGTTTTATTAGATTATAAATAGAATATATTATATTTTATTTAAAAGATTTTATTTTATTAGAATATTTTATTAATACTGCATAGTAAATCAATATGGACCATCCGTTTAAAAGTAAATCAATCTGGATCGTTCATGAATTAGTTACTATTCAGTCCATTCTCCTATAAATAGAAGCTCATTCCTTCATTATTTCTTACGAATTCACTGAAACTCTAGAGAGAGAAACTATAGAGAGAGAAGAAAAGTATTCTGCTACTTCACTACTCCTATATTCAGTTTCTTCTATGGTAAGGGATATTATTTCTTTCGTATTCATGAAGAGAACTTCTATTATTCCATTCTTTATTATTCTGTTGGAATAACCTGTATACGCGGGCTACCCTATACTTGGAGAAATTCTTCTGTTATTCCATTTTTTATCATTATATTGGAATAACATGTCTATGCAAAATACCGCATACATAGTGAAATTCTTCTATTATTCCATTCTTTATCATTATGTTGGAATAACTTTGTCTGTCTGCAATCTCTACCGCATACATGGTAAAATTCTTACATTATTCCATTCTTTATCATTATGTTGGAATAACTTTTATCACATCTGATCTGCATACATGGTAAAATTCTTACATTGTTCCATTCTTTATTATTACATTGGAACATCCTGTTTGTGCATTTACGCATGACTGGTTCCATTATTTATTATTACATTGGAATATCATATATGCGCGTTCTGCATGACTGGTTCATTATTTATTATTACATTGGAATAACTTTTGCATGCGATCTATCGCATGCACGGTGATTTCTTTTGTTATTCCATTCTTTATTATACTCAGTTGGTTAAAGTTTTGGCTTTTATACTCCATGAAATTAGTGGAATATCCTTGATATTTGCGCTTCATCCAGTATCTTTTCATGGAAATATTCTTCTGGGCATTCTTGAGTTTTACCCCACAAAGCAGTATCATGTTGACAATTTGGACGTTATTGGTTCTTGGATAAATTAATTCTTGAACTTGTTTTATTGAATTCTTATATCATTGTCATCATCCTCATGTTTATATTATGTTGAAAGTCATCTGTGGCATGTAGTGCATAGATGAACTTAGCATGATTTTGACCAGGGATTAGTCGGTATAATCATGACCGTAATGTTATAAATGATGTGAAAAAAGTCCTCATTGGCCCGTAGTGCATTGATAGACAGTTTTTGGTATGATTATGGCTATGGATTCTCTTCGGCCAAGAAAGCAAAGATGAATTGTTTTATGGCATGATCATGACCATTGATGAATACACGAATATCCTTGGCCCATAGTGCATGGATAATTTGTGGTTGTGATACTAATGAATATCCTTGGCCGCAGTGCAGGGATGATGTGGATTATATATTAAGCTGAGTCCCAGCGATAAAAGTGATGAAAAACCTTTTAAATCATAGAAGTTAGTAGATTTTATTCTCTACTTGGCTCTTTTAATGGATTGCTTATTCCGCTACAGTTAAACTTGATGTCTATTGTATTTTATCAGTTTAACATTATTGAAGACTAATGATAATTTATTCTATATTATCTTAGTCATAATATTTCTTACTGGGCTAGTTGAGCTCACCCTTTCTTTCACTGTTCTCTTCAGGAAATGAGAACGTAGCCGGGACTAGTTGGGGAACGGAGTGACGGTCCAGATGATAGCATTAGTAGTCCTCACTATTCCATGAAATAGTGTGTTAATAAATGTATTAAGGACTTATTTTGAGTTTGAATACTGTCTAGAAGACAATATTTGTATTAAAACTCATAGCTTATGTTGTATATTTAAGATTGTATTTGAATTTTGTACCATGTATTTGGCGACTCAAGATGGGTGATGTATACCTATTTTGAGGGCGTCACAGAAGAGGTGAGGATACCTTGACTTTATTTCTTATTCCAACTCTTGAGGTATAACCTTTGAGTGTTGAATACGATCCTTCTTATCCAAGATTTTAACATGTATCTCCTCATGCATTAAATCTTCTGCTATCTCATCTAGTTCTAATTTAATAATGTGGTTCGGGTCATCCATATATTTACATAACATCGATACGTGTAAAACGTTATGAACACGCGACATACTTGGCGGTAAAACGAGTCTATAGGCCACAGTTCCTACTCGATCAGGGATTTTAAATGGGCAAATAAAATCGAGGGTTGAGATTTTCTCTCTTCATCGATTCTTGCTTCTAGAATAACGCCCTCTTGAACCTTCTTCTTTACATTCATCAGCTCTGAGTATATAGCTTGCATGGCTTTAACTTTATCGATTAAAGTCGATTTTAATCGTATATTCGCTATCTTCATGTGGGTCTCTAGAGTTTTTAACTCTATCTTCATCATTTGTAAGTTATACGAAATGGATTTTTGTGTTAACAACGTCACACTCGTAAACGTATACGATCTTCTACTCAACGCGTTAGCTACCACGTTCGCTCTTCCACAATGATATTGAATGGTATGATCATAATCTTCAATAGCTCGAGCCAACGTCTTTGGCGCATAATACGTTCGTTTTGATTGAAAAAATATTTAAGGGTTTTAGAAATGGGTTTTGTATTGGGGTCAATACAAAATTCGATTTCATGCTCTGGGGGTAGGCCAAGAAGTCTTTAAGAATACGTCAGGAAATTTATTAACGATAGAAATATCATTTAAAAACTGTGACTCTCATCCAAGACTTGGATAGCACATGAAATGAAGGTTTCTCCTAACGAAGTTTCAATCGATAAGTCAAAGTCTAACTTCTCTAGAGTTAAATTTAAACGTTGAGCGCAAGCAAGAGAGATAAAATAATGGGTAGAACCGGTATCTAATAAGGTATAAATTTCGCAAGAATTTATAATTAACTAACCCGTGCTAACTTCGTTCGGGTCACTCGCTTTTTGAGAAGTCACAAAAAATGTTCTTCCTGAAACCACCGACTTTATTTTGTCCATATCCGCCTTTGGTGCCACCGTCCCAGCTGGACTTGACTTTGGTGCATGACAAAATTGGGCTAGGTGACCTTCTTTTCTACAATTGTAATATGCTTTGGGTATCGCATCACGCAGCTTTGGACCGATGTGTCCTCCCTCGCATTTGTAACATCTGACCGGCGATGTTTCTCCTTCCTTAACAGTCTTTGGTCTTCTTTGTCTTTCCATCGTTGTTGAACCTTCTCTTCTCGAAATTTCCACTTCTATTATCTTGGTCATGATTACCACCAAGTGGTTACCATTAAATGGCATGATAATTTCCCCACGATGGTTATCATTGTTCCGATGGTCGCTAGTCGTTGCCATGATTATTATTATCGTGTTGTTGGTCGTTGCCTTTTGGTTGTGCTAACTCATTATTGCGCTCCAATAACTGAGCCCTATTCACAACATCTGTATATAAACAAAGTTTGTGAGAAATGAGGTATTGACGTATATTGGGTTTCAAACCTCTTAGAAACATTCGCGTCATTTGCTCCTCATTATCGTCCAAATGGGATGCAAACCGGGATAACTCTGCAAATTTAGCCTCGTATTGCGACACGGTCATATTATTTTGCTCCAACTTGATGAATTCCATCTCCTTCATGTGACGAATACTTTCGGGAAAGTACTTATCGTTGAACAGCTCTTGGAACTTCTCCCAAGACATCTTGAGTCGTCGGGTTGGAGTGCGTTTCTGATTCCCACCATGAATCGCCTCTTCACGCAAACATAAAGGTGGCAAAGCGGAACCTTTTGCTCCTCCGAGCATCCCAAGACATCAAATATCTTGGTGATCTGCTTTAACCACGTCTCCGCCTTAAGTGGTTCTGGCTTTTCCAAAAACTCCGACAGTCCCAACTCCTTGAACTGAGTAGCAATGACCAGTCGTGGGTTGCCATTGACTCCACCTGCATTATGAACAGGTGTCTCTCTTCTTTGGTGTTGCATGAATTCTAAAAAGTTCCTAAACATACCATCGTTCATCATTTGGTCGGCGTTGTTGTTGTTTACACCAAGATTATTGTCTTCCTATTGCACATTATCCTTGGTATTAATCGTTGGTGACTCAACAGTCTCATATACTTCATTGCTGATCTCAACATTTTCAGATGCCATTTTCAAACACTATCACAAAACAAGGGTTAATTAACATATCACATATTATCCCTATACTCTGACCGACTAATTAAATACCAAGTAAACTTAGATAGGTCATACTAGCGAAGGAATTCCCCGTCTCTCCCCTCCTAGTTTTTGTCTCACATCTCAGCTAGGGATCATCTCCCTAAGCTTTGATACCAAGTGTGACGCCCCCAAAATAGGTATACATCACCCATCTTGAGTCGCCAAATACATGGTACAAAATTCAAATACAACTTAATTATACAACAGTCGTGTAAAATACTACAAAACATGATCTAAGAGTTTTAATAAGAATATTGTCATCTAGACAATATCCACACTCAATGGAGTCCTCATTACATTTATTATCACACTATTTAACCGAATAGTGAGGACTACTAATGCTATCATCTAGACCATCACTCGCTTCTCGACTAAGTCCCGGCTATATTCTCATTTCACGAGAGAACAAAGGAAAGAAAGAAGGGTGAGCTCAACTAGCCCAATAAGAAATATTATGACTAAGATAATGCGAAATAAATTATCATTAGTCTTCAACAATGTTAAACCGATAAAATACAATAGACATAAAGTTTAAGCTGCGGAATGAAATAAGCAATCCATTAGAAGAGTCAAGTAGAGCATGATATCTACTATCTTCTATGATTTAAAATATTTTCATCAATTTTTATCGCTGAGAGTCAGCAAAAAAAATAAACCATATCATCGAATCTTCCTTACACTACGGGTCAAGGATATTCATTAAATCATCAATGGTCATGACTATACCGAATAATCCCTGGTCATAATCATACCAAAAACTGTCTATCAATGCACTTCAAGCCACTGAGGACTTTTACCTCATCATTCGTCACATTACGGTCATTATTATACCGAATAATCCCTGGTCATAATCATACCAAGTCCATCTATGCACGTAAGCCAAAGATGACTTTCATCACAATATAAGCATGAGGATGATGACAATGATATAAGCATTAATCAAACAAAAATAAGGATAAATATTAAAAACTTTAAATTTATCCAAATATTATCAATCACTTAATAAACTCGTAATCTAATATTATTAATATTATAACAATATTTTAATCACTACTTAAACTTATAAATAATTTATTTCAATTATTTACACTTTACCAAATAATGCATTTAATCATTCAAAAATTCCATACTCATAAGATTTCATCACCAATGATCAAATCCCTCATCAAAAATTTGCATATACCCTATATAGGATTCCCAAGCCATAAAATCTTATTTTCCAATTTTGTTACTTCACATAACATATTTAATTCATTTACTCATAACTAGTTCATTTTCATGAAAAATACCAACTCAGTCCCAAAAATATTTCTTTTCTGGGATTTAGCAGAATATAGTCCCATATTGAACATATATTTTTCTCAGAATTTTTAAAATTCATTTACTATTTTTCATATGGCCAAAACTACTGAATATTTAGACATTTATCATAAATTGTACTTTTGTCCAAAAATTCCGAAATTTACAGGGTATACTCCTGTTATATACATGTACTCCCAATAAAAATTTCACCAATTTTGGAGTTAACGACAAAGAGTTATAAGGGTTTACTTTTAAAATAGTCTTTTCCCATAAAATCCATAACTCTTAATCTATACATCCAAAAATCGCCATTTTTGGACACAATCTAGAAAACTCATCAAACCATCATTTTAAATTTTTCCAGAATTTTTGAGGGTCAGAAAAATTATGAAACTGCCCCTGGCAGAAACCCCTTTTGAATGAAAATACTATTCATATGAATACAAAGGATCATTCACCATGCATACGATAATCCACATAGACAGGTTATTCCAATAGAATAATAAAGAATGGAATAACAGAAGAATTCACCATGCATGCGATAGACCGTACAGACAGGTTATTCTCAACAGAATAATAAATAATGGAACCAAGTCATGCGTAAACCGCACAGACAAGATATTCCAACAGAATAATAAAGAATGGAACCAGGTCATGCGTAAACCGCACAGACAGGATATTCCAATAGAATAATAAAGAATGGAATAACAGAAGAATTTCACCATACATGCAATAGACCGCACAGACAGGTTATTCTAACATAATAATAAATTATGGAACCAGGTCATGCGTAATCCGCACAGACAGGATATTCTAACATAATAATAAGAATGGAATAACAGAAGAATTTCACCATGTATACGGTGAGTCCATGATCTGAGTTATTCCAACAGAATAATAAGGAATGGAATAACAATAGCTCTCTTCATGAATACAAAAGAAATAATACCTCTTACCTTAGAAGAAACTAGATATTAGAATAGTGAGGTAGCAGACTTCTCTTCTTCTTTCTCTCTATAATTTCTCTCTATAATAATTGCTCTAAAGTTTTAGTGAATTAGTGAGAAATGAAGGAAGAATGAGCTTTTATTTATAGGAAAATATAGTTTCGATAATTGCACGTTTTGGGGCTCGAAATATTACAATACAATACCTCCAACTTTTCTTTTATTTTTAATTTAGTCCTGCAAGTATTATCAAACTTGCACCACCTCCCCTAATAGTAAATAATGTGAATCAATAGTTATAATCATGTGAAAATACGAATTACAGTATAGTACCTCCATCTATACCTCTATTTTTAACTTAGTCATGCAAGTATTATCAATCATGCACCAACTCCCCTAATAGTACAAAATGTGATTCAATAGTACACACATGTGAACAAATAGTTATATAAGTATGTGAATTAGTAGCAATTAATTGCTCATTTATCCGATTAATTACCCGATTTATCAATATAACCCCCAGACATCAATTATCATCGGAATAGATGTCGATTTCCACTAACACTAATAATTCCAACACAATGGAACTATCAATTTCATCTTTAATCAACACGAACTTATTCATCATTAATATTATAATTCAGAATATTTAACAACCAGGTCATTCCCAGGAAAGAGGGGGATTTACGATAAGGATTTCTCCTTATTGGCGCGCAATTAGATGACCAAACCTCTCCTTGACAGAACTTCTAAACATTGTAAATATTGCAATTTAATAATATGAATAACTTTGCCGTCTCAATTATTGATTTAATAATATAACATATTATGCGAGATGATCTTTGTGACAATAATTAAATCAATAATATGAGAGATATGATCGACAATTACTTTGTAGCAATAATTGAGTATAAGCGAGTGACTTCTTACGTAAGCATCAATAATCAATACCATGTCTACTTATGCAACCACGCCAGATTCATCGTATTTTTACTACCGGTAGTTCAGCAGTTTTAACGGTAACACTTTCGTAGTTATTTTTATAAAAAGATAATTCTGTCATTTTCTAAATACGACAATACTTCTGTTGTGGGGTCCACCAATGATTGTGCCATCGTACGGATATTTCTGACAAAAAGAATATTCCCTGACCAATCGAATATTATATAACAACTTGCTTACTTTTCAAAATTTATAAATATTACCCACAACTATAACATTATATCAAATCCACATCATAATATTCAAAAAAAATATTTCGAGAAATTTAAATCTTTATTCATAAAATTTGGGGTCTCACAGCTATTGATAATTTAATTATCTTTAGTCATGATATTCTTTACTGGGCTAGTTGTGCTCACCCTTTTGCTTCACAATTCCTTTCAAGTAATAAGAGTGTAGTCGGGTCGAGTGGGGGTAACAGGGGAATAGAACGATGGTCTATAGCTTTTGAGGTTTCCCTTAAAATAGTATGAAAATAATTTTATTAAGAATTATATATAAGTGTGTCGTATTTTATATGTCATTTTAACCGTTGATTTTGGTGAACCGAATAGGGTGAGGTGAACCCATGTTTAGAAGGGCATTTTGCCACTATCATACAAGATGTCTAATGACAGACGACTTCATGTTATCATAAGATAGGGTTGTGCACATGCGCTTACTGATTATATCTATGAGCACCACCTATATAATCTTGGAGTTTGGTTGAAATATAATTCTCAATTGGAGACAATGGAGATAATTATATGTCAAGAGAAGACTCACAATTGGAAATAACATGATAGTAATCTTCTCATTTTTTGGGGGGGTCTATTGGGTCAACCAAGGATAATTTTCGAGTCATATGATATCTATCATAACTTAGATGCATGGCCTCCCATGTACGAAGGTTTTCTTGAGCATTTTCTAAAGATTTTAATTTCTAAAACAATTATTAATTGTACTTTTATGTAAAGTACCATTGTAAGGTGTTGTGGTCGAGTCACCATGAGAGTTACATATATTTGTATTAAAACTCACAGCTTATGTATTGTCGTACTCTTCACGACAGTTCAACATTTGTATTAATTAATTTTGTATTTAAATTCTGTAGTGTGATACCTGGCGACTCAAAATGGGTCGTGTGTACCTATTTTGGGGGCGTCACATCTACCCTGCTGTAAGACCCCAAATTTTTTTTAAATAAAATGGAATTTCCTCTAATTATTATTTTGGAATATTATGGTGTGGATTTGATATAATGTTATAGTTGTGGATAATATTTTGCAGAGTAAGCAAGTTGATATAAAATATTTGTTGTGTCGGGGAATATTCGTTTGGTCGTGGAATATTCTTTTTATCGGGGAATATTCGTACGACGACACAATCATTGGTGGACCCCACAATGGAAGTATTATCGTAGTTAAAAAATTACAGAAGCAATATTGGTCTAAACTTTCTTATGAAATTTTTATAATATTGGTCTAAAAGTATAGACGACGGTTGTATGACCGAAACCGTCGCCGGGTCCATCGCTAAAGGGGGGTGAGCACAGGTGAGTAAGATAAGGGGTATGCACTTGATCCTTGCTATATATATATATAAGCAAGTAAACGCTCCAGACGTAAGTTTAGGCTCAATCGAGGCATAACTCGATAATGTTAGTCCATATATATAAATATATACATATATAAGTATATATATACAGACAGAAATGAAAACCACGGACCGAAGTCCTGGCATACACACACAACACGACTTTCAATGTGAAGAAGAGTGTGTGCAAAGATGAAGAGAAAGGCTTTAAAGTGTGTAAGAAGACTTACAGTGGACTGCCAAAGAAAACTTCTATAACTTTAAGTGGATGAAAAATCGGCTCCCGCTGGTAAAAATATGACAATATATGAGCTCACAAGTGTTTAAAATGAGAAAGCACTCAGTTTACAGTGTGTATAAAGCAAATTGGACAGGGTTTCCTCGCCTTTTCTCTTACAAATATGGCCACCCCAAGCCCTCGATTTATAGAAGGGGGTTCCGTAGGTGTACCTGCAGCAGCAGCATGTGTACCTGCGGCTGCCCGGGGTTCTTCGGGCAATGTGGGTCCCACTGTCTCGAAGTACGTGCACTCAGATAATGCGTTGTTCGCTCGAACCTTCATAACTTTCAATCTGGGAGTCTGATGGAAGCGTTCCATACCATTCCGGAAAGATCTTTCCGAGAGCTATGCAATGACATAGGATTTTCCCTTTTTTGATTCCGGGAAGATGGGTCCATGACCGAAATGGCATTTTCGGGTTTCCGTCAAGCAGTCCGTTGAGCCATTTTGCGTAGTTTATGCTCGGAAGTTAATATATGATTCTTGTGGGACTTATTTTGAAGCACTATGAGTTGGAATGAGTGTATTTGATTTGAGTTGAAGTTGAGTTGGCAAAATGACCATTTTGCCCCTCCCAAGGTTATCTCCGATTTTTGCACAATTGTAGCAGTCTTTTCTCAGGGTTATCTCTAAGATTGTCATTTTGTTGACTCTGAATGTCCTCAGGGTTATCTCTGAGGTTGGCTTGACCTCCCGGGGTTGACTCCGGGCTTTGCACTTGATCTCCCGGGGTTATTTTCGGGGTTAGAACTGACTTTCCCCGGGGTTATTTCTGGGGTTGGCAATTGATTTCCCGGGGTTATCTCCGGGGTTGGAAAATCTATTTCTCGGGCTATCTTCGGGGTTTAGAATTGATTTTGTGGTCCTCCAAGGTTATCTCTAGAGTGTGAAAAAGATGTTTTTGTCCTCTTGCATAGTTAGTAACATGAAAACGAAATTTCGAGTGTCTAGAATTGTTATAGTAATTGTTGCATAGTATTTCATGTTATTTGATTCAATTATTGTCAATATTTTATATATTATTAAATCAATAATTGAGACGATACAGTTATTCATATTATTATTTATATTATTGACGATGTCTAGAAAGTTCTGTCGAGGAAAGGGGTTTGATCACCTAATTGCTCGCCAATAGGGAGAAATTCTTATCAGAAAGTCCCCTCTTTCCTAGGAATGATCTGGTTGTTAAATATTGCGAATAATAATAATAATGAATAAATGTTGTTAAAAATATTGAGAAAAATTTTATGAGGTATTTGTTATAAATTTTGCTTATTATTTGGACCCCTATTTATCCATTTTTCAAAATAATCGGTATAAAATTATTCAAGATATATATATATATATATATATATATATATATATATATATATATATATATATAAAAAAGTGACATGTGTTGTGGGGCCCACATGTGGGATAAAAAATGAAAATGGGGTGGGGGAGAAAACATGTAGTGAAGGAAATGTGGTGGAAAATTTGTGGGTTGTGGGTGGTGGGTGTTATGTGATAGTGGTGGGTTGATAGGGATGTGTGTGTGTGTGTGTGTATATATATATATATATATATATATATAAGTTTGTTTTATTTGAACATAAGGTATTAATTTAAAAAGTTATGCGTCTGTTAATTTGTAGAATCAATCTGTGAATTCTTTCAACTGTTGATCCGTGATAATTTTTCTAAATAATATTTTTTTCATTCTCCTATAAATAGGATGCTTAGTTTAGATTTGAAAATCACACCAGAATCAGAGAATTATTCGCCTATAATATTGAGCGTATTTCTTTAGAATTTTAAGAAGCTTTGAGCGTAGAAAACAGTGAAAATTTTCTTCAAGAATATCCTCGCCCTACCAGTCGGAATACTCTTATTTTTAAGGTAAGGGGTATTATTTATTTCATATTCGCTTACGATATTATTTTTTGTATTAGTAAGAAATTTTATTTCGTTCAATATTCGAAAAAAATATTATCTTCGTTTAATATTCGTAAGAAATATTATTTTCATTCAATATTGTACTTATCCCTCCAAACTCTCTCTCTCCCTCCCTCTCTCTCCCTCCCTCTCTCAATATCTCTCTAAGATACATGATCAGTGAGGATCATTAGAGAATATTTATTATATATATTGTTTGTTTCAGATTGTTTTCTTTCTCAAAATTAATGGATTTTAATTTTTGTATTATACTAGAGAGGAAAGAGAGAGCTGACAAGATGTATATTACTCTCGGATTCTGAAAGTGTCAGCTTGCCTCGTTGATGCTCTCTCTATATATATATTTGTTCTTCACCTTCATCAATTATTTATATATATATTATTATTCATGAATTTACAAGTTATGGAGTATATAAAACAATTTTTCCTCCCGCGGGCCCACATGCACTGCATAATGTTGTTGTCACTTGAATACATGCACTGCATGTTGTTGTTATCACTTGAATATATAGTATACAAGAAATTATTAAGACCCACAACTTTATTATTATTATTATTAAGTAATAAATTACACTGCAATTAAATTTTGAATATATCATTTAGATCGGTAAGGAATATTATTTTTGTTCAATATTCGTAAGAAATAATATTTTCTTCCATATTCTGTAGTATGTAAATAATATTATTTCGTTTCAGATTATGAATTCTACACTTATTTTGTTAAAATTTTGGCTTCTATACTCTATGAAATTAGTAGAATATTCTTGAAATTTGTGCTTCATCCAGTATCTTTTCATGAAAATATTATTCTGAACATTCTTGATAAGTTTTAACTTTTTCATGTCGGAGTACTATTCACGAGGTACTATTCCTGAAGTACTATTTACGGGGTACTATTTATAACAAAAATTATTTTCTTTTCGGTCCAAATCATTTTTGATACAATATTATTCTTGAATTTTACTCCACAAATCAGTATCATGTTGACAATTTGGACATTATTAAATTCATGATAAATTAAATTATAAATATTTAAAATTTTATCCTTTGTTTTCTTTTAATTGAATTCTTATATCATTGTCATCATCATCATGTTTATATTGTGATAAAAGTCATCTGTGGCTTACGTGCATAGATGTACTGTTGATTGATGTGATTATAACCAGAGATTATTTGGTATAATCATGACCGTAATGTTACAAATGATATGGTAAAAGTCTTCATTGGCCCGTAGTGCATTGATGGACAGTTGTTGGCATGATCATGACCATTGATGAAAACACGAATATCCTTTGTAAAATCCCAAATTTTACGAATAACGATTTAATTTTCTCGAAATATTTTTTTCAAAATTATGGTGTGGATTTGAGATAATGTTATAGTTATGGGTAATATTTAGAAATTTTGAAAAGTATGCAAGTTGTTATATAATATTCGATTGGTCGGGGAATATTCTTTTTGTCGGGGAATATCCGTACGACTGATCGTGTGGCGCCCCAAATTCGGTATCTTCCAACTTGACGATGGTGGTGCTACGGTAGACTCATAACTGCATATTTCATTACATCAAAAGTGTGTATCAACGACATTCTTATTACATTAATAATATTACATCTCGTTCCCAGGTTCTAAAACCATTACATTCTTTGCTCATCATTCTATAATATATACAACTTACTAGTTTATTAAAAGGTAAACTAATTGTTCAGCTTCGTCTTGCCTCTATCCTTGTCAGATCCCTCGATTCGTTCGGTCTTAGCTTCATTCATATGGTTCAAGCAAGAGTGAGCATAACAAGCTCAACAAGTACAACAATTTCTTTTAAATGACATGCTTGAAACATAGGAATCGTATATCTTCAATAATTGGATAATAGTTATGAAGTACTATCCATAATTCAAAATAACATTTCTTTTCCTTCAAAACATTTTACAATAACAATATTCAGTAAAACATCAATTTTGGCTCAAGACCATGAGCATTTCATAATTTCTTTGAAAAGGACAACTTGGCACTAAGTCTGACATATCTTACGAGCACTTCTAGGTGATCAGCCTGTAAGACCCCAACTTTTATGAATAAAGATGATTTTTCTATAAATATCATTTTTGAATATTATGGAATGAATTTAATATAATGTTATAGTTGTGGGTAATATTTATAAATTTTGCAAAGTACGTAAGTTGTTATATAATATTCGATTGGTCGGGGAATATTCGTACAACGGCACAATCATTGGTGGACCCCATAACAGAATTATTATCGGATTGAGAAAATGATAAAACTATCTTTTATGAAAATAACGGCGGAAGTTTTATCGTTAATTGTTGAAACACCCGGTGTTAAAAGTACAGTAATACGCATGGTTGCATAGTAGCACACGGTATTGATTATTGATGTTTACGTGAGAAGTCACTCAGTTTTGTTCAATTATTGATAAAGTAATTGTTGCATAGTATCTCATGTTATTTGATTCAATTATTGTCGATATTTTATATATTATTAAATCAATAATTGAGATGACACGGTTATTAATGTTATTATTTACTATATTAACGATGTCTAGAAGTTCTGCCAAGGAGAGGTTTGGTCACCTAATTGCGCGCCAATAGGGAGAAATCCTTATTGAAAAGCTCCCTTTTTCCTGGGAACGATCTGGTCGATTAATATTGTGAATTATAATAATGATGATAAATGTTTTTAAATATATTAAGGTATTTTTTTATGAAGTCACGGAAGTTTATATATATATATATATGAAGTCACTAAGTTTATATATATATATATATATATATATAAATTTTGTTTTATTAGTATTATTAATGTAATAAAACAAAAATCTTTTTATATAAAATGTAATACTTTTATAAAGTTATTTGTTTTATTAGACAATAATTAGAATATAATATATTTTATTATGCATAGTAAAATCTTTTTATATAAAATAGAATACTTTTATAAAGTTATTTGTTTTATTAGACAATAATTAGAATATATTATATTTTATTATGTATAGTATTCGTATAGTGCACGCATAGTATTTGCATAGTGAAATCTTTTTATATAAAATATAATACTTTTATAAAGTTATTTGTTTTATTAGATTATAAATAGAATATATTATATTTTATTAGAATATTTTATTAAATCAATATTGACCGTCCGATTAAAAGTAAATCAATCTGGACTGTTCATGAATTAGTTACTATTCAGTCCATTCTTCTATAAATAGAAGCTCATTCTTTCATTATTTCTTACGAATTCACTGAAACTCTAAAGAGAGAAACTATAGAGAGAAAGAAGAAAAGTATTCTGCTACTTCACTACTCCTATATCCAGTTGTTCTAAGGTAAGGGGTATTATTTCTTTCGTATTCATGAAGAGAACTGATGTTATTCCATTCTTTATTATTCTGTTGAAATAACCTGTATACGCGGACTACCCTATACTTGGTGAAATTCTTCTGTTATTCCATTCTTTATTATTATGTTGGAATAACCTGTTTATGCGAAGTACCGCATACATGGTGAAATTCTTATGTTATTCCATTCTTTATTATTCTCAGTAACATCCTCGTCGTGCGTTTATGCATGACTGGTTCCGTTATTTATTATTACATTGGAACATCACATGCAATGCGTTTACATATGACTGGTTCCGTTATTTATTATTCTGTTGGAACATCCCGCTCGGTGCAATTTCACGACACAGTTCCGTTATTTATTATTCTGTTGGAATATCCTGTTTGTGCGTTTACGCATGACCTGGTTTCGTTATTTATTATTTTGATGGAATAACCTGTCTGTGCGGTCTATCACATGCCTAATGATTTCTTTTGTTATTCCATTCTTTATTATACTCAGTTGGTTAAAGTTTTGGCTTTTATACTCCATGAAATTAGTGGAATATCTGTAAAATCCCAAATTTTACGAATAAAGATTTAAATTTCTTGAATTTTTTTTTTTGAATATTATGGTGTGGATTTAATATAATGTTATAGTTGTGGGTAATATTTATAAATTTTGCAAAGTATACAAGTTGTTATATTATTCGATTGGTCGAGGAATATTCTTTATGTCAGGGAATATTCGTACGACGGCACAATCATTGGTGGACCCCATAACAGAATTATTGTCGGATTAAGAAAACGACAAAAATATTTTTATGAAAATAACGGCGGAAGTTTTACCATTAATACTGTTGAACTACTCGGTAGTAAAAAACAAGAATGTCTGCTGTGGTTGCAAGAGTAGCACACTGTATTGATTATTGATGCTTATGTGAGAAGTCACTCGCTTTTGTTCAATTATTGCTACAGAGAGTTAGTTGCATAGTATCTCACATTATTTGATTCAATTATTGTTGATTGTTATATATATATATATATATATATATATATATATATATATATATATATATATATATATATATATATATAAGTTTTGTTTTATTAGTATTATTAATGTAATAAAATGAATACTTTTATAAAGTTATTCGTTTTATTAGGCTAATAGTAAAATCTTTTTATATAAAACAGAATACTTTTATAAAGTTATCTATTTTATTAGACAATAATTAGATTATATTATATTTTATTATGCATAATATTTGCATAGTGCTTGCATAGTATTTGTATAGTAAAAAATTTTAAAAAGTTATTCGTTTTATTAGATTATAAATAGAATATATTATATTTTATTGTAAACCAATCTGGACCATCCGTTTAAAGTAAATCGACCTGGACCGTTCATGGATTGGTTACTATTCAGTCCATTCTTCTATAAATAGAAGCTCATTCCTTCATTATTTCTTACGAATTCACTGAAACTCTAGAAAGAGAAACTATAGAGAGAAAGAAGAAAAGTATTCTACTACTTCACTACTTCTATATCCAGTTTCTTCTATAAGGTAAGGGGTATTATTTTATTTTATTTTCATATTCATGAAGAGAATTTACATTATTCCAGTCTTTATTATTACATTGAATAACTTTTGTATACGCTGAGCTACCCTATACTTGGTGAAATTCTTACATTATTCCATTATTTATTATTCTCTTTGAATAACTTTGTCTATGCAAAGTACCGCATGCATGGTGATTTCATTGTTATTCCATTCTTTATTATTACATTGGAATATCCTGTCTATCGTTTTACAATCGGACTGGTTCCGCTTTTATTATTATTGTTGGAATATCCTGTGCATGCGTTTTACATGGGACCGGTTCCGTATTTATTATTCTGTTGGAATATCTTGTCTGCATGCGTTTTTTCGCCGGACACAGTTCCGTAGTATTTATTATTCTCATTGGAATAACTCGCATGTGCTATCTATCACATGCCCGGTGATTTCTTTTGTTATTCCATTCTTTATTATACTCGGTTGGTTAAAGTTTTGACTTATACTCCATGAAATTAGTGGAATATCCTTGATATTTGCGCTTCATCCAAGATATCTTTTCATGGAAATATTCTTACGAGCATTCTTGAATTTTACTCTCACAAAGAAGTATCATGTTGACAATTTGGACGTTATTAGTTTCTGAATAAATTAATTCGTGAACTTGTTTTATTGAATTCTTATATCATTGTCATCATCCTCATGTTTATATTTTTGAAAGTCATCTGTGGCCTGTAGTGCATAGATGGACTTGGTATAATTATGACCAGGGATTATTCGGTATAATCATGACCGTAATGTTACAAATGATGTGATAAAAGTCCTCATTGGCCCGTAGTGCATTGATGGACAGTTGTTGGCATGATCATGACCATTGATGAATACACAAATATTCCTGGCCCGTAATGCATGGATAATTGTGGTCGTGATACTAAAGAATATCCTTGGCTGTAGTCCAGGGGTGATTCGATGATGTGGATTATTTATTAAGCTGAGTCCCAGCGATAAAAGTAATGAAAAGCCTTTTAAATCATAAAAGATAGCAGATTTTATTCTCTACTTGACTCTTTTAATGGATTATTTGTTCCGCTGTAGTTAAACTTGATGTCTATTGTATTTTATCAGTTTAACATTGTTGAAGACTAATGCTAATTTATTCTGCATTATCTTAGTCATAATATTTCTTACTGGGCTAGTTGAGCTCACCCTTTTGTTTTTATTGTTCTCTTCAAGAAATGAGAACGTAGCGGGGACTAGTCGGGGAACGGAGTGACAGTTCAGAGGATAGCTTTAGTAGTCCTCACTATTCTATTAAATAGTGTGACAATAAATGTAATGAGGACTTATTCTGAGAGTGGATATTGTCTAGAAGATAATATTTGTATTAAAACTCACAGCTCTTTTGTTGTATATTAAAGATTGTATTTGTATTATGTACCATGTATTTGGCGACTCAGGATAAGTGATGTATACCTATTTTGGGGGCGTCATAGTTGGTATCAAAACCAGGTTATATGATCCCTGACTGAGATGTGAGACAAGAACTAGGAGAGGAGAGATGGGGAATTCCTTCGCTAGTATGACCTACCTAAGTTTATTTGGTATTTAATTGGTCGGTCAGAGTATTGGGATAATATGTGATATGTTATTTAACCCTTGTTTTGTTGCAGTATTTGAAAATGGCATCCGAAAATGTTGAGAATAGCAATGGAGCACAGGAGACCGTTGAGTCTCCACAGATCAATAATCAGGATAATGTGCAACAGGAAGGCGATAATCCTCCTATAAACAACAACATTGATCAAATGACGAACGATGGTACGTTTAGGAGCTTTTTAGAATATATGCAACACCAAACGAGAGAGACTCCTATTCATAATGCAGGTGGAAACAATGGCAACCCACGGTTGGTCACCGCTAAGCAGTTCAAGGAGCTGGGACCACTAGAGTTTTTGGGAAAGCCAAACCCACTTAAGGCAGAGACGTGGATTAAGTAAATCACCAAGATATTTGATGTCTTGGAATGCTCAGAGGAGCAAAAAGTTCCATTCGCCGCCTTTATGTTGCGTGAAGAAGCAGATCATTGGTGGGAATATGTAAAACGTACCGAGCCTCACGCACTCAAGATGTCTTGGGAGAATTTCCAAGAGTTGTTCAACGACAAGTACTTTCCCAAAAGTATTCGTCACATGAAGGAGGTGGAGTTCATCAAGCTGGAGTAAAACAATATGACCGTGTCGCAGTACGAGGCAAAGTTTGCTGAGTTGTCTCGGTTTGCATCCCATTTGTTCGATAATGAGGAGTGAATGACGTGAATGTTTCTAAGAGGTTTAAAACCCAATATACGTCAATACCTCATTTCTCACAAACTTTGTTTATATTCAGATGTTGTGAATAGGGCTCAGTTATTGGAGCGCGATAATGAGTCAGCACAACTAAAAGGCAACGACCAACAACACGATAATAATCGTACCGGTGACAACGGTCATTGGAACAATGATAACCATTGTGGGGAAAATTATAATGCCATGAATGGTAACCACTTCGGTGGTAATCATGGCAAAGATAATAGAAGTGAAAATTTCAAGAAGAGAAGGTTCAATAATGATAGAAAGACAGCAGCATCGGCACCCATTTCAAAGGAAGAAGAAGAACGACCAATTTATCAGATGTTTCAAATGCGGACAGGAGGGACACATCCGTCCAAACTGTACGCAGCAATCCAAAGCGTGTTTTAATTGCGGAAGAGAAGGTCACCTAGCTCAATTTTATCGTATGGTGAAGTCAAGTCCAGCTGGGATTGTGATGCCAAAGGATGTCCCAGACAAGCCAAAGCCGGTAGTTTAAGAGAGAGCATTTTTTTTTGTGACGAGGAACCTAAATAAAATTATCAAGGGTAAGTTAATCATAATCTCTTGCGAAGTTTATACCGTGTTAGATATCGGTTCTACCCACTCTTTCATTCCACTTAGTTGTGTTCAATGTTTGAATTGAACTCTAGAGAAGTTAGACTTTGATTTATCTGTTGAAACTCAGTTGGGAGAAACCTTCGTTACCTTCACTATTTATAAATCTTGTTTGATTCAAATCGACACTTTCACGTTACCTGTCGATCTTATCTCTTTGAAAATACTTGCTTTTGATGTGATTTTAGGAATCGATTGGTTAACTACTCATCATTCTTTTCGTAAGATTGTTAGCTTTCATACTCCTAACTAACTTGTTATGCGAATTCAAAGTAACCAAACCACTAAAGTCAATCACTGTCATATCAAGCCATAAGTAAAGAGCTCGATCCTTTCATTGTTGACTTCCTTGTGTGGAATACACCGAAGCCAGACTTTCTGTAGGCGACATTGTGAATGAAGATGACAAGTTTATAGGTATCAATGTGACGTACTATCCAAGTCTTGGATGAGGGTCACAGTTTTGAATGATATTTCTATCGTTAATAAATTTCCTGACGTATTCATGAAGACTTCCTAGCCTATCCCTAAAGCGTGAAATCGAATTTTGTAGTGACCTCAGTACAAAACCCCATTTCTAAAATCCTTAAATATTTCTTCAACTAAACGAACGTAACATGCGCCAAAGACGTTGACTCGAGCTGTTGAAGATTACGATCATAACATTCGTCCATATAATGCTTCAAATGGAGCCACACCTATACTTGCCTGATAACTGTTGTTGTAGGAGAATTCCACCAATGGTAAATACTTATCCCAACTACCCTTGAAGTCTAGGACACAGAGTCTTAATAAATCTTCAAGAGTTTGAATAGTCCTCTTTGATTGTCCGTCCGTTTGAGGATGGTATGCGAATCAGATCGTAAATCCGTGCCCATAGCTTTTTGCAAGCTAACCCAAAATCTTGAAGTGAATCTTGGGTCACGATCCGAAACTATGGATACTGGCATGCCATGCAACCTCACAATCTCATTTACATATATACTAGCAAGACGTTCAAGGGAATAAGTCTCCCGTATCGGCAAGAAATGAGCAAACTTGGTTAATCTATCAACAATAACCCAAATAGCATTGATGCCTTGAGAAACCGTAGGAAGACCCATAACAAAATCCATGGTAATGTGTTCCCACTTCCATTTCGGAATCTCAAGTGGTTGCAACGAACCCTTAGGTACTAGATGCTCCGCCTTTACACGTTGACAAGTTAAACACGTTGAGATAAACTTTGCAATCTCTCTTCATATTGTTCCACCAAAATGTATGTCAAGATCACGATACATTTTGGTACTTCCGAGATGGATTACAAATGGTGTATTGTGTGCCTCCATCATAATCTTGTACTTCAAATCAGAGTCGTTAGGGACACAAAGTCTGGAGTGGACTCGAAGTATTCCTTCTTCATCAATTCTCGCTTCTGGAATAACACCTTCTTGTACTTTCTTCTTCATACGCATCGACTCAAGATTGGTGGCTTGAGCAACCTTAACTTTTTCTATTAAAGTTGGCTCTATGTGTATACTTGACATCATCGCACTCATTCCTGCATATGATCTTCTACTCAACGCGTCAGCTACCACGTTCGCTTTTCCAGGATGGTATTGAATAGTGTGGTCGTAGTCTTTCAATAGCTCGAGCCAACGTCACCGCCAGCGTGTTGAGTTCTTTTTGAGTGAAAAAATATTTAAGGCTTTTATGGTCTGAATATATCTCCACTTTCTCCCCATATAGATAGTGCCTCCATATCTTTAGCGCGAAAACGACTGCTGCCAACTCTAGATCATGAGTAGGATAATTCCTCTCATATTCTTTAAGTTGTCGCGAGGCATAGGCTATGACTTTCCCACGTTGCATGAGAACACATCCTAACCCTTTGCCCGAAGCATCGCTGTAGATAACAAATCCATCCGAACCATATGGTATTGTTAGAACAGGTGTCAAAATAAGTCTCCTCTTAAGCTCTTGGAAACTCTTCTCGCATTCTTTGCTCCAAACAAATTTTGTATCCTTCCGAGTTAGCTGGGTTAATGGAGTAGCGATTCGAGAAAACCCTTCCATGAATCTCCGATAATAACCAGCTAAGCCCAAAAAACTACGTACTCCAGTCACCGACTTCGGTTGTTCCCAACTTTGTATTGCTTCAATCTTCACCGGATCAACAGATACTCCATGTTTCGACACCACGTGCCCAAGGAATGCTACTTCCTCAAGCCAGAACTCGCATTTCTTCAATTTGGCATATAGTTTGTTTTCACGAAGCCTTTGGAGTACCAAATTTCAAATGGTGCTCATGATCTTCACGACTTTTGGAATATATGAGGATGTCATCAATAAAAACAACAACGACCGATCCAAATATTCCTTGAATACTCTTGGTTCATCATATCCATGAAAGCCAGCAGGAGCATTAGTCAATCCGAAAGACATGACTAAGAATTCAAAATGCCCGTCTCGAGTTCAAGGCGCTTTTGGAATATCCTCGCCTAATCTTCAATCTTGATGATATCCGTAAGCGAAGATCGATCTTTGAAAAGAATTGTGCTCCTTGCAACTGGTCAAACAGGTCATCAATGCGAGGTAGAGGATACCTATTCTTAATGGTGACATGGTTCAATTCCCGATAGTCAATACAAAGTCGCATACTCCCGTCTTTCTTCTTTACGAATAAAACAGGAGCACCCCAAGGAGATGTACTAGGGCCAGAATGAAACCGATGTCCAACAACTCCTCGTAGTTGGACCTTTAACTCCTGAAGTTCAATAGGAGCCATTCGATATGGGGTTTTAGAAATGGGCTTTGTACCGTGTTCAAGATCAATAAAGAATTCAACTTCACGCTAAAGGGGTAGACCAGAAGTTCTTCAGAAATACGTCGAAGAAAGTCAATAACAATAGGAATATTATTCAAATTTGACGTGTCTTTATTCAAATCCATAACATGGGCTAAGAAAGCTTGACATCCGCTTTTTCAATAAACGAATAGCTTTATGATTAGATATGACGGTGATTGATTTTAATGGTTTAGTTACTTGAATTAATATAACAAAGTTGTTTAGGAATATGAAAGCTAACAACCTTACGAAAACAATCAATTTTGGCATGATGAGTAGTTAACCAATCAATCCCTAAAATCACATCAAAAGCAAGTATCTTTAAAGAGATAAGGTCAATCTGTAAGGTGATGGTGCCAACTTGAATCAAACAAGATTTATATAAGCGAAAGGATGTGATGAAAGTTTCTCCTAACGGAGTTTCCACAGATAGGTCAAAGTCTAATTTCTCCGGAGTCAAGTTTAAACGTTGAGCACAAGCAGGAGAGATAAATGAACAGGTAGCACCGGTATCAAGTAAGGTATAAACTTCACAAGAATTTATAAATAGCTTACCCGTGATCACCTCGTTTGGGTTCCTCGCATTTTGACCAGTCACAACAAACGCTCTTCCAGGAAACATTGACTTTGACTTTTCTGGGACAGTCTTTTGAGTCACCGTCCCCGCTGAACTAGGTTTCTCTACCGTACAATCTCGAGCGATATGTCCTTTCTTTCCATAATTATAGTATACCTTAAACTGTCGTGGGCAGTTTGGACTAATATGTCCCTCTTTCCCGCATTTATAGCATATGACCGGTGGTCATTCTCCTCCCTTAGAACCGATTCTTTCTTGCAAGACTTTGTCGCCTTCACATGGTCGTTGTTAAATCTCCTCTTTTTAAAATCTCCTCCCACTCGCTTCTTCTATTTTTATGGCCATGATTACCACCGTAGTGGTTACCATTTTGTCCGCTCTTTTTCTTTCTCTGCTTTGGTTATCGTTGTTTTGTTAACTCGCTATCTCCTATGATCCTCGATTGTGGTCCCTCGGTAACTGTACTTTCGTTATCTCGCTCTAATAATTGAGCCCTGTTTATAACATCTGAAAGAGATAAAATTTATGAGAAATGAGATATTGTCATATGACGGGTTTCAAACCTCTCAGAAACATCCGCGTCATACGTTCCTCATTCTCCACCAAATGAGGTGCAAACCTGGATAACTCTGCAAACTTTGCCTCGTCTTCGAGACACCGCTATGTTGTTTTGTTCTAATCGATGAACTCCACTTCCTTCATATACGTGAACACTTTCGGAAAGTATTTGTCATTAAATAGTTTCAAACGTCTCCCAAGACATCTTGAAAGTACTGGTTTGGATGGTACGCTTCACGACTCTCCACCAATGAGTCCGCCTCGCCACTTTAACATAAAGGTGGCGAATGGAACCTTCGTTCCTCCGTGCATCCCAAGACATCGAATATCTTGGTAATTTGCTTGACCCATGTTTCCACCATGATCGGATCGGGCTTTCCCTTAAATTCAGTGGTCCCAACTCTTTGAATCTGCTTGGGTGTGACAACCCGTGAATTTGCTATCATTTCCTCCTGTATTTTGAACACGAGTCTCCTCGTCTGATTTTTGCATGAATCGCAAAAAGCTTCTAAACATCCCTCGTTCATCATCTGCTCTTTGGGTGTTGTTGTTCACGGAGGAACATTGCCACTTTGCTGTTGCCGCGTTCTCCTCGTTGGTGAGTACAGTGTCTCCACGATCTCATTTCCACTTTGTTAATATTCTTAGTCGACATTCTCAAATCTTGTCATAAAAACAAGGGTTAATTAAGAAATCAATATATCACATAATATCCCTATATATTGACTTAACTAACAAATAAGCTTAGGTAGGACACACTAGCGAAGGATTTACTCGTCTCTGCCTCCTAGTTCTATTTCCCGATCTCCGCCGGAGATCATATCCTAAGCTCGATACCAACCGTGACACCCCCAAAATAGGTATACATCACCCATCCCGAGTTGTCAATACATGATGCGAAACAACAACAACTTTATTATTACAACAACGAGAAAGCTGTGAGTTTGAATACAAATATTATCTTCTGCACAATATCTATACTCAAATAAATCCTCATCACATTTATTGATACATTATTTTACAAAATGGTGAGGACTACTAAACAACTCTCTGTAGAACCTTCATTCCATACCACGACTCATACTCGCTTATATTCTCGCCTCCCCGAGAAGAAAAATGGAACAAAAAGGAAAAGGGTGAGCTCAACTAGCCTAGTAAAAAAAATATTATGACTAAGATAATATACAACAAATTATCGTTAGTCCTCAACGAGGAAAAATCTAATAGAATACAATAGACAACAAGTTTTAGATCAAGATTCGCAATTGAAAATAATAATTCATTAGAAGAGTTAAGTAGAGAATGCAAACTACTATCTTCTATGTATGAATTTAAAAGTTCATCGCTCATCTTTTATCCCCTGTAACATCAATCAATATATATCTGGAATCAAATATTCATCTTTTTGCACTACAGGGCCAAAGATATTCATCGATTAGTCATGTTCATCTAAACACTGCTCATCTTTGCACTACTACGGCCAAAGATATTCATCAGAAATCATTCATCTTTGCACTACAGGCCAAAGATATTCAATAATATCATCATTTAAGACTGAGGATGATGAAAAATATTTTTAAAGAAACGAATCCAGTGAAACAAAATGACAAGGATTAAGGATTAAGGATTCGTACTTTGTTTTATCCATGTCCAAAAATACCTCAAAAATAATCATAGTGGTGTAAAATTCAAGAATGATCAAAACATGGATACAATCAAAGCTAGTATCCACAATAGATATTTTAGACGAAAAGGAAAAATTTTCATTTTTCGATGAATAGTCTTAAATATTAAATGAATAGTATCGTATACGTGAATAATTATCGATATCGTGAATAGTAACTCAGACACCAAAAGTTCCAAATTTGATAAAACTTCAGATCAATATTTCAAAGATAATGATATTGAAGAAATAATATCATTACTGAAAAAAATAATATCCCTTACCTCGAAAGATCGATTTCTTAAAATTGAAACACCGGATATAGGCTATGATTTGAACTTGCACCGTATAGCAATACTCAAAATATACTCAAAATACTCACAAGAATATGCTAGATAATATAGAGAGAGAAAACTATAATTTCTAGTGTAATTTTCAATTCTAACCTAAGCACCCTATTTATAGAAAAATGCTTAGAACACCAAAGCAGAAATTTTAATATAATATTAATATATAAATTAAATTTTCCTACGCCAACCTTCCAAGAACTGAATTCAGCTCATTCAAAACACATGTGTAACACACCATAATGAAAAAAACGTTTTTATTACTTAAAATATTTTAAACTTCCAACAATCAATTATTTCGGAGCTTCGGAACTTCAATAATTCACAATAAATAGCCTTTTTGTCAGAAAATTCGAAACTCGCGACTTTTTATAGGAAATTCAATTCTCTACAACTTAACAGAAGAAAGTTTTTCCAAATTCCAAACAGAAATTGCCTGAAATCCATAAACGGGCGATTTTACAGGCTATAATCAAATTTCAGTCAAGAAATGGGGTCCACCGACACATAAAACATGCTTTAAATATTTTTGGTAATAAAAATACTCCTCCTCCACATATACTCATATATCCCACATTCATCGTAAAAATATCATCATTATTATATTATTAAAATATAATAATATATTTAAAGAATATCCTTGGCTGTAGTGCAGGGGTGATTCGATGATGTAGATTATTTATTAAGTTGAGTCCCAACGATAAAAGTAATGAAAAACCTTTTAAATCATAAAAGATAGTAGATTTTATTCTCTACTTTACTCTTTTAATGGATTGCTTGTTCCGCTGCAGTTAAACTTGATGTCTATTGTATTTTATCAGTTTAACATTGTTGAAGACTAATGATAATTTATTCTGCATTATCTTAGTCATAATATTTCTTACTGGGCTAGTTGAGCTCACCCTTTTGCTTTCATTGTTCTCTTCAGGAAATGAGAACGTAGCGGGGACTAGTCGGGGAACGGAGTGACGGTTCAGAGGAAAGCATTAGTAGTCCTCACTTTTCTATTAAATAGTGTGACAATAAATGTAATGAGGTCTTATTCTGAGAGTGGATATTGTCTAGAAGACAATATTTGTATTAAAACTCACAGCTCTTTTGTTGTATATTAAAGATTGTATTTGTATTCTGTACCATGTATTTGGCGACTCAGGATAGGTGATGTATACCTATTTTGGGGGCATCACAATATCCTTGATATTTGCGCTTCATCCAGTATCTTTTCATGGAAATATTCTTCTGAGCATTCTTGAGTTTTACCCCACAAAGCAGTATCATGTTGACAATTTGGACGTTATTGGTTCTTGGATAAATTAATTCTTGAACTTTTTTTATTGAATTCTTATATCATTGTCATCATCCTCATGTTTATATTATGTTGAAAGTCATCTCGTGGCCCGTAGTGCATAGATGGACTTGGTATGATTATGACCGAGGATTATTCTTGTATAATCATGGTAGTAATGTTACAACCGATGTGGTAAAAGTTCTCATTGGCCCGTAGTGCATTGATGGACAGTTGTTGGCATGATCATGACCATTTGATGAATACACGAATCTCCTTGCCCATAGTGCATGGATAATTTATGGTCGTGATACTAATGAATATCCTTGGCCGTAGTGCAGGGATGATGTGAATTATTTATTAAGCTCAGTCTTAGCGATAAAAGTGATGAAAAACCTTTTTAAATCATAAAAGATAGTAGATTTTATTCTCTACTTGACTCTTTTAATGGAATACTTGTTCTGCTGCAGTTAAACTTGATGTTGTTATATTTTATCAGTTTAACACTGTTGAAGGCTAACGATAATTTTATTCTGCATTATCTTAGTCATAATATTTCTTACTGGGCTAGTTGAGCTCACCCTTTTGCTTTCATTGTTCTCTTCAGGAAATGAGAACGTAGCAAGGACTAGTCGGGGAACGGTGTAATGGTCTGAGATGGTGTCATAGTAATCCTCACTATTCTATAAAATAGTGCGATAATGAATGTAATGAGGACTCCTTTGAGTGTGGAATTTGTATAGATGATAATATTCGTATTAAAACTCTCAGTTTGTATTTTGTCGTATTTTACATGACAGTTGTATTATTAAGTTGTATTTGAATTTTGTACCATGTATTTGGTGACTCAAGATGGGTGATGTATACCTATTTTGGGGGTGTCACAGTTGGTATCAAAGCTTAGGGATATGATCCCTGGCTGAGATGTGAGACAAGAACTAGGAGGGGAGAGACGGAGAATTCCTTCGATAGTATAACCTACCTAAGTTTATTTGGCATTTAATTGGTCGGTCAGAGTATAAGGATAATAGATTGCATGTCAAGTAACCTTTGTTTTGTGGCAGTATTTGAAAATGGCATCCGAGAATGTTGAGAATAGCAATGGAGCACAGGAGACCGTTGAGTCTCCACAGATCAATAATCAGGACAATGTGCATCAGGAAGGCGACAATCCTCATGCAAACAACAACACTGACCAAATGATGAATGATGGAATGTTCAGAGGCTTTCTGCAATTCATGCAGCATCAGGCAAGAGAAACTCCTGTCCAAAATACAGGTGGAAACACTGGCAACTCTTGAACGGTCATTGCTAAGCAGTTCAAAGAGCTGGGACCACCAGAGTTTTTTGGAGAGCCAAAACCACTTAAGACGGAGACGTGGATAAAGCAGATCACCAAGATATTTAATGTATTGGGATGCTCCGAGGAGCAAAAGGTTCCCTTTTCCACCTTCATGTTGCGAGCGGTGTAGATTCTTGGTGGGAATCAGTAAACGTACTCAACTCGCCGCCTTGATCAAGATGACTTGGGAGAAGTTCCAAGAATTGTTCAACGACAAGTACTTTCCCGAAAGTATTCGTCACATGAAAGAGGTAGAGTTCATCAAGCTGGAGCAAAACAACATGACCGTGTCGTAGTACAAAGCCAATTTTACCGAGTTGTCCCGGTTTGCGTCCCATTTGGTTGATAATGAGGAGAGAATGACGCGAATGTTTCTAAGAGGTTTGAAACCCGAGATACGTCAATATGTAATCTCTCATAGACTATGTTTTTATTCAGATGTTATTAATAGGGCTCAGTTATTGGAGCGCGATAATGAGTTAACCCAACCAAAAAAAGCGGTAAGCAAAAAAATGATAATACTAGTGATAGCGATCATCGAGCGGTGACAATAATCGTGGAGGAATCAACATGCGAGAAATGGTAACCACTTGGTGGTAATCATGGCTAAAACAATAAGAATGGACATTTCAAGAAGAGGAGATTCAACAATGATGGAAAGACGTCAAAGACCAAAGACCAAGTTGTTAAGGAAGGAGAACGACCGCCTTCATCATATGCTTCAAATGCGGAGGGAGGGACATCGATCTAAACTGCGCGATGTCGTCCCAAAGCATGTTATAATTGTGGAAGAGAATGTCACCTAGCCCAATTTTTTTTCACCAGAAAGACAAGTTCAAATAGGATGGAGGCACCAAAGGACGTCCCAAAAAAGTCAAAGCCAAGATGGTAAGGGAGAGCGTTTGTCGTGACCTCCCGAAAAGCAAGGAACCGAACGAGGTCATCACAGTAAGCTTATCATAAACTCTAACGAAGTTTATACCTTATTTGATACCGGTTCTACCCATTCTTTTATTTCTCCTACTTGCGCTCAACGTTTAAATTTGACTCCGGAGAAATTAGACTTTGACTTATCTGTTGAAACTCCATTGGGAGAAACCTTCATTACATCCACTGTTTATAAGTCTTGTTTGGTTCAAATCAGTACCCTCACATTACCTGTCGATCTTATTTCATTAAAAATACTTGCATTTGACGTAAATCTAGGGATTGATTGGTTAACTACTCATCATGCAAAAATTGATTATTTTCATAAGGTTGTTAGCTTTCATATTCCTAACCAACCTATTATGCGAATTCAAGCAACCAAACCATTAAAATAAATCACTGTCATCTCAAGCCATAAAGCTATTCGTTTATTAAAAAATGGATGTCAATCTTTCTTAGCTCATGTCACGGATCTAAACAAAAATACGTCAGTTTTGAATGATATTTCTATTGTTAATGAATATCCTGACGTATTCCCTGAAGAACTTCCTGGCCTACCCCGAGAGCGTGAAATTGAATTTTGTATCGACCTTGAACTCGGTACAAAACCCATTTCCAAAGCCCCATATCGAATGACTCTATTGAACTTGAGAGTTAAAGACCCAACTGCAAAATTGTTAGACATCGGCTTTATTCTTCCTAGTACTTCTTCTTGGGTGCTGCTCTGCTCTATTCATGAAGAAGAAAGATGGGAGTATCACGACTTTGTATTGATTATCGGGAGTTGAACCATGTCACTATCAAAAATAGATATCCATTGCCTCGCATTAATGACCTATTTGACCAGTTACAAGGCGCCAAAATTTTGTCAAAGATTGATCTTCGTTCCGGATATCACCAATTGAAGATTAGAACCGATGACATTCCAAAGACGGCTTTTCGGAACTCCGATGACGGCATTATGAATTCCTAGTCATGTATTTTGGATTAACTAATGCTCCTGCTGCCTTCATGGATATGATGAACCGAGTATTCAAGGAATATTTGGATCACTTTGTGGTCGCCTTTATTGATGACATCCTTATTTATTCCAAAAGCCGTGAAGATCATGAGCAACACTTGAGGCTGATACTTCAAAAGCTTCGTGAATATAAGATTTATGCCAAGTTGAAGAAATGCGAGTTCTGGCTTGAGGAAGTAGCATTCCTTGGGCACGTGGTATCAAGTTATGGAATATCTGTTGACCCAGCAAAGATTGAAGCTATTCAAAGCTGGGAGCAACCTAAATTAGTGACCGAAGCACGTAGCTTTCTCGGCTTAGCTGGTAATTATCGGAGATTCGTAGAAGGGTTTTCTCGAATCGCTACTCCCTTAACTCAGCTGACTCGGAAAGATACAAAATTTGGTTGGAACGAGGAATGTGAGAAGATTTTTCAAGAACTCAAGAGGAGACTCATTTCAGCACCTGTTCTAACAATACCATCTGGCTCGGAGGGATTTGTCATCTACAGTGATGCTTCAGGCAAAAGGTTAGGATGTGTTCTCATACAACATGGGAAAGTCATAGCCTATACCTCTCGAAAACTCAAAGAATATGAGAGGAATTATCCTACTCATGATCTAGAGTTGGCAGCTGTTGTCTTCGCACTTAAAATTTGGAGGCATTACTTGTATGGGGAGAAAGTGGAGATCTTTACAGATCATAAAAGTCTCAAATATTTCTTCACTCAAAAGGAACTCAACATGCGACAGCGGCGTTGGCTTAAACTATTGAAAGATTATAATCATACCGTCCAATACCATCCTGGAAAAGCAAACGTGGTAGCTGACGCATTAAGTAAAAGATTATATGCGGGTACGAATGCGATATTGTCAACGCAGAGGCCCATTTTGTATGACTTGCAAAGGATGGAGATAGAGATAAAAACTCCAAGGACCCACGTGATGATGGCAAATATACGAGTAGAACCGACTTTAATCGATAAAGTTAAAGTCGCTCAAGCTACGCACTGGAGTCGATGCATATGAGGAAGAAAGTACAAGAAGGTGTTATGTCGGAAGCAAGAATCGATGAAGAAGGAATACTTCGAGTCAACTCCAGACTTTGTGTTCCTAACGACCTTGACTTAAAGTATAAAATCATGATGGAGGCGCACAACACACCGTTTGCAATCCATCCTGGGAGTACCAAAAAGTATCGTGATCTTCGTCATACATTTTGGTGGAGCAATATGAAAAGAGATATAAATACTGCTTATCTCAAGGTGTCTAACTTGTCAACGAGTCAAGGCGGAGCATCAAGTACCAAAAGGTCCATTGCAACCACTTAAAATTCCAGAATGGAAGTGGGAGCACATTATTATGGATTTCATTACTGGTCTTCCCAAGGTTTCTCAAGGCATAGATGCAATTTGGGTCATTGTTGATAGATTGACCAAGTCTGCTCATTTTTTACCAATACGAGAAACTTATACACTTGAACGTCTTGCTCGTATGTACATAAACGAGATTGTAAGACTGCATGGTATGCCAGTATCCATAGTTTCTGATCGAGACCCAAGATTCACTTTACGATTTTGGGTTAGTTTGCAAAAAGCTATGGGCACGAATTTACGATTTAGTTCGGCATATCATCCTCAGACAGACGGAAAATCAAAGAGGACTATTCAAACTCTTGAAGATTTATTAAGACTCTGTGTTCTTGACTTCAAGGGAAGTTAGGACAAGTTCTTACCATTGGTGGAGTTTTCATATAACAACAGTTATCAAGCAAGTATTGGCATGGCTCCATTCGAAGCGTTAGATGGAAGAAAGTGTCGTTCTCCAATATGCTGGGATGAGGTGGGTGAAGCAACATTGTTGGGACCGGAGTTGGTACGTATGACTACGGAAAAGATTCAAACGATCCGACAACGTATAAAAACCTCATAAGATCGAAAAAAGAGTTATGATGATCTTCATCGAAAGGACGTGGAATTCGATATTGGAGACCATGTGTTGTTACATGTTTCTCCATGGAAAGGAGTTACGAGATTTAAAAAGAGAGGAAAGCTCAATCCTCGATTCATTGGCCCATTTTTAATCCTCGATCGAGTAGGAACTGTAGCCTATAGACTCGCTTTACCGCCAAGTATATCTCGTGTTCATAACATTTTTCATATATCCATGTTTCGTAAATATGTGAAAGACCCGAACCACATTATTGAGTTAGAACCGGACGAAATAGCGGAAGATTTAACGTATGAAGAGGTTCCTGTTCAAATCTTGGATAAGAAGGAACATATTCTACGCTCCAAGGTTATACCTCAAGTCAAAGTTTTATGGAGGAACCACGATGTTGAGGAAATGACCTGGGAGTTAGAATCTGAAATGAAATCAAGGTATCCTTATCTCTTCGACATACCAAGTACGTACCTTAATTTCGAGGGAGAAATTTCTTAAGAAGGGGAGGTTGTAAGACCTCAGATTTTATGGATAAAGATGATTTTTCTATAAATATTATTTTTGAATATTATGGAATGAATTTGATATAATGTTATAGTTGTGGGTAATATTTATAAATTTTGCAAAGTACGCAAGTTGTTATATAATATTCGATTGGTCGGGGAATATTCGTTTTAACAGGGAATATTCGCATAACTGATACAATCATTGGTGGACCCCACAATGAATTATTGTCGGATTGAGAAAACGATAAAAATATCTTTTTATGAAAATAATCTTGGCGGAAGTTTTACCGTTAATCTGTTGAAACACCCTAGGTGTTAAAAGAAATACGATGTCTGGCGTGGTTGTATAGTAGCGCCTTGCAGTATTGATTATTGATGCTTTACGTGAGAAGTCACCGGTTTTGTTCAATTATTGCTATAGTAGTTGTTGCATAGAATCTCATGTTATTTGATTCAATTATTGTCGATATTTTATATATTCTTAAATCAATAATTGAGATGACAGAGTTATTAATGTTATTATTTGCAATATTAACGATGTCTAGAAATTCTGCCAAGGAGAGGTTTAGTCACCTAATTGCGCGCCAATAGGGAGAAATCCTTATTGGAAAGCCCCCTCTTTCCTGAGAACGACCTGGTCGATTAATATTGTAAATTATAATAATGATGATAAATGTTGTTAAATATATTGAGGTATTTTTTATGAAGTCACAGAAGTTTATATATATATATATATATATATATCATATATATAAATTTTGTTTTATTAGTATTATTAATGTAATAAAATAGAAAATCTTTTATATATAAAATGAATACTTTTATAAATTATTTATTTTATTAGACAATAATTAGAATATAATATATTTTATTATGCATAGTGTTTTGCATAGTAAATTCTTTTTATATAAAAGCAGAATACTTTTATAAAGTTATTTGTTTTATTAGACAATAATTAGAATATATTATATTTTATTATGCATAGTGTTTGCATAGTGCCTGCATAGTATTTTGCATAGTAAAATCTTTTTATATAAAACATAATACTTTTATAAAGTTATTTGTTTTATTAGATTATAAATAGAATATATTATATTTTATTAGAATATTTTATTAAATCAATATGGACCGTCCGATTAAAAGTAAATCAATCTGGACCGTTCATGAATTAGTTACTATTCAGTCCATTCTTCTATAAATAGAAGTTCATTCCTTCATTATTTCTTACGAATTCAATTTGAAACTCTAGAGAGAGAAACTATAGAGAGAAAGAAGAAAAGTATTCTAACTACTTCACTACTCCTATATCCAGTTTGTTCTAAGGTAAGGGGCATTATTTCTTTTCGTATTCATGAAGAGAACTTCATTATTCCATTCGTTATTATTACATTGGAATAACTTTTGTATCACGGACTACCCTATACTTGGTGAAATTCTTACATTATTCCATTCTTTATTATTATGTTGGAATAACTTTGTCTATGCAAGCAATCTGCATACATGGTGAAACTCTTCTATTATTCCATTATTTATTATTATGTTGGAACATCCTCATAAATGCGTTTACCCATGACCGGTTCCGTTATTTATTATTCTGTTGTCATGTGTTTTACGCATGACTGGTTCCGTTATTTATTATTACATTGGAACATCTTGTCGGTCTTGAATTTTGCACGACTTCGGTTCCGTTATTTATTATTCTGTTGAAATATCACATACGTGCGCTTACGCATGACTGTTTCGTTATTTATTATTCTGGAATAACTTTTCTGCATGCGATTACATCGCATGCCTAGTGATTTCTTTTGTTATTCTATTCTTTATTATACTCAGTTGGTTAAAGTTTTGGCTTTTATACTCCATGAAATTAGTGGAATATCCTTGATATTTGCGCTTCATCCAGTATCTTTTCATAGAAATATTCTTCTGAGCATTCTTGAGTTTTATCCCACAAAGCAGTATCATGTTGACAATTTGGACGTTATTGGTTCTTGGATAAATTAATTCTTGAACTTGTTTTATTGAATTCTTATATCATTGTCATCATCCTCATATTTATATTATGTTGAAATTCATCTGTGGCCTGTAGTGCATAGATGGACTTGGTATGATTATGACCAGGGATTTTTTGGTATAATCATGATCGTAATGTTACAAATGATGTGGTAAAAGTCCTCATTGGCCCGTAGTGCATTGATAGACAGTTGTTGGCATGATCATGACCATTGATGAATACACGAATATCCTTGGCCCGTAGTGCATGGATAATTTATGGTCGTGATACTAATAAATATCCTTAGTCGTAGTCAAGAGGATGATGTGGATTATTTATTAAAATTTGAGTCTCAAATGATAAAAGTGATGAAAAACCTTTTTAAATCATAAAAGATAGTAGATTTTATTCTCTACTTGACTCTTTTAATGGATTACTTGTTCCGCTGCAGTTAAACTTGATGTTGTTATATTTTATCAGTTTAACATTGTTGAAGGAACGATAATTTTATTCTACATTATCTTAGTCATAATATTTCTTACTGGGCTAATTGAGCTCACCCTTTTGCTTTCATTATTCTCTTCAGGAAATGAGAACGTAACAGGAACTAGTCGGGGAACGGAGTAATGGTCCGAGATGGTGTCATAGTAGTCCTCACTATTTAATAAAATAGTGTGATAATAAATGTAATGAGGACTCCTTTGAGTGTGGATATTGTCTAGATGACAATATACGTATTAAAACTCTCAGTTTGTATTTTGTCGTATTTTACACGACAGTTGTATTATTAAGTTGTATTTGAATTTTGTACCATGTATTTGGTGACTCAAGATGGGTGATGTATACCTATTTTGGGGGCGTCACACAGCCCATAGTACTCTATATTGATCAACACTACATCCTTTATACGTATGTACGTTTAAGTTTTGGCAACCTCGCATGCCCATCGAATAATCGATGAAAAATACATTTGTTTATTCATACTCAGGCTTACCTTGAATCTGTACCAAATAATTGACGTAGGATAGCGTTATCAATTCTATATTAAAAGACTTGTAAATAAATCAATCAACTCTTCAAGATTAGTCTAGCCGAGGTAAAACTGGCATTGACCCTTTAGTAAAATAGTTCATGCATCTCATAACATGAATCACAGAAAACTTGGCTAACACGAAGGTTCTAAGCGTTTAAGAAAAACTTGCCTCCAGCGTCTGCTATAGTAAAATAACTTTTCCTTTTAGTCTTTACGGTCTCTACAATACATAACCACATAACATACCACATTAGGTCATGAATGATCATACCTGGTTTCTAATGAATCTTACCCTTCTTCTCAATCTAATCATGTATTAGATTTATTATTATTGGTTTTGGCTTGTCGTTATAAATTACATCGTTCTTACCAACTTCTTTCTCTTCTATGCCTTACGTGGATTTACTTCATTAATAGAACTCTTTTCGAGTTAATCATCATTCCTCACGGCTTACTAACATTCTTACGTTATTAATCGAAACTCGATAGTCATTAGTTAAGTACACTTTATTGCATACCGTTTACGTTTATGTATTACTTAACAACTTTTAGTTGTAACTCTTAACGTTATAGTCCTTATCATTATTGAATACGGTTCACGTTCTTTATACTTTACGTTCGTCGTTTAACTACTCATTAAACAACATTAAATCCCTAAAGTCATCACTATAACAGTGATTTAGGAAAGGTCTCATCATGTTCATTAAGTAATTACATGACCCATACTGGTATTGCAAACCATTAGATTCATAATCAACTTGGTCAACAAAGTTCTATAGCCAGCTTAGCACATTACATTGTTCTCATTACGTTCATCTTCAATTGATTATTAACCTTTAATCATTATACATTAAGTGTCTAACAATGCCTTAACAATGTTATATTTATACCTTAGTTCATTGCTAATGAGTTATCTTTCATTCTATACTTGTAAACATTCTTGTCTATCGAAACCCTAGGATCAGGAATGCATGGCCATGAAGTTAGCGATGATGCGATTCTCGACATCATTATGACGTTTTGCTTCCACCCATTTAGCCTTGGGTTGCCATGTGCCTTCAACTCAGGCCTTAGAAAAATTTGACAGATTTTCAACTTTGCAAAATTTCCGGACGCATAACTTCTTCGTTATAAGTTCGAATTGGCTCGTTCAAAAGATTACGGTTCACAAATTACATACTCTATGCGTTCATGCAAGAATTTTATCTATTTGACTTCGTTTGCTAAAATTTCACCTATTAGTTCATTTTTAACGAAAACGATAAACGTTCATGAACGTTCAAAGCTCGTTTCTTCATTCTAAGTCGGAATTCGGTCATTTTCGAGTCCGCAACTCTATAATGCCAAATATGACTTGTCTCCATTGAAAACCAATGTTTCCAAGCTCAATATCAAAATTTGACTTCCATTCCGAGAATTTCACGAATTCTACGATTATCGTCCAAACTCGTAAATTTCGCCTTAACTTCATTTCTTATGATTTGTTCATCATTTCAAATGGATTCAATCCATCATATTAACATTTTGACATACATACTTCATTAACTTATTGACATGATAAGTTATTACTTGTTCTTCATTAGTCTATAACTTATAAAAGTATAAACTACTTATGACTTCCTTTCTCATGACTTATTATAGTTTAAGTCTTTTAACCACCATTCTTGCTTATTATTATCATACAATCTTATTAAAGTAAACATATGAGAAGTTCATCTAGATTCCTCATGAGTTCATAACTTATTTAGGTTTGAATTACTCATTCATGACTTATACGGCTTATTAAGACTTAAGCTCTTTGATTACTCATTCCTATCATTCCTTAGCATACATGTTCTACCACTACCCATCTCCCTACCAATGGAAGAGAAAGAGATTCATGGTTTAATTTCTTACCCTTGAATATCACTTGACTAAGCTTTAATCTCCTTCTTGCTTCTTGAAAATCTCATAATGGAAGTTTGACTTATAAGTGCTTATTCTCTCTAACCAATAAGTTGCTTAACTTGAGAGGAGTTGGGAGAAATTTATCAACCAACAAATGAAGTGAGGCTTCTCTATTTATAGGCAATCCTAAGTTAGGGCATTATGGACATTTAGGCCATCCCACCTCCTTAATCACCTCCTTACTATTCCTAGCTTAAACACTAAGTTAACTTGCTCCCCATAACACTTGACCATTAAGTCTACTTGGTCATTAAGCCACTCCACCTCCTTACTATTCATTACTTAGCTTATTAAGTAAACTTGGCCACCACACTTAAGCACTTTGCTTGCTTATCACACATAAGCACTTTACTTAGCCTTTAAATTACTTAACTTATCCTTTGCTTAACCCTTAAGTCTACTTGCTCATCACACTAAATTCTTGGTCACCAATTCACCCATGGGTTGCCCCATGGATCAAGCTTTATCCATTGGATCTTATTTTGGGCTTAAGGTTTAATTAACCTAACTTATACATTGGGCTTGCATTAATAATTCTTTGGGCTTTACCATTAGCTTGCATTGGGCTTACACATTCCTACACTTGGGCCTTATCAATATCTCATTGGACTTTACAATTTCTTACTCAATCCTACAAGTCCATTACATTTGGCTTAAAGCCTTATAACGTATAATCTACGTATTAATCTCGTATTCCAACTCGTATACTATTTTATATATGACATTTCATCATTCATACATACTCGTATAATACCTCGTATTATACTCGTATTCATTACCTCGTATAATACTTACGTATTATACGATCATTGCTTTAATTCATCATACGCATTTAAATTCCTTCTTGAAATTCATTTTCCCTAATCGTTAGGTTTAAGTCCGCAGGCGAAAAACTGCGTTTACCATAACTGAAATATTATTGGATATTCCATCTCACCTCGATATTCTATCATTACGTATTTCTCGGAAATTCAAAAATAATTCCCGAGCAGAAATGCGTGAATAGTGTTTTTTATAAAATTTCTCGGAAATCTTTTATTTTCATCTTGAAAATTCAAACACTTTAATTCTACCACGAAGTCAAAATACTACGACATTCCGATATGTCTAGGTCATAGAACGACATTCAATTAACTTACTCCCATAAATAATTAATTAAATTCATTTAATCCACATAATCAAAATACAATTTTAATTTTCAAAAGTCCAAATTTTCTGGGGCGTTACAGTACAATCATTGGTGGACCCCACAACAGAATTAATGTCGGATTAAGAAAATGACAAAAATATTTTTATGAAAATAACGGTGGAAGTTTTGCCGTTAACTGTTGAAACACCTAGTGTTAAAAGTACAGTAATACGCGTGGTTGCATAGTAGCACACGATATTGATTATTGATGTTTACGTGAGAAGTCACTCAGTTTTATTCAATTATTGCTACGGTAATTGTTGCATAGTATCTCACGTTATTTGATTCAATTATTGTCGATATTTTATATATTATTAAATTAATAATTGAGATAACAAAGTTATTAATATTATTATTTGCAATATTAACGATGTCTAGAAGTTACGCCAACGAGAGGTTTGGGTCACCTAATTGCGCGCATTATAGGGAGAAATCCTTATTGAAAGCCCCTCTTTCATGGGAAAGACCTGGTCAATTAATATTGTGAATTATAATAAAGGTGATAAGTTTTGTTTTATTATTATTATAAATGCAATAAAATGAAAACTTTTTATATAAAATAGAAAACTTTTTATAAAGTTTTGTTTTATTTGATTATAAATAGAATATATTATATTTTATTATGCATAATATTTGTATAGTGCTCTGCATAGTGTTTGCATAGTAAAATCTTTTTATATAAAACAAAATATTTTTATAAAATTATTTGTTTTATTAGACTATAAATAGAATATATAATATTCTAATATGCATAGTGTTTGCATAGTAAAATCTTTTTATATAAATGAATACTTTTATAAAGTTATTTGTTTTATTAAACTATAAATAGAATATATAATATTCTATTATGCATAGTGTTTGCATAGTGCATGCATAGTAGTGTTTCATAGTAAAATCTTTTATATATAAAATGTAATACTTTTATAAAGTTATTCATTTTATTAGATTATAAATAGAATATATTTTATTTTATTTAAAATATTTTGTTTTATTAGAATATTTTATTAATACTGCATAGTAAATCAATATGGACCGTCCGTTTAAAAGTAAATCAATATGGACCGTTTATGAATTAGTTACTATTCAGTCCATTCTCCTATAAATAGAAGCTCATTCCTTCATTATTTCTTACGAATTCACTGAAACTCTAGAGAGAGAAACTATAGAGAGAAAGAAGAAAAGTATTCTGCTACTTCACTACTCATATATCCAGTTTCTTTTAAGGTAAGGGGTATTATTTCTTTCGTCTTCATGAAGAGAACTTCTGTTATTCCATTCTTTATTATTCTATTGGAATAACCTGTATATGCGGACTACCCTATACTTGGTGAACTTCTTCTGTTATTCCATTATTTATTATTCTGTTGGAATATCCTGTCTGTGCGTTTACGCATGACCTGGTTCCGTTGTTTATTATTCTATTGGGAATAACATGTCTGTGCGGTCTATCGCATGCATGGTGAATTCTTCTGTTATTCCATTCTTTATTATTCTGTTGGAACATCTTGTCTGTGCGTTTACGCATGACCTGGTTCCATTATTTATTATTCTGTTGGAATTTCCTGTCTGTGCATTTACGTATGACATGGTTCCATTATTTATTATTCTGTTGGAATATTTTGTCTGCGTGCGTTCTGCGTGACTGTTCCGTTATTTATTATTCTGTTGGAATAACCTGTTTGTGCGGTCTATCGCATGCCTGGTTATTTCTTTTGTTATTTCATTCTTTATTATACTCAGTTGGTTAAAGTTTTGGCTTTTATACTCCATGAAATTAGTGGAATATCCTTGATATTTGCGCTTCATCCAGTATCTTTTCATGAAAATATTCTTCTGAGCATTCTTGAGTTTTACCCCACAAAGCAGTATCATGTTGACAATTTGGACATTATTGGTTCCTGGATAAATTAATTCTTGAACTTGTTTTATTGAATTCTTATATCATTATCATCATCCTCGTGTTTATATTATATTGAAAATCATCTGTGGCCTGTAGTGCATAGATGGACTTGGTATGATTATGACCAGGGATTATTCGGTATAATCATGACCGTAATGTTACATATGATGTGATAAAAGTTCTCATTGGCCTGTAGTGCATTGATGGACAGTTGTTGGCATGATCATGACCATTGATGAATACACGAATATCCTTGGCCCGTAGTTCATGGATAATTTGTGGTTGTGATACTAATGAATATCCTTGGCCGTAGTGCAGGGATGATGTGGATTATATATTAAGCTGAGTCCCAGAGATAAAAATGATGAAAAACCTTTTAAAATATAGAAGATAGTAGATTTTATTCTCTACTTGACTCTTTTAATGGATTGTTTGTTCCGTTGCAGTTAAACTTGATGTTTGTTATATTGTATCAGTTTAACACTATTGAAGGCTAAGGATAATTTATTCTGCATTATCTTAGTCATAATATTTCTTACTGGGCTAGTTGAGCTCACCCTTTTGCTTTCATTGTTCTCTTCAGGAAATGAGAACGTAGCTGGGACTAGTCGGGGAACGGAGTAACGGTCCAGAGGATAGCATTAGTAGTCCTCACAATTCTATGAAATAGTGTGTTAATAAATGTATTGAGGACTTATTTTGACTTTGAATACTGTCTAGAAGACAATATTTGTATTAAAACTCATAGCTCATGTTGTATATTTAAGACTGTATTTGCATTATGTACCATGTATTTGGCGACTCAGAATAGGTGATGTATACCTATTTTGGGGGCGTCACATCCTTGGCCCGTAGTGTATGGATAATTCATGGTCGTGATACTAATGAATATCCTTGACCGTAGTGCAGGGGTGATTCGATGATGTGAATTATTTATTAAGCTGAGTCTCAGCGATAAAATTGATGATAAACTTTTTAAATAATAGAAGATAGTAGATATCATGCTCTACTTGACTCTTCTAATGGATTGCTTGTTAGATTCTTGATTAAACTTGATGTCATTGTATTTTATCAGTTTAACACTGTTGAAGGCTAACGATAATTTATTCTGCATTATCTTAGTCATAATATTTCTTACTGGGATAGTTGAGCTCACCCTTTGCTTTCATTGTTCTTTTCAGGAAATGAGAATATAGCTGAGACTAGTCGAGAAATGAAGTGACGGTCCAGATGGTTGCATTAGTTGTGACGCCCCCAAAATAGGTATACATCACCCATCTTGAGTCGCCAAATACATGGAACAAAATTCAAATACAACTTAATTATACAATAGTCGTGTAAAATAAAACAAAACATAATCTAAGAGTTTTAATAAGAATAGTGTCATCTAGACAATACCCACACTCAATGGAGTCCTCATTACATTTATTGTCACACTATTTAACAGAATAGTGAGGACTACTAATGCTATCATTTGGACCATCACTCCGTTTCTCGACTAGTCCCGGCTACGTTCTCATTTCCTGAAGAGAACAGTGAAAGAAAGGATGAGCTCAACTAGCCCAATAAGAAATATTATGACTAAGATAATGCAGAATAAATTATCATTAGTCTTCAACAATGTTAAACTGATAAAATATAATAGACATCAAGTTTAACTCCAGCGGAATAAGTAATCCATTAGAAGAGTCAAGTAGAGCATGATATCTACTATCTTCTATGATTTAAAATGTTTTCATCAATTTTTACCGCTGAGACTCAACTTAATAAATAAACCACATCATCGAGTCATCTCTGCACTACGGGCCAAGGATATTCATTAAATCATCAATGGTCATGACTATACCGAATAATCCCTGATCATAATCATACTAAAAACTGTCCATCAATGCACTACAGGCTACTGAGGACTTTTACCACATCATTTATAACATTACAGGTCATGATTATACCGAATAATCCACGTCATAATCATACCAAGTCCATCTATGCACGTAAGCCAAAGATGACTTTCATCACAATATAAGCATGAGGATGATGACAATGACATAATAATTCAATAAAACAAGTTCAAGAATAAATTTTAAAGATTTATAAATTAATTTATCTTGAAATCAATTACGTCCAAATTATTAACATGATACTGCTTTGTGGAGTAAAATTCAAGAATGCCTAGAAGAATATTTTCATGAAAAGATACCGGATGAAGCGCAAATATCCAGGATATTCTACTAATTTCATGGAGTATAGAAGCCAAAACTTTAACCAAATGAGTATCATAGAATATATGAAACTACAAATGGATTTTCCCCCGCCACGAGGTAATCCACGTAGACAGATCATTTCCACAATTTAATAAGGAATGAATACGAAGGATCATTCACCATGCATGTGATAATCCACATAGGCGAGTCATTCCAATGTAATAATAAAGAATAGAACCGAATCATACATAATCCACTTGCAGACGGGATATTCCAACGTAATAATAAAGAATAGAATAACGAAAGAATTCACCATGCATGCGATAGACTACGCAGCAGCGAGGTTATTCCAACGAGAATAATAAAGAATAGAACCGTGCTAGCATAATCCGCATGCATGTGATATTCCAATAGAATAATAAAGAATGGAATAACAAAGAATTCACCATGCATGCGATAGAATCGCATGCATACGGAGTTATTCCAATAGAATAATAAAGAATGGAACCGAGTCTAGCCTTAATCCGTCTGCATGAGGATATTCCAATGAATAATAAAGAATGGAATAACAAAGAATTCACCATGCATACAATAGGCCAAGATGATAGGTTATTCCAACGAATAATAAAGAATGGAATAATAGAAGCTCTCTTCATGAATCTGAAAGAAATAATACCCTTACCTTAGAAAGAAACTAGATCTTTGGAGTAGAGAGGTAGCAGACTTCTCTTCTTCTTTCTCTCTATAATTTCTCTCTATAATAATTGCTCTATAGCTTTAGTGAATTGGTGAGAAATGAAGGAAGAATGAGCTTCTATTTATAGGAAAATATAGTTTCGATAATTGCACGTTTTGCTTGACTCGAAATATTACAATCTGAATACCTTCACTTTTTTTCATTTTTAATTTAGTCCTGCAAGTATTATCAAACTTGCACCACCTCCCCTAATAGTAAATAATGTGAATCAATAGTTCAATCATGTGAATCAATAGTTATAATCATGTGAAAATATGAATTACAGTATAGTACCTCCATTTTTAACTTAGTCATGCAAGTATTATCAATCTTGCACCAACTCCCCTAATAGTACAAGAATGTGAATCAATAGTACACACATGTGAACAAATAGTTATAATCATGCGAATTAATAGCAATTAATTGCTCATTTATCCGATTAATTACCCGACTGGTCAGTATAACTTTCAGACATCAATTAATATCGAAATAAATATCGATTTCCACTAACACTAATAATTCCAACACAATGGAACTTTCAATTTCATCTTTAATCAACACGAACTTATTCATCATTAATATTATAACTCACAATATTTAACAACGGATCGTTCCCGGAAAAGAGGGGTTTTCCGATAAGATTTCTCCTTATTGACGCCAGCATGATTAGATGACCAAACCTCTCCTTGATGAACTTCTGTACATTATAAATATTATAATTTAATAATATGAATAACTTTGTCATCTCAATTATTGATTTAATAATATAACATATTATGTAGATGATCTTGTGACAATAATCGAATCAATAATATGAGAGATATGATCAAGATAATTACTCTGTAGCAATAATTAAGTATAACCGAGTGACTTCTCACGTAAGCATCAATAATCAATACTGGTAATGCTACTATGCAACCACGCGTATATTACGGTACTTTTACTACTAGTGTAGTTCAACAGGTTTAACGGTAAAACTTACTTAGTTATTTTTATAAAAAGATAATTATGTCGTTTTCTAATTATGACAATACTTGGTTGTGGGGTCCACTTAATGATTGTCTTGGTCGTCATTTAATATTCCCCGTTAAAACGAATATTCCCAGGCCAATCGAATATTATATAACCACTTGCTTACTTTGCAAAATTTGTAAATATTACCCACAACTATAACATTATATCAAATCCACACCATAATATTCAAAAATATATTCTAAAAAAATTATTTTTTATTCATAAAAGTTGGGGTCTTACATTAGTAGTCCTCACTATTCTGTGAAATAGTGTGATAATAATTGTAATGAGGACTGCATTGAGTGTGGATATTGTTTAGAAGACAATATTCGTTTTAAAACTCTCAGCTTATGTTTTATCATATGTTACACGACAGTTAATTAAGTTATATTGGAATTCTGTACCATGTATTTGGCGACTCAAGATGGGTAATGTATACCTATTTTGGGGGCGTCACACGCTCCCTCCAATTCGTTCCTCCAGTTTGTTGGAGAGAACCGGCTGGTAATATTAAGAGTCAAATTATATACTTTAAAACTTGTGTCATATATACATGTCACCAATGTATAAATTATTCAACACATTGTGGAAATTAAATAATTATACATATTTGTGTATTAATAACATGTATATTTGAGACACATTTAAAATTCTAATTTGGAGGCTCTTAAAATTAATCTTCTAATATTAATATATTTTATTTTTGAATAAGATTTATATTACAACAAAATATTAACGTACACATTCGCAATATATATCATTTCTTAAAGTTGGAGGAGACTTAAGTGTGATGTAAACAAACTTTTGAAGCTTTTTAGCTTTATTGAAAACGCCCTCTGATTTTATAATATATCCTATTTTTTCCTTTTCGTCTTAATTTTTTTATTTAATTTTTTAAATTTATAAAAAATTTATTTACGTTTGCCACCGAGTACCAATAAAAATAAATTGTATCTACCCTTCACAAAAGAAGACATATTTTTACCACAACATATAGATTCATTTTTTTATTTTATTTTTATAGTGGTAATTTTGTAATTTAAATAATTTAATGGAGAGCTTGAGAAATTCGACATAAAATTAATTTTATAAATTAATTAATTAATTAATATAAAACTCACACTTATAAGCTAACAACTCCAACCTTGAGAATCACCTAAAATTAAGCGCTTGTGGACTCGGACTCTGTGCTAAGCTAGCAAAGAATTGAAATGTGACGCTAAACTCGCCATTTCCATGTGACCATTCTCTCTCTCTTTCTCTCTCTGATTACAAAGCTGTATTATGAATCGTGTACTACTAGTAAACTAAACAGTGACCCACTACAAGCAAGCAAGCCACTGAGCCAAAACCCCATAGAGACACACAGTTCTTTCTCTCTCCTCAGCAATCCAATTGAAGTTGCAGAAAATCAAGGAAAATAAATTCTTCAATATAGAAGATCTTTATCCAACAAATTCGTCCGAAAATGAAGGCTAAAGCAGCAGCACTAGTATTGAACCCTACTCCTCTAATCAATTTCGAACACAAGAGGTATAATTGTGACCACGCGTCTCTTTTTCTTAATCTCTCCGCCTCCATTTTTATAGGTTATTTTTTTTGGTTTTTTGATTTTATTCTCTGTCTTCGATCTACCAATGTTCTGTATTCGCATATCACTGGATTATGATTTGAATTTACTTATTGTAATTCGGCATTTTGTTGGTCGATATGTGGTACTTGTTTTTTCTTTGTAGTTCTTGATCTTACTGAAATACCAGTGTTTGGATCTTTCTTTTCTTTAAGTGATGATAATAGTTATTGGGAATTCTGTGTGGTTAGAAATGTGGTTGGATTGATAATATGAAAATGTGGATTGAATGGTGGGTGTGGTGGGATTCAGCTGAAGTGTTGACTGTTGTAAGTGAAATGTGGGATGAGGTTTAGTGATTTGGGCATGCGTTGAGGCAATGCCTGAGCCTTTTGGATAGTATATTTGGGTTCATTGTGGAATATGTTATTGTCCAATTTGAGTAGGCAAGCTTTGGATGCAGATGGCAGGTAAATTTGTTAATTTAGTTGCTACCTATTTCGTGCAGTGTTTCAAATTGGCTTGTCTTGGAGAGTAGTTTGAATTATTAAGTGTTCAAGAACATTCATTGTGTGCGAATTTACTGCTGAATGTGATTTAGGGAAGATATTTATTTGCCTAATATGGATATTGATTTTAACAGGGATGCTTATGGGTTTGCTGTCAGACCTCAACACGTACAAAGATACCGAGAATATGCTAATATCTACAAGGTTTACAAATCTTTCTTGCATATCTATTTTGTCAATTTGAATCTGTTTGGTTGGCAAGGAAGTTTGAAGACCAATTTCATATTTTAGTTTAATGTGCTAGTGTTAGAATGTATGTTTCTTTCTTTTAATTTGTGATCCCATATGATTTAAGATTTTGATATTTTAGTATGTCATGCTCTCTCAGCAACTGACCATGCCTTAAAACATTATAAATCATACGTCTTTTTATAATATGCTAATGGGGTTTAGGAGGAAGAGGAGGAAAGATCAGATAGGTGGAAGGACTTCCTGGAACGGCAAGCAGAGTGTGCGCAGTTGCCTATAAAAGAGTTATCTGCAGAGTCAAATAATACAGCATTGCATGCTGAACCAACTGAGGAAGCTTATTCTAGCACAGATAAGGGTGTTGGAGGGGATGATTCAAATAGCAAGAAGCTTGATTCTGATGGTTTAACTGACCATGTTACAGAAAACGAAGAAGAGGTACCGCAGGCTAAGCAGAATAGAACTCATCGGGTCCTAACATGGACTCATATTAGACCATCCCTCTGTGCAATTGAAGATATGATGAGTAGTCGTGTGAAGAAGTCCAATGCCAAAAGTGAACTAAATGATGGAATTGGAAAGCCCGTATCATCCGTCGAAGAGGCTAGACCTGCTAAAGGAGGATCTGAAGGCGACTCTGAGGAGGAGTTTTATGATGTGGAGCGATCTGAGCCATCTCAAGATGTACCTTCAACTGACAGTGCTAATGTACCTGCAACTGGTGCTGCTGGTGATGTGGCTCCTTCAGAAACTTTTATTCCCTGGAAAGAAGAACTGGAGTGTCTAGTTCAAGGAGGAGTTCCAATGGCTCTCAGGGGAGAGGTAAGCAAAGCCTTGGGCTCGCTTATTGTTATTAAGCTTGTTTGTCTCAATAAGTTTAATATATGCTTTATACTTGCAATTACAGCTTTGGCAAGCGTTTGTGGGTGTGCGGACACGTAGGGTGGAGAAATATTATCAAGATTTGCTTGCTCCAGACGCTAATTCTGGTGATATAGCTGAACATCGAAGATCAGAATTAGACAGCAGTGCGCTGGTGTCAATGACAGAAGAGTCCGCTTGCGTACCTGAGAAATGGAAAGGGCAGATTGAGAAGGTTATTACATACTCTAAGATCAAACTCCTGTTCAATAACTGTAGTTTTTAATTGCTAATAATTAATTTTTATTTAGATTCTTTATCCAATGTGATTGGGATATTTATATGCAGGATTTGCCTCGAACTTTTCCAGGTCATCCTGCTCTGGATGATGACGGTAGAAATGCTTTGAGGCGTTTACTTACGGCATATGCTCGGCATAACCCATCTGTTGGGTACTGTCAGGTATTAAGAGTTGGAACTTGGAATAGTCCAGTGCTTATTTTTGATACTTTATGGTTAACATAGGTGCACATTCAGAGATTATAAGATTATTTTAGTATGAAGCCTTTCTCACTTCAAATTTATCCATTTATTGTATCCTTTGTTGTTCAATTCTTAATATTTAACATAATCTAAATTAAAAATATAAGCCAGTCTATGATAAAAAAGTGAACAATATTAGTTTAGTGCTTCCTCTCATAATACTTGATGTGCTCCAAAGCATATTACTTGAAGGACCATGGGTTAACATATAGTTGTTACGGCGCCACGACGAGTCATGGCGGTAGCCAATTGTCTGGACGCCTAGGCAACAAGGCGACCGCTATGGCGGTCTATAAGGCGACAAGTCTTTTACAATGTGCAATTTATATATTATTTATTTTACTTAACAAGTATATTGTAATAAAATTTTGTATACATTAAAACTTAAAACATAACACTATGGAATAACATTAAAGGCATAATTATGTAAATACTTAACAATAACAATCCAAAAACAACACACTTGATATTAAAAATTAGTAAAAGAAATGAAAAATTCAAAACACCACATAGAAAATAAAGTTGCAACCAACCATCACAAATATGTAGTCTAATAACTAATAAAACACTATCATAGCAAGCCAAAATAATGTATAGACTCTCTACACTAGTCTAGAAATATCGTTCAATCAAAATCATCATAGAAAAGGTCATCTCCATCTCTTCCACGAGAACTACTCTCATTCAAAGGCGTAGGTGGTGGTTTTTCTCCAAAATCCCCCTCCACATCTTCATCATCATTTGAAATTCTTTCTTCTTCATCAACTTCATTTGGGTGACTGGGTCATAGTACATATAACATATATCACTATATTAGTATATGCAGGAGCAGGACACGATAATTTACATATAATAGATTAGTAATAAGTTAACACTCAAAGTAAAAAATTAAATAGAGTGTGGAAAATAGATATATGTATGTCATAGTGATACATATAAGCATAGAAAATTAAAAACATAGAAGGCTTTGTGAAGGAAAACAGAGGGGAAGGAAAACAGAGAAGAAATCGAGTAGATGAAGAAACAGAATAATAAAAACAAAGTAAAAAAAGAAGAAGAAAAACACAATAATGCGCCGAAATCGAAAGCGGATGAGTGAAGATGGAAGAGTTGAAGCTGCGATCGAGTCGAGCAGATGCATTGATGAAGTCGAGTCTCGGGATGAAGGTCGAAGGTTGCGAAGGTCGCGATGAAGGTCGAAGGTCGTCGAAGGTCAAACCTGTGTCGTCGAAGGTCGCGATGAAGTCTGTGTCGTCGAGTCGAGCAGACGGGAGTGAGTCGAAGTCTTTGCTGATCGAGCGATATTTTCTCCTTTTTTTATTCGATGGGTTAATGGGTCGAAACTAAGAAGAAGGCGACGCCGTGCTGCCAAGGCGCACGCCTTAGCAGCTCTATCCCAAGTCGAGTCTCGCCTTGCTTTCTCCTCATCCTCATCGCCTGGACACCTAGGCGTCGCCTAGGTGACGCCTTGACAACTATTAACAGTTCAGATCACTCATCACAGTTATTTAGAGTCACATATAAGAGGAGAGTAAGAGGAAGGGTGACTTCTGAGAGTTATTCATTTTCCTGTTTCCTTATTAGTTGCTAAGTGCAAAGGCTTTAACTGATGGGGACTCTAAGTCAAGGACAAAGAAGAGATTTTTTATATTTATTATTTGGAGTTTTTATTATGTTTAATATAAAAGTCGTTGATGTGATTTATGTATTTTATTTATTAGTGGGTATTTAGGGATATTAATTAGGAATTAGGAATTTTTAATGTTTAGTAAGGGTACCTTAGTCTTTTAGTACTTTTTATTCTTCAAGTAACATTAGGGTTTTAAGTCTCTTTAAATAGTGATGTAATCCCACAAGTCTTTTAGACTACAGATTATTGATATTGAAATTAATTATTGGCAAAACTATGTATTTCACCACTATACTTGGCAAGTTTTATTTAATACACTACTGAACTTTTAATTTTTCGAATTACATCACTGAACTAATTATTATTTTACAATTAAGTCATTCCGTTAAAAAAATTTGACAGACGTTAAAATATTGCTTATGTAGCGCTGACGTGGCAAAAAAATAAAAAATATTGCTTATGTGGCAAAAAAAATAAAAAACAGATTTTAAAAATAAAAAAAACTCATTTTAAATTTTTAAAAATAATAAAAACATAATAAAATAAAATAGATTTTTTTAAAAACAGATTTTTTTTAAAAAGACTTTTTAAAAAAAACAGAATTTGTTTAAAAACAGAATTTTTTATAAAACAGAATTTTTTAAAAAGCGGGACTTTTTAAAAAACAGATTTTTTTAAAAACAGTTTTAAAAAAAAAGAAATTTAAAAAAATAGAATTTGTTTAAAAACAGAATTATTTTAAAATAGATTTTTAAAAAAAGAGAATTTTTTAAAAACAGATTTTTTTTTCAAAAACAGATATTTTAAAAAAATAGAATTTTTTAAAACAAATTTTTTTAAAAGCAGAATTTTTAAAAAAATAGAATTTTTTAAAAACAGATTTTGTTAAAAAACAGAATTTTTTTAAATAGAATTCTGTTTTTAAAAATTCGTTTTTATAAAAATCTGTTTTTAAAAAAGTATATTTGTTTTACAAAAGTATATTTTTTAAAAAATAGAATTCTATTTTTTTTTTTTAAAATCTGTTTTAAAAAAATTCAATTTTTTAAAAATTCTGTTTTTAAAAAAAAAATTGTTTTAAAAGTTCTCTTTTTTAAAAAATTCTGATTTTAAAAAGTTCCGTTTTTTAAAAATTCTATTTTTTAAAATCTGTTTTTTTAAAAGTGTTTTTAAAAAATTCTGTTTTTTAAAAAAATCTGCTTTTAAAAAAAATTCTATTTTTTAAAAAAATCTGTTTTATTTTATTATGATTTTGTTATTTTTAAAACTTTAAAATGAGTATTTTTTTTATTTTTAAAATCTGTTTTTGATTTTTTTTGCCACATAAGCAATATTTTTTATTTTTTTTTGCCATGGCAGCGCCACATAAGCAATATTTTAACGTCTGTCAAATTTTTTTAACGGAATGACTTAATTGTAAAATAATAATTAGTTCAGTAATGTAATTCGAAAAATTAAAAGTTCAGTAATGTATTAAATAAAACTTGCCAAGTATAGTGGTGAAATACATAGTTTTGCCATTAATTATTTCATTCATACCGTAGAGGTATTCTACCGTAGAGGTATTCTATCGTAGAGGTATTTTATCTATCTTGGTGTTGATACGTGGAGTGGATACACTTGAGAGATCCTAGCGGTCTAAACGTGGAGTTTAGATCCTAGTTTATTTTTCGTTAATTCTTCATCTTAAATTCTAGGATTTATTCAGACATCAATCAATTGCAGAATTCATTTTATAATTTGTCCTACATCATGAACATATAGTAAAAATCGTAAATGTGGAGTCTGGCTTAAATACACTCGCCAACAAACTTGCATTTATGAATGCAGCAAGAAGTTTCTATGTCTCTATGCTAACAATCTTGTGTTTTTTAATCTTAAAAAGTAAACGGAAATAATGGGTCATATTATTAGTTTTAAATTACCTGCTAAATGCAATTAATTTTGTCCTTCTCCAGTACTGATACTCTACATGTATCTGTTTTTTTGGATTCAATGTACATGCAGGCCATGAATTTCTTTGCAGGCTTACTACTGCTTCTGATGCCTGAGGAAAATGCATTTTGGTGGGTTAAAATCTTGTTTGGATTTAATTTTCAGAATGAAGAACCTGGGCTATTTGTGGAAGATTTTTTTCCTCAATAATTAAATTAGTGAACTCAGTTCTTTCCCCCTTTTTCCCTCAAATGCTTCTTGAATTGTGCCGTTATCTTTAAACAAAAGCATGAATTACTTTACTATTCTCAAATAGCTGGAACATTGCATGATACATTGTTATATATGGGTCCAATTTCTTTAGCATAAAATATTGCATTTGCACAGCTAAATATATTATATGGATTCTTAAAATTTGATAAAATTCTCAGGGCTTTGTTGGGTATCCTTGATGACTACTTTGATGGCTATTATTCAGAGGAAATGATAGAATCTCAGGTACTTGTTACATGCTAGTTGGTTTGCTTATTTGATATCCAATTTATTTATTTTTATTTTTGAATCAGTGAATTTGTAAAGTAGAATGTCATTAATACTAATTATTGAAGGGGGATTTATGGTTTAATCTGTTGATGGGTCTTCTGTTTTGCCAGGTTGACCAACTTGTTTTTGAGGAGTTGGTGCGCGAGAGATTTCCTAAATTGGGTTTGTTTCTATTATAATTTATTTTAATTATTGCCTTCTCCAAGTACATATGAACTTTGTTTGGGTTTCTTATTGGTCCAATACATCTTTTGCAGTCAATCATCTTGATTACCTCGGAGTGCAGGTGGCATGGGTCACTGGACCTTGGTTCCTCTCAATATTCATGAATATGCTGCCATGGGAAAGTGGTCAGGTTCTATGTTTCCATCATTCAAATTTAGACCTGATTTTATATTGACAATGGAAATAAAGTTATTTATATCTAATAACCTTGTAAGAGTGAAGTGATCTCATTCTCATGATTTGCATTAGTAGTCTTTCTTGTAATCTGATGGGTGTCTCTTGGCTTCAGTTCTTAGAGTTTGGGATGTGCTTTTATTCGAGGGAAATCGTGTTATGCTATTTCGAACAGCACTTGCTTTGATGGAGTTATATGGTACTGAGTGAAATAAATTAGTTTCATTGATGTAATTTACAAGATGTACATGCACTTTTTACTTTGTTGGCTATCTTAATGTGAAACTTAATTGTGTTCTGGTTTTTGTAGGACCTGCATTGGTTACAACCAAGGATGCTGGAGATGCAGTTACTCTGCTTCAATCACTGGCTGGCTCAACATTCGATAGCAGTCAACTTGTCTTGACAGCTTGTATGGGTTACCCAAATGTAAATGAAGCCAGATTACAAGAATTACGAAATAAACATCGACCAGCTGTAATAGCTGCTGTTGAGGAAAGATCAAATGGACTTCGAGCATTGAGGTTGCGGGATTCGCAAGGCCTAGCATCTAAGCTATATGGTTTCAAGGAGGGGACTAATAAAACAGATCAAATGGCTGATAAACACACAAATGGTGATTTATCTCGCACGAATTCTAGTTCTGCTAATTCGGATGCAGAAGTTGCTTCTGCTCCAGATCTTCAAGAGCAGGTATCTTTCTTTTTCTTCTTTTCCTATCTTATCTATCTAGTTGTATCATAGCTTACTATTGTTAAGCCCCTTGTTTGCATGAGCACAATTTTGCCTGGTTTCTGCTGTAATCTAAAACAAGTGAACATTCATCTTACAGTCATGCCTAATTTCATTTCGGCCGTCCTCCTTATAACCTGTTTTGATTAGATTTCCATTTGACACTTATGCCCTGATGAGACATTCCTGAGTGGGGTGGTATATTACCAGTTTGCAAGAGTAAATAGTACAAACAGGACATCCCAGCTATAGACATTCTTCAATAAGATGCTATACTCTTGATAACAAGCCTATGAAAAAAATTTGATAATAGTGGATGTCTAGGGAATGCTGGTAATTAAAAATTCTTGTTCTGATGTTTAGACCTGTCTGGGAATTTGAGTTGAAAATTTTCCTATATTCTCATTCCGATATTTGGTTTAGTCATACATTGGAAAGCCATCTTTCAATTTTTAATAAAGGTGCAAAATTATTTTTGTGTTTAAAGTTTTATTAGTGTTCTAAAAATCCCCACCTAGGTGTTAGGCGGTCCTCTACCGCCTCAATTTGGTTGGGCGCCTAGGCAAAATTAGACCTCTACTTTGAAGCTCTATAATACTTAAAATGAATTTGTTAAGCATTAAAAGATTGTTTTCTTGGTAATGTTTCTTGTAAAATTTTACAAAATTACATTACTGTATGTTTTGTATAATATAACAAGTATGTACAATAAAAAAATAAAATAAATGAGACTGCCTTAGAAAATGCCTAGGTGCTAGGCGCCCTCTCCGCCGCCTAGGTCTGACTAATGATTTTTAGAACACTGGTTTCATAAAGAGTTAGAAGTTTTATGGTTTAATTATAAGGGTATAAAAAAGAGGTAAGGTTTTGGGTCTCTTATAAGGCATTGAAGGAGCGTGCTTCAAGCCAGCTTGGAGCTGTGACCCTGCTGGTTACTGTTCCTTAAACCTTTTATTATGAATCATTGAAGATCAAAGGGGATTCGGCCTGTTTCCAACATTAGAATTGGAAGAATATTTAGAAAAAAGGTTGTTGAAGGGAACAGTGCATATTTTAAGGTCTAAGGTCTTAAGGGCATATATAGCAGAATTTGCTTTTGAGTTGGGCCTTTATTTCAAGAAAGAGTGCAATAGTGGGCTGATTGTGATTAAAAGCTGAAAGTTCTGTCTCCAGCGAATGAATAAAGTGAAGAAGAAAGAGGTGAATGACATGTCACAATTTACAAAGAGCTGAAGATTTTGTAAAGGTTTTACTCTTCAATCGAAAACACATGCTCAAATGCAGTAGATCTCAACAAGTATATGCAAAGACTCGATACCGTTGCTGGAATCAAAATGCAATCCGAGAGGACTGTCGTTATGGTCCGTTTTCAGCACGTCACTACCAAAAAACTCTTCGACTTCTAGAATATAAGATAATGCAAAAAAACGAACTTTGTAAGAAGGCAATCAGTAGGTAGGGTTTGGTTATAATTTATCTACGGAGGTCTAACTGGCAACCCTTTCAAAGTAAAAATAATTACAAGCATTCTACACTTTAAACTTTTTTAATTATCTTTTATTCTATATATAATTATATTGACATACATACATAATTTTTAGTTTCTTATTGGCTGCATCTGCTTAAGTTGTAGTTTTAATATATAAAATCTACATAGGTGGTGTGGCTGAAGGTTGAATTATGCAAGTTGCTGGAGGATAAACGCTCTGCTGTACTCAGGTTATTAATATATTTACTCTGATGTGTGGTTTTGTTGATCCATACTCCATAAATGATTTAGCCGCTTCCATAAAATGTAGGTACCCTATGGAATAATTTATTCAGTCAACCATGACAAACTGACAATCATATCAGTAATTTTATCAATGCAGTGATAATGTTTAATTTACTTGCTTTTCTCTTTTCGAGGTGAGGAGTTGGAAACGCTTTGATGGAGATGGTGAAGCGGGATAATCGGCCAACAATTGAGTGCGAAGGTATATCGAACTTCATCTAGCAGCAGTTCTTGTAGTTATCTTCTTGTTATGTAGGCTGGATGTTGTTTTTTTCTGTGTTTTGCCTCTTGTTTACTAACCTAACATAGCATATTGAAAAAAGCTTGCTGTGATGTGGCTTTGGAGTTTTAGTTACATCTTTCTATCTCTCTTGTTATTGTGGACATTGCCTGTTTCTGTCAGCATGCTCTACTGCCATGTCAAGAATGTCAGTGTGCAGTTTTCATCTCATCTACTAATCCCCTTTGCATATTTGTATTAAAGTTTTGAGTGAAACTGCTTAGCGATGAAACAGATAGCATGTTTAGTAGGGGGTTTATCATTTATATTCTTATGAACAAGACGATGATGGTGTTTATTCTTCAATAAATGTGTCAAAATAAAATTTTCATCCAACACTTTTTTTTTTTTGTAGCAGTCCTAACCGAGAGTTATTTTGTGGTTTATAGTATATTGTTTGAATGCCAATTCTGGCTGTGACTTCAGAATTATTTTGAACTCTGAGATAGGTGTCATTTCATATTTTCCCCACTATGATTATATATGTAGGTTAAGATTGTATACCCTTTCTCGTAATGGTGCTTCTGAATGATCTATTATTTTATCTCCTTTTCTTGCCTTTACTAAAAGAAACTAGATTTCTTGTTTCTTGTTTATGAAAAGGAAAAAAGAGATCTTCTGCAAAGTTTGTATTTCTCCATGTTAATCTCATCCATGCATGTTCCTGGAAATACTTTGATATGAATATTAGAAGTTAATAAAGCATATGATTGCTTTGTGGCCGAATTCTTTCTTTCAACGTTTCTACATAGCTTATAATGTTAAACAATAGTTCATACTAATTCTCTACTACTTCAGGTTGAGCAATTAGAGCGAGATGTTGCTGAGCTTCGGCAGTCCCTTGCTGATAAACAGGAACAAGAGAATGCCATGCTTCAGGTTCCACTGTTGCTCCTTACAAAACTTTATACCTCTGTAGTTGATCTTCTCCCACACAATACGATTTTTTTGCATGATAAATGGAATTATGGCTTCTTTTATAGGTCTTGATGAGGGTAGAGCAAGAACAAAGGGTAACAGAAGATGCTCGCAGATTTGCTGAGCAAGATGCAGCAGCACAGAGATATGCTGCTCGAGTGCTTCAAGTATTAATCTCTTTATTAAATTCTTTTGGCGCTGATATACTAATGTAATATAGGGTGGTTGTTCATAATTTTTATCCCTTGTGCAATTTTTGTGTGCTTGTGTTTGTTTGTATGTAAGAGAGAGCTGGGGATGCATCCACTAGTGGGGTCACTGGCTCCACCTTGGAGTGTTCTTCTTGATGAATTTGTTTATTTCTAATTTTTTGGTGGGATAGGTGGAGGTGTGGTTTCTGGGTGTACAGGTAGAAACTCAATTACAGTTATTTTTGCATCAGTAGGGCCTGGAATAAATGTACCTATTCCATTGATATTTATTGATTGGCCTAGGCTCAGTTGTCCAAGAGTACCTGGTTAACTGGGCTACCACTGTACGACCACTGTGTGGTACTCTACTCATTACAAGTGGCTCATAAGTATGGTGGATAACGTGGGGAAGAAAACAACAGAGGGAGCGGATCTGAATCTCACATCGGAAGGGTGATGGGTGAGACTGGCCTAGTTGACTTAACGTAAGAGTTTTAAATGAGGGAGATTATACTACCATAGTCCCACTTCGAAACTTGTGGGATACACTAAACTCTAGTCTCTATGTAAGACTAAACTCTACTACTGAGGGTGCCAATAATTTGTCATCACTTTTGAGTTGGCTTATGGTGGCTAGGATGACCCTCATTTGTTACAAATAGTATCATAACCTGCCGGTACTACAACCATGTGATTCTCTACACGCTAATACCACAAGGGGATATGTGGCCCAAAGCGTGGTGGATCCCATAATTCAAATGTAAATTTAGTCTTTGTGATCAACTTGATTTATAATCCTGGAGCAAATCCACAAGGGGATAGTGGCCAAAAGCATGGTGAATCCCATAGGTCAAATGTGAATTAGGCTTTATGATCAGATTAATTTATGATCCTGGAGCAAATTTTCTTACATTTGTTTGTATCCTTCTTTTTGTCGTTTCTACTTGTTGCATTGGTGCATTCCAACAATTCAGCTATGCCAAAATTAAAAACACATATGTAATTACATATGGTTGGGGTAGGCTACAAATGAATCCCATATGTAATCTTAAAATAAGAAGGCACAAAGAAAACTAAAGATAAAACAAATTAAATAAGAAAAAAATATAATAAATAAATCAATATAAAAGAATAGAAATGAATGACCTATAAAATACAAAGCACACAGAAAAATACATATATCCATACATATAATAAGTTCAGACAGAAATTTATGAAATTCAAGTAATATAGTAGTCTAATTTAGGAAATTATGGTTTTCGAATATTTTATATTTATCTAAATCTTGAAGAGAAAGCCATGTACAGTAATATATAGTTGACAAGATGATTTAATGAATGTGCTTGTATTATCTTAATTTTTATACACATTTTGAGTTTGTGTGTTTCATGTGATTTATACCCCTTCAAATTAAGCTTGTGGCTTGGGTGAGTTGATTAAGGTCCTTGTTGAACGATCAACGTTACTATATAGCAGAATCAGCCCGATCAATGTAAAATATCTAATTGTATTGGATTGTTCTTGTAATCGAGAATGCACCAGCGTGTATCAAGCTTGTCACAGTCACTACCATTATATTCATAAACCCTATAGAACTCTGATTGTTCCACATTTAGATCGAAATCTAGACTAGACCTCATTGTTTGGGGGTTGTGTGACCTTGTAATTTTCTGACTTCAGAATTTGGGAATTTCCAGATTTGAGTTTCTTGTTGTTGACTTGTTTCAGGTTTTTAATAAGCAACTATAAAAACTCTTTCTGCAGGAAAAATATGAAGCAGCCAGTGCTTCCCTAGCTGAAATGGAAAAGAGGGTGGTTATGGCTGAATCAATGTTGGAAGCTACCTTACAGTATCAGTCTGGACAAAATAAAGCACAGCCTTCCCCAAGGTATTTACTATATCTTGCTGATATCATATTCTTATTTTTCTGTTTATTTGATCCAATTTATGTTTTTAAGGAATATATTTTTCCCTTTTGTTGACATAAGATTCTAAATTAAGAGCATGCTGCTTTATCCCGTTTCTTGATTTTTACAGCTCATTAAGGTGAGACTAAAAATTTGATACTAATCTTTCCTATATTGTACCTTCTTTTATATATACACACTAGCCCTTGGCTCATACTTTACGTGCGTAATTTATATTAGATTACTAGTTTTAAAAACTTAGGTTTTAGATCGGAGCTCAAATAACTCAAATTTTAAACTTTGAGGGCAAAAAAGAGTGTTTTCCAAAACTTGGAGATTTTTGGAAAGTCAACTAATTCAAGGACAAAAGTGTAAGTTTCTCAAAACTTTGAAGCCGTCTGTGTAAGAGAGCATAATTGAACTTTACTCATTTAGCATGTACTTTTTCTGTGCCTCTGGTAATATTAAACATAAGTTTCTGTTCTAGATCCATACAACAAGATTCTTCGACAGTTCGAAGCAATGAAGAGCCTTCACAAGACTTTCCTGCAAGGAAGATTAGTTTGTTATCTAGACCATTTGGGCTTGGATGGCGTGAAAAGAACAAGGTTAGTTTATCTTTTAATTATCCACTCATTCTAAGGATTATATATATTTCAAGCTGCTGGAATGCAATAAGGAGAAGTGTCAGTTAAGAGCTGAGAACGAATACTAGTCCAGTTGGTAAAAGGTCTCGCTAACTCCGCTGATGGCAGATGTTCAATTATCGTTAGCCGCATAAGCAGTGCCCTTCTCTTTACATTTGCAAAAATATAATAAAAACTTAAGAGGCTGTTTCCTTGATGACATAATCTGCGCTAGAGAACTTCTCATACCATCTGTAAATTGGTTAGGTAAAATCCTCAAATTCTTTGCAGTGAACTTTTTGTCTGTGAATATATTCATTGCACATTTAATTTATAGCAGTGTCACTACAATTTCCTACTGAGTGAGTGGCATTGGATCACCACTTGGCTCAGTAACAACTGAGATGGTAACTCTTCTATATGATATACTTAGCTTGGATTATTGAGAGTGGACATGTGAAGAAGATTCCTAAGAAGTTGGCTCTAAACTGTGCAAGTGAAACTTGTATTAAGCTTGACAGTAAAATGGCATGGGGTTGGGCTATGTTTATTTAAACTCCTCTTGTCCATTAATTTAACAAACATACACAACTAAAGAAGGTCGGACATATTCATAGTTTCTTAGGAAATTACGAGGTTACCTTCTCTACTTGTTCCTTAAATACATAAAATTTTGAATGAGTGGATTACATACGGCCAATTAGCTACGACATACTTCGGTTTATTTATCACTGTTCAGAAGTGCTTCTTTGAATGTATAGCAGTGTCTCCCAAGAGTTGGAAAGTAAAGGAAATCAGTCCACACCTGAACCAAAAAAGCGGTGTCAAGTTCATTTAATTGCTGACCTGCCATGTCCAACTACTCAGAATTGATTTGTTCTATCAACTTGCTAATAAATATTGAATGCAACAGGGAAAGCCCACTAATGTCGAGGAGCCAAACAAAGACAAGTCAACCAATGAGAGACATAGTCCAATTACCCATGAAACGGACTCTAATGGCCATCCAGTGGAGAAGATACAGTAAACGTCCGAAGGTCAAGAACCATGATACATCTACATATTCCCTCTGCGGTGCCTAGTCATATATATATATATATATATATATATATATATATATATATATATATTCACGAAAATTGGAAGACATCCTACTGTATTGATAGTTGTTCAAAGACCTGCATAGATTTTGTTTTCCATTTCTCTATATTAATTTTTATTTTTCCTTGTCGTTAGGGCACCAGTAAAACTTACTAGTCTTGTCCTCGATTTTCGATTTATTTTATCATCAAGTTGCGATAACAATAGTTGGTGTGAAGCAGAATGTAGAAAGGAATTCAGTGCTTCATGTTCAAGGAAACTGTATGATCATTGCTAGAGCAGCTTGTGTTTCTCTTTGTTGAAAAATATTTGTTCTTACAAGAAAGCCTACCATTATAGGACAATTTGATTGTATTCTTTCTTCAAAACGTAAACAGTGTTATATATTTTTGTAATACCTAATGATTAGATTCTGTGCCATTATGTTCTATTTCTCCTGTTGCATTTTGTCTCATATTGCACATTTTGTGATGTCCCAGAGTGAAGTCTTCTGCGAATATGAAGAACAATAAGTTTCTGTCGACAGGACAGTAGAGGTATCGTCATTTTTTATTTATAATCATCTATTCTATTAAAATTTGACTTTGGGAATACATTTTAACATTTGAAAATTTCAACCTTTTCTGCTGAGGAGTAGACTTGAATATGTGAAATTGCACAATAAATAGTTACTTTACTTTATTGTTTTCATTTCTATGTTAGTCTCAATCTAGGTTCAACATGAAATTAGTTAGTTGACTTATAAAACAGTTTTTTTTAATATATTTATACCTTCTTTTGTAATGTTTTTCACCAAATATGTTTTATGTTTGCAAAAACATAAAAGCAAACAAACCCAAGTTTTTCCAACCAAAATTTTCTATTTTTTATGAAATAAAAATCAAAGTGAATTACAATGACAAAATATAATGTTATAGAACATGGATAGTTAAATAAATTGTTTTAAACTTGTATGACATAATTCAAAATTACAAAAAAAAATTAATTCTTTTAGTTTATGTTACATTTTGATTGCAAACGGGTTAGTTGATGTTTTGGTTACTGTACTAGGGGACGATTTTTATTGTGATTTTTTTGTTACAAACGAATTATTATATTCGTTATCGTGCATATCACGTGACGCTTAATTGCTGATGTGTGAGTTAGTTTTGTCATGTGCAGAGCACATGACACTTATCCTGTATATACCTGAATGTTGCGAAATTCAAAAATTTGGAGAAAAAAATTAGGGTTGTGAACGATAGCTTTGGTGCGATTCTACTTGGCTTAATTGTTGCTCCTTTCATCTGTGTTGACGACTTGTTCGTCGATTTATTCTTTTGACGACGAATTCGTGTTGCTGCGAACAAGCTTGACTCAATTTTTTCTTAGTTTCTTTTTATTTTGGCAATTCTAATTCGTGTTGTGTTCCCATGAATTCTTCATCTGGAGTGTGTGTTTATGAAAATGACATAGATGAGATATCTTCATCTGATTAAATACTTTTTTAAATGTTTGGTAATATTTAGTGCCTACTGTGGACATGGTTACTGATATGTTTATATTAAGTGAATGAGACTATAATCAAGTGCACGTTTGTTCCTATAAAGACAATATTTCATCTGTAGAATTTCTCATATGGTTAAAAGAACAACGAAGAGTGACTTAACTCTACGATACTAGACTTCAGTGTAGAAACGTAGAGTTAAGTTATTCTATGATCAGAGTATTCACTCTACGTTTCACTCTATGATCTGAATATTTACTCTATGTAATATTCCGAGTGTTTATGATAACGATCCTTAGCAAAGGAAAGGAATGGGTTAAAGAGTATATAATACTCAAAATATAATTGAGTTCAAATGAAAGTTATGAAATAAAATCTAGAATTTGTTGAAGTAATGAATGTAGTAGGAAATATAAAATCTATATTAAGATAATGTGTTGAAGATATTCAACGGATAATTTTTTTAAAAGAGATTTGGTGAAAACCGAGTAAGGGAGGTTTTGTTGATTCCGAGGACGGAATCCTTATAAAGAGGGAAGGATGTGACAATCCGAATTTTTATAAGTTATTAAAATAAGAATTTAATAATTAAAATTCTTATTACGATGTGATTAATGTAACAATTCAGAATTTTAATTGTAATTATGAATATTTATTGAATTATATAAATATTTAATGGATGTGTTTATTGTTGAATAAATATTTGTTTAATTTGATTTGATTTGATTTGGTTAATTATTTGTTTAATAAATAATTAATGGGTTAAGGAAATTAATTGTTATGAGATAATATACTAATTTAATAATTAAGTTAGAGAATTTATAATGATTACATGAATTATTATATTATTCAATAATTTGTTATTAGAATTAATTAAATTAAGTATGAAAACTTAATTAAATAAAGTGTGACAAATAACTATACTATAAATGAGTTATTAAAATAAATTAAAGAGTTTAATTTAGTTTTTGCCAAACAAGGCTTAATATATTAATTCTTTAAAAATTAAAGGGTTTTGCCAAACAAAGTCTTATGGCTTTTGGATTTCTTTTGAATTTTGAATTTTATAATATTAATTAAATAAATAAAATATAACTAATATATATATTTTTGGGTAACTGATAACTTATTAGTGTAATAAATGGAGCGTCAGTTTTTATACGTTTTAAAATTGTACGTTGGTTTTATTTTATTATACGTATACTGTTAATTGGCTTGGTTATCAGTTTTACGCTTTGAGTTATCAGCTAAATTGAGAAAAGAAAGAAAAGCTAGAGAGAAATTTGAGAAAAAGAAAGGTTCAGAGATTTTGAGAGAGTCTGAGAGAGAGAAGCAACAAGAGCGAAATTCTTCAAATTATTTCCAATGATTAACAAGAATTTCTTAACAACAAAAAGGTATGTCTATGACCTTAATATTAGATACTAATATATGTTTTACGTTATAATATGTCTCTATGTTCTTCTTTTTCACTATGTATAAAGTTTTTACAAAATTCTTGTAAACCATGTTTTTGTAATTATTATACTAGCATATATGAATATATGATTGTATGTTTAACATGTATATAAGATTTTATGCTAATTACATGTTAAAGAAAAAGGAATTGGATTTACAGTAAATATTCATGTATGAACGTGGTTCGTAGAAATATCAAAATTGTATATGTTAATTGTGAAATTATGAAATTGAACCTTGTAGATGATAATTGGGTAAGAAATTCAGAGAAACATAGTTTAAAGTAATCAGATTAGTTGTCAGTAGGATTTACAGTGTTCACTGTGTTTATCAACTGTCAGAAATTGAGTTTTGTTTTAAAACATGTTTCAAATAATTAAGTTTGCTAAAATCGTTGTTCAATTGTTGGTAATTGGTACATGGATGATTGTTAACGTTTATGTGTAATTTCGTGAAGTTATACATGTTAATTGGTGTTAGAAATTAAGACACGATGAGCTTGATTTTGTTTACGGTTTTGGGTGTTACGTAATTGAGTCCCAGTTGTTAATTCAGCGCGCCAAATATTTTTTCGCCTCGGTAAAAATAATAGGCGAAACTTGGCGCTTGTTATTATGAATTTCGCCCGGCTATTTGGAATTCAGCCGAACGCATGATCTTGTCTCATTATTATTTGGAAAAAGTGGTTTGGGTCAGACAATTTTGATTTCCTGTAGTAAAATGGCCATAACTTTTTCATACGAACTCCGATTGAGGTGATTCAAGATGATCCGGAACGAGGACGAATAGACATACAACTTTTGTTCTTTAAGTTTTTCAATTTGAGGACGGGAACAAGGGTCAAAATGGTCATTTGTGGGACTAATATGTATTAGGAGGCAATCGGAGGGCGTCAGGAATGCACATATGCAAATGTAGTGCTCCTGACGATAAAAGATGTTGTCCTAAGTTATAAAACATGAATATTAGTAAATATAATGATGCTTAACATTAATAAATGATGTATTAGATAAGTTGTATAAGCATACTAAGTACACACATGAGAGATGAATCGGGCGTGTGACGAATGAACATCGAAACGCTGTGCCAAGTGTTAATGAACTTAAAAAGTGTTTCAATTCAATTGAAATGAATATTATAAGATATGAAATGGATTTAATATAAAACCAATAAGTAGTCCTAGCAAGACTTAAGTACTTGAATGAACTTCGAATTTGACTAAGAAGAAATATAGTGAGTTAAAAGTCTAAAGGTAACACAATCAAATTGAACATTGTGTATTGATTAATAGGAAGGGTTATAGGATGTAGATTAAAATTTATATTACAACTACTATGCATTGCTATTTGACTAATAGTTAATGTGAATGATTATATAATTGTGTAGGGCACGTGAAGTACAGATATCTGTAAGCTATTAAACTGTTATTGGTAAACAACGATCAAGGCAAGTCTTTCAGTTCCTATTTGCTATGTGAATTTGATTGTTTTAAATCTTTATTGCAAAGAGCATGATGTGTTATATATATGTTGAATGTATGAAATGTTAAAGTCAATTTATGACTACGTTGTTTGATTAAAGCATGCTGATTGAGTAAGGAACTCAATCTTTATAATTGTTATATGAATTGTAGCATGTATGTTATGTTAGTCTGATGTTTATGAGATATATGTTGAGCATGTTATTATGTGCTTTCGTGATGCATGAAAGCATTTAGATTTTCTTTGGTCATTTTCGAGCTCAACCTTACAAATAACCACTTTTGCAGCTTAAAGATTTAAGGTAATTAAGGATATGTGCTACGTGAATTATAGAGATCCATATTCACGAAGATTGCTTATGTTTTATGGGAAATGTATTTAATATTTTGAATGTAACATGTTGTTGAATTGTAAGTTGAGTTATCCGATGTATATGGATACCTATTTATGATGCAAGACTTTATATAGTTATTTTGTTGTAACGATTCACGATATAAATTTAAATCGAAGAGATGTAATGTAAAGGTTGCGATTTAGGGGAATAAAGAAGGAAATGTATAAAAGTTTTAATTATTCCACAAATTTCAATGGTTGTATTACCGTTTAATGATGTAAAATTAGAGGTTAAATATATTATTAACGACCGAAGTCGATAATTAAATTGTATGAATTTTGGGGTCGTTACAGTTGGTATCAAAGCTGATAGGTTAGAAACCTTAGGTAAGAGTACCTTAGGCTATAACTTAGAGAAGAGAGGTTAAGATAATGAACGAATAAGCTCAAGTAGAGTTTGAATAATAAGAAGTAATTTAAGAAATTTTTTAAAGAATGGATTAAAATATGCGTAAGAGGATTCAAAGAAGAATCTCGCAGAGTTATAAGGAATATGAATGTGGGGTTACCCAACTCCAATAATAAGGATGTAAGGTGATAATAAATAGACAATGTCTATAAAAAGAGAAAGATAAAGAAGTTAAGAATAGAAAGTTATATTTAGGTATGGTACAATTGTACTCTTAAATAGTTGATGTGTGGTATCTGGGCTAAACAATTCCTTCATAGAGCGGAGGTATATACGAACTAGCAACTCGGAACCTAGTTTGTTGGTTATTTGTGGGAAACCACTCAGCGTACCATATTGAAACTGTTAGAGACTCGATATGTACCAAGTATAGAAAATGGATACGTATGAGAAAAATGTGGAACTCGAATGAATTGTTGAGCAATGCAAATGAAGTTAGAAATCCTTAAAGGAAGAATTGTTTATAAACAAGAGAATTCAAAGAAGAATCTTGAAGAAATATAAAGATAAGATATGGGAGTTGCCTGACTCCAATAGCCAAGATAACGAATAATGATGAATAGACAAAGCCTGTAAGATTAAAAGCATAAACGAAATCGTAAATGATGAAAAAGGAAAAAAAAGATGATCGTAAAACAAAACGATCATGAGTTAAGAAAAGAATTTTAAGGGAGATGATTATAGAATAGGATCACGACGTGATCTGTTTAAGTTATAAAAGAAAGATGGTCTGTAATATTTGAATAATTATAGCTTGATGCTATGAAGGTAATGTACTATGATATGGGTGAGGGTTTTGTGCTTGCACTCAGTTTATCATATTGATAATCATTGGAATGTTGGTATTGTGCTATCAATGTATATGTGGCGAAAAGGTGATTCTTTTCTCATGTGTATATTTGATAGTTAGAAACTATTAAGATTAGTCAGATGTTATTAGGATTAGGTGCGGTTCTTAAAACTAATGCATATGGTAAGTTCGTGACTCATAATAATATGGTATGTTTTGAATCCCTCAAATGAATGGACGCTTATATGGTCCACTAGAATAAGTTTTAAACTCATATTATTGTGGCGTTAAGCGGTTATCGTCAATTTTGTGGGGTCAATTGACCCCACTGGGAAAAAAAATTTATTTTATAATGTAAGGTAAATTTTAAAATTTTTAAATAATATATATAAATTGATCCCACTAAAATTTTATAAATTTTCTATTATACGGGGTCAAATTGAAAATTTATAACTTTGTCAATCAAATTTTAATCATATATGACTCATATCATTTCAATATATGTATCTCTCTATAATATTTTAAACTAAATAATAATCTAATTTATATTATTTTTAAAAATAAATAATAAATTACTTACTTATGAACAGTTGTGATTAAAAAAGTCTATTATGAGTCAATATAATGTATATATACCATATATTATTACTCATTATATTTTCATTGTAATATAATATATATATATATACACCCGAAAGTATAAAGTATTAAACAAAATTGTCTCGGGGGCGCTACCCCCCGAACCCCCACCAACTTTTTTTATAATTTAGTAATAATTTTGACCCCACTACTAAAAGCTTCTGGCTTCGCCACTGATTGTGGCAAGTCCTGAACTTCCAATGTGCGGTAAGTTTGATGAACTATTTTGGATAGAAAACGGTTATAGTATAGAGAGCATTGATGAAGTTGAAGATTGATAGAATGGATAAGTAATGAAGTAATGAATTAAAGATTGAAGTAGACGGATACCTGGATATTCTAAATCTACTAGTTATGCTAGACTTTCGAAATTTATTGACTTCGTGCTGATGTTTGCACTTCTATTTTCTTGAAAAACATTAAATCAAATGATGAAACCAATGAATTTTATTTGTATGTCTATGCTAATTGCTTCGGCTAGACAAAACTGATTAGAAATATATCAAAATGTATTTTTTTTATATCATCAATGCATCATGTAACCTGGTGCAGAGATGATAAAAATGATGGAGTCATCAATGCAGTATTACTTAGTGTTGGATGTGATCTAAGGATCGTCAGCCCACTATAGTATGATGTAGTATGATAAAATCACCAAATGACGGTATCCTCAAACGGACTGTAAATACAGTGCGGTATCATGACGTCATAAAAAGATATTTGAGATTTCATTAAGATATGAGAATATATATATATATATATATATATATATATATTTTGATTGATGTTCAAATTATTGTAGAAGTCATGCTATTTGATTCATTTAGATGAATATTGAAAGATGTTCATGAAATTCAAGCGTTTATTGAAAAGTTATGCCAAACCAAATTGTTTTAGTGCGAATTGAGATGTTGAAAAGGCGAGGTGAACAACCTATATAAGGGGACATGTTTTTGGGGACAATGGTTAGGCGTAACGCATATAGTCGTTACAAAATACTACGTTATTGACCCGGTAGTAGTGGTACAATAAATTTGGCTACCTAGTGTACGTGTGGAGGGTGTTTTTAGTCTTTATAATTGATAAACACTCTGGTTTGCAGTGTGAAGGATTGAGTTGAAGCACTAGTAAACCGAGAATAGAGTTCACGGTCTTGTGACCCCTCAGCATGATTTGGAATCTTTGAAATTCCCGTTATTCATATCGCTTCCCAATTATTGAGCAATTGTGAAAGATTCTTATTATTCCGAAAGGTGAAAGTGGAAAGGATGAGAAAATTAAGCAAAACATAATAATTTTAAGAAATAATTAAAACTCCAGAAAGAAGAAAAATGTGAAACTCTTAGAAGAGGAAGAGGTGAGGAATATGATGATCTTAGAAAGATCATTAGAGAAAGAATTTAGTTGTAGAACCCAATGAATGAATAAAGTATTAACGTAAAATCTATTTTGATAGATTGAATGAATAAAGATTAATAGATAAAATTTCGAGGACGAAATTCTTAGAAGAATGGGTGAATGTAATATCCCGAGTGTTTATGATAACGATCCTTAGCAAAGGAAAGGAATGGGTTAAAGAGTATATAATACTCAAAATATAATTGAGTTCAAATGAAAGTTATGAAATAAAACCTAGAATTTGTTGAAGTAATGAATGTAGTAGGAAATATAAAATCTATATTAAGGTAATGTGTTGAAGATATTCAACGGATAATTTTTTTAAAAGAGATTTGGTGAAAACCGAGTAAGGGAGGTTTCGTTGATTCCGAGGACGGAATCCTTATAAAGAGGAAGGATGTGACAACCCGAATTTTCATAAGTTATTAAAATAAGAATTTAATAATTGAAATTCTTATTACGATGTGATTAATGTAACAATTCAGAATTTTAATTGTAATTATGAATATTTATTGAATTATATAAATATTTAATGGATGTGTTTATTGTTGAATAAATATTTGTTTAATTTGATTTGATTTGATTTGGTTAATTATTTGTTTAAAAAATAATTAATGGGTTAAGGAAATTAATTGTTATGAGATAATATACTAATTTAATAATTAAGGTAGAGAATTTATAATGATTAAATGAATTATTATATTATTCAATAAATTGTTATTAGAATTAATTAAATTAAGTATGAAAACTTAATTAAATAAAGTGTGACAAATAACTATACTATAAATGAGTTATTAAAATAAATTAAGGAGTTTAATTTAGTTTTTGCCAAACAAGGCTTAATATATTAATTCTTTAAAAATTAAAGGGTTTTGCCAAACAAGGCTTATATATATTAAGTCTTTAAATTGTAAAGGGTTTTTGCCAAATAAAGCCTTATGACTTTTAGATTTCTTTTGAATTTTAAATTTTATAATATTAATTAAATAAATAAAATATAAATAATATATATATATATATATATATATATATATATTTTGGGTAATTCATAACTTATTAGTGTAATAAGTGGAGCGTCAGTTTTTATACGTTTTAAAATTGTACGTTGATTTTATTTTATTATACGTATACTGTTAATTGGCTTGGTTATCAATTTTACGCTTTGAGTTATCTGCTAAATTGAGAAAAGAAAGAAAAGCCAGAGGGTTTTGAGAAAAAGAAAGGTTCAGAGATTTTGAGAGAGTCTGAGAGAGAGAAGCAACAAGAGCTGAATTCTTTAAACTATTCGTTGATTTCGAGGACAGAATCCTTATAAGGAGGGAATAATGTGACAACCCGAATTTTCATAAGTTATTAAAATAAGGATTTAATAATTAAAATTCTTATTACGATGTGATTAATGTAATAATCCAGAATTTTAATTGTAATTATGAATATTTATTGAATTATATAAATATTTAATGGATGTGTTATTGTTAAATAAATATTTGTTTAATTTGATTTGATTTGATTTGGTTAACTATTTGTTTAATAAATAATTAATGGGTTACTAAAATTAATTGTTATGAGATAATATACTAATTTAATAATTAAGTTAGAGAATTTATAATGATTAAATGAATTATTATATTATTCAATAATTTGTTATTAGAATTAATTAAATTAAGTATGAAAACTTAATTAAATAAAGTGTGACAAATAACTATACTATAAATGAGTTATTAAAATAAATTAAAGAGTTTAATTTAGTTTTTGCCAAACAAGGCTTAATATATTAATTCTTTAAAAATTAAAGGGTTTTGCCAAACAAAGTCTTATGGCTTTTGGATTTCTTTTGAATTTTGAATTTTATAATATTAATTAAATAAATAAAATATAACTAATATATATATTTTTGGGTAACTGATAACTTATTAGTGTAATAAATGGAGCGTCAGTTTTTATACGTTTTAAAATTGTACGTTGGTTTTATTTTATTATACGTATACTGTTAATTTGCTTGGTTATCAGTTTTACGCTTTGAGTTATCTGCTAAATTGAGAAAAGAAAGAAAAGCTAGAGAGAAATTTGAGAAAAAGAAAGGTTCAGAGATTTTGAGAGAGTCTGAGAGAGAGAAACAACAAGAGCGGAATTCTTCAAACTATTTCCAGTGATTAACAAGAATTTCTTAACAACAAAAAGGTATGTCTATGACCTTAATATTAGATATTAATATATGTTTTACGTTATAATATGTCTCTGTGTTCTTTTTCACTATGTATAAAGTTTTTACAAAATTCTTGTAAATCATGTTTTTGTAATTATTATACTAGCATATATGAATATTTGATTGTATTTTTAACATGTATATAAGATTTTATGCTAATTACATGTTAAAGAAAAAAGAATTGGATTTACAGTAAATATTCATGTATGAACGTGGTTGGTAGAAATATCAAAATTTTATATGTTAATTGTGAAATTGTGAAATTGAACCTTGTAGATGATAATTGGGTAAGAAATTCAGAGAAACATAGTTTAAATTAACCAAATTGGTTGTCAGTAGAATTTACAGTGTTCACTGTGTTTATCAACTGTCAGAAATGGAGTTTTGTTTTAAAACATGTTTCAAAGAATTAAGTTTGCTAAAATCGTTGTTCAATTATTGGTAATTGGTATATGGATGATTGTTAACGTTTATGTGTAGTTTACGTGAAGTTATACATGTTAATTGGTGTTAGAAATTAAGACACAGTAGCTTGGTTTTGTTTCTGGTTTTGGGTGTTCTGTAATTCGGAGCCCCAACGCCAAATTTCGCGCCTCAGCGCCAAAAATAGGCGAACTTCTTATTGTATACTGAAGTTCACGTCCAATATTGAATTCGCTACTTCAAGGCTGGAATTCCGCCCGATCTTTGGAATTCGCGCCCAAATTTGAAAAGTGGTTTGGGTCTGACAATTTTGACCTCCTGTAGTAAAATGGCCATAACGTTTTCATACGAACTCCGATTGAGGTGATTCAAGATGATCCGGAACGAGGACGAATAGACATACAACTTTTGTTCTTTAAGTTTTTCAATTTGAGGAAGGGAACAGGGGTCAAAATCTTCATTTGTGGGACTAATATGTATTAGGAGGCAATCGGAGGGCGTCGAGAATGAACATATGCAAATGTAGTGCTCCTGACGATAAAAGATGTTGTCCTAAGTTATAAAACATGAATATTAGTAAATATAATGATGCTTAACATTAATAAATGATGTATTAGATAAGTTGTATAAGCATACTAAGGACACACATGAGAGACGAATCGGGCGTGTGACGAATGAACATCGAAACGTTGTGCCAAGTGTTAATGAACTTAAAAAGTGTTTCAATTCAATTGAAATGAATATTATAAGATATGGAATGGATTTAATATAAAACCAATAAGTAGTCCTAACAAGACTTAAGCACTTGAATGAACTTCGAGTTTGACTAAGAAGAAATATAGTGAGTTAAAAGTCTAAAGATAACACAATCAAATTGAACATTGTGTATTGATTAATAGGAAAGGTTATAGGATGTAGATTAAAATTTATATTACAACTACTATGCATTGCTATGTGACTAATAGTTAATGTGAATGATTATATAATTGTGTAGGGCACGTGAAGTACAGATATCTGTAAGCTGTTAAACTGTTATTGGTAAACAACGATCAAGGCAAGTCTTTCAGTTCCTATTTGCTATGTGAATTTGATTGTTTTAAATCTTTATTGCAAAGAGCATGACGTGTTATATATATGTTGAATGTATGAAATGTTAAAGTCAATTTATGACTACGTTGTTTGATTAAAGCATGTTGATTGAGTAAGGAACTCAATCTTTATAATTGTTATATGAATTGTAGCATGTATGTTATGTTAGTTTGATGTTTATGAGATATATGTTGAGCATGTTATTATGTGCTACGTGATGCATAAAAACTGTTAGATTTTACTGGGCTATCGAGCTCAACCTTGCAAATAACCACTTTTGCAGGTTAAAGATTTAAGGTAAGGATATGTGCTACGTGAATTATAGAGATCCATATTCACGAAGATTGCTTATGTTTTATGGGAAATGTATTTAATATTTTGAATGTAACATGTTGTTGAATTGTAAGTTGAGTTATCCGATGTATATGGATACCTATTTATGATGTAAGACTTTGTATAGTTATTTTGTTGTAACGATTCACGATATAAATTTAAATCGAAGAGATGTAATGTAAAGGTTGTGATTTAGGACAATAAAGAAGGAAATGTATAAAAGTTTTAATTATTCCGCAAATTTCAATGGTTGTATTACCGTTTAATGATGTAAAATTAGAGGTTGAATGTATTATTAACGACCGAAGTCGAGAATTAAATTGTATGAATTTTGGGGTCGTTACACTCTACCTTTTCCTGCATTAATATATATATATATATATATATATATATATATATATATTAATATATTAATTGTTTACTGTGATTCAATATCAATTTTGACTGTTCATTCAATGTAAAGTTGTAATATTTAAAATTTGTGGACTAGATTTATCTAAATCTAGCCATATCTAACTTTTAATCGGTTCAAAAGTTATAAAATTGGAATCATTGAGCTAGAATGACTAACATTTATTTAAATATAGTTTTTCTTTCTAGTTTTGTAAATATCGAGCAACCACGTGACTCTAGATCTGTATTTAGAGGGAACGAGAAGCTTGGCACACGCATGCAAGGATTTAACTGATGAATACTTTGTTCTGTGACGTTTAGACTAAATATTTATTTTATTTCAGTATATTTATTATGCAGGCTATTCATATGATATTATACGAGCCTAGAAGCCACGGGATTTAAGATCTAATTGACGGATCTAGATCTGGTTTCCGTGATGTATCCTTTTCAGTTGTACATCTAGCTTGCAAACCATATGTGTGGTGCTCAGACATACTTTGATGGCTTTCATTCCCATAAGTAGCCCGACACACACACACACATATATATATATATATATATATATATATTATTTTGTCGAAGATCCTTCGTATATCGAGAAATAAAATCAAAACAAGCAAAATACGGAATAAAAATAGAAGTATCAAAGGCCTCAATTATTCTGTGAGCATAAGGGTTTGCAAACCTATTTTCAAAACATCATTTTATATGCCTTGTATTAAAATTGAATTTTCATACAAATCAAACCCTTTGTATATATGTGCAAAAGAGGTATAGCATTACTTCCAAACAACGCACTTAGGCCTAATTAAACACATACACACACACTTTTCAAATAATTAGAAAATTGAAAAGACGCGATAACCGTGTTTTCACAGAAGTCAGAGGGTGCCTAACACCTTTCCCCCGGTTAAATAAGCCATCGAACTCTATGAATCTCGATTTCCAATGCTTGTGAAATAAAGTCCAATAATTGGGCCTTTTGCAAAAAAATTCATAAACTCGATTGAGTTAGTACAAACATTTCACACCTACCAACTGGCAGCTTTGTAAAATCAATATTTTCAAATCTTCGACATTTCATGTCGGACTCTTTTGTCAATTTCACCCTTTCAAACCAAATTCAAACCACATAGAAAGCATAAAGGGTATGAAATATTTAAAAGAGGAATTTCAAAGAAAATTTTTCCCAACGTCGACACAATAATAATAATAATAATAATAATAATAATAATAATAATAACAATAATAACAATAAAATGCAATGACAAAATGATGGCTGCTCTCAAAATTCAATCCACAGTTAACGATCTCTCCGCCTCATCTAAGTGCCAGAGGTTTCTCTCTTTAGTCCTTCTCTATTATCCTATATATATTTTCAAGATATACATATGTATTAATCTATATAATAATTAACTTTATTTCCCTCCCCCCTTATATATCAGAACCCAAAACAAATCTTACAGAGTTAGTGTAAGACCTCGAATTTTATTAAATAAAAGTATTCAATTTTTCTTATAATTATTATTATATTCACTAAATGGTTAAATTGATAAAAGGTTAAAGTTAAGGGTAATATGTATAAATTATAAAGGTATGTCGGGAAATATTCGTTTTGTCGGGAATATTAGGTAAAAGTACATCGGCGCCAAAATAACCAATCATTGGTAGGCCCCATAACGAAATATTGTCGGATACATAAATTGACATAAATAATCTTTTTAATAAAAAAAATAATCAACGGTACTATCATTTTTACTATTTAAATACCCGGTGATAAAAGTATAGTAGCACGTAGTATTCACAGTTACACACGACATTCTACAACATCACACGGTATTGCACATTACTTCATATTATTGATTCAATATTTATTACAATAACAACTGCAAAATTTTTTATATTATTGAACTCAATAATTGTCACAGTAGCAAATGCACAGTATTTCATATTATTATAATTGACATGGCATAGTAACCCATTTTATCTGATACGATATTATTAGGCTAATAAATATTATTGACAATGTCTAAAAAGTTCTGTCATGAAAAGAGGTGGAACGATTTTTTTGTCAATATTATAAGTTTATAATAATTATACTCAGAAGAAATTAGTGAGCTCTAGTTCACTGTAGCAAGAACTAGTCACTGTAGAAAGCACATGGATTTAAGGATGTCACAATAATTGTCACAACATCTCATATTATTGAACCAATAAGTGACATCGTAGCAAGGGTAGTAATGGATTTATCTTTTTGAATAAATAATGATAATGAAATAATCTTTTTGATAATGGATTTATCTTTTTGAATAAATAATTATAATGGAATAATCTTTTTGACAATGGACTTTTCTTTTTGAATAAATAATTATAATTGAATAATCTTTTTGATAATGGAATTATCTTTTTGAATAAATAATTATAATAGCATAATCTTTTTATAATGAATTTATCTTTTGAATAAATAATTATAATATCATAACTTTTTATAATAGATTTATCTTTTTGAATAAATATTGACAATGAATTATTCTTTTTGAATAAAGTAAAGATAATGGGTAATTATTATGTTTAAAATAAAGATAATGGATGAAAATGGGTAATCATTATGTTTAAAGAAAATAATAATGAATGAATAATATATTTATAAAATGTGGGATATTTTAGCTATAAATAAGAAGGCTTAACATAAGGAAATTCATAACTTTCTTGCTTATACTTCCTTCCACTCTCTAAAAATTTCTTAGTGTAAGTTCTCTCTAAGAGTGTTAACTTAATTATATTAAGTATTTGCGAAGATCAATAAGAATACAAGTATTTTCTATAAAGTTGGTTAAACATTCACACACATCACACGGTGTTTAATTCTTCCTTTAGAAGAATTATTTAGAAAAACTTTATTTGGAAGATTTTATTTTGAAATATTATTTTGAAACTTATTCTGTACACTATACAAATTTATAATATATAGTCACTTTTGATAATTTCATAATATACGAGTTAGTGTAAATCATATGTGATAGTTACTAATTAAAGTATAAATATATTTAGGTTGATAAATTTCATAGAAAGCAACATCCAATTACTTGCTAATTGAGGTAAATGATATCATTTTCTTTCATACTCCATATTATGGCAAGAAATTGTTATTTGTTTCGATAACTTTTTCGTCAAACGGTGAAAAGTCCTAAACTATTTAGAACTTAATTAATAGTTTGCATTTCATCCAATATCTTTTCACCTGAATCTTCTTATTTGCACTTTACACCCTTTTTATCTAATATCTTTTCACCTGAATCTTCCTATTTCATTTTACACGTGATAGTTGAATTGTGAATCTTATTTATCTTATTCTTGAATTCTAATCGAATTTCTGGATATCATGTTGACAATTTGGACATTATTGAACTATGGATAAATTAAATGTCAAATCTCAGACGTTGATTCTTACAACTTCCGTTCATTTTTATATCATTGTAATTTGTACTAATCATCAAATATTCAAGTTATGGTGAAAGTCTTTGGCCTAGGTGCAAGGACGATATGATTGTTGAGGTGTCTTTGGTCTGTATGGCAAGGACACGTGGTAAAAATTTCACTTTGGCCCGTAGTGCAAAGATGAACTGTTGATTGATATGATCATGACCATTGGTGTTAAAATTGAATATCTTTGGCCCATAGTGCAAAGATGAACTGTTGATTTTCATGATTATGATCAGGAAATATTGATTGGTGTTAAAAGGATAAAATATTGATGGTGAACTTTTAATTTGGAGAAGATTGTGAACATCATGATCTATTTTACTCTCCTAATTAATTGATTGATATTTTCGTTGCAGTTGTTGATCTAAAACTTGTTGTCTATTATATTTTATCATATTTTCACTGTTGAATACTAATGATAATATATTCTTTATTATCTTAGTCATGATATTCTTTACTGGGCTATTTGACCTCACTCTTTTTCTTTTTGTTCCATTGTTCTTCTAGGGAAATAAGAATGTAGCTGAGACTAGCCGGGGTATGGAATGATGATCCGGGATAGTTTCTATAGTTATCTTCACCATGTTGTTAAACAATGTGATAATAATCATGTTGAAGGCTTGTAATATGTGTTGTTGTATCTTATACAACATTATAATAATTTGAGTTTGGATATTGTCGTATTTTCTATGACATTATATTAACAGAATATATTGTTGTAGTGCGTATTTTGGCGATCCAAATTAGGTTGTGTGGACCCTATTTTGGGGAGTCATAGTTAGCCTAAACAAGAAACCAATAGATGAAATTTCGGTTGTAATTAGGTGTTCCTTGTGTTCCCGAGGGATTGCACCGTGTTCCCAGGGGCACCGAATAGATCTAGAAGGGGGGAGGGTTTGAATAGATCCTTAAATATTTTTTTTTCTTTTATCCTTTTTAAGTGATAACCAGATAATGAATAGAAGAATCAATTCATGCACAACGGAATAGATTAAGATCCCCTTCAAGAATATAACATTAAACACAGTTCTACTGATAGATTAGTTTCAAGCAGATATATCATTTATAGTACTTAATGTAAATGACATAAAGTAAAAGGCATAAAGTAAATAACACCAGAGGTTTTTAAGTGGTTTTGAGACTGAATGCTCCTAATCCACTCTTCCGCTTCAACAAGCAGGGATTCCACTAAGGATTTGATCAACTTCGAATCACTAAGATTCCTTCAAGACCAGCAACCTTAGAACACTAGTTCACTAAGAACTCTTCAAGACCAGCAGCCTTGAAAACTTTAGACTAAGTCCAATAGGCTTACAATCTCTTGTACCCTCTAGTACTCAGCAATCCCAGCAGACTAGACTTTGGTTTAGTCACTAAGACAAGGACCTTGCAGGCCCTGGTTGCTTGATTATTTGTTTGTTGTTGTTGAGCTGCTAAGATGACATTCAAATTCTTCATCTTTTGGTACTTAACAGCTTCTTATGATCGTTGGCATTCAGCTTTGGTGTTTGATCACATCTAATGGACTGCTAAGATGTACATTCAGCTTGATATCTTGTCGGTACTTAGCAGTTTGACTCATCTTTTGGTGCTGCTATTTTTTTTTGTTGATGCTTGTTTTCATCTGATATTCAGTATTGCACACCATCACCATTGAGGTACTGCTAAGTCTTTGCATATCAGCTTGACTTCTTTGGGTACTTAGCAGTCCTTGAACACTGGTTATCTTGTGCACAGATTCGGTTCTGTATCTTCTTCTCTTCAACTCAGTGTGTTCATGGTGAGAAGTAGAGTGGCTCAAGTATTCTGCTTTATGATCTGCCACTCAAGTTGTTGTCTTCTTGGCCTTCCAACTCTCAGTACAGATGCCACTTCGTTATTATACTCCTTTGTATAGAGTGAAGCTTTATCATTGTAGAACTCTCATTAGTTGTGATTCACTCTTCTTTGGTGGTCTCACTCTCTCAGAGACCTTTTCTGTTAATCTCTATATGACTTTCATCTTCTCAAGTCAACAACTTCTTCTTCTTTGAAGCTTCAGCTTTTTATAGATTCATTTATTATCTTCCCGTTGAAATATAGCCGTTGGAAGTCTTTCGTTAAAAAGCTTTCTCTAAAGCATTTAATACTGCAGGGATTCTGAAGACTTTGATATAGACATGCTTGGTTGATGTGACAACACCTTTTTGACTTGACTGACACAACATTCTCATTTCTTACCTAACACTTCTGTGAAGTCGCTTTTAGTCAGACCAGTTGGGATATACCTTTATGCTTCCTTTAGGTTCTTCGATTTAGATCAAGGATGTTGGTGAGAGTACATTGGGACTCTCAATCAGTAACGTTCTCATATCAGTCTTCCAAGTTGAACACCGCTAAGTCTCGATAACTAGATAAATGAGCTCTACGATCGTGATGCTGACGTTCATTTACTCGATCGTAGTTTATCTGTGAATATTGTGAATTGACTTGACTCTAACACTTCTTCGGTTTCCAGAGAACTCTCTGATTTGACAATGTTGTATCATCTTGTGCTTCGCTCTTGCAGTCTGTTCTATGATCATGCTTGTCTTGCCTTGCTTCAAGAACTAATGGATTGGCTGACTACCTAAGTCGTTTGGTCTGTGTGCCTCTTTTGATTAGTCATGTTCTACTTCCTTAACTTTCTGCCCTTTAATCTCTTGATCATTCTTTATGGTTAGGACTAATTATTCGGTTATAACCGAGCCGAATAGGATATTTGGTTATAACTAAATACCAAAATATTCCTATTTTCAATATCTGAACTAATAACCGAATTTTGGTAATAACCGAATACCGAATTACCGAATTATAAATTCGGTATTTCGAGTAATAATCGAATCAAAAATAACACCTAAAAATGAGAGAGAGAAGACCCATGCAGGCAGACAACTCTATGTTTCTCTCAAAATGGAGAATTACAAGCTCAAAGGCGAACTCATCCCTCACGTCTATGGCTCTGTCCCTCTTATTGGCTATTGGGATTCCTCCAAAGCTGTATGAACTCTTCAAACACTTCTCCCCATTTTTAATTCACTACTTAGTCTAATCACTTCATTTTGATTATTCGGTTTAACCGAATAACAAAAAACCAAAACCAATCCTGAACCCGAAAAGCGGATAATAAAGCGGTTATAACCAAATTACAGAAAATAACCGAATAACCAAAATAATTCGATTAAAAAAATTCAGTTATGTTCGGTTATTCAGTTTTACCCATTTTTTTCTCAGTCCTATTTATGGTGAGGCTGAGCATAGACAATCCTCTTCGTCTGTCCTTTGTATGTTTACCCTATTCTCTGTAGGTGCTTTATTAGACTCTGTTTCTAATTTGTAGACTCTACGATCATTGTTGCCTACACTATGATCATTGTCTTCTGATGGAAGTTGAATTCTAGGGTTATGCTACTCAGTTGCAGTTAAGCATACGTTCGAAAGAACTGAGTAACCGTGCAGGTTTTTCTTTCTCGATTGTATAGTTCGGATGTTGAGTGTTCTTGAGCTTTTTCGTCCTTGTAAGATCCCGAATTTTATGAAATAAAAGTCTAAGTTAATTTATGATTATTATTCTAAAACTGTAAAATGTTAAATTGATAAATGGTTAAATGGACAATTAAATGGATACGCGAGCTAATAAAAGAGGAAGAAGATTAAATTATGTTGGATGGGCCCCAAGGGGTGGTTGAATGTTGGAGAAATGGGGGAGGGAGGAAATTAATTAGGGGACAAGAATGAGTGGGAGGAAGAAAAATAAAGAAAAGGAAGAAAGTTAGGAAAAGAAAGGAAAAAGAAAATAAAGAAACAAAAGGGGGAGACTTCCTCTATTCTCACCCAATTTCACTCGACAGAAACAAAGAAAGGGAGAGAGTGAACAATTTGAAAATTGAAGAGAGAAAGAAGAAGACGAAGAAGAAGAAGAAATAAAGAAGAAATGAGAATAAATCATAAAAAGGTATGTTTAAAATCTTTGATTTATTCTTAGATTTAAGTTTTTAAAGATTTTATGTAAGGAGTACAAATTTATGTATTGGATGATTTAAAATTGCATAAATATGAATCAAATGAGAGAAATCAAGAAATCAAATGAAAAACGAAATCTGAAAATTTTAGAAAAGTTAGTCCGCTACTATGTTTTTGTAATGTCCATAACTCTTTGTGTATAATGAGCCTTCTATCAAAAGAAAGCAGTGGTAGTAAGCTAAACACAAAAATTAGAATCAACCAAAAATTCCTTGTGAATTTTTTGTGGTGACTGTTTGAATGAAACTGGTCTGAAGGACTTATAGTCCGAAAAATCAGTTTTCTTAAGCTCTATTGCGTGAGTTATAATGTTTAATCCGACCGTTTGATCATTGTAATTTTTGGATATGTTATACATATATAAGTTGAGTATATGTCCATAAATTTTGAACCGTTAAAGACTAACGTATGATTTCTTATGAATTTTATGAGGTGGCTGGTTTAGATTTTTTGAAGCAGAATTTTTAGCAATAAACTTTAAGTTTTAAAAATGTATAACTTAATGATTTTAAATCTGATTTGGGTGTTTTTTGATGCTAAATTTGATTATTTGAAATCTAGTTTCTGTTAAAATTAATTAAATTGATAATTAAGTTTTGGTTAATGGTGATAATATCATAACAGTGGACTGATGTTTTTAAAATAAATTGTTATATATGGGTTTCTTTAGTTTTAATGAATTATTAGTTACTTTATATGTTATTCGAGATAAATATGGTTTGGTGTTGATCCCGACTTTTAATAGAATTTAAATTATTTATAGTAACGTGTTGATTTGATATAATGTTATAGTTATGAGTGATATGTGCAAATTTTGCAAAGTAAGCAAGTTGTCATAAAATATTCGTTTGGTCGGGGAATATTCTTTTTATCGGGGAATATTCATACGACAGTGCTGAATTAACCAATCATTAGTGGGCCCTATAACAGAATAACTGTCGGATAGGGAAAGCGACAGAAATAACCTTCTTAAAAATTGACGGCAAAACTTTTACCGTTAACTGTTGAAATACCGGTAATAAAAATACAGTAATATGCGTGATTTCACAGTAGCACACGGTATTCTACAGTAATTCATATTATTGATTCTTATTTAAGAAGTCACTCAGTATTTCATTCAATAATTGTTACAGTAGTTATTGCACAGTGATTCATATTATTGATTCTTACGTAAGAAGTCACTCAGTATTTTATTCAATAATTGCCATGAGTTATTGCACAAAGAACTCATATTATTTGATATGATATAATTAAACCAAAGCGATTATTGAGAGTCTATGTTAATAATGTGACCAAAATAGGTATACCTCACCCATCTTGAGTCGCCGGATACATGGTACAAAATTCAAATACAATCTTAATTATACAACGATCGTGCAAAATCTGACGACATATATATTTGTGAGTTTTAATACAAATATTGTAGCATATATAATACGACAATATTCATACTCAAATTAATACATGCCATATAAAGTACAACAACAAATATTTCAAGTCTCGAAGGGACACGAGAAGATTTCCATTCTCTTCATTTTCTTGTGGTGCACTTTTGGTGCTTTCAGGGTTGGGTTCTCATCACCCTATTGTTGTTCACCAAAATCAATTATTAAGTGACGTATAAAATATGACACCCACATCTTAGGTCCTCAATACAATTATATATTGCATGTCATGCCATAGTAAGGACTACTAATGCTATCATATGGACCGTCACTCCATTCCCCGACTAGTCCCAGCTATATTCTCATTTCCTGAAGAGAACAATAAAAGAAAGGGTGAGCTCAACTAGCCCGATGAAAATATTATGACTAAGATAATGGAAATAAATTATCATTAGTCTTTAACAATGTTAAGCGATAAAATACAATAGACATCAAGTTTAAGCTGCGGTGAACAAAGCAATCCATTAGAAGAGTCAAGTAGAGCATAAAATCTACTATCTTCATGATTTAAAAAGATTTTCATAAACTTTATCATTTGAGACTCGACAATAAATAAACCACATCATCATCATCCACACCACGACGGCCAAGGATATTCATGTAATCATCAATGGTCATGATTATCTTAGAATAATCCTGGTCATAATCATACCAACAATTGTCCACCAATGAACTACGAGGCCAATGAGGACTTTTACCACATCATTACGTTACATTACGGTCATAATTATACCGAATAATCCACGGTCATAATCATACCAAGTCCATCTACGCACGTAAGCGAAGATGACTTTCATCACAATATAAGCATGAGGATGATGACAATAATATAAGCATTAATCAAGCGAAAACAAGGATAAATATTAAAGACTTTAAATTTATCCAAATATTATCCATCACTTAAATAACTCATAATCTAATATTGTTAATATTATAACAATATTTTAATCACTTCTTAAACTTATAAACAATTTAATTTAATTGTTTACACTTTACCAAATAATGCATTTAATCATTCAAAATGCCATACTCATAAGATTTCATCACCAATGATCAAATCACTCATCAAAAATCTGCATATACCTTATATAGGATTTTTTTAAGCCCTAAAATCTATTTACCAATTCTTGACTTCACATAACATATTTAACTCATATGTTTGAAACTAAACCATTTTCATGAAAAATTACCAAATCAACTTATTATTTTTCTATCCTTTGTCCAAACATATATACATATATTTCATACACAACAAGTATTTTTTTATAATTTTTCAACTCTCTTAAGTATTTTTCAAAAATCAATTTCTAATTAATTCCTTAAGAAATTAGCTACCTCAAGTTTAACTCGAAATTTCCAAATCTTGGTAGGATCTTACACATTTAGCGTGAGCTTCGGTTTAAATTTCATGGTCATCGGAGTTATAGAACTCGGTTATAGCATTTTTAAATCGAAAAACCTAAATATTGAAATAGTCATAACTTGCTCATTTTAAGTCGGAATGAGCTCATTTTTGGACGGAGGTACTTTATACCATATATTTCCATGTCCCAAAAGGCCAAAATTTTTCTCACAAATTAAGTGGCCAAAAAATGCCCTTTTAAATTTATGGGCGGTAGCTTTTTGGTACTTTGTAGTTTTTGTCTCCTTTGCTAAAATCAGTCCACACGAAAAATTTACAACACATTTTCTAGTGATTCCACTTGGATAAGTTAGAAAACTCATAAGATCTAACTCTAGAACTTGACCACACTCAAAAAATCGAAATATAATAGGAGATATGGTCAATTGAATTTCATGTTCCATTATCACCAAAAATTTGATTTTCAACTCTTTGTGATTTCTAAGAAACTTTTATGTTTTCACATAATAACCAACATAACTCATCATAACACTTGCTAATACTACATATACCATGATTTTCATCAGTCCAATGCTTTTTATTATGACTTTCATCATAATCAATCCAATGCTTATATTATGACTTTCATAAAAAATTACGAAACTATAAATGGATAACCGCCGTGCGGTAATCATTTAAACAGATCATTTCCACAATTTAATAAGGAATGAATACAAAGGATCATTCACCATGCATGTGGTAATCCACATAGACAGTTATTCAACGAGAATAATAAAGAATGGAATAATGAAGAATTCACCATGCATGCGATAGATCTTGCATGAGCGAGTTATTCCCAATAAAATAATAAATAATGGAACCGGTCATGCGTAAGCGCCTGAGCGAGGATATTACGAATAGAATAATAAATAATGGAACGGGTCGCGATAAAAATAATAGCACGCAATAGGATATTCCAATAGAATAATAAAGAATGGAATAACAACAAAAATCACCATGCATGCGATAAACCGCACAGACGAGTTATTCAACGAGAATAATAAAGAATGGAATAATAGAAGAATTTCACCATGTATGCGGTGCTTGCGCATTGCAGCGAGATATTCAACAGAATGATAAAGAATGGAATAACGAAAGAATTTCACCATGTATACGGTACTTGCATATATACGAGTTATTCAACATAATAATAAAGAATGGAATAACGAAGTTCTCTTCATGAATCTGAAAAGAAAATAATACCCTTACGAGTACAACAAATAATATCCCTTACCTTATAAAGAAGAGTACTCAAGATGGGTAGAGGCGGGGATATACTTGAAGAAAACTTGCACTTTCGCTTCAAAAGCTTTCTTAAAACTCTAAAGAAATACGCTCAAGATTATAGAAGAGAATTCTCTAAATTTACGGTGTGATTTCAATTCTAACTAAGCATCTATTTATAGGAAAATAGAAAGGATACTATGATAAAATATATATATATATATATATATATATATATATATTTTATTTAAAATCTAATAAAACAATTAACTTTATATAAAGTATTACATTTTATATAAAAAAGATTTTACTATCTGAAACACTATCTTACTATGCAAACACTATGCATAATAAAATATATTATATTCTAATTATTGTCTAATAAAACAAATAACTTTATAAAAGTATTACATTTTATATAAAAAGATTTTACTATACAAAACACCATAATAATAAAAATATATTATATTCTAATTATTGTCTAATAAAACAAATAACTTTATAAAAATATTACATTTTATATAAAAAAAGCTTTTACATTTTATTACATTAATAATACTAATAAAACAAAATTTATATATATATATATATATATATATATATATATACTTATAAACTTATGACTTCATAAAAAGACACCTCAATATATTTAACAACATTTATCATCATTATTATAATTCACAATATTAATCGACCGGTCGTTCCGGGAAAGAGGGGCTTTCGATAAGGATTTCTCCTATTGGCGGCGCCTTGATTAGGTGACCAAACCTCTCCTTGGCGAAACTTCTAGACATCGTTAATATTGCAAATAATAATATTAATAACTTTGTTATCTCAATTATTGATTTAATAATATATAAAATATAAACAATAATTGAATCAAATAACGTGAGATCTTATCGACAATTCTTTGTAGCAATAATTGAACAAAAGCGGTGACTTCTCACGTAAGCATCGATAATCAATCTGGTGTGCTACTTATGCAACCACAGCGTATTCTTGTACTTTTACTACCGAGTAGTTCAGCGGTTTTAATGGTAAAACTTCCATAGTTATTTTCATAAAAATATTTTTGTCGTTTTCTCGATCAAATAATAATTACATTGTGGGGTCCACCAATGATTGTCTGCGTCGTCACGGATATTCCCAAACAAAAGAATATTCCCAGACCAATCGAATATTATATAACAACTTGCATACTTTTGCAAAATTTATAAATACTACCCACAACTATAACATTATCTCAAATCCACACCATAATATTCAAAAAAAATATTTGAGAAAATTAAATCTTTATTAAATAAAATTTGGGGTTTCTGAATCTCCCTCCTTATGAAATTTTGCCCCTCGAAATTTACGTACGTACACAGTATCTTAGAAGAGGTGAGGATACCTTGACTTCATTTCAAATTCTAACTCTTGAGGTATAACCTTTGAGTGTTGAATCGATCCTTCTTATCCAAGATTTTAACACGTATCTCCTCATACGTTAAATCTTACGCTATATCGTCTAGTTCTAATTTAATAATGTGGTTGGGTCATCCACATATTTACGTAACATCGATCGTTAAAAAATATTATGAACATCGACATACTTGGCGGTAAAAGCGAGTCTATAGGCCCACGTTCTACTCGATCGAGGATTTCAAATGGGCGAATTAAATCGAGGGTTGATATTTCCTCTCTTCATTACACTCTTGCTTTTAAAATAACGCCCTCTTGAACCTTCTTCTTCATATTCATCATTTCAAGATGCATAGCTTTAGCGACTTTAACATTATCGACTAAAGTCGGTTCTAATCATATATTAGTTATCTTCACGTGGGGTTCGTATATTTGCGCTTTTCAATAAAGCATACGATCTTCTACTCAACACGTCGGCTACCACGTTCGCTTTTCCCGATGATGGTATTGAATGGTCGTAACCTTCAACGACTCGAGCCATCGTCTTTAGGCGCATTATCGTTCGTTTTGGGTGAAGAAATACTTGAGGTTTTAGAAATGGGTTTTGTCTTTGGGGTCAATAAAAATTCGATTTCACGCTCTAGGGGTAGGCTAAAAAGTCTTCAAGAATCGTCGAAAAATTTATTAACAATAAAAATATCGTTTAAAAGCTGTGACTCTCATCCAAGACTTGGATAATACGTCACATTGATACTATCAACTTGCCATCATCATTCATTCATGGCGTCGCTTCTGAAGAAATCCGGCTTGGTGTATTCCAAGACTTGGAAGTCACCAATGAAAAAGGCTCGGGGCTTTTTACTTATGGCTTGATATGACAATGATTGACTTTAGTGGTTTGGTTACTTGAATTAGCATAACGGGTTGGTTAGGAATATGAAAGCTAACAACCTTACGAAAATAATCAATTTTGGCATGATGAGTAGTTAACCATCGATTCCTAAAATCACATCAAATGCAAGTATTTTCAAAGAGATAAGATCGACGAGTAGCATGAAAGTGTCAATTTGAATTAAACAAGATTTATAAATAGTGGATGTAACGAAGGTTTCTCTAAGCGGAGTTTCAACGAGATAAGTCAAAGTCTAATTTCTCAAGAGCCAAGTTCAAACATTGAACACAACTAGGTGAAATAAAAGAGTGGGTAGAACCGGTATCTAACAAGGTATAGACTTACATGAGAGTTTATGATTAACTTACCGTGATAACTTTGTTCGGGTTCCTCGTCACAAAAAAAAATGCTCTCTCTTAAACTACTGATTTTGACTTATGCAGGACATCCCAGTTGGACTTAACTTTGTTTTGTAAAGTACATTCCACCCTTAATTGCTTCGTCACATTCACGATCCATGATTGAATCATTACTCTCCGATCCATATCGAATTGGGGTTGGCCATTTCTGCGCGGGGTAATTCCAAATTCGATGTTGGATTCTCCCAATTCTGTCAAAAAGCAAAATCCATTTCATCTATTTTGGCCTTATTGGATCGGACGTCTTTTCTACAATATCTACGCGTCGTGCGGCTTTTACCCATGCATCATCTATTCTCATTCGTTCGATTGCTTCTTCTTTCATCGAACTTTGATCATAGCATTCTCGATTCGACTCTAATATCTTATACTCTGCGCGAAAGTGCTTACATTCAAGCATCGCATACATCGGGTAACACAATTTTTGAATTGTTACATCTCTTTGCTCCACGACCTTTTCTTTCTTCTTGACTTTCTCTTCTAACTCATGAATACGATTTTGTAATTCTAAATTTTGATCATAAAATTCTTATAACCAATTCTCCTCGGGTTCCTCTTCTTCCTCTTCTTCCTCACTCTCTCATTTGCCTCTGCTGCACTAGCTTCGGGTGCAACTATTAGTTCTTCACTCACCACGTAGATATCTCTAATTTCTTCTTAAATCGACATCACATTAACTTTGGTTAGTGATTAAAGGTGTCTCAACGGTCTCATGTGCTTCATTGCTTATCTCAACATTTTTGGATGCCATTTTCAAATCTTGCCACAAAACAAGGGTTAATTAACATATCACATATTATCCTATACTCTACGTGAGCCCAATTAAATACCAAATAAACTTAGGTAGGTCATACTAGCGAAAGAATTCCCGTCTCTCCCCTCCTAGTTCTTGTCTCACATCTCGGCCGGGGATCATATCCTAAGCTTTGATACCAAGCTGTGGCCCCCCCAAAATAGGTATACCTCACCCATCTTGAGTGCATGATATACATGGTACAAAATTCAAATACAATCTTAATTATACAACGATCGTGCAAAATCGACGACATATATCTTGTGAGTTTTAATACAAATATTATAGCGTATATAATACGACAATATTCATACTCAAATTAATACATGCCATATAAAAAGTATAGCGATAAATATTTCAAGTCTCGAAAGGGACACGAGAAGATTTATGTTCTCTTCATTTCTTGTGGTGCACTTTTGGCGCTTTCGAGGTTGGGTTCTCATCACCCTATTTTGTTCACCAAAATCAATTATTAAGTGACGTATAAAATCGACACACATCTTAGGTCCTCAATACAATTATATATTGCATGTCATGCCATAGTAAGGACTACTAATGCTATCATACGGATAGTCACTCCATTCCCAAACTAGTCCCATTATATTCTCATTTCACGAAGAAACAATAAAAGAAAGGGTGAGCTCAACTAGCCCGATAAAAATATTATGACTAAGATAATGCGAAATAAATTATCATTAGTCTTTAACAATGTTAAAGCGATAAAATACAATAGACATCAAGTTTAAGCTGCGGTGAACAAACAATCCATTAGAAGAGTCAAGTAGAGCATAAAATCTACTATCTTACATGATTTAAAAAGATTTTCATAAACTTTATCATTTGAGACTCGACAATAAATAAACCACATCATCCACCTTTTTGACGACGAGGATATTCATGTAATCATCGATGGTAAATGATTATCTATCGAATAATCCACAGTCATAATCATACCAACAACTTGTCCACCCGATGAACTACAGAGCCCGTGAGGGACTTTTACCACATCATTACGTTACATTACGGTCATAATTATCTTAGAATAATCCTGGTCATAATCATACCAAGTCCATCTACGCACGTAAGCCAAAGATGACTTTCATCACAATATAAGCATGAGGATGATGACAATAATATAAGCATTAATCAAAGCGAAAACAAGGATAAATATTAAAGACTTTAAATTTATCCAAATATTATCCATCACTTAAATAACTCATAATCTAATATTGTTAATATTATAACAATATTTTAATCACTTCTTAAACTTATAAACAATTTAATTTAATTGTTTACACTTTACCAAATAATGCATTTAATCATTCAAAATGCCATACTCATAAGATTTCATCACCATGATCAAATCACTCATCAAAAATCTGCATATACCTTATATAGGATTTTCAAGCCCTAAAATCCTATTTACCAATTCTTGACTTCACATAACATATTTAACTCATATGTTTGAAACTAAACCATTTTCATGAAAAATTACCAAATCAACTTATTATTTTTCTATCCTTTGTCCAAACATATATACATATATTTCATACACAACAAGTATTTTTTTTTTATAATTTTCAACTCTCTTAAGTATTTTTCAAAAATCAATTTCTAATTAATTCCTTAAGAAATTAGCTACCTCAAGTTTAACTCGAGAAATCCCAAATCTTGGCGGGGATCTTACACATTAACGTGAGCTTCGGTTTAAATTTCATGGTCATCGAGTTATAGAACTCGGTTATAGCATTTTTTAAATCGGAAAAACCTAAATATTGAAATGGTCATAACTTGCTCATTTTAAGTCGGAATGAGCTCATTTTTGAATGACGGGAGGTACTTTATACCATATATTTCCATGTCCCAAAAGGCGAAATTTTTCTCACAAATTAAGTGGCCAAAAATGCCCTTTTAAATTTATGGGCAGTAGCTTTTTTGTACTTTGCAGTTTTTGACTCCTTTGCTAAAATCAGTCCACACAAAAATCTACAACACCTTTTCCGGTGATTCCACTTGGATAAGTTAGAAAACTCATAGATCTAACTCTAGAACTAAACCACACTCAAAAATTCAAAATATAATAGGAGATATGGTCAATTAAATTTCATGTTCCATTTTCACCAAAAATCTGATTTTCAACTCTTTGTGATTTCTAAGAAACTTTTATATTTTCACATAATAACCAACATAACTCATTATAACACTTACTAATACTACATATACCCATGATTTTCATCGGTCCAATACTTTTATTATGACTTTCATCATAATCCAGTCGTAAATATTATCATTTTCATAATTTTAATAAGGAATGAATACAAAGGATCATTCACCACCATACATGTGGTAATCCACATAGACAGAGTTATTCAACGAGAATAATAAAGAATGGAATAAATAAAATTCACCATGCATGGTAATCCACATAGACGAGTTATTCAACGAAATAATAAAGAATGGAATAATGAAAAAATTCACCGTGCATGCGATAGCATACAGAGCGAGGTTATTCTCAACGAATAATAAATAATGGAACCGGTCATGCGTAAGCGCACGAACAGGATATTTCGACAGAATAATAAAAATGGAACCGGTCGGTCGAAATTAAGCCAACAGAGATATTATTCAACGAGAATAATAAAGAATGGAATAACAACGAAATCACCATGCATGCGATAGGCCATACGAGACGAGGTTATTCAACGAGAATAATAATTAATGGAACGAAAGAATTTCGGCATGTATACGCGCCAAGATAGGATATTCAACATAATGATAAAGAATGGAATAACGAAGAATTTCACCATATATGCGGTACTTGGCATATCAGTTATTCAACATAATAATAATAAAGAATGGAATAACGAAGTTCTCTTCATGAATCTGAAAAAAAATAATATCCCTTACGAGTACAACAAATAATATCCCTTACCTTATAAAGAAGAGTACTCTCAAGCCGGGTAGAATGGGGATATATACTGAAGAAAACTTTGCACTTCTTCAAAAGCTTCTTAAAACTCTAAAGAAATAAACTCTAAGATTATAGAAGAGAAATTCTCTGAATTTACGGTGTGATTTCAATTCTAACTAAGCATCTATTTATAGGAAAATAGAAAGGATACTATCTGAATAAAATATAATATATATATATATATATATATATATATATATATTTTAAAAATCTAATAAAACAATTAACTTTATAAAAGTATTACATTTTATATAAAAAAGATTTTACTATACTGAAACACTATCACAGTACTATGCAAACACTATAAATAAAATATATTATATTCTAATTATTGTCTAATAAAACAAATAACTTTATAAAAGTATTACATTTTTATATAAAAAGATTTTACTATTTTACTATATTATAAAAAACACTATGCATAATAAAATATATTATATTCTAATTATTATCTAATAAAACAAATAACTTTATAAAAAGTATTACATTTTTATATAAAAAGCTTTTACATTTTATTACATTAATAATACTAATAAAACAAAATTTATATATATATATATATATATATATATATATATATATATAAACTTCGTGACTTCATAAAAAGACACCTCAATATATTTAACAACATTTATCATCATTATTATAATTCACAATATTAATCGACCAATCGTTCCCGAGAAAGAGGGGCTTTCCAATAAGGATTTCTCCTATTGGCGCGCGATTAGGTGACCAAACCTCTCCTTGGCGAACTTCTAGACATCGTTAATATTGCAAATAATAATATTAATAACTTTGTTATCTCAATTATTGATTTAATAATATATAAAATATCGACAATAATTGAATCAAATAACGTGAGATCTTATCACGAAGAATTCTTGTGTAGCAATAATTGAACAAAAGCGGTGACTTCTCACGTAAAGCATCAATAATCAATACCGTGTTATTACTATGCAACCCACGTATATTCTTGTACTTTTACTACTGAATAGTTCAGCAGGTTTAATGGTAAAACTTTTATAGTTATTTTCATAAAAATATTTTTGTCATTTTCTCGATCAAATAATAATTACATTTGTGGGGTCCACCAATGATTGTACAGTCGCATGCGGATATTCACGACAAAAATATTCCCGACCAAAAATTATATAATATTCATACTTTGCAAAATTTCGAAATATTATATAACAACTTCAATACTTTTCAAAAAAATTTATAAATACTTTACCCTTACAATTTGGGGTTTTACTATAACATTATCTCAAATCCACCCTTTACCATAATATTAAAAAAAATTTTAATAAAAAATTAAATCTTTATTCAAAACCTTCATACACATGGGAGGCCATGCATCTAAGATAAAATTTGGGGTTTCAAATATTGTCTTCTAGACAATATCCACACTCAGATAAAGTCCTCATTACAATTATTGATGCACTATTTTACAAAATAGTGAGGAATGCTAAAACAACTATCTTGAACCATCACTCTATACCCCGGCTAGTTCATGCTAAATTCTCACCTCCTGGGAAGAAATATGGAACAAAAAGGAAAATGATGAGCTCAACTAGCCCAGTAAAGAACATTATGACTAAGATAATGAACAACAAATTATCGTTAGCCTTCAACAAATCAAATAAAATAAAATGGACAATCAGTTTTAAATCAATATTCGTAACAAAAATAAAAATTCATTAGAATAGTTAAGTGGAGAATGAAATCTAATATCATCTATGAATTTAAAAGTCCATCATCAATATTTTATCACTGTAACATCAATCAATATACATCTTGAATCAAATATTCATCTTTTACTCTGGGCCAAAGATATTCATCGAGTAATCATTCATCTTTTGCTACTGAGCCTAAGATATTCATCAACTATCACCATGAAGGACTGAGGATGATGAAAAATATTTTAAAGAACGAATCCAGTGAGATAAAAGGACAAAGATTAGAGATTCGTACTTTAGATAATCCAAGTTTAAAAATACTCCATAATAAACCATAGTGGAGTAAAATTTAAGAATGAAGATCAAAACATGGATACAATCAAAGATAGTAACCATAATAGACATCTGAGACAAAGAAGAGAAAATTTCATTTTTCTAGGTGAATAATTAATCGATATGTGAATAGTTTCAGATATCGTGAATAGTAACCCCATTACCGCGAAAATATAGAAATTCTACAAGAAAAATCATACTTAAGTGAATGATGACTAAATGAATAGTCCGTATTAAGTGAATAGTCTTTGTATCGTGAATAATCCGTATATCGTGAATAGTAATCTCGACATGAAAAGGTAAAAATTTCATAATAAAATTCATACCAATATTTCGGTATAATGATATTGAGAGAATAACATCATTTACGAAGAAAATAACACCCCTTACCTCTAAAAGAATAGTACTTCTGGTTGGAATATCGGATATAACGCTGAAGGAAACTTGTACCGAATAGCAAAACTCAAAGTATCGAAATACTCACAAAAATACGCTCGATAATATAGAGAGAGAAAACTTCAGATTTTGATGTGATTTTCAATTCTAACTTAAGCATCCTATTTATAGGAAAATGCTTAGAACACCAAAGCAGAAATTTAATAAAATATTAATATTTTTATTTAAATTTCCTACGCACACCTTACAATCTGAATTCAGCATTTACCACATGCAAGTGGGGCCCACCAAAATGGAAAAAATGTTTTTCTTAAAATAAATATTTTAAACTCCAAAAATCAATTATTCTGAAACTTCAATAATTCATAATAAATAGCCCTTTTATCAGAAAAATTCGAATCTTATGTCCATTTAATAAGAAATTCAATTCTCTACAACTTTTTAGATTTAAGTTTTTCCAAATTCTAAACAGAAAATGCCCGAAATCCACATACGGACGATTTTTAATACTTCAATTCCGACAAAATACTGATAAAATACCTCAGCATTAATTCCTTTATTTATATCCACACAAAATAAATATTTCCCTATCCATCATTTATATCCACGTAAAATAAATATTTCCTTATCATATAAATCAATAATTAATTATTCACAAATAATATTATATAATCATAATTATGACAAACAGGTCATTCCTAGGAAAGAGGGGGCTTTCCGATAAGGATTTCTCCTTACTAGCGCGTAATTAGGTGACCAAACCCCTTTCCTAAATAGAACTTTCTTAGACATTGCCAATAATGCTATCTAATAATATTATTCAAATAATATGAATTATTGATCTGATAATGGGAAATACTGTGTAGTGACAATAATTGAAACAACAATAATATAAAATATCAACGTAGCAATTATTGAATCAATAAAATAAAATATTGAACAGTAATTACTGTAACAATTATTGAGTAGTGTCTTCTTACGTAAGAATCAATAATTGGTGCAATACTGCAGTATCTTCTTGTACACCGCAGCATATTACTGTGTTTTAACCACCGGGTAATCCAACAGTGTTAACGATAACAACTACGCCGTTATTTATAAAAAACTCATGCTTGTCATTTTCTACATCCAATTGCTTTCCGTTATAGGGCCCATAAAAGGCTGCACCGTCGTACGAATATTCCTCGACAGCAAGAATATTCCACGAACAAACGAATATTCCCCAATAACAATGAGTATTTTATAACCACTTGCTTATTTAAATTATTTGCGCATTTTACCCATAACTAACCATATTATTCAAAGTAATAATTAGAGAAAATAAATCTTTATTTATAAAAAGTTGGGGTCTTACATACACTCTTATAACCTGAAAGGAATTGTGAAGCAAAAAGGTGAGCACAACTAGCCCAGTAAAGAATATCATGACTAAAGATAATTAAATTATCAATAGCCTTCGTCAGTAATGAATTAGAGATTTAGAACCAGAGGCGGAACTCAGGGGGGGGCAGTTGACCCCGATAGGGAGGCGTTCAGGCGGAACTAAGTGGGGGGCGGGGGTAGCCAAAGAATGGCCACAATCCATGGCATGGAGTGAGCTCAACCGCCTGCTTCTTCAAATTTCTTCTTTTCCAACTGCAATTTTTTTTAATAACATGAAACGACGTCGTTTCATTTAAAAAATAAAAATTTTGTATTAGGGCTTCTTTAGTACTCTTCATTTCCGCCTCTGCACATCGTCTCTTCTCTAAGTTCTCTTCCCTGTTCCGCGGCTTCTGCCTCCACGGCTCCACTGGTGACTAGACCACTGCTCCTGCCGGCTGCCTCTGCCGCCGCTGCCCGCCGCCGCCAGGCACGCCACTGCTCACTCTCTTATAGGTTTATGATTTTGTTTTTATACTTGTTGTGGATGATGATCAATTTTGTTTTTCTACTTTTTTTCATGGCTGATTGTTGTGGATTGAAGAATGACAAAAATAGAAGGGGGCGAATGGAATTTATAGTGGATAAATTATATAAAAGGGAAACAAAAGAATTATTGGGGATAGTTTTAGTTCTTTTTCTTCAATATATACGTTTATATATTATAAGATATCAGAAGTATGATATGATTTTTTGTTTGGGAGTTCTTTAAAGGATTGGGGTAAAAGTCATGGTTTTTTTTTGGATTATTTATATATATTGAATAATAACAGTGAGAATTTCATTTTCACATAGAATGATGTTGGAACATAACACTTGCTTCTGTTCAAAAGTTGCAGTGAAAATCGTTGTTTTGTGACCTATAAGAAGAAAATCAGACAATTTAAACTAGTTGCGGTATTTAAGGCACTGAACCACTATTGTTGGTGATTGCTATCTGCATCTGGCTTTACCTATGAAATATATTGCTTTATGGACATTCTGTTTAGACATTATATTGATGTATGCATAACTGATACTTAAACTATGATCATTTGGACTTTGCTCTGCTGCTCCGTTTTTGTTCCTTTTCTGTTATAATGTTTTCTATTGGCATCATCATCATCATCATCATCATCAACAATACTAGATAGTTTGAGCATAGGCTCATCTTTGTCAATCGAAAATCCGGCGGCCGCTGCTACTTCCTTGCTCCGCCGTCAATAAATAAATTTTTTTTATTGATATATTTTGATGCCTCCTATAAATTCGTTCTGGTTCCGCCACTTTTTAGAACATATGGTAGATGATAAAACTTTTCAACCATAGTTGCAGCGGAACGAGCAATCCATTAGAAGAGTCAAATAGACTATAAAGTCTATTATCTTCTCCATGTTAAGTCCACCAACAATGTTTTATCCCTGTAACATTAATCAACAGTTCTTGTCCACAATAATGTGAATAACTCATAATCATAATTATGGTTCTAAATTCCTCTTCGCACCTAGGATGAATATAATTTTCATCACCTGTCTTTACCTAAAACATCAAAGATCATGGTTATACCAAATCACAGTTCTTTTTCATAATCATACTAATAAATTCATCTTTGCACTACAGGCCAAAGATATTCATCAACAGTTCATCTTTGCACTACAGGCCAAAGATATTCAACAACAGGTCATTTTTGCACTACGAGCCAAAGATATTCAACAACAGGTCATCTTTGCACTACGGGCGAAAGATATTTATCAACAATTCATCTTTGCACTACAGGCCAAAGATATTAATATCTCAAAGAAATTTATAATCATTTCAGAATTTATATAAACAATAATTATAACAATGTTGATCAATTCACCTTTGCACTTAAATTAAAGATATTCAATTATAAATTTAATGGTCATGATCATACCAGTCAACAATTTATCTTTGCACTACTGGCCAAAGAGAACTCATATATAGTCACGATCATACCAATAATCTACCCATCTTTACACTCAAGTGAAAGAGAAATTTCATCACCAGGGTTATAAAAATATTATATATGATAATAAAAACAATATAATCAAAACATGGATTTAATTTCAAGAGTAAGATTCATAAATCAATGATAATTTGGTCAGAAAAAGAAATCAATTTTGTCGTGAATAGTACCCTGTGAATAGTAACTTATGAATAGTACCCCGTATTTATACATAGTCACAGTATCGTAAATAATGTATATATCGTAAATAGTCTACATATACATAAATAATTATAAATATACATGAATAGTAACATCAACATTAAAAGGTAAAAAAATCATAATAAAATTCATACCAATATTTCGGTGAAATGATATTGAAAGAAACAACATCATTTACTTGAAAAATAACATCCCTTACTATCCCTTACCATCCCTTACCTCAAAAGAATAGTACTTCTGGCTGAAATATCAGATATAATACTGAAGAAAACTTGTACAGCTTATCAACTCTCAAAGTATCTAAATACTCACAAAAATACTCTTGATATTATAGAGAGAGAAAACTTCAGATTCTGGTGTGATTTTCAATTCTAACTATGCACCCTATTTATAGGAAAATGCCAGAACGCTAAAGCAGACTAAATTAATAAAATATTAATATAATTTTTCTACGCACACCACTTTGAACAAAATTTAGCACACCACATGTGGGGCCCGCCAAATTCAGTAAATTTCCATACCAACCAAAAGTGGGGCCCACCAATGTTTTTAATAAAAAAATATTTATTTTCAAAACTTCAATAATTAATAATAAATAGCCCTTTTTATTAGAAAAATATGAATTTTATTTCCATTCCATAGGAAATTTAATTCTCTACAACTTTGTAGAAGAAAGTTTTTCCAAATTCTATACAGAAAATGACTAAATCCACATACGGATGATTTTCAACACCTCTATTCTGAAAAAATACTGATAAAATACCTCAATACTAATTCCTTCTTATATTCACATAAAATAAATATTTCCTTATCATATAAATTAATAATTAATTATTCACAAATAATATTACTGAATCACAATAATGACAACCAGGTCGTTCTCAGGAAAGAATGGGGCTTTCCGATAAGAATTTCTCCTTATTGGCGCGCAATTAGGTGACCAAACCCCTTTCCTAGACAGAAATTCCTTTGACATTGCCAATAATGCTATCTATTATTTTTATTCAAATAATATAAATTATTAATCTGATAATGGGAAATACTATGCAGTGACAATTATTGAAACAACAATAATATAAAATATCAACGCAATAATTATTGAATCAATAAAATAAAATATTGAGCAATAATTCATAACAATTATTGAGTAGTGCCATCTTACGTAAGAATTAATAATCCAAAAATATAGTGCAATACCGTGTGCTACTATGCAACAACGCGTATTACTTTACTTTATCCACCGGGTATTTCAACAGTTTTAACGGTAATAACTACGACGTTATTTTTATAAAAAGGTTATTTCTGTTGCTTTCTATATCTGATAGTTATTCCGTTATAGGGCCCAAAATGACTGCGTCGTCATACGAATATTTTACGACCAAATAAATATTTCCCGACAAAAATGAATATTTTATAACCACTTTCTTATTTTGTAAACTTTACATATATCACCCTTAATTTTAAACTTTTATCAATTTAACCATTTACTGAAGAGAAAAAGTGAATACTTTTATTTTATAAAATTCGGGGTCTTACAGTTGATTAGTATATTTATGACCAGGAATTGTGTATTGGTATAATCATGTGGAAGACCCCAACTTTTTATAAATAAAATTGAATTTCCTCTATTAATTATTTTGAAATAGTAAGGAGTGGATTTGATTAATGCGGTTAGTTATGGATAAAATGTGCAAATTTTGCAAAATAAGCAAGTGGTTATAAAATATTCATTATTGTCGGGGAATATTCGTTTGGTCGTGGAATATTTTTGTTGTCGGGGAATATTCGTATGACGGCGCAACTATTTGTGGGCCCCATAATAAAAAACGGTCGGATGAAGAAAATGACAAGTTTAAGTTTTTATAAATAACGACGTAGTTATTAGTTGTTAACCTTTAACAACGTTGGAATACACAGTGGTTAAAAATACGATAATATATGTGGTTGGATGGAAATGACACTGCGGTATTGCATAGTATTTTTGGATTATTGATTCTTACGTAAGAAGGCACTACTCAATAATTGTTATAATAATTACTGTTCAATATTTCATTTTATTGATTCAATAATTGCTACGTTGATATTTTATATTATTGTTGATTCAATAATTGTCACTGCAGAATATTTCCCATTATCAGATCAATAATTAATATTATTTGAATAATATTATTAGATAGTATTATTGGCAATGTCTAAGGAAGTTCTGTCTAGGAAAGAGGTTTGGTCACCTAATTGCGCGCCAGTAAGGAGAAATCCTTATCGGAAAGCCCCCTTCTTTCTTGGGAATGACCTGGTTGTCATAATTATGGTTCTGTAATATTATTTGTGAATAATTAATTATTGATTTATATGATAAGAAAATATTTATTTTATATAGATATAAATGATGGAATTAATGTTGAGGTGTTTTATCAGTATTTTATCATAACGAGGGTGTTTTATCAGTATTTTATCGGAATGGAGATATTAAAAATCGTCCGTATATGGATTTCGATTGTTTTCTGTTTGGCATTTGTAAAAACTTTCTTCTACAAAGTTGTAGAGAATTAAATTCTCTATGAAATAGACATGAGATTCGAATTTTTCTAATAAAAGGTCTATTTATTATGAATTATTGAAGTTTCGAAAATAAATATTTTTTTATTAAAAACATGGTTGGGACCCACTTTTATTTTTTTGGTGAAAAAATTTGCTGAATTTTTGGTTCAAAAGTGGAGTGCTGAATTTTTCAAGGGGTGTGCGTAGAAAAAAAATTATTAATATTTTGTTAATTTAGTTTGCTTTGGCATTCTAGCATTTTCTTATAAATAGGGTGCTTAGTTAAAATTAAAAATCACACTAGAATCTAAAGTTTTCCCTCTCTATAATATCGAGCGTATTATGTGAATATTTAGATACTTTGAGAGTTGCTATTCAGTGCAAGTTTCCTTCAGCGTTATATCCGATATTTCAGCTAGAAGTACTATTCTTTTGAGGTAAGGGATGTTATTTTTTTCGTAAATGATGTTATTCCTTCAATATCATTATACCGAAATATTAGTATGAATTTTATTGTGAAATTTTTACCTTTTTATGTCGAGGTTACTATTCACGTATACGACACTATTCACATATACAACACTATTCATAAATACGATACTATTCATGAGTACTGTTCATGAAATATGATTTTTCTTGTGGAATTTCTACCTTTTCGTGTCGGGGTTACTATTCACGTATACAACACTACTCACAAATATGACATTATTCATCGAAAAAATGAAATTTTCTCTTCTTTCTCTAAGATGTCTATTATGGTTACTATCTTTGATTGTATCCATGTTTTGATCTTCATTTTTGAATTCTGCTCCACAATTAATTATTATGGAGTATTTTTGAACTTGGATAAACTAAAGTGCGAATCCCTAATCTTTGATCTTTTATATCACTGGATTCATTTTCTTTAAGGTATTTTTCATCATCCTTAGTCCTAAATGGTGATATAACTTAATATCTTTGGCATGTTGTGCAAAGATGAATGATTATCTGATGTATATCTTTGGCCTGTAGTGCAAAGACGATTGATTACCTGATGAATATCTTTGGCCCGTAGTGCAAAGATGGACAGGTGTTGAGATGGACATGACCAACTGGTGATACGAATGAATATCTTTGGCCCGTAGTACAAAGATGAATATTTGATTCAAGATGTATATTGATTGATGTTACAGGGATAAAATATTGATGATGGACTTTAAAATCATAGAAGTTAGTAGACTTCATTCTCTACTTAACTCTTCTAATGAATTGTTGTTTTTATTGCAGTTGTTGATCTAAAACTTGTTGTCTATTATATTTTATCAGATTTTTCCATGTTAAAGACTAAGTATAATTTGTTGTACATTATCTTAGTCATAATATCCTTTACTGGGCTAGTTGAGCTCACCCTTCTCCTTTTTGTTCCATTTTTCTTCTCAGGAAGCGAGAATATAACGGGAACCAGTCGGGGTATAGAGTGATGTTTCAAGATAGTTGTTATAGCAGTCCTCACTATTTATAAAATAGTGCATCACTAATTGTAATGATGACTTATTTAAGTGTGGATATTGTCTAGAAGATAATATTTGTATTTAAACTCACAGTATATGTGTTATCGTATTTTGCACGATAATTCTAATAATGAAGTTGTAGTTATTTTCTGTTTGGAAACTCAGAATGGATTGTGTATACCTATTTTGGGGGCGTCACAGTTGGTATCAGAGCTTAGGGATATGGTCTCTGGCGGAGATCGGGGAATGGAACTAGGAGAGGAGAGACGAGTAAAACCTTCGCTAGTGTGTCTTACCTAAGCTTATTTGTTGGTCGTCCAGAATATAGGGGTATTATGTGGTATGTCAATTTCTTTAATTAACCATTGTTTTATGACAGTATTTGAGAATGACAGCTGAAAATGTTAATAATGGAGTGAATGAGACCGTGGAGACACCTTTAATCACCAAGCAAGAGAACGTGCAACAAGACGACAATGTTCCTCCTGTAAACAACACTACCGAACAAACGATGAATGATGGGATGTTTAGAAGCATTTTGCAGTTCATACAAAATCAGACGAGGGAGACTCGTGTACAAAATACGGGTGGAAATGATAGCAACGAGCGGCTTGTCACAGCTAAGCAGTTCAAAGAGTTGGGACCACCAGAGTTTTTGGGATAGCCAGATCCGATCGAGGCGGAAACGTGGGTTAAGCAAATTACTAAGATATTTGATGTTTTGGGATGCATGGAGAAACAGAAGGTTCCATTCGCCACCTTTATGTTCCGTGGTGAGGCAGATTACTGGTGAGAATCTGTGAAGCGTACCTAGCTTACCGCAGTCAATATGTCTTGGGAAACATTCCAAAAACTGTTCAATGACAAGTCCTTTCCTGAAAGTATTCATCATATGAAGGAGGTAGAGTTTATTAGACTAAAACAGAACAACATGACTGTGTCCCAATAAAAAGCTAAATTCGCGGAGTTATCCAGGTTTACACCTCATTTAGTAGATAATGAGGAACATATGATGCGAATATTTCTGAGAGGTTTGAAACCCTAAATTCGTCAATACCTCATTTCTCATAAACTTTGTTTATATTCAGATGTTGTGAATATGGCTTAGTTATTGGAGCGCGATAATGAGTCAGCTCAACCAAAAGAGAACGACCAACAACACGATAATAATTGTACCGGTGTCAGCGACCATCAGAACAATGATAACCATCGTGGAGGAAATTATCATGCCAGAACTGGTAACCACTTCGGTGGTAATCATGGCCAAGATAATAGAAGAAATGATTCAAGTGGAAATTCAAGAAGAGAAGATTTAATGATGGTGGGATTACGTAGGCAGCAGCTCCTGCACCAACACCAACACCAGCAACAACAACAAATTCTAGGGGAGGAGAACGACCGCCAGTTAGATGCTACAGATGCGGAGAGGAGGGACACATAAGTCCAAACTGTTCACATCCTTCTAAGGTATGTTTTAGTTATGGAAAAGACGGTCACATAGCTCAATTTTGTCTTGTAGCAAAATCAAGTCCAGCTGGGACGGTGGCACCAAAGGTGACTACAGACAAAACAAAGTCAGTAGTTTAAGGGAGAGCATTTTTCATGACTTCTCAAAAAGCGAGTAACCCAAATGAAGTTATCACGAGTTAGTTAATTGTAAACTCTTGTGAAGTCTATACCCTTTTAGATACAGGTTCTACCCATTCTTTTATTTCTCCTGCTTATGCTTAACGTTTGAACTTGACTCCGGAGAAATTAGACTTTGACTTATCTGTTGAAACTCCGTTAGGAGAAACTTTTGTTACATCTACATTTTATAAATCTTGCTTGATTCAAGTTGGCACCATCACATTACCTGTTGATCTTATCTCTTTAAAGATACTTGCATTTAATGTGGTTTTAGGGATTGACTGGTTAACTACTCATTATGCTAAAATTGATTATTTTCGTAAGGTTGTTACTTTTCATATTCCTAACCAACCTATTATGCGAATTTAAGCAAGCAAACCACTAAAGTTAAAACTTTCATATCAAGCCATAAAGCCATTCGTTTATTGAAGAACGGATGTCAAGCTTTCTTAGCCCATGTCATGGATTTAAACAAAAATACGTCAGATTTGAATGATATTTCTATTGTTAGTGAATTTCCTAAAGAATTTCCTAGCCTACCCCCAGAGCATGATATTGAATTTTGTATCGACTTTGAACCTGGTACAAAACCCATTTCTAAAACCCCATATCGAATGGCTCCTATTGAACTTCAGGAGTTAAAAATGCAACAACAAGAGTTGGTACCCGAACCTCTATCTGGTGACTTCCTTTGTGTAATGTACCAAAGCCAGACTCTCCGTAGGAGATGCCATATTCGTGCGATGGTAAACTGATAGGTGTTATTGTGACGTGTGATCCAAGATTGGGATATGAGTTACAGTTGAGAGCAACTTAAGTCAGTAATCGAAATACGTAGCTTTCTAGGCTTAGCTGGTTATTATCGGAGATTCGTGGAAGGATTTTGTTAGTTCCCAGTAGGCACACAATAGATCTAGAAGGGGGGGGGGGTTGAATAGATCCTTTTATTTTCAAATAATTTTCTCTTTTATTTTATGTTTCTAATGAATTAGCATATGACAAACATATGAATCTTTTCAAGCACATCGGAATAAGTAAAAGATCCCCTTCATTGATATATTCATAATCATACATACATTGTTCTTAGAGTTAGTTAAGTTGTAAGTAGTTAATACATACATAGCAATTATAGCAGTTAGGAACATAATATAAATAACATAAAGTAAATGACAAGGGATTTTAAGTGGTTCAGAGACTCAAGCTCCTAATCCACTTTTCTGCTTTCAACTAGCAGGATTTCCACTAAGGAAGGGCAACACCCTGAATCACTAAGATTTCTTCAAGACCAGTAGTCTTAGAACTTCAGTTCACTAAGAACTCTTCAAGGCCAACAGCCTTGGAACTCCTCTAGTTCCCTAGGAACTCTTCAAGCCCAGCAGGCTTAGAACTTCATTTAGTCCCTCTGGACAAGGACACCTCAGGCCCTGGCTTCTTGTTGATGTTTGTTGTTTATTTGTTGGAGGTGCTACTAAGATGTCTTTTAAGTTCTTCATCTCTGAATGCTTAGCAGCTTGACATGATCATTCTTGAGGTGCAGTTGAGTGTTTCATGATGCTCAGCTTTTTTAGATACTCAACCTCTTTTGATGATCCCTTGTTGAATTGCAGTGAAGATCATTCTTCTTAATACTTAATGGTTGTACATGATGAGTTTCTAAGATGACTGTAGGCTTTTCTGTTAGGTACTTATAAACTTTCTCATGCTTGACATCATGATGACGTTGGTGATCTTCTTCCTTGATACTTGATGCCTTCTCATGATGGACTTGATAAGATGACTGTAAGCTCTTCTCTCTGGTACTTAGAGTCTTCCCATGATAAACATCAAGATGACATTGATGCTCTTCTTTCTCTTGGAAGTTCAGAACACTCTTCTTGTAGTAGAACTCTCACTTCTACATTGTAGAACTCTCAATTCTACTTCTTAATCTGTTCATCTCCAAGTGTTCTTGGTGGATCGTAGAGTGAGATTTTGGACCTTCATTGGTCACTCACTATTTTACGTTATTTTGATCAGTCCACCGTCTCTCCAACCTCAGTAACTTCAGCAACTTTTGATCTTTGAAGCTCTTGTTGATTTATACTCCTTCACAACCTTCCTGTTGTAATGTAGCCATTGGGAGATATTTGAATTGCTTTACAGATCTCGAGTTATTTGATATAGACTGCAGATGTGACATGACATCCCCTTTTTTAACTTTCTGACACTGCAGTCTACTATTTTACGTACCCCGTCAGAGATGTCACTTTGATGCCTTGGGCAGGTAGTCTTCTTTATTTCTCCATTCTAACTTCTTGATTAGAACGTCAGGAGCTGTCCTTTTGCATCGATACTCTCAATAAGCCATATTCGAATATCACTCTTTAGATTAAACCGTTGCCAATGCTTCAATCTTCAGATGATCGAACTTTATGATTCTGATGCATAGTCTTGAACCTGATCGTAGTGTGTCTTGTTAAATGTTTCTCATTGACTGATTGAGACAACACTACGATCCTAAGGAGTGTTTATTGGATCCTCAATGTAGAACACCTCTTCCTTCTCTTGTGCAGTGCTTCAACACTTTTGTTTGCTTCGATTGATCTCAGACACTGATGGCTTATTTCTTGTTCTGGCCTCTTCTGAATAGCAAGACACTTCATATTTGTGGCATGACCAGCTCGCTTTCTCCTTGTGATCTCCCGTTCACTTATCATCAATGGACTGACCCAGTGCTTAATCACTTTAGCCTTGTTCTTTAAAAGCTGACTAGTATCTTCGTGTACACTCCATCAGTTCCTTCTTTATTTGGCAAACACTATGATCCTGGTTACTTCCAAGATCGTTGTCTTCTGTTCACTTGACAGCTACTGCATTTGCTGACTTTCCTTAGTCAATTTCTTTAACTGAAGTCTTCTTCTGATCAACTTGTGGAAGACTTCATCTTGAAAGGCTTCACAACTGAATCTGTATATTAATTTGGTTGGTGCTTAGATCTTCTATTAGCTTGCATGCCATTCGTTGAGTGCTCTCTGGTTTTCCTTAGGTGGAATGTATCTTTGCAGCTCAGACCAGAGGCTTCATTACTTTGGATATTCTAGGAGTGCTTATTTGTTGAGAATCGTGTTTTCTCTACGATTCTGCCTTGGCGTTGTGAGCACTTCTGTTGAAGCCTTAGTTTTGCACTCTACGATTCAGCTTTGGTTGTGCAGACACTATGACTCTTAGATCAGATCTTGACACTCTACGATTTTTGTCTTTATGCTTGTTATCTTTATCTGATCTTGCTCGACTAGGATCTCTGCCTCTGATGTGATCAGCAGACTCTACGACTCTGAGTGTGGTCTACGATTCTTGACTTGGCTTCGGAAGATGCTCAGTCAGCTCTTAGACAGGTTGTCTCTATGATTCTAAACATGACTTCCTCAGTAGACTATGTGTGATGCCCCCAAAATAGGTCCAAACGACCCATTCTGAGTTGCCAGATATCACACTATAAAAATCAAATACAAACTTCATTTATACAACTGTTGAACTATCGTGCAGGATATGATCACAGTTAAACTGTGAGTTTTAATACAAATATATGTAACTCTCATGGTGCCTCGACCATAACCTTATAATGGTACTTTACATAAAAGTACAGTCAAAAACTGTTTTAAAAATTAAAATCTTTGAGAAGTGCTCAAGGAAACCTTCGTACATGGGAGGCCATGCGTCTAGGTTATGATAGATATCATATGTTCACAGAATTATCCTTTGACCCAATAGACCTCAAAGAAAAATGAGAAGATTACTATTATGTTTATTCCAATGGTGAGTCTTCTCTTGACATATAACTATCTCCACTGTCTGTAATTAAAAATTATATTTCAACCAAACTCCAAGATCATATAGGTAGTGCTCGTAGATATACTCAGCAAGTGGATGTGCACAACCCTGTCTTATGATAACACAAGGTGGTATGTCATTAGACATCTTGTATGATAGTGGTAAAACACCCTTCCAAAGTTGGGTTCACCTCACCCTATTTGGTTCACCAAAATTAAATATCAAATGACGTATACAATATGACACACTTATCTAAAGTTCTCAATAAAATTATTTCCATACTATTTAGGGAGAACCTCAACAGCTATAGACCACCGTTCTATTCCCCTGTTATCCCTCATTGACCCAAATTACACTCTTATTACACGAAAGGAATTGTGAAGCAAAAGGGTGAGCACAACTAGCCCAGTAAAGAATATCATGACTAAAGATAATTAAATTATCAATAGCCTTCATCGATAATAAATCGAGATTTAGAACATATGGTAGATGATAAAACTTTTCAACCATGGTTGCGGTGAACGAGCAATCCATTAGAAGAGTCAAATAGACCATCGGTCTATTATCTTCTCCATGTTAAAAGTTCACCAATAATGTTTTATCCCTGTAACATCAATCAACAATTCCTGTCCACAATCATATGAATAACTCATAATCATAATTGTGATTCTAAATTCCTTTTCGCACCTAGGACGAAGATAATTTTCATCACCTATCTTCCCCTGAAACATCAAAAATCATGGTTATACCAAATCATAATTCTTGCTCATAATCATACTAATAAATTCATCTTTGCACCACGGCCAAAGATATTCATTAACAATTCATCTTTGCACTACAGGCCAAAGACATACAACTGTATTTTAGAAGAGTCAAGTAGAGCATGATATCTACTATCTTTTACGAATTAAAAGTGTACAATCAATATTTTATCGCTGAGACTCAGCTTAATAATTAAATAATCCACATCATCGAATCATCCCTGCATTACGGCCAAGGATATTCATGTAATCATCAATGGTCATGATTATACCGAATAATCCCTGGTTATAATCTACCAATAACTGTCCATCAATGTACTACGGGCCAATGAGGACTTTTACCACATCATGTATAACATTACGCGTTATGATTATACCGAATGATCCCTAGTCATAATCATACTAATAAACAGTTCATCTATGCCCATAAGCCAAAGATACTCATCAATCAATAATTCATCTTTGAACGTAAGCCAAAGATATACAACTGTAAAACCAATAATCAACAGTCCATCTTTGTACGTAAGCCAAAGATATCCAACTGTAAAACCAATAATCAACAGTCCATCTTTGCACGTAAGCCAAAGATATACAACTGTAAAACCAATAATCAACAGTCCATCTTTGCACGGAAGCCAAAGATGACTTTCATCATACTATAAGCATGAGGATGATGACAATGATATAAGCATTAATCAAACGAAATCAAAGATAAATATTAAAGACTTTAAATTTATCTAGAGTTTGTGGAGTAAAATTCAAGAATAATATTCATGTACCAAAAATAATTTGGACAGAAAAAAAATATATTTTTCGGGTAAATAGTACCCCGCAATAGTACCCTATGAATAGTACTTCGGGAATAGTACCTCGTGAATAGTACCCTAGCATAAAAAGTACCCCAAATACCCGAGTGAATAATATTCGGGTGAATAGTAACTCGTGAATAGTACTCTGACACAAAAAGTGCCCCGAATACCCGAGTGAATAATGCTAGAGTGAATGGTAACCAGGTGAATAGTAACCCATAAATAGTAACTCATAAAAAAATACCAAAGAAAATGATATTCCATGACGAGTACAGAAGAAATGATATCTCATACGAGTATAATAGAATATACAAGACTGCAAATGAATTTTCACCCGGCATGCGGTAATCCATGTAGACAGATCATTTCCACAATTTAATAAGGAATGAATACAAAGGATCATTCACCATGCATATGGTAATCCACACAGACAGGTTATTCCAATAGAATAATAAAGAATGGAATAACAAAAGAATTCACCAGGCATGCGATAAAGCGCATGCATGTGAGTTATTCCAATGAATAATAAATAATGGAACGGTGTCATGCGTAATCACTTACGCATGTGATATTCCAACAGAATAATAAAGAATGGAACCAGGTCATGCGTAATCCGCACAGACAAGATATTCTAACAGAATAATAAAGAATGGAATAACAAAAGAATTTCACCATATATGCGGTACGTCGCATCGACAGGTTATTCCAAAATAATAATAAAGAATGGAATAACAGAAGAATTTCACCATAAAAATTGAATTCTCTTCTCGAACCTATCAAGTTCTAACAAATTTTTGTCTAGCCAGAATTATTGGCTAAGACATTTCTCAACATAATTCGACAATAAATAGGATTTATCTGTACTGTCAATACTAGCTTCTACGGATATGAATATCCAACAACAGTTATTCTACGAACATATATTTTACGAATCAGTAATTCAATTTGAATTATTAAACATGCACTAACTGCGAATAATCAACAATAAATCCCTGGACGTGGTATAATTAGCAATAATTAACCACTATAATAATTGAACAATATTAACTCAAGGTTGAGTTAGGGAACTTGCCTCTTCCGCTGATTACAGCTACACAATATAATTAACTGCGTTCGTAAGACCTATAATCAACAACGTCGGTCTCACAATTAGCACAATCATTTATAACACACAACAATATAATCTACAGTCAAACTTCTCTTAGGCACATTATCACATAGTCACATTAGTGTTTATAACCTGTATAAACACTTCTCAAGTCTAACTATTTCGGTCTGGTTGGATTTCGGTCCATTCTCGGTGTTCTGGTCACCCTATCCGACAATTAACACAGTTATTGTTAAATAAATTCAGTTTCTAAGCTTCAATATTATATTAGATAAGTCAAATATCATTAATAATATTTTTCGGAAGCTTTTAATAATTTATAAGCAATTATTATAATCTGTAATCATTTTTAAATGATTTAATTATCAGATAATCTTATCATCATTAATATTTAATAATATTAAAATATTAATGACATACCTGTCAAAATATTAAAGTTATTATCAATAACTTAAAATATTTTTAAATCATCAATATTCTACCTAAATAAATTTTAAATTAATTAAAATTATTTTTAAACCATCACCGATAATATTTAAATATTAATGAAATTATTATCCAAATATTAAAATTCATTAATTATAACTTAAAATATTTTTAAATCATTTTTCTCATTTTAAATGATTTTTAAATCAATAAAATCATTTTTAATTTATTTATTTAATATAATAATTAAATAAATCTAATTTCATTAATATTAATTATTAACGAGAATTCTCCAAAAATATTTAAAATTATATTTTATAATTTAAAATATTTTCTAACACTTTATTCTCATTTAAAATAATTTTTATAATATTAAAATCATTTTCTCTAATTTATTCAATATATTAACTAAATAAATTAAACATCATTAATATTAAATTATTAATAAAAATTCTCTAAAAATATTAAAAGTTACATTTTATAACTCAAAGTATTTTTAAATACTTTATTCTTATTTAAAATGATTTTAATATATTAAAATCATTTTTCTCTAATTTGTTTAATATAGTAATTAAATAAATTAAACACCTTTAATATTTAAATAATTATAAATATTAAAAAAAAATATTCCAATTCGTCAAAAATTATTTTTCATAATTTAAAATAATTTTGCAAACCATTTTTTATAATTTATTTTCTATTTTTAATCATTTTTTGGAAATTAGGAAAATAAAATTAAATAAATCTTCGCTATAGGCCTTTAACGACACATTCTGTAGCCTTAGGTGTTCTTGGCTCAAGAACACTGACAAATTCTGTGAGATCCCGAATTTTATGAAATAAAAGTATTCAATTTTTTTTATTTTAATAAATAGTTAAATTGATAAAATGTTAGAGTTAAGGGTGATATTTGAAAATTTTTCGAAGTAAGAAAGTTTTCATAAAATAATCGGTGATAAACGTACAGTAATACGCTTGGTTGCATAGTAGCATACGGCATTGATTATTGATGCTTACGTAAGAAAGTCACTCAGTTATACTCAATTATTGTTACAGTAATTGTTGCATCATATATCTCATATTATTGATTCAATTATTGTCACAGTATCATCTGCATAATATATATTATTAAATCAATATTTGAGACGACAAAGTTATTCATATTATTATTTGCAATATTGACAATGTCTAGAAATTACATCAAGGAGAGGTTTGGTCACCTAATTGCGCAATAGGAGAAATCCTTATCGAAAAGCCCCTCTTTCACGGGAGCGACACGGTTTGTTAAATATTATGAATTACAATATTAATGATGAATAAGTTCGTGTTGATTAAAGATAAAATTGATAGTTCCATTGTGTGGGAATTATCAGTGTTAGTGGAAATCGACATCTATTTTGATAATAATTGATGTCTGGAGGTTATATTGATCAATTGGGTAATTAACCGGATAAATGAGAAATTAATTGCTATTGATTCCATGATTATAACTATTTATTCACATGTGTGTACTATTAATTCACATTCATTTACTATTAGGGGAGTTGGTGTAAGATTGATAATACTTGCATGACTAAGTTAAAAATAGAGGTATAGATGGAGGTACAATACTGTAATTCGTATTTTCACATGTCTAGAACTATTGATTCACATGATTTACTATTAGGGGAGGTGGTGTAAGTTTGATAATACTTGCAGGACTAAATTAAAAAGGAAGAAAAAGAGGAAGGTATTATACTGTAATATTTTAGCCCCAAAATATGAAATTATTGAAACTATATTTTCCTATAAATAGAAGCTCATTCCTTCATTATTTTTCACCAATTCACTAAAGCTATAGAGCAATTATTATAGAGAAATTATAGAGAGAGAAGCTATAGAGAGAAAGAAGAAGCGAAGTCTGCTACTTCACTATTCCAGTATCCAGTATTCTTCCGAGGTAAGGGATATTATTATTATAGTAAGGGGTATTATTCTTTCATATTCATGAAGAGAGTTATTTTCTTTCAATACTCGTAAGGGTTGTTATTCCATTCTTTATTATTATGTTGGAATAACTTTTATCACATCTGAAATCTGCGCATACATAGTGAAATTCTTCATTATTCCATTCTTTATTATTATGTTGGAATAACCAGTCTCTGCGAAGTACCACATACATGGTGAAATTCTTCTATTATTCCATTCTTTATTATTATGTTGGAATAACTTTTATACATCAAGCACTGCATACATGGTGAAATTCTCCCGTTATTCCATTCTTTATTATTATGTTGGAATAACCTATGTATGCGAAGTACCGCATACATGGTAAAATTCTTCTGTTATTCCATTCTTTATTATTCTGTTGGAATATCCTGTCTGTGCGGATTACACATGACTTGGTTCCCTCCTTTATTATTCTGTTGGAATATTCTGTTTGTGTGTATTACGCATGACCTGGTTCCATTATTTATTATTATGTTCTAATAACCTGTCTGTGCGGTCTATCGCATGCCTGGTGAATTCTTATGTTATTTCATTCTTTATTATTACATTGGAATAACTTTTATCATGTGGATTACATGCATGCATGGTGAATGATCCTTCGTATTCATTCTTTATTAAATTGTGGAAATGATCTGCATCACGTGGATTACCGTGGTGGCCGGTGAAAATCCATTTGCGATTTAAGATATTCTATTATACTCATATGAGATATCATTTCTTTTGTACTCGTCATGGAATATCATTTTCTTTGGTATTTTTTTTACAAGTTACTATTCATGGGTTACTATTCACCCAGTTACTATTCACTCTAATATTATTCACTCAGGTATTTGGAGAACTTTTCGTGTTAGAGTACTATTCATGAGTTACTATTCATAGGTTACTATTCACCCAAATTACTATTCACCCGAATATTATTCACTCAGGTATTTGGAGTACTTTTCATGTCAGGGTACTATTCATGAGTTTACTATTCACGGGTACTATTTACCCGAAAAATATATTTCTTTTCTGTCCAAATTATTTTTGGTACGTGAATAATATTCTTGAATTTTACTCCACAAAGCAGTATCATGTTGACAATTTGGATATTTTTAAACTTTGGATAAATTTAAAGTCTTTAATATTTATCCTTGATTTCGTTTGATTAATGCTTATATCATTGTCATCATCCTCATGCTTATATTGTGATGAAAGTCATCTTTGGCTTACGTGCATTGATGGACTGTTGATTATTGGTTTTACAGTTGTATATCTTTAGCTTACGTCCAAAGATGGACTGTTGATTATTGGTTTTATAGTTTTATATCTTTGGCTTACGTGCAGAGATGGACAGGTGTATGACATGATCATAACCACTGGTGATAATAACGAATATCCTTGGCTCGTAGTGCATGGATAATTCGATGATATGATTGGCAGGATCATGACCATTAGTTAACAGTTGAATGTCTTTGGTCGTAGTGCACTGACAGACAATTGATTAGTGTGATCATGACCATTGGTTTTATAGTTGAATATCTTTGGCCCGTAGTGCAAAGGTAGACAACTGATTGGTATGATCATTGTTATTACATTTGAATATCTTTAGCCTTTGGGGTAAGGATATTGAGTAAATGTTCTATTAAGCCTTTGTGGCAAGGAGAAACTGTTGATTTACATGATTATAAAAATGAATTATGGATTTAATTATAATCTTTGGTGGTTAAGGTGAAGACAGGTGATGATAGTTCTTTTTATCTTGGGTATAACAAAGAACTGTTGATGAGTATTACATGAATGAAATATTAACGATGGACTTTTAATCTAGAGGAGATAGTAGACATTATGTTCTACTTGACTCTTCTAATGGATTACTTATTCCGCTGCAGTTAAACTTGATGTTTATTGTATTTTATCAGTTTAACACTGTTGAAGGCTAAGGATAATTAATTCCGCATTATCTTAGTCATAATATTTCTTACTGGGCTAGTTGAGCTCACCCTTTCTTTCACTGTTCTCTTCAGGAAATGAAAATATAGCTGGGACGAGTCGGGGAACGGATTGACGGTCCCAGATGGTTGTTTTAGTAGTCCTCACTATTCTATAAAATAGTGTGACAATAAATGTAATGAGGACTCCATTGAGTATGGATATTGTCTAGATGGCAATATTCTTGTTTAAACTCTTAGATTATGTTTTGTCGTATTTTACACGACTGTTGTATAATTAGGTTTGTATTTGAATTTTGTACCATGTATCTGGCTACTCAAGATGGGTGATGTATACCTATTTTAGGGGCGTCACAGTTGGTATCAAATCTTAGGGATATGATCCCTGGCTGAGATGTGAGACAAGAACTAGGAGGGGAGAGATGGGAAATTCCTTCGCTAGTATCACCTACCTAAGTTTATTTGTTATTTAATTGGTCGGTCAGAGTATAGGGATAATATGTGACATGCCAATTAACCTTTGTTTTGAAGATATATTCTAGAATGATATCTGAAATACAGGAGATGAGCAATGGGAAAATCATGATACATAGGAAATAACCGGGAAGGTACAATTCGAAAAGAAAGCAAGGTATTCTCATCTCTTCGAACTATCAGATACGTAAATTTCGAGGGCAAAATTTCATAAGGAGGGGAGATTGTGAGATCCCGAATTTTATGAAATAAAAGTATTCAATTTTTTTATTTTAGTAAATAGTTAATTTGATAAAAGGTTAAAGTTAAGGGTGATATTTGAAAATTTTTCAAAGTAAGAAAGTTTTCATAAAATAATCGGTGATAAAAGAAATACGATGTACGCTTGGTTGCATAGTAGCACACGCGGTATTGATTATTGATACTTACGTAAGAAAATCACTTTCGATTATACTCAATTATTACTCTGATGAATTGTTGCATCATATCTCTCATATTATTGATTCAATTATTGTTACAAAGATTATCATCGCATAATATATATTATTAAATCAATAATTGAGACGACAAAAGTTATTCATATTATTATTTTCAATATTGACAATGTCTAGAAGTTACATCGAGAGGGTTTGGTCACCTAATTGCATGGCGCCAATAGGGAGAAATCCTTATCGGAAAGCCCCCTCTTTCCTGGGAACGACCTGGTTGTTAAATATTATGAATTATAATATTAATAATGAATAAGTTCGTGTTGATTAAATATGAAATAGATAGTTCCATTGTGTGGGAATTATTAGTGTTAGTGGAAATTGACATCTATTTTGATAATAATTTATGTCTGGAGGTTATATTGACCAATCGGGTAATTAACCGGATAAATGAGCAATTAATTGATATTGATTCACATGATTATAACTATTTGTTCACATGTGTGTACTATTGATTCACATTCATTTACTATTAGGGGAGTTGGTGCAAGATTGATAATACTTGCATGACTAAGTTAAAAATAGAGGTATAGATGGAGGTGTTATACTGTAATTCGTATTTTCACATGTCTAGAACTATTGATTCACATGATTTACTATTGATTCCCATGATTTACTATTAGGGGAGGTGGTGCAAGTTTGATAATACTTGCAGGACTAAATTAAAAAGGAAGAAAAAGAGGAAGGTATTATACTGTAATATTTTGAGCCCCAAAATGTGCAATTATTGAAACTATATTTTCCTATAAATAGAAGCTCATTCCTTCATTATTTTTCACCAATTCACTAAAGCTATAGAGCAATTATTATAGAGAAATTATAGAGAGAGAAGTTATAGAGAAAAAGAAGAAGCGAAGTCTGCTACTTCACTATTCCAGTATCCAGTCTTCTTCCGATGTAAGGGATATTATTATTATAGTAAGGGGTATTATTCTTTCGTATTCATGAAAAGAGTTATTTTCTTTCAATACTCGTAAGGGTTGTTATTTTGTCTATGCGAAGTATTGCATACATGTTGAAATTCTTCTCATATTCCATTCTTTATTATTATGTTGGAATAACCTGTCTATGCGAAGTACCGCATACATGGTGAAATTCTTCTGTTATTCCATTCTTTATTATTATGTTGGAATAACCTATCTATGCGAAGTACCGCATACATGGTGAAATTCTTCTGTTATTCCATTCTTTATTATTCTGTTGGAATATCTAGTCTGTGCGGATTATGCATGACCTGGTTCCCTTCTTTATTATTCTGTTGGAATATCCTGTCTGTGCGTATTACGCATTACCTGGTTCCATTATTTATTATTATGTTGGAATAACTTGTCTGTGTGGTCTATCGTATGCTTGGTGAATTCTTCTATTATTCCATTCTTTATTATCCTGTTGGAATAACCTGTCTATGTAGATTATCGCATGCATAATGAATGATCCTTCGTATTCATTCTTTATTAGATTGTGGAAATGATCTGTCTACGTGGATTACTGGTATGGTGGGTGAAAATCCATTTGCGAGCTTCAGTATATTCTATTATACTCGTATGAGATATCATTTCTTTTGTACTTTCGTCATGGAATATCATTTTCTTTGGTATTTTTTTTTACGAGTTTACTATTCACGAGTTACTTATTCACCCTGATTCTTATTCAACGTAATATTATTCACTCGGGTATTCGGGGCACTTTTTATGTCGGAGTACTATTCACGAGTTACTATTCATGGGTTACTATTCACCCAAATTACTATTCACTCGAATATTATTCACTCGGGTATTTGGAGTACTTTTCATGTCAGGGTACTATTCATGAGTTACTATTCACGGGTACTATTTATCCGAAAAATATATTTCTTTTCTGTCCAAATTATTTTTGGTACGTGAATATTATTCTTGAATTTTACTCCACAAAGCAGTATCATGTTGACAATTTGGATATTTTTAAACTTTGAATAAATTTAAAGTCTTTAATATTTATCCTTGATTTCGTTTGATTAATGCTTATATCATTGTCATCATCCTCATGTTTATATTGTGATGAAAGTCATCTTTGGCTTACGTGCATCGATGGTGATTATTGGTTTTTACAGTTGTATATCTTTGGCTTACGTGCAAAGATGGACTGTTGATTATTGGTTTTATAGTTCTATATCTTTGGCTTGTGTGCAAAGATGGACAGGTGTATGACATGATCATAACCACTGGTGATAATAACAAATATCCTTGGCTCGTAGTGCATGGATAATTTGATGATATGATTGGCAGGATCATGACCATTAGTTAACAGTTGAATGTCTTTGGCCGTAGTGCACTGACAGACAATTGATTAGTGTGATCATGACCATTGGTTTTATAGTTGAATATCTTTGGCCCGTAGTGCAAAGGTAGACAACTGATTGGTATGATCATTGTTATTACATTTGAATATCTTTAGCCTTTGGGGTAAGGATATTGAGTAAACGTTCTATTAAGCCTTTGTGGCAAGGAGAAACTGTTGATTTACATGATTATAAAAATGAATTATGGATTTAATTATAATCTTTGGTGGTTCAGGTGAAGACATGCGATGATAGTTCTTTTTGTCTTGGGTATAACAAAGAACTGTTGATGAGTATTACATGAATGAAATATTAACGATGGACTTTTAATCTAGAGGAGATAGTAGACATTATGTTCTACTTGACTCTTCTAATGGATTGCTTATTCCGCTGTAGTTAAACTTGATGTTTATTGTATTTTATCAGTTTAACACTGTTGAAGGCTAAGGATAATTTATTCTGCATTATCTTAGTCATAATATTTCTTACTTGGCTAGTTGAGCTCACCCTTTTCTTTCACTGTTCTCTTCAGAAAATGAGAATATAGCTGGGACGAGTCGGGGAACGGATTGACGGTCCGAGATGGTGGCTATAGTAGTCCTCACTATTTTTATAAAATAGTGTGACAATAAATGTAATGAGGACTCCATTGAGAGTGGATATTATTTAGAAGGCAATATTCTTGTTTAAACTCTCAGCTATGTTTTGTCGTATATTACACGACAGTTGTATAATTAGGTTTGTATTTGAATTTTGTACCATGTATCTGGCGACTCAAGATGGGTGATGTATACCTATTTTGGGGGCGTCACAAAGTCAGTGTTCAAGGGGTCATGTTTGATTGGCCCTAATTCTTAGCTTAATCATGTTCTGGGTTTGTTTGAACACTGATCTGTTAGTATATATGTAATACTACCATTAGCAACCAACAATTTGGTCCAAAAACTACTCAGATGCAAGATCTGAGCTTTGAAAATTCTTGTCAGATGGTTTTTGGGTTTTCCAGAAACCCAGGCTGTTCAACCAGTCACTTTCATGCTCGATTTTATATACGATCTGGTCATGTTTCTTGTGATCTAAATGTTCTAAGTTATAGTCCTTATGTCAAGGAACAATACCAAAGCAACAGATCGGTCCAACAACAAACAAATCATAATTTATCAAGCGGTCAAACTATGTCAGAAAGTTCGTGCAAAACCTTTTCTGGAATTTCCAGAAATTCAAGTCATGGCCGAATGGCCTACTTTGACTGACTGCTACCTTTGATCTGTTGATATCCTACACAATATAAGGCCACCAATACAAAGTACACATAACCAGCTACAAATATGTCACAACAACAACATCATAACACTAAAAACCTGACAGATCAAGAAGCTTAAAAATCTTAGCAGACGGATATTTTAAATTTCTGGGTTGCCCAGATTGTGCTTGGTCAACGTCGGTCAACGGGTTTTGACCGTTAATAAAATGAAATCTAGCCATTCAATTGCTATGATTCATGTCCCAGATCAAAGATAACATGACAAACTACAGATCCAAAACTTAAAATAACAAAAACAATAAACATATCAAGATCTATGGCCACTGACATTATTTGTCAGACCATATATCAAGCTCAAGAACAGTCTTTGAAAAACTCATTTTTAAGGCCTTTGATGCTATGGATCTATGGTATATCACAATAGATCATCATAAAACATCCTCTAGCACTAATTTAAACACATAAACACAAAAGTTTTCTTAGTACACAAGATCTATGATGGGTTTAGGTTTATACCTTTCTAATCCATGTTTTGATCTTGATTCTCCTTAGTTGTTCTTGGTGTTCTAAGAGGTTATCTAGTGACTGATTAACTTGTGAATTTCGGATGTCTTGGTGAGAGAGAGAGAGTAGGTGAGAGAAAGATAGCAAATAAGTAAATTAATGGACTTTCTCTCACTTAGATCTCTTATATAATGATACAATGTATGTATAACTTGCAAGGTGTCATGATATATCATATATTGGCTGAGATTTCTAGTCATGCAAGTCAAATTAGTTGGTGAACAACTAAAGTCTAGACAATTCTTACAAGTTACCAAATAAAGAAAGTAAAAAAGGGCATTCTTGTCACTTGAAAAATCGTTTTAATGGTATTTTTGACATTTGTACAAACCCTTATGGTTTAACCCTAAGGTTCTAACCCTAAAGTTTTAAATCATTCATTTCTAAAAAATTTTAAATTAGAGTTTTACTTAGAAAAATTAAAACTTCTAGATTACAATTAGGGTTTCCTAATTAAATTAGGATTTCCTAATCATATTAACGTTTAATAAATACATTAGGCTTGCCAATTAAGATCAGGGTTGCCTAATTAGGGTTTAAGAAATCCCAAATTTTAAATTAGGGTTTTTCGACGAACAATTAGGGTTTTTAACTGTATATTAGGGTTTTTCAATCTGAGATTAGTGTGACGCCCCCAAAATAGGTATACATCACCCATTCTGAGTCGCCAAATACATGGTACAGAAAAATAACTACAACCTTATTAATACAATTGTCGTGCAAAATACGACAAAACATACTGTGAGTTTAAATACAAATATTGTCTTCTATACAATATCAACACTCAAATAAAGTTCTCATTACAATTATTGATGCACTATTTTACAAAATAGTGAAGACTACTAAAACAGCTATCTTGAATCATCACTCCATACCCCGGCTAGTCCCTGCTAAATTATCACCTCCTGAGAAGAAAAATGGAACAAAAAGGAAAAGGGTGAGCTCAACTAGCCAGTAAAGAACATTATGACTAAGATAATATAAAACAAATTATCCTTAGTCTTCAACAAGGGAAAATCTGATAGAATACAATAGACAACAAGTTTTAGATCAACAACTGCAGCGGAAATAACAATTCATTAGAAGAGTTAAGTAGAGAATAAAATCTATTATCATCTATGAATTTAAAAGTCCATCATCAATATTTTATCCCTGTAACATCAATCAATATACATCATGAATCAAATATTTATCTTTGCACTACGGGCCAAAGATATTCATTTGTATCACCAGTTGGTCATGTTCATCTCAACACCTGTTCATCTTTGCACTACGGGCCAAAGATATTCATCAGGTAATCATACATCTTTGCACTACGGGCCAAAGATATTCATCAAGTATCATCATTAAGAACTGAGGATGATGAAAAACATTTTAGAGAACGAATCCAATGAGACATAAGGACAAATATTAGGGATTCGTTTTTCAGTTTATTCAAATTCAATAATACTCCATAATAACCAAGTGTGAAGTAGAATTCAAAAATAAAGATCAAAACATGGATACAATCAAAGGTAGTAACCATAAAAGACATCTGAGACGAAAAAGAGAAAATTTTATTTTTTTGTGAATAGTGTCGTATTTGTGAATAGTGTCGTATACATTAATAGTGTCGTATACATGAATAGTAACCCCGATACAAAAAATTCCAAATTTGATTAAAAAGTTCAAACCAATATTTCGGCATAATGATATTGAAGAAAATAATTTCATTTAAGAAGAAAATAACATCCCTTACCTCAAAGAAACAGTACTTCAGAATGAAAGGTCGGAAGTGATGCTGAATGAAACTTGTACTGAACAGCAACTCTCAAAGTATCTAAATACTCACAAAATACACTCGATAATATAGAGAGAGAAAGAGAGAAAACTTTGTTTCTGGTGTGATTTTCAATTCTAACTTAGCCCTCTATTTATAGGAAAATATTAGCACGTCGAAGCAGACTTGACCTGCTACCTGATGGCTTTACATGCTACTATTGCCACCCACCACATTTGAAATTCAATTTGAGCACATTTCTCACCAACCAAAAGTGGGACCCACTCAATTCTAGAATTTTCCACCAAAATCATTTATAAACCTAATTTCCGAATCAGTCACCTCTTACAATTCATAACAAATCATACGTTCATTTTTAACGGTTCAAAATTTGTGGACATATACTCAACTTATATATGTATAACATATCCAAAAATCACAACGATCCAACGGTCGGATTAAAAATTATAACTCACGCAATATATCGTAAAAATACTGATTTGATTTTTAATACATCCATTCCGACAAAAATACTGATAAAACACCTCAACATTAAATCCTTCAATTATAACCACATAAAATAAATAAAACCATCAATTATATAAACTAAATATTTCCTTATCATATAAATCAATAATTAATTATTCACAAATAATATTACAGAATCACAATTATGACAACCAGGTCGTTCCCAGGAAAGAGGGGGCTTTCCAATAAGGATTTCTCCTTACTGGCGCGCAATTAGGTGACTAAACCTCTCCTTAGACAGAACGTTCTAGACATTGCCAATAATGTTATCTAATAATATTATTCAAATAATATGAATTATTGATCTAATAATGGAAAATACTGTGCAGTGAAAAGTATTGAAACAACAATAATATAAAATATCAATGCAGCAATTATTGAATCAATAAAATAAAATATTAAAAAGTAATTATTGTAAAAATTATTGAGTAGTGCCTTCTTACGTAAGAATCAATAATTCAAAAATACTGTGTAATACCATGTCTTCTTTATGCAACCACAGCATTCATCGTATTTTAACCAAAGGTATATTCAACAAGTGTTAATTCTTGTTGATTTCACCGTTATTTATAAAAACACATACTTTGTTGTTTTCCTTCATCCGAAGCGATTATTACATTATGAGGCCCACAATTCTTTGGTAGTCGTCTAATATTCCCGACAACAACAAGAATATTCCACGACCAAACGAATATTCCCTGACAAAATGAATATTTTATAACCACTTGCTTATTTTATAAAATTTACGCATTTCACCCATAATCAAAGTATTATATCAAATTAAGTCCTTATTATTTCAAGATAATAAATAGAGAAAATTTAATTTTTATTTATATTAAGATGGGGTCTTACAACCTCCCCTCCTTATAAAATTTCATCCTCGAAATTGACGTACGTACCTGGTGTTTCGAAAAGGTGAGGGTACCTCGCTTTCATTTCTGATTCCAACTCCCAAGTCATTTCCTTAATAGCATGGTTCCTCCACAAAACCTTGACTTGTGGTATAACCTTTGTTCGTAGGATATGCTCTTTTCTATCCAATATCTTGACAGGTACCTCCTCGTACGTTAAATCTTTGGCTATCTCTTCTGGTTCTAACGCAATAATGTGGTTTGGGTCTTTCACATATTTACGAAGCATATATATGTGAAAAACATTATGAACATGAGACATATTTGGAGGTAATGTGAGTCTATAGGCCACATTTCCTATTCGGTCAAGAATCTCAAATGGACCAATAAATCGTCAATTGAGCTTTCCTCTCTTCCCAAATCTTGTAACTCCCTTCCATGGAGCAATACATAACAGTACATGATCTCCAATATTAAACTCCACGTCCTTTCAATGAAGATCAGCATAACTCTTTTGTCGATCTTGTGAGGTCTTTATACGTTGCCGGATCATTTGAATCTTTTCTGTAGTCATGTGTACTAATTCTGGTCCCAACAACATTGCTTCTCCCACCTCGTCCTAGCATACTGGAGAACGACACTTTCGTCCATACAACACCTCGAATGGAGCCATGCCTATACTTTCCTGATAACTGTTGTTGTAAGAGAATTCCACCAATGGTAAATACTTATCCTAACTCCCTTTGAAGTCTAGGATACAAAGTCTTAATAGATCTTCAAGAGTTTGAATAGTCCTCTCTGATTGTCCGTCCGTTTGAGGATGGTATGCCGAACTGAATCGTAAATTCGTGCTCATATCTTTCTGCAAGCTAACCCAAAATCGTGAAGTGAATCTTGGGTCATGATCCGAAACTATGGATACTGGCATGCCATGCAATCTCACAATCTCATTCACGTACATATGAGCAAGGCGTTCCAGGGAATAAGTTTCTCGTATAGGTAAGAAATGAGCAGACTTGGTTAATCTATCAACAATAACCCAAATCGCATCTATACCTTGAGAAACCTTGGGAAGACCTGTAACGAAATCCATAATAATGTGTTCCCACTTCCATTCTGGAATCTCAAGTGGTTGCAATGGATCCTTTGGAACTTGATGCTCCGCCTTTACACGTTGACAGGTTAAACACCTCGAGATAAACTCCGCGATCTCTCTCTTCATATTATTCCACCAAAATATATGTCGAATATCATGATACATTTTGGTACTCCCAGGATGGATTGCAAACGGGTGTTGTGTGCCTCCATCATGATTCTATGCTTCAAGTCAGAATCGTTAGGAACGAAAAGTCTAGAGTTGACTCGAAGTATTCCTTCTTCATCGATTCTTACTTCTAGAATGCCTCCTTCTTGCACTTTCTTCTTCATACACATCAGCCCCAGGTCCGTAGCTTGAGCAGCTTTAACTTTATCAATTAAAGTCAGTTCTACTCGTATGTTTGATATCATCACGTGGGTACTTGGAGCCCTTAACTCTATCTCCATCCTTTGTAAGTCGTTAAAAATGGGCCTTTGTTTTAATAACATTGCACTCGTACCCGCATATGATCTTCTACTCAATGTGTCAGCTACAACGTTTGCTTTTCCAAGATGATATTGAATGATATGGTCGTAATCCTTCAACAGCTCGAGCCAACGTCGTTGCCGCATGTTGAGTTCCTTTTGGGTGAAGAAATATTTGAGGCTTTTATGATCTGTATAAATCTCCACTTTTTCCCGATACAAGTAGTGTCTCTAGATTTTCAACGCAAAAACGACTGCTGCCAACTCCAAATCATGAGTAGGATAATTCCTCTCATATTCTTTGAGTTGTCGCGAGGTATAGGCTATGAATTTCCCATGTTGCATGAGAACACATCCTAACCCTTTGCCTGAAGCATCGTTGTAGATAACAAATCCATCTGAAGCAGATGGTATTGTCAGAATAGGTGCCGAAATGAGTCTCCTCTTGAGCTCTTGGAAACTCTACTAGCATTCCTCGCTCCATACGAATTTTGCATCTTTCCGAGTTAGTTGAGTTAACGGAGTAGCGATTCGAGAAAATCCTTCCACGAATCTCTGATAATAACCAGCTAAGCCCAGAAAGCTATGCACTTCGGTCGCCGACTTTGGTTGCTCCCAACTTTGGATTGCTTCAATCTTTGTCGGGTCAACAGATACTCCATGTTTTGACACCACGTGCCCAAGGAATGCTACTTCCTTAAGCCAGAACTCGCATTTCTTTAGCTTGGCGTATAGCTTGTTGTCACGAAGTCTTTGAAGTACCAGCTTCAAATGGTGCTCATGATCTTCACGGCTTTTGAAATAGATGAGGATGTCATCAATAAAGACAACAACGAACTGATCCAAATATTCCTTGAATACACGGTTCATCATATCCATGAAAGCCGTAGGAGCATTAGTCAATCCAAAGACATGACTAAGAATTCATAATGCCCGTCATCGAGTTACGGCGGCGCCTTTGGAATATCCTCGGTTTTAATCTTGAAATTGATGATATCCGAATCGAAGATCGATCTTTGAAAAGAATTGTGCTCCTTGCAATCGGTCAAATAGGTCATCAATACGAGGTGGGGATACCTATTCTTGATGGTGACATGGTTAATTCTCATTGAATCAATACAAAGTCGCATACTCCGTCTTTTCTTCTTTAAAATAAAACAGAGCACCCCAAGGAGATGTACTAGACCAATGAAACCGATGTCCAACAATTCTGTAGTTGGACTTTTAACTCCTGAAGTTCAATAGGAGCCATTCTATATGGGGTTTTAGAAATGGGCTTTGTACCAGTTCAAGATCAATAAAGAATTCAACTTCACGTTACGGGGTAGGCCGGAAGTTCTTCGAGAAATCGTCGAAAATTTACTAACAACAGGAATATTATTCAAATCCGTTTTTCAATAAACGAATAGCTTTATGACTTGATATGACTTTGCAATCTCTCTCTTCATATTGTTCCACCAAAATGTATGTCGAAGATCACAATATATTTTGGTACTTCTAGGATAGATTGCAAATGGTGTATTATGTGCCTCCGTCATGATCTTGTATTTCAAATCAGAGTCGTTAGGAACACAAAGTCTGGAGTGGACTCGAAGTATTCCTTCTTCATCGATTCTCACTTCTGAAATAACACCTTCTTGTACTTTCTTCTTCATACGCATCAGCTTCGGATCGGTGGCTTGAGCAACTTTAACTTTTTCTATTAAAGTTGGCTTTATGCGTATACTTGATATCATCACATGGGTCCCCGGAGTCTTGAATTCTATCTTCATCTTTTGTAAATCACACAAAATGGGCCTTTTTGTTGACAACATCGCACTTGTTCCGCATATGATCTTCTACTCAATGCGTCAGCTACCACGTTCGCTTTTCCAGGATAGTATTGAATAGTGTGATCGTAATCTTTCAATAGCTCGAGCCAACATTGTTGCCGCATGTGAAGTTCCTTTTAGGTGAAGAAGTATTTGAGGCTTTTATGGTCTAAATATATCTCCACTTTCTCTCCATATAGATAGTGCCTCCAAATCCTTAGCACAAAAACGACTGCTGCCAACTCTAGATTATGAGTAGGATAATTCCTCTCATATTCTATAAGTTATCGCGAGGCATAGGCTATGACTTTCTCATATTGCATGAGAACACATCCTAACCCTTTGCCCGAAGCATCGCTGTAGATAACAAATCCATCCAAACCAGATGGTATTGTCAGAACAGGTGCCGAAATGAGTCTCCTCTTAAGCTCTTGGAAACTCTTTTCGCATTCCTCGCTCCATACGAATTTTGTATCTTTTTGAGTCAGCTGAGTTAACGGAGTAGCGATTTGAGAAAATCCTTCCACAAATCTCCGATAATAACCAGCTAAGCCCAGAAAGCTACGTATTTCGGTTACCGACTTTGGTTGTTCCCAACTTTGTATTGCTTCAATCTTCGTCGGATCAACAAATACTCCATGTTTTGACACCACGTGCCCAAGGAATGCTACTTCCTCAAGCCAGAACTCGCATTTCTTCAACTTGACATATAGCTTGTTTTCATGAAGCCTTTGGAGTACCAGCTTCAAATGGTGCTCATGATCTTCACGGCTTTTGGAATATATGAGGATGTCATCAATAAAGACAACAACGAACTGATCCAAATAATCCTTGAATACTCGGTTCATCATATCCATGAAAGCCGTAGGAGCATTATTCAATCCAAAAGACATGACTAAGAATTCATAATGCCCGTCTCTTAGTTACGAAGGCGCTTTGGAATATCGTCGGTTCTAATCTTCAATGATGATATCCGTAAGCGAAGATCGATCTTTGAAAAGAATTGTGTTCCTTGCAAATCGGTCAAACAGTCATCAATGTGAGGTAATGGATACCTATTCTTAATGGTGACATGGTTCAATTCCCGGTAGTCAATACAAAGTCGCATACTCCCATCTTTCTTCTTTACAAATAAAATAGGAGCACCCCAAGGAGATGTACTAGGACGAATGAAACCGATGTCTAACAATTCCTGTAGTTGGACTTTTAACTCCTGAAGTTCAATAGGAGCCATTCGAAATGGGGTTTTAGAAATGGGCTTTGTACCCGGTTCAAGATCAATAAAGAATTCAACTTCACATTCCGGGGGTAGACCAGGAAGTTCTTCAGGAAATACGTCAGGAAATTCACTAACAACAGGAATATTATTCAAATCTGACGTGTTTTTGTTCAAGTCCATAATATGGGCTAAGAAAGCTTGACATCCATTTTTCAATAAACAAATAGCTTTATGGCTTGATATGACAGTGACTGATTTTAGTGGTTTAGTTGCTTGAATTCGTATAACAGGTTGGTTAGGAATATGAAAACTAACAACCTTACGAAAACAATTAATTTTGGTATGATGAGTGGTTAACCAATCAATCCCTAAAATCGCATCAAATGCAAGTATCTTTAAAGAGATAAGATCAACAGGTAATGTGATTGTGCCAACTTGGATCAAGCAAGATTTATAAACGGTAGATGTAATGAAGGTTTCACCCAACGGAGTTTCAACAGATAAATCAAAGTCTAATTTCTCCGGAGTCAAGTTTAAACGTTGAGCACAAGCAGGAGAGATAAAAGAATGTGTAGAACCGGTAGCAAGGTATAAACTTCGCAAGAGGTCAAGATTAGCTTACCCGTGATCACCTCATTCGGGTTTCTTGCATTTTGGCCAGTCACGACAAATGCCCTTCCTTGAACCACCGACTTTGTTTTATCCGTAGTCGCCTTTGGTGCCGCCGTCCCAGTTGGACTTGACTTCGCTACCGGACAAAATCGAGCTATGTGACCATCTTTCCCACAATTAAAGCACACCTTGAAAGGCTATGAACAGTTTGGACTTATGTGTCCCTCCTCTCCGCATCTGTAGCACCTAACTGGCGGTCGTTCTCCTACCCTAGAATTTGTTGTTGGTGCTGGTTCTGCTGCTGATGTCTTCCCATCATTGTTGAATCTCCTCTTTTTGAAATTTCTACTTGACTCACCTCTCCTATTATCATGGCCACGATGACCACCCGAGTGGTTATCGCTTTTGTCCGTATTCTTCCCTCCTCGCTGGTTATCATCGCTCCGATGACTGCTGTCACTGGTATGACCCTGGTTGTGGTCCCTCGGTTAAACATACTCATTATCACGCTCTAATAATTGAGCCCTGTTTACAACATCTGAATATAAAGAAAATTTATGAGAGATAAGATATTGTCGAATCTCGGGTTTTAGACCTCTCAGAAACATCTGCGTCATACGTTCCCCATTTTCTACCAAATGAGGTGCAAACCTGGATAACTTCCTCGTCTTCGAGACACCGTCCATTTGTTCTCGCTCTCGATCTAATAAACTCTACCTCCTTCATATGACGAATACTTTTAGGAAAGTACTTGTCATTGAACAGTTTCTGAAATTTTTTCCAAGACATGTTGAGTGCGGCTGGCTGGGTACGCTTCACAGATTCCCACTAGTAATCTGCCTTACCACGGAACATAAAGGTGGCGAATGGAACCTTCTGTTCCTCCGTGCAGCCCAAGACATCGAATATCTTGGTAATTTGCTTAACCCACGTTTCTGCCTTAATCGGATCGGGCTTTCCCCAGAAATCTGGTGGTCCTAACTCCTTGAACTGCTTGGCCGTGATAGACCGCGCGTTGCTATCACTTTCACCCGTATTTTGTACACGAGTCTCCCTCGTCTGATTTTGCATGAACTGCAAAAAGCTTCTAAACATCGCATCATTCATCGTTTGCTCGGTAGTGTTGTTTACAGGAGGAATATTGCCTTCCTATTACACGTTCTCTTGGTTGGTAATCAAAGGTTGATCCATAGTCTCATAGACTCCATTGTTAACGTTCTAAGTTGCCATTCTTAAAACTGCCATAAAACAGGGGTTAATTAAACAAAGTAACATATCACATAATATCCCTATATTATGACCGACCAACAAATAAGCTTAAGTAGGACACACTAGCGAAGGATTTACTCGTCTCTCCCCTCCTAGTACTATTCCTCGATCTCCGCCAGAGACCATATCCCTAAGCTCTGATACCAACTGTGACGCCCCCAAAATAGGTATACATCACCCATTCTGAGTCGCCAAATACATGGTACAGAAAAATAACTACAGCTTTATTAATACAATTGTCATGCAAAATACGACAACCACGCGTATTACTGTATTTTAACCACCGGGTATTCCAATAGTGTTAACGGTAACGATTACGTCGTTATTTATAAAAACTCATACTTTGTCGTTTTCTTTCATCCGACAGTTATTCTGTTATGAGGCCCACGAATGGCTGCGCCGTCGTACGAATATTCCCCGACAACAAGAATATTCCACGACCAAACGAATATTCCCCAACAAAATGAATATTTTATAACCACTTGCTTATTTTGTAAAATTTGCGCATTTCACCCATAATCAAAGTATTATATCAAATTAACTCCTTATTATTTCAAGATAATAAATAGAGAAAATTTAATTTTTATTCATAATAAGATGGGGTCTTACAATTAGGGTTTTTAATCTCTTATTAGGGTTTATAAATTTTAAACCTTATATATTCAATCATTGATTAAAATCTCTATACAGTACAAACACGTACTCATCGATACAATTATTTTAATTGCATTTTCTACCGAATCCCTATCCAGAAATTAGGGTTAGGGTTTCTAAAGCTGTTAAGCATAACTATACTCTAATTTCTCAGTCAATACACAAATTGACCAATTCTCGAGACTCGTATCACAGATACACAGTACAATATTAACAGTCAATATTAAATATAAAAAAATTGTTTATAAATTTTGGGTTATTCGAAATCCCGGTTTATTACAGATATCTTCTGGTAACTTTATGAAGATTTTAAATTTGTCTTTATGACAGTCCCTTCTGACTTTGCATAGGCTGTGATATGTCAGCCATTCATTGGTTGCACGATGCCTGGTAAGAAACTGTAACTCCCCATAAATTGAATAGTTTGAGGTTCCTTTTAAGAGATAAGGCGTTTTACTGACATGGATTGATCGTTGACCTTTTCCAGTACGTAGAGTAGCTTGGTGAGGTAGCTATAGACTCTACGATTTTCTTTGTTGACTCGACAATCATCTTCTGAGAGATGCTTCAGTAGATGATTTGACACTAATCTTCACCTTGAAGTTGCATAGCTTAACCACTGATGTACACCGAGATAGTTTGAGCACTGGAATTCTGAAGTGATTTTGTCGAGCACTTTTTCACACTGTATTTGAACTTATCTCCACATGATCTGAATAGTTAGGCAAGTGTCTAATTCTTTCGAGCTCCTTATGAGCTAGGGTATCCTCTAGTAAGACTGCGATCATCGAGTCTGCTTCTATGATCACTGAGGTTGTTCCACAATCGTTGAGTTCTTTTCAATCTCTATTCTACGATCGTTGACTGTCTTGGTCCTTGAGATGAACTTTACTAAGCATTCCTTCTGGGTTAAGGTAGCTCAAGAAGGGCCAACCTCTTAGAGTGAACTAAGGGTCAGGTTTGTCCCTGAGTGCGCTTTCAGTTAAAAACTTTTAGAGTGTTTGCAGACCGCTATCTCATTTGACCTTTTCTGCTGGGGAGATCCTCTACCACCTTTAGACATTTGCATTGGTTGTAATCGTGGTTTCCTTCTGCTCTTACACTACGATTAGATGTTTGATTGTAGGCTCTCCATGATTTTGAGTTGGGTGGTTGACTGGTTATCAGTAGTACATTTTGAGACGTTCCTACTGACTATGGATTTTTTTTTAGTTCGTCAGCTACAAAGTTTTGGGACTCTATAACTGGTACATTACTTCATAGTATATCTCTAATGTTTTAAAGTTGTTGTTCTGTTAGCAGATCACTAATCCCCCATAGTTGATACTGTCTTCTCAGAGAGATATAAGTTCTTCTTCTTCATGCGTAGCAGAAAGCAGCCATGCATATCTTATTATGGCTGAAGTCATTAACTATTCTTATGTCGTAGAGATGAGTATCATCAGGATTGATCATTCTACGATCCTTTGACAGCATTACGAACATAGTCTTCCTTGATAGCTTGTACTTAGAGTTTTTCTCCCGTAATGAGTTCCTCATGTTTGATGCTCGATGATCCTCTGAGGTGAGATTCCTTAAGGATTCTTTTTTTATGACATGTTTTGCATGATTGAGCATATAAGACCCTTTCCATCTTTGGTTGAGTGGCCTGCTTCCATATAAGGATCAGCAGCCATGTGAGCTTCATTTAGATTAGCTCAACAGGTTTCAAGGGCAGACTTTGACATATAGGAATGTTATCATAATCATTTCTGAAGAGTCTTAAACCTTCTGCTGGTTGAATCTTTCTTGACTGAAGTCCTTTGCTTCAGCATTCCTTAGTGTGGCCAGATAGACTAGGTACCTGTAGGTTAGATACATTTCTATTTTTGGTACCCATAATTAAATGGGTCCTGCTAGGTTAGTTTTCTAAAACCATGTTCCTCATATAATTGAATAGTCATCACATTGATCACCAGCAATCATATTCATGCATGTAACTAATTTAGATAATGTATTTTGAGATACATGATGGTGAGTGTGTGTAAGATTTGCCATTTTAATAAAACACTCTTTTTCTTTGATGGTTTCATCATTTGCTTGGTTATGTTCACAGAGTTTAAATGTTCACAGAGTGAGAATCAACTCTATGACATATTTGTATCTGGTTGATTCATGGAGGTGATTAGTTTCTATAAATCTTCAAGATACTCTTGTAGAACTGATCATACTTTGTATGTTATCAAACACTTAGAACATGGGTTTGTATATACATACTAACCCATCAGCAAAGAATACTCCTCATAAGATTAATTTGACCTTTGATATTGACCCATTTCAGATTTCTTTCAAGATGTCATCTTCAACCTAAAACTTAGATAGAGAGAAAGTTTGTAAGCATTTGAGTTTCCAACCTCAGTGTACTTTCTCTCTTCACCTTTTTAAGGTAGAGTATGATTTCTTGACAGGATACTATTATAGTGCATAAGGAGGTGCAACATGATGTACACATTTATATTAGTGAGGAACCGTACCTTTTTACTGTCAGTTTCTTAACAGTCATTTAACTTAGATATACTGAGGATATGCATCAATGTGCATAGTTTTATATTTGCTCCTGACAGCTTGTTGCTCCAGTTGACCTTCAATCAATCAGTCGTGGTCTTGAAGATCTAAGCTAAGAGAATCTTAGCATCTTTAGTTCTTTGACATCCTTGAGTTCACAAAGTTTACATCTAGCTGCTGGTTGGCCAAATACATGTTTGAGAAGTTCTTCTTTCTTCTCTAAGAAAGCATTTCTTAGCGTATGGCCTTTTCATCTTTTCAGACTGGTGGATGTTTGACTCTTTTCTGTTGATGTCGCTTGAGCTTCCTAGCCTGGTTTTCAGACTACAAGATTGACCATGGGCAAAGATTGGTCTTATTGATATGGCAATCAAGAACATGGACCAATCTGAGCAGCTTCAGGTGTATATACACATTTACCTGTTCACAATATTTCCAACGTGTGAGCTCATCTGCATATAACAAGTGACTTACTACTAAACTAAGTTTAGAATAATATTTGTGCCTAGGATCAGACTCAAAGCGATTAGATTTTGAATATAGTATGAGAACCTGCTCTGATACCAATTGTTAGTTACCAGTAGGCACACAATAGATCTAGAAGGGGGGGTTGAATAGATCCTTTTATTTTCAAATACTTTTCTCTTTTATTTTATGTTGCTAATGAATTAGCATATGACAAACATAAAAATCTTTTCAAGCATAGTGGAATAAGTAAAAGATCCCCTTCATTGATATATTCATAATCATACATACATTGTTCTTAGAGTTAGTTAAGTTGTAAGCAGTTAATACATACATATCGATTATAGCGAGCTAGGTACATAATGTAAATAACATAAAGTAAATGACACAAGGATTTTAAGTGGTTCGAGACTCAAGCTCTAATCCACTCTTACATTTTCAACTAGCGAGATTTCCACTAAGGAAGGAAGCACCACAGATCACTAAGATTCCTTGAGACCAGTGATCTTGGAAATTCAGTTCACTAAGAACTCTTCAAGGCCAGTAGCCTTGGAACTCCTCTAGTTCCCTAGTAACTCTTCAAGCCCAGCAGGCTTGGAACTTCATTTAGTCCCTCAGGACAAGGACCCCCTCAGGCCATGGCTTCTTGTTGATGTTTGTTGTTTGTTTGTTAGAGGTGCTGCTATGATGTCTTTTAAGTTCTTCATCTCTGAATGCTTAGCAGCTTGATGTGATCATCCTTGAAGTACAGTTGAGTGTTGCATGATGCTCAGCTTCTTCAGATACTCAACATCTTCTGATGATCCCTTGTTGAACTGCAGTGAAGATCATTCTTCTTAATACTTGATGGCTGCACATGATGAGTTTCTAAGATAACTGTAGGCTCTTCTAGGTACTTATAAACTTTCTCATGCTTGACATCATGATGACGTTGGTGATCTTCTTCCTTGATACTTGATGCCTTCTCATGATGGACTTGCTAAGATGACTGTAAGCTCTTCTCTCTGGTACTTGGAGTCTTCCCATGATAGACATCAAGATGATATTGATGCTCTTCTTTCTCTTGGCAGTTCAGAACACTCTTCTTGTAGTTGAACTCTCACTTCTACATTGTAGAACTCTCACTTCTACTTCTTACTTTGTTCATCTTCAAGTGTTCTTGGTGGATCATAGAGTAAGCTTTTGGACCTTCATAGGTCACTCACTATTTTACGTTAATTTGATTAGTCCACCATCTCTCCAACCTCAGCAACTTCAGCAACTTTTGATCTTTGAAGCTCTTGTTGATTTATACTCCTTCACAACCTTCCCGTTGTAATGTAGCCGTTGGGAGCTATTTGAATTGCTTCGCAGATCTCGAGTTATTTGATGTAGACTACAGATATGACATGACATCCCCTTTTTCAACTTTCTGACACTGCAGTCTACTGTTTCACCTACCCCATCAGAGATGTCACTTTGATGCCTCGGGCATGTAGTCTTCTTTATTTCTCCTTTCTGACTTCTTCATTAGAATGTCAAGATCTGTCCTTTTGCATCGATGCGCTCAATAAGCTATATTCGAATATCACTCTTCAGATTAAACCGTTGCCAATGCTTCAATCCTCAGATGACCGAACTCTATTATTCTGATGCATATTCTTGGACCTATTCGTAGTGTGTTTTATTTAATGTTTCTCATTGACTAATTGAGACAACACTACGATCCTGAGGAGTGTTCATTGGATCCTCAATGTAGAACACCTCTTCCTTCTCTTGTGCAGTGCTTCAACACTTTTGTTTACTTCGACTGACCTCAGACACTGATGGCTTGTTTCTTGTTCTGGCCTCTTCTGAATAGCAAGACACTTCAGATTTGTGGCATGCCCAGCTCACTTTCTCCTTGTGATCTCCCATTCACTTATCATCAATGGACTGACCCAGTATTTAATCACTTTAGCCTTGTTCTTTAAAAGCTGACCAGTATCTTCGTGTACACTCCCTCAGTTCCTTCTTTATTTGGCAAACACTACTATCCTGGTTACTTCCAAGATCGTTATCTTCTGTGCACTTGACAGCTACTACATTTGCTGACTTTCCTTAGTCAGTTTCTTTAACTGAAGTCTTCTTCTGATTAACTTGTGGACGACTTCATCTTGAATGGCTTCACAACTCAATCTGTATGTTGATTGGGTTGGTGCTTAGATCTTCTGTTAGCTTGCATGTCATTCTTTGAGTGCTCTCTGGTTTACCTTAGGTGAAATGTATCTTTGCAGCTCAGACCAGAGGCTTCACTACTTTAGATATTCTGGGAGTGCTCATTTGTTGAGAATCGTGTTTGCTCTACGATTCTGCCTTGGCGTTGTAAGCACTTCTGTTGAAGCCTTAGTTCTGCACTCTACGATTCAGCTTTGGTTGTGCAGACACTACAACTCCGAGATCAGATCTTGACACTCTATAATTTTTGTCTTTATGCTTGTTGTCTTCATCTGATCTTGCTTGACTATGATCTCTGCCTCTGATGTGATCAGCAGACTCTACGACTCCTAGTGTGGTCTACAATTCTTGACTTGGCTTCGGCAGATGCTCGATCGGCTCTTAGACAGGTTGTCTCTACGATTCTGAACATGACTTCCTCAGTAGACTATAGCTACGAGGAAGTTCTCCTCGACACACTACGATCCTTCCTCATCTCTCCTGGCAATCTACGAACTCCGAGATCTACTATCTTGCAGACTACGATTCTGCTTTGATAGCTCTCGAGTTTTCCTTGACTCTCCTGGCAGACTACGATTTCTGCTACAGTGCTCAACAATCAGACAAGCCTATCTATTACATTATAAGATCAGCCTAACAAGCTTGATCTTTCTATATTTATAGTCCTTGTACATCATTTCTTTTTAAGGACCTTACAAAGCTGTTTTGCTTATGTAGGATCAACCTAACATATTTGATCAATTCATTCTAAGTCCTTGTACATATGTTCCTATTATCTATCAAAGGACTTTATAGCTTTTCTTAATGCAAGCATACTTGCATATTCATTCATTTATATCATAATCAAATCATACATAAATAGGAATATCATTCATATGCTTATTCCTAACAGATTTTTTTTTCGAATTGCCACTCCATTAACTCAGATAACTCGAAAAGATACAAAATTCGTATGGAGCGAAGAATGTGAGAAGAGTTTCTAAGAGCTCAAGAGGAGACTCATTTCGGCACTTGATCTGACAATACCATCTGGTTCGGATGGATTTGTTATCTACAACGATGCTTCAAGTAAAGGGTTAGGATGTGTTCTCATGCAACATGGGAAAGTCATAGCGTATGCCTCAAGACAACTCAAAAAATATAAGAGGAATTATCCTACTCATTATCTGGAGTTGACAACAGTCGTTTTCGCGTTGAAGATTTGGAGACACTACCTGTATGGGGAGAAAGTGGAGATCTATACAGATCATAAAAGCCTCAAATATTTCTTCACCCAAAAGAAACTCAACATGCGGCAACAACGTTGGCTCGAGCTGTTGAAAGATTACGACCATACCATTCAATATCATCCTGGAAAAGCAAACGTGGTAGCTAACGCATTGAGTAGACGATCGTATACGGGTACGAGTGCGATATTTTAGAACACAAAAACTCATTTCGTATAATTTACAAATGATGGAGATAGAGTTAAAGACTCTAAGGACCCACGTGATGATGTCAAATATATGTGTAGAACCGACTTTAATCTATAAAGTTAAGGCTGCTCAAGCCACAGACCCGGAACTGATGAATATGAAAAAGAAAGTAAAAAAATTTGTTATTCCAGAAACAAGAGTCGATGAAGAGAGAAAATCTCAACCCTCGATTTATTGGTCCATTTGAAATCCTCGATCGAGTAGGAACTGTGGCCTATAGACTCGCTTTACCACCAATTATGTCGCGTGTTCATAACGTTTTTCACATATCAATTTTACGTAAAAATGTGGATTACCCGAACTACATTATTGAGTTAGAACCAAACGAGATAGCCGAAGATTTAACGTATGAGGAGGTACCTCTCAAGATCTTGGATAGGAAGGAGCATGTCCTACGCACAAAGGTTATACCACAAGTTAAGGTTTTGTGAAGGAACCATGTTATTGAGGAAGTGACCTAGGAGTTAGAATCAGAAATGAAAGCGACGTACCCTCACCTTTTCGAAACACCAGGTACGTACATCAATTTCGAGGACGAAATTTGATAAGGAAGGGAGGTTGTAAGACCCCAACTTTTTATAAATAAAATTGAATTTCCTAATTAATTATTTTGAAATAATAAGGAGTGGATTTGATTAATGTGGTTAGTTATGGGTAAAATATGCAAAATTTGAAAAATAAGCAAGTGGTTATAAAATATTCATTGTTGTCGGGGAATATTCGCTTGGTCGTGGAATATTCTTGTTGTCGGGGAATATTCTTACTACGGCGCAGCTATTTGTGGGCCCCATAACGGAAAACGGTCGGATGAAAAAAATGACAAGTTTGAGTTTTTATGAATAACAAATAGTTAGTTATTACAGCTTAACACTTTGTTAGAATACACGGTGGTTAAAATACTGATGTCTGGCGTGGTTGCACAAAGAAGACACGGTATTGCCGCATAAATTTTGGATTATTGATTCTTGCGTAAGAAGGCACTACTCAATAATTGTTACAATAATTATTGTTCAATATTTTATTTTATTGATTCAATAATTGCTACGTTGATATTTTATATTATTATTGATTCAATAATTGTCACTGCACAGTATTTCCCATTATCAGATCAATAATTCATATTATTTGAATAATATTATTAGATAGTATTATTGGCAATGTCTAAGAAATTTCTGTCTAGGAAAGGGTTTTGGTCACCTAATTGTGCGCCAGTAAGGAGAAATCCTTATCGGAAAGCCCCCTTCTTTCTTGGGAATGACCTGGTTGTCATAATTATGATTCTGTAATATTATTTGTGAATAATTAATTATTGATTTATATGATAAGAAAATATTTATTTTATGTGGATATAAATGAAGGAATTAATGTTGAGGTATTTTATCAGTATTTTATCATAATAAGTAGGGGTGCTCAAAAAATTCGGTTTTTTATCGAATCGGTTGAAATCGATGCCGTGATGCAAATTTTTTTTTTTGATTTTTTAATTACAGCTTTTTCGGTTTTTTATACTTTTCAAGACTCTGCAGTAATGGAAATTTTGAATTCGATAAATACCGAAAAATCAAAAAAAATTGAAAAGACAAAATAGATATATATTGGGCGTAAATGCAGACTAGGTATATGGAAAGAACTATTTCTATGAGAGGGAAGTGGAGTTTGGAGAATGACGATGAGCAGCAGCCTGAGCTGGAAATTGTGGCTCTTTCATTCTATATATCCGCCAAAATTAATCTTCCTATATAGAAAATTAGTTCCTACATAACCAAAGGTACTGTTAGGGGTGCTCAAAAAATTCAGTTTTTTCAATTTTTTACCGAACCAGTTAAAATCGATACCGGGGGTACCGGTTTTTTTCGGTTTCAGTTTTTTTGGTACCGATTTTTGGGTTTTTTTATACTTTTCGGTACCGATAATAAAAAATTTAAATTCGTTAAATACCAAAAAACTGAAAAAACCAAATGGATATATATTGGGCGTAAATACAGACTAGGTATATGAAAGAACTAATTCTATGAGAAGGAAGCGGAGTTTGGAGAATGACGATGAGCAGCAGCCTGAGCTGGTAATTGTGGTTCTTCCATTCTCTGTATCCACCAAAATTAATCTTCCTATATAGAAAGTTAGGTTCTTGGTTCCTACATAACCAAAGGTATTGTAACAGAATATAGAATGCTCTCATTCTTTCCTGCTTTATGGTGCTAGTGACTGATATTCGTGTTGCTACAAAGCCATCAGTTCATAGAGTAACTAAAACACCAAAAAGGTGAGGAGAAGGTTGGTCATATATGAAAAAAGCAAAGAACTCCCGATTCAGTTTACATTATTGATTTATGGACTATGATACAAGTTGTTGCTTCATAGTTATTTAGAATGATACAATAGATGGATTTCTTCCTTCAGATGTAGGTTGTAATCTTAATTATCATTTAAATCATAGTTATAGATTAATCTTATCCCAAATAGCTTGGTCGGTGATAATTTACTAGTCTCATTTCTTAGTTTTAAAAAAATTGTTAATATTAAAAAAAATTATTTAATTATTGGGGTATAATCAAAAATCGAACCAAAAAAAAGCTGAATGCAGACTTTGTACTTTAATTCCAATTTTCAAACCTATTAATCGATCTGGTTCTTTATTTTTCGAGTTTTTCGGTTCAGTTTTTTCGGTACCAGCTCAGTTTTTTACCGATGAGCATGTTAGACCCCAGATTTTATGAATAAAGATTTAAATTACTCGAAATATTTTTTTTAATATTATGGTGTGGATTTGATATAATGTCATAGTTATGGGTAATATTTATAAATTTTGCAAAATAAGCAAGTTGTTATATAATATTTGATTAGTCGGGGAATATTCTTTTTGTCGGGAAATATCCGTACGACGGCACAATCATTGGTGAACCCACAACGGAAGTATTGTCATAGTAAAAAAATGACAGAATTATCTTTTTATGAAAATAACGGCGGAAGTGTTACCGTTAAAACTGTTGAACTACCCGGTAATAAAAGTACAGTAATACGTGTGGTTGCATAATAACACGCGGTATTAGTTATTGATGCTTACATGAGAAGTCACTCAGTTATACTCAATTATTGCTACAGTAATTGTTGCATCATATCTCTCATATTATTTATTCGATTATTGTCACAATATCATCTGCATAATATGATATATTATTAAATCAATAATTGAGACGATAAAGTTATTCATATTATTAAATTACAATATTTACAATGTCTAGAAATTCTGTCAATGAGAGGTTTGGTCACCTAATTGCGCATGATAGGGGAGAAATCCTTATTGAAAGCCCTCTTCCACGAGAACGATCTGGTTGTTAAATATTGTGAGTTATAATATTGATGATGAATAAGCTCGTGTTGATTAGAGATGAAATTGATAGTTCCATTGTGTTGAAATTATTTGTGTTAGTGAAAATTGACATTTATTTCTATAATAATTGATGTCTGGAGGTTATATTGTTCAATCAGGTATTCGGGGCACTTTTCGTGTCGGAGTACTATTCACGAGTTACTATTCATGAGTTACTATTCACGAGTTACTATTCACGGGGTACTATTCACCCAAAAAATATATATTTTTTTGGTCCAAATCATTTTTGGGTACAATATTATTCCATGAGGAGATGTGCTAATTTTTCAGACCGTTAGTTGAAGTTATAATAGTGAATCAATATGGACCGCTGGTGGAAAGTTATAATAGTGAATCAATATGGACCGCTGGTTGAAAGTTATAATGGTGAATCAATATGGATCGCTGGTTTAAAGTTTTAATAGTAAATCAATATGGACCGTTGCTTTAAGTTTTAATAGTAACAATATGGACCGTCCGTTTAAAAGTAATCAATCTGGATCGTTCATGAATTAGTTACTATTCAGTCCATTCTCCTATAAATAGAAGCTCATTCCTTCATTATTTCTTACGAATTCATTGAAACTCTTGAGAGAGAAATTATAGAGAGAAAGAAGAAGAAAGTCACTTACCTCTCTATTCCAATATCCAGCTTCTTCTAAGGTAAGGGTATTATTTTTCTTTCATATTCATGAAGAGAACTTACATTATTCCATTCTTTATTATTACATTGAAATAACTTTTGTTATCTGCAAATACTACATACATGGTGAAATTCTTCTCCGTTATTCCATTCTTTATTATTATGTTGGAATAACTCATTATGTGAAGTACCGCATACATGGTGAAATTCTTATGTTATTCCATTCTTTATTATTATGTTGAATAACTTTGTTTATCTGAGTACCGCATACATGGTGAAATTCTTCTATTATTCCATTCATATTCTCGTTTGGAATATCCTGTCATGCATGCGTTCTGTGGGACTCGTTCCATTATTTATTATTCTATTGGAATAACTCATGTCATGCGATCTATCGCATGCATGGTGATTTCTGTTGTTATTCCATTTTTTATTATTCTGTCAGAATATCATGTCTGTGCATTTACGCTGGACCTGGTTCAATTATTTATTATTCTATCAGAATATCCTCGTGCGTAAGCGTTCGCGCTGCACACGGTTCCATTATTTATTCTTCTCGTCGAATATCATGTATGCGTGCGTACACACCCGACACGGTTCCATTATTTATTATTCTGCTGAATAACACATCATGTGCGATCTATCGCATTTATGGTGAATCCTTCTGTTATTTCATTCTTTATTATTCTATTGGAATAACCTATCTATGTGGATTACCACATGCATGGTGAATGATCCTTTATATTCATTTCTTATTAAATTGTGGTAATGATCTGTATACGTGGATTACCGCATAGCGGGTGAAAATCCATTTGCAGTTTCATATATTCTATTATACTTAGTTGGTTAAAGTTTTGGCTTCTATACTCCATGAAATTAGTGGAATATCCTTGATATTTGCACTTCATCCGGTATCTTTTCATGGAAATATTCTTCTGAGAATTCTTGAATTTTACTCCACAAAGAAGTATCATGTTGACAATTTGGACGTTATTAATTTCTGGATAATTTAATTCTTGAACTTGTTTTATTGAATTATTATGTCATTGTCATCATCCTCATGCTTATATTATAATGAAAGTCATCTTTGTCTTACGTGCATAGATGGACTTAGTATGATTATGACCAGGGATCATTCGGTATAATCATGACCGATAATGTTATAAATGATATGATAAAAGTTCTCAGTAGCCTGTAATGCATTGATGGACAGTTTTTGGTATGATTATGACCAGGGATTGTTCGGTATAGTCATGACCATTGTTGATTTAATGAATATCCTTGGCCCGTAGTACAAGGATGATTAGATGATGTGTTTTATTTATTAAGGTGAGTCTCAGCGATAAAAATTGATGAAAACATTTTATACCATAGAAGATAGTAGATTTTATTCTCTACTTGACTCTTCTAATGGATCGCTGCTTGTTCATTGCAGCTTAAACTTGATGTCTATTGTATTTTATCGGTTTAACATTGTTGAAGACTATTGGTAATTTATTCTGCATTATCATAGTCATAATATTTCTTACTGGGCTAGTTGAGCTCACCCTTTCTTTCACTGTTCTCTTCAGGAAATGAGAATATAGCTAGGACGAGTCGGGAAAAGGAGTGATGGTCCAGATGATAGCATTAGTAGTCCTCACTATTCTGTTAAATAGTGTGACAATAAATATAATGAGGACTCCTTTGAGTGTGGATATTGTCTAGATGACAATATTCCTATTAAAACTCTCAGTTTATGTATTGTCGTATATTACACGACGTTGTATAATTAAGTTTGTATTTGTATTCTGTACCATGTATTTGACGACTCAAGATGGGTGATGTATACCTATTTTTGGGGGCGTCACAGAGCACCCCTAATAATGAGGGTGCTTTATCAATATTTTGTCGGAATGGAGGTATTAAAAATTGTCCGTATATAGATTTCTGTCGTTTTCTGTTTGGAATTTGGTAAAACTTTCTTCTATAAAGTTGTAAAGAATTAAATTCTCTATGGAATAGACATGAGATTTGAATTTTTCTGATAAAAGGGCTATTTATTATGAATTATTGAAGTTTTGGAAATAAATATTTTTTTTATTAAAAACATGGGTGGGACCCACTTTTGTTTTTTTGGTGGAAAAATTTGCTGAATTTTTGGTTTAAAAGTGGAGTACTGAATTTGTCAAGGGGTGTGCGTAGAAAAAAAACTATTAATATTTTATTAATTTAGTCTGCTTTGGCGTTCTAACATTTTCTTATAAATAGGGTGCTTAGTTATAATTGAAAATCACACCAGAATCTAAAGTTTTCTCTCTCTATAATATCGAGCGTATTTTGTGAGTATTTAGATACTTTGAGAGTTGTTATTCAGTGCAATTTTCCTTCAGCGTTATATCCGATATTTCAGCCAGAAATATTATTCTTTCGAGGTAAGGGATGTTATTTTCTTCGTAAATGATGTTATTCCTTCAATATCATTATAACGAAATATTGGTATGAATTTTATTTTGAAATTTTTACCTTTTCATGTCGAGATTACTATTCACGTATATGATACTATTCACGTATACAGTACTATTCACAAATACGGCACTATTCACGAGTACTGCTCACAAAGTATGATTTTTCTTGTGGAATTTCTACCTTTTCGTGTCGGGATTACTATTCACGTATACTTTGGCCTGTTGTGCAAAGATGAATGATTATCTGATGAATATCTTTGGCCTGTAGTGCAAAGATGATTGATTACCTGATGAATATCTTTGGCCCGCAATGCAAAGATGGACTGGTGTTGAGATGAACATAACCAACTGGTGATACAAATGAATATCTTTGGCCCGTAGTGCAAAGATGAATATTTGATTCAAGATGTATATTGATTGATGTCACAGGGATAAAATATTGATGATGGACTTTAAAATCATCGAAGATAGTAGACTTCATTCTCTACTTAACTCTTCTAATGAAGTGTTGTTTCCGCTGCAGTTGTTGATCTAAAACTTATTGTCTATTATATTCTATCAGATTTTTCCCTGTTGAAGACTAAGGATAATTTGTTGTACATTATCTTAGTTATAATATTCTTTACTGGGCTAGTTAAGCTCACCCTTCTCCTTTTTGTTTCATTTTTCTTCTGAGGAAGCGAGAATATAGCGGGAACCAGTCGGGGTATAGAGTGATGTTTCAAGATAGTTGTTATAGCAGTCCTCACTATTTTATAAAATAGTTCATCAATAATTGTAATGAGGACTTATTTGAGTGTGGATATTGTCTAGAAGACAATATTTGTATTTAAATTCACAATATATGTATTATCATATTTTGCACGACAATTGTAATAATGAAGTTGTAGTTGTTTTCTGTACCATGTATTTGGCGACTCAGAATGGGTTGTGTATACTGTAACGCCCCCAAAATAGGTATAAATCACCTATTCTGAGTCACCAAATACATGGTACAGAATACAAATACAATCTTTAATATACAACAAGAAAGTTGTGAGTTTTAATACAAATATTATCTTCTAGACAATATCCACTCTCAGAATAAGTCCTCATTATATTTATTATCACACTATTTAACATATTAGTGAGGACTACCAATACTATCATCTGGACCGTCACTCCGTTCCCCGACTAGTCCCGGCAACGTTCTCATTTCCTGAAGAGAACAGTGAAAGAAAGGGTGAGCTCAACTAGCCCAGTAAGAAATATTATGACTAAGATAATGCAGAATAAATTATCATTAGTCTTCAACAATGCTAAACTGATAAAATACAATAGACATCAAGTTTAACTGCAGTGGAACAAGCAATCCATTAAAAGAGTCAAGTAGAGAATAAAATCTACTATTTTTTATGATTTAAAAGGTTTTTCATCACTTTTATCGCTGGGACTCAGCTTAATAAATAATTCACATCATCCATGCACTACGGCCAAGGATATTCATAAGTATCACAACCACAAATTATCCATGCAGTACGGGCCAAGGATATTCGTGTATTCATCAATGGTCATGATCATGCCAACAACTGTCCATCAATGCACTAAGGCCAATGAGAACTTTTACCACATCATTTGTAACATTACGGTCATGATTACACCGAATAATCCCTGGTCATAATCATACCAAGTCCATCTATGCACTACAGGCCACATATGACTTTCAACAAAATATAAATATGAGGATGATGATGATGACAATGATATAAGAATTCAATAAAACAAGTTCAAGAATTAATTTATTCAGTAACTAATAACGTCCAAATTGTTAACATGATACTTCTTTGTAGAGTAAAATTTAAGAATGCTCAGAAGAATATTTTCACGAAAAGATATTGGATGAAGCGCAAATATCAAGGATATTCCACCAATTTTATGGAGTATAGAAGTCAAAACTTTAACCAACTGAGTATAATAAAGAATGGAATAACAAAAGAAATCACCATGCATGCGGTGCCCGATGTATAGGCAAAGTTATTCCAACTGAATAATAAATAATCGGAACTGTGTCAAAGCGTAATACGCAACGACGACGGATATTCCAAATGTAATAATAAAGAATGGAATAACAACAAATCACCATGCATGCAAGATTGCTTAGCGTAGAAAGGTTATTCCTACGTAATAATAAATAACGGAATCAGTCCCACAGAAAACGCACAAACAGATATTCAATGAAATAATAAAAAGATGGAACCCGAATCAGTCCCAAAGAAACGCATGCATGAGCAGGATATTCCAATGAATAATAAAGACGGAACCGTGTTCTAAGATAAAAACGCATGCATGTGATGTTCCAACAGAATAATAAAGATTTTAACCAGTCCCATGTAAAAGCGCATGCATGTGATGTTTCCAAATGTAATAATAAAAATAAAATAACAACGAGGAATCACCAAGTATAGGGTAAACCACGATACAAAAGTTATTCCAATGTAATAATAAAGAATGGAATAATGAAGTTCTCTTCATGAATATGAAAAAAAAATACCCCTTACCTTATAAAGAAGAGTACTCCGACGGTAAGGCGAGGATATACTTGAAGAAATTTGCACTACGCTCAAAGCTTTCTTAAACGCTAAAAAAATACGCTCAAGATTATAGAAGAATAATTCTCTCTACAATTGCTCTCTCTAGAGTTTCAGTGAATTCGTAAGAAATAATGAAGGAATGAGCTTCTATTTATAGAAGAATGGACTGAATAGTAACCAATCCATGAACGGTCCAGATCAATTTACTTTAAACGGACGGTCCAGATTGGTTTACAATAAAATATAATATATTCTATTTATAATCTAATAAAACGAATAACTTTTAAAAAGATTTTACTATGCAAACACTATGCAGGCACTATACAAATACTATGCACAATAAAATATAATATAATATAATTATTGTCTAATAAAATGATAACTTTATAAAAGTATTCTGCTTTTATATAAAAAATTTACTATTAGCCTAATAAAACGAATAACTTTATAAAAGTATTCTTTTTTATATAAAAAGATTTTCTGTTTTATTACATTAATAATACTAATAAAACAAAACTTCATCATCATTATTATTATTCACACTATTAATCGACCAGATCGTTCCTAGGAAAGAGGGGGCTTTCCAATAAGGATTTCTCCCTTATCATAGCAATTATTAGGTGACCAAACCTCTCCTCGCGTAAATTCTGCAGACATCGTTAATATTGCAAATAATAATATTAATAACTCTATCATCTCAATTATTAATTTAATAATATATAAAATATCGACAATAGTTGAATAAAACTAGATGACTTCTCACGTAAGCATCAATAATTAATACCGTGTGCTACTATGCAACCACGCCAGACATCGTATTTTTTACTACCGAGTAGTTCAACAAGATTAACGATAAAACTTCCGCCGCTATTTTCAATAATATATTTTTTTTCGCTTTTTCTCAATCCGAATAATAATTACATTGTGGGGTCCACTAATGATTGTCTTGAGCCGCATGCGAATATTCCCTATTAAAACGAATATTCCCCACCAATCAATCGAATATTATATAACAACTTGCGTGACTTTTGCAAAATTTATAATTATTACCCACAACTATAACATTATATCAAATTCATTCAAACAATGATAATTATAGAAAATTCATCTTTATTCATAAAAGTTGGGGTCTTACAATCTCCCCTTCTTATGAAATTTCGCCCTCGAAATTAGGTACGACTGGTATGTCGAAGAGGTAAAGATACCTTGATTTCATTTCAGATTCTAACTCCCAGGTCATTTCCTCAACATCGTAGTTCCTCCATAAAACTTTAACTTGAGGTATAACCTTGGAGCGTAGAATATGTTCCTTCTTATCCAAGATTTGAACAGGAACCTCTTCATACGTTAAATCTTCCGCTATTTCGTCCGGTTCTAACTCAATAATGTGGTTCGGGTCTTTCACATATTTACGTAACATGGATATATGAAAAACGTTATGAACACGAGACATATTTGGCGGTAAAGCAAGTCTATAGGCTACAGTCCCTACTCGATCGATGATTAAAAATGGGCCAATGAATCGAGGATTGAACTTTCCTCTCTTTCCAAATCTCGTAACTCCTTTCCATGGAGCAACACGTAACAACACATGATCTCCAATATCAAATTCCATGTCCTTTCGATGAAGATCAGCATAACTCTTTTGTCGATCTTGTGAGGTTTTTATACGTTGTCGGATCGTTTGAATCTTTTTCGTAGTCATACGTACCAACTCCGGTCCCAACAACGTTGTTTCACCCACCTCATCCCAACATACTGGAGAACGACACTTTCTTCCATACAACGCTTCGAATGGAGCCATGTCAATGCTTGCTTGATAACTGTTGTTGTAGGAAAACTCCACCAATGGTAAGAACTTGTCCCAACTTCCCTTGAAGTCAAGGACACAGAGTCTTAATAAATCTTCAAGAGTTTGAATAGTCCTCTCTGTTGTCCGTCCCATTTAAGGATGATATGCCAACTAAATCAGAAATCAATACCATAGCTTTTTGTAAACTAACCCAAAATCATGAAGTGAATCTTGGGTCTCGATCAAAAACTATGGATACTGGCATACCATGCAATCTTACAACCTCGTTTATGTATATACGAGCAAGACGTTCAAGTGTATAAGTTTCTCGTATAGGTAAGAAATGAGCAGACTTGGTCAATCTATCAACAATGACCCAAATTGCATCTATACCCTGAGAAACCTTGGGAAGACCAGTAACGAAATCCATGGTAATGTGATCCCACTTCCATTCTAGAATTTTAAGTGGTTGCAATGGACCTTTTGGTACTTGATGCTTCGCCTTGACTCGTTGACACGTTAGACACCTTGAGATAAATAAAGGCTATCTCTCTCTTCATATTGCCCCACCAAAATGTATGTCGAAGATCATGATACATTTTAGTACTCCCAGGATGGATTACAAACGGTGTGTTGTGCGCCTCCATCATGATTTTATACTTTAACTCATGGTCGTTAGGAACACAAAGTCTGGAGTTGACTCGAAGTATTCCTTCTTCATCGATTCTTGCATCCGGCATAGCACCTTTTTGTACTTTCTTCCTCATATGCATCAGCTCCAGGTCTGTAGTAATGCCTCCAAATTTTAAGTGCGAAGACAACAGTTGCCAACTCTAGATCATAAGTAGGATAATTCCTCTCATATTCTTTGAGTTATCGAGAGGCATAGGCTATGACTTTCCCATGTTGCATGAGAACACATCCTAACCCTTTGCCCGAAGCATCACTATAGATGACAAATCCCTCCGAGCCAGATGGTATTGTCAGAACAGGTGCTGAAATGAGCCTCCTCTTGAGTTCTTTAAAACACTTCTCGCATTCCTCACTCCAACCGAATTTTGTATCTTTCCGAGTCAGCTGAGTTAAGGGAGTAGCGATTCGAGAAAACCCTTTCTACGAATCTCCGATAATAACCAGCTAAGCCAAGAAAGCTACGTACTTCGGTCACTGATTTAGGTTGCTCCCAGCTTTGAATAGCTTCAATCTTTGTTGGGTCAACAGATATTCCATGACTTGATACCACGTGCCCAAGGAATGCTACTTCATCAAGCCAGAACTCGCATTTCTTCAACTTAGCATAAAGCTTATATTCACGAAGCTTTTGAAGTATCAGCCTCAAGTGTTGCTCATGATCTTCACGGCTTTTGGAATAAATAAGGATGTCATCAATAAAGACGACCACAAAGTGATCCAAATATTCCTTGAATACTCTGGTTCATCATATCCATGAAGGCGGCGAGAGCATTAGTCAATCCAAAAGACATGACTAGAATTCATAATGCCCGCATTTTAAGTTCTAAAGCCGTCTTTGGAATGTCATCGGTTCTAATCTTCAATTGGTGATATCCTAACGAAGATCAATCTTTGAAAAGAATTTGGCGCCTTACAGAATCGGGTCAAACAGGTCATCAATACGTGGCAATGGGTACCTATTTTTGATGGTGACATGATTCAACTCCCGATAATCAATACAAAGTCACATACTCCCATCTTTCTTCTTCACGAATAGAATAGAAGCACCCCAAGGAGAAGTACGAGGACGAATGAAACTGATGTCTAACAATTCCTACAGTTGGGTCTTTAACTCCTGAAGTTCAATAGGAGCCATTCGATATGGGGCTTTGGAAATAGGTTTTGTACCAGGTTCAAGGTCAATACAAAATTCAATTTCATGCTCTGGGGGTAGGCCAGGAAGTTCTTCAAGGAATACGTCAGGAAATTCATTAACAATAGAAATATCATTCAAAACTGACGTATTTTTGTTTAGATCCGTAACATGAGCTAAGAAAGCTTGACATCCATTTTTTAATAAATGAATAGCTTTATGGCTTGAGATGACAGTGATTGATTTTAATGATTTGGTTGCTTGAATTCACATTATAGGTTGATTAGGAATATGAAAGCTAACAACCTTACGAAAATAATCAATTTTTGCATGATGAGTGGTTAACCAATCAATCCCTAGAATTACGTCAAATGCAAGTATTTTCAATGAAATAAGATCATCAGGTAATATGAGGGTACCGATTTGAACCAAACAAGACTTATAAACAGTGGATGTAATGAAGGTTTCTCCCAACGGAGTTTCAACAGATAAGTCAAAGTCCAATTTCTCCGGAGTCAAATTTAAACGTTGAGCGCAAGTAGGAGAAATAAAGGAATGGGTAGAACCGGTATCAAATAAGGTATATACTTCGCTTGAGTTTATGATAAGCTTACTCGTGATGACCTCATTCGGGTTCCTTGCTTTCTGGGAGGTCACGACAAACGCTCTCCCTTGCACTACTGGCTTTGACTTTTTTGGTACGTCCTTTGGTGCCTCCATCCTAGCTGAACTTGTCTTCGGTGAACGACAAAATTGGGCTAGGTGACCTTCTCTTCCATAATTATAACATGCTTTGGATGACATCGCACAGTTTGGACTGATGTGTCCTTCCCCTCCGCATTTGAAGCATATGATAGGTGGTCGTTCTCCTTCCTTAACCACTTCTTTGGTCTTTGACGTCTTTCCATCATTGTTGAATCTCCTCTTCTTGAAATGTCCATTCTTATTGTTTTGGCCATGATTACCACCGAAGTGGTTACCATTTCTGGCATGTTGATTCCCTCCATGCTTATTGTCATCGCTTCGATGACTGTTATCACTGGTATTATCATTTTACCGGCTGCTCTCTTTTGGTTGGGTTAACTCATTATCGCGCTTCAATAACTGAGCCCTATTAACAACATCTGAATACAAACATAGCTTATGAGAGATAAGATATTGACGTATCTCGGGTTTTAAACCTCTTAGAAACATTCGCGTCATTCTCTCCTCATTATCAACCAAATGGGATACAAACCGGGACAACTCGGCAAACTTGGCTTCGTACTGCGACACTGTCATGTTGTTTTACTCCAGCTTGATGAACTCTACCTCTTTCATGTGACGAATACTTTCGGGAAAGTACTTGTTGTTGAACAGTTCTTGGAACTTCTCCCAAGACATCTTCAGTGCGGCAGGTTGAGTACGCTTTACAGATTTCCACCAAGAATCGCCTCCTCATAACATAAAAGGTGGAAAAGGGAACCTTTTGCTCCTCGGAGCATCCCAAGACATCAAATATCTTGTTGATCTACTTAATCCACGTCTCCTCCTTAAGTGGTTTTGGCTCTCCAAAAAAACTCCGGTGGTCCCAGCTCCTTGAACTGTTTGGCGGTGACCGTCCGAGAGTTGTCAGTGTTTCCACCTGCATTTTGGACAAGAGCCGCTCTCGCCTGATGTTGCATGAATTGCATGAACCCTCAAAATATTCCATCATTCATCATTTGGTCAGTGTTGTTGTTTGCATGAGGATTGTCGCCTTCCTGATGCACATTGTCCTGGTTATTGATCTGTGGAGACTCAACGGTCTCCTGTGCTCCATTGATGTTCTCAACATTCTCGGATGCCATTTTAAAATATTGCCACAAAACAAGGCTTAATTAACATATCACATATTATCCCTATACTCTGACCAACCAATTAAATACCAAATAAACTTAGGTAGGTCATACTAGCGAAGGAATTCCCCGTCTCTCCCCTCCTAGTTCTTGTCTCACATCTTAGCCAGGGATCATATCCCTAAGCTTTGATACCAACTGTGACACCCCCAAAATAGGTATACATCACATATTCTGAGTCGCCAAATATATGGTACAGAATACAAATACAATCTTTAATATACAATAAGAAAGCTGTGAGTTTTAATACAAATATTGTCTTCTAGACAATATCCACTCTCAGAATAAGTCCTCATTACATTTATTATCACACTATTTAACAGAGTAATGAGGACTACTAATACTATCATCTGGACCGTCACTCCATTCCCCGACTAGTCCCAGTTACGTTCTCATTTCCTGAAGAGAACAGTGAAAGAAAGGATGAGCTCAACTAGCCCAATAAGAAATATTATGACTAAGATAATGCAGAATAAATTATCACTAGTCTTCAACAATGTTAAACTGATAAAATACAATAGACATCAAGTTTAAGCTGCGGTGAACAAGCAATCCATTAAAAGAGTCAAGTAGAGAATAAAATCTACTATCTTTTATGATTTAAAAGGTTTTTCATCACTTTTATCATTGGGACTCGACAATAAATAATCCACATCATCCATGCACTACTACCAAGGATATTCATAAGTATCACAACCACAAATTATCCATGCGATGCGGGCCAAGGATATTCGTGTATTCATCAATGGTCATGATCATGCCAACAATCATCCATCAATGCACTACGACCAATGAGAACTTTTACCACATCATTTGTAACATTACGGTCCATGATTACAATCGAATAATCCCTAGTCATAATCATACCAAGTCCATCTATGCACTACGGAGCCACGATGACTTTCAACAAAATATAAATATGAGGATGATGACAATGATATAAGAATTCAATAAAACAAGTTCAAGAATTAATTTATTCAGGAACTAATAACGTCCAAATTGTTAACATGATACTTCTTTGTAGAGTAAAATTTAAGAATGCTCAGAAGAATATTTTCACGAAAAGATATTGGATGAAGCGCAAATATCAAGGATATTCCACCAATTTCATGGAGTATAGAAGTCAAAACTTTAACCAACTGAGTATAATAAAGAATGGAATAACAAAAGAAATCACCATGCATGCGGTATTTAGATAGACAAAGTTATTCCAACCGAATAATAAATAATCTAACCGAATCGGGCGTAATACGCACCGGCGGTGATATTCAAATGAATAATAAAGAATGGAATAACAACGAAATCACCATGCATGCAAGATTGCTTGATAGAAAGGTTATTCCTACGTAATAATAAATAATCGGAATCAGTCCCCAGAAACGCATGCATGCATGAATATTCCAATGTAATAATAAAGATGGAACCAGTCCTGTAAAAACGCATGCATGCGATATATTCAACAATAATAAAGACGGAACCAGGTTCGGCATAAAACGCACAGACAGGATGTTCCAACAAAATAATAAAGATGGAACCAGGTCCGGCGTAAAACGCACAGACAGGATGTTCCAACGGAATAATAAAAAATAAAATAACAACCAAAATCACCAAGTATAGGGTAGATCGCGTATACAGGTTATTCCAACAGAATAATAAAGAATTGAATAACAGAAGTTCTCTTCATGAATATGAAAAAAAAAATACCCCTTACCTTATAAAGAAGAGTACTCCGACGTTAGGGCGGGGATATACTTGAAGAAACTTGCACTACGCTCAAAGCTTTCTTAAACGCTTAAGAAATACGCTCAAGATTATAGAAGAATAATTCTCTCTACAGTTTCTCTCTCTAGAGTTTCAGTGAAGACGTAAGAAATAATGAAGGAATGAGCTTCTATTTATAGAAGAATGGACTGAATAGTAACCAATCCATGAACGGTCCAGATCAATTTACTTTAAACGGACGGTCCAGATTGGTTTACAATAAAATATAATATATTCTATTTATAAACTAATAAAACGAATAACTTTTAAAAAGATTTTACTATGCAAACACTATGCAGGCACTATACAAATACTATGCACAATAAAATATAATATAATCTAATTATTGTCTAATAAAACAGATAACTTTATAAAAGTATTCTATTTTATATAAAAAAAAAATTTACTATTAGCCTAATAAAAAGAATAACTTTATAAAAGTATTCTGTTTTATATAAAAAGCTTTTCTGTTTTATTACATTAATAATACTAATAAAACAAAACTTCATCATCATTATTATTATTCACACTATTAATCGACCAGGTCGTTCCTAGGAAAGAGTGGGCTTTCCAATAAGGATTTCTCCCTATTGGCGCGCAATTAGGTGACCAAACCTCTCCTTGGCAGAAATTCTAGACATCGTTAATATTGCAAATAATAATATTAATAACTCTGTCATCTCAATTATTGATTTAATAATATATAAAATATCGACAATAATTGAATAAAACTGAATAACTTCTCACGCATCAATAATCAATACCGTGTGCTACTATGCAACCACGCGTATTACTGTTGTGACGCCCCCAAAATAGGTATACGTCACCCATTCTTAGTTGTCAAATACATGGTACAGAAACAACTACAACTTTATTAATACAATTGTCTTCTAGACAATATCCATACCCAAATAAATCCTCATCACGATTATTGATACATTATTTTACCAAAATGGTGAGAACTACTAAACAACTCTCTAGAACCATCATTCCATAACCCGACTAGAACTCGTTACATTCTCGCCTCCTGAAAAGAAAAATGGAACAAAAAGGAAAAGGGTGAGCTCAACTAGCCTAGTAAAGAATATTATGACTAAGATAATATAGAACAAATTATCGTTAGTCTTCAACAGGGAAAAATCTGATAAAATACAATAGACAACAAGTTTCAGATCAATATTCGCAGCAGAAATAATAATTCATAGAAGAGTTACATAGAGAATGAAATCTACTATTATCTATGAATTTAGAAAAATATACATCTTGAATCAAATATTCATCTTTGCACTACAGGCCAAAGATATTCATCAGTTGGTCATGTTCATCTCAACACATGTTCATCTTTGCACTACGGGCCAAAGATATTCATCATAAAATCATTAATCTTTGCACTACAGGACAAAGATATTCAATAATATCATCATTTAGGACTGAGGATGATGAAAAATATTTTAAAAAAAACGAATCCAGTGAAACAAAAGAATAAATATTAAGGATTCGTATTTCGGTTTATCCATGTCCAAAAATATCTCATAAATAATCATAGTGGAGTAAAATTCAAGAATGATCAAAACATGGATACAATCAAAGCTAGTATCCATAATAGATATTTTGGACGAAAAATGAAAATTTAATTTTTCTGTGAATAGTGTCGTATTCATGAATAGTGTCGTATACGTAAATAGTGCCGTATACGTGAATAGTAACCCCGACACTAAAAGACAAGAATTTTACAAGAAAAATCTTACCAATACTCCGACATAATGATATTGAAAGAAATAATATCATTTTAAAAAAATAATATCCCTTACCTCGAAAGAATAGTACTTCTGGCTGGAATACTGAATATAGTGCTGAAGGAAACTTACACCGTATAGCAACACTCAAAGTATCAAAATACTCACAAGAATACGCTCAATATATCGAGAGATAAAGAGAGAGAAGATTTCAGTTTCTGGTGTGATTTTCAATTCTAACCTAAGCACCCTATTTATAGGAAAATGCTTAGAACACCAAAGTAGAAAATTTAATAAAATAATATTATTATTAACAAATTTCAAGCCCACCTCTAGACATTTGAAATCAGCTTATTTTTCACATGTTAATGCAGCCCACCAAGCAAAAAAAATATTTTTCTTAATAAACATAATTAAAACTTCCAAAAATTAATTATTTTGAAACTTCAATAATTCATAAAAAATAGCCCTTTTGTCAGAAAAATTCGAACCTTATGTTTTCTCCATAGGAAATTCCATTATCTACAACTTTACAGAAGAAAGTTTTTCCAAATTCTAAACAGAAATTGACTGAAATTCACAAACGGGAGATTTTATAGGCTATAATTAAATTTCAGTAAAGAAATGGGGTCCACAAACATGAAAAACATGTTTTAAATATTTTTTGGTAACAAAAAATACTCTTTCTCCTCATATAGTAATATATCCCACATTCATTGTAAAAATATTACCATTATTATATTATAATAATATAATAATATATTAAATGAATTATTTTATCAGAAAAAGATAAAATAATAATTTTCAACAATTGTCACATTAAAAATTTTCTCCATCTATATCCACATAAAATGAATATTTTCCTCATCATAAAAATCAATAATTAATTATTCACAAATAATATTACAGAATCACATTACTGACAACTAGGCAGTTCCCAGGAAAGAGGGGGCTTTCCAATGAGAATTTCTTCTTACTGGCGCACAATTAGATGACCAAACCTCTCCTTAGACAAAATTTTCTAGACATTGCCAATAATGTTATCTAATAATATTATTCAGATAATATGAATTATTGCTCCGATAATGAAAAATACTGTGTAGTGACAATTATTGAAACAACAGTAATATAAAATATCAACACAGCAATTATTGAATCAATAAAATATTGAACAGTAACTACTATAATAATTATTGAGTAGTGCCTTCTTATGTAAGAATCAATAATTGGTGCAATACCGTGTGCTACTGTGTTTTAACCACCGAGTATTTCAACAAGATAATACTTGATATAGCCTCTGCTATTTATAAACAACTTATACTTGTCGTTTTCTTCATCCAATCGCTTTCTGTTATGGGGCCCACACAAGGCTGCGCCGTCATACGAATATTCCCCGATAGTAAGAATATTCCACGACCAAACGAATATTCCTCGATAACAATGAATATTTAATAACCACTTGCTTATTTAAAATATTTGCGCATTTTACCCATAACTAATCATATTAATCAAATTAACCCTTACTATTTCAAAATAATAAATAGAGGAAATTTAATTTCATTAATAATAAGTTGGGGTCTTACAACCTCCCCTCCTTATGAAATTTCGTCCTCGAAATTGACGTACGTGATACACAGTGTTTGAAAAGATGAGGATATCTCGCTTTAATTTTCGCTTCCAACTCCCGTGTCATTTCTTCAATAAAGATGGTTCCTCCACAAAACTTTGACTTGTGGTATGACCTTTGTCGCGTAGGGGACATGCTCCTTTCTATCCAAGATCTTGACAATACCTCTTCATACGTTAAGTCTTCACTATCTCGTCCGGTTCTAACTCAATAACGCGTGGTTCGGGTCTTTCACATATTTACTGAAGCACGGATATATGAAAAACATTATGAACACGAGACATACTTGGAGGTACCGCGAGTCTATAGGCTACATTTCCTACTCAGTCAAGAATCTGAAATGGACCAATAAATCGTGGATTGAGCTTTCCTCTCTTCCCAAATCTTGTAACTCCCTTCCATGGAGCCACACGCAACAATACATGATCTCCAATACTAATTCCACGTCCTTTCGATGAAGATCCGCATAACTCTTTTGTCGATCATGTGCCGTTTGTATACATTGTCGAATCATTTTGATCTTTTCCGTAGTCATACGTACCAACTCGAGTCCCAACAATGTTGTTTTACCCACCTCATCCCAATATATTGGAGAGCGACACTTTCGTCCATATAATGCTTCAAATGGAGCCACACATATACTTGCCTGATAACTGTTATTGTAGGAGAATTCCACCAATGGTAAATACTTATCCCAACTCCCTTTGAAGTCTAGGACACAGAGTCTTAATAGATCTTCAAGAGTTTGAATAGTCCTCTCTGATTGTTCGTCCGTTTGAGGATGATATGCTGAACTGAACCGTAAATCCATGCCCATAGCTTTTTGCAAGCTAACCCAAAATCTTGAAGTGAATCTTGGGTCACAATCCGAAACTATGGATACTGGCATGCCATGCAACCTCACAATCTCATTCACGTACATACTAGCAAGATGTTCAAGGGAATAAGTGTCCCGTATCGGCAAGAAATGCGTAGACTTGGTTAATCTATCAACAATAACCCAAATAGCATTTATGCCTTGAGAACCCGTGGGAAGACCCGTAACGAGGTCCATGGTAATGTGTTCCTACTTCCATTTTGGAATCTCAAGTGGTTGCAACGGACCCTTAGGTACTTGATGCTCCGCCTTTACACGTTGACAAGTTAAACACCTCGAGATAAACTTTGCAATCTCTCTCTTCATATTGTTCCACCAAAATGTATGTCGAAGATCACGATACATTTTGGTACTTCCAAAATGAATTGCAAATGGTGTATTATGTGCCTCCATCATGATCTTGTACTTCAAATCAGAGTCGTTAGGAACACAAAGTCTGGAGTGGACTCAAAGTATTCCTTCTTCATCGATTCTTGCCTCTGGGATAACACCTTCTTGTACCTTCTTCTTCATACGCAACAGCTCCTGGTCTGTGGCTTGAACAACTTTAACTTTTTCGATTAAAGTTGGTTCTATACGTATACTTGACATCATTGCATGGGTTCCCTGATTCTTGAATTCTATCTTCAACTTTTGTAAATCACACAAAATGGGTCTTTGCATTGACAATATCGCTTTTCGTTCCTAAGATATGATCTTACGCTTTCAACGCGTCGGCTACCACGCTCTTTTCGGGATGGTATTGAATGGTATGGTCGTAGTCTTTCAACAGCTCGAGCCAACGTCGTTGCCGCATGTTGAGTTCCTTTTGAGTGAAGAAATATTTGAGGCTTTTATGGTCTGAATATATCTCCACTTTCTCCCCATATAAATAGTGCATCCAGATCTTTAGCGCGAAAACGACTGCTGCCAACTCTAGATCATGAATAGGATAATTCCTCTCATATTCTTTAAGTTGTCTCGAGGCATAGGCTATAACTTTCTCACGTTGCATGAGAACACATCCTAACCCTTTGCCTGAAGTATCGCTGTAGATAACAAATCTATCCGTACCAGATGGTATTGTCAGAACAGGTGCCGAAATGAGTCTCCTCTTGAGCTCTCGGAAACCCCTCTCGCATTCCTCGCTCCATACGAATTTTATATCTTTCCGAGTCAGCTGAGTTAATGGAGTAGCGATTCGAGAAAATCCTTCCACGAATCTTCGATAATAACCAGCTAAGCCCAAAAAGCTACGTACTTCAGTCACCGACTTCGGTTGCTCCCAACTTTGTATTGCTTCAATCTTCGCTGGGTCCACGGATACTCCATGTTTTGAAACCACGTGCCCAAGGAATGCTACTTCCTTAAGCCAGAACTCGCATTTCTTCAACTTGGCATATAGCTTGTTTTCACGAAGCCTTTGGAGTACCAGCTTCAAATGGTGCTCATGATCTTCACGACTTTTGGAATATATGAGGATGTCATCAATAAAGACAACAACGAATTGATCCAAATATTCCTTGAATACTCGGTTCATCATATCCATGAAAGACGCAAGAGCATTAGTCAATCCGAAAGACATGACTAAGAATTCATAATGCCCATCCGAGTTCTGAAGGCAGTCTTTGGAATATCCTCAGTTCTAATCTTCAGCTGATGATATCCAGAATGAAGATCGATTTTTGAAAAGAATTGTGCCCCTTGCAACTGGTCAAACGGGTCATCAATACGAGGTAGGGGATACCTATTCTTGATAGTGACATGATTTAATTCCCGGTAGTCAATACAAAGTCCCATACTCCCATCTTTCTTCTTTACGAATAAAACAGGAACACCCCAAGAAGATGTACTAGGACGAATGAAATCGATGTCCAACAACTCCTGTAGTTGGACCTTTAACTCCTGAAGTTCAATAGGAGCCATTCGATATGGGGTTTTAGAAATGGGCATTGTACCAGGTTCAAGATCAATAAAGAATTCAACTTCACGTTCTGGGGGTAGACCGGGAAGTTCTTCAGGAAATACGTCAGAAAGTCAATAACAACAGGAATATTATTTAAATCTGACGTGTCTTTATTCAAATCCATAACATGGGCTAAGAAAGCTTGACATCCATTTTTTAATAAACGAATGGCTTTATGGCTTGATATAACAGTGATTGATTTTAATGGTTTAGTTGTTTGAATTTGCACAACAGGTTGGTTAGGAATATGAAAACTAACAACCTTACGAAAATAATTAATTTTGGCATGATGAGTAGTTAACCAATCAATCCCTAAAATCACATCAAAAGCAAGTATCTTTAAAGAGATAAGATCAATAGGTAATGTGATGGTGCCAATTTGGATCAAACAAGATTTATAAATAGTGGATGTGGTGAAAGTTTCTCCTAACGGAGTCTCCACAGATAGGTCAAAGTCTAATTTCTCCGGAGTCAAGTTTTAACGTTGAGCACAAGCAGGAGAGATAAATGAATGGGTAGCACCGGTATCTAGTAATGTATAAACTTCACAAGAATTTACGATTAGCTTACCCGTGATCACCTCGTTTGGGTTCCTCACATTTTGACTAGTCACGACAAATACTCTTCCAGGAACCGTTGACTTTGACTTTTTTGGGACAGCCTTTTGAGTCACCATCCCCGCTGGACTTGGTTTCGCTACAGTGCAATCTCGAGCGATATGTCCTTCCTTTCCACAATTATAACATACCTTAAACTGTTGTGGGCAGTTTGGGCTGAAATGTCCTTCCTTCCCGCACTTATAGCATATGACTGGTGGTCGTTCTCCTCCCTTGGAACTAGTTGCTACTGGTGCTGACGTCTTCGCATTGTCATTGTTGAATCTCCTTTTTTAAAAATCTCCCCCCGACTCACTTCTTCTATTTTCATGGTCATGATTACCACCAGAGTGGTTACCGCTTTTGTCCATGTTTTTCTTTCTCCGCTGGTTATCGTTGTTACGATGATCGGCCATCCTTAGATGATCCTGGTTGTGATCCCTCGGTTGAACGTACTCGTTATCTCGCTCTAATAATTGAGCCCTGTTGACAACATCTGAATAGAGAGAAAATTTATGAGAAATGAGATATTGACGTATGCCGGGTTTCAAACCTCTCAGAAACATCCGCGTCATACGTTCCTCATTCTCCACCAAATGAGGTGCAAACCTGGATAACTCCGCGAACTTTGCCTCGTACTGGGACACCGCCATGTTATTCTACTCCAGTCTAATAAACTCTACCTCCTTCATATGACGAATACTTTCAGGAAAGTACTTGTCATTGAACAGTTTCTGAAATGTTTCCCAAGACATGCTAAGTGCGGCTGGATGGGTACGCTTCACATATTCCTACCAGTAATCAGCCTCATTACGGAACATAAAGGTGGCGAATGGAACCTTCTGTTCCTCCGTGCATCCCAAGACATCGAATATCATGGTAATTTGTTTAACCCACGTCTCCGCCTTAATCGGATCCGGCTTTCCCCAGAATTCTGGTGGTCCCAACTCCTTGAACTGCTTGGCTATGACAAACCGTGAATTGCTATCATTTCCTCCTGTATTTTGAACACGATTCTCCCTCGTCTGATTTTGCATGAACTACAAAAAGCTTCTAAACATTCCGCCGTTCATCGTCTGATCAGTGGTGTTGTTTACAGGAGGAACATTACCGGCCTGTTGCACGTTCTCCTCATTGGTGAGTACAGGCATCTCCACGGTCTCATTTACTCCACTATTAACATTCTGAGTTGCCATTCTTAAATACTGCCATAAAACAAGGGTTAATTAAACAAATTGACAAATCACATAATACCCCTATATTATGGCCAACCAACAAATAAGCTTAGGTAGGACACACTAGCGAAGGATTTACTCGTCTCTCCCCTCTTAGTTCTATTCCCCGATCTCCGCCAGAGATCATATCCCTAAGCTCTGATACCAACTGTGACGCCCCCAAAATAGGTATACATCACCCATTCCGAGTTATCAAATACATGGTACAGAAACAACTACAACTTTATTAATACAATTGTCGTGCAAAATACGACAACACTTAAACTGTGAGTTTAAATACAAATATTGTCTTCTAGACAATATCCATATCCAAATAAATCCTCATCACAATTATTGATACATTATTTTACAAAAATGGTAAGGACTACTAAACAACTCTCTAGAACCATCATTCCATACCCCGACTAGAACTCGCTACATTCTCGCCTCCTGAGAAGAAAAATGGAACAAAAAGGAAAAGGGTGAGCTCAACTAGCCCAGTAAAGAATATTATGACTAAGATAATATAGAAAAAATTATCGTTAGTCTTCAACAGGGAAAAATCTGATAAAATACAATAGACAACAAGTTTCAGATCAATATTCGCAGCGGAAATACGTAGAGAATGAAATCTACTATTATATATGAATTTAGAAAGTCCATCATCAATATTTTATCCCTGTAACATCAATCAATATACATCTTAAATCAAATATTCATCTCTGCACTACAGGCCAGAGATATTCATCAGTTGGTCATGTTCATCTCAACACCTGTTCATCTTTGCACTACGGGCCAAAGATATTCATCATAAAATCATTAATCTTTGCACTATAGGCCAAATATATTCAATAATATCATCATTTAGGACTGAGGATGATGAAAAATATTTTAAAAAAAAGAATCCAGTGAAACAAAAGAATAAATATTAAGGATTCGTATTTCAGTTTATCCATGTCCAAAAATACCTCATAATTAATCATAGTGGAGTAAAATTCAAGAATGATCAAAACATGGATACAATCAAAGCTAGTATCCATAATAGATATTTTGGACGAAAAATGAAATTTTAATTTTTCTGTGAATAGTCTTAGTATTAGATTCGTGAATAAGGTCGTATACGTGAATCTTGTCAGATACGTGAATCTTGTCAGATATCGTGAATAGTAACCCCCTACACTAAAAGACAAGAATTTTACAAGAAAAATCTTACCAATACTCCTAAGCATAATGATATTGAAAGAAATAATATCATTTTAAAAAAAATATACCTTACCTCGAAAAGAATAGTATACTTACGGTTGAAATCTTTGAATATAGTCTTTGAAGGAAACTTACAATCAGTATAAAGAACACTCAAAGTATCAAAATACTCACAAGAATACGCTCAATATATCGAGAGAGAAAAGAGAAAGAAGATTTCAGTTTCTAGCGTGATTTTTAATTCTAACATAAGCACCCTATTTATAGAAAAATGCTTAGAACACCAAAGCAGAAAATTTAATAAAATAATATTATTATTAACAAATTTCAAGCCCACCTCTAGACATTTGAAATCAGCTTATTTTGCACATGTTAATGCAGCCCACCAAGCAAAAAAAACGTTTTTCTTAATAAACATAATTAAAACTTCCAAAAATCAATTATTTCGGAACTTCGGAACTTCAATAATTCATAACAAATAGCCCTTTTGTCAGAAAAATTCGAACCTTATGTCTTTTGCATAGGAAATTCCATTATCTACAACTTTACAGAAGAAAGTTTTTCCAAATTCCAAATGTAAATTGAATCGACACAAATCAAAGCGATTTTACTGAAACTATAATTAAATTTCGATCGAGAATTGGGTCCACAAACATGAAAAACATGTTTTAAATATTTTTTTGTAACAACAAATACTCTTCCTCCTCATATAGTCATATATCCCACATTCATTGTAAAAATATTACCATTATTATATTATAATAATATAATAATATATTAAATGAATTATTTTATCAAAAAAAGATAAAATAATAATTTTCAACAATTGTCATGCAAATAGTTATCAATCTTGCACCAACTCCCCTAATAGTACAAGAATGTGAATCAATAGTACACACATGTGAACAAATAGTTATAATCATATGAATTAATAGCAATTAATTGCTCATTTATCCGATTAATTACCCGATAACTTCCAAACATCAATTATTATCGAAATAAATGTCGATTTCCACTAACACTAATAATTCCAACACAATGGAACTATCAAATTCATCTTTAATCAACACGAACTTATTCATCATTAATATCATAACTCACAATATTTAACAACTAGGTTGTTTCCAGGAAAGAGGGGGCTTTCTGATAAGGATTTCTCCTTATTGGCGCGCAATTAGGTGACCAAACCTCTCCTTGACAGAACTTCTAAACATTGTCAATATTACAAATAATAATATGAATAACTTTACCGTCTCAATTATTGATTTAATAATATATCATATAATGCAGATGATATTGTGACAATAATTGAATCAATAATATGAGAGATATGATGCAGCAATTACTGTAGTAATAATTGAGTATAACTAAGTGACTTCTCACGTAAGCATCAATAACCAATACCGGTGTGCTACTATGCAACCACATGCGTATTCTTCATCGTACTTTTACTACTAGGGTAGTTCAACGGTTTTAACGGTAACACTTTCGCCGTTATTTTTATAAAATGATAATTTTGTCATTTTCTAACTACAATAATACTTTTGTTATGGGGTCCACCAATGATTGTGTCGTCGTACGAATATTCCCTATTAAAACGAATATTCCCTAATTAATCAAATATTATATAACAACTTGCTTACTTTGCAAAATTTATAAATATTACCCACAACTATAACATTATATCAAATCCACACCATAATATTCAAAAAAATATTTCGAGAAATTTAAATTTTTATTCATAAAATTTGGGGTCTCACAATCTCCCCTTCTTATGAAATTTCTCCCTTAAAATTTATGTACGTACCTGGTATGCCGAAGAGATGAGGATACCTTGACTTCATTTCAGATTCTAACTCTTGAGGTATAACCTTTGAGTGTTAAATACGATCCTTCTTATCTAAGATTTTAACACGTATCTCCTCATACGTTAAATCTTCTGCTATCTCGTCCAGTTTTAATTCAATAATTTGGTTCGGGTCGTCCACATATTTACGTAACATCGATACGTAAAAAAATGTTATGAACACGCGACATACTTGGCGGTAAAACGAGTCTATAGGCCACAATTCCTACTCGATCGAGGATTTCAAATGGGCCAATTAAATCAAGGGTTGAGATTTCCTCTATTCATCGACTCTTGCTTCTAGAATAACACCTTCTTGAAGCTTCTTCTTCATATTCATCAGCTCTAGGTGTGTAGTTTGAGCGGCTTTGACTTTATCGATTAAAGTCGATTCTAATCGTATATTCGTTATCTTCACGTGGGTCCCTAGAGTCTTTAACTCTATCTTCATCATTTGTAAGTTATACGAAATGGGTCTTTGTGTTAACAACATCGCACTCGTAAATGCATATGATCTTCTACTCAACGCGTCAGCTACCACGTTCGCTCTTCCACGTTGATATTGAATGGTATGGTCGTAATCTTCAACAGCTCGAGCCAACGTCTTTGGTGCATTATACGTTCGCTTTGGTTGAAGAAATATTTAAGGATTTTAGAAATGGGTTTTGTATTGGGGTCAATACAAAATTCGATTTCATGCTCTGGGGTAGGCTAGGAAGTCTTCAAGAATACGTCAGGAAATTTATTAACAAAAAAAAATATCATTCAAAACTGTGACTCTCATCCAAGAGTTGGATAGTACGTCACATTGATACCTATCAACTTGTCATCGTCATTCAAGACATCGCCTACAGAAAGTCTGGCTTCGGTGCATTTCACACAAGGAAGTCAATAACGAAAGGATGGGGCTCTTTACTTATAGCTTGATATGACAATGATTGACTTTAGTGGTTTGGTTGCTTGAATTCGCATAACAGGTTGGTTAGGAATATGAAAGCTAACAACCTTACGAAAAGCATGATGAGTAGTTAACTAATCGATTCCTAAAATCACATCAAAGGAAAGTATTTTCAAAGAGATAAGATCAACAGGTAACGTGAAAGTGTCGATTTGAATCAACAAGATTTATAAATAGCGGAGGTAACAAAGGTTTCTCCTAACGAAGTTTCAACCGATAAGTCAAAGTCTAATTTCTCCTGAGTTAAATTTAAATGTTGAGCGCAAGCAAGAGAGATAAAAGAATGGGTAGAACCGGTATCTAATAAGGTATAGACTTCGCAAAAATTTATAATTAACTAACCCGTGCTAAATTCGATTCGGGTTACACGCTTTTTTGAGAAGTCACGAAAACGCTCTTCCCAAAACCACCGACTTTGTTTTGTCCAGTGTTCCGCCTTTGGTGCCACTGTCCCAGCTGGACTTGACTTTGGTGCACGAAAAAATCGGGCTAGGTGACCTTCTTTTCCACAATTGTAACATGTTTTGGACTGCATCACGCAGTTTGGACAGATATGTCCCTCCCCTCTACATTTGAATCATAAAATTGGTGGTCGTTCTCCTTCCCTGAAAACGGGTGTTGGTGCTGCTGTTTTTCCATCGTTGTTGAACATTCTCTTCTTGAAATTTCCACTCCTATTATCTTGGCCATGATTACCACCAAAGTGGTTACCATTCTTGGCATGATAATTTCCCCCACGATGGTTATCATTGTTCCGATGGCCGTTGCCATCGGTACGATTATTATCGTGTTGTTGATTGTTACCTTTTGGTTGTGCTGACTCATTATCACACTCCAATAACTGAGCCTTATTCACAACATCTGAATATAAACAAAGTTTGTGAGAAATGACGTATTGACGTATATCGGGTTTCAAACCTCTTAGAAATATTTGCGTCATTCGCTCCTCATTATTGACCAAATGGGATGCAAATCGGGATAACTCCGCAAATTTAGCCTCGTATTGCGACACGGTCATATTGTTTTTCTCCAACTTGATAAACTCCACCTCCTTCATTTAACGAATACTTTCAAGAAAGTACTTGTCGTTGAACAGCTCTTGGAACTTCTCCCAAGACATCTTGAATGCGTCAGGATGGGTACGTTTTACAGATTTCCACCAGTAATCTGCCTCTTCACGCAACATAAAGGTGGCAAAGGGAACCTTTTGCTCCTCGGAGCATCCCAAGACATCAAATATCTTGGTGATCTGCTTTAACCACGTCTCCCCCTTAAGTGGTTCTGGCTTTCCCAAAAACTCTGGTGGTCCCAGCTCCTTGAACTGCTTAGCGGTGACCGACCGTGGGTTGCCATTATTTCCACCTATATTTTGAACATGAGTCTCTCTTACCTGATGTTGCATGAATTGCATAAAGCCTCTGAGCATCCCATCGTTCATCATCTGATCGGTGTTGTTATTTACCTGAGGATTATTGTCTTCCTGTTGCACATTATCATGGGTATTGATCGTTGGTGACTCAACGGTCTCATGTGCTTCATTGCTGATCTCAACATTTTTAGATGTTATTTTCAAACACTGTCACAAAACAAGGGTTAATTGACATATCACATATTATCCCTATACTCTGACTGACCAATTAAATACCAAATAAACTTAAGTAGGTCATACTAGCGAAGGAATTCCTCGTCTCTCCCCTCCTAGTTCTTGTCTCACATCTCAGCCAGGGATCATATCCCTAAGCTTTGATACCAACTGTGACGCCCCCAAAATAGGTATACATCACTCATCTTAAATCGCCAAATACATGGTACAAAATATAATTAAAAACTTAATTATACAACTGTCGTGTAAAATACTACAAAACATAATATTGTCATCTAGACAATATCCACACTCAATGGAGTCCTCATTACATTTATTGTCACACTATTTAACAAAATAGTGAGGACTACTAATGCTATCATCTGGACCGTCACTCCGTTCCCTGACTAGTCCCGGCTACGTTCTCATTTCCTTAAGAGAACAATGAAAGCAAAAGGGTGAGCTCAAATAGCCCAGTAAGAAATATTATGACTAAGATAATGCAGAATAAATTATCATTAGCCTACAATAGTGTTAAACTGATATAATATAACAAACATCAAGTTTAACTGCAGCGGAACAAGCAATCCATTAGAAGAGTCAAGTAGAGAATAAAATCTACTATCTTCTATGATTTAAAAGGTTTTTCATCACTTTTATCATTGAGACTCGACAATAAATAATCTACATCATCGAATCAAATTTCGCACTACTACCAAGGATATTCTTTAGTATCACGACCATAATTTATCCATGCACTACGGGCCAAGGATATTTGTGTATTCATTAATGGTCATGATCATGCCAACAACTATCCATCAATGCACTACGGGCCAATGAGAACTTTTAACACATCATTTGTAACATTACGGTCATAATTATACCGAATAATCCCTGGTCATAATCATACCAAGTCCATCTATGCACTACAGGCCACAAATAACTTTCAACATAATATAAACATGAGGATGATGACAATGATATAGGAATTCAATAAAACAAGTTCAAGAATAAATTTTTAAAGATTTATAATCTAATTTATCCAGAAATCAATATTGTCCAAATTGTCAACATGATACTTCTTTGTAGAGTAAAATTCAAGAATGCTCAAAAGAATATTTCCATGAAAAGATACTGGATGAAGCGCAAATATCAAGGATATTCCACTAATTTCATGGAGTATAGAAGCCAAAACTTTAACCAACTGAGTATAATAAAGAATGGAATAACAAAAGAATTCACCACGCATGCGATAGACCGCACAGACAGATTATTCCAATAGAATAATAAATAATGGAACCAGGTCATGCATAAACGCACAGACAGGATATTCCAATAGAATAATAAATAATGGAACCAGGTCATGCGTAATCCGCATGCATGTGATATATTCCAACAAAATAATAAAGAATGGAATAACGGAAGAATTCACCATGCATGCGATAGAATCATGCATGCATGACGGTTATTCCAACAGAATAATAAAGAATGGAACCAGGTCTAGCATAATCCGTACAGACAGGATATTCCAATAGAATAATAAAGAATAGAATAATGTAAGAATTCACCATGCATGCGCTTGAATCACATGCATGACGAGTTATTCCAATGAATAATAAAGAATGGAACCAGGTCTAGCGTAATCCGCACAGACAGGATATTTCAACAGAATAATAAAGAATGGAATAACAGAAGAATTTCACCATGTATGCGATAGACCGCACAGACATTTTATTCCAACAGAATAATAAACAATGGAACCAGGTCTAGCGTAATCTGCACAGACAGGATATTCCAACAGAATAATAAAGAATGGAATAACAGAAGAATTTCACCATATATGCGGTACTTCTCATAGACAGGTTATTCCAACATAATAATAAAGAATGGAATAGCAGAAGCTCTCATCATGAATACGAAAGAAATAATACCCCTTACCTTAGAAAAAAATTGGATACTGGAATAGTGAGGTAGCAGACTTCTCTTCTTCTTTCTCTCTATAATTTCTCTCTATAATAATTGCTCTAAAGCTTTAGTGAATTGGTAAGAAATGAAGGAAGAATGAGCTTCTATTTATAGAAAAATATAGTTTCGATAATTACACATTTTGGGGCTCGAAATATTACAGTACAATACCTTCAACTTTTCTTTCATTTTTAATTTAATCCTGCAAGTATTATCAAACTTGCACCACCTCCCCTAATAGTAAATAATGTGAATCAATAGTTCAATCATGTGAATCAATAGTTATAATCATGTGAAAATACGAATTACAGTATAGTATGTGACGCCCCCAAAATAGGTCCACACGACCCATTTTGAGTCGCCAGATATTATACTATAAAAATCAAATATAAACTTCATTTATACAACTGTTGAACCGTCGTGCAGAATACGACCACAGTTAAACTGTGAGTTTTAATTCAAATGTATGTAACTCTCATGGTGCCTCGACCACAACCTTACAATGGTACTTTATAAAAGTACAGTCAAAAACTATTTTAGAAATTAAAATCTTTGGGAAGTGCTCAAAGAAACCTTCGTACATGGGAGGCCATGCGTCTAGGTTATGATAGATATCATATGTCCACAAAATTATCCTTGGTTGACCCAATAGTCTCCAAAGAAAAACAAGAAGATTGTTATCATCTTCTTTCCAATGGTGAGTCTTCTCTTGACATATAATTATCTCCACTGTCTCCAAGTGAAAATTATATTTCAAATAAAGTCCAAGATCATATAGGTAGTGCTCGTAGATATACTCAGCAAGTGGATGTGCACAACCCCATCTTATGATAACACGAGGTTGTATGTCATTAGACATCTTGTATGATAGTGGCAAAACACCCTTCCAAAGTTGGGTTCACCTCACCCTATTCGGTTCACCAAAATTAAATATCAAATGACGTATACAATACGACACACTTATCTAAAGTTCTCAATAAAATTGTTTCCATACTATTTAGGGAGAACCTCAACAGCTATAGACCACCGTTTTATTCCCCTGTTATCCTCGCTCGACCCAACTACACTCTTATTACCTGAAAGGAATTATAAAGCAAAAGGGTGAGCATAACTAGCTCAGTAAAGAATATCATGACTAAAGATAATTAAATTATCAATAGCCTTCATCAGTAATAAATCAGAGATTTAGAACATATGGTAGATGGTAAAACTTTTCAACCATAGTTGCGTGAATCGAAGCAATCCATTAGAAGAGTCAAATAGACCATAAGGTCTATTATCTTCTCTATGTTAAAAGTCCACCAATAATATTTTATCCTTGTAACATCAATCAACAATTCTCATCCACGATCATGTGAATAACTCATAATCACAATTATGATTCTAAATTCCTCTTCGCACCCAAGACGAAGATAATTTTCATCACCTGTCTTTACCTGAACCACCACAGATTATAATTAAATCACAATTCATATTTATAATCAAGTAAATCAACAGATCCAACTTTGCCTTTACATGCCAAAGATATACAATTGTAATACCAATAACTAACAGTTCATCTTCTTTTACTCTGAATAAAGATATACAATCAGAAAAATCAATAATCTTTGAGACTCGACAATAGTATCACGACCACAAATTATCCATGCACTACGGGCGAGGATATTCGTGTTTTCAATTACGATCATGATTATACTTAATAATCCATGGTCATAATCATACCAAGTCCATCTATGCACTACTGGGCCAAAGATGACTTTTACCACATCATTTGTAACATTACGGTCATGATTATCTTAGAATAATCCTGGTCATAATCATACTAAGTCCATCTATGCACGTAAGCCACAGATGACTTTCAACACAATATAAGCATGAGGATCATGACAATGATATAAAGAATCAATCAAATGAGATAAAGGATAAATATTAACATTTATAATATAATTTATCCAGGGTTCAAGAATATCGCAATGTTATCAATCACTTAATAATCTCATAATCTAATATCATTAATATTATAACAATATTTTAATCATTTCTTAAACTTATAAATAATTTATTTTAATTATTTACACTTTACCAAATAATGCATTTAATCATTCAAAAATACCATACTCATAAGATTTCATCACCAATGATCAAATCCCTCATCAAAAATCTGCATATACCTTATATAGGATTTTCAAGCCATAAAATCCTATTTAACAATTTTTCAACTTCACATAACATATTTAACTCATATGTTCGTAACTAAACTATTTTCATGAAAAATTACCAAATCAACTTATTATTTTTCTATCCTTTGCCCAAACATATATACATATATTTCATACACTACAAGTATTTTTTTATAATTTTTCAACTCCCTTAAGTATTTTTCAAAAATCAATTTCTAATTAATTCCTTAAGAAATTAGCTACCTCAATTTTAACTCCAAAAATTCTCAAATCTTGGCAGGATCTTACACATGTTAACGTAAGCTTCTAGTTTAAATTTCATGGTCATCGGAGTTATAGAACTCCGGTTATAGAGTTTTTCGTCAAAAAAATCTAAATATTGAAATAGTCATAACTTGCTCATTTTAAGTCGAAATGAGCTCATTTTTGGACAGGAGGTACTTTATACCATATATTTCCATGTCCCAAAAGGCCAGAATTTTTCTCACAAATTAAGTGGCCGAAACAGCCCTTATAAAATTGTGGGCAATAGCTTTTTCTCCTTTTTCACTTTTTTGTGCTTTGTTAAAAATAGTCCATACAAAAATCTACAACTCCTCTTTCAGTGATTCCACTTGGATATGTTAGAAAACTTATCATAATATCCTCCCAAATATTTTCAGAATTTTTGAATTTCAGAAAAATTACGAAACTGCAAATGGATTTTAACCCGCCATGCGGTAATCCACGTAAACAGATCATTTCTACAATCTAATAAGGAATGAATACGAAGGATCATTCACCATCCATGTGATAATCCACATAGACAGGTTATTCCAACAAAATAATAAAGAATGGAACCAGGTCATGCATAATCCGCACAAACAGGATATTCCAACAGAATAATAAAGAATGGAATAACAGAAGAATTCACCATGCATGTGATAGATCGCACAGACAAGTTATTCCAACATAATAATAAATAATAGAACCAGGTCATGCGTAAACGCACAGACATGATATTCTAACAGAATAATAAATAATAGAACCAGGTCATGCGTAAACGCACAGACAAAATATTCCAACAGAATAATAAATAATGGAATAATAGAAGAATTTCACCATGTATGTAGTACTTCGCATAGACAAGTTATTCCAACATAATAATAAAGAATGGAATAACAGAAGAATTTCACCAAGTATAGGGTAGTCCGCATATACAGGTTATTCCAACAGAATAATAAAGAATGGAATAACAGAAGTTCTCTTCATGAATACGAAAGAAATAATACCCCTTACTATAATAATAATAATATTCCTTACCTTAGAAGAAAACTGGATACTAGAATAGTGAGATAGCAGACTTTTCTTCTTCTTTCTCTCTATAATTTCTCTCTATAATAATTGTTCTATAGTTTTAGTGAATTGGTGAGAAATGAAGGAAGAATGAACTTCTATTTATAGGAAAATATAGTTTCGATAATTGCACGTTTTGGGGCTCGAAATATTACAGTACAATACCTTCAACTTTTCTTTCATTTTTAATTTAGTCCTGCAAGTATTATCAAACTTGCACCACCTCCCCTAATAGTAAATAATGTGAACCAATAGTTTAATCATGTGAATCAATAGTTATAATCATGTGAAAATATGAATTACATTATAGTACCTTCAACTATACCTCCATTTTTAACTTAGTCATGCAAGTATTATCAATCTTGCACCACCTCCCCTAATAGTACAAGAATGTGAATCAATATTACACACATGTGAACAAATAGTTATAATCATGTGAATTAATAGCAATTAAATGCTCATTTATCCGGTTAATTACCCGATTGGTAAATATAACTTCCAGACGTCAATTAATATCGGAATAAATGTCGATTTCCACTAACACTAATAATCTCAACACAATGGAAATATTTTTATCAAAAAAATTTATTTTTAAAATTTCAAAGTTTGACTTTTTTTCAAAAAGTCAATTGTTGACTTTTTGACTAAAAAGTTAACCCCGGAAAATTTTGTGTTTATAGTCTATTATTACTATTTTTATCGTTCCGGACTCAAATATCACGTCCGCGTCTCCAAATTCAACTCCGAACTCAAATTTGATTTTTAATAACATTTATTCATTATTATTATAATTCGCAATATTTAACAACCAGGTCGTTCCTAGGAAAGAGGGGGCTTTCCGATAAGGATTTCTCCTTATTGGCGCGCAATTAGGTGACCAAACCTCTCCTTGACAGAACTTCTAGACATTGTCAATATTGCAAATAATAATATGAATAACTTTGTCGTCTCAATTATTGATTTAATAATATAACATATTGTGACAATAATTGAATAAAACTGAGTGACTTTTCACATAAGCATCAATAATCAAAAATACTGTACAATACCGTATGCTACTATGCAATCACGCGTATTACTATACTTTTATCACTAATTATTTTATAACAACTTGTTTACTTCGAAAAAATTTCACATATCACCCTTAACTTTAACCTTTTATCAATTTAACCATTTACTAAATAGAATAATTATAAGAAAATTGAATACTTTCATTTCATAAAATTTGGGGTCTCACATAGTACCTCCATCTATACCTCTATTTTTAACTTAGTCTGCAAGTATTATCAATCTTGCACCAACTCCCCTAATAGTACAAGAATGTGAATCAATAGTACACACATGTGAACAAATAGTTATAATCATGTGAATTAATAGCAATTAATTGCTCATTTATCCGATTAATTACCCGATAACTTTCAGACATCAATTATTATCGAAATAAATGTCGATTTCCACTAACACTAATAATTCCAACATAATAAAACTATCAAATTCATCTTTAATCAACACGAACTTATTCATCATTAATATCATAACTCACAATATTTAACAACCAGGTCGTTCCCAGGAAAGAGGGGGCTTTTCGATAAGGATTTCTCCTTATTGGCGCGCAATTAGGTGACCAAACCTCTCCTTGATAGAACTTCTAGACATTGTCAATATTACAAATAATAATATGAATAACTTTGCCGTCTCAATTATTAATTTAATAATATATCATATTATCACGAGATGATCTTTGTGACAATAATTGAATCAATAATATGAGAGATATGATCGAGAAATTCTTTAGCAATAATTGAGTATAAGCGAGTGACTTCTCACGTAAGTATCAATAACCAATCTTGTGTGCTACTGATGCAACCACGCGTATTCTTTGTACTTTTACTACTAGGGTAGTTCAACGGTTTTAACGGTAACACTTTTCGTAGTTATTTTTATAAAATGATAATTACATGGATTTCTAAGTGCGACAATACTTGGTTGTGGGGTCCACTAATGATTGTGCCATCGTATTTAATATTCTCTCGTTAAAATGAATATTCCCAGACCAATCGAATATTATATAACAACTTGCTTACTTTGCAAAATTTATAAATATTACCCACAACTATAACATTATATCAAATCCACACCATAATATTCAAAAAAATATTTTGAGAAATTTAAATCTTTATTCATAAAATTTGGGGTCTCACAATACATACTAAGAATGAGTGTTGGATCATTGGGATTCATGAAATGTCAACGTCTATAAGTCATTCTTCATTTGTTATACTTCCTCCTTCATCAAATAGACGAAACTTGATGCTTCTGATGCTGACTGGAGAGACACCACGATTATTGTCTGTGTATCACGATCGTTGTGTATTGTCATGCTCGTGCTTGATTTAGCCTTGATCGAAGAGAATACTACGATTTCTCTTAAGCTCTGATAGACTACGATCTCTACTTTCTCATTTTGCAGACTCCACGTTTCCAAGAACTGACTGCTATTCTTGACTTGGCTCGGCAGACGCTCGGATTATCTCCACGATTCTGAGTGTGGCTTCTAAGACAAACTACAATTTTGAAGTAACTTCTTCGATACTCCATGATTCTGTTTTGGCTTCTGCAAACTCTCAGCTAGCTCGACAGACTACGATTCTGTTGATGCCTATCTATTACATATCAAAATAGATCAACCTAACAAGTTTTATCTTTCTATTCATAGTCATTGTACATCATGATATTTTGAAGGACTTTTACACAACTATTCATTTATTTTAGATCACCCTAACATATTTGATCATTTTAGTCTAAGTCCTTGTCCATATTGTCTATTATCTATTAAGGACTTTACAACTTTTATCAATGTAGAAAATTTTTGCATATTCATTCATTAACTTCATTATCTTCATCATCAAATTATATGAATAAAGGAATAATCATTCACATGCATATTCCTAACACACCGAATTCTTCAACTTATCGCTGCCTCAAAAGATGATTTCAACGAAAAATCATACCCAAAAAATTGATTCGTGAACCGGGTCCCCTAAGTTTGAAAGACGCATATACTGGTGGTGCTGAGGAGGAACGTAAACTTATTGAAATAATTTTGGTTGCTTCAAAGAATTCCCAATTTACTCATAGTGATGCCTTAAAAGTGGAGATTCAGGAAAATGATGATTTTGGATGCTTCAACTTTGGACTCTAGACTAAATGTTGTTATTATTGTTGTTGTTGTTGTTGTTGTTGTTGTTGTTGTTGTTATTGTGATTATTATCTGAAATTTTTGAGCTTTAGATGAGAGAGAGAGAGATGCGACAATGGATATGAGATGACGGTGTAACTTAGAATATCGAAAGATCAGGTTTTGTCTTTTAATTTATTTTGGGGAAAGGAATTATTTCGTTATATAGATTAATCCTTGCGAAATATTAACAGCTAAGCTTGTGGTGCTTAGGTGGTCATGTGATAAAAATTTCAAATTGGGGGTTTTGAGTTCGAATCCTGTAACTGGAAATATTTTTGAGAAAAAATTAGAACACTACCACGTCAGCTCGAACACGTGAAAAATTAATTGAAAAATGCTCACATCAGATCTGTCACGTGTGACACGTCGTCAGTAGGTCAACGCCCAAGTGGTGCCTAGGGGCTCAAAATCCAAATTTCTCGTACACGTGGGAAATGCTCACGTTGGATATGTCACATATGACACATCAGTAGGTCAACGCCTAAGTGGCGCCTAAGGATTCTCCAAATTTTTGAATAGAAAAGGGCTCGAATGAATTTTTTCTCTAACTAAAGATTGTTCTTTCCTCGTAGCGTAGAATGAAAGGGAGAGAAAAAGACAAATATTAATAGAGACCACATAGTTCCAATCTTTGGTTCGAGAAAAAGTTCATCGCCATTGTTTCTATTCTCCATTACCTATTTACCTTTGATCTCCATCCAATGGATGAAAATTTTGTACATTCTTTTTCCTTATGCCTAAGGCATAAGGTATATATTATTGTCTTTTCACTTATATAAAAAATTATAATTCTTATTACTTTTTTGCTTGGGCAGACATGTTGACGAGTACTAGTCAAGAATAAGAATACAAAATAATAAAAATATTTTTTTTATTACCTTGACTTTGTGAGGTAGCACAAGTAATGACTTTCAATACGTATTATAAGATATTCAAGTTTCTATTATTGCAAATATTGTAATGATGTAATTAACTTACCTGTCGCTATTCTTTTAGAAATAATGACTTTTAATACGTATTATAAGAGATTCAAGATTCTATGATAGCAAATATTATACTGATATAATTAACCAACATGCCGCTACTCATTCTAAAAATATTTTTATGTTATTACCCAAACTTTGAAAGGTAGCACAAGTAATGATTTTAAGTACGTATTATAAGAGATTTAATCTTTTATGATTACAAATATTGTAATGATGTAATTAACCAACATGACGCTATTTCTTCTAGGAGTAGGAATCAGATTAAGGTAAGGATATTTAAGTAATTTCTCGTGCCGCTAAAAAAAGTATGTTTGTTGCTACTCCTTCTAACGGTAGGGATCAAGTCCAATTTAATTTCAGTATTTAAATATCATGATGAATAATATAATACTCCCTCCTATTCAGATTAAATGACGTTTTAGAGAATTTAATTTTATTCTATATAAGTGTCGTTTTGGAATCTCTATGCAATATTACACTATTTTTTCCTAATTTACCCCTCTATTTAATATGCTTAGTAAATGTAATGAGAAGAGACAATTGTGGAGAGAGAAATAATTAATTAAGGATATAAAAGATATTTTATGTTATTTCTTAATAAGTGTGTTTAACTCTAAAATGTCATTTAATCTGAATAGAAGAAAGTATGTGATTGCTGAAATAGAGTTTATAACAATTAATTGTCATGAATGAGAGATCTATATATATGTTTGTTTGTTTACTTGTAAAGCTATATTACTTTTAAATAACTCATATATATATATATATTAAATGCTAATAAATTCAGCTCAATAGTTACTAGTAACAAATTCGAATTAAGCAAGACATTTCTTATAAAAAAATGTAATTTTTTCTTAAATTATATTTATCTCGAAAAAATAAAATAAAGAAAAAGAAGATATGAAAAATAGGAGAAGAAGTGTGATCGAATCATCTGGTTGGGATTAAATCAGTGAAGGCAAGGACACGTGGGTCGGAAAAACAGCAGAGAAATTGGAAAAAAAAAGTAGGGTAAAATTATTAACTCACAGTCCCCACTCCCCCCCAAATTACTTGGAAACCTCATGGGTTGACGCGGTAGAGAGAGAGAGAGCCGCCCCCCTTAACCCTCCTTCCTTTTCTCTCTCTAAAGCTTCATCTTTCTCTTTCAAGGACTATTTTTGACTTCAATTTCTGGTATGACTTGATAATCTCTTGTAAACTAATATTGCAATTTGATTGTTTTGATTTCTGGGTATCAGCTGTTTTAGTTTCTTTTTCAGCTGTTGGACTAGTGACCGTTTGTTTCATGGCTCTAGTTTAGCGATTTAGAATGTGGCTTTTTGTTTATTTTCTTGGTTGTGATATTGTTTTGTTAAACTAGTTTGTCAGATGATGATAAAGTTGTGATTTTTATTGGGTTTTATGTTTAATCGTGTAATGAAATTGAGGTTTATGTGTTTGTTTTATGTAGTAGATTGTTTTTTATGAGAAATGTGTTATTTTTATACTTCTGAAACAAAACTTTGATCGCGAGTGTTGGATTTTCCTCAATTGCTTCAAAGATGTCAATTACAGAATATGTTAATTGTTTTTATTGGGTTATATGTTCTATCGGGTAATTAAATTGAGGTTTCTGAAAACAAAACTTTGATTTTGACTGTTGGATTTGCTTCAAAGATGCCAAGTACAGAGCTTTACATTGTTTTCGAGTTTTTTTGGGGGTAAAGGTGTTTTTTTGGAGCAGATAGATTTGATTACAGAGTGATGCTTGGTGGAAATTGGATGATACCTATGATTCATGCTTATAGTTAGTAACTGGATATACTTATCAAAAATTAATACTGTATTATTTGTGATATAATGTATTGCATGGATGCAGATGTAGCTAAAACAGCACATATACACTCGTTTTGCAGCTTCTAAAGTCTAAACTATATTTTACTAATAGTAGTGCAATTAATTCCTGCTAACTAGTGTTTAGGCTGGAGATTCGATTGTGTCTTTTAATAAGGATAATGAAAGAAAAACATTACAGAAATTCCGTAATCTTGATTCTTTCAAACACAACCTTTTCATGTAAACAAGAAACCACCAGCACCAAGACCGCCATAGCAATTGCCTACAATACTGCCAACCTACTAATTGTATTAGATGTACAGACTTTCCCATGCTCACTATCATCAGTGAGCATTTAATGCCACTACCACCACTGCTGCTACCATAGCATCTGTTTTTGCTAGACTAATAAGACTTTATATAGATTACACCATTTACATTGCTAAATATTTAATATTCTTCAAAGATAGTGATTGGGCTGAATACCTACAAAGTTAACTTTTAGGGTATTTTCTTCATTTTACAATAGCCTTTAATCCTCCATATAAAATGTTTGGATGGAGATAAGACAAACAAATTGGTTGGAAGTGGATTTGGCCCTATATTTGTGTCATCATAAAAGAAAAATATGAGTTGACGAACAGAGGTGGTCCTTGTTCCAGTTCTGCCCTTACCCATTTATGTAGACAATTTGATATTTTAGTAATGTATTCTTGAATCATCTCTTTATGTTAAGCAGCAATAAAATGTTCATAATATCATTTGAAATAAATTCTTTATTTTTCAAACTATCCTTTAGTTTTCACATGTTTTTTGTAGCAGAAGTCTCCTTCTGATATTTACTTGTTAAGTGAAACCTGACATGATTTCAAGTAATTCTATGTATGCTGAGGAAATTTTTGATAAAAGACTAATGTTGGTGTCAAGACTGAGTAAGGCAAGCATATCAATAGCCGTGAACATGTCATATAGTAACTCTCATTCTTGATATAGCTGATATTTCAGGGTAGCTTCTTTCACTATTACACATGCTCCCTTTTTTTTCTCTTTTCCTTTTCCGCTGAACATATTTTACATATTTTTCAGCTTAAACAATAAGTGACTGTGTTCTGAGTGTCAGTGAATATATGTTGTCTTTCATTAATTGTTAGATTGATGTATTATGGTGGTATTTACTTCCTCATGACCTTTGGAAACCCTCTCTTGCAAGGGATGTTAATAATGGATTTTTCTTTTCAAAAAAATTGCAGACTATGTTGCGAACTAAGCAACTAGGTAGTCTCTCCCAATCTGCTAGGGCCTTTTTCCTCAGTGGATCACGATGTAATGCAGCTGATGGAAGTTCATGCACATGTTCAGAAGATGACACGTGCATCTCAAGCAAGCAGAATACTAAAAATGCTGTTCGACTTCCACAAACACCATCAAGGTTAACATCAAAAACTTCAGCGAGAGGAGGTTATCTCACCTCGGGTGATGCAGTAAAGTCTCCAGCTTCTTCCCCACAAGTTAAATCTACTTCCAGCACTTTGGGAAGAACAGATTGTGTCAGTTACGCTAGTGGCATTGATGGAGTTCATAATGATATGACACATTCTTCATCTCCTGTAGCCGATCAGTTTGTTAAGGCAGGTATTGCTGCAGTTAGTTTTTTGTCTGATTTGGTAAATTATAAGATTCCTACATCAGATGGGAGTGGAATGCTTAGCTCGTCACAGAATCATGTAGTTGAGCGTACAAGGACCCTATCCAACATCAAATCCTCTAATGTTCAAACCTTGGGCAGAGACAAAATTAATGGAAAGTCTTCTACTGTGATAGAAATGGGATCAAACTCTACAAGTAAGTCTCATGGAACAAAAGGTAGAGCTGAAAATTTTGGTTCAGTAAATGTTGTGGAAACTAATGTTCCGATTCCAAATAAAAGGACAGGGCATTCAGTAGAGAGTCAAAGTATGCCTTCAGATTTTCATGAAAAGAGAAGGTCTGTGCCTCAGAGAGCAAAAACTCATCCAAACCACTTTACAACAAATGTACGGCCTTCAGAAAAAAAGTTTGCAGGGGACATGACCGAAGGTTTCTATAGGCACCCAAAGGTAGCCAAAAAACCATCAGCAGTTACTCCAATGGCTAGGCACTTCACAACCTCTGGGAATGTGGTGGAAAGATTTTCTTACATTTTGCGACAGCTGAGCTGGGGTCCTGCAACAGAGGTTGCTCTTGGGAATCTCAACTGTTCGATAGATGTATATCAAGCGAATCAAGTTCTTAAGAAGCTGCAAGATCATTCAGTAGCTCTTGGTTTTTTCTATTGGTTGAAACGAAAAGTTGGATTCAAGCATGACGGGCATACTTACACCACCATGGTTGGCATTCTTGGTCGTGCCAGACAATTTGGGGCGATAAACAAATTACTTGACCAAATGGTCAGGGACGGTTGCCAGCCAAACGTTGTGACATATAACCGACTCATTCACAGTTATGGTCGTGCAAACTATTTGAATGAAGCAGTCAATGTTTTCAATCAGATGCAAGAAGCAGGGTGTGAACCTGACCGTGTTACATATTGTACATTAATTGACATCCATGCTAAAGCTGGGTATCTTGATGTTGCTATGGACATGTATCAGAGGATGCAAGAGGTTGGGCTTACTCCAGACACTTTCACATATAGTGTCATCATCAATTGCCTGGGCAAAGCTGGCCATTTGACTGCTGCCCACAAGCTATTCTGTGAGATGGTTAATCAGGGCTGTGTACCGAACTTAGTAACTTATAATATTATGATTGCCTTGCATGCGAAGGCAAGGAACTACACAACATCATTACAGCTTTATCGTGACATGCAAAATGTTGGATTTGAGCCGGACAAAGTAACGTACAGCATAGTTATGGAGGTGCTTGGTCATTGCGGTTATCTTGAAGAAGCAGAAGCAGTTTTTGGCGAGATGAAGCGGAAGAACTGGGTTCCTGATGAGCCTGTTTATGGTCTATTAGTGGACCTGTGGGGTAAAGTTGGAAATGCAGAAAAGGCTTGGGAATGGTATCGTGCCATGCTCACTGCAGGCTTGCGTCCTAATGTGCCCACATGCAACTCTTTGCTCAGCGCTTTCCTTAGGGTACACCGCCTTTCAGATGCATATAATTTGCTGCAGAGCATGCTCAATATGGGTCTAAATCCTTCTTTGCAAACTTACACCTTGCTCATCAGCTGTTGTACAGAAGCCCAAACATCATTTGACATGACGTTTTGTTGTGAACTCATGTCCGTCACAGGCCACCCAGCTCATGCATTCCTACTGTCTATGCCATCAGCAGGGCCTGATGGGCAGAATGTGAAGGATCACATGAGCAACTTCCTGGGTTTGATGCACAGCGAGGACAGAGAGAGCAAGAGGGGCCTTGTCGATGCAGTTGTTGATTTTCTTCATAAGTCGGGACTCAAGGAGGAGGCTGGATCCGTTTGGGAAGTGGCTGCACAGAATAATGTCTATCCAGACGCGGTTAGAGAGAAAAGCTCATGTTATTGGCTTATAAACCTGCACGTTATGTCAGATGGAACTGCAGTGACAGCACTTTCAAGGACGCTTGCCTGGTTTCGTAGGCAGATGCTCATGTCCGGGATCTGTCCAAGCCGCATCGATATCGTGACTGGATGGGGGAGGAGGAGCAGGGTGACAGGGTCTTCTATGGTGAGGCAATCTGTGCAGGAGCTGCTCAACATGTTCCAGTTTCCTTTTTTTACGGAGAATGGTAATTCTGGGTGTTTTGTCGGATGTGGGGAGACTCTTAATAGATGGTTACTACAATCTTATGTAGAGCGTATGCATCTGCTCTAGGTTGCGCTTAGGCTTTGTATTAGAACTGCAGTTTTGTTGCGGAAGAGGGATTTCTTAAGCACTAGTATGTATGTTTTTAGCTGTTTTTTCACATTGATTTGAACTCAATTCATGAGTTTACATGTTCTATTCCAGCTTTAAGATTTGCTTGATTATGTCAACTTAAACCTAATTAATTTCCTCTTCCTCATCTCAACTTATATTTTAAGTGCTTAAAGTTCACGACAGTTCTTCAAACTCAAGAACACACAAAAAAATTCAGTACCAGATTATCAAGGATAACAACAGAGCTCAATATTCACAACAGCTTCATAAATCTCTTTTAAAATATTATAGCTACAAAAATCTTCTCTCTTTATTTAGAATTCGTTGTTATTTAGCTCTGTGCATGTTTGGATCTTCATATAATTCAGGGTTGTAAGATTTTCTGTTAACAAAAAAAATTTATTTATTACTAAAACCAATTCTTAATGGATCTATTTTTTCTGAAAAAAGGAAAAAAGTGGAGTAGAAGTTTTTTTTTTTATTACTAAATTTGAAGTGTATTAAGAAGGAACATATTAGTTATTACATTGCCCATGGGTATTAAGCTTGAACTATATTCTAAACATCATAAAGACGTTCATTTTATAGTACAACTAAGGGTTTGTTCAGCTACTAACATTTGCGGAGGCACTAGACTAATTTTGATGCGTTGTGTTTGAGGCCCAAATGATACGTTTATGAGTTAAATAAAACTTGTGTTTAAAATAAATTGTTACTAAATGAATAAATTTTTTAAATGCGTTTGAACTTCCAAACACTTTAAGCACACCAACCGTTGCAAAAACTGAGTAACCACACACTAAAATTAAAAAAAAACTTTAATTTCAAATAAAGTCATTATAATTCCAATTTTTAACTTTTATAATTCGTGCAAAATATGGGTAAAACAACTTATTAAATATGATAAATTTAAGTGACAATATATATATATATATATATATAATTTTTTTAATTTCAAATAAAGTTATTATAATATGTGACTTTGATCCACTCATTAAGAGATTAAAAAAATAATACATAAATCTTCATCCAATAGGATATAATTAATGTTGACAATCTTTTTTATTTTTTTATTTAACTCATTTCAAATTCTAGTGAATTTGACTTTGATAGTGAAATTATCTTTTCTTGAATATACTTTCTCACGTTCTAAAATTAGAGATACAATTTAATTTTTGGGGTCACATAGTAAACTTTAAATTGATGTGAATTTATTTAATTTAGATGATACACTTATTACAATTGTATAGTATATAACAAAAACTATTAATAACAAAATTTATTTCATTCTAAATTTTTATGAGTCGTACCAATTTTAAATTTTAATATTTTCAAAAGTCAAATTATATCTTTAATTTTGGAACAGAGGGGGTAGTTGATTCAAATGAATGTGTTGATTCATATTGAACTTGTAGAATTTTTATGTGTAATTTGATGGGTAGATAGTCTTATTTATAATGAATTATAGTAATTTGAATGAGATAAATTATAATGAATTAGGTTCATGAATCATTAAAACTAAATACAAAATACAAAGGGTCAACTAATATATACTTCCTCTGTCAAAATTTACTTATCTTAATTTAAAAATACACGAATTACTCATCTTAAATACTCTATTATTATATTTTTTTTTTGTTTAATTAATCTCTCAATTCTTTCTTGGAATAATAAAATAGAATAAAAGAGAAAGAAAGGAAACAAAAAAGAGTATGGTTGTGCTTCCAATATGAAAGTTAATAGTGTTTATTTTTTGGAAACCTATATTTTCACATTATTTTTTAATATTTTCACACGTAGAGCCTACATATTAGCTGATGTGTTGAATTTTTATTAGTTAATATATGGGCCATACATGTGAAAAAATCAAAAAGTGATGTAAAAATATCAGTTTACTATTTTTTCAATATATGTCATGTGGTTTTCAATGAATTTTTTTTATAAGTTAAATGAGGATAGTATTAAAAACACAATGTCAAAAGTATTATTAAAATAGAAAGAGGACAAAAAAATTGGAAAAATCAAAATAAAAATTAGAACAAATAAATTTGGACAAATGGAATATTAATTATTAATTGATATTTATTTTTATTCAATTTTTAGTGATAAATGATAAATCTATACTAAAATTTTGATAAGAATTTAGCTTGCCAGTTTTTAAATCGACTTTTGAGAATATGAATTATAATCAGGTAGGTAGAAAAATAATAATTTAAAAAAATTAGAGTATAAAATTACTAAAATACCGATATTTATCACTATGATTTAAATAAGGTCTCGGGGTGAGCTGTAAATTCGGACATTTTAGGATCGAATCCCATTAGTTACAAGTGTTAAGCCCGAAAGGGTCACGGACCACGGAACCGAAGGCTGTATGAAAAGCCTGATTTGAAGTGGAGAAATTAGTGTGACTATGAAATATTTCACATTATCAAAAAAAAAAAAAAAATCACTAAACTTGAATTGCAACTGAAAAAAACTAAATGAGTGTTTAGCTTATTATATTTTATTCCGATAATTTGAACCAAGAAACAATAATTTTTTGGAATATTTTAGTTTCCCTTTGTTTCTCTCTCGTATAAGTCAAGTATTATCTCAGTTTCTTAATGTTATTTTAAAGTTATATACAAATATTAAAAAAATAATTATATAATAATAAATATAATATTAATTATTTATATTAAAAAATATGAATATTATTTATTAAGAAATAAAAAATCAAAAAATAAAAATTATATTTAATACTTAAATTAATATTAAAAAGTAAACCATTAATATTTAATAATTCATTAAAATTCTCAAACCCTATCAGTGCTGAGCTTGAATCAGAAATGGATCGATCTTCGAATCTGCTCGACGAATCCATTGGTGACAATTCGATCGGAAGGAATGGAGTGATTCTGATTGAAGATTGCGTTGAAACCAGCGGAGCATTCGTACTTCATCGCCTAATTAAGCGCCTTCTCTCTCCTCACTCCTCTTCCCTCCTCATTTTCGTTGCCTTTGGTCAACCTTTCTCTCACTACGATCGCATACTCCGAAAAATGGTTACCTTCTCTCTCTTTCTCTCTCTCTGTATTTTGATATTTGTATGTATATGTACGAGGCTTTTGTTAATTAAACTTTATGTGAAGTTTAGAGATGCTCATAAGGCAATTTATGCGGATTAGTGACTTAGTGTAGTTAGTATGAATGATTGGTTGTTTTTAGTGCTTACTGAAGTGATTGTAGGAGTTTATTTTTATCTAAAAAAGTAGGAGTTTCAGATTTACTGGTGACGATTGATTTTGGATTTTTTTTATTGATTATAAAGTTGATGCATTTAGAGCAAGCCTTTTTGTCTAAGCTGAAACTTAAGCTCTCAAAATGTAAGTACTGAAATTACTGTAGGCTACTAACTGTAAGCTATTCTTGGCATTTCTTGTTTTACATTCTTATTTAAAGATAATCTTCTATTGATTCTGGTTTATTCACTGACCTATCACCATTCCAGAGAAAACTAATTTTTGTGTGATAGGAAAAGCATTAGTGCTTCATATGCATATGTTAAGACCTGGAACTTTGTGTTAAGTGGATTTAAAATCTTTAACATAATTAAAAGAATGAGAATATGAGTTATTAAAAAGAAAGCACGAAAGCATGAAAACATGATTTCAAGTCTAAACGAATTCACCTTATGCATAATATTTCCAAAGGTCAGATCTGTATTGGCTCTACCTTCTTGTACCCTTCATGGGTGAGGGTGTGAGATGAACAAAAATAACACCACCTACTCTTCCGATTCTGCCCACCATCTTCTATAGATATCCATTTGTATAGTGAGCAGCCGAATAAATGATCAACATTACTGTAATTTTTGTTAAGGTGAAGCTCATCTTTTGTTATAAATCTAATTTTTAGCACTTCTGTCCTAATGAATTAGTTTTTGCACATGAAACTTGAAAATGTTTGTAATTGATAGAGGTTGAAACTATATTCAGATCCTTCTAATCTGGAAATGCAATACGCCATTGATTATATTAAGACCCCCAGGGTTGCCATCCTTTGGACAAAAATTGCAGGAATTTAAGGATTTTATTCATTATTTATGGTGTACCAGTAGACACTGTGAATCCAATCATGACAGTCCCTATTGAATGCCAGGCTTGGCAAGTAAATGGTGATGATCATGAATTGAGGTCCTACAACAACATTATTTTTGTTTTATAATTTTTCTAGGTGTTCGGTTTTGTCATATATTTGCCTGTTGATATTGTAGAAATCTCATGAATTTTTTTTGGGCACTGATCTTTTTCATGAATGACTTTGACATGTATCTGTAATTGTTGCTATATGACAGTGTTGCAACTTAGTTGTTCAAAGGGATAGTAAAAGATTATTATTCTTTGACATGCTAATGCTGGAGTGTCCAGGTGAGAATATCAGGTAAAGCACTTTAGTTGCGTATCTTTTCACTGTACTTAATAGCAGAAAGCATATTGTTTAAAACTGCTAGGTTGTGGTTGGCACTTTGATACAGTATTGGCTATTGACGATTTGAATCAGTTTAATTCTTTTAGAAGCGTAATTGAGTTGCAATTTGAAATTTGGAATTTAATATTTAAGACTTTCATTTGAGTTACAATTTTTTAAACTCCATTGTCGTGCCAATTAGGACCTTCAGTGATTCATGTCCAATATATACAAAGAAGTATCTAATTTAATTTTTTTCAGTGTGCCCATACTGAACGGTTTTATCTTGTGTTACATGGCAACACTGTATCGTTCCAGCTATACATAGCATAATAATTTTAAGATCCCATTTATTTGTTTTTTAATAACCAGATATATATCCTAAGTATGTGTGCTCTGTTCTTATTATGCATTAGGTTTAATCAATGACAAAAGTCCATTGTGGTTTGTTAATTTGTTTCATGACCAGATGGAGTTGGAAGAAAAACTGGTAAAGGTGGGCTTCATGCTTTATATGGGAAAATTCACAAAGCTGTTGAAGTTAGTTTGTTATCTGAAAGCAACAGAAACATTATTATTATGATTGATGATATCTGTCTTATGGAGGTTGTTGCTAATGGCTCTTCAAATGATGTCTTAGACTTTCTGCATTACTGCCACACATTAACAACACAATTTGTAAGACATTATGTCAACTAGCTTACTAACTTCATAACTTTTTTATTGTGTACCACTTCTTAATTTGACTCTGTTGGTTGGGACAAGTTCTTTAACTTTTTTCTTAAACAGGGTTGTTCATTTGTTGTTCTTACTCATGAGGATATCTATTCAGCCACAGAAAGAGCTACCCTTCTTTTACAAATGGAGTACCTTGCAGATGTTTTGGTAAAAGCAGAACCATTGGCCACTGGTTTGGCAGCTGATGTGCATGGACAGGTACTTTTCTTGGTACTGTACTTCAGATTTCAACCAGAAGTACTTTGCATATCTTGCCAACCCTTACAGTTTTCAACTCCTAGTTGGGACTTTGGAGTGTATACTCATCTCAAAAAGGAAATTTATAAAAATAAGAGAAAAGGAACTGAAAACTTGCAACGACTTGTAATGTTAATTGTGTTGAGCCTGTTAACTACATGTTCGTACATTTCTAATATTTCATCAGTTATGTTTCTGAAATCACGTTTCTAGTGCATGTCTAAATATGTTTCAGTTTGTCAGCTATATTACCAATGTCACTCCTGCACAGAGATCACTATTTCTAATATTTCATCAGTTATGTTTCTGAAATCACGTTTCTAGTGCATGTCTAAATTTGTTTCGGTTTGTCAGCTATATTATCAATGTCACTCCTGCACAGAGATCACTTGAACGGTCATCATTGTTTATATAGTGTGATCCTAGTTTTGATAATATCAAGTGTAAAGTAGTTTTGTTGATATTAATAATAAAATTGTTGCCTAGCCTGTCATGTTGAATGTTAGACCCCTCTCTTTATACCTTGGTGAGACCAACATTGGATAATGGATGTTATAACTTTCCTTTGAATTATTGTTTGCATTTATGAACTCTGGACCTGGGTTTTCTTGTCTTTAAACAAGCCTAGCTCGAAAAAGCTCATTTTCCCTTTTAGTTAAACGAGTTCAGCTCAAAAAAGCTCAGTTTCCCTTTTAGTTAAACGAGCTGAGCTCGAATGGTGGGGTGTCTGGCTCGAGCCTGGTTCATTTAGACCCTGCTCGTGTAGGCCTGGCTCGTTTAACATTTAATTAGTTTCTTATTTTTTATGATAAAAATGTTAAATGAGTCGGGCTTAAACTCCATTAGGCTCGGCTTGCTTGGGTCGAGCTCAACTAGTTTACTAAACGAGCGGAGTTCGGACACTAAATTCAGGCTCGTTTAAATCAGTGTTCTAAAAATTTCCGCCTAGGTCCGCCTAGCCCCCCTTGGCGCCCCGCCTAGGCGCTAGGCCCCCTGGCGCCTCACCTAGGCCCTAGGTGGCAAAAAAATCTCTCTAGGAAATTAGGCGGGGCTTAGGTGGAGTCTAGGCGGAGAGTTTTGTTTTTATTTTAATAATTACCCAAACCAGATCTTAATATATTTATTTTTCAAATGATTTACCATATTCATAATACATGTTGTAGCATATCAAATCACAACAAGAAGTGAACAATATCAAGTAAAAATGGATAATTTTATTATAGTTTTAATTTTTTGAACTTGTACCAACTTCAAATTATATAAATGATGATACATTTGTAATATTTAATTTAATTCAATATAATTCTTAAATTTATGTTTAGTTTCTTAAGTTTTAATATTGAATTAAATTCTTGAAATTTTAAATTTTATTATTTAATAGCAATCTTGTTTATGAATAAAACTAATACTTTAAAAATATGTTTGAATTTTGAACAATTGCATGTTTGTGTTTGAACTTTGACATTAGCAATATGGATATGTGTTTGAACTTTAAGCAAATGCATTTATTATCTTTATTATAAATTGTTTTGCTTTATATTATTGTTTTGTTTGGATAAATATAAGATAAAATATTAAAATTAGCTTAAAATAAAAAATTCCGCCTAGACCTCTTAGGCGCTAGGCCCCCCTCAGCACCCACCTCCCGCCTTTTAGAACATATTCCGTCCTGACTCATTTAACTTTTACGAGCTCGACCTCGAGGCAAGTCAAAACCTGGCTTGGCTAGGCTCGGCTCGGCTCATTTTCAGCTCTAGCAGCATCTGTCCAATATGATGACGACAGTACTTCAAAAAAGAGAAAGAAGCATAGTCTCCCTTACTTTTTCTTGCTTGCATCATTACATAAAGATTTTACTAGACATCCTTGCTTTACCAAGACTAAAGATAAATTTTCTAGAAACCTAAGAGCCCTACCAGTTTCTAGTTACAATTAACATCATTTTCTAGTTATTAGTTAACTGCAAAAATGCCTGTTGCCCATATTTTGACCGAACATACAGAAGAATCGACATTATTTATGGAACTGACAAGGGAGTAAAGAACTGCTTTCCTACTGACATCTTATGTTTTTAACTTTGCCTCGTTTTTTCTTTTTGTGGCCGTCTCAAGACTCTGCTTCATTTTCTTTGTTACATGCAGTTGACGGTTCTAAATAAAGGTATTTCTGATGGCTTGGGGTGCTCAAGGAACAAGATGTGCAACTTCCATTTCAGGCTGAAGGAGAGTTGTGTAGAGTATTTCTATCCAGGGAGTCGAACTTGAAGAGACTGCAACTGATTATCCTCGGAATTTAGATTGTACAACGATAAAATTATTACAGATAAAGTAATGTAGTTAGTTCTCTTTTTTATTACCAATATAGTACATGTAAGCTGTGCTATATGTATTATTTAAGTGTCTTGTGATCAAATTGAACAGAAACAAATGAAAAACATGTTTTACGTGAGGGGAAATTGTCCTGTACCATATGGCATCTATACGGAACATTCTATTTGTGATTATACGGTGTCTTCAACTTGGGATGAAGAAATCTGGTCTCTAGATTTAATTGTTGTTTTCTTTTGAGAATTATTTCAGATTGCGTCTTGGTTATATATTTTCATCTTTACTGTTTGAATTTGTTAAATCTAAAAGATTTCAAATGAGTAATGTACTACAAACTGAAAAATGTTTTGAGTGAACAAAATTTCCAAAACACTGAAATACTCGTATAATAATCTATTGCAAATGATTCAATAATAAGCTTTTGGTCCTTAAAGCATGAAATTAATATAAAGGAGTGAATAGAGGTAGACATTTTTGTTGTCAAAGTCGGGTGCAATCTCATGCTACAGAGCATTTTTTATCCAGATCACCAGATGAGCAGATGCAAATGAAAATGGACATGTAGAGAGAGTTTTTCAAGTACCCACTAGTAGAAATCAAATTTGATAAACATCCTGCAAACCAAATTGAAGAATTTTATTCGGGAAGTGCACCCTCTTTGGAGGGTTACCACCATTTGTCCAGTACCATCATAGTCACATGAACAGAGCACATAAAAAGTACACTTAGAAAAGGTGTTTATTAAGAGTCTAGCTCAATGAAAATTCGGTCTTCTAATGCAATAGTTCCACCAGCTTAATTTTTCTACAAGCCAACATTTCTATCATGAGATGCAAAATGCCCTCCCCCTTTCTACGTAATTACTGCTAACCTTCATGTACACATTCCATACACATTATCAGGTGAGAAGGCCGGGTTAGCTATTTGGGTCCTCAATTTTGACATCATTCACAACCTGTCGGACAAACTGCCCTTTAACACGTGGTCTCTGTTCTGCCAGTTTCTTCCTGCTTTGGTATCGGACCTGATGACAAGATGGAAAATAGTTGTTTGTGCCAGTATTTCAACAAATAGGAATAAAGTGTTTAACTTCATATAACAGGAATAAAATAGATGTAGGTTGATAGTTGAATAAAATTGGTTAGTAAAGGTGTTCTATAGGAGCACTGAGAAAGCTGGACTAGTTTGATGAGAGCAAGAGTGACCATCTGCCAGACATGTTTGTCAGCATTTCTACTTTGATGAGTGGTCTTGGACAGGGAATTTGATTATCCCACTATACCTTATACCTTAACTCCAAAGTATAATAAAATAGGTGAAACATATGTAGCAGTTATTACTGTAGCAGTGACACCCTATTTATAACTGACAAATGCCAGTTGCTTGTGTCAGACATGTACAAGGACATGTGGCAAGTACAGGCTCTCACGGGGGTATCGTAATGATGTCACTCAAATCAGAAATGCTACTCATTCTTTTCTCCCAATTTCAATATTCAGATAACGCAAGTCAAGGTTATGTCAATGCTACACCTTGGCGAGCCTGGCAAGTCCGATACTCTATTCAGCTTTTCACATCCCATCTGTGTATACCTTATGCTGCTCCATCGTCCACACTCTCATGGTTAAGTTAGCTTGAACAAACCACCTGGTTTGGAGAGTTGACTTTAGATGTGTATCTATCCAGACCGGTCTGGTCGTGGCCAATTATCCTCTTTCGGTGCTTGACCCTGTGTTCCCTTTGCACCAGGGCAAGGTGTGACTTGTCAGAAACTGAGCATAAATGGGTCAGTAGCACAGGTTACTACCCCCAATGTTCTCATCATTTTGATCAACACCAGGCCATGCGATGTTATATGTTGCTTAAAACTTATGAAGGACTGGAATAGTAAGAACTATGAGTGACCAATTGGTGTCTCCAAAAGAGGATCTCTACAATATTCATGGGTTTTGTATTCTAGTGTGTCACTGGGTGTTTGTGCAGGGTGTGAAAGTGTAATATCTAGGCAGTTGGAAGAGCTCTTTGAGAGCTAAACCAGTCTCCAATCCGCAATGCAAAGTTCACCATTAAGTTTAATTTTGAGAGATCGAGTCGAACAAGCTTCCACTTCCAGTACTAGTTTACTTTCCAATTTAAATATTTAAACAGAAAAACAATCAAGACTAAATTAAAGTTTAGGATGCAAATTGGAGATTAGTCAACAATCAAAGACCAAACTATACCTTTTTCTCAAAGCATCTATCTTTCCTCTTCTGACGGAATTTATTCAAAGCAGCTTCTCTCTGTGCTGCCCGGTTCTGATCTAACCCATTCCTGCTTCCACTGCCATTTAAATCTTCAGCTCCACATTTTCCAGAGCCTCCATTATCACTTGCCATGTTAGTTTCTTCTGCTGTTCCAACTGTATTGTTGGCAATTTGCTCATTGATACCGTTTTCCCTGTTGCTTTTGTTATTACTACCAGAAGCACTTCCATTTAAACTATAATTGGCAGCATTTCCTTCACTTGGTGCAGTTAGCATGTTGGATGGTCCAAAGTGTGATGCCGATGCAGCCTTGTCTTTCAAAGACAAATTATTATGGTCTGAAAGCTGCTGATTTTGCTGCATATTATGAACATGGTGGTGATGATGGTGGTAATGGTGATGGTGGTGCTGGACTCGGACCTGCTGGTGTGTAGTCCTTGCTTGAGCTGTTGAAGGATCAGCCTTATCCTGTATTTCAGGCGGATTGTATGGAGTATGGCTGTTTTTCACTGATTGAAAAGCAGAACAGGAATGAGCATTGACTAATGATCGGGACAGTTGCTTATCATTAAATGCTTCTGGCTTGGAGAATGCATTATTAGTCGTTGATCCCATGTCATCGTTGTTGCTACTGCCATTGGAATGCTGATTAGGAGTGCGATTTGAATTAGATTCTAAGTTGTGCAGTGACCTAGTCCTTTCTGCTTCTGAGCTATTATCAGGAGGAGAGCAGCTGCCTACATTCCCAGTTGGAGCTTGGTTAGCATTTGAAGTAGTGTTATACCTGCATGTTAACGAATCAAATGAAATGTTGAATTTCAGGATGTTCTGCAGATACTAGGCAAATTCATTTGTTTATTTGAAGGTTTTAAGTTCTCATACCTTGAGAAGGCTGAAAGGTCTGAATGTTTCAAAACATTTCGCTCTGAAGCACTGGTCCAGGTCTCTCCATCTCTCAGTGTATTCAAATCAAGTTCAAGCGAAGGTAATTTCTTAGCTTCATTTGTGGTCTTACCTTTGATATTGGTAATCTTGGACAGGTCAAGTTCATTGGTGACACTTTCCATCTGATGGTTACTACTGTTGGTAATGAAAGCCATACAATCAGAAGATTCCTTCCTCAACTCACCATTTTCTGCTTCACTGTTGAGCTCCATTCTGCCTTCTTCTAATTTCTCGTTATCTTCCTTGGATTCTAAATCAAAATTTTTGTTATTACCTGCTACACTCTTCCATACCTTTCTACTTGGTTCTTCAAGCAGTAATTCTTGATTTTTAGGGACTCCTATCTCCAAGTATTTGCCCATCGAAATATTGTCTGAAGAGTAAATTGCTGCCTAGTTTAGATATATCTAAAGAAACAGGGAACTAAAGACACAAACTTTAAACAAGGAACTAATGAAAATAGAGGCTCACATACCCAGTTCATCACCCTCTTTGTTGCACTCAGTAGTAGCAGTCTTAGGTACCCAGTAGTCGGTAAGAGCTTCGGAACTTGAACAAATAACATGCGCGCAAGTGCTATCAGGCGGATCCCCCAATTGGTCCCATTGTGACAATGGTTGGGTTCTGTCAACCTCTACCACCCTTTTTGACCAAGAAATCTGAGAAACAAGAACACACAATTGCTTTGAGGAGATATACTGGCTTCAATCCGTGGGTTGTGTTAGAATGTGCATCTAAGAAATATGAATCAAATATAATACAACATTTATCGCATATATGTGTACGTATATAGTTATTATTATTATGTGGAAGCAGCAATATGCTGGTGTTACTTTTTCTGAAGATGTAACAAATTTTTCCTTTCAAAAATACACCTCAAATTCAATAATTACATATAACTGCTCATTTCAATATCCACCTATGGTTAATATGTTCGAAGTAAAATAAAATTATTAACTTTATCTCATGCAAATGCATCATAGACCACATCTACAATCCTATATAATGACATTAAGCATCCACATGTGAAAACAACATGGCTCAGACATCCATTATCTAAAGCAACAATAGATGTTGCGCAATAGTCTAGTCAAATATTAGGACACACAAAAGCTCTCACAAGCATGCCCGTCTGTGTATTTGTAAACATGCTTTCTTACCTAAAAGAAGGGCTTAGGGCACATGGATTCATGTCATCGAATAATGAAAAATATGATATTGTACATACTCCACCTCTTGACAGTGGTTTATCCTGAATGGAGGACCCAAGAATAACTGGAGTGGCCAAAGTAAGCTGCTCAGCTTAGTAACAGTTTTATTGCTGTTGTTGATAATAACTCAACTCAAATCAACAAATTATCCCAAGCAAGTTGGGGTAGACTGAAAATAAATTCCACATATAACAATGAATAGCAAAACAAGAGTTTAAAAAAATAAAAATAAAATGGAAAACGAGATAATATAAATATCAAATGATGTGGAAGGTTTCGGCCTCTGACATGCGACTTACCCTCCTCCACTCCTACCTATTTGTCAAGGACTCCATAATATTCCTCTCCGGCATGTCTCTTTGTAAAACTTTCTCCCAAGAAAGTCTTGGTGTCCCCCTCCCTCTTCTTACATATTTCTCCAGATACTATATATCTCTCCTCACAGGTGCGTTGTCTACAGAACAACATTGGGTATGACCAAACCATCTCAACCGACTTTCACTCATCTTCACCTCAATCGGCTCCACTCCAACCTTCTTTCAACCTCAGTTCTAATCCTGTCTAACCTTGAATGTCCATACATCCACCTTAGCATTCTCATTTAGCAACTCCCATCTTATCTACATGTTGTTTCTTGGTTGCCCAACACTCAGCTTTGTATAACATTGTTAACCTAATCGTCGTCTAATAAAACTTTCCCTTCAACTTGATCATAATTTTATGATCATACAATAACCCTGACGCACCACACCACTTCAGCCATCCTGCTTTAAGCCTGTGACTTATATCCTCATCGATATCTCCCTCTTGTACAATATTTGATCCCAAATATTTGAATACATCCTTTTTAGGTACCTCCTTCCGTCATACTACCCACATCTATTCTAATATCGTTGAACTCACGCTTCAAAAACTATGTCTTACTAAACTTGATCGAAACCCTTTTGTTTCCAATGTACTTCGTCAAATCTCCAACTTTGCATCAATGCCTTCCTTAGTCTCATCAATTAACACAATATCATCAGCAAACAACATACACCAAGACACCATCATATGTATCTTTTGTTATCTCATCCATAAGTAAGGCAAAGAGATATGGGCTTCACGCTAACCCTATATGTACTCTCAGAAGCAGTTATATCCCATAAGCTTAACGCAGAAAGAAAAGGATTGAAGTATGATATTGTGTAGTTTTTCTTACTTCATGAAAAGAGAGATATGACACTAGATATCATAAAATGGTAAAACAAGATTGATATAGCTGTTGCACTACGATAAAAATAAAGGGAAGGGAGAGAAAATTTAGTTGTATGTCCATTTTTACTTTTTGAGAATTTTTTAGGGACAAAAGAAAAGAAATTGACAGAAAATTCCAACACTTAATTTCCCAGTCTTTAGGGCTACAAAAATATATTGTTCTTGGGAATTTTGTTCGTGACAGAGACTCACGAAAGCAACAAAGTTTTTGTCTTTCCTCTCTAAAGCAACATATACTATAGTAGTCAATCTTTTTGAATGGATATCATTACTTGGCATGGAATTTAGAGGGATTTGCACTCTTTGTAGGTATAAACACCTATGTTTTGGAAATTTTCCGTGTAATATTATGCAACTAAACTAGTCCCTAGTTTCTCCAGATTACATATTAGTTAAATGTAGATGATTTCTTATGGTACAATGATACATGGAAACATAGATATATCTAGGAAGTAACCGGACTTGCCATTAACTAATCAATCCTAGAAAGTAACCGGACTTTCCATCAACTAATTAATCAGAGAAAACCCTCAATCTACTCGGTTCATCAGTCAGCAGAATATAAAATTTAGACTACTAGCAGCATAGTAATAATATTTTTGGTTAAACCTATCAATTATCCAATCAGAAGCACTGGTTTTTTTTTTAATTTTAAGATAGAAATGTTCACAGCATGAAGATATTTATGCATCAAATGCATAAAAGATTAGAGAAAGTGACGACACAAACTAATGCTATTTTGTTAAGAGAATGCTATACCTGAGTGCCACTTCCATTGTCACTTCCATCCTTAACATTCAAACCAGTGCTCCAGTTGTCATCCTCATCATTGCTACCTGTGTTATTGTCTGACCCTTCAACACTTTTTGACTTGGAGGGTTTTTGAATCCTCATACCACTCTCATTTCCACTGAAGCTAGACTGATGAAAGGATGAGAAATTAATGCAGAATAGAAGAGCAAAATGTGTGCCCACGAGGATTTTAATTTGTTATTGGAATGACTATACAGTTAGCATGGTAAATCAAACTATCAATTGAAATCTGGTAAATGATTCGAATTTCAACCAATAACCAAATCCATTTCTAGTGTGGATAGTCAACTGGTTATGTCCCCTTAACAATATTTTATCAAAACCAACTTGAAGTCGAAGTGCAAAACTGGTACATATATATGCATATACAAAATTAAAACAATTATAATAACTCACACTGTGGCATTTTCTCCACACATGCTGCCAGAGATTTTTGAGCTCATTCTTTCGAATAGGCTTCACTAAAAAATCTACTGCACCTTTCGACAAACATTTAAAGACTATACCCATTGAATCACTAGATGACATCACTGCACATAAAACTCAAAAGGTGTAGCTATTAAAATATCAATAATTTATATTGTCAACGGAAAATGTGCTACAAATTTCTTTGAGTTTAGTGAATGGGAAAAATACTTACTAATCAATGGAATATTCTTGCAAGTTTTGTGGCTCATAATCTTGGCTAAGAGACCAATACCAGACAAACATGGCACGACTACCTCAGTTAAAACCAGATCAATGTGATTGGTTGGATTTTCCAAGATTTTCCAAGCTTCAAGGCCATTTGATACAGCCGTAACTGCCATGATTTATTACAAAATAAGGTTTAAAAGTATTTAAAAAAAACTATACATTCAAAGGATAGACAGACGAAATTCACTAGTGGTACAGGTGGCAAGTAAAGAATATTACGTCAAGAAAATGTCAATTTAAATACCTTTAAATACCTAAACGCATACATATATTTGTGTGGGGGTGTATAATGAAATATGCAGGAGTAAACATAAACAAAGCAATGCTCTAGGCTCTAGCATTAAAAAATCGTATTCTCTTTAATAGTTGGGCATATAAAAATAAGGGGATTGTAAAAGTGGCACTATAGTGCTTTTATTTGATCTAATACATTATATATTGTATTATTACATATCAACTATAATCCAATTTTATAAGAAGTTGCTTCTTTTTTAATCCCCGGATTGCAACACAAATTCCTCCTTTATCCTAAGCTTGTAACAGACTATGCAAGAAAATATAAGGTAATACTGATCGAGGAGAAGATGAGGGAAATCAGTTTTGAGATGATTTGGTCATATCAAACGTCGAATTAAGGTGTACTGGTGAGAAGATTAGTATTGTATCATGCGTAAGATATAAGGAGGGATAGGCAGAAAATTGCTCAAGGAAGCAGTATAAAGTATGAGGTATTTGTTCTGAGAGTAGTGCTCGGTTTTTTAAAGATGGCTATTTGATCTTTTTTTTCGTTTTTTTATTGGACCATGTGTCTGTCTTTAGGGAAATTTCTGTTTCTGATCTTTGTAGAGATTAGAGAGCTATTCACTTTTGAGTATTTCAGTTTTCCATTATTTTCAGGGTGGGTGGACTATTGTTCCCCTATACTTGTATTATCCGTTTTCACCTACAAAATTTATTCTTTTATAATAAACCCAGACCTCTCATAATAAACTCCAGCTCTACGTAACGCCTGTAGAGATTAGAGAGCTATTCTCTTTTGAGTATTTCAGTTTTTCATTATTTTCAGGGTGGGTGGACTGTTGTTCCCCAATAATTGTATTCTCCATTTTCTCCTATAAAATTTATTCTTTTATAATAAAACCAGCTCTTTCATAATAAACCTAGCTCTACTCATGCAGCCTTACATTCCAAATTAGTTGAGGTAGCTGAAACTGAATCTCATATGTAAGAATAAAAGTAGAAAGGCAAGAAGAAAACTAAACTGGTAAAAAATTTCTAAGGTCGACCTTGGATAACTATCTAAGGCCACTTTAAATACGAAGTAGTTTTGAGCTTCATATAACAATCCAACCTAGATAACTTATCTAAGGTCACTTTAAATACAAAGTAGTTTTGAGCTTCATGCAAAGAGTATGCAAAAAATTTCACTTTAAATTTTGCTTCATCTGCCGCTGAGGGTAAGGTCTGTAAGTTCTGAAAAGCTTTATATGGTCTGAAGCAATCTTTTAGAGCTGAGTTTGGTAGATTCCACAAAGAAATGATAAGGTTTGGGTACAAATAGAGTCGAGCAGATCATACTCTATTTGTCAAACAAATAAAGGATAAGCTTACCATTCTTTTTGTTTATGTTGATGACATTGTGGTGACAGAGGATAATAGAGAAGAAATAGTTAATCTCAAAGCAAGGTTGGCTAGAGAGTTTGAGATCAAAAATCTTGGTCCTTTGAAATATTTCATTGGTATTGAAGTTGCCTAATCTTCCGGTGGGATATTTCTATCTCAAAGGAAATATATACTTGATCTTCTAACAGAAACTGGCATGTTGGGATGTAAGCCTGCTAATTCTCCTTCAAGTTAATCATCATTTAGTAGGTGCCTCAAGACTTACGATTGATAGAGAAAGATATCAACGTTTGGTGGGACGATTGATCTCTCTCACACTAGACCTAATATATCCAGTCTTCTAAAAATTCCCGCCTAGGCCCCCCTTGGCGCACCGCCTAGGCGATAAGCTCCCCTTGGCGCCTTGCCTAGGCACTAGGCCCCCTGACACCTCACCTAGGCCCAAGGCAGCAAAAAAATCCCTCCAGTAAATTAGGTGGGGCCTAGGCGGAAAGATTTTTTTTTTTAATGACTACCCAAACCAAATTTTGATATATTTATTTTTCTAATGATTTACCATATTCATAATACAGGTTGTAGCATATCAAATCACAACAAGAAGTGAACAATATTAAGTCAAAATGAATAATTTTATTATAGTTGTAATTTTTGAACTTGTACCAACTTCAAATTATATAAATGATGATACATTTGTAATATTTAGTTTAATTCAATATAATTCTTAAATTTTTGTTTAGTTTCTTAAGTTTTAATATTGAATTAAATTCTTGAATTTTAAATTTTATTATTTAATAGCAAACTTGTTTATGAATAAAACCAATACGTTAAAAATATGTTTGAACTTTGAACAATTGCATGTTTATGTTTAAACTTTGACATTAACAATATGGATATGTGTTTGAACTTTAAGCAAAGGTCTTTATTATCTTTATTATAGAGTGTTTTGCTTTATATTATTGTTTTGTTTGGATAAATGTAAGAATTAAGATAAAATATTAAAATTGACTTACAATAAAAAATCCCGCCTAGGCCTCTTAGGCGCTAGGCCCCCTTGGTCGCCCGTCTTCCGCCTAGCGCCTTTTAGAACATTGAATATATCTTATGCTGTGGAAATAGTAAGTCGGTATATGCATGATCCTCGACAAAGTCACATGAAAAATGTCTACATAATTCCGAGATATCTCAAGTCTGTTCTTGGGAAAGGTATATTGTTCACACCACATGGTCATATGAGAATCGAAGCATTCTTCGACTCGGATTGGGTTGCCTCTATAAATGATCGTCATTTTACATCTGGTTATTGCTAATTGGTTAGTGGCAATCTTGTTACTTGGTTAAGAAACAATCCGTAGTGGCGAGATCCAGTGCCGAAGCAGAATATCGAGCTATTGTCTTCGGTATATGTGAACTAATGTGGTTTCGAACTTTGCTAAAAAATTTGGGTGTTGCAACTAAAAGGCATATGCAGTTATTTTGTGATAATAAAACAGATATTAGTATTGCAAATGACCCGATATAACATGATTGAACGAAGCACATTGAGATTGACACACTTCATTAAAAAAAAAAAAAGTTAACTAGTGATCTTATTTGCTTACCTTTCGTCAAAACAGAACATCAGCTTACTGATATTTTGACTAAAAGTCTTAGTAGTAAGTTGTTTCATCCATTTTATTTCAAGCTGAGTACCGTATGCGAGACATCTATACACCAACTTGAAGGGGGTGTTAGAAGATATTCTAAACATACATGTGTGCCAACACATCCATGTGTTGTGCCAACCCATCCATGTGTGCCAACCTATCCTAGTTCCTTTCCATATGTGTTCATGTATAATTTAATTTGTACTAATGCCTATAAATAGGCTTGTAAGTTTCATTGTATAGGCAATTCAATGTAACAAGTTGAAATCACCTTCTTTCTTTCAACATGTACCATTATAATTTAAGAAGAGAGAATTGTTGGTTCATTATAGTCATTTATATCTCTTTTCTATCGTGACAACTCTCGTTCCCACACCTTGTAACATTCTGAGGCCCTATTAATAAATATTTATAGTAACCTTTTTTCCACTCTGAAGGGTCCTAAAGGTCGGTCATAGTCCTAAGTTAACTTCAGCTGAAATTAGAGCAAAACTAAGCGTTGGAGATTTTATTAAAGGCACAACCCAGAGAATTTCTTGGATTGGATGCAACGTTGGTATTACTTGACTGATGAGAGGAAGTAGTTCTTTGCTAAAATATAGTTGAATTTTTTTTTATTTGATGAACTCATTATAAGAAGACTCACTATGTAACATTGAGGAGATGGGAAGGCATGAAAGTTGTGTTATGAGTCATCACTTTGTGCCTCCATATAACAAGGAACGACCATATCTTCTGAGTTGGTGCAAGGAAGTAAGTCTGAAAGAATTTATAACATTATTTATGGTCTTGCCGAAAAATCCGAGTTCCCTTAAGTTGAAGATGTGTGCTTATCTATATGTACCAAAGAGGACTAAATCCCGAGATTTTGAGAAGCTATTATCTAGCAGACTCTTTACCTTGGGTGAAGCAGTTCAAGTGCCGTATCAAATAGAGGATGACTTGAAAAAGAAAAACACCTTTTACACTCCTACAGAGGCCACGACTCGGAGTGAGCACATAAGACAAATGAAAGAAGAAAAATCCGCAAATGCAAAGAGAACACAAATATGTTGAACTTTTTTTTTTCAAATATTAAGGTTCACATAGAAAACGCTTGGATATAATTTTCTTTGTGATGATAACTTTTTATATTAAACGTTATAGATTAAAAATTAAAGTTGAAAAAAAATCATGTTGCCATGCATCCTACAAATCTTAATATTCGAAAAAGAAAATGTCCATAGAAAAAGCGATCTCTTTCTTCGGACGGAGGGAGTATTATTCTTGACTAATAAAGGAGTAATTACTTAATCCCAGTTAAATAGGGAGAGAACTATCGTGAATTTTGGAAGCATTTCCTCAGTTTTATACTACCTTAAGTTAGTTTCCAATCTGGGAATACAGCAGAACTTGCGAGTATGCGAAGTTTCTCCGTCCCATTAAAGATATCCTCAATTTCTTTCTTGGAAGTTGCAAAAAATTGTAACATTTGATTCCTCAATTGTACAATATCTAGTAATATTACCATTTTACTCATGGTCTTTAATATATGGGAGCAATAAATGGTCAAATCAACATATTAATTTCATGAAGGCGGTTACTGTTTGGTGGGAGAGAAACACATGGCGGTTAGAGTGTTAGATTTCTTTTTTTTTAAGACTGTTGTATTGTAGGCAGAATAAGTTTTATCCAAATTCTATGATTTCATTTATCAAGTTTTTGGTAGAGTTTAGGTTGAGGAACATTTGAGTGAGGGGGTGACCTTGATGTACAAGGGTCAAGGGGTTTGGGTTCTGTTTTGCAGGCTGTGTATTTATGGATTCGCCTGCATTTTGTATCTTTTGCGGCGTACTGGGACAGGCGTTCCATTTGGCACCTTATGAATAATACTTGTCAAAAAAAGGTGGTTCCATGAAGGGTAAAACTGAAACATTAGAGAATATTTGGACTATTCTCCTTAGAATACTAATATGCATGAGATTTCAGTGAGAACATCTTAATTGGGATTTGGGACAAAGGGAAATAGGATTAATGATATGTGATGGTCCTGATGGTGCAGCCAGGCATACAGGCTACCAGGTTCTTCTACAGCATAAATGGAATAGTCTTGTTCAAAGCATCAATATTCTTAATTTGGATACTAATGAAAAAAATACCTTGTTATAGAAAGTATCAACTATAAGCAGATTTCAAAAACATATCTCATAGTATTCTAAAAATCTTTAAGCGAACCTAGGCGGCGGAGGGGGCACCTAGCGCCTAGTGTCTAGGCCGCCTAGGTGTTTTTAAGACTTGACAAATTCATTTAAGTACTGTAAAGCTTCAAAGTAGATGTCTAATTCTGCTTAGGTGGGGCCTAGAGGCGCCTAGCCAAATAAAAGCGGTAGAGGACCACCTAGCGCCTAGGTGAGGATTACGGACCTAGGAGGGGATTTTTAGAACAATGATCTCATTTTTCAAACCATAAATTATTAATTAAAGAGGACATCAAATATATAATTCAACAAAGATGTTTAGATAAAGGTATGCGGATCAAGAGATTAATCAAAGAATTTTGAATTCATTAAAACAAGGTCAACACATCCATAAGATCAAATACAGCCCCTTCAAGTATGATATATAAACAATGCACTGACAACATGGCGGGTTGAGTCATCATTTATAAATCATACTAGGTCATAAGAAGCTTCTGACCTTCATAGCTACATTTTCTAAGCAATGCACTGACAACATGGCGAGTTGAGTCATCATTTTCCACCAGCAGAACCCTGAGAGACCTAACAGGAAGGAACCGCTCCCATCGAACCACTGGCCCTTGAAGCTGCTGCTGCTGTCTCTGCAGAACAGGCTGCACCTGGACTATGCACCTACTGTTTACATCTTCGCCATCCTCATTAATCCTTGACTCGTCTTCTTCCGAGAGCCCCTGCCCTCCAGCAACTCCATTTCTCACCTCCCTGCCTTCATCTAGCATATGATGATTGAGTTCTGCCAACCCTTTAGTTTTCGGACCATTAGAACTCACCCCAACACTCCTCATCAACCAGATTCAAATAGACCAATAATGACTATGGAACTTGATTGACTAGGCAAAACACTCTCTAATTTATAAGAGAAGTCGTTGCACATACTGTTGTCTTCAAGAAACCAACCTTTTGCAACATAAAACTCTTCAACACGTCCTACATTCAGAACGATCCAGATTATCAAAAATAAAAAAGTCACACACAAACCACAACTATCAATAACTGATACAATTATGACGTGCTGTATACGAGAGTTACATATGCAACCAAATTCCACAGAGAGAGAGAAACACAAATTCTCTCATGCCAAGTTCTTGGGCAGGATGACAAATGCCTTATAACTGATCCAAAATAATTCTCTTTATTATTTTTTAGACTTGATACCTTAATTTTCAGAAGAGGCCTCTTATTTTAGGATGGCCCAAATCAAAAAGATAGTCTTGGAGTAATATGTATGCTCCATATAATTTCTCAATCCAAAGTAATCAAAATCAACATGTAACGCAAAACATCCACAAGATGCACTTCCTTTCAAAACAATTATCTTATTCAATACAAGACCATAAATTAACACTCAAGAAATGAAGCATTGGAGAATTATCATTTCTCCTAGTTTCAACAAAATTTTTGGCTCTTCCAAATTAGCCTCAAGATCATCTCAAGACAACACCAGCCAAAATCCAATTTTTTTACTTTTGTAACCAAAACCAAACAATAGACATCTAATTTTGGAGCTCTATATTCAAAAATAAACTACTAAATAAGAAAAAACAAATTCTTGAGAGTTAAAAACCAATGAGAAATGTAAATCCAAATAAATGGATAAGAAATATTAAGTATATATTACCTTCTACACATAATTGATGAATAATATAGCTCAAACCATACAACTCAATCCATATAAATCGTGCAAATCAGCGAGCCCAGAGATTCAAACAAAGCTCAATAATTCAAAATTTCAATCAAAATCTAAAACCTAAATCAATTAAATTCAGCTCAAAACAATTCTAGGGTTTGCTCTTGAGTTATTTCGGACGAGATTTCACCGGGTGAGAAAACATCGCATCGAAAAGCGGAGGCAGACAGAAACGTTTGTCCTAGAAGATATTATATTCCTCCGACTTGATGACGTGGCAATGTGGACACCCCTAGGTGTCCCATGTAGGACGCCACTTGGATGGTGACGTGGAGGAAGATCAAAAGGATGGCGCTAAGCAGTTTGAGCCGGATCCTGAAGCGATCCTTTTTTTGAGACCCGATTTTGGACACGTGGTGCGATGTGGGACAAGTTTAAGGTTTTAGGTGTTTGTGGGCCCCGGTGAAAGGAGTTTAGCATTGGGTAGTCCAAAACTAACGACGTTTAGGCGGCGGTCAGATATTCTTTTTGTTGACGAAAATGTCCTTTGTAGGTTTTGTTTGTCTCCAAAAATGCCCTCCAACGACAAGTTAGATTCCATGTCAGCAAGAAAATATGTGCTGCTGGATTATACTTCGGCGCCGAACTACAAAATTTTGGCAGGCACAAGAATTGCGTAATGAAATACGACCACAAATTAAGTAGATATTGGCCTAATCTTTTTCTTTCTTTTTAATTTAAACTCATAAATTTTTTCTTTTTTCTTTTTAAGAAATCAGGTGAAATTTCATTAAACTTGAAATAATAATCATTTATTTAAAAGTTCAATAAAAAAATTATATCTTTCAGCTTCAGGTGACATCAAATTCTAGGATAAATTTCATTTCAACGCATGAAATTTTAATATTTTTCAACTTAACCATCTGTTGTTTAAAATTTTACATTAAAAATTTTGGAGGTGAAGTGAAAAAGCTGCATTTTCCTTCCAAACTGTCTGTTCGTGTTAGTAACTCGCTAAGAGAGCGTGAGCAATGGTTCTAACGGTCAAATTAGGCGATAAATTGTCCAGAATGCCCCCAATCATCACATTGGTTATAAAAGTTTTATTTACCCATATTATTTCACTTTATCAGCTCTTTTCTATCATTTTCAACATCTCAGCTTTGATCAAGGATATTAATTTCTCATATTCAAAAATAAAGTATGTAGATCAACTAAATTCTTGTCATAATTTAATTTGTTGTCACATTTATAAGAATTGTCTACTCGAACAAACCACTAAAGGGAAAGTAATATTTTGTATGCGATAATTGTGAGTTTTGGGCATGATGTTTGCCTTCAACAACCACCTCAAGTGCAACAATGAGTGGCACTAAGGAACACAACGAATGAATGGGTACAATGGTGAGGGGAACAACATGCAAGTGTCCATATGAGCATAATAATCTACCTTTTATGATGATGATTGTCAAAAGCTATGTTAAGATAATATAATTATTGGACTTGTGCTATATCTCATGTCATTCATAATGATTTTAAGTAAAAAATGCAAGTTTATAACTTGTTAGGTTCGAATATGCAATAATTAATCTAGAATTGGGGGGGGTGTTTGAATAAATTAATTTGTTTTATGATAAACTTGGCCTTTTTAAAATTTTACTCTATTTCCCTAAATAATTTTTGTTAAAAATATTTATTTAAATATTAAAAAATAAAATATTGGAGTATACAAATTTATAAAAATAAAAAATAAATAAATAAGTGCTACAACAGTAGAGTCGCTCTGGAATAGTATAGTAACTCTACGACAATAGAGCAGCTTTGCTATAGTAAAGGTTGAAGTCACTATAAACTCTACGATCTAAATAATGACTCTAGAGTCGTTAAGTCATTACTCTACGATCGTTAAGTCATTACTCTACAATTGAAGTCACGACTCTATGATCGTTAAGTCAGGTCATTATATTGTTGAATGCAACAAACTTCTTAGAAATGAGTTGATGAAAGACAAGAAGAAAGAGTCAAAATCAAAGAAAGATTTCAGAGTATATAAGAAGTACCAGAAGAAGAAGAAAGGCCTAGTAACCGAGGGAACATGGAGTGATTTATATAATGACTTAGATTATGAGTCAAGTGATGATGAAGGACCTCAAATGGTCAATCTATGTCTAATGACTATGGAAGTTCCTGCAAACAGCACCACTGATTATCAAGAAATTAATATCAATGAGGTATTTAACTTAACTCTTTTGATGTTGATATATCTGGTCTTAGAAATGCTTTATGTGATATAACTTATGAATTACATAAATATATTGTGACGCCCCCAAAACAGGTATACATCACCCATCTTGGGTAGCCAGATACATGGTACAAAATACAAAGAAAAACTTAATTATACAACAGTCGTGTAAAATACGACAAAACATATGTTATGAGTTTTAATACAAATATTGTCATCTAGACAATATCCACACTCAATGGAGTCCTCATTACATTTATTATCACACTATTTTATAGAATAGTGAGGACTACTAAAGCCATCTCGGACCATCACTCCGTTCCCTGACTCGTCCAAGCTATATTCTCATTTCCTGAAGAGAACAGTGAAAGAAAGGGTGAGCTCAACTAGCCCAGTAAGAAATATTATGACTAAGATAATGCAAAATAAATTATCCTTAGCCTTCAACAGTATATCAACTGATAGAATACAATAGACAACAAGTTTTAGATCAACAACTATAGTGGAAATAAGCAATCCATTAGAAGAGTCAAGTAGAGCATAAAATCTACTATCTTCTATGATTTAAAAAGTTTTTCATCAACTTTATCGCTGAGACTCAACTTAATAAATAAACCACATCATCAAATCATCCCTGCACCACGGCCAAGGATATTCATTTAATCATCAACGGTCATGATTATACCGAATAATCCCTAGTCATAATCATACCAACAACTGTCCATCAATGCACTACAAGCCACTGAGGAATTTTACCACATCATTCGTTAAATTACGGTCATGATTATACCGAATAATCTCTGGTTATAATCATACCAAGTCCATCTATGCACGTAAGCCAAAGATGACTTTCATCACAATATAAGCATGAAAATGATGACAATAATATAAGCATTAATCAAACGAAAACAAGGATAAATATTAAAGACTTTAAATTTATCCAAATATTATCAATCACTTAATAAACTCATAATCTAATATTGTTAATATTATAACAATATTTTAATCACTTCTTAAACTTATAAACAATTTAATTTAATTATTTACACTTTACCAAATAATGCATTTAATCATTCAAAAATGTCATACTCATAAGATTTTATCACCAATGATCAAATCACTCATCAAAAATCTGCAAATACCTTATATAGGATTTCCAAGCCATAAACTCCTATTTACCAATTTTTCAACTTCACATAACATATTTAATTCATATGTTCGTAACTAAACTATTTTCATGAAAAATACCAAATCAATCCCAAAAATTATTCTTTTCTGGGATTTAGCAGAATATAGTCCCATATTGAACATATATTTTTCTCGGAATTTTTAAAATCCATTTACTATTTTTCATATGGCCAAAACTGCCGAATATTTAGACATTTATCATAAATTATACTTTTGTCCAAAAATTCTGAAATTTACAAGGTATACTCCTATTATATACATGTACTCCCAATAAAAATTTCACAAATTTTAGAGTTAACCACAAGGAGTTATAAGAGTTTACTTTTAAAATAGTCTTTTCCCGTAAAATTCATAACTCCTAATCTATACATCCAAAAATCACCATTTTTGGACACAATCTAGAAAACTCATCAAATTATCATTTCAAATTTTTTTAGAATTTGTGAGGGTCAGAAAAATTACGAAACTGCAAATGGATTTTCGCCCGCCATGCGGTAATCCACGTAGACAGATCATTTCCACAATTTAATAAGGAATGAATACGAAAGATCATTCACCATGCATGTGGTAATCCACATAGACAGGTTATTCTAATAAAATAATAAAGAATAACAGAAGAATTTTACCATGTATGCGGTACTTCGCATAGACAGGTTATTCCAACATAATAATAAAGAATGGAATAATGTAAGAATTTCACCACATGTCACGATTATTTGCATAAATAGGTTATTCCAACATTATAATAAAGAATGGAATAACAGAAGAATTTCACCATGTATACGGTAGTCCGTGTATACAGGTTATTCCAACAGAATAATAGGGAATGAAATAACAATAGCTCTCTTCATGAATACGAGAGAAATAATACCCCTTACCTCAAAAGAAGACTGGATACTGGAATAGTGAGGTAGCAGACTTCTCTTCTTCTTTCTCTCTATAATTTCTCTCTATAATAATTGCTCTATAACTTTAGTGAATTGGTGAGAAATGAAGGAATAATGAGCTTCTATTTATAGAAAAATATAGTTTCGATAATTGCACGTTTTGGGGCTCGAAATATTACAATATAATACCTTCCTCTTTTTCTTTATTTTTAATTTAGTCCTGTAAGTATTATCAAACTTGCACCACCTCCCCTAATAGTAAATCATGTGAATCAATAGTTCTAGACATGTGAAAATATGAATTACAGTATAGTACCTCCATCTATACCTCCATTTTTAACTTAGTCATTCAAGTATTATCAATCTTGCACCAACTCCCCTAATATTAAATGAATGTGAATCAATAGTACACACATGTGAACAAATAGTTATAATCATGTGAATTAATAGCAATTAATTGTTCATTTATCCGGTTAATTACCCGATTGGTCAATATAGCCTTAAGACATCAATTATTATCGAAATAAATGCCGATTTTCACTAACACTAATAATTCCAACATAATAGAACTATCAATTTCATCTTTAATCAACACGAACTTATCCATCATTAATATTATAATTCACAATATTTAACAATCAGGTCGTTCCTAGGAAAGAGGAGACTTTTCGATAAGGATTTCTCCTTATTGGCGCGCAATTAGATGACCAAACCTCTCATTGACAGAACTTCTAGACATTGTAAATATTGCAATTTAATAATATGAATAACTTTGTCGTCTCAATTATTGATTTAATAATATATCATATTATGCAGATGATACTTTGACAATAATTGAATTAATAATATGAGAGATATGATGTAGCAATTACTGTAGCAATAATTGAGTATAACTGAGTGACTTCTTACGTAAGCATCAATAATCAATACAGTGTGCTACTATTCAACCACGCGTATTACTGTACTTTTACTACCGGGTAGTTCAACAGTTTTAACAGTAACACATTCGCCGTTTATAAAATGATAATTACATGCTTTTACGACAATACTTACTTTATTGGGGTTCAATCAATGATTGTCTTGCCGTCATTTAATATTCCTGTTAAAACGAATATTCCCCGACCAATCGAATATTCTCTGACACAACGAATATTTTATAACAACTTGCATTCTTTGCAAAATTTATAAATATTACCCACATCTATAACATTATATCAAATTCACACCATAACATTAAAAAAAATATTTCGAGAAATTTAAATCTTTATTCATAAAATCTGGGGTCTCACAATCTCCCTTCCGTATGAAATTTCGCCCTCAAAATTTACGTATGTACCAGGTATGCCGAAGAGGTGAGGATACCTTGAATACCTTTATCGTCGAAAATATTACACGTTGCATACGTGCATGCCCGATGTTCTCTGATTGCCTTTGAATGCACATCAGTCCCTAAAATAGCCATTTTAGGCCTTGATACCGACCTCAAATCTCAAAATATAAAGAATGAAAGTTTTAGGTCTACTCGTTATCTTTTCGAATCATCCTAAATCACCTCAGTCGGAGTTCGTATGAAAAAGTTATGCCCAATTTACTAAAGGACGTCCGGATAGATTTTGGCTTAACACTAGACCAGCGCCTAGGCGCCCAAATTTGGCCTTGGGCAAACGCCTAGGCACCCAAGAACAGATTCTAAGCGCCGAGCCTAATGCCTAGGCGCTCGACCTTTAGCACTTAACTCCAATTTTCCAGATTTTGTAACTTTTGACACACATACTTCAAATCTTCATAACTTCTTCATCCGTTATCAGAATTAGTCCATTTTCGAGGCTATGGAAAGCTTGTAACATGCTCTACAAAACCCCCATGATTTCATAATTTTTCAGATTCATTAATTATTTCGAAATTTAACTCCAATGTCCCCCAAGACTAAGTTTTTATTAACAACGATACATGAAAAACATTATGAACACGCGACATACTTGGCGGTAAAACGAGTCTATAGGCCACAGTTCCTACTCGATCGAGGATTTCAAATGGGCCAATTAAATCAAGGGTTGAGATTTCCTCTCTTCGTCGATTCTTGCTTCTAGAATAACGCCCTCTTGAACCTTCTTATTCACATTCATCAGATTCGGGTGTGTAGCTTGAGCGGCTTTAACTTTATCGATTAAAGTCGATTCTACTCGTATATTTGATATCACCATGTGGGTCTCTAGAGTCTTTAACTCTATCTTCATCATTTATAAGTTATACGAAATGGGTTTTTGTGTTAACAACATCGCACTCGTAAACGCATACGATCTTTTACTCAACGCGTCAGCTACCACGTTCGTTTTTCCCATGATGGTATTGAATGGTATTATCGCAATCTTCAACAGCTCGAGCCAACGTCTTTGGCGCATGTTACGTTCGTTTTGGTTGAAGAAATATTTAAGGGTTGAAGAAATGAGTTTTGTACTGGGGTCAATACAAAATTCGATTTCACGATCTGGGGTAGGTCAGGAAGTTCTTCGAGAATACGTCAGGAAATTTATTAACAATAAAAATATCATTCAAAACTATGACTCTCATCCAAGACTTGGATAACACATGTAATGAAGGTTTCTCCTAACGGAGTTTCAACCGATAAGTTAAAGTCTAATTTCTCCTAAGTTAAATTCAAACGTTGAGCGCAAGCAAGAGAGATAAAAAAATGGATAGAACCGATATCTAATAAGGTATAGACTTCGCAAGAATTTATAATTAACTAACCCGTGCTAACTTCGTTCGGGTTACTCGCTTTTTGAAAAGTCACGAAAAACGCTCTCCCTGAAACCACCGACTTTGTTTTGTCCATATCTGCCTTTGGTGCCACCGTCCCAGCTGGACTTGACTTTGGTGCACGACAAAATCGAGCTAAATGACCTTCTCTTCTTGAAATTTCCACTTCTATTATCTTGGCCATGATTACCACCGAAGTGGTTACCATTCTTGGCATGATAATTTCCCCCACGATGGTTATCATTGTTTCGATGGTCGTTGCCACCGGTACGATTATTATCGTCTTGCTGATCATTACCTTTTGGTTGAGCTGACTCAACGGTCTCATGTGCTTCATTACTTATCTCAACATTTTCAGATACCATTCTCAAACACTGTCACAAAACAAGGGTTAATTGATATATCACATATTATCCCTATACTCAGACCGACCAATTAAATACCAAATAAACTTAGGTAGGTCATACTAGCGAAGGAATTCCCCATCTCTCCACTCATAGTTCTTTCCTCACATCTCAACCAAAGATCATATCCCTAAGCTCTGATACCAACTGTGACGCCCCCAAAACAGGTATACATCACCCATCTTGGGTCGCCAGATACATGGTACAAAATACAAAGAAAAACTTAATTATAAAACAGTCGTGTAAAATACGACAAAACATATGCTATGAGTTTTAATACAAATATTATCATCTAGACAATATTCACACTCAATGGAGTCCTCATTACATTTATTATCACACTATTTTATAGAATAGTGAGGACTACTAAAGCCATCTCGGACCATCACTCCGTTTCCCGACTCGTCCCAGCTATATTCTCATTTCCTGAAGAGAACAGTGAAAGAAAGGGTGAGCTCAACTAGCCCAGTAAGAAATATTATGACTAAGATAATGCAGAATAAATTATCCGTAGCCTTCAACAGTATATCAACAAATAGAATACAATAGACAACAAGTTTTAGATCAATAACTGCAGCAGAAATAAGCAATCCATTAGAAGAGTCAAGTAGAACATAAAATCTACTATCTTCTATGATTTAAAAAGTTTTTCATCAACTTTATCGCTGAGACTCTGCTTAATAAATAAACCACATCATCAAATCATCACTGCACCACGACCAAGGATATTCATGTAATCACCAATGGTCATGATTATACCGAATAATCCCTAGTCATAATCATAACAACAACTGTCCATCAATGCTCTACAGGCCACTGAGGACTTTTACCACATCATTCGCTAAATTACGGTCATGATTATACCGAATAATCCCTGGTCAAGATCATACCAAGTCCATCTATGCACGTAAGCCAAAGATGACTTTCATCACAATATAAGCATGAGGATGATGACAATAATATAAGCATTAATCAAACGAAAACAAGGATAAATATTAAAGACTTTAAATTTATCCAAATATTATCAATCACTTAATAAACTCATAATCTAATATTGTTAATATTATAACAATATTTTAATCACTTCTTAAACTTATAAACAATTTAATTTAATTGTTTACACTTTACCAAATAATGCATTTAATCATTCAAAAATGCCATACTCATAAGATTTCATCATCAATGATCAAATCACTCTCCAAAAATCTGCAAATACCTTATATAGGATTTCCAAGCCATAAACTCCTATTTACCAATTTTTCAACTTCACATAACATATTTAATTCATATGTTCGTAACTAAACCATTTTCATGAAAAATACCAAATCAGTCCCAAAAATTATTCTTTTCTGGGATTTAGCAGAATATAGTCCCATATTGAACATATGTTTTTCTCGGAATTTTTAAAATCCATTTACTACTTTTCATATGGCCAAAACTACCGACTATTTAGACATTTATCATAAATTATACTTTTGTCCAAAAATTCCGAAATTTACAAGGTATACTCTTGTTATATACATGTACTCCCAATAAAATTTTTACCAATTTTGAAGTTAACCACAAGGAGTTATAAGGGTTTACTTTTAAAATAATCTTTTCCCGTAAAATTCATAACTCCTAATCTATACATCCAAAAATCGCCATTTTTGGACACAATCTAGAAAACTCATAAATTATCATTTCAAATTTTTTCAAAATTTGTGAGGGTCAGAAAAATTACGAAAGTGCAAATGGATTTTCGCCCGCCATGCGGTAATCCACGTAGACAGATCATTTCCACAATTTAATAAGGAATGAATACGAAGGATCATTCACCATGCATGTGGTAGTCCACATAGACAGGTTATTCCAACAGAATAATAAAGAATGGAATAACAGAAGAATTCACCATGCATGCGGTAGTCCGCGTAAACAAGTTATTCCAACAGAATAATAAAGAATGGAACTAGGTCATGCGTAATCCGCACTGACAGGATATTCCAACAGAATAATAAAGAATGGAACCAGGTCATGCGTAATCCGCACAGACAGGATATTCTAATAGAATAATAAAGAATGGAATAATAGAAGAATTTCACCAGGCATGCGATAGACCGCATGCAGAATGTGTTTATTCAATGTAATAATAAATAATGGAACCAATTAAATGCATAATACGCAGATGCACAAGATATTCTAACAGAATAATAAAGAATGGAATAACAGAAGAATTTTGTGAGACCCCTACTTTTCTCAAAATAATTTTTTTTGAATATTATGGTGTGGATTTGATATAATAGTTGTGGGTAATATTTATAAATTTTACAAAGTATGCAAGTTGTTCGATTGGTCGGGGAATATTATTTTTGTCGGGGAATATTCGTACGATGGCACAATCATTGGTGGACCCCGCAACAGAATTATTGTCGAATTGAGAAAATGACAAAAATATTTTATTAAAAATAACGACGAAAGTTTTACCGTTAACATTGTTGAACTACTCGGTAGTAAAAGTACAGTAATACGCGTGGTTGCATAGTAGCACACAGTATTAATTATTGATGCGTATGTGATAAGTCACTCAATTTTGTTTTATTAGTATTATTAGTGTAATAAAACAGAAAAGTTATTCGTTTTATTAGGCTAATAGTAAAATCTTTTTATATAAAACAGAATACTTTTATAAAGTTATTCATTTTATTAGTCTAATAGTAATATCTTTTTATATAAAACAGAATACTTTTATAAAGTTATTCGTTTTATTAGATTATAAATAGAATATATTATATAAGTTTTGTTTTATTATTAGTAATAAAACAGGAAACTTCTCTTACCTAAGAAGGATCTAGTTATCTAAGTTTTGTTTTATTATTAGTAAACTTTTCCTTTCCTAGGAAGGATCTGATTGTCTCACTTACTATGCAGTCTATTCTTCTATAAATAGAAGCTCATTCCTTCATTATTTCTTACGAATTCACTAAAACTCTAGAGAGAGAAAATTATAGAGAGAAAAAAGAAAAGTATTCTGCTACTTCCCTACTCTTATATCCAGTTTCTTTTACGGTAAGGGATATTATTTGTTGTACCTGTAAGGGGTATTATTTCTTTTGTATTTATGAAGAGAACTTTTGTTATTCCATTCTTTATTATTCTCTTTGAATAACTCAGATACATGGACTACCCTATACTTGGTGAAATTCTTACATTATTCCATTCTTTGTTATTATGTTGAATAACTTTTATCGCATCGTAGTAGCATCGCATACATGGTGAAATTCTTCTATTATTTCATTCTTTATTATTCTGTTAGAATATCCTGTCTGTGCGTTTTACGCTAGACTTGGTTCCGTCTTTATTATTCTATTGGAATATCTTGTGCATGCGTTTCTGTGGGACCGGTTCCGCCTTTATTATTACATTTGGAATATCACATGCATGCGTTTTATGCCGGACCTGGTTATGTCTTTATTATTATGTTGGAATATCCTTTCTGTGCGTTTTACGCCGGACCTGGTTTCGTCTTTATTATTATGTTGGAATAACCTGTCTATGCGAAGTACCGCATGCATGGTGATTTTTGTTGTTGTTCTATTCTTTATTATCTTGTTGGAACATCCTATCGGTGCGAATTTTGCCTGACCTGGTTCCGTTACTTATTATTCTATTGGAATAACCTGTCTATGAGAAGTACCGCATGCATGGTGATTTTTTTTGTTATTCCATTCTTTATTATACTTAGTTGGTTAAAGTTTTGACTTCTATACTCCATGAAATTAGTGAAATATCCTTGATATTTGCGCTTCATCCAGTATCTTTTCATGGAAATATTCTTCTGAGCATTATTGAGTTTTACTCTTTAAAGAAGTATCATGTTGACAATTTGGACGTTATTAATTCCTGAATAAATTAGTTCTTGAACTTGTTTTATTATATTCTTATATCATTGTCATCATCCTTATGTTTATATATTTTTTTGAAAGTCATCTGTGGCCTGTAGTGCATAGATGGACTTGGTATGATTATGACCAGGGATTATTCAGTGTAATCATGACCGTAATGTTATAAATGATGTGGTAAAAAGTCCTCATTGGCCCGTAATGCATTGATGGACAGTTTTTGGTATGATTATGGCTATGAATTCTCTTCGCCCAAGGGTGCAAAGATGAATTATTTTATGGCATGATCAGGACCGTTGATGAAAACACGATTATATTTGGCCCGTAGTGCATGGATAATTCGTGGTCGTGATACTAAAGAATATCCTTGGCCTGTAGTGTAGGGATGATTTGATGATGTGGATTATTTATTGAGCTGAGTCTCAGCGATTAAAGTGATAAAAAAACCTTTGAAATCATAGAAGATAGTAGATTTTATTCTCTACTTGACTCTTCTAATGGATTGCTTGTTCCACTGCAGTTAAACTTGATGTCTATTTTATTTTATCAGTTTAACATTGCTGAAGGCTAATGATAATTTATTGTGCATTATCTTAGTCATAATATTTCTTACTGGGCTAGTTGAGCTCACCCTTTTTTTCATTGTTCTCTTCAGGAAATGAGAACGTAGCTGGGACTAGTCGGAGAACAGAGTGATGGTCCTAGATGGTGCATTAGTAGTCCTCACTATTCTGTAAAATAGTGTAATAATAAATGTAATGAGGACGCCATTGGGTGTGGATATTGTCTAGAAGGCAATATTCTTGTATAAACTCCCAGCTTATGTTTTGTCGTATTATACACGACAATTGTATAATTAAGATTGTATTTATATTCTGTACCATGTAAGTGGCGACCCAAGATGGGTGACGTATACCTAATTTTGGGGGCGTCACAGTTGGTATCAAAGCTTAGGGATATGATCCCTGGCTGAGATGTGAGATAAGAACTAGGAGGGGAGAGATGGGGAATTCTTTCGCTAGTATGACCTACCTAAGTTTATTTGATATTTAATTGGTCGGTCAGAGTATAGGGATAATATGTGATATGTTAATTAACCCTTGTTTTGGGGCAGTATTTGAAAATGACATCTGAAAATGTTGAGATAAGCAAAGGAGCAAAACAATATGACTATATCGCAATACAAGGCTAAGTTTGCGGCGTTATCCCGGTTTGTATCCCATTTGGTCGATAATGAGGAGCGAATGACGCGAATGTTTCTAAGAGGTTTGAAACCCAATATACGTCAATACCTCATTTCTCATAAACTTTGTTTATATTCAGATGTTGTGAATAGGGCTCAGTTATTGGAGTGCGATAATGAGTCAGCACAACTAAAAGGCAACGACCAACAACACGATAATAATCGTACCGGTGGCAACGACCATCGGAACAATGATGACCATTGTGGGGGAAATTATCATGCCAAGAATGGTATCCACTTCGGTGGTAATCATGGCCAAGATAATACAAGTGGAAATTTCAAGAAGAGAAGGTTCAATAATGATGGAAAGACAGCAGCACCAGCACCCATTTCAAAGGAAGAAAAACGATCATCGGTCGTATGTTTCAAATGCGGATAGGAGGGACACATCCGTCCAAACTGTACGCAACAATCCAAAGCGTGTTTTAATTACGGAAGAGAAGGTCACCTAGCTCGATTTTGTCGTATGGTGAAGTCAAGTTCAGCTGGGATAGTGACGCCAAAGGATGTCCCAAACAAGGCAAAGCCGCTAGTTTAAGTGAGAGCGTTTATTGAGGAACCCAAACGAGGTTATTATGAGTAAGTTAATCATAAATTCTTGCGAAGTCTATATCTTATTAGATACCAGTTCTACCCATTCTTTTATCTCTCTTGCTTGCGTTCAACGTTTAAATTTTACTCCGGAGAAGTTAAACTTTGACTTATTGGTTGAAACTTCGTTAGTAGAAACCTTCGTTACCTCCACTACTTATAAATCTTGTTCAAATCAACACTTTCACGTTACCTGTCGATCTTATCTCTTTGAAATTACTTGCCTTTGATGTGATTTTTGAAAACGATTGGTTAACTACTCATCATGCTTTTTGTAAAGTTGTTAGCTTTCATACTCCTAACCAACCTGTTATGCGAATTCAAAGTAACCAAACCACTAAAGTCAATCATTGGCATATCAAGCCATAAGTAAAGAGCCCCGATCCTTTCGTTGTTGACTTCCTTGTGTGGAATGCACCGAAGCCAGACTTTCTATAGGCGACATCGTGAATGAAGATGGCAAGTTGATAGGTATCAATATGACGTACTATCCAAGTCTTGGATGAGGGTCACAGTTTTGAACGATATTTCTATTGTTAATAAATTTCTTGACGTATTCTTGAAGACTTCTTAGCCTACCCCCAGAGCGTGAAATCGAATTTTGTATTGACCCCAGTACAAAACCCATTTCTTAAACCCTCAAATATTTCTTTACTTAAAACAAACGTATAATGCGCCAAAGACGTTGACTCGAGCTGTTGAAGATTACAATCGTACCATTCAATACCATCGGGGGAAAACGAACGTGATAGCTGACGTGTTGAGTGGAAGATCGTATGCGGTTACAAGTGCGAATATACGAACCCACGTGAAGATAACGAATATACGAGTAGAATCGACTTTAATCGATAAAGTTAAAGCCGCTCAAGCTACACACCCGGAGCTGATGAATGTGAAGAATTAAGAAGGTTCAAGAGGGCGTTATTCTAGAAGCAAGAATCGACGAAGAGGGAAAATCTCAGCCCTCGATTTAATTGGCCCATTTGAAATCCTTGATCGAGTAGAAACTGTGGCCTATAGACTCGTTTTACCGCCAAGTATGTCGCGTGTTCATAACGTTTTTAACGTATCGATGTTACGTAAATATGTGGATGACCTGAACCACATTATTAATTTAGAACCGGACGAGATAGTGGATGATTTAACGTTTGAGGAGATACGTGTTAAAATCTTGGATAAGAAGAATCGTATTCAACCCTCAAGGGTTATACCTTAAGAGTTAGAATCTGAAATGAAGTCAAGGTATCCTCACCTGTTTGGCATACCAGGTACGTACGTAAATTTCGAGGGTGAAATTCCATAAAGAGTGGAGATTGTGAGACTCCAGATTTTATGAATAAATATTTAATTTTCTCGAAATATTTTTTTTTGAATATTATGGTGTGGATTTGATATAATAGTTGTGGGTAATATTTATAAATTTTAAAAAGTATGCAAGTTGTTCGATTGGTCGGGGAATATTATTTTTGTCGGGGAATATTCGTACGATGACACAATCATTGGTGGACCCCTCAACGGAATTATTGTCGGATTGAGAAAATGACAAAAATATTTTATTAAAAATAACGACGGAAGTTTTACTGCTAATAATCTTGTTGAACTACTTTCGGTAGTAAAAAATACGATGAATACGCGTGGTTGCATAGTAGCACACGATATTGATTATTGATGTTTATGTGATAAGTCACTCAGTTTTGTTTTATTAGTATTATTAGTGTAATTAAACGTAAAAGCTTTTATATAAAAAATGTATACTTTTTATAAAGTTATTCGCTTTAATTAGGCTAATAGTAAAATCTTTTTATATAAAATAGAATACTTTTATAAAGTTATTCGCTTTTATTAGGCTAATAAGAATATCTTTTTATATAAAATGAATACTTTTATAAAGTTATTCGTTTTATTAGATTATAAATAGAATATATTATATAAGTTTTGTTTTATTATTAGTAATAAAATAGAAAACTTCTCTTTCCTAAGAAGGATCTGGTTATCTAAGTTTTGTTTTATTATTAGTAAACTTTTCCTTTCCTAGGAAGGATCTGATTGTCTCAGTTACTATGCAGTCCATTCTTCTATAAATAGAAGCTCATTCCTTCATTATTTCTTACGAATTCACTGAAACTCTAGAGAGAGAAATTATAGAGAGAAAGAAGAAAAGTATTCTCGCAACTCTCTACTCTTATATCCGGTTTCTTTTACTGATGTTTATATTATTTGTTGTACACCGTAAGGGGTATTATTTCTTTTGTATTCATGAAGAGAACTTCATTATTCCATTCTTTATTATTCTCACGAATAACTCGTATACGCTGTGACTACCCTATACTTGGTGAAATTCTTCCATTATTCCATTCTTTGTTATTATGTTGGAATAATGCATACATCAGCATCGCATACATGGTGAAATTCTTCTATTATTCCATTCTTTATTATTACATTTGGAATATCCTCGTCTGCAAGCGTTTCTACCGGACACAGTTCCATCTTTATTATTCTGTTGAATATCCTATTTGTGCGCTTTTACTGTTTGGACTCGGTTCCGCTCTTTATTATTCTATTGGAATATCCTCGTGCATGCATTTTACTACCGACTGGTTTTTCGTCTTTATTATTCTGTTGGAATAACTTTGTCTATCGGAATCTTGCATGCATGATGATTTACATTGTTGTTCCATTCTTTATTATCCTGTTGGAACATCCCATGGGGTCTTAATTTCGCTTTGACTTTGGTTCCGCTATACTTATTATTCTGTTGGAATAACTCGTCTGTCATGCGGCACCGCTTGCATGGTGATTTCTTTTGTTATTCCATTCTTTATTATACTCGGGTTGGTTAAAGTTTTGACTTCTATACTCTATGAAATTAGTGGAATATCCTTGATATTTGCGCTTCATCCAAAGATCTTTTCATGGAAATATTCTTCGAGCATTCTTGAGTTTTACTCTTTCAAAAGAAGTATCATGTTGACAATTTGGGCGTTATTAATTCTGAATAAATCGGTTCTTGAACTTGTTTTATTGAATTCTTATATCATTGTCATCATCCTCATGTTTATATTTTTTGAAAGTCATCTGTGGCTTTGTAGTGCATAGATGGACTTGGTATGATTATGACCGAGGTGGATTATGCGGTGTAATCATGACCGTAATGTTATATATGATGTGGTAAAAAGTCCTCATTGGCCCGTAATGCATTGATGGACGATTTTTGGGTATGATTATGGCTATGGATTCTCTTGACAAGGTGCAAAGATGAATTATTTTATGGCATGATCGGATCATTGATGAAAAAAACACGATTATCTTTGGCCGTAGTGCGTGTGTATAATTCGTGGTCGTGATACTAAAGAATATCCTTGGCTTTGTGTAGAAAAGTGGATGATTTGATGATGTGGATTATTTATTGAGCTGAGTCTCAGCGATTAAAGTGATAAAAAACCTTTTAAATTATAGAAGATAGTAGATTTTATTCTCTACTTGACTCTTCTAATGGATTGCTTGTTCCGCTGCAGTTAAACTTGATGTCTATTTTATTTTATTAGTTTAACATTGTTGAAGGCTAATGATAATTTATTGTGCATTATCTTAGTCATAATATTTCTTACTGGCTAGTTGAGCTCACCCTTTTTTTCATTGTTCTCTTCAGGAAATGAGAACGTAGCTGGGGCTAGTCGGGGAACAGAGTGATGGTCCTAGATGGTGCATTAGTAGTCCTCACTATTCTGTGAAATAGTGTAATAATAAATGTAATGAGGACGCCATTGGGTGTGGATATTGTCTGAAAGCAATATTCTTGTATAAACTCCCAACTTATGTTTTGTCGTATTATAACACGACGGTTATATAATTAAGATTGTATTTATATTCTGTACCATGTAAGTGGCGACCAAGATGGGTGGCGATACCTAATTTTGGGGCGTCACGGTTGGTATCAAAGCTTAGGATATGATCCTGGTGAGATGTGAGATAAGAACTAGGAGGGAGAGGCGGGGAATTCTTTCGCTAGTATGACCTACCTAAGTTTATTTGATATTTAATTGGTCGGTCAGAGTATAGGGATAATATGTGATATGTTAATTAATCCCTTGTTTTGTGGCAGTATTTGAAAATGACATCTGAAAAATGTTGAGATAAGCAAAGGAGCAAAACAATATGACTATATCGCAAAACAATATGACAATATGACTATATCGCAATACCTTCCTCTTTTTCTTCATTTTTAATTTAGTCCTGCAAGTATTATCAAACTTGCACCACCTCCCCTAATAGTAAATCATGTGAATCAATAGTTCTAGACTTGTGAAAATACGAATTACAGTATAGTACCTCCATCTATACCTCCATTTTTAAGTTAGTCATGCAAGTATTATCAATCTTGCACCAACTCCCCTAATATTAAATGAATGTGAATCAATAGTACACACATATGAACAAATAGTTATAATCATGTGAATTAGTAGCAATTAATTACTTATTTATCCGGTTAATTACCTGATAGGTCAATATAACCTTCAGACATCAATTATTATCGAAATAAATACCAATTTTCACTAACACTAATAATTCCAACACAATTGAACTATCAATTTCATCTTTAAGCAACACGAACTTATTCATCATTAATATTATAATTCACAATATTTAACAACCAGGTCGTTCCCAGGAAAGAGGGGGCTTTTCGATAAGGATTTTTCCTTATTGGCGCCTTGATTAGATGACCCGGACCTCTCATTGTGAGAACTTCTAGACATTGTAAATATTGAAATTTAATAATATGAATAACTTTGTCATCTCAATTATTGATTTAATAATATATCATATTATGCAGATGACACTGTGACAATAATTGAATCAATAATATGAGAGATATGATGCAACAATTACTGTAGCAATAATTGAGTATAACTGAGTGACTTCTTACGTAAGCATCAATAATCAATCTGGTGTCTTCTTGTATGCAACCACGCGTATTACTGTACTTTTACTACCGGGTAGTTCAACAGTTTTAACGGTAACACATTCGCCGTTTATAAAATGATAATTCTGTCGTTTTATGATAATATTTCTTTTGTGGGGTTCACCAATGATTGTGCCGTCATACGAATATTCCCTGTTAAAACGAATATTCCCCGACCAATCGAATATTCTCTGACACAACGAATATTTTATAACAACTTGCATTCTTTACAAAATTTATAAATATTACTCACAACTATAACATTATATCAAATCCACACCATAATATTAAAAAAAAATATTTTGAAAAATTTAAATCTTTATTCATAAAATCTGGGGTCTCACATATATGAAGTGGTTCAGGGTTCTAATCTAGAGTTCATTTTCTTCTTCAAGAGGAGAAAGAAAAAGTACAAATTGAATTGGAAACAACTCAACGAACTGATAGCTCTCTCCACACTTGAAGCTGAGAATGAGAGATTGAAAAAACTCACAAAGCAGTCTGCTTACAGAGAGTCAATTCTAATTTCCAAAGTTGAGGAGTTGGAAAAGATAATCTCTACTTAAAACAAGTATTCTTCCTCTATGGACTCCCTGATCACCAGTCAGAGATGTATCTCAAATCGACCAGATTTAAGATTTGGGGACTTGTCCTCAAATCGTAGTGTGGATACAGCTTCAAAGACTAGCAACAAGCCAATGAAGTGCTTCTACTTCCCATAGAAACATCGTGTTTATGAAATCTACACAGGTTGTTAAACCAAATATTGAAAGCTCTATTATCTCTGCTGATCAGATTATGATCCCTGAGAACAATAGATCACATATTGGTTTATGATTTTATAAATCACAGGGTAAAGCTAAAACTACCTTCAAACCTCGAAGGATTGTAGAGTTAGCTCATATTTACTCTACGAACTAACCAAGCATGAAATGCAGAGTTAACTTTCACCCTATGAACTCTCAAAATCGTAGAATAATATGGAGGTGGAGAGAGTTTGAGCCAAGAAGAATGGTTGAAGGTTTTTATACTTCATACATGTCCTCGAAGAGAAGGAATTCATACACACACGTAAGCATGAATCATATAAAATGTTATATATGTCATCATTATGGTCATATTGCTGCAATGTGTGATTTCTATGATTATCCTATGTATAGGAAGCCTAGAATTAGGCATGTATGGGTTCCTAAGAGCACTAACCTATCAGGACCCAAGCAAATCTGGGTAACAAAGTAAAATCTAAGTTCTTTTGCAGAATAACATCTCCACTAATTCAATTTCAATTTAGAATCTGGATAGTGTATGCTTAAGGCATATAACATGGAATAAAGCTCTTATATCAAACTTCACAGAGAAAGATGGTTATGCTATTGTCTTTGGAGATAACAATTAAGGAGAAAAAAGATGGATGAAGATGGAGTGATTACAGGGAACGAAGCAAGATTGGTGGCTAAAGGGTATTCTCAAAAGGAAGGAATCGACTATGATGAAACCTTTGCACCTGTAGCAAGACTTGAAGTCGTAAGAATCTTCATTCCATATGCTACACACATGAAGTTCAAAGTATTCCAAATGGATGTCAAGAGTGCTTTCCTCAATAAAAAACTTCAAGAAGAGGTTTATATTGAATAACAACCCAATAACCTCCAGGTTTTGTTGATCCTACTTGTGAGACCCCAAATTTTATGAATAAAGATTTTAATTTCTCGATTTTTTTTTAATATTATGGTGTGGATTTGATATAATGTTATAGTTGTGGGTAATATTTATAAATTTTGCAAAGTATGCAAGTTGTCAGATTATATTCGATTGGTCGGGAAATATTCTTTTTGTCGGAAATATCCGTACGACGGCACAATCATTGGTGAACCCACAACGGAAGTACTGTCATAGTTAGAAAACGACAAAAATATTTTACGAAAATAACGACATAGGTTTTATCGTTAAAACTGTTGAACTACCCGGTAGTAAAAGTACAGTAATACGCGTGGTTGCATAGTAGCACACGGTATTGATTATTGATGCTTACGTGGTAAGTCACTCAGTTATACTCAATTATTGCTATAATAATTGTTGCATCATATCTCTCATATTATTGATTCAATTATTGTCACAGTATCATCTGCATTATATGATATGTTATTAAATCAATAATTGAGATGACAAAGTTATTAATATTAATAAATTGCAATATTTACAATGTCTAGAAGTTCTGTCAAGGAGCGGTTTGGTCATCTAATTACGCGCCAATAAGGAGAAATCCTTATTAGAAAGCCCCCTCTTTCCTGGGAACGACCTGGATGATAAATATTGTGAGTTATGATATTAATGATGAATGTTATTAAAAATTGAATTTGAGTTCGGAGTTGAATTTGGAGACGCGGACATGATATTTGAGTCTGGAGCGATGAAATTAGTAAAAATAAACTATAAACACAAATTTTCCGAGGTTGACTTTTTGGTCAAAAAGTCAACAGTTGACTTTTTCGGGAAAAGTTAAACTTCGAAATTTCAAAATTTATATTGTTGATAAAAATAGTTTCATTGTGTTGGAATTATTAGTGTTAGTTAAAATTGATATTTATTTCGATAATAATTGATGTCTGGAAGTTATATTGACCAGTCGGATAATTTACCGGATAAATGAGCAATTGATTGCTATTAATTCATATGATTATAACTATTTTTTTCACATGTGTGTACTATTGATTCATATTCTTGCTACTATTAGGAGAGTTGGTGCAAGATTGATAATACTTGAATGACTAAGTTAAAAATAGAGGTATAGATGGAGGTACTATACTGTAATTCGTATTTTTACATGTCTAGAACTATTGAGTCACATGATTTACTATTCATTCACATGATTTACTATTAGAAGAGGTGGTGAAAGTTTGATAATACTTGCAGGACTAAATTAAAAATGAAGGAAAAGATGAAGGTATTGTACTGTAATATTTCGAGCCCCAAAACGTGCAATTATCGAAACTATGTTTTCCTATAAATAGAAGCTCATTCTTCTTCATTTCTCACCAATTCACTAAATCTATAGAGCATTTATTATAGAGAGAAATTATAGAGAAAAGCTATAGAGAGAAAATCTATAGAGAAAAATAAGAAGAGAAGTCTACTACCTCACTACTCCTATATCCAGTTTCTTTCAAAGTTAAGGGATATTATTTGTTGTACCTGTAAGGGGTATTATTTCTTTTGTATTCATGAAGAGAACTTCAGTTATTCCATTCTTTATTATTCATTGGAATAACTTTGATCTGTGACTACCCTATACTTGGTGAAATTCTTCCATTATTCCATTCTTTATTATTATGTTGAATAACTTTGTTTATGCAATACCGCATACATGGTGAAATTCTTCTATTATTCCGTTCTTTTATTATTCGCCGGAATATCACGCTTGGTCGTATTACGCTGACACGGTTCCATTAATTATTCTGTTGGAATAACTCATGCATGCGATTTATCGCATGCATTGTGATTTCGTTGTTATTCCATTACAGTATTATTCATTGGAATATCCTCATACATGCATTTTACCGGACTGGTTTTCGTCTTTATTATTACTCGCTTGAAATATCTTGTTCATGCATTTTACATCTGGACCTAGTTCCGCCTTTATTATTCTCGCTGGGAATAACTCATTCTGCGTAGGTCTTTATCGCATGCATGGTGAATCCTTCTGTTATTCCATTCTTTATTATTCTGTTGGAATAACTTGTCTATGTGGATTACTACATGCATGGTGAATGATCCTTTGTATTTCATTCCTTATTAATTTGTGGAAATAATCTGTATACGTGGATTATGATGAAAGTCATAACAAAAGCATTGGATTGATAAAAATCATGGGTATATGTGGTATTATTAAGTGCTATGAAGAGTTATGTTGGTTATTATGTGAAAATATGAAAGTTTCTTAGAAATCACAAAGGGTTGAAAAATCAGATTTTGGTGAAAATGGAACATGAAATTCAATTGACCATATCTCCTATTATATTTCGAATTTTTGAGTGAGGTCAAGTTCTAGAGTTAGGTCTATGAGTTTTGTAACTTATCCAAGTGGAATCACTGGAAAAGGTGTTGTAGATTTTCGTGTGGACTGATTTTAGCAAAAGAGTCAAAAGCTGCAAAATCAAAAAATGCTACTGCCCAGAAATTTAAAAGGGCTGTTTTGGCCACTTAATTTGTGAGAAAAATTCTGGCCTTTTGGGATGTGAAATTATATGGTATAAAGTACCTCCTGTCCAAAAATGAGCTCATTCCGACTTAAAATGAACAAGTTATGACCATTTCAATATTTAGGTTTTTCCGACGAAAAATGCTATAACTAGAGTTCTATAACTCTGATGACCATGAAATTTAAATTGGAAGCTCACGTTAACATGTGTAAGATCCTGCCAAGATTTGGGAATTTCTGGAGTTAACCTTGAGGTAGCAAATTTCTTAAGGAATTAATTAGAAATTGATTTTTGAAAAATAGTAAATGAATTTTAAAAATTCTGAAAAAAAATTATGTTCAATATGGGACTATATTATGCTTAATCCCAGAAAAGAATAATTTTTGGGACTGATTTGGTATTTTTCATGAAAATAGTTTAGTTACGAACATATGAGTTAAATATGTTATGTGGAGTTGAAGAATTGGTAAATAGAATTTTAGGGCTTGAAAATCCTATATAAGGTATATGCAGATTTTTGATGAGTGATTTGATCATTGGTGATGAAATCTTACGAGTATGGCATTGTTGAATGATTAAATGCATTATTTGGTAAAGTGTAAACAATTAAATTAAATTATTTATAAGTTTATGAAGTGATTAAAATATTGTTATAATATTAACAATATTAGACTATGATTGATAATATTTGGATAAAATTAAAGTCTTTAATATTTATCCTTAATTTCATTTGATTAATGCTTATAATATTGTCATCATCTTCATGCTTATATTGTGATTAAAGTCATCTTTGGCTTACGTGCATAGATGAACTTGGTATGATTATGACTAGGGATTGTTCGGTATAGTCATGACCGTAATGTGATGAATGATATGGTAAAAGTCCTCATTGGCCTGTAGTTCATTGATGGACAGTTGTTGGTGTGACTATGACAAGGGATTATTCGGTATAGTAATGACCATTGATGATTACACGAATATCCTTGGCCGTGGTGCAGGGATGATGTGGTTTATTTATTAAGCTGAGTCTCAGCGATAAAGTTGATGAAAATCTTTTTAAATCATAGAGGATAGTAGGTTTTATGCTCAACTTGACTCTTCTAATGGATTGCTTGTTCCGCTGCAGTTAAACTTGTTGTCTATTATATTCTATTAGTTTAACATTGTTGAGACTAAGGATAATTTATTCTGCATTATCTTAGTCATAATATTTCTTACTGGGCTAGTTGAGCTCACCCTTTCTTTCACTGTTCTCTTCAGAAAAGGAGAACGTAGACGGGAATAGTCGGGGAACGGAGTGACAGTCCAGATGATAGCATTAGTAGTCCTCACTATTCTGTAAAATAGTGTGATAATAATTGTAATGAGGACTCCATCGAGTGTGGATATTGTCTAGAAGGAAATATTCGTATTAATACTCCCAGCATATGTTTTGTCGTATTTTACACGACTGTTGTATAATTAAGTTGTATTTGAATTTATGTACCATGTATCCGGTGACTCAAGATGGGTGATGCATACCTATTTTGGGGCGTCCACAACAGGTATCAAAGCTTAGGATATGATCCTGGTGAGATGAGAGATAAGAACTAGGAGGGAGAGACGGGGAATTCCTTCGCTAGTATGACCTACCTAAGTTTCTTTGGTATTTAATTGGTCGATCAGAGTATAGGGATAATATGTGATATGTTAATTAACCCTTATTTTGAAACTATGTTCTAGAATGATATTTGAAATACAGGAGATGAGAAATAGGAAAATCATGATAGAGCGGAAATAACCGGGAAGGTACAATCCGAAAAGAAAGCAATGTATTCTCATCTCTTCGAATATCAGGTACGTACGTAAATTTCGAGGGCGAAATTTCATAAGGAGGGGAGATTGTGAGACTTCAAATTTTATGAATAAAGATTTTAATTTCTCGAAATATTTTTTTTTAATATTATGGTGTGGATTTGATATAATATTATAGTTGTGGGTAGTATTTATAAATTTTACAAAGTATGCAAGTTGTCAGATTATATTCGATTGGTCGGGGAATATTCTTTTTGTCGGGAATATCCGTACGACGGCACAATCATTGGTGAACCCACAACGGAAGTACTGTCGTAGTTAGAAAACGACAAAAATATTTTATGAAAATAACGGCGGAGGTTTTACTGTTAAAACTGTTGAACTAACCGGTAGTAAAAGTACAGTAATACGCGTGATTGCATAGTAGCACACGGTATTGATTATTGATGTTTACATGGTAAGTCACTCAGTTATACTCAATTATTGCTATAGTAATTGCTGCATCATATTTCTCATATTATTGATTCAATTATTGTCACAGTATCATCTGCATTATATGATATGTTATTAAATCAATAATTGAGACGACAAAGTTATTCATATTAATAAATTACAATATTTACAATGTCTAGAAGTTCTGTCAAGGAGAGGTTTGGTCATCTAATTGCGCGCCAATAAGGAGAAATCTTTATCGGAAAGCCCCCTCTTTCCTGGGAATGACCTGGTTGATAAATATTGTGAGTTATTGTGACGCCCCCAAAATAGGTATACACCACACCCATTCTGAGTCGCCAAATACTTGGTATATAAAGCAAACTACAACTTCAATAATACAATTATCGTGTAAAATACGACAACACATACTGTGAGTTTAAATACAAATATTATCTTCTAGACAATATCCACACTCAAATAAGTCCTCATTACAATTATTCATACACTATTTTACAGAAATAGTGAGAACTGCTAAAACATCTTTCTAGAACCATCACTCCATACCTCGACTAGATCCTGCTATGTTCTCACCTTCTGAGAAAAAAAATGGAACAAAAGGAAAAGGGTGAGCTCAACTAGCCCAGTAAAGAATATTATGACTAAGATAATATACAACAAATTATCATTAGTCTTCAACAGGGAAAAATCTGATAGAATATAATAGACAACAAGTTTTAGATCAATATTCTGCAGCGGAAACAACAATCCATTAGAAGAGTCAAGTAGAGAATGAAATCTACTATCATCTATGAATTTAAAAGTCCATCATCAATATTTTATCCCTGTAACATCAATCAATATACATCTTGAATCAAATATTCATCTTTGCTCTACGGCCAAAGATATTCATTTATATCACCAAATTGGTCATGTTCATCTCAACACTGCTTCATCTTTTGCACTACGGGCCAAAGATATTCATCGAGTAATCATACATCTTTGCACCTACGGGCCAAACATATTCATCAAGTATCATCATTAAGGACTAAGGATGATGAAAACATTTTAGAGAATCGAATCCGGTGAAGACGGAAGGACAAATATTAGGGATTCAGTATTTTGGTTTATCCAAATTCAATAATACTCCATAATAACCAAGTGTGAAGTAGAATTCAAAAATAAAGATCAAAACATGGATACAATCAAAGATAGTAACCATAAAAGACATCTGGGTCGAAAAAGAGAAAATTTTATTTTTTGGTGAATAGTGCTGTATTCGTGAATAGTGCCGTATACATGAATAGTAACCCCAACACAAAAAGGTAGAAACTCCACAATAAAATTCATAACAATATCTCAGCATAATAATATTGAAGAAAATAATATCATTTAAGAAGAAAATAACATCCCTTACCTCAAAAAGACAGTACTTCGGAATGAAAGGTCGGATGTGATGCTGAATGAAACTTGTACTGAATAACAACTCTCAAAGTATCTAAATACTCACAAAATACGCTCGATAATATAGAGAGAGAAAGAGAGAAAACTTGTTTTTGGTGTGATTTTCAATTCTAACTTAGCCCTTTATTTATAGGAAAATGTTAGCACGTAGAAAGCGTAATTGACTGCTTTCACTGATGGCTTTACTTTACTACTATTGCCACCCACCACATTTGAAATAAAATTCAGCACATTTTTTCACCAACCACAAGTGGGGCCCATTCAATTCTAGAATTTTTCACCAAAATCATTTATAACATAATTTTCAATCGATCCACCTCTTAAAATTCATAACAAATCATACGTTCATTTTAACGGTTCAAATTTTGTAGACATATACTCAACTTATATATGTATAACATATCCAAAAATCACAACGATCCAATGGTTCGGATTAAAAATTATAACTCACATAATATATATCGAAAAATCTTGATTTGATTTTTAATACCTCCATTCAAAATGAAATAATTGATAAAATACATCAACATTAATTCCTTGATTAATAACCACATAAAATAAATAAATTCATCATTTATATCCGCATCAAATAAATATTTCCTTATCATATAAATCAATAACTAATTATTCACAAATAATATTACGAATCACAATTATGATAACCAGTAGTTCCCGGAAAGAGGGGCTTTCCGATAAGGATTTTTCCTTATTAAGCGCATGATTAGGTGACCAAACCTCTCTTGATGTAACTTTCTAGACATTGCCAATAATGCTATCTAATAATATTATTCAAATAATATGAATTATTGATCGATAATGGAAATATCTTGCGGTGACAATTATTAAAACAATAATAATATAAACTATCAACGCAGCAATTATTGAATCAATAAAATAAAATATTGAGCGGTAACTCATCGTAACAATTATTGAGTAAAGGCCTTCTTACGTCACGAATCAATAATTCAACAATCTTGTGTAATCTGGTGTCTTCTTGTCTGACCACACATATTCATGTATTTTAACCACGGTATTCCAACAATTGTTAATTGGTAACAATTATGTCGTTAATTATAAAACTCATACTTTGTCATTTTCCTTCATTTAACTATTTTCCGTTATGGGGCCCATAAATGACTGCGCCGTCGTACGGAGATTTCCGATAAAAAGAATATTCCACGACCAAACGAATATTCCCCGACAAAAGGAATATTTTATAACCACTTGCTTATTTTGCAAAATTTGCACATTTCACTCATAATCAAAACATTATATCAAATTAACACCTTATTATTCACAATAATAATTAGAGGAAATTCGATTTTATTTAAAAAAAAAATTTGGGGTCTTATAACATCCCCTCCTTATGAAATTTCATCCTCGAAATTAACGTACGTACCTGGTGTTTCGAAAAGGTGAGGGTACCTCGCTTTTATTTCTGATTCCAACTCCCACGTCATTTCTTCAATAGCATGGTTCCTCCACAAAACCTTAACTTGTGGTATAACCTTTGTTCGTAGGACATGCTCTTTTCTATCCAATATCTTGACAGGGACCTCCTCGTACATTAAATCTTTGGCTATTTCGTCCGGTTCTAACTCAATGATGTGGTTCGGGTCTTTCACATATTTACATAACATCGATACGTGAAAAATATTCTGAACACGCGACATACTTAGCGTTAAGGCGAGTCTATAGGCCACAGTTCCTACTCGATCGAGGATTTCAAATAAATTGAAGGTTTGAGATTTCTTCTCTTCATCGACTCTGACTTCTAGAATAATGCCTTCTTGTACCTTCTTCTTTATATTCCTCAGCTCTGGTGTGTAGCTTGAGCGGTTTTAACTTTATCGATTAAAGTCGATTCTACTCGTATATCATCACGTGGGTCCCTAGAGTCTTTAACTCTATCTCTATCATTTGTAAATTATACAAAATAGGTCTTTGTATTTAACAATATCGCACTCATACTTGCGTACGATCTTCTACTTCAACAACGCTCATTACTACCACGCCGCTTTTCCGGGATGGTGTGGTCGAAAGCGGTCTTAAAATAAGTCGCCTCTTGAGCTCTTGGAAAATCTTCTCGCATTCCTCGCTTCATACGAATTTTGTATCTTTTCGAGTCAACTAAGTTAACGGAGTAACGATTCGAGAAAATCCTTCCACGAATCTCCGATAGTAACCAGTTAAGCCTAGAAAGCTACGTACTTTGGTCATCGACTTTGGTTGCTCTCAACTGTGATTCATATCCCAATCTTGGATAACATGTCACAATGGCACCTATCGTTTTACCACCACACAAATATAACGTCCCTTACGGAGAGTTTGGCTTTGGTGCATTCCACAAAGGAAGTCACCAGATAGAGGCTTGAGTACCAACTCTTGTAGTTGGGTTTTTAACTCCCGAAGTTCAATAGGAGCCATTCGATATGAGATTTTAGAAATGGGTTTTGTACCGGGTTCAAAGTTGATACAAAATTCAATATCACACTCTGGGGGTAGACTAGGAAATTCTTCAGGAAATTAACTAACAACAGAAATATCATTCAAATCTAACGTATTTTTGTTTAAATCCATGAAATGGGCTAAGAAAGCTTGACATCCGTTTTTCAATAAACGAATGGCTTTATGGCTTGATATGAAAGTGTTTGACTTCAATGGTTTGGTTGCTTGAATTCGCATAATAGGTTGGTTAGGAATATGAAAACTAACAGCCTTACGAAAAACAATCAATTTTGGCATGATGAGTGGTTAACCAATCAATTCCTAAAATCACATCAAAAGCAAGTATCTTTAAAGAGATAAGATCAACAGGAAATGTGATAGTGCCAACTTGGATTAAGAAAAATTTATAAACAGTGGATGTAACGAAAGTTTCTCCTAACGGAGTCTCCACAGATAAAGTCTAATTTCTCCGGAGTCAAGTTTAAACGTTGAGCACAAGCAGGAGAGATAAAAGAATGGGTAGAACCGGTATCTAATAAGGTATAAACTTCGCAAGAATTTATAATTAACTAACCCATGCTAACTTCGTTCGGGTTACTCGCTTTTTGAGAAGTCACGAAAAACACTCTTCCAGAAATTGCCGACTTTGTTTTATCCATATCCGCCTTTGGTTCCACCGTCCCAGCTGGACTTGATTTCACTACTGGACAAAATCGAGCTATGTGACCATCTTTTCCACAACTAAAACATATCTTGAAAGGCTGTGAACAGTTTGGACTTATATGTCCCTCCTCTCCGCATTTGTAGCATCTAACTGGCGGTCGTTCTCCTCCCCTAGAATTTGTTGCTGATGCTGCTGCCAACGTCTTCCCATCATCGTTAAATCTTCTCTTTTTGAAATTTCCACCTGACTCACCTCTCTTATTATCCTGGCCACGATTACCACCCGAGTGGTTACCGCTTTTGTCCGTATTTTCCTCTCCTCATTTGGTTATCATCGCTCGATGATGATGTTGTCCTTAGGTTTGACCACAGTTATGGTCCCTCAGTTGAGTATACTCATTATCTCGCTCTAATAATTGAGCCCTGTTGACAACATCTGAATATAGAGAAAATTTATGAGAGATAAGGTATTGACAAATCTCAGGTTTTAGACCTCTCAGAAACATCTACGTCACACGTTCCTCATTTTCAACCAAATGAGGTGCAAACATGGATAACTCCGCGAACTTTGCCTCGTACTGAGAACCAATCATGTTGTTCTATTCCAGTCTAATAAACTCCACTTCTTTTATATGACGAATACTTTCAGGAAAGTACTTATCATTGAATAGTTTCTGAAATGTCTCCAAGACATGCTGAGTGCAGCTGGATGGGTACGTTTCACAGATTTCCACCAGTAATTTTCCTCATTACGGAACATAAAAGTGGCGAATGGAATCTTCTGTTCCTCCGTGCATCCCAAGACATCGAATATCTTAGTAATTTGCTTGACCCACGTCTTTGCCTTAATCGGATTTGGCTTTCCCCAGAATTCTGGTGGTCCTAACTCCTTGAACTGCTTGGCTGTGACAAACCACGCGTTGCTATCATTTCCACTCGTATTTTGTATACAAGTCTCCCTCGTCTGATTTTGCATGAACTGCAAAAAGCTCTTAAACATTCCATCATTCATCGTTTGCTCGGTAGTGTTGTTTACAAGAGGAATATTGCCTTCCTGTTGCACGTTCTCTTGGTTTGTGACTAAAGGTTGTTCCACAGTCTCATACACTCCATTGTTAACGTTCTCAGTAGCCATTCATAAAAACTGTCATAAAACAATGGTTAATTAAACAAATTAACATATCACATAATATCCCTATATTATGACCGACCAACAAATAAGCTTAGGTAGGACACACTAGCGAAGGATTTACCCGTCTCTCCCCTCCTAGTTCTAGTCTCACATCTCAGCCATGGATCATTCCCTAAGATTTGATACCAACTGTGACGCCCCCAAAATAGGTATACACCACACCCATTCTGAGTCGCCAAATACATGGTACATAAAGCAAACTACAACTTAAATAATACAATTGTCATGCAAAATACGACAACACATACTGTGAGTTTAAATACAAATATTATCTTCTAGACAATATCCACACTCAAATAAGTCCTCATTAAAATTATTCATACACTATTTTACAGAAATAGTGAGGACTGCTAAAATATCTTTCTAGAACTATCACTCCATACCCCGACTAGATCCTGCTATATTCTCACCTCCTGAGAAGAAAAATGGAACAAAAAGGAAAAGGGTAAGCTCAACTAGCCCAGTAAAGAATATTATAACTAAGATAATATACAACAAATTATCATTAGTCTTCAACAGGAAAAAATCTGATAGAATATAATAGACAACAAGTTTTAGATCAATATTCTGCAGCGAAAATAGCAATCCATTAGAAGAGTTAAGTAGAGAATGAAATCTACAATCATCTATGAATTTAAAAGTCCATCATCAATATTTTATCCTTGTAACATCAATCAATATACATCTTGAATCAAATATTCATCTTTGCACTACGGGCCAAAGATATTCATCAAGTATCATCATTAACGACTAAGGATGATGAAAAATATTTTAGAGAACGAATCCAGTGAGACAGAAGGACAAATATTAGGGATTCGTATTTTGGTTTATCCAAATTCAATAATACTCCATAATAACCAAGTGTGAAGTAGAATTCAAAAATAAAGATCAAAACATGGATACAATCAAAGATAGTAACCATAAAAGACATCTGGGACGAAAAAGAGAAAATTTCATTTTTTGGTGAATAGTGCCGTATTCGTGAATAGTGCCGTATACATGAATAGTAACCCCAACACAAAAAAGGTAGAAACTCCACAATAAAATTCATAACAATATCTCAGCATAATAATATTGAAGAAAATAATATCATTTAAGAAGAAAATAACATCCCTTACCTCAAAAGACAGTACTTCGGAATGAAAGGTCGGATGTGATGCTGAATGAAACTTGTACTGAATAACAACTCTCAAAGTATCTAAATACTCACAAAATACGCTCGATAATATAGAGAGAGAAAGAGAGAAAACTTGTTTTTGGTGTGATTTTCAATTCTAACTTAGCCCTCTATTTATAGGAAAATGTTAGCACGTCGAAGCAGAATTGACCTGCTACCTGATGGCTTTACCTGCTACTATTGCCACCCACCACATTTGAAATAAAATTCAGCACATTTTTTCACCAACCACAAGTGGGGCCCATTCAATTCTAGAATTTTTCACCAAAAATCATTTATAACATAATTTTCGAATCAGTCACCTCTTAAAATTCATAACAAATCATACGTTCATTTTTAACGGTTCAAATTTTGTAGACATATACTCAACTTATATATGTATAACATATCCAAAAATCATAACGATCCAACGGTCGGATTAAAAATTATAACTCACGCAATATATCTGAAAAATACTGATTTGATTTTTAATACCTCCATTCCGACATAAATACGGATAAAATACCTCAACATTAATTCCTTCATTAATAAACACATAAAATAAATAAATCCATCATTTATATCCGCATCAAATAAATATTTCCTTATCATATAAATAAATAACTAATTATTCACAAATAATATTACACAATCACAATTATGACAACCAGGCCGTTCCCAGGAAAGAGGGGACTTTCCGATAAGGATTTTTCCTTATTGGCGCGCAATTAGGTGACCAAACCTCTCCTTGACAGAACTTTTTAGACATTGCCAATAATGCTATCTAATAATATTATTCAAATAATATGAATTATTGATCGATAATGGAAAATCTTTATGCGATGACAATTATTGAAACAATAATAATATAAACTATCAACGCAACAATTATTGAATCAATAAAATAAAATATTGAGCGATAACTCTCTAACAATTATTGAGTAGTGCCTTCTTTACGTACGTGAATCAATAATTCAACAATCTTCAATGTCTACTGTGTCTTCTTTGCGACCAACCACGCGTATTCATCAGATTTTAACCACCAGGTATTCCAACAGTGTTAACGGTGACAATTATGCCGTTAATTATAAAAACTCATATTTTGTCGTTTTCCTTCATTCAACTGTTTTCCGTTATGGGGCCCACAAATGACTGCGCTGTCGTACGGAGATTTCCAACGAAAAGAATATTCCACGACCAAACGAATATTCCCCGACAAAAGGAATATTTTATAACCACTTGCTTTTTTTGCAAAATTTGCACATTTCACTCATAATCAAAATATTATATCAAATTAACACCTTATTATTCACAATAATAATTAGAGAAAATTCGATTTTATTTTAAAAAAAATTCGGGGTCTTACAGTTATGATATTAATGATGAATGTTATTAAAAATCGAATTTGAGTTCGGAGTTGAATTTGGAGACGCGGATTTGATATTTGAGTCCGGAGCGATGAAATTAGTAAAAATATACTACAAACACAAAATTTTCAGGGGTTGACTTTTTGGTCAAAAAGTCAACAGTTGACTTTTCTGGGAAAAGTCAAACTTCCAAATTTCAACATTTATATTGTTGATAAAAATAGTTCCATTGTGTTGGAATTATTAGTGTTAGTGAAAATCGATATTTATTTCGATAATAATTGATCTCTAGAAGTTATATTGACCAGTCGGGTAATTAACCGGATAAATGAGCAATTGATTGCTATTAATTCACATGATTATAACTATTTGTTCACATATGTGTACTATTGATTCACATTCTTGCTACTATTAGGAGAGTTAGTGCAAGATTGATAATACTTGAATGACTAAGTTAAAAATGGAGGTATAGATGGAGGTACTATACTGTAATTCGTATTTTCACATGTCTAGAACTATTGAGTCACATGATTTACTATTCATTCACATGATTTACTATTAGGGGAGGTGGTGCAAGTTTGATAATACTTGCAGGACTAAATTAAAAATGAAAGAAAAGATGAAGGTATTGTACTGTAATATTTCGAGCCCCAAAACGTGCAATTATCGAAACTATGTTTTCCTATAAATAGAAGCTCATTCTTCTTCATTTCTCACCAATTCACTAAAGCTATAGAGCATTTATTATAGAGAGAAATTATAGAGAAAAGCTATAGAGAGAAAATCTATAGAGAAAAGAAGAAGAGAAGTCTACTACCTCACTACTCCTATATCCAAGTTTCTTTCAAAGGTAAGGGATATTATTTGTTGTACTATAAAGGGTATTATTTCTTTTGTATTCATGAAAAGAACTTACATTATTCCATTCTTTATTATTCATTGGAATAACTTTGTATCTGTGAACTACCCTATACTTGGTGAAATTCTTACATTATTCCATTCTTTATTATTATGTTGGAATAACTTTTGTTTATCACAATCTGCATACATGGTGAAATTCTTCTATTATTCCATTTTTATTATTCGCCGGAATATCACAGCCGGTCGTATTCACGCTGACACAGTTCCATTAATTATTACATTGGAATAACTTTTATCATGTGCGGTCTATCGAATGCATGGTGATTTACGTTGTTATTCCATTCTTTATTATTACATTGGAATATCATATATATGCATGCGTTTACGCCGGGACTGGTTCCGTCTTTATTATTCTGTTGGAATATCCTCATCTCATGCGTTTCTGTGGGACCGATTACGTCTTTATTATTCTGTTGGGAATAACCTGTCTATGCGGTCTCTATCGCATGTATGGTGAATCCTTCTGTTATTACATTCTTTATTATTCTGTTGGAATAGCCTTTCTATGTGGATTACCACATGCATGGTGAATGATCCTTTGTATTTCATTCCTTATTAATTTGTGGAAATGATCTGTATACGTGGATTATGATGAAAGTCATAACAAAAGCATTGGACTGATAAAAATCATGGGTATATGTGGTATTATTAAGTTCTATGAAGAGTTATGTTGGTTATTATGTGAAAATATGAAAGTTTCTTAGAAATCACAAAGGGTTGAAAAATCAGATTTTGGTGAAAATGGAACATGAAATTCAATTAACCATATCTCCTATTATGTTTCAAATTTTTGAGTGAGGTCAAGTTCTAGAGTTAGGTCTATGAGTTTTGCAACTTATCCAAGTGGAATCACTGGAAAAGGTGTTGTAGATTTTCGTGTGGACTGATTTTAGCAAAAGAGTCAAAAGCTGCAAAATCAAAAAATGCTACTGCCCAGAAATTTAAAAGGGCTGTTTTGGCCACTTAATTTGTGAGAAAAATTCTGGCCTTTTGGGATATGAAATTATATGGTATAAAGTACCTCCTGTCCAAAAATGAGCTCATTCCGACTTAAAATGAACAAGTTATGACCATTTCAATATTTAGGTTTTTCCGATTTAAAATGCTATAACCGGAGTTCTATAACTCAGATGACCATGAAATTTAAAGCTGAAGCTCACGTTAACATGTGTAAGATCCTCGCCAAGATTTGGGAATTTCTGGAGTTAACCTTGAGGTAGCAAATTTCTTAAGGAATTAATTAGAAATTGATTTTTGAAAAATAGTAAATGAATTTTAAAAATTCTGAGAAAAATATATGTTCAATATGGGACTATATTATGCTTAATCCCAGAAAAGAATAATTTTTGGGACTGATTTGGTATTTTTTATGAAAATGGTTTAGTTACGAACATATGAATTAAATATGTTATGTGAAGTTGAAAAATTGGTAAATAGGAGTTTATGGCTTGGAAATCCTATATAAGGTATTTGCAGATTTTTGGTGAGTGATTTGATCATTGGTGATGAAATCTTACGAGTATGGCATTGTTGAATGATTAAATGCATTATTTGGTAAAGTGTAAACAATTAAATTAAATTATTTATAAGTTTATGAAGTGATTAAAATATTGTTATAATATTAATAACAATATTAGATTATGATTGATAATATTTGGATAAAATTAAAGTCTTTAATATTTATCCTTGATTTTATTTGATTAATGCTTATAATATTGTCATCATCTTCATGCTTATATTGTGATTAAAGTCATCTTTGGCTTACGTGCATAGATGGACTTGGTATGATTATGACTAAGGATTGTTCGGTATAGTCATGACCGTAATGTGATGAATGATATAGTAAAAATCCTCATTGGCCTGTAGTTCATTGATGGACAGTTGTTGGTGTGACTATGACCAAGGATTATTCGGTATAGTCATGACAATTGATGATTACACGAATATCCTTGGCCGTGGTGCAGGGATGATGTGGTTTATTTATTAAGCTGAGTCTCAGCGATAAAGTTGATGAAAATCTTTTTAAATCATAGAGGATAGTAGGTTTTATGCTCTACTTGACTCTTCTAATGGATTGCTTGTTCCGCTGTAGTTAAACTTGTTGTCTATTATATTCTATCAGTTTAACATTGTTGAGACTAATGATAATATATTCTGCATTATCTTAGTCATAATATTTTTTACTGAGCTAGTTGAGCTCACCCTTTCTTTCACTGTTCTCTTCAGGAAATGAGAACGTAGCCGGGAATTGTGAGACCCCAGATTTTATGAATAAATATTTAATTTTCTCGAAATAATTTTTTTTGAATATTGTGGTGTGGATTTGATATAATAGTTGTGAGTAGTATTTATAATTTTTGCAAAGTATGCAAGTTGTCATATTATATTCGATTGGTCGGGGAATATTCTTTTTGCCGGGAAATATTCGTACGACGGTACAATCATTGGTGGACCCCACAACAGAATTATTGTCAGATTGAGAAAATAACAAAAATATTTTTATGAGAATAACGGCGGAAGTTTTACTGTTAAAACTGTTGAACTACTCGGTAGTAAAAGTACAGTAATACGCGTGGTTGTATAGTAGCACACAGTATTGATTATTAATGCTTATGTGATAAGTCACTCAGTTTTGTTTTATTAGTATTATTAGTGTAATAAAACAGAAAAGCTTTTTATATAAAATGACTACTTTTATAAAGTTATTCGTTTTATTAGATTATAAATAGAATATATTATATTTTATTTAAAAGATTTTTCTTTAAATCTGGACCGTCCGATTAAAATAAATCAATCTGGACCGTTCATGAATTAGCTACTATGCAGTACATTCTTCTATAAATTGAAGCTCATTCATTCATTATTTCTTACGAATTCACTAAAACTCTAGAGAGAGAAACTATAGAGAGAATTCTTCTTCTATAATCTTGAGAGTATTTCTTTAGAGTTTAAGAAAGCTTTGAGCATAGTGCAAGTTTTCTTCAAGTATATTTCCGCCATACTACCCGGAATACTCTTCTTTTTAAGGTAAGGGATATTATTTGTTGTACTCGTAAGGGATATTATTTCTTTCGTATTCATGAAGAGAACTCCCCGTTATTCCATTTTTTATTATTATGTTGGAATAACTCCTGTCTGTCTGAGTACCGCGTATATGGTAAAATTCTTCTATTATTCCATTCTTTATTATTATGTTGGAATAACTTTGTTTATCTGATACCGCATACATGGTGAAATTGTTCTATTATTCCATTCTTTATTATTATGTTGAAATAACTTTTGTTTATGCGAAGTGCATGTATATAGTGAAATTCTTATATTATTCCATTCTTTATTATTATGTTGGAATAACTTTGTTTATCTGAAATCTGCGTACATGGTGAAATTCTTTTATTATTTCATTCTTTATTATTATGTTGAATAACTTTTGTTTATCTGATCCGCATACATGGTGAAATTGTTCTATTATTCCATTCTTTATTATTATGTTGGAATAACTTTTTTTGTCTGAAATCCGCATACATGGTGAAATTCTTCTATTATTCCATTCTTTATTATTATGTCATTGTCATCATCCTCATGTTTATATTATGTTGAAAGTCATCTCGTGGCACAGTAGTGCATAGATGGACTTGGTATGATTATGACCGAGATTATTCGGTATATCATGGTACCGTAATGTTACAAATGATGTGGAAAAAGTCCTCATTGGCCCGTAGTGCATTGATGGACAGTTTTTGGTATGATTATGGCTATGGATTCTCTTCGGCCAAGGGTGCAAAGATGAATTGTTTTATGGCATGATCAGGACCGTTGATGAAAACACGATTATCCTTGGCCCGTAGTGCATGGATAATTCGTGGTTGTGATACTAAAGAATATCCTTGGCCGTGGTGCAGGGATGATTCGATGATGTGGATTAATTATTGAGCTGAGTCTCAGCAATGAAATATTAATTCATGGATGTGATAATAATGATTATCCTTGGCCCGTAGTGCATGGATAATTCATGGATGTGATATTAACGAATATCCTTGGCCGTAGTGTAGGGGTGATTCGATGATGTGAATTATTTATTAAGCTGAGTCTCAGCAATAAAATTGATGATAAATCTTTTAAATCATAGAAGATAGTAGATTTTATTCTCTACTTGACTCTTCTAATGGATTCCTTGTTCCGCTGTAGTTAAACTTGATGTTTGTTATATTGTATAAGTTTAACACTGTTGAAGGCTAACGATAATTAATTCTGCATTATCTTAGTCATAATATTTCTTACTGGGCTAGTTGAGCTCACCCTTTCTTTCACTTTATTCTCTTGAGAAATGAGAACGTGGTGGGGACTAGTCGGGGAATGGAGTGGCGGTCCGGATGATAGTATTAGTAGTCCTCACTATTCAGTTAAATAGTGTGATAATAAATGTAGTGAGGACTTATTCTGAGAGTGGATATTGTCTAGAAGACAATATTTGTATTAAAACTCACAGCTCTCTTGTTGTCTATTAAAGATTGTATTTGAATTTTGTACCATGTATTTGGCGACTCAAGATGGGTTATGGATACCTATTTTGGGGGCGTCACGGTTAGTATCAAAGCTTAGGATATGATCCTGGTTTGAGATGTGAGACAAGAACTAGGAGGGAGAGACGAATTCCTTCAGCTAGTATGACCTACCTAAGTTTATTTGGTATTTAATTGGTCATCGAGTATAGAATAATTTGTGATATGTTAATTAACCCTTATTTTAAAACTATGTTCTAGAATGATATTTGAAATACGAGGAGATGAGAAAAGGAAAAATTATGATAGAGCGGATTTAACCGGGAAGGTACAATCCGAAAAGAAAGCAAGGTATTCTCATCTCTTCGAATATCAGGTACGTACGTAAATTTCAAGGGCGAAATTCCATAAGGAGGGGAGATTGTGAGACCCCAGATTTTATGAATAAATATTTAATTTTCTCGAAATAATTTTTTTTGAATATTGTGGTGTGGATTTGATATAATAGTTGTGAGTAGTATTTATAATTTTTGCAAAGTATGTAAGTTGTCATATTATATTCGATTGGTCGGGGAATATTCTTTTTGCCAGGAAATATTCGTACGACGGTACAATCATTGGTGGACCCCACAACAGAATTATTGTCAGATTGAGAAAATAACAAAAATATTTTTATGAGAATAACGGCGGAAGTTTTACTGTTAAAACTGTTGAACTACTCTTGTAGTAAAAATGTCACATGTCTGGCGTGGTTGTATAGTAGCACACAGTATTGATTATTAATGCTTATGTGATAAGTCACTCAGTTTTGTTTTATTAGTATTATTAGTGTAATAAAACAGAAAAGCTTTTTATATAAAACAGACTACTTTTATAAAGTTATTCGTTTTATTAGATTATAAATAGAATATATTATATTTTATTTAAAAGATTTTTCTTTAAATCTGGACCGTCCGATTAAAGTAAATCAATCTGGACCGTTCATGAATTAGCTACTATGCAGTACATTCTTCTATAAATTGAAGCTCATTCATTCATTATTTCTTACGAATTCACTAAAACTCTAGAGAGAGAAACTATAGAGAGAATTCTTCTTCTATAATCTTGAGAGTATTTCTTTAGAGTTTAAGAAAGCTTTGAGCATAGTGCAAGTTTTCTTCAAGTATATTTCCGCCCTACCCGTCGGAATACTCTTCTTTTTAAGGTAAGGGATATTATTTGTTGTACTCGTAAGGGATATTATTTCTTTCGTATTCATGAAGAGAACTCCTGTTATTCCATTTTTTTATTATTATGTTGGAATAACCTGTCTATGCGAAGTACCGCGTACATGGTAAAATTCTTCTATTATTCCATTCTTTATTATTATGTTGGAATAACCTGTTTATGCGAAGTACCGCATACATGGTGAAATTGTTCTATTATTCCATTCTTTATTATTATGTTGAAATAACCTGTTTATGCGAAGTGCCGCGTACATAGTGAAATTCTTATATTATTCCATTCTTTATTATTATGTTGGAATAACCTGTTTATGCGAAGTACCGCGTACATGGTGAAATTCTTTTATTATTTCATTCTTTATTATTATGTTGGAATAACCTGTTTATGCGAAGTACCGCATACATGGTGAAATTGTTCTATTATTCCATTCTTTATTATTATGTTGGAATAACCTGTTTATGCGAAGTACCGCATACATGGTGAAATTCTTCTATTATTCCATTCTTTATTATTATGTCATTGTCATCATCCTCATGTTTATATTATGTTGAAAGTCATCTGTGGCCTGTAGTGCATAGATGGACTTGGTATGATTATGACCGAGAGAGATTATTCGGTATAATCATGGTAGTAATGTTACAAATGATGTGGAAAAAGTCCTCATTGGCCGTAGTGCATTGATGGACGCTTTTTGGTATGATTATGGCTATGGATTCTCTTCGACCAAGGGTGCAAAGATGAATTGTTTTATGGCATGATCGGACTGTTGATGAAAACACGATTATCCTTGGCCGTGAATGCATGGATAATTCGTGGTTGTGATACTAAAGAATATCCTTGGCCGTGGTGCAGAGATGATTCGATGATGTGGATTAATTATTGAGCTGAGTCTCAGCAATGAAATATTAATTCATGGATGTGATAATAATGATTATCCTTGGCCCGTAGTGCATGGATAATTCATGGATGTGATATTAACGAATATCCTTGGCCGTAGTGTAGGGGTGATTCGATGATGTGAATTATTTATTAAGCTGAGTCTCAGCAATAAAATTGATGATAAATCTTTTAAATCATAGAAGATAGTAGATTTTATTCTCTACTTGACTCTTCTAATGGATTGCTTGTTCTGCTGCAGTTAAACTTGATGTTTGTTATATTGTATAAGTTTAACACTGTTGAAGGCTAACGATAATTAATTCTGCATTATCTTAGTCATAATATTTCTTCTTGGGCTAGTTGAGCTCACCCTTTCTTTCACCGCTTCTATTCAGAAATGAGAAACGTAATTGGGACTAGTCGGGGAATGGAGTGACGGTCCAGATGATAGTATTAGTAGTCCTCACTATTCTGTTAAATAGTGTGATAATAAATGTAATGAGGACTTATTCTGAGAATGGATATTGTCTAGAAGACAATATTTGTATTAAAACTCACAGCTCTCTTGTTGTCTATTAAAGATTGTATTTGAATTTTGTACCATGTATTTGGCGACTCAAGATGGGTTATGTATACCTATTTTGGGGGCGTCACAGTTGGTATCAAAGCTTAGGGATATGATCCCTGGTTGAGATGTGAGACAAGAACTAGGAGGGGAGAGACGGGGAATTCCTTCGCTAGTATGACCTACCTAAGTTTATTTGGTATTTAATTGGTCGGTCAGAGTATAGGAATAATTTGTGATATGTTAATTAACCCTTATTTTAAAACTATGTTCTAGAATGATATTTGAAATACAGGAGATGAGAAAAGGAAAAATTATGATAGAGCGGAATTAACCGGGAAGGTACAATCTGAAAAGAAAGCAAGGTATTCTCATCTCTTCGAATATCAGGTACGTACGTAAATTTCAAGGGCGAAATTCCATAAGGAGGGGAGATTGTGAGACCCCAGATTTTATGAATAAATATTTAATTTTCTCGGAATAATTTTTTTTGAATATTATGGTGTGGATTTGATATAATAGTTGTGAGAAGTATTTATAATTTTTGCAAAGTATGCAAGTTGTCATATTATATTCGATTGGTCGGGGAATATTCTTTTTGTCGGGAAATATTCGTACGACGGTACAATCATTGGTGGACCCCACAACAGAATTATTGTCAGATTGAGAAAATAACAAAAATATTTTTATGAGAATAACTACGGAAGTTTTATTGTTAAAACTGTTGAACTACTCTTAGTAGTAAAGTGCAAAGAATACTGGCGTGGTTGTATAGTAGCACACAAGATTGATTATTAATGCTTATGTGATAAGTCACTCGGTTTTGTTTTATTAGTATTATTAGTGTAATAAAAGCGAGAAAAGCTTTTATATAAAATGTAATACTTTTATAAAGTTATTCGTTTTATTAGATTATAAATAGAATATATTATATTTTATTTAAAAGATTTTCTTTTAAATCTGATAGTCCGATTAAAATAAATCAATCTGGACCGTTCATGAATTAGCTACTATTATAAGATTACATTCTTCTATAAATTGAAGCTCATTCATTCATTATTTCTTATTTAATTCACTAAAACTCTAGAGAGAGAAACTATAGAGAGAATTCTTCTTCTATAATCTTGAGAGTATTTCTTTAGAGTTTAAGAAAGCTTTGAGCATAGTGCAAGTTTTCTTCAAGTATATTTTCGCCCTACCCGTCGGAATACTCTTCTTTTTAAGGTAAGGGATATTATTTATTGTACTCGTAAGGGGTATTATTTCTTTCGTATTCATGAAGAAAACTCCTGTTATTCCATTTTTTTATTATTATGTTGGAATAACCTGTTTATGCGAAGTACCGCATACATGGTGAAATTGTTCTATTATTCCATTCTTTATTATTATGTTGGAATAACCTGTTTATGCGAAGTGCCGCGTACATGGTGAAATTCTTCTATTATTCCATTCTTTATTATTATGTTGGAATAACCTGTTTATGTGAAATACCGCGTACATGGTGAAATTCTTCTATTATTCCATTCTATATTATTATGTTGGAATAATCTGTTTATGCGAAGTACCGCATACATGGTGAAATTGTTCTATTATTCCATTCTTTATTATTATGTTGGAATAACCTGTTTATGCGAAGTACCGCATACATGGTGAAATTCTTCTATTATTCCATTCTTTATTATTATGTCATTGTCATCATCCTCATGTTTATATTATGTTGAAAGTCATCTGTGGCCTGTAGTGCATAGATGGACTTGGTATGATTATGACCAGGGATTATTCGGTATAATCATGACTGTAATGTTACAAATGATGTGAAAAAGTCCTCATCGGCCGTAGTGCATTGATGAACAGCTTTTGGTATGATTATGGCTATGGATTCTCTTGCCGAGGGTGCAAAGATGAATTGTTTTATGGCATGATCGGGGAATGATTGATGAAAACACGATTATCCTTGGCCCGTAGTGCATGGATAATTCGTGGTCGTGATACTAAAGAATATCCTTGGTCGTGGTGCAGGGATGATTCGATGATGTGGATTAATTATTGAGCTAAGTCTCGGCAATGAAATATTAATTCATGGATGTGATAATAATGATTATCATTGGCCCGTAGTGCATGGATAATTCATGGATATGATATTAACGAATATCCTTGGCCGTAGTGCAGGGGTGATTCGATGATGTGGATTATTTATTAAGCTGAGTCTCAGCGATAAAATTGATGATAAATCTTTTAAATCATAGAAGATAGTAGATTTTATTCTCTACTTGACTCTTCTAATGGATTGCTTGTTCCGCTGCAGTTAAACTTGATGTTTGTTATATTGTATCGCTTTAACATTTGTTGAAGGCTAACGATAATTTATTCTGCATTATCTTAGTCATAATATTTCTTACTGGGCTAGTTGAGCTCACCCTTTCTTTCATTGTTCTCTTCAGGAAATGAGAACGTAGCTGGGACTAGTCGGGGAATGGAGTGACGGTCCAGATGATAGTATTAGTAGTCCTCACTATTCTGTTAAATAGTGTGACAATAAAAGTAATGAGGACTTATTCTGAGAGTGGATATTGTCTGGAAGATAATATTTGTATTAAAACTCACGGCTCTCTTGTTTTATATTAAAGATTGTATTTGAATTTTGTGTAAGACCCCAACTTTTATGAATAAAGATTAATTTTCTCTAAAATATTAATTTTTGAAAATATTATGGTGTATTATGGTTTTTGATATAATGATATAGTTGTGGGTAATATTTATAAATTTTGTAAAGTAAGTGTTGTTATAAAATATTCGTTTGGTCTGGGAATATTCTTTTTGTCGAGGAATATTCGTATTTATTTACTTTACTCAATCATCAGTGGACCCCATAACGGAATTATTGTCTTGAGTTAGAAAATGACAAAATTATCTTTTATAAAAAATAACGGCAAAAGTTTTACCATTAACTGCTGAAATACCCGTAAATAAAGGTACAAAGAATACGCTGTGGTTGCATAGTAGCACACTCAGATATTAATTATTAATGCTTACGTAAGAAGTCACCAAATTATACTCAATTATTTCTACATGAATTGTCGATCATATCTCTTATATTATTGATTCAATTATTGTCACAAGATCATCTCAGATAATATGTTATATTATTAAATCAATAATTGAGACGACAAGTATAATATTAATGATGAATAATTGTTGAAAGATTAAATATGTGTTGATTAAAATAAAATGATTTGTGGTAATATTTATTCAATCCTTGATGTAAATAAGAAGTCTATTATGAGACGCTTTGTAAGTAAGTTTAGTTTATTCTATGTGGGCCCATATGTCATCATCTAAGAGTCTCTTTTCACCAATAGTAATTTTTTACCAGACGTCAAACCAATTGTCGCTTTCATATTACAAATGTCGAACCAATTGTCGCTTTCACATTACAAAGGCCGAACCAATTGTCGCTTTCACATTACAAAAGCGCCAAACCACTTGTTGTTTCACATTACAAAAGGCCAAACCACTTTTCTTTTCACATTACATCACTAAACCACTTGCCTTTTTTCACATTGCAAGAGCTAAACTAGAAATCTTCTATAAATAGAGGCCTAGTTCTTCATTATTTTTCACTTAATTCATTCAAGCTATAGAGAGAGAAAATATAGAGAGAATAAGAGAGAAAGAAGAAGAGTATTCTCATTACTACACTACTATGCAAAGATTCAATCTCCTATTAAGGTAAGGGGTTATTATTTCTTCAATCTTTAAGGTAAGGGGTATTATTTCTCATGAATAGAACTTCTTCGTTATTTCATTTCTTTATTATTCTCGTTGAATAACTCAGATACGAGGGCTACCCTATACTTGGTGAAATTCTTCATTATTCCATTCTTTATCATTATATTGAAATAACCTTTCAAAATATACTTTACGCATACTTCGGTTCCATTATTTATTATTACATTGGTAAAACTTATACTCTATTATTCCATTCTTTATTCATTCTCATTGAACAACCTCGTCTGTGCTTTTACGCATTTACCGGTTCCATTATTTATTATTTTGTTGGAATATCCTGTGCTTTTACGTTTCCATTATTTATTATTCTGTTGAATATCCTGTCCTATGCTTACGCATGACTTCGTTCCATTATTTATTATTCTATTGGAATAACTCGTCTGCGTAAGGCCTATCGCATGCTTGGTGATTTCTTTTGTTATTCCATTCTTTATTATACTCAAATGGTTAAAGTTTTGATTTCTATACTCCATGAAATTAGTGGAATATCCTTGATATTTATGCTTCATCCAAAGATCTTTTCCCGGAAATATTCTTCCGAGCATTCTTGAATTTTACTCTACAAAGAAGTATCATGTTGACAATTTGACGTTATTGGTTCCTAGATAAATTAATTCTTGAACTTGTTTTATTGAATTCTTATATCATTGTCATCATCCTCATGCTTATATTGTGATGAAAGTCATCTTTGGCTTACGTAGCATAGATGGACTTGGTATGATTATGACCGTGGATTATTCGGTATAATCATGACCGTAATGTAATGAATGATGTGGTAAAAATCCTCATCGCCTGTGAAGTGCATCGATGAACAGCTTGTTGAGATGAACATGACCAACTGGTGATAATAATGAATATCCTTTGCTCAGTAGTGCATGGATAATTCAAAGATGTGGTTCATTTATTGTTTAGTCTCAAATGATAAAAGTGATGAAAAACTTTTAAATCATAAAAGATAGTAGATTTTATTCTCTACTTGACTCTTTTAATGGATTGCTTGTTCCGTACAAGCAGCTTAAATTTGATGTTGTTATATTCTATCGCTTTAACATCGTCAAGGCTAATGATAATTTATTTGCATTATCTTAGTCATAATATTTCTTACTGGGCTAGTTGAGCTCACCCCTTTTCTTTCATTGTTCTCTTCAGGAAATGATAATATAGCTGGGACTAGTCGAGGAACGGAGTGACGGTCCATATGGGTGTCTTAGTAGTCCTCACTATTCTATGAAATAGTGTGATAATAATTGTAATAAGATTGAATTTGAGTATGGATATTGTCTAGAAGACAATATTCGTATTTAAACTCTCAGCATATGTTTTGTCGTATTTACACGACAGTTGTATTAATTAAGTTGTATTTGAATTTTGTACCATGTATTTGATTTACTCGTAATGGGTGATGTATACCTATTTTGGGGGCGCCACAGTTGGTATCAAAGCTTAGGATATGATCCTGCTAAGATGTGAGACTAGAACTAGGAGGGAGAGACGGGTAATTCCTTCGCTAGTATGACCTACCTAAGCTTATTTGTTATTTAATTGGTCATCGAGTATAGGGATAATATGTGGCATGTCAATTAACCCTTGTTTTGTGGCAAGATTTGAAAATGACATCCGAGAATGTTGAGATAAGCAATGGAGCACATGAGACCGCTGAGTCACCAACGATCAATACCTGTGATAATGTGCATCAAGAAGACCATAATCCTCGATAAACAACAATACCGATCAAATGATCGAACGATGGGATGTTCGTAAGCTTTATGCAATTCATGCAACATCAAAGCAGAGAGCCATTTCTCGTCCCAAAATGCAGGTGGAAACACCGGCAACTCTTGGACGGTCACCGCCAAGCAGTTTAAGGAACTGGGACCACCGGAGTTTTTTGGAGAGCCAAAACTACTTAAGGCGGAGACGTGGATAAAGCAGATTAACAAGATATTTGATGTCTTGGGATGCTTCAAGGAGCAAAAGGTTCCTTTTGCCACCTTCATGTTGCGTGCAGAGGCGACATTATCGGTGGAAATCAGAAAGCGACTCAACCCGCCGCATCAAGATGACTTGGGAGAAGTTCCAAGAATTGTTCAACGACAAGTACTTTCCGAAAAGTATTCGTCACATGAAAGAGGTAGAGTTTATCAAGTCGAGCAAAACAACATGACCGTGTCGCAAAGACGAAGCCAAGTTTGCCGAATTGTCTCTTGCCAGATCCCCATTTGGTTGATAATGAGGAAAGAATGACGCGAATGTTTCTAAGAGGTTTGAAACCCGAGATACGTCAATATCTTATCTCTCATAAACTGTGTTTGTATTCAGATGTTGTAAATAGGGCTCAGTTATTGGAGCGCGATAATGAGTTAACCCAACCAAGAGAGAGCAGCGACAAGTCGATAATACCAGTGGTAGTAGTCATCGAAGCGGTGACAACAAACGTGGAGGAAATCAACATGCCAGAAATGGTAACCACTTCGGTGGTAATCATGGCCAAGATAATAGAAGTGGAAATTTCAAGAAGAGGAGATTTAATAATGATGGAAAGACGTCAGCACCAGCACCTGTTGTTAAAGAAGGAGAACGACCACCGGTCGTATGTTTCAAATGCGGACAGGAGGGACACATCAGTCCAAACTGTACGCAGCAGTCCAAAGCATGTTACAATTATGGAAAAGAAGGTCACCTAGCCCGATTTTGTCGTGCACCAAAGTCAAGTCCAACTAGGGATGGAGGCATCAAAGGCAGTCCCGCATAAGACAAAATCGGTAGTTCAAGGAGAGCGCTTTTGTCGAACCTCCCAAAAAGCGAGGAATCCAAACGAGGTGATCACGGTAAGTTAATCATAAACTCTAGTGAAGTCTATACCTTATTTGATACCTGCTCTACCCATTCTTTTATTTCTCCTACGTGCGCGCTCAACGCTTAAATTTGACTCGGAGAAATTAGACTTTGACTTATCTCGTTGAAACTCCGCTGGGAGAAACCTTTATTACATCCACTGTTTATAAGTCTTGTTTAGTTCAAATCAAGAACCACACGCTTACCGTCGATCTTATTTCTTTGAAAATACTTGCATTTGATGTGATTTAGGGATTGATTGTTAATTCTCTCATCATGCAAAATTGATTATTTTCGTAAGGTTGTTAGCTTTCATATTCCTAACCAACCTATTATGCTAATTCAAGCAACCAAACCATTAAAATCAATCACCGTCATCTCAAGCCACAAAGCCATTCGTTTATTAAAAAATGGATGTCAAGCCTTCTTAGCCCATGTCACGAATTTAAATAAAAATATGTTAGTCTTGAATAAAATTTCTATTGTTAATAAATTTCCTGACGTATTCCCTGAATAACTTCCTAGCCTACCCCCGGAGCGTGAAATCGATTTTTTTATTGACCTTGAACCTGGTACTAAACCCATTTCCAAAGCCCCATATCGAATGGCTCCTATTGAACTTCGTGAGTTAAAACCCAACTACAGAATTGTTAGACATCGCTTTCATTCGTCCTAGTACGCCTCCTCGGGGTGCTCCTGTTCTATTCGTGAAGAAGAAAGATGGAAGTATGCGACTTTTGTATTGATTATCGGAGTTAAATCATGTCACCATCAAGAATAGGTATCCGCTACCTCGTATTGATGACCTGCTCACCAAATAATTGCAAGGAGCACAATTCTTTTCAAAGATTGATCTTCGCTTCGGATATATCATCAAATCAAGATTAAAATCGAGGATATTCCAAGACCGCCTTCGTAACTCTAGACGGGCATTATGAATTTTTAGTCATGTCTTTTGATCGACTAATGCTCCGCCGCTTTCATGGATATGATGAATCGAGTATTCAAGGAATATTTGGATCAGCTTGTTGTTGTCTTTATTGATGACATCCTCATCTATTCCAAAAGCCGTGAAGATCATGAGCACCATTTGAAGTCGATACTTGAAAGGCTTCGTGAAAAATAAGCTATATGCCAAGTCAAGAAATGCGAAGTTCTGGCTTGAGGAAGTAGCATTCCTTGGGCACGTGGTGTCAAAATATGGAGTATCCGCTGACCCAAAGAAAGATCAAGCAATACAAAGTCGAGAGCAACCTAAATCAAGGAATCGAAATACGAGCTTTCTCGGCTTAGCTGGTTATTATCGGAGATTCGTAGAAGGGTTTTCTCGAATCGCTACTCCATTAACTCAACTGACTCGAAAAGATACAAAATTCGGTTGGACCGAGGAATGTGAGAAGAGTTTTCAAGAACTCAAGAGGAGACTCATTTCGGCACCTGTTCTGGCAATACCATCTGGATCGGAAGGATTTGTCATCTACAGTGATGCTTCAGGCAAGGGTTTAGGATGTGTTCTCATGCAACATGGGAAAGTCATAGCCTATGCCTCACGAACAACTCAAAGAATATGAGAGGAATTATCCTACTCATGATCTAGAGTTTGCAGCTGTCGTTTTCGCACTTAAAATCTGGAGGCATTACCTGTATGGGGAGAAGGTGGAGATCTTTACGGATCATAAAAGCCTCAAATATTTCTTCACCCAAAAGGAACTCAATATGCGGCAACGATGTTGGCTTGAACTGTTGAAAGATTATGATCATACCATTCAATACCATCCTGGAAAAGCGAACGTGGTAGCTGACGCATCGAGTAGTAAGATCATACGCGTACGAAAAGCGATATTGTCAACGCAAAGGCCCATTTTGTATGACTTGCAAAGGATGGAGATAGAGATAAAGACCTGTGGACCCACGTGATGATGGCAAATATACGAGTAGAACCGACTTTAATCGATAAAGTTAAAGTCGCTTTCAAGCTACGCACTGAGCCGATGCGCGCATGAAGAAGAAAGTGCAAGAAGGTGCTATTCCTAAGCAAGAATCGATGAAGAAGGAATACTTAGAGTCAACTCCGCACTTTGTGTTCCTAACGACTCGATTTGAAGTATAAGATCATGATGGAGGCGCATAAACACACCGCTTGCAATCCATCTCGGGAGTACCAAAATGTATCGTGATCTTCGACATACATTTTGGTGGAGCAATATGAAGAGAGAGATAAAGAGTTCATCTCAAGGTGTCTAACTTGTCAACGAGTCAAGGCGAGCATCAAGTGCCAAAAGGTCCATTGCAACCACTTGAAATTCCGTAATGGAAGTGGGAGCACATTACCATGGATTTCAAGCATCGGTCTTCCCAAGGTTTCTCAAGGCATTGATGCAATTTGGGTCATTGTTGATAGATTGACCAAGTCTGCTCATTTCTTTCCTATACGAGAAACTTATACACTTGAACGTCTTGCTCGTATTTACATAAATGAGATTGTAAGACTGCATGGTATGCCAGTATCCATAGTTTCTAATCGAGACCCAAGATTCACTTCACGATTTTGGGTTAGTTTGCAAAAAGCTATGGCCACGGATTTACGATTTAGTTCGACATATCATCCTAAAACGGACGGACAATCAGAGAGGACTATTCAAACTCTTGAAGATCTATTAAGACTCTGTGTCCTTGACTTCAAAGGAAGTTGGGACAAGTTCTTGCCATTGGTGGAATTCTCCTACAACAACAGTTATCAAACAAGTATCGGCATGGCTCCATTCGAGGCGTTGTATGGACGCAAATGTCGTTCTCCAGTATGCTGGGATGAGGTGGGTGAAGCAACGTTGTTGGGACCGGAATTAGTACGTATGACTACGGAGAAGATTCAAATGATCCGCCAACGTATAAAAATCTCACAAGATCGACAAAAGAGTTATGCTGATCTTCATCAAAAGGACGTGGAATTCAATGTTGGAGAACATGCGTTGTTACGTGTTGCTCCATGGAAAGGAGTTACAAGATTTGGAAAGAGAGGAAAGCTTAATCCTTGATTCATTGGCCCATTTAAAATCGTTGACCGAGTAGGAACTATAGCCTATAGACTCGCTTTACCGCCAAGTATGTCTCGTGTTCATAACGTTTTTCACATATCCATGTTACGCAAATATGTGGAGGACCCGAACCACATTATTGAGTTAGAACCGGATGAAATAGCGGAAGATTTAACGTATGAAGAGGTTCCTGTTAAAATCTTGGATAAGAAGGAACATATTCTACGCTCCAAAGTTATACCTCAAGTCAAAGTTTTGTGGAGAAACCACGATGTTGAGGAAATGACTTGGGAGTTAGAATCTGAAATGAAATCAAGGTATCCTCACCTCTTCGTCATACCAGGTATGTACCCTAATTTTGAGGACAAAATTTCATAAGAAGGGGAGGTTGTAAGACCCCAACTTTTATGAATAAAGATTAATTTTCTCTAAAATATTATTTTTTATATTATGGTGTGGATTTGATATAATGATATAGTTGTGGGTAATATTTATAAATTTTGTAAAGTAAGCAAGTTGTTATAAAATATTCGTTTGGTTGGGGAATATTCTTTTTGTCGGGGAATATTCGTACGACGACTCAATCATCATCAGGACCCTACAACGTAATTATTATTTCGGAAAGTTAGAAAACGACAAAATTATCTTTTATAAAAATAACGATGGAAGTTTTACCGTTAACTATTGAAATACCTTAATAAAGGTACAATAATACGCGTTGTTTGCATAGTAGCACACCTGTATTACTTATTATTTATGCTTACGTAAGAAGTCACTCAATTATACTCAATTATTGCTACAAAGAATTGCTACATCATATCTCTTATATTATTGATTCAATTATTGTCACAAGATTATCTCAGATAATATGTTATATTATTAAATCAATAATTGAGACGATTAAGTTATAATATTAATGATGAATAATTGTTGAAAGATTAAATATGTGTTGATTAAAAATAAAATGATTTGTGGTAATATTTATTCAATCCTTGATGTAAATAAGAAGTCTATTATGAGACGTTTGTGGTAAGTTTGGTTTATTCTATGTGGGCCCATATGTCATCATCTAAGAGTCTCTTTCGCCAATAGTAATTACCTTTTACCGACGCCAAACCAATTGCCGCTTCATATTTCGAACCAATTGTCGCTTTCATATTACAACCAATTGTCGTTTAAACCAATTGTTGTCGCTTCACATTACAAAGGTCAAACCAATTGTCGTTTCACATTACAATGCGCCAAACCACTTGTTGTTTCACATTACAAAGCGCCAAACCACTTGGTGTTTCACATTATAAAGCGCCAAACCACTTTTTTTTTTCACATCATCACTCAAGCCACTTGCCTTTTCACATTGCAAGAGCTAAACTAGAAATCTTCTATAAATAGAGGCCTAGTTCTTCATTATTTTTCACGAATTCATTCAAGCTATAGAGAGAGAAAGTATAGAGAGAATAAGAGAGAAAGAAGAAGAGTATTCTGTTACTACACTACTGCAGTATTCAATCTCCTATTAAGGTAAGGGGTATTATTTCTTTCTTTCGTCTTCATGAAGAGAACTTCTGTTATTCCATTCTTTATTATTCTGTTGGAATAACCTGTATACGAGGGCTACCCTATACTTGGTGAAATTCTTCTGTTATTCCATTCTTTATCATTATGTTGGAATAACCTGTCTGTACTTTACGCATGACCTAGTTCCATTATTTATTATACATGGTGAAACTCTTCTATTATTCCATTTCTTTATCATTCCATTCTTTATCATTACATTGGAACAACTCATCTGTGGCTTTTACGCATGACCGGTTCCATTATTTATTATTCTGTTGGAATATCCTGTCTGTGCGTTTACGCATGACCTGGTTCCATTATTTATTATTTTATTGAAATATCCTGTCTGTATGCTATCGCGCTTGGTGATTTCTTTGTTCCATTATTTATTATTCTCGATTGAATAACTCGTTTCTATACTCCATAAAATTAATGGAATATCGCATGCTTTGTGATTTCTTTTTTGTTATTCCATTCTTTATTATACTCTCCGAGATATGGTTAAAGTTTTGATTTCTATACTCCATGAAATTAGTGGAATATCCTCCTGATATTTGCGCTTCATCCAAAGATTCTTTTCACTGGAAATATTCTTCCTAAGCATTCTTGAATTTTACTCTACAAAGAAGTATCATGTATACATCCGATATTGTCCCACAAGAACCGAGGAGTGACATTCCTGAGTGACTATTACTTGTGGCAGTACTTTGGATAGAATTTGAAGCTTGAAGACCATGGGCATAGACCCCTCTTCCTAACTTCGTACAACCTCTAATCCATGTCATTACGTAACTCTCGACACAAGCGATCTGAAGAAGTACATATATACTTCGTTTGGATGCTCGGATTGAAGTTCTGCAAGTTCGAGCGGACATTACAGTGCATGAGTACACGTACTACGAGACGATGGGATCCGCAAGGCTCGATTCCACCACGACCGTACCGCAGTACAAGCTAAGGGGCTGCCAGCAATACTACTGACCATCCGTCTATAAATATAAGGCTTGGGTCAGCCATTTGAGAAGAAGGAGAGAAGGAAAAAGGCGAGGAAGCCCTGTCCATTTTACTCTGCATACACATCTTTTGAGTGTTCCCTCTTCTTTAAACACTAGTTAGCTCACATATAGCTATCTTTTATCCGGCGGGAGCTGAGTGTTTATCCATTTAAAGTCATAGAAGTCTACTTTGGCAGCCCACTGTAAGCCTTCTTACATTCTATAAAGCCTCTTTCTCTTATTATCACACACTGTTGTATACGTTGAGAGTCGTGTGAGTGTGTTTACCCGGACTTCGGTCCGTGGTTTTCATTTCTGTCTGTATATATATACTAATATATGTATATATTTCATATATATGGACTAACATTATCGAGTTATGCCCCGATTGAGCCTAGACTTGATGCAGGAATAGTTTATTTGCTTATATATATATATATATATTGTGGTGGGACTACATACGATGAGCACAGATTTTACATCCGGTGCATTTACTCGCTTTTATATATATACATATATATAATTGCTGTCGGACATATCCGATGAGCCTGGATTTTACATCCAGTGCGTTTACTGCTTTTATATATAAATTTGTATATATATATATATATATATATATATTTTCATTCTGTTTGGCTTTTCGAGTTCACTTGGTGGCCTTTTACGACTTTTATTTATATTTTTATCCCACTTTGGAGTTTACTTACGTGGCGGTTGATAATGTTCATATATATATATTTACTGACTTTTATATATATATAATCTTATCGCTTTTCCATACAAATTGCGATATCATGTGAGCCTAGGAATCATGTGATCACGAGTTCATCTCTTTGAATCTAGATTCGGTTTCCATGATGGATATTTTCACCGTATGGCGACTTGTACATTATTTTACGATTATCTCGAATTTTCTTGGATGGTTGTCATGCCGTGAGGAGTTCTACCTTTCTTTGTATATTATTTCATCGAGAATGCCTCGCATCTCGAAAATAAAAGCAAACAAGCCAGGCATTTAATAATAAAATGGAAGTATGAAAAGGTCTCAATTCCTATTGAGCACAAGGTTTGAAAAACCTCTTTTATAAAATTTCATTGCTATATCTTGGTTAAAACTGAATTTTTCTATAAATTCAAACCTTGGGTATATAGGTGCGAACGAGGCCTCGCACTACTTTCAAATAATTGAACATTGATCCACACACACACACATTCATATAACAATTTCTTTGAAGAGTGGCGATCACTGTGGTAACACGGATGTTGGGGGGTGCCTAACACCTTCCCTCCGCATAATCAAGCCCCCGAACCCTTAATGAATCTCGGTTTCACAGACCCGTTTAGCAGTGTCAAATCACTGGGTCAATGTGCAAACCTTTTCGGTTGCGTTGGTGCAACCAGTTAAATACACCAACTGGCGACTCTTAAAGTCAATGTCGAAATTATACATGTCGGACCTTTTTCACTTGTTTTTTCAAACAAATCTCACATTAACATGAGAACCCCAAAAGACAAGTAACGAAAAGGGACACTCAAAAATCCCGACGTCGACAAATAGCCCTTTTATTAGAAAAATACGAATTTTATGTCCATTCCACACGAAATTGAATTCTCTACAACTTTGTAGCTTTAAGTTTTTCCAAATTCCAAACAGAAAATATCCGAAATTCACAAACGGACGATTTTTAACACCTCTTAAAATTCATAACAAATCATACGCTAATTTGTAACGGTTCAAAATTTGTGGACATATACTCAACTTATATATGTATAACATATCCAAAAATCACAACGATCCAACGGTCGGATCAAAATTATAACTCAAGCAATAGAGCTTTAGACCACCAATTTGATTTTTTAATACCTCCCTTCCGACAAAAATACTGATAAAACACCTCAACATTAATTCCTTCAATTATAACCACATTAAATAGATATTTTCCTATCTATCATTTATGTCCACATAAAATAAATATTTTCTTATCATATAAATCAATAATTAATTATTCACAAATAATATTACAGAATCACAATAATGACAACCGGTAGTTCCGCTCCTGAAAGAGGGGCTTTTGATAAGAATTTCTCCTTCTTGGCTAGTAATTAGGGTGACCAAACCTCTCCTTGATGTAACTTTCTTGACATTGCCCATAATGCTATCTAATAATATTATTCAAATAATATGAATTATTGATTTGATAATGGAAAATCATCGTGTCAAAGACAATTATTGAAACAACAATAATATAAAATATCAACGCAGCAATTATTGAATCAATAAAATAAAATATTGAACAGTAATTACTGTAACAATTATGGAGCAAAACTGAGTGACTTCTCACGTAAGCGCCAATAATTAATACCGTGTGCTACTATGCAATCACGCGTATTACTGTACTTTTACTACCGGGTAGTTAAACAGTTAACGATAAAACTTTCGCCGTTATTTATATAAAAAGATATATTTGTCGTTTTCTCAATCCGACAATAATTTCGGTGTGGGGTCCACCAATGATTGTGCCGTCATACGGATATTCCCCGACAAAAAGAATATTCCCCGACCAATCGAATATTTTATAACCACTTGCTTACTTTTCAAATTTTATAAATATTACCCACAACTATAACATTATCTCAAATCCACACCATAATATAAAAAAAAATCGAGAATATTAAATATTTATTCATAAAATTTGGGGTCTCACAATCACCCCTCCTTATAAAATTTCACCCTCGAAATTTACGTATATACCTGGTATACCGAACAGATAAGGACACTTCGTTAGATTCTAACTCTTGAGGTATGACCTTTGAGCGTAAAATATATTCCTTTTTATCCAAGATTTTAACAGGTACCTCTTCATACGTTTAATCTTCCGCTATCTCATCCAGTTCTAAATCAATAATGTGGTTCGGGTCGTCCACATATTTATGTAACATTGATACGCGAAAAACACGCGACATACTTGGTGTTAAAGCGAGTTTATAGGCCACAGTTCCTACTCGATCGAGGATTTCAAATGGGCCATTTAAATCGAGGGTTGAGATTTTCTCTCTTCATCAACTCTTGCTTCTAGAATAACGCCCTCTTGAACCTTCTTCTTCACATTCATCAGCTCCGGGTCTATAGCCTTAACATTATTGTTTAAAGTCGGTTCTAATCGTATATTTTCTATCTTCACGTAGGTTCGTATAATCGCACTCGTAAACGCATACGATCTTCTACTCAACACGTCGGCTACCACGTTCGCTTATCCCACGATGGTATTGAATGGTATAATCATAATCTTCAACACTTTCGAGCCAACATCTTGATGCATATTACGTTCGTTTTGGGTGAAGAAATATTTGAGGTTTTAGAAATGGGTTTTATCTTTGGGGTCATACAAAATTTACTTTCACGCCTCTGTGGTAGGTCAAGAAGTCTTGAGTGAATACGTCAGGAAATTTATTAACGCTAGAAATATCATTTAAAAACTGTGACTCTCATCCAAGACTTGGATAACACATGAAATGAAGGTTTCTCTTAACAGAGTTTCAACAGATAAGTCAAAGTTTAATTTCTCCAGAGTTAAATTTAAACGTTGAGCGCAAATAGGAGAAATAAAAGAGTGGGTAGAACCGGTATCGAATAAGGTATAGACTATGCAAGAGTTTATGATTAACTTACCCGTGACAACTTTGTTTGGATTCCTCGACAAACGCTCTCACTTAAACTACCGATTTTGACTTGTCTGGGACATCTTTTGGCGTCACTATCCCAGCTAGACTTGACTTCACTACACGCCAAAATCGAGCTAGGTGACCTTCTCTTCCGCAATTGAAACACGCTTTGGGTTCTTTAATTTGATTTGACGGATGTGTCCCTCCCCGTCGCATTTGAAATATCTGACCGATGGTCGTTCTTCTTCCTTAACAACGCAGTCTCTTTGGTGTCATTGTCTTTCCATCATTATTGAACCTTCTTTCTTGAAATTTCCACTTCCATTATCTTGGCCATGATTACCAAAAGTGGTTACCATTCTTGGCATGATAATTTCCCCCACGATGGTTATCATTATTCCGATGGCCATTGCCACCGGTATGATTATTATCGTATTGTTGGTCGTTACCTTTTGGTTGTGCTGACTCATTATCGCGCTCCACTAACTGAGCCCTATTCACTGTAACATTCCAGAATTTTTAATTGTTATATTAAATATTTATTAAATTATTTTAAGTATTTAATGGATGTGTTTACTGTTAAATAAATAATTGTTCAAATTTGATTCAATTTGGTTAACTATTTGTTAAATAAATAATTAAGGAAATTAATTATTTTCTAATTTAATTTAATTATTAAGTTAGAGAGTTTTGATTAATTGAATTACTATACTTTTTATTGGAATTTATACTTAAAAAGGATGTGTTAGTTGATTAAATAAAGTTATAATTATATAGATAATTATAATTTTGGTGGTATTGATTTATGTGATGAAGTGATTTAATAAATTGTTATTAAGATTAATTTAATTTAGTAAAGTGTGACAAATAACCTTTTATAAAGGAGTTATTAAAATAACTTAAAAGAATTTTAATTCGGTTTTTGCCAAACAAGGCCTAATGCCTATTAAGTCTTTAATCTATTTGTGTTTTTACCAAACAAGGCATAAGGATTAATTGATTTTTTAGTGGTTAGCCAAACAAGCCTTATGGCTTTTGATTTCAAAACTCAAATAACTGATATCAGTTATGTTTATATTTATATTATATAATTAATATATATTATATCCTATATACGTTATTTGTTAAGACGTAAGAATAGAGGAGAGAGGTAAGAGAGAAGAAAAGAAAACTCAGAGGAAGAAGAAGAAGAGAGAAAGAAAAAGTGAGAGAAAAAGCTTGAGAAAATTCTAGAGAATTGAAAGTGAAGTGGAGAAAAGCTTGACAAGCAAAGAGATAGCCATCATCATCTTCTTCAAGGTTTCATCCTACCCTTTTTCTTTTATGTTTTCTAAAATTCTAGTTTTTTCTTCTCTAATTCTCTATAAAATCCTTGTGTAAGGATAAATTGTTGTTATTATGTGACTTTATATGGCATACTAGTGATGTTAAAACTATTTTCATGAGTTATAATCAATGAATTGATGATATGTATGTAATTTGTGAAGAAAAAGTATTTTACAAAGAGTTTTTGTGATCATATATTGTTTAGTTAAAATAGAAATTATGGGTTGTTTAGTTGTTTTATTGATTAATTGGCTATTCAATTTGTTAGAGTATGTATATACTTTGATAAAATGCTTTAAATTAATGGTTTTGGTTGAAAAACAAAATTACAATATTTATTTTCATCAAAAATATTAAAAAGTGAGTTTTTAGCCAAAAACAGTGAAATTGGATGTGTTAATTTTGTTGTTTATGTTGTTGTATGGATAGAAACATGTTAGGAATTCTTGAATTATGTTTACATGAAGTTTTTGTATGAATTGTATGTGAATTAGTCTGTTAGAAACGAGCTTGTAGGCCAAAATTGGCTTTTTCCTGCCTTTGTTCCATTGAAGTCGCGATTGAAAGCGCAATTTCGCGTCGTGGCGTGACTTCAAAGATCATTAGTTTATTGGCCAGTCATTGGGCGCCTATCATAGCTATGACTTGACCGTGATCCATCCACCAGAACGCCATGCCATCACGCTGCCATGATGTATAGCTGCCGCAGTTTACGACGACTTAATTTCTCCGGAGTTAAATTTAAACGTTGAGCGCAAATAGGAGAAATAAAAGAGTGGGTAGAACCGGTATCGAATAAGGTATAGACTATGCAAGAGTTTATGATTAACTTACCGGTGACAACTTTGTTCAGGTTCCTCGACAAACGCTCTCACTTAAACTACTGGCTTTGACTTATCTGGGACATCCTTTGGCATCACTATCCCAGCTGGACTTAACTTCACTACACGAAAAAATCGAGCTAGGTGACCTTCTCTTCCGCAATTGAAACACGCTTTGGGTTGCTGCGTATAGTTTGGACGGATGTGTCCCTTCTGTCCGCATTTGAAATATACGACCGATGGTCGTTCTTCTTCCTTAACAACGGGTGCTGGTGCTGCTGTCTTTCCATCATTATTGAACATTCTCTTCTTGAAATTTCCACTTCTATTATCTTGGCCATGATTACCACCGAAGTGGTTACCATTCTTGGCATGATAATTTCCCCCACGATGGTTATCATTGTTTTGATGGTTGTTGCCACCGGTATGATTATTATCGTGTTGTTGGTCGTTACCTTTTGGTTGTGCTAACTCATTATTGCGCTCCACTAACTGAGCCCTATTCACAACATCTGAATATAAACAAAGTTTGTTTGAAATAAGGTATTGACGTATTTCGGGTTTCAAACCTCGCAGAAACATTCGCGTCATTCGCTCCTCATTATCGACCAAATGAGATCCAAACCGGGACAACTCCGCAAACATAGCCTCGTACTGCGACACGGTCATATTTTTTTGCTCCAGTTTGATGAATTCCACCTCCTTCATGTGACGAATACTTTCGGGAAAGAACTTGTCGTTGAATAATTCTTGGAGCTTCTCCCAAGACATCTTGAGTGCGTTAGGCTGGGTATGTTTTACAGATTCCCACCAATGATCTGCTTCTTCACGCAACATAGCGAATGAAACCTTTTGCTCCTCTGAGCATTCCAAGACATCAAATATATTGGTGATCTGTTTTATCCATGTCTCTGCTTTAAGTGGTTCTGGCTTTCCCAAAAACTCCGATGGTCCCAGTTCCTTGAACTGCTTAGCGGTGACCAACCGTGGGTTGCCATTGTTTCTACCTGTATTATGAACAGGAGTCTCTCTCGTTTGGTGTTTCATGAATTCTAAAAAACTCCTAAACGTACCGTCATTCGTCATTTGGTCGGTGTTGTTATTTATAGGAGGATTATTGTCTTCCTGATGCACATTATCCTGGCTATTGATCAGCGGTGACTCAATGGTCTCATGTGCTCCATTGCTTACCTCAATAATCAATATCGTGTGCTACTATGATTAAATCAATAATTGAGACGACAAAGTTATTCATATTAATATTTGCAATATTGACAATTTCTAGAAGTTCTGTCAAGGAGAGGTTTGGTCACCTAATTGCGGCATGATAAGGAGAAATCCTTATCGAAAAGCCCTCTTTCACAGGAGCGACACAGTTGTTAAATATTGTGCGTTATAATATTAATGATGAATAAGTTCGTGTTGATTAAAGATGAAATTGATAGTTCCATTGTGTTGGAATTATTAGTGTTAGTGGAAATCGACATTTATTTCGATAATAATTGATGTTTGGAGGTTATATTGACCAATCGGGTAATTCACAGGATAAATGAGCAATTAATTTCTATTGATTCACATGATTATAACTATTTGTTCACATGTGTGTATTATTGATTCACATTCATTTACTATTAGGGGAGTTGGTGCAAGATTGATAATACTTGCATGACTAAGTTAAAAATTGAGGGTATAGATGGAGGTACTTTTCACATGATTAGAGTATTTTCACATGTCTAGAACTATTGATTCACATGATTTACTATTAGGGGAGGTGGTGCAAGTTTGATAATACTTGCAGGACTAAATTAAAAATAAAGGAAAAGAGGAAGGTATTATACTTTAATATTTCGAGCCCGAAAACGTGCAATTATCGAAACTATATTTTCCTATAAATAGAAGTTCATTCTTCCTTCATTTATCATCAATTCACTAAAGCTATAGAGCAATTATTATAGAGAAAAATTATAGAGAAAGAAGAAAGAAAGTACTGCTACCTCCTTTATTCCGATATCCGATCTTCTTTTTTGAGGTAAAGGGTATTATTTCTTTCGTATTCATGAAGAGAAACTTACATTATTCCATTCTTTATTATTATGTTGGAATAACTTTGTGTATCTGAATCTGCGTACATGGTGAAATTCTTACATTATTCCATTCTTTATTATTATGTTGGAATAACTTTGCATCAAAGTACCGCATACATGGTGAAATTCTTCTATTATTCCATTCTTTATTATTCATTGTATATCTTATGCATGCGGATTATGCATGACTGGTTCCATTCTTTATTATTCTATTGGAATATCACATGCATGCGTATTACGCATGACACAGTTCCATTATTTATTATTACGCTAGAATAACTTTACATGCGTGGTCTATCGCGCATGCTGGTGAATTCTTACATTATTCCATTCTTTATTATTACATTTGGAATAACGTGTCTATGTGGATTACCGCATGCATGGTGAATGACCTTTCATATTCATTCTTTATTAAATTATGGAAATGATACATCTCATGTGGATTCTGCATGGCGGTGAAAATCCATTTGCGATTTCATATATTATATTATACTCGTATGAGATATCATTTCTTTTATCTTTGGTCATGGAATATCATTTTCTTTGGTATTTTCTTTGACGAGTTACTATTCACGATTACTACTCACCCGATTCTTTATTCACTCTAGTATTATTCACTCGGGGTCTTGGGCACTTTTCATGTCAAAGTACTATTCTATTCACGATTCTTACTATTCGGGTTCTTATTCACCCAAATATTATTCACTCGGGTATTTGGGGTACTTTTCATGTCGGGGTACTATTCACGAGGTACTATTCTAGAAGTACTATTCACGGGGTACTATTCACGATGAAAAATTGATTCTTTTTTGTCTAAATTATTTTTGGTACATGAATATTATTCTCGAATTTTACTCTAAAAAGCAGAATCATGTTGACAATTTGGACGTTATTGATTTCTGGATAAATTAACTTATAAATCTTTAAAATTTATCCTTGAACTTGTTTTATTGAATTATTATGTAATTGTCACCATCCTCATGCTTATATTGTGATTAAAGTCATCTTTGGCTTACGTGCATAGATGGACTTGGTATGATTATGACCAGGGATTATTCGGTATAATCATGACCATAATGTGACGAATGATGTGGTAAAAGTCCTCATTGGCCTGTAGTGCATTGATGGATAGTTGTTGGTATGATTATGACCAGGGATTATTCGGTATAATCATGACCATTAATGATTACATGAATATCCTTGGCCGTGGTGCAGGGATGATGTGGATTATTTATTAAGCTGAGTCTCAATGATAAAGTTGATGAAAATCTTTTTAAATCATAGAAGATAATAGATTTTATGCTCTACTTGACTCTTCTAATGGATTGCTTTTTTCGCTGCATTTGTTGATCTAAAACTTGTTGTCTATTATATTCTATCAGTTGTTATATTATTGAAGGCTAAGGATAATTTATTCTGCATTATCTTAGTCATAATATTTCTTCTTTGGGCTAGTTGAACTCACCTTTTCTTTCATTTTGTTCTCTTGAAATGAGAATATAGGCTTGGGACGAGTCGGGAAATGGAGTGATGGTCCAGGATAAGTGGCTTTAGTAGTCCTCACTATTCTATGAAATAGTGTGATAATAATTACAATGAGGACTCCATTGAGAGTGTATATTGTCTAGAAGGCAATATTCTTGTTTAAACTCTGAGCTTATATTTTGTCGTATTTTACACGACAGTAGTATTATTAAGTTGTATTTGAATTTTGTACCATGTATCTGGCGACTCAAGATGGGTGGTGTATACCTGTTTTGGGGGCGTCACAGTTGGTATCAAAGCTTAAGGATATGATCCCTGGTTGAGATGTGAGACAAGAAATAGGAGGGAGACGGGGAATTCCTTCGCTAGTATGACCTACCTAAGTTTATTTGGTATTTAATTGGTGAAATCGAGTATATAGGGATAATATGTGATATGTTAATTAACCCTTGTTTTGTGACAGTGTTTGAAAATGGCATTTAAAAATGTTGAGATCAGCAATAAAGCACATGAGACCGTTGAGTCACCAACGATCAATACCCAGGATAATGTGTAACAGGAAGACAATAATCCTCAGGTAAATAACAACACCGATCAAATAATGAACGATGGGATGTTCAGAGGCTTTATGCAATTTATGCAACATCAGGTAAGAGAGACTCTTGTTCAAAATATAGGTGGAAATAATGGCAACCCACAGTCGGTCACCGCTAAGCAGTTCAAGGAGCTGGGACCACCGAAGTTTTTGGGAAAACCAGAACCACTTAAGGCGGAGAAGTCGTTAAATCAGATCACCAAGATATTTGATGTCTTGGGATGCTCCGAGGAGCAAAAGGTTCCCTTTGCCACCTTTATGTTGCGTGAAGAGGCAGATTACTAGTGGGAATCTGTAAAAGCGTACCCGACTGGCGCTTTTCAAGATGTCTTGGGAGAAATTCCAAGAGTTGTTCAACGACAAGTACTTTCACAAAAGTATTATCACATGAAGGAGGTGGAATTCATCAAGTTGGAGCAAAACAATATGATCGTGTCGTGTCTGAGGCTAAATTTGCGGAGTTATCTGGTTTGCATCCCATTTGGTCGATAATGAGGAGCGAATGGCGCGAATGTTTCTAAGAGGTTTGAAACCCGATATACGTCAATACCTTATTTCTCACAAACTTTGTTTATATTCAGATGTTGTGAATAGGGCTCGGTTATTGGAGCGCGATAATGAGTCAGCACAACCAAAAAGGCAACGACCAACAACACGATAATAACGTATCTTAGTGGAAATGGCCATCGAACAATGATAACCATCGTGGGGAAATTATCATGCCAAGAATGGTAACCATTTGGTGGTAATCATGGCCAAGATAATAGGAGTGGAAATTTCAAGAAGAGAAGGTTCAACAACGATGGAAAGACAACGACCAACACACCTGCGTTTTGGAAGGAGAAGCGACCACCAATTGTATTCTTCAAATGTGGAGGGGAGGGATATATCAGTGCAAACTGCGTGATGCAGTCCAAAGCATGTTACAATTATGGAAAAGAAGGTCACCTAGCCCAATTTTGTCATGCACCAAAGTCAAGTCCAGCTGGGACGGTGGCACCAAAGGCGGATACGGACAAAACAAAGTCGGTGGTTTCAGGGAGAGCATTTTTCGTGACTTCTCAAAAAGTGAGTAACCCGAACGAAGTTAGCACGGGTTAATTAATTATAAATTCTTGCAAAGTCTATACCTTATTAGATATCTGTTCTACCCATTCTTTTATCTCTCTTGTTTGCGTTTAACGTTTAAATTTGACTCCGGAGAAATTAGACTTTGACTTATCGAATGAAACTCCGTTAGGAGAAACCTTCATTTCATGTGCTATCCAAGTCTTGAATGAGAGTCACAGTTTTTAAATGATATTTCTATCGTTAATAAATTTCCTAACGTATTCTTTAAAGACTTCTTAGCCTACCCCTAGAGCGTGAAATTAAATTTTGTATTGACCCCAGTACAAAACCCATTTCTTCAACCCTTAAATATTTCTTCAACCAAAACGAACGTATAATGCGCCAAAGACGTTGGCTCGAGCTATTGAAGATTACGATCGTACCATTCAATATCATCGTGGAAAAGCAAACATGGTAGCTAACGCGTTGAGTAGAAGATCGTATGAGTTTACGAGTGTGATGTTGTTAGCACAAAGACCGATTTCGTATGACGTACAAATAATAGAGAAAGAGTTAAAGACTCTAGGGACCCACGTGAAGATAACAAATATACGAGTAAAATCGACTTTAATCGATAAAGTTAAAAGCCGTTCAAGCTTCAGACCCGGAGTTGATGAAAATGAAGAAGAAGGTTCAAGAAGGCGTTATCTCAACCCTCGATTTAATTGGCCCATTTGAAATCCTAGATCGAGTAAGAGCTGTGAACTATAGACTCGCTTTACCGTCAAGTATGTCGCGTGTTCATAACATTTTTTTTTCGTATCGATGTTACGTAAATATGTGGATGACCTGAACCACATTATTCAATTAAAACTAGACGAGATAGCAGAAGATTTAACGTATGAAGAGATACGTGTTAAAATCTTTGATAAGAAGGATCACATTCGACACTCAAAGGTTATACCTCAAGAGTTAGAATTTGAAGTGAAGTCAAGGTATCCTTACCTATTCGGCATACCAGGTACGTACGTAAATTTTGAGGGCGAAATTTCATAAGGAGGGGAGATTGTGAGATCCCGAATTTTAAGAAATAAAAGTATTCAATTTTTCTATTTTGGTAAATAGTTAAATTGATAAAAGTTTAAAGTTAAGGGTGATATTTAAAAATTTTGCAAAGTAAGCAAGTTGTTATAAAATATTCGTTGTCGGAAAATATTCGTTTGGTCGGGAAATATTCTTTTTGTCAGGAAATATCCGTACGACGACACAATCATTGGTGGACCCCACAACGAAAGTATTGTCATAGTTAGAAAATGACAGAATTATCATTTTAGAAACGGCGAATGTGTTACCGTTAAAACTGTTGAACTACCCGGTAGTAAAAGTACAGTAATACGCGTGGTTGCATATTATCACACGGTATTGATTATTGATATTTACGTAAGAAGTCACTCAGTTATACTCAATTATTGCTACAGTAATTGTTGCATCATATCTCTCATATTATTGATTCAATTATTGTCACAGTATCACCTGCATAATATGTTATATTATTAAATCAATAATTGAGATGGCAAAGTTATTCATATTATTATTTGCAATATTGACAATGTCTAGAAGTTACATCGAGGAGAGATTTGGTCACCTAATTGCTTGGCGCCAAATAAGAAATCCTTATCGGAAAGCCTCCTCTTTCCTGGGAACGACCTGGTTGTTAAATATTGTGCGTTATAATATTAATGATGAATAAGTTCGCGTTGATTAAAGATGAAATTGATAGTTTTATTGTGTTAAAATTATTAGTGTTAGTGGAAATCGACATTTATTTCGATAATAATTGATGTCTAGAGGTTATATTGACCAATCGGATAATTAACCGGATAAATGAGCAATTAATTGCTATTGATTCATATGATTATAACTATTTATTCACATGTGTGTACTATTGATTCACATTCATTTACTATTAGGGGAGTTGGTGCAAGATTGATAATACTTGTATGACTAAGTTAAAAATGGAGGTATAGATGGATGTACTATCTTGTAATAATTCACATGATTTTCATTGTCACATGATAGAACTATTGATTCACATGATTTACTATTAGGGGAGGTGGTGCAAGTTTGATAATACTTGCAGGACTAAATTAAAAATAAAGGAAAAGAGGAAGGTATTATACTATAATATTTCGTTTCCCAAAACGTGCAATTATAGAAACTATATTTTCCTATAAATAGAAGCTCATTCTTCCTTCATTTCTCACCAATTCACTAAAGCTATAGAGCAATTATTATAGAGAGAAATTATAGAGAGAAAGAAGAAGAAATGCTGCTACCTCACTTTATTCCAAAGATCCAGGTCTTCTTTTGAGGTAATGAGTATTATTTCTTTCATATTCATGAAGAGAGCTTACATTATTCCATTCTTTATTATTATGTTGAATAACTTTGTCTATCGTAAGTACCGCATACATGGTGAAATTCTTCTGTAATTCCATTCTTTATTATTATGTTGGAATAACCTATCTATGTAAAGTATCGCATACATAGTAAAATTCTTTTGTTATTCTATTTTTTATTATTCTGTTGGAATATCTTGTCTATGCATGCGGATTATGCATGACTGGTTCCATTCTTTATTATTCTGTTGGAATATCCTCGTCATGTGTATTACGCATGACACAGTTCCATTATTTATTATTACATTGGAATAACTTTGCATGCATGCGATTATTACATGCAGTAAATTCTTACATTATTCCATTCTTTATTATTACATTGGAATAACTTTTGTCTATGTGGATTACCGCATGCATGGTGAATGACCTTTTGTATTCATTCTTTATTAAATTGTGGAAATGATCTGTCTACGTGGATTACTGCATGGCGGGTGAAAACTCATTTGCAGTTTCGTATATTATATTATACTTGTATGAGATATCATTTCTTTTGTACTCATCATGGAATATCATTTTTTTTGGTATTTTTTTTTATGAGTTACTATTCACGGGTTACTATTCACCCAATTACTATTCACTCTAGTATTATTTACTCGGGTATTCGGGGCACTTTTTGTGTCGGAATACTATTCACGAGTTACTATTCACCCAAATTACTATTCACCCAAATATTATTCATTCGGGTATTTGGGGTACTTTTATGTCGGGGTACTATTCACGAGGTACTATTCTCGAAGTACTATTCACGAGGTACTATTCACGACAAATAATTGATTCTTTTCTGTCCAAATTATTTTTGGTACATGAATATTATTCTCGAATTTTACTCTAAAAAGTATAATCATGTTGACAATTTGGACATTATCGATTTCTGGATAAATTAACTTATAAATCTTTAAAATTTATCCTTGAACTTGTTTTATTGAATTATTATGTAATTGTCATCATCATCGATTAAAGTCATCTTTAGCTTACGTACATAGATGGACTTGGTATGATTATGACCAGAGATTATTCGGTATAATCATGACCGTAATGTGACGAATGATGTGGTAAAAGTCATCATTGGCATGTAGTTCATTGATGGACAGTTGTTGGTATGATTATTACCAGTGATTATTCGGTATAATCATGACCATTGATGATTACATGAATATCCTTGGCCGTGGTGCAGGAATGATGTGGATTATTTATTAAGCTAAGTCTCAGCGATAAAGTTGATGAAAATCTTTTAAAATCATAAAAGATAGTAGACTTTATGCTCTACTTGACTCTTCTAATGGATTGCTTATTCCGCTGCAGTTGTTGATCTAAAACTTGTTGTCTATTATATTCTATCAGTTGTTATACTATTGAAGGCTAAGAATAATTTATTCTGCATTATCTTAGTCATAATATTTCTTACTGGGCTAGTTGAGTTCACCCTTTTCTTTCATTGTTCTCTTGAAATGAGAATATAGGCGGACGAGTCGGGAAATGGAGTGATGGTCCAGGATAAGTGGCTTTAGTAGTCCTCACTATTCTATGAAATAGTGTAATAATAATTGTAATGAGGACTCCATTGAGAGTGTATATTGTCTAGAAGGCAATATTTTTGTTTAAACTTTCAGCTTATGTTTTGTCGTATTTTACACGACAGTAGTATTATTAAGTTGTGTTTGAATTTTGTACCATGTATCTGGCGACTCAAAATGGGTGGTGTATACCTGTTTTTGGGGCGTCACAACATATTAAAACTTTTAGAACACCCAGATCATGATCAGGAACGAAAATAATCAAGGTCAAAGTAGGTTGACCAATCTGCGTGAAGAACAAATCTGGAAAACCCAGATTCTTTAAGTGCGAATTTTCTGACATGGTTTGACCATGCCAGATCTTGCACATGTGATGTTTTTAGGATGATCTAGAGATATGTTATTGTTCCCTGACATTAATAATACAAGTTAGAACCTTTATGTCACACTGAGAAATTATGGAATCCAAGTTATGAAGCTTCAAAGTAGGCAATATGAACTGTTCTTCATTTCTGAAAAACCCATAAATGAAGAACAACTCTGACAAGATTTTCTAGAGCATAGATCATGTTGTTGTGTTGTTTTATGAGCATGAAATCAGTTGTAATATGTAGCATTACATCCATACTATATCCTTAATCCCTTAGCATGCTTAGAAACCTTATGATCAAGAATCCACAAGTGGTCAAACCTAGCATCCTGCTAATAGTGCATGAGTTTCTGGGTTTCCTCAAGAACACCTATAGCAACAGTTTCATCGTTATAGGGCCCTTTAGCGACAGATTAATTATAAAATTATTATTTTTATTAAATAATTAGTATTAAATGGTTTTAAATTATTAAAAATTCTTATTAAATTACTAAAAATTATTTTAAAGCCTAAAAATGGGTTATTAATAATTTTGAATATATTTTATAAATATTTAATATTTTTGGATTATTAACGGTATTTAATTTATTTAATTATAATATTAAATAAATTATTTAAAAATAATTTTAATACATGAAAAATCATTTAAAAATATATTACAAAAAAAGAAAATATATTTTAAGTTATTTTCAATAACTTTTAGTATTATGTAATGAATTTTATTAATTAATTAATATTAATGGTAATTAATTTATTTAATAAATGTATTAAATAAATTATAGAAAAATAGAATTAATGATTTAAAAATCATATAAAAATGATTTAAGTGTTATAAAAATATTTTAAGTTATAAAATATAACTTTTGATATTTTATAATGATAATATTAATATTTTAATATTAATAGCAATTATTGGATAATGGATTTAATCTGTTTAAAATCATTTAAACATGATTTTAAAGTATTAAAATATACTTTGATATATTATAAATATATTATAATATTATGTAATGATTTTCATTAAAATTTAATATTAAATAAATATTAATGATAAAGGAATTATATGGTATTTAAATCATATAAATACGATATTAATGATTAAAAAATCATGATAAATGGTAATAATTATCTGAAAATTATTACGAGCTTATGAAAAATATTTTGACTGATAATAAATTATCTAAAATATTTGTGAACCAGTTTAGACCGAGTTTTAGTAATATTAGACTCGGTAATTGTCCGACTTGACCGTCGGGATGTCAGAATTATACCGAATTTAATTCAAACCGAAATAGTTTGACTTGATACTAGGTCTTATGTGCTGTATAGACTGATAGGGTTATGTGTTGTGTTTAGGTTATTCTATGATTATATATAATAGTATTATATTGTGATGATATTATTTTAATACTTGGAGATCGGTATTATTAATATTAGATCTTCAGATAAAGCTAAATAGGTTATGTAACGCTAATCAACGAATCAGGCAAGTTTTCCTTAACTCAACTTCGAGTTGTTTATTCAAATATGCGTATGGATAATCATTGCTAATTACCATGTCTATGAATTATTGAATCGTACTCTGTGCATATTGCATGTATTCATCAGGTATGAAAGGTTGATCACCTTCATTACCATTCGGTCCAGGTATAATTGATATGTTCATGTTAAATGTTCGTTCAGTTATGAAAGTTCGTTTATGCTAGTTCACAATTATATTGTAGAATTTTAGCCAGCTTATTGTTCAATTCTTTCTATCATATCATGATATATCCTTAATTTATTGAACTTAAACTTGCTGGACAAATTTGTTGCTCATCCTTGCTATATCATGATAAACACTTGCAGACTAGGCAAATACTTCGGATACAAGGAAAGGTCAAAGACAAGTACAACTTGGGAATTATGTGTACAGTTAGATTTGTAACAGTAATGTATGATAATAACTTTGTTTGTTAGAAAGAATATTGATTCAGGTATTATGTGAAGGTTCTCTACCTTGAGAATAGTGTGTAATGTTTAATGTATAAATAATTTATGTTTATATCTTCCGCGATAGTTATAGAAATAGTATACCAGATCCGTGGTGATTTGGGACCCGAATTTGGGGATGCTACAGAATCTGATAAAATCAAGTTTTCATATGGAATATTCTCAAATGTATGGCCAATTCAATATAAATTCAATTTCCATTTTGTACTTTCCAAAAGTTCAAATGGATATAAGGTTGTCAACACTTATTTTTTGGTTTTTGGCATTTTCTTTAAAGATAGCCTTTGAATCTTATGTTTTATGCTCTTGTTTTCTCCTACGCCTTTGCATTTTATATAGGAATGATAATTTACTTCGTCTCCATGATGATCTTCACGTTATGTCTCGAATGGGGATAATGATTTTGACTCTTATTGGTAATGGAATTAAAAATGGAGAATCATCGAATATTATTTATGAGGATGCAGAAGAGATAGTATTTACTTCCCCAGTTCCTAGGCATGCACAACAAGGCACAGTCTCTGGTTTGGCCTAGGCTCGCCAGAACCTTGGCTTTGACCGAGCAGGGCGTGCCGCACTGAAGCCGCTGACTTTGGCCTTCAAAGCTAGGCCTCAGTCATCATTGGGCTTCTGTAGTGCAGCTGAGCTGTGCCGCTGCCAGCCCAAGGTCTTGGCTGGTCTGGTCCTTTTTCTTAATGTTACATATATTAAAAATATAAATTAATGAATTTTGTAAAAATGATGCAAGATTTTTTACATTTATTTTATTTTAACATTGTACTACACACCAATATAAGTTGAATGATTAGAACAAAAATAAATATATTCATCTTAAATTACAAAAAAAATGTTATTTAGATGTAACTGGAATATAAAACAAATTGATTTCTAAAATATATGTGTAATTGTCTACTATGCACTTCGTAGAAAATATTGTAGATTACCTAAATACTGTAGATTACACTTATTTTTTGAATATAAAGTTAGTTTCGATTTTATTTTCTTATAATCCGTACTAGGATCGGTTGGACATATATTTTATAAAGTTTAAACACATATATCTTTTCATTTATGGTCATTAAACTCTTACATGGTCATTAAACTCTTACATGCTTTATGGAATTTTTATTTAAATTAGTACAATAAAATACCTAAAAAATAACCAAAATCATAAATCTCCCAAGAATTTAACATATCCAAATTAATGAAGAACTTGAATATTTACAAGAAACTAACTTATTATTAATATTTAATATTAAAAATTAGTTTATTGATATATTAACTAATGTTAATATTTAACATTAAAGTAACAAAGAATATTAATAAAATTTTATTGTTAAATATTAGTAATTTAGTATTTACAATAAATTAACTTATTATTAATATTTAATCAACTAAGTAAGTAACTTATTATTAATATTAAATATACTAACTAGTTATATTCATTGAAAATGTATATTAATTAAATGTATCTACAAGAAATTAAGAATGAATAATTAAAATTTTAAATTTTATTGATATAATTAAAACTAATGTATTATAATTTATAAATTACAATAATGAATAAGTAAAAATTTATACTTTATTGATGAATAATTATAAATTTAAAATTCAAAAATTATAAATAATTGAATAAAAAATTATGTATGGTTTCAGGCCAGGTCAGGCCTCATGTCAGGCCAAGCCAGGCCAGACCTCAGGCCAAGCCAGACCTAGCTAAGCCAGTCAGACCCCAGGCCAGGCCCAAGGCCAAGCCATGCCATGCCAAATTTTTATCTAAAAAAAGTGATCTTTTCAAGCCTTCCAGGCCAGGCCAAGCCTTGACCAAGTCGGACTTCGACCAGGCCGGACCCAGGTCAGACCAAGGCCAGGCCGCAGGCCTTTTGTTCATCCCTACCAGTTCCCCATCACTCGAATAGTTATATACTAATTAAATTAATATTTATATCATTATATATTACATAATTAAAATATATGTCCGTGTCACCGTGTGTGTGCATATATATTATTATTTAATTTTTCTTAATTTTTTCATGTGCTAAAATATAATTAATTTTCATGAATGTATTGTTGCAAATATTAATTCCCTCGGGTGTTTAAATTTCCCTCGAAGATAAAGATAGTTATTAAATTTTAATCTTCATGACGAGCACGAAAATCATTTATAAGACCGAGGATGAGTGGGATGCTCTCAATTTTTCCTTTGGGTACACCGGAAAAATATACTCCGAAATATTCATTAAATTAGTTAGAAAAAAATAAATTACTATTCAAGCATAAAGTTCTTTATGGACTTTTATGGTCCAGAAAAAAATAAAAATACCCTATTGCATCGCATCTAATTCTGAGCATATACGTAATTACCCATTAACCAAAATAACTTTCTACACGGATAGAATCTGAGCTCCTAAAACAAGAAGATTGACTCCTAGTACTACAATTCTCAAGTTTAAGTTACCACTATATATGTATTTTAAAAACTTTACCACTAGAAGTAACAACTTATTGCCTTTACATGACCAGATAAGAGTTTCAATAAACTCCTAGTACTACAATTCTTAAGTCAAGTTACCGCCATGGAACCTCCAGCTTGTGACAAATGCCACCATACTACTGCACAACAGCGTTATCTTACGACCATTAACATTTAAAAACACGGCTCACATTTGCCCCCCCCGGGCCGCGTGAATACTACTTATAATCGTAGATACCCAAAGTACAAAAAGAGTGGACATTAAATTTCACAAAGCATCAAATAAAGAAAGCTCATACAAATCACTACAACACAAATAAACAATGTAGTGTAATAATAATCTAAATAACATCAGTACCCGAAGTTTAGTGACATGACTCGTTGATGATATTTCACTACAAACTACACATTCGGTAATTTGAGGATGTCATCACCTACATATGGTTTGGCCTCTCATCATCATCTTCATTCTTCAGTTATTCCATCCCCACCGTGTCTGCAAGTAAATTCAGCAGATAAAACTAAGATTTGGTGTAGTAAAGAATGCAATCGAGCTTTATTTGACATTTTAATACTGTATTTTATGAGTTATAAAGTAGACACTATGGTTATACTTAACTTGCTTTCACATGCAATTTATTTCTAAATAGAAAAAAAAATAGAAGACATTTTCTTGATAAAAGGAAGAAGGCACATGATGAGAAGACAAGAAGTCCACTCCTAGGAGAACAAGCGGAGAAAATGTAAAAGAACCAAAGAAATCCTAAACATATCGACATTTCAATGAGGTTCTGGGATGTGTGTGACTAGAATATAGGTTTTTTATATCAAGGACTTCAAAACAAGGGCAAGCCTAAATTGGCCTGCAGAGTATGTATGCAGTGCCGAAACATGGTGGACAGGTTGAGACAGTGTAGAGCATATCCAGGCTGTATCTAATGATTGGATAAAATTAAATAAATAAATCAGATACATTATGTATATGTCGGATACGCCTTAGGATACATCCTACGAATGCGGCTGGGTCAAATTTTAAATTTCTGGAACACTTTAATGGGAATTTCTTTTCTTTTGGTTTATTTTCAGAAACTTTTGAGGTTTAAACAGTAAGACTCTTTAGTATACATACATAATACATACTCATCTAGTGGTTAGGCCACAAATTAATTGCAGAAACCATCTTGATATCCCAAAACTCTCTTACTGGAAGACTTTCTCTCACTGTCCCAACCTTCTCTGTCACTCGGTGGCCACCAGCATTGACCATCTCTAATGAGCTTCAATTTCTCAGTCCGACCTCTCTCTTTGTTGAGGACTGGAAGAGTTCAAGCCCTCTTTAGAATTTTTCTGAAGCTCTTCTCTCTAAAGTATTTATTCTATTCGGCGTAAAAGTTTGAACTTAATTTCTAACTCACTTTTTCAAGTGTACTGAACTACTGCTTCCTTTTTGTTTTTCAAACGAAAAAGTCCCTGTTTTCCTTAATTGGTATAGTCCCTACAGTACTACTGGGAACACTTTGAGATAAGAAGACCACTAGGGACACTTCAGTTTTGCTAAAGCCTTTCGCTGAACTGATATCCCATTTTCCATAATTACTTTGTTAAAATTCGTTTGGAGTCTGGGAACAAAAACAGAATTTCATTCCAAGTTTTAAGAAACAAACCGCCAAGAAGTCGTCAGGTTCCGAGCCTTTCTATCCAACTGAAGGTTTTCCAAGGCAGCTGATGTACGAACTACGTCCTCTGGAAGCTCATCGCTGTCATACCTCCAATTGTATTCATCTTTCCTGTAGCCAGACATGGAAGATCCCCCTCTCCTATCTGGATGATAAAAATTATCAGATAAAAAAATTGCAAGCAAGCCAAAGAAATAAGAGGCAAGAAATTTATCTACTTACCAGAAGCCTGAGAAACAGGACCCGGCCTACCAAACACATTCGAAAAACTACAGGTTAATAATTAAACATTAAAAAGAAGTAAAAGGAAGACATTTATATCAGGTGGTAAAGCACCTTCCCAGCGGAGGCAAGCCCCCGGCAACAGATGATGAAGGTCTGCGATTGTTACGGGATTCTATATTGGAAAATGACTCTGTGTCTGGAGTGGTTGATCTCCTACCAGTACCCATCGCTTGTGATAGGTTCTGCAAAAATATAGCCAGACCTGTTATTAGAAGGCTAAATTTAACAGAACAAAAACATAACATAGTGGAAGTGTGGAACACGCCTAGAGTTGCATGTCTAAATTAATCCATAACGAAAGAGAAGTCTATTTTGTTATATCCCATGTTCAAACTTTAGATATATGGGGAAAAAATAAAACAGAACGAGACATCACATGTAATTTTAAAACCATAAATTGCTCCTTTCAAAGTGGTTAATGTAGGAAAGTTTTCAGTCTGCTCCACCTAGTAACTGATGTTTGGTATAACATGCTTAGTAATTATTAATGCCTAGTTTTTCTTTTTCAACATATTAAACCTTTTTTTACTTTTTCCGTCTGATGTGTTCGACTTATTAGACCTTAGGGCCATAACCATGGCTAAGTGGCATTCAGATAAATTATTTGGCTTGATCATGCTCCTGTAAGCTCTCATCTGGTCCATGTTCAGAATTTAAATTAGAAAAGGTGTCTCATCATGTTTTTATCACAACTCCTGCCCCCGCATTGTTTTTATCCCATAGGCCATAACTAAATTATTTTTTTTCAAAAGTGCCTATAGAGTTAGATTATGTTGTCATTTAATATATGGAAGAAGGAAGAGAATACATCTACGCTTATCAAGAATTCCAAAACCACTACTTCAAAGATAGATTTCTCTTGAGAAATCTTACAAGACTAAAACTGATCAACTGTTAGATTCCTTTCTTTCATAGAAATATGTCAGAACAGAAACCTCGAACCAGGAACACCGTATGCATACGTTTGACTACCATTTGAAATTTTGGTACAGATTTAGTACATCTTTTTCCTACCAATACTCTGCAGAAAATTGAAAATAGCATTTGAAATTTTGGTACAGATTTAGTTTATTTTTTCCTATCACTTACTCCGCAGAAAATTGGCTTGTATGGAATTTTGTAACAAGTAACCGATGAGGAAGACACTCATGATTGGACAAAAGCAAAACAAATATTTTCTAGATCCTTAAGACTAGTTTTCTAGTTGACTAATCTAATCAAGCATTGCAATCCCTCAACGTATAGAAAGGGATATCTTTGAGAAACGCCAGCTTGTCTAAAACTATAAGCCAAGAAACCATGATTTCAGAAGTTGTACTTATTAGATTAAGCCATTCAACACATAATCACATAGAAAATTAATGGCTCGGAAGTCGCAAGGTGTCAATATGAGCCACTCAAGAAAGAAACTGGATATCAAAAAACAATAAAAAGTACCATACGTTACAGAACAAATTCATTACACAAAAAGTGCAGTAAGGTTGAAATCTAGAGTGATAATATCAAACCTCGTATTTTAAGAATCCTTCAAGGACATCCAGAAGCAAAGGACCACTATCTCCATTCCTGTTAAGATCATACCCATTCTTGCTACTGAAGTCCTTTAACTCAGATTTCCAGGAATCCTTTTGCTGAAAAACGTATATATAAATCTATTATTTATTTATTTTATTTTGATAGAATTTTATTCATTATTACATGAATACAGGTGAATAAACAACCTTAAAAGAGAATCATTGCGAAGCAGTAGAAATACCAGTTTGATAAAGAAAAATAGTACATGATTACCATATTACACTCTGGCAAATATACTTTTAGTGTGTGGCCCAATTGTGCCCAGTCCAAGTATTCACATATTAGTGCAGTTAGTAGTCTACCTGCAAGTAGCATGTAAAAGTGAAATAAAATAAGCAAAACAAAGACAAATTACATAAGTAACCACGAAACTTTATGCACAGGTGACACGTTCTGATATCTACAGATGAGCTTCAATATATCTGCTTCTGTAACAGTCAGATGATTGTCCAGCAGCGAAGAATTTGATTTCCTGTTTTAAGTCTTTGAAATGATTTGAAGTTTTCGATACTATCACTGTTTATAAGTGGAGTGAGTTTCTGTATTTCGGAATCAACTAATGGAAAAAACTGAAGTAATTGATGCACCACAACTCTGTTAGGAACTCAGAGAGAGAGAGTGATCAGAAGCAAAAGGAAATGAAAAGAAAAGAAAGACTAAACCCATAAATGTGATGTGTGTAAGTACTATGTAGCGTCTTCACTTCAGGCTAGTAAGACTAGCTATAACTTGTTTCTTCATTGTCCTTCATTGTGGCAGTTTCAGTATTCTTTGTTTGGGGTGTTGGGTGAAAACTGATTTTGTCCTTCACCCATCAGTGATGGACGAGTTCCTTCTTATCAGATTCCAAGGCTTTGAGAGGAGTAGGGATGGCAGAATTCTTTACTGGAACTTTAGGATTCTTTGGGTGTGTTTGAAAAAAAGGAACATATGGCAACTTTTAAAGTTGTCTTAACTTTTCACTTGTTGTGTTATTGAATTATTCCTCTAGGGGTGTTGGTGAAATTTATCCTAAAATTAAGCTATTACACATTGTAATGGTTAAAATAACAACATCAAAGACCAAATGACAGATAGCTTTCCAAAGCTTGCAGACCACATGAGTATTTCCCAAGTAATAACTGACATCCTACAATCAAAGTGAAAATACATATTAACTGCAATAACCTGAAGGAGACGCATGAAGTTGTTTTGCACGGTCATTGCAGCTACCCAACAGTGCAGGAGGCAAACCATCTTCTTTTTCAACTGCCCTGTCCTCTTCTTCAATTGCCTCAAATACGCTAGCTCTAAGCTCAGCCTTTAACAAAAGGCCAAATGTGTCAACCAACTATTAACAATTCGTCAGGTCTGGCAAACCATTTGGCATTTGCAATAGTTAAAAAATAAAGGTAAACTGTTATTACTTTATCTCTAAAATAAATATCATTATTCAAGTTGTACAGCATAGAAAAGGAGTCTTACATACTGTTCCATGACTACAAAAGAGATAACTATACAAGTAGCAAGAGGTTACTGATCATTTCACTAGCTGGAAATACCCACATCCGCAATCAGCTTAAAAGATATATTGGCCAACCATTAAAATCAATAAACAATCCAGCAAACCACAAAAAGTTGTTCATTTTCAGTTTGACAAACATAAATCCTCAATAATGGATAACAGCACAATGTACAAATCCTTCCACAAAAAATAAAATAAAATGGAAGCCCTAATAACAAATTTGAATTTTAATATTTTATCTATTTTAAAACAAAAAGATTATATTTTTCTGAATCAAACTCATTACTTGCTAACTTAAACCACCTAATCCCCAAATTACAAACACCAATAAAATCAAAACCAAAACATCCTATTCCTAGCCCAATTACACCAAAAACCACGCAAACAAAAACCCGATCCGTCAATTATCCGACTCTCAGAATCGTAATATATATAATACAAAAATTAACAACAGCATTTCGCGAAAATGTGACGATCTATAGTGATAAAGAAAAGAAAAAAAGGTAGAGGGAAAGGGAGAGAGAAAGTGAAAAATACTCGGATCTTGGCGAGGACGCCTTTCTTTTCTAGGGTTCGAGTGACTAGGGTTTTCAGGTCCATCATTTCTCTTGTGTAATCGTCCATTTCTCTTTCTCTGTTTGGGAGCTGCCAAGGAGAGAAGGAGAGAGAAAATACGACGATGAGTGATGTCGCCTGTCGGTATGTTGTAATAGTGAATTCCAACTCAACTTTTTTTAAGCTTAATAATCTCATTTGTTTATCCTCTCTTTTATTAAATCCTCCCCTTTATTACTAACTAAAGTTACAAAAAAAAATTTAATAAAAAGATGAGATAAAATATATTATTTAGTGAGATTTATTAATATAAAAATTAAAATATTAAAAAATATTTTTTTCTCTAATTTTATTTTTTATAAATTATATTTTGTTCATCTTTTGAATACGGAAGAAGTATTTCTTTTGTTCAACATAATCATTTAATTTTTGTTGTTTTAATTTCTTTTTTTTTGAAATAAACCCAATTTGAGTATGAATTCTCATGTAATTAAATGCACAATCACAACTATAATATGAATAAACTCATACTCTGTCTGTCTTAATTTTTTTAAAAAAACTCACAAAAATTATGGAACAAAGAGAATAACAAATTTATTTTTAAAATTTATCTTCTCTTGTTTTTCCTTTATTGGATTAATTAAGTAAATTTTACTAAGCTTAAATACACTGTAAATCTTTAATAAAAAAATTGGTTTTTACTATTTAAACATTAATATTTCAATTTTAAGACATTGAACTTGACGTCTTTAAATTTTTATAAATTAAACTTTACGGTCATTGTGTGATAATAATTGACCTGATTGAGAATATTTTGGGTAATTTCATTCCTAACTTTGGAAGCACACGAATATGTAAGTATTGATTAGTTTGTGATGAGAAAAGAAAAAATAGAAAATATTAGAGTCAATATAAACGATAAATTCTCTTAAATGTTAAATGCCATTAATAAAGAAATCTATTGTATCTTTAGAATCACATAAAATTATAACTACGTGATTAGTGGTTGACAAAATAGAACAAATTGAAAAAATTAGAGTCCATATAAAAGATATGCATATACCCTTTAAAGACTTTATAACCCTTTTATTTTTAGTCACGTGACTAATTATCGGTGGAAATGCTAAACTCGATGGCCAAAAATTGAATTTATTAAAATTTAGAAATATTTAAGTTTAATATTTTAATGTTGAAATATTAAAGTTTAAATTCTAAAAAGTAGTAAAATCTCTTTAAGATTTAAAGTGTATGTAAGCCATTTTTCTAATACCAATATTAATTTTTTGTAATTGGTTCATTGAATAACACGCCTTGATTTGATTAGGTGCCTAGGTCCTCGTTTAAATATAATCATACTTCTATTTTGAAGTTTTAGAATACTTAAAATAAGTTTGTTTAAGTCTTAAAAAAATATTTTTTTAGTAATATTTCATGTAATTTTTTTTAAAAATTACATCTATTATATATTTTGTATAGAAAAATAAATAAAAAAAATTATCTAAAAAAAACGCCTAATTCACATTCGAAAATACAAGCTAGACATTAGACTCCTCCTCCGTCACCTAAATCTGCCTACACACTGATCATTGCTTGTATTGGTTTGTATTTGTATTTTATTGATAAATATGTGAGTTCATAAAAAAGAAAGAAAGGAAAAAAGTGTATTGAATTCTATACTTTGATTCATTGCATTGCCCTAATAAGTTTACAAAATAGCCAAAAACTTCTTTCATTTAAAAGAAAAAAAATAGTATTAGTTGTTTAGTTTATTTTAATTATGGTTATATAAGTGTGTCACTTTGGTAATACAAATACTTTTTCATTTCAAAATGTAACAGGATAAGTTTCGCTCTCTCTGTTTCAAAATTAAAGATATAAATTGACTTTTGAAATTAAACGGTAAAATATTACACTCCAAATTGATATAAAATTATTTAATTTTAGTTGATATAATTATTATAATTGTATAATATATAACAAAACTATTAATAAATTTTTTTATTTCATTCTAAACTTTTATGAGTCATACTAATCTTGAAATTTAATACTCTTTTGTCCCAGAATAAACATTTTAGTTTGACTTTAGTGGTCAAATTAATAATTTTTAAAATAAATAATTAAAAATATCTATATAAAATTTTTAAATTACGAAACTTGACTTTAATAGTATATTATTCGTATTTATTATGACCATGATTTCTAGGCGTATATCTTGATTTTTTTTTATAGATTTAGTAATTTTAAAAATGGTCAACTTGACTATGCAAGTTAAGTTAGGACGTTTATTATGGGACAAAAAGAATATGTCGTTATTTGATCTGAAAAATCAAATTCTATTTTTAATTTTAGAACGCATGGAGTATTTTATTTTAAAAAATAAATATGAATAAGGAAAGCATTAGCCAATACTCCTTCAACTTATAACAAAAAAATACGAGTTTTATAAATAAATTTCTTATTGTTATAAAATTATAACATATATATTTATGGATGTCTAGATTTATATTTAATTGTAATGATCTTTGGTATTATGGAACTCTCATGTTCATTAAGTTTTAAAACTCATGACTTTTGAGTTTTGTAACTTTCAAATCCATATATCTATAAATAAGAGCATTGTAAAAGATAATGGGATATACAAAATATAATGAGAATGCTCTCTTTCTTCTAATCATCTTTATTCTTAATTTTAGTAACCTCTTTGTTCTTAATTTTTGTAATATTTTATAACACGTTATCAGCGCGAAGCTCTACCCAATTTTGGAAAAGGAGTTCTCTTAACTCACTGTAAGTATTGTTTCATTACAATTAAATTTGATCATATATATATATGTAGTATTGTTTATATACGTACAAGATGGATGAAACATGATCAAGATGGGAAACGAAGTAGTATATAAATCTTCTTTTGAAATACAAACCAACATGTATGTTTTTCTGTGATATGGCATGGTAGCATATTTGATATATTTCTAATGATCTTTTGATATATTTCTTTTTGGCATGGTAGCATATTTGATATATTTCTAATGATCTTTTTTGATATATTTTTGTATGAAGTTACAATGATAAATATGCTTAGTAATGTTGGTTTGTTATTTAGTTTTAGTAGACAAATTTAGTTTCGTATTTTACTGCATTTCTATATATACATTGTTTCATTACAATTAAATATAAAATATAAAATTATTTAATTTGATGGGGGAATATGTTTATATTCAAATCTTATAAATTTGAATTTGTTACTCTTGATTTATATCGAGCAAGAATTATTTGTCATGTACTCTTAATGATGGGATTCATCTAAAGGCAAAGAACATTGGAGATACAATTATAGTTGGCAATTATGCATCCCTGCATGATCATGCAAAATTAATGATTTTTATTCGCTATTATCTTCATGAAAAATTAAAATATGAGTACATTAAAATAAAAGACTCACTTGTCTTATGAAATGATTTTAAAGGAAAGACATGTTAGAGAAAATATTTATTATATTTCATACCTCGAATATGCTCTTGCAGCAGCAATGTCGAGAGCGGAAGTTCACAAAATATTTCCTAAAGCGATAAAGGAAATTATATTCCTAGAAGTGATATTATGTTTTCTAGTGGCTGTACAAAATAATGAGTTTTTGCTGAAAAAAACTAACAATTTCACCCAATCGATTCTACTACATTCCCTAAAGTGAATGGAATTGCATTTGATCGATAATCATAGAGAAATTTATGGTTGTGGTTGTGGTAGTGGACGTGAAAGGAACAATCAATATAAAAAAGGGAATGTACCCGTCGTACTCCTAAACATTTGGTAGATTTGTACCAAGACTCCATAAAAAAAGAAATGGAATTGAAATAAACTTTATTGATCATAATGATCCTGAAGATCCCATGAATTATTTTGACTTTTCAAATGGAGTGGATATAACTAATTTTGATATCTATTGTAAGACCCCAACTTTTATGAATAAAGATGAATTTTCTATAAATATCATTTTTGAATATTATGAAGTGAATTTGATATAATGTTATAGTTGTGGGTAATATTTATAAATTTTGCAAAGTACGCAAGTTGTTATATAATATTCGATTGGTTAGGGAATATTCGTTTTAACAGGGGAATATTAAATGATCGACACAATCATTGATGGACCCCACAAACGGAATTATTGTTTTGATTGAGAAAAACGAAAAAATATCTTTTTATAAATAACGACGTAGTTATTTACTGCTTAACATTATTATCGAATACACGTGGTTAAAATACGATGTAATACGCGTTGTTACACAAGTAAATACACTGTATTGCACAATATTTTTAAATTATTGATTCTTAAGTAAGAAGGCACTACTCAATAATTTTTACTGTAATTACTGTTCAATATTTTATTTTATTGATTCAATAATTGTTGTGTTGATATTTTATGTTATTGTTGTTTCAATAATTGTCACTGCACAGTATTTTCCATTATCAAATCAATAATTCATATTATTTGAATAATATTATTAGATAGCATTATTGGAATGTCTAGAAAGTTATGTCAAGGAGAGGTTTGGTCACCTAATTACGCGTCAGTAAGGAGAAATCCTTATCGGAAAGCCCCTTTTTTCCTGGGAACGGCCTAGTTGTCATTATTGTGATTCTGTAATACTATTTGTGAATAATTAATTATTGATTTATATGATAAGAAAATATTTATTTTATGTGGAAATAAATGATGGATAGAAAAATATTTATTTTATGTGGTTATAAATGAAGGAATTAATGCTAAAGTGTTTTATCAATATTTTATCAGATTGGAGGTATTAAAAAATTAAATCGGTGTTCTTAAAGCTCTATTGAGTGAGTTATAATCCGACCGTTGGATTGTTATGATTTTTGGATATGTTATACATATATAAGTTGAGTCTATGTCCACAAATTTTGAACCGTTAAAAATTGGCGTATGATTTGTTATGAATTTTAAGAGGTGTTGAAAATCATCCGTTTGTAAATTTCGGATATTTTCTGTTTGGAATTTGGAAAAACTTAAAGCTACAAAGTTGTAGAGAATTCAATTTCGCATGGAATGGGTATCAAATTCGTATTTTTCTGATAAAAAGGCTATTTATTATGAATTATTGAAGTTTCGGAAATTAAAATATTTTTATTAAAAATGGAGTGCTGAATTATGGGATCCACTTTTGTTATGGGATCCATTTTTATTATGGGATCCACTTTTGTTTTGGTGGAAAAATGTGCTGAATTTTTGGTTCAAGAATGGAGTGCTTGAATTGTTCTAATACATGTGCGTAGGAAAAGAAAAATAATATTATTATTTTATTATTTTAGTCTCCTATGGCGTTCTAGTATTTTCCTATAAATAGGCGTTTAGGTTAGAATTGAAAATCACTCCAGAATCAGAGAATTCTTCTTCTATAATATTGAGCGTATTTCTTTAGAGTTTTAGAAAGCTTTGAGCGTAGAAAACAGTAAAAGTTTTCTTCAAGAATATTCCTACTATACCAGTTGGAATACTCTTCTTTTCAAGGTAAGGGATGATATTTTTGTTCAATATTCGCTTGAAATAATATTTTCTTTCATACTCTGTAGTATGTAAGTAATATTATTTCGTTTCAGATTTCAAATTCTATACTCGTTTTGTTAAAGTTCTGGCTTCTAAACTCCATGAAATTAGTAGAATATCCTTGATATTTGTGCTTCATCTAGTATATTTTTATGAAAATATTATTCTGAGCATTCTTGATAAGTTTTAACTTTTTCATGCCGGAGTACTATTCACGGGGTTACTATTCCCGAAGTACTATTCATGGGATACTATTCACTCGAGTATTATTCGCCCGGGGTACTATTCATGATAAAAATTGATTCGTTTTCGGTCCAAATTATTTTTGGTACAATATTATTCTTGAATTTTACTCCACAAAGCAGTATCATGTTGACAATTTGGACGTTATTGATTTCTGAATAAATTAAATTATAAATTTTTAAAAATTTATCCTTGAACTTGTTTTATTGAATTCTTGTATCATTGTCATCATCCTCATGTTTATATTATGTTGAAAGTCATCTATGGCCTATAGTGCATAGATGGACTTGGTATGATTATGACCAAGGATTATTCAGTATAATCATGACCGTAATGTTACAAATGATGTGGTAAAAGTCCTCATTGGCCCGTAGAGTGCATTGATGGATGGGCTTGTTGGCATGATCATGACCATTGATGAATACACGAATATCCTTGGCCCGTAGTGCATGGATAATTTGTGGTTGTGATACTAAAGAATATCCTCGACCAGTAGAGCGCAGTATGATTCGATGATGTGGATTATTTATTGTTTGAGTCTCGGCGATAAAAGTGATAAAATCTTTTAAATCATAGAAGATAGTAGATTTTATTCTCTACTGACTCTTCTAACTGGATTGCTTGTTCAATTGCAGCTTAAACTTGATGTTTGTTATATTTTATCGGTTTAACACCGTTGAAGGCTAACGATAAATTATTCTCGCATTATCTTAGTCATAATATTTTTTTTCGGGCTAGTTGAGCTCACCCTTTTGCTTTCATTGTCCTCTTCAGAAATTTAGAACGTAGTCGGGACTAGTCGGGAAGCGGTGACTGGCCCGTCCGATGATAATGGCATTAGTAGTCCTCACTATTCTATGAAATAGTGTGATAATAAATGTATTGAGGACTCCATTTGAGTTAAATACCGCCTGAAGACAATATTCGTATTAAAACTCTCAGTTTATGTTTTGTCGTATGTCACACGACAGTTGTATTATTAAGTTGTATTTGAATTTTGTACCATGTATTTGACGACTCAAGATGGGTGATGTATACCTGTTTTGGGGGCGTCACATCTTTGGTTTCCTTGATGGTATGTTGATAGAAATGTTCATACCAATTAATTATTTTTATTTCATTATATTATGACATTATAATAAGTATTTTTATTATATATTTTATTTATGTTTCAAGTAATAAAGTTAAATTTATGTTTTGCATATATGAAGTTATATGGGCCAGAAGCTCATCAAAACTTAATTAAAGGCTCTAGAAGAGCGATTATTCATTAAACACAATTGAAGACTCTTGAAGAATGATTATTCATCAAACTTAATTAAAGTCTCTGGAAGAGCGATTATAATGTTGTTAAAGGCACAGAACTTTGTATTGATGATTCTTTATATTCTTCTGAGACAAGCAGAAATTTGTTCAGCTTTAAGAATATACGTTATAATGGTTATCATATTGAAACCAATATTGAAGGCAGTGAAGAATTTTTTTATATTACTTTAATAGTATCGGGCCAGAAGCTCATATTAGAAAAACTATATATTTTCTCTTTTAGGTTATATTATACTAAAATGAGAATAGTTGAAACAAATCTTGCAATACACCAAAAATATTTGGATCCAAATGTTTTTATGATTTGGCATGCTCATTTAGGAATAATAATGATGCATTGAATTATTGAAAACTCCCATGAATATCCCTTAAAGAACCAGAAGATTTCTTTACCTGTTGATTATATCAAAGTAAATTAATTACCAAACTATCACATTTAATTATTGTTATTTTGTGTTCATATTTCTTAGAAAGAATTCAAGATGATCTATTTGAACCAATACACCCACCATGTGTGGTTCATTTAAGTATTTTATGGTTTTAATTGATGCATTAACCAGATGATCACGTGTATATTTACTTTTAACTAGAAATATTGCATTTCCTATGCTTCTTGCTCAAATAATTAGGTTGCGAATACAATTTCCTGATTATATAATTAGGAAAATCTATTTATATAATGCTGGTAAAATTCACATCTCAAGTTTTTGATGAATATTGCATGTTAATTAGAATTTATATTAAACATCATGTTGCACATACACATACTCAAAATGGTATAGCTAAATCAATTTTTAAGAGATTTTAAATTATTGCTCGACCTTTGATTTTGAAATTAAAATTACCAATATATGCTTGGGGTCATGCTATTCATAACCTCAATAAGTGATATTTTTAAGGTATATTTTGATGATTGTTATTTTAATGAAACAATCTTCCCACCATTAGGGGGAAAAAAGTTGTTGCCTGAAGCACGACGTGAGATCGTTGCCTGAAATACGACGGGAGATTAATTGGAATGTTTCAACGTTATTTAATCTTGATCCTTATACAAATCAATATGAACTAGAAGTTCAAAGAATTATTCATTTGCAATGCAAATCAATTACCAGAAGTATTCACTGATAATAAGAAAATAGTGATATCTCATATTTTAGCAGCTAATACTCTAGCAGAGATTGAAGTCCCTGTAGGAAAATTAGTTAATACAACAACGAATTGAATCAAAGTCACACTTGAAACGTGGAAAAATGATTTGTGTTAAAGATAAAATTTCTCAGAAGAAGAAAGTACAAGAAAAATAAGGTGCAGCCTATAAAGAGGCTATACCCATGAAACATGCTACAAAATTTATCGATCTATCCAAAACTTATGAACAAAAATCTCCTATAAATAAAACTCTTGAAGAGTTATCCCCTGAAGAGGATCAAGTACCTGAAAATAACGAGATCTCGATACATTGTGTATATACAGGAGACAGATATATTGGATAGATATAAAATTGTTGTCGACAACATATTTTCATATAAAACTGTTCTTGATATTACCAGAAGTAATGATCATGAATATGAACCACAAATTGTTGATGAATGTAGAAATATTTGGCCAATGTGGAAAGAGGCGATTTAAGCAGAATTAAATTTACTAAATAAACGTGAAGTTTTTGGACCTGTAGTCTGAGCACCTGAAGGTGTAATGCCTGTTGGATACAAATGGGTATTTGTACATAAACAAAATAGGAAAAATAAAATTATAAGGTACAAAGTGCGACTTATAGCACAAGATTTCTCGCAGAGACTTGGTATTAATTATGAAGAAATATATGCTCTTGTAATGGACGCAATTGATGTATTAAAATTATGTACTGCAAGTGCACAGTGTCGAATTGAAGAACTGACAAGTACAGGTCGAACCCACATAGACTAGATTAATTTTAATATTTCCTTAATATCTATTTTAGGCGAATTAGAAATAAAGATTGAGATTTAATTAACTAGAATATGAAAACAAATAATGAGGAAACAATCTAGGAATCTGAATCCATTAGATAATAAACATAACATATAATTCAATCTCTTCTATTTTTATAACTCAACTATGATTTTGATCTCCCTTCCCTTTAATTTAGTAATTTACAATTAACGTGGGCAAACATACACTATGAAAATTTAAGGATTAACTATAACCCATCAAAACTTCTTTAAGCAAGCATGGATTATGAAAAACTCATATCTTAACAATAATCTATCAAAACCTCTTAATTAATTTAAAATCACATAAGAACTATAAAACGAAGGTATTTCAATAACGAAACATGAAGACGAAATCAATTTAACATAAAAGCATAAATAATAGAAGAGATAAAAAATATTATCACAAATAATTATTTAATTTCATCTTTATCCTAGATATAAAAAATTAACTAGCTAGACATGAAAAATAATTAAACTAACTAAAATAAAGAAAAGAAGAAGATTAAAAATAAATAAGAAAACTCCCTTTAATTAACGACCATCCAACGAGTGTACAATGAAGACGTAATTTAATTTACTCATACTCCTAATCTAAACTAATACAATACCTAATAATTTTCTCTCTAAAATAAGAGACCTTTTGTGAGATCCCGAATTTTATGAAATAAAAGTATTCAATTTTTTTATTTTGGTAAATAGTTAAATTGATAAAAGTTTAAAGTTAAGGGTGATATATGAATTTTTTTTCAAAGTAAGCAAGTTGTCATAAAATACCCGGTAGTAAAAGTACAGTAATACGCGTGGTTGCATAGTAGCACACGGTATTGATTATTGATGTTTACGTGATAAGTCACTCAATTATACTCAATTATTGCTACAGTAATTGCTGCATCATATCTCTCATATTATTGATTTAATTATTATCACAGTATCATCTGTATAATATGTTATATTATTAAATCAATAATTAAGATGACAAAATTATTCATATTATTATTTACAATATTGACAATGTCTAGAAGTTCATAAGGAGAGGTTTGGTCACCTAATTGGCTACCAATAAGGAGAAATCCTTATCTGAAAGCCCCCTTTCCGGGAATGACCTCGTCATGTTAAATATTGTGAATTATAATATTAATAATGAATAAGTTCGTGTTGATTAAAGATGAAATTGATAGTTCCATTGTGTGAGAATTATTAGTGTTAGTAGAAATCGATATTTATTTAGATAATAATTGATGTCTGGAGGTTATATTATTCACTCGGGTATTTGGGACACTTTTCGTGTCGAGTTACTATTCACGAGTTTCTATTCATGAGTTACTATTCACGAGTTACTATTCATGAATTACTATTCACGAGTATTATTCACGGGGTACTATTCACCCGAAAAATATATTTATTTTCTGTCCAAATCATTTTTGGGCACAATATTATTCCATGAGGAGATGTGCTAATTTTACAGACCGTTGGTTGAAGTTATAAATCAATATGGACCGCTGGTGAAAAGTTATAATAGTGAATCAATATGGATCGCTGGTGGAAAGTTATAATAGTGAATCAATATGGATCGCTGGTTTAAAGTTTTAATAGTAAATCAGTATGGACCGTTGCTTTAAGTTTTAATAGTAAATGAATATGGACCGTCCGTTTAAAAATAAATCAATCTGGACCGTTTATGAATTAGTTACTATTCAGTCCATTCTTCTATAAATAGAAGCTCATTCCTTCATTATTTCTTACGAATTCACTGAAACTCTAGAGAGAGAAATTATAGAGAGAAATTATAGAGATAAATTATAGAGAGAAGCTATAGAGAGAAAATCTATAGAGAGAAAGAAGAAGAGAAGTCTGCTACCTCACTATTCCAGTATCTAGTGTTCTTCTAAGGTAAGAGATATTATTATAGTAAAGGCTATTATTCTTTCGTATTTATGAAGAGAACTTCTGTTATTCCATTCTTTATTATTATGTTGGAATAACCTATTTATGCGAAGTACCGCATACATGGTGAAATTCTTCTATTATTCCATTCTTTACTATTATGTTGGAATAACCTATTTATGCGAAGTACCGCATACTTGGTGAAATTCTTCTGTTATTCCATTCTTTATTATTATGTTGGAATAACCTGTTTATGCAAAGTACCGCATACATGGTGAAATTCTTCTATTATTCCATTCTTTATTATTCTGTCGGAATATCCTGTCAGTGCGAATTTTGCTTGACATGGTTCCATTAATTATTCTGTTGGAATAACCTGTATACGCGGATTACCGTATACCTGGTGAAGTCTATTGTTATTCCATTCTTTATTATTCTGTTGGAATAACCTGTGCGGATTATCGTATACCTGGTGATTTCTGTTGTTATTCTATTCTTTATTATTCTGTCGGAATATCCTGTTTGTGCATTTACACCGGACTTGGTTCCATTATTTATTATTTTGTCGGAATATCCTGTCTATGCGTTTACGCCGAACCTGGTTCCATTATTTATTATTCTGTTGGGAATAACCTATCTATGCAGTCTATCGCACGCATGGTGAATCCTTCTGTTATTCCATTCTTTATTATTCTGTTGGAATAACCTGTCTATGTGGATTACCACAATGGTGAATGATCCTTTGTATTTCATTCCTTATTAAATTGTGGAAATGATCTATTTACGTGGATTACGATGAAAGTCATAATAAAAGCATTGGACTGATGAAAATCATGGGTATATGTAGTATTAGTAAGTGTTATGATGAGTTATGTTGGTTATCATGTGAAAACATAAAAGTTTCTTAGAAATCACAAAGGGTTGAAAATCAGATTTTGGTGAAAATGGAACATGAAATGCAATTTATCATATCTCCTATTATATTTTGAATTTTTGAGTGTGGTCAAGTTCTAGAGTTAGATCTATGAGTTTTCTAACTTATCCAAGTGGAATCACTAGAAAAGGTGTTGTAGATTTTCGTGTGGACTGATTTTAGCAAAGGAGTTAAAAACTGTAAAATACCAAAAAACTACTGCCCATAAATTTAAAAGGGCTGTTTCGGCCACTTAATTTATGAGAAAAAATCCGGCCTTTTGGGATATGAAAATATATGGTATAAAATACCTATTGTCCAAAAATGAGCTCATTCCGACTTAAAATGAGCAAGTTATGACTATTTCAATATTTAGGTTTTTCTGACGAAAAATGCTATAACCGAGTTCTATAACTCAGATGACCATGAAATTTAAACCGAAGCTCACGTTAACATGTGTAAGATCCTCGCCAAGATTTGGGAATTTCTGAGTTAAACTTGAGGTACCTAATTTCTTAAGGAATTAATTAGAAATTGATTTTTGAAAAATAGTAAATGAATTTTAAAAATTCTGAGAAAAATATATGTTCAATATGAGAATATATTCTGTTAAATCCCAGAAAAGAATAATTTTTGGGACTAATTTGGTATTTTTCATGAAAATGTTTAGTTACAAACATATGAGTTAAATATGTTATGTGAAGTTGAAGAATTGGTAAATAGGATTTTAGGGCTTGAAAATCCTATATAAGATATATGCAGATTTTTGATGAGTGAATTGATCATTAGTGATGAAATCTTATGAGTATGACATTTTTGAATGATTAAATGCATAATTTGGTAAAGTGTAAACAATTGAAATAAATTATTTATAAGTTTAAGAGTGATTAAAATATTGTTATAATATTAACAATATTAGATTATGATTTTATTAAGTGATTGATAATGTTTGGATAAATTTAAAGTCTTTAATATTTATCCTTGATTTAGGTTGATTAATGCTTATAATATTGTCATCATCCTCATATTTATATTGTAATGAAAGTCATCTGTGGCTTACGTGCATAGATGGACTTGGTATGATTATGAGTAGGGATTATTCGGTATAGTCATGACCGTAATGTGACGAATGATGTGGTAAAAGTCCTCATTGGCCTGTAGTTCATTGATGGACAGTTGTTGGTGTGATTATGACCAAGGATTATTCGGTATAGTCATGACCATTGATGATTAACGAATATCCTTGGTCGTAGTGCAGGGATGATTCGATGATGTGGATTATTTATTAAGTTGAGTCTCAGCATTATTGGTTTTTACAGTTGTATATCTTTGGCCTGTAGTGCAAAGATGAACTGTTGGTTATTGGTTTTACAGTTGTATATCTTTGGCCGTAGTGCAAAGATGAATTTATTAGTATGATTATAAGCAGGAATTATGATTTGGTATAACCATGATTTTTGATGTTTCAGGTGAAGATAGGTGATGAAAATTATCTTCGTCCTAGGTGCGAAAAGGAATTCAAAATCACAATTATGATTATGAGTTATTCATATGATTGTGGACATGAATTGTTGATTGATGTTACATGGATAAAACATTATTGGTGGACTTTTAACATGGAGAAGATAATAGACCTGATGATCTATTTGACTCTTTTAATGGATTGTTCGTTCTGCTGCAACTATGGTTGAAAAGTTTTATCATCTACCATATGTTCTAAATCTCTAAGTTATTATTGATGAAAGCTATTGATAATGTAATTATCTTTAGTCATGATATTCTTTACTGGGCTAGTTGTGCTCACCATTTTGCTTCACAATTCCTTTCAGGTAATAAGAGTGTAGCTGGGTCGAGTGGGGATAACAGGGGAATAGAACGGTGGTCTATACCTGTTGAGGTTCTCCCTAAATAGTATGAAAATAATTTTATTGAGGACTTTAGATAAGTTTGTCGTATTATATACATCATTTGATATTTAATTTTGGTGAATCAAATAGGGTGAGGTGAACCCAACTTTGGAAGGGTGTTTTGCCACTATCATACAAGATGTCTAATGACATATAACCTCGTGTTATCATAAGACAGGGTTGTGCACATCCACTTGCTGAGTATATCTATGAGCACTACCTATATGATCTTGGAGTTTATTTGAAATATAATTTTCACTTGGAGACAGTGGAGATAGTTATATGTCAAGAGAAGACTCACCATTGGAAAGAAGATGATAGTAATCTTCTCGTTTTTCTTTGGGGTCTATTGGGTTAACCAAGGATAATTATGTGGACATATGATATCTATTATAACCTAGACGCATGGCCTCCCATGTACGAAGGTTTACTTTAGCACTTTCCAAAGATTTTAATTTCTAAAACAGTTTTTGACTGTACTTTTATATAAAGTACCATTGTAAGGTTGTGGTCGAGGCACCATGAGAGTTACATATATTTGTATTAAAACTCACAGCATAACTGTGGTCGTATTCTATTTACGCTTCAATAGTTGTATAAATGAAGTTTGTATTTGATTTTTATAGTGTGATATCTGGCGACTCAGAATGGGTGATGTATACCTATTTTGGGGGCGTCACAATTGGTATCAAAGCTTAGGGATATGATCCCTGGCTGAGATGTGAGACAAGAACTAGGAGGGGAGAGACGGGGAATTCCTTCGCTAGTATGACCTACCTAAGTTTATTTGGTATTTAATTGGTCGATCAGAGTATAAGGATAATATGTGGCATATCAATTAACCCTTATTTTGAAACTGTATTCTAGAATGATATCTGAAATATAGGAGATGAGCAATGGGAAAATCATGATATAGAGGAAATAACGGGGAAGGTATAGTCCGAATAGAAAGCAAGGTATTCTCATCTCTTCGAACTACCAGGTACGTAAATTTCGAGGGCGAAATTTCATAAGGAGGGGAGATTGTGAGATCCCAAATTTTATGAAATAAAAGTATTCAATTTTTCTATTTTGGTAAATAGTTAAATTGATAAAAGTTTAAAGTTAAGGGTGATATGTGAATTTTTTTTCAAAGTAAGCAAGTTGTCATAAAATACCCGGTAGTAAAAGTACAATATTACGCGTGGTTGCATAGTAGCACAGGGTATTGATTATTGATGCTTACGTGATAAGTCACTCAGTTATATTCAATTATTACTACAGTAATTCCTGCATCATATCTCTCATATTATTGATTTAATTATTGTCACAGTATCATATGTATAATATGTTATATTATTAAATCAATAATTGAGACGACAAAGTTATTCATATTATTATTTACAATATTGACAATGTCTAGAATTTCTGTCAAGGAGAGGTTTGGTCACCTAATTGCGCGCCAATAAGGAGAAATCCTTATCGGAAAGCTCCCTCTTTCCTGGGAACGACCTGGTTGTTAAATATTGTGAATTATAATATTAATGATGAATAAGTTCGTGTTGATTAAAGATGAAATTGATAGTTCCATTGTGTGAGAATTATTAGTGTTAGTAGAAATCAATATTTATTTCGATAATAATTGATGTCTGGAAGTTATATTATTCACTCAGGTATTTGGGACACTTTTTGTGTCGAAATACTATTCATGAGTTACTATTTATGAGTTACTATTCACGAGTTACTATTCACGAGTTTCTATTCATGAGTTACTATTCACGAGTTACTATTCATGAATTACTATTCACGAGTATTATTCACGGGGTACTATTCACCCGAAAAATATATTTATTTTCTGTCCAAATCATTTTTGGGTACAATATTATTCCATGAGGAGATGTGCTAATTTTACAGACCGTTGGTTGAAGTTATGAATCAATATGGACCGCTGGTGAAAAGTTATAATAGTGAATTAATATGGACCGCTGGTGGAAAGTTATAATAGTGAATCAATATGGACCGCTGGTTTAAAGTTTTAATAGTAAATCAATATGGACTGTTGTTTTAAGTTTTAATAGTAAATCAATATGGACCGCCCGTTTAAAAGTAAATCAATCTGGACCGTTCATGAATTAGTTACTATTCAGTCCATTCTTTTATAAATAGAAGCTCATTCCTTCATTATTTCTTACGAATTCACTGAAACTCTAGAGAGAGAAATTATAGAGAGAAAATCTATAGAGAGAAAGAAGAAGAGAATTCACTGACCATTGATGATTAACGAATATCCTTGGCCGTAGTGCAGGGATGATTCGATGATGTGGATTATTTATTAAGTTGAGTCTTAGCATTATTGGTTTTACAGTTGTATATCTTTGGCCTGTAGTGCAAAGATGAACCGTCAGTTATTGGTTTTTATGAAATGTATATCTTTGGTAGTAGTGCAAAGATGAATTTATTAGTATGATTATGAAGGCGAATTGTGATTTGGTATAACCATGATTTTGATGTTTCGTGAAGATAGGTGATGAAAATTATCTTCGTCCCTAGGTGCGAAAAGGAATTGTAATCACAATTATGATTATGAGTTATTCATATGATTGTGGACATGAATTATTGATTGATGTTACATGGATAAAACATTATTGGTGGACTTTTAACATGGAGAAGATAATAGACCTGATGATCTATTTGACTCTTTTAATGGATTGTTACGCTCTGCTTGCAACTATGGTTGAAAAGTTTTATCATCTACCATATGTTCTAAATCTCTAAGTTATTATTGATGAAAGCTATTGATAATGTAATTATCTTTAGTCATGATATTCTTTACTGGGCTAGTTGTGCTCACCATTTTGCTTCACAATTCCTTTCAGGTAATAAGAGTGTAATGGGGTGAATCGACCGGGATAACAGAGGAATAGAACGGTGGTCTATAGCTGTTGAGGTTCTCCCTAAATAGTATGGAAATAATTTTATTGAGGACTTTAGATAAGTCTGTCATATTATATACATCAATTGATATTTAATTTTTGTGAATCAAATAGGGTGAGGTGAACAAAACTTTGAAAGGGTGTTTTGCCACTATCATACAAGATGTTTAATGACATACAACCTCGCGTTATCATAAGACAGGGTTGTGCACATCCACTTGCTAAGTATATCTACGAGCACTACCTATATGATCTTGGAGTTTATTTGAAATATACTTTTCACTTGGACACAGTGGAGATAGTTATATGTCAAGAGAAGACTCACCATTGGAAAGAAGATGATAGTAATCTTCTCGTTTTTCTTTGGGGTCTATTGGGTTAACTAAGGATAATTATGTGGACATATGATATCTATTATAACCTAGACGCATGGCCTCCCATGTACGAAGGTTTACTTTAGCACTTTCCAAAGATTTTAATTTCTAAAATGCAGGTTTTTGACTGTATTTTTTATGTAAAGTACCATTGTAAGGTTGTGGTCGAGGCACCATGAGAGTTACATACATTTGTATTAAAACTCACAAATTTTAACTGTGGTCATATTCTAGGCAACGATTCAATAGTTGTATAAATGAAGTTTGTATTTGATTTTTATAGTGTGATATCTCGGCGACTCGTAATGGGTGATGTATACCTATTTTGGGGGCGCCACAATTGGTATCAAAGCTTAGGGATATGATCCTCAATGAGATGTGAGACAAGAACTAGGAGGGAGAGACGGGAATTCCTTCGCTTAATATGACCTACCTAAGTTTATTTGGTATTTAATTGGTCTCACGATTAGTATAAGGATAATATGTGGCATGTCAATTAACCCTTATTTTGAAACTCGTATTCTAGAATGATATCTCAAATACGGAGATGAGCAATGGGAAAATCATGATATAGAGGAAATAACCGGGAAGGTATAGTCCGAATAGAAAGCAAGGTATTCTCATCTCTTCGAACTACCAGGTACGTAAATTTCGAGGGCGGAATTTCATATTAATATTGCAACAAATATTAAATCCTACAAAAAAATAAAACATATTAATTTAATAAACTAATATAATTGAAAGAACAAAATTAGGGATAATAAAATGTATGAATTTTGTGTCTATCAAATACCCCCATACCTAGCTTTTGCTCGTCCTCGAGTAAAATAAAATAAAAATAAAAATAAAAACAAAACAAAAATTACACTACCCCATTTTCATAGGAAACACGATCGCACTTAGCATGTGCAACAAGCCTTTAAACCCCAAGGTTACCCCAAGAGGACGAGTTGTGTCTTGTAAGGGTTTGCAGTGAATATACCCACAAAATTCAAAAATATTTTTGGATTAAACAAAATTATGAAATTGAAAGAAAGCTTCTAAATATCTATGGGTATTATACCTAAGCAAGATTAAATTCAAAATCACACTTTCACCTTATCAAAAATACTCGATCTTCATTTTAGACACCATCCTTCATTAAATCTATTTAATGTGATGCATGCATGTGTATATGATGTAACTCTTAGTAGGGATTTTTACCATGAAAGTCAAGCAAACTCTTTTTTTCTTTTTTTTTTCTTTTTTTTTCTTTTTTCCATTTTTTTTTCAATTTTGATTCTTGACTTGTGCAATGTCTCATTTTCTTAGGCTTTTCAGAGTTACCCATGTAGAGCGAGCATTGGACCAATGACTCCCAAACCAGATGACTTTAGGGAACTAGGTGTAGAGACACACCTAAGGATTTACTAACTCGAGTAACAAAGGCCACAAAATTAGACTAGTCAAGCTGCTTTTATCTATCACACTTTTCAACGTGAATATCAATGCTTCCCGAAGCTTGGATACCCAATTATTTTGTTTAATGGACATTGAAGCAGTTATTTATTCCTTTTTTTCAACTTTTTTCAACTTCATTTTTTTTTCATTCTTTCTTATTTTCATTTCTTTTCTTTTCTTTTTTTCTTTCTTTTTTTCTTTTATTGAAATTACTCGAATTATGGTTGATACCCCACAACTAAGAATTAGTGCAAACGTGAAGTGCAAAAATGCTTGTGAAATCAATTTTAAATCCAGATGGTGTTTTGAACTAAGATTTCGTATCTTATCAAAAATTCAAGAGTTCTAAATCTTTCAATAGCACTCATGAGTTTTGCTCCACAAACACTTATTAGAATTAATTCAATTCATAAAAAGTCAAACAAATTTTTTAATTTTTTAGTTTTTTTGTGTTTGTTTTTCGTTAAAAGAAAAGAAAAGAAAAATCTAATACAAACAAACTCCCCCCATACCTAAATCATGCATTGTCCTCAATGTATGCAAATGAAGAAAAGAGAACAAAGATGTGAAAGAATTGTACCTTGTATGCGGGCATTTGTTATGCAAGAAGATGTGGTGAGAAAGAAAACAAATATACATATCTACAAATTTTATAAATCTTAAAAATTATGTGACTAAAAATGAATGTTACACATGGATAAGTGAGTGTGAACATTTCATTATTTTCAGGAGGTCTAGGAAATTGAAAATAGTCAGAATTTTCATCACAATTATGCTTCAAGTTTACCTCAAGAAAACTTTCATTAACATGTTCAAATGATGGAAGAATTGGTTCAAATACATGTTCTAGTTTAGTTGACTTATTTGTAGTGGATCTCAACAGTTCATTAACCTTATCTAAATATTCGGATTCATTCCAATTTTTGTCAAAGTGATTTAAGAAAAAATTAATTGGATCTTTTTCAATCAAGAGTCTATTTTCAATTATTTCTTGGGTCATTGACAACTCTTGTATCATGTTTACTTTAATGGGTTGGTCCAAAAAATCACTAGGTGATTTTTTAGGAGTAAGTCTTTCAGGGTATGGAACTTTAGGCTTATAGACTTTTTCAACTGACTCATTAAATGCAACATGATCAATTTTAGGCATAGACTCATAATTTTTAAACTCCTCAAATTGGCTTGACTCAAACTGTGAAGAATTTAATATAAGATTTTCATTTTTCTCATCATTTCCACAACCATCAAAACTTTCAAAATTAACCTCAGAGTTACTAGAAAATTCACTCACCTCTTGTTCATTTATTATAGTGGCTAGTCTATTCATTTGAATTTCTAGATGAGATATAACTTGATCCATGCTAAATTGATTTTTCATTAAAACTTCCATAGTTTTCTCTAAGGCACTAAGTCTTTCCTCTTCTTCATTTGTTAATTCTTGTGGATATTGAGGTTCTGGATCCGAATATGGATATGGACTTAGATAAGAATTTTCATAAGTTGGAAAACATTGATTTACTTGGTGTGCATTAAAATTTTCGTAGGGTTCTTGATTCCAAGCAAAATTATTATTCCAACTATAATAAGAATTCATTTTTCCACAAATCACAAAACAAACAGACAACTAACCACGAAAGTCGTACAAAAAATAATATTAAAAAAAAACAAAAAAAACTAAACTACTATTTTTTTTTTTTTTTTTATAAAAAAAATGGAGATACGAAGTACCAAAGAAAGCGCAGCAATAAATTTTTTATCTTTTCGCTCCTTCGATTCGCTTCAATAATCCTGAAGAAAAAAAAATTAGAGTTAAAACTAATTCGAATAAATAAAAATTAGGGAATAAATAAAAATTAATTCTAGTCCCCGACAACGGCGCCAAAAACTTGATGTGTTAAAATTATGTACTGCAAGTGCACAGTGTCGAATTGATGAACTGACAAGTACAGGTCGAACCCACATAGACTAGATTAATTTTAATATTTACTTAATATCTATTTTAGGCGAATTAGAAATAAATATTGAGATTTAATTAACTAGAATATGAAAACAAATAATGAGGAAACAATCTAGGAATCTGAATCCATTAGATAATAAACATAACATATAATTCAATCTTTTCTATTTTTATAACTCAACTATGATTTTGATCTCCCTTCCCTTTAATTTAGTAATTTACAATTAACGTGGGCAAACATACACTATGAAAATTTAAGGATTAACTATAACCCATCAAAACTTCTTTAAGCAAGCATGGATTATGAAAAACTCATATCTTAACAATAATCCATCAAAACCTCTTAATTAATTTAAAATCACATAAGAACTATAAAACGAAGGTATTTCAATAACGAAACATGAAGACGAAATCAATTTAACATAAAAGCATAAATAATAGAAGAGATGAAAAATATTATCACGAATAATTATTTAATTTCATCTTCATCCTAGATATAAAAATTAACTAGCTAGACATGAAAAATAATTAAACTAACTAAAATAAAGAAAAGAAGAAGATTAAAAATAAATAAGAAAACTCCCTTTAATTAACGACCATCCAACGAGCGTACAATGAAGACGTAATTTAATTTACTCATACTCCTAATCTAAACTAATACAATACCTAATAATTTTCTCTCTAAAACAAGAGACCTTTTATAGGGAAAATAACTTTGAACCCTAATTTAGATTCATTGAACTTGGACACTTTTGTTCCCTTTCTCTGTAGGTTTCAATTTCCTAGTGGTAATCAACTTCTCAAAAAGATCTTCTAGATAAAGAGATCTTCTAGATTGACTTTTCTTTCTCTTGTTGGATTTGACTTGCACACCAAGATTGTTCCACCTCTTTCCTTCTCCTTGTAGGATTCTTCTTGGATATTCCTTACATGAATAAGAGCATTAAATATCGCTTGATCACCAAGATTTTGACTTTATTGCAACAAATATTAAATCCTACAAAATAAAATAAAACATATTAATTTAATAAACTAATATAATTAAAAGGACAAAATTAGGGATAATAAAATATATGAATTTGTGTCTATCAAATACCCCCATAACTAACTTTTGCTCGTCCTCGAGTAAAATAAAATAATAATAAAAACAAAACAAAAATTACACTACCCCATTTTCGTAGGAAACACGATCGCACTTAGCATGTGCAACAAGCCTTTAAACCCCAAGGTTACCCCAAGTGGACGAGTTGTGTCTCGTGAGGGTTTGCAGTAAATATACCCACAAAATTCAAAAATATTTTTGGATTAAACAAATTATGAAATTGAAAGAAAGCTTCTAAATATCTATGGGCATTATACCTAAGCAAGATTAAATTCAAAATCACACTTTCACCTTATCAAAAATACTCGATCTTCATTTTAGACGCCATCCTTCATTAAATCAATTTCATGTGATCCATGCATGTGTATATGATGTAACTCTTAGTAGGGATTTTTACCATGAAAATCAAGCAAACTCTTTTTTTCTTTTTTTTTCCATTTTTTTTTCAATTTTGATTCTTGACTTATGCAATGTCTCATTTTCTTAGGCTTTTCAGAGTTACCCATGTAAAGCGAGCGTTGGACCAAAGACTCCCAAAGCATGCTTTAGGGCACTAGGTGTAGAGACACACCTAAGAATTTACTAACTCGAGTAACAAAGGCCACAAAATTAGACTAGTCAAGCTGCTTTTAGCCATCATACTTTTCAGCGTGAATATCGATGCTTCCCGAAGCTTGGATACCCAATTATTTCGTTTAATGGACATTGAAGCAGTTATTTATTTCTTTTCTTCTTTTTTTCAACTTTTCTCAACTTCATTTTTTTTTTCATTATTTCTTCTTTTCTTTTCTTTTCTTTTCTTTTCTTTTTTTCTTATTTTGAAATTACTCGAATCATCATTTATACCCCACAACTAAGAATTAGTGTAAACGTGAAGTGCAAAAATACTTGTGAAATCAATTTTAAATCCAGATGGTGTTTTGATCTAAGATTTCGTATCTTATCAAAAATTCAAGAGTTCTAAATCTTTCAATCTCACTCATGAGTTTTGCTTCATAAACACTTATTAGAATTAATTCAATTCATAAAAAGTCAAACAAAATTTTTACTTTTTTACTTTTTTTGTGTTTGTTTTATTTTTTTCGTAAAAAGGAAAAAAAATGTAATACAAACAAACTCCCCCTATACCTAAATCATGCATTGTCCTCAATGTATGCAAATGAAGAAAAGAGAACAAAGATGTGATAGAATTGTACCTTGTATGCGGGCATTTGTTCTACAAGAAGATGTGGTGAGAAAGAAAACAAATATATATATCTACAAATTTTATAAATCTTAAAAATTATGTGACTAAAAATGAATGTTACACATGGATAAGTGAGTGTGAACTTTTCATTATTTTCAGGAAGTCTAGGAAATTGAAAATAGTCAGAATTTTCATCACAATTATGCTTCAAGTTTACCTCAAGAAAACTTTCATTAACATGTTCAAATGATGGAAGAATTGGTTCAAATACATGTTCTAGTTTAGTTGACTTATTTGTAGTGGATCTCAACAGCTCATTGACCTTATCTAAATATTCGGATTCATTCCAATTTTGGTCAAGGTGATTTAAGAAAAAATTAATTGGATCTTTTTCAATCAAGAGTCTATTTTCAATTATTTCTTAGGTCATTGACAACTCTTGTATCATGTTTACTTTAATGGGTTGGTCCAAAAAATCACTAGGTGATTTTTTATTTTTAGGAGTAAGTCTTTCAGGGTATGGAACATTAGGCTTATAGACTTTTTCAACCAACTCATTAAATGCAACATGATCAATTTTAGGCATAGACTCATAATTTTTAAACTCCTCAAATTGGCTTGACTCAAACTGTGAAGAATTGAATATAATATTTTCATTTTCCTCATCATTTCCACAACCATCAAAACTTTCAAAATTAACCTCAGAGTTACTAGAAAATTCACTCACCTCTTGTTCATTTATTATAGTGGCTAGTCTATTCATTTGAATTTCTAGACGAGATAGAACTTGATCCATGCTAAATTGATTTTTCATTAAAACTTCCATAGTTTTCTCTAAGGCACTAAGTCTTTCCTCTTCTTCATTTGTTAATTCTTGTGGATATTGAGGTTCTGGATCCGAATATGGATATGGACTTAGATAAGAATTTTCATAAGTTGGAAAACATTGATTTACTTGGTGTGCATTAAAATTTTCGTAGGGTTCTTGATTTCAAGCAAAATTATTATTCCATCTATAATAAGAATTCATTTTTTCACAAATCACAAAACAAACAGACAACTAACCACGAAAGTCGCACAAAAAAATAATATTAAAAAAAACAAAAAAACTAAACTACTATTTTTTTTAAAAAAAAATATGGAGCTACGAAGTACTAAAGAAAGCGCGGCAATAAATTTTTTATCTTTTCGTTCCTTCGATTCGCTTCAATAATCCTGAAGAAAGAAAAAAAAATTAGAGTTAAAACTAATTCGAATAAATAAAAATTAGGGAATAAATAAAAATTAATTCTAGTCCCCGACAACGACGCCAAAAACTTGATGTGTTAAAATTATGTACCACAAGTGCACATTAATAAATCAAAGAACCGAAAAGCAATGCAAAGTCGAACCCACAGAGACTAGATTAATTTTAATATTTCCGTAATATCTATTTTAAAGTAATTAGAAATAAAGATTGAGATTTAATTAACTAGAATATGAAAATAAATAATGAGGAAACAATCTAGGAATCTGAATCCATTAGATAATAAACATAACATATAATTCAATCTCTTCTATTTTTATAACTCAACTATGATTTTGATCTCCCTTCCCTTTAATTTAGTAATTTACAATTAACGTGGACAAACATAAACTATAAAAATTTAAGGATTAACTATAATCCATCAAAACTTCTTTGAGCAAGCATGAATTATGAAAAACTCATATCTTAACAATAATCTATCGAAACCTCTTAATTAATTTAAAATCACATAAGAACTATAAAACGAAGGTATTTCAATAACGAAACATGAAGGCGAGATCAATTTAACATAAAAGCATAAATAATAGAAGAGATGAAAAATATTATCACGAATAATTATTTAATTTCATCTTCATCCTAGATATAAAAAATTAACTAGCTAGACATGAAAAATAATTAAACTAACTAAAATAAAGAAAAGAAGAAGATTAAAAATAAATAAGAAAACTCCCTTTAATTAACGACCATCCAACGAGCGTACAATGAAGACGTAATTTAATTTACTCATACTTCTAATCTAAACTAATACAATACCTAATAATTTTCTCTCTAAAACAAGAGACCTATTTATAGGAAAAATAACTTTGAACCCTAATTTAGATTCATTGAACTTGGACACTTTTGTTCCCTTTCCATATAGGTTTCAATTTTCTAGTGATAATCAACTTCTCAAAAAGATCTTCTAGATAAAGAGATATTTTAGATTGACTTTTATTTCTCTTGTTGGATTTGACTTGCACCCCAAGATTGTTCCACCTCTTTTCTTTTCCTTGTAGGATTCTTCTTGGATATTCCTTACATGAATAAGAGCATTAAATATAGCTTGATCACAAAGATTTTGACTTTATTGCAACAAATATTAAATCCTATAAAATAAAATAAAACATATTAATTTAATAAACTAATATAATTAAAAGGACAAAATTAGGGATAATAAAATGTATGAATTTCGTGTCTATCAGCAATTATATTCAGATTTGTAATTAGCTTGGTAGCAAAAGAAAATTTGGATATGCGATTAATGAATGTTGTTACAACATATCTGTATGGATCATTAGATAATGATCATATATACATGAAAATCTCTGAAGGATATAAAATGCCTGAAGCATATAATTCTACATCTCAAAGTATGTATTCTATTAAGCTACAAAGATCTCTATATGGGTTGAAGCAATCCAGATGCATATTGTGGTATAATCGCCTGAATGAATATTTTTTGAAAGAAGGATTTGAGAATAATCCAATTTGTGCATGTTTTTTTTATCAAAAGATCATAATATGAATTTATTATTATTACTGTATTTATTGATGAATGATCTTGCTCCAGAAGAGTTGTCAAAAACAACAAATTTGAGATGAAAGATATTGGTAAGATAAATTTTTGTCTTGGCCTACAAATTGAACTATGGAATTCTTGTTCATCAATCAACATACACAGAAAAAATCTTGAAATAACTTTACATGGATAATGTTAATCCTTTGAGTACTCCAATGATAGATTGGTCACTTGATATCAAGAAAGATCCGTTTTGACCACAAGAAAATAATGAAGAAACTCTTGGTCCTGAAGTACCATATCTTTGTATAATTGGTGCTTTGATATATATTGCAAAATTTCTCATGACCTGATATAGCATTTGCAGTTAACTTACTAGCAATATGAATCAAAACCACAGTTAGTTGGATCTGTCGATGCAGAGATTATCACAATTCATGAAGTAAGTTGTGAATATATTTGGTTGAAATCAGTAATTCAACATATTTGTGTGAACTATGGATTATCATCAATTATAAATAGTCCAACGATATTATATGAAGATAATGTCGCTTGTATCACTCAAATTAGAGGATGTTATATCATGGGTGATAGAACCAAGCATATTGCACCAAAATTCTTTTATACACATGAGCTCCAAAAGAGTGGCAATATTGATGTCAAACAGATACGATCATGTGATAATTTGGTTGATATGTTCATTAAGTCATTACTAACTGAGATTTTGAAGAAGATGGTGCACGATATTGGCATACTTCGACTTAATGATTTTTTTTATCATGAACAATAAAAATTCTATGTACTTATGAAGGGGAGTAAAAAGGATGTGTTGATTGTACTCTTTTTCCTTCGCTAAGGTTTTTTTTCCCACTGGATTTTTCTTTGCAAGATTTTAATGAGGCAATCCTAAGGTATTAGAAGTTATTCAAGAATATTGTACTCTTTTCCTTGACCAATTTTTTTTCCCCACAGGGTTTCTTTGGTAAGATTTTTAATGAGGCATATTCTTAGAAAATTGCTACAAAAGAACTCCATCCATTCTGTATGAAAAAATGCTGCATGTATAGCTCAATTAAAGGGAGGATATATCAAAGGAGATAGAAGAAAACATATCTCACCAAATTTTTTTTTCACACATAACCTTGATAAGTGTGGTAACATTGATGTTCAACAAATTCGATTAAAAAATGATCTAGCAGATTTATTCACCAAAGCATTACCAACTACAATGTTTGAAGGATTCAGTAGCAATATTGGAATGCGACAGCTAAAGGACTTAAGGATACATTCAATAGGGGGAGCTAATACGCGCTGCACTCTTTTTCCCTTAACCAAGGTTTTTTCCATTGGGTTTTTCCTGGAAAGATTTTTAATGAGGCAGCTTTCTATGCGTATATTTATACAATAGACATCCAAGGGGGAGTGTTATAAAATTATAACATATATATTTATGGATGTCTAGATTTATATTTAATTGTAATGATCTTTGGTATTATGGAACTCCCATGTTCATTAAATTTTAAAACTCATGACTTTTGAGTTTTGTAACTTCCAAGTCCATATATCTATAAATAAGAGCATTGTAAAAGATAATGGGATATACAAAATATAATGAGAATGCTCTCTTTCTTCTAATCATCTTTATTCTTAATTTTAGTAACCTCTTTGTTCTTAATTTTAGTAATCTTTTATAACACTTATGTTAAGTACACATAATATTTCATACTCCCTCCGTCCCAAAAAGACAAGCAAAAGTACACTTTATACATATATTAAGAAAAATAAAAATAAAAGAAAGGGAGTAAAAAAAAAATCAAATATATCCTTAATGGTCCCACAAGATTATATAGAGTGATAAATATTTTTTATTTTTTTATACTAATGAAACCTACTAAATAACATATTTACCCTTCACTTTATATACTTTATCATCCTTGGACATAAAAAGTTTGATTGCATATTAACAATCCACCTCTTAATGTATTGATTGAAATTGGGATAAAAAAAATTCCTCTAACTGTCTCTAAATCATTAACATACAAATACGAGTCTAAACTACTCAGAAAACGCATTAAGATGCAATCAAATACTAGTCATCTTTTTGGGGACGGAGGGAGTAAATTTCAGTAAACACTTTAGAAAATCCCAAAAATAATTTTCCCCTTTATTTGCAAGAACTTGAACCACAATTAGCTGTAGAATAGAAACTTATTTCTCGTCTCCATGTAACATATATTTAGGCATGTCCATCAAAATATGTCATTTTCTTCTTCCTAGTTGCTGCCGGTTGAAATTCAATTTGTTTTTCGTTTCACTGCTGATCAAAAAGTGCTTTATTTAATAGGTTTATGAGAGTACCCAACTATGTTTTGCCCAACAAACAATGTCTAAGTTCTGATATTGAAAGAAAGAAAAGCATTCTGTTTGATATGCTTTGTGGGTGTGTTCATACTTTTATGCTTCTTAAGCCATACAACTAATCAAACACCAAAATTAATAAACACTTTATGCAGAAGATCATCATTAACTAGAAGAGATGGTAATGGTTCATGTTCAGCTGTGCTTGAACCAAAAGGGCCTTTGAAATTCAGGTACCCAAATAAACAGAGGGTGGTAAAAGAAGATTTGATCGGGGAGGGGGAGGGGGAGGGGGAGGGGGGGGGGTGTTTAGAAAGGATTTAATATCATTTGTGGTATAATTTCCTTTCTACAAGAGATGGATGTTGAACCACCAACAATCAGCTGAAGGTAATCGTGCCATCGCGGTGTCGAGACTCAAATTCACTTATATCATACTTATTTTTTGAGCAGGAGTTAATCCTCTGGTGTATTGCAGGAAATCTGCAATCTATTCAGCTAAACAAGGGGGGTTGTACAGTTTCATATGACCTTTCTATTGCCGCATATCAATATGACCCAGCATGAGTATGCAAGAGATCACGACAGCACATTTCCAATATCAAGATGCATACATTTTAAAGAAGCAGCACGTATACTTGCACATATTGGGTTCTATATTGAAGAAACATTATACTCACAAAAAGTATATGAAGATCTGACATTAATTGTGTATAAAATATCAATAGGTGAAAACATCAACTGAAAAATACGAGAGAGTTGATTGCATTAAGATTATGAAGATAATTGCAGTGGTTCGGTCCAACCAATAAAGGGAATCAAGTTTCCAGCAATCTGAGGAAATCTAATAACTAATAACAATGGCAGTAAACCATCATGGGAAGTAGAATTTGAACAGGCCACAAGCTCAGCTGGATTGAAGCCTTGAAGATCAGTGATTTACTAGGAAATCTAATAACCAAAAACCTTCCAACCAACACAAGACTCTTTCAAACAAGTTCTTAATCTTCATAATGAGGTGCCAGGATTCCTTAAATGATATACCTTCTAATGGATTGCACACTTGTCAAAGCTGCTTATATACTGGTAGGACTTGCATAATGCTATCAACCCAACAACATTTGAATGTAGTTTCTCTTGATACATCAAAAATTGCAGTGGCATATGTATTTTGAAACCTGATAGATGATAACTCTTTCCTCAAAACTTATGCATTTAACGAATAATATCACATTAGTAAGTAAACAAAGACAGGACATCTCTTACCATTGATAAGTCGGATGAAAAGATCTTGTTAAGGCGTTAAGCTAAAGCATAATGGCCCCCAAAAGAAGTTATAAAGCTAGGTATTTGGGCACCATACTCAAAATCCAGCAAGCTATTCACATAATAGGTGTTTAAACAAATTTTTTCATGTACCTAACCTTACCATTACAACTTCAACAAAAATTGAAAACTAACAAGTTTCCCAGCCAATCCCAATCTGTTCGGGTCATATTTACCTCAAATTATCAATACACTATATAAACTCTATTCCATCATAATAAAATTGACTGCGTCAATAACTAAGTATTTCATCAAAAGATAACAAAACACTAAATAAACAAATTTGCAGTGCATTTCAATATAACTAAACAACATCAAATTACACTAAATTCTCCAAATTTTCATACCCTCAAATCAAATTCAACTAATGCCAAAACATACTTACATGTCATTAGCCAAATTCTCCAAAACCCCACTATTGCCCACCACTCTCCTCCAATTTCTTCACATAAGCCTTCAACACCATCACCAAGTTCAACAGGGCTTTAGCGCTTCCCATTCCGTCTTTTGAATTGCTTTAAAAAGTTAAAACCAGGGAAGATCGGAGTTACCTGAATTGTTGGACGGTGAAGCCTTTGTATTTGATTCCGGAGAGGAAATGGCAGTTTTCGAGATGTTGCTCGACTGTTTCTTCCTTCTTTGTGCGGCTAATTGCGGCTCAGATTGAATTGGGTTTTTGGGTGTTTGATTTTGTGGGAATTGGGTTTTTGAAATGGGTTTTGGGGGATAATGTTTGGGGGAGAGAGGGTAGGTTTGAAGGAGGGGAAGGTGAAGAGGGTTGCTTCCGATTCCATAGTTGATAGTGGATTACGACAGAGAGGGAAAGAGAGTTTTGGTTCGGTGAGCTTTGTCACCTCATCTGTTGATGGTTACTTTTTCTGGACAACGGTAATTTTGGAATATAATTTTACATTTTTTTGCAAATAATGTTGAATTTTAAAAAGTCATTTTGTATATTGTACCGAAAATCTATCGAATCTTTTTGTGGATATACATAATTTACAAATAGTTATGTTATGTAATGCGAAACAAATTTTTATAGCGAATTGCGTCCTACCGTTAAGAACTATGTTTGCTTAGTAAATACAATAGAAATTGGAGAATGTTATCTTATTTCATTATCCAACTTCATTACCCAACTTGACTGGTTATATATATACTCTTACAATAACAAAAGAGAGAAAAAACTGTAGCCACGTTTTACAAATCTATTAACGTGGTAAGTGACTCAAAACAAATAACTTATTCCTAAAGAATAGAAATTGTTCAAACCACTAAGCAACTAACAGAAACAAACTCTGACCACTAAGCAACAAACTCTGAAGACTCGATAACAACTTCAACATCCTCCCTTAAACTGAATGCCAATTTCATTCAGTTTATACTTGGATCTGTGCAGACCCCCAAACGACTTCTCAGCTTTACGAACATATCAAGCTTTATTGGCTTGGTCATTATGTCTGCAACCTGTTCTTGAGTATTGCAACCTGTTCTTGAGTATGGCAATGAACCAGCTTTACAACTTCATCTCTAGTGAGCTCACGAAGAAAATGAAATCTGACATCTATATGCTTGTTTCGACCATGTAATACAGGATTCTTCGAAAGTTCAATAAATTTGTCATTACAAAAAGATTGTTGTACCGCTACTTTGAACATGATTAAAACCATTCAAAATCCTTCTTACCCAAACTGCTTGACAAGCACATGAAGTTGCAGCAACAAACTCAGCTTCAGTGGTAGACAATGTGACTATTGGTTGTTTCTTCGATGACCAAGAAATAGCTCCTGAGCTCATTAAAAACACATAACCTAAAGTACTCTTTCTGTCATCTAAATCTCCAGCATAGTCACTATCTGTATAGACAACCAACTTCTCATCTCCGCCCCTTTTATATAGTAACCCAAAATCAGAAGTCTCTTTCAAGTACCTCAACACTTTCTTGGCTGCTTGAAGATGAAGCTTTGTGGGACGATCCATATACCTACTAAGAAGACTCACCACAAACATAATGTCGGGTCGAGTAGCAGTCAAATACATTAGACTGCCTACTATTTGCTTGTAACGACTACTATCCACCCTTATTCCATTCTCATCTCTCATGAGTTTACAACCTGGAATAATTGGATTATGAACTGAAATGCATTTATCCATATCAAACCTTTTCAACACCTCCTGCGTATACTTCCTTTGACAGATGAAAATATCATCTGATCTTTGCATCACTTCTATACCAAGGAAATATCTCATTTTTCCAAGATCTGCCATGTCAAACTCACGCATCATAGAATTTTTAAATTCAACAGACATATGCTCATCATTGCCCGTAAAAATCAAGTCATCAACATAAAGACAAACAATTAGAATTTTACCTCCTTCTCCCGTTTTGATAAACAAAGTGTGCTCATAAGGACACCTCTCGAAACCTTCTTTAGTAAAATAAGACTCTATCCGACTATATTAAGCTCGTGGAGCTTGTTTTAGTCTGTATAGAGCCTTCTTTAACCTGTACATTTTCTGTTCATCATCTTCTTCTCATAACCAGGAGGTTTCTTGATGAAAACCTCTTCACTTAGTTCTCCATGAAGGAAGGCTGACTTTACATCTAGCTGAAAAATCGTCCACCTTTTTTGAGCTACAAGAGAAACTACCAATCGAACTGTCTCCAAACGTGCTACAGGTGAAAAAACCTTAGTGTAGTCCACGCCATGCTTTTGGGTGTAACCCTTTGCAACCAAACGTGCTTTGTACTTCTCCACCTTACCATTTTCATTGAGTTTGGTCTTATACACCCATTTCACACCAACCTTCTTTGCCCCAATAGGTAAATTCATCAATTCCAAAGTATCATTTTTCTCTATAGCTTCAATCTCCACATCCATCGATGTTCTCCACTTTGCATCTCTTACTACCTCTTCGAATAGAACTGGATCATTTGCTGCATACAAGACTGAATTTGTCATGTCTTCTTCCTCGAATAAACCTTCTCCACTTACATATTCCTTCATCCAACTTGGTTGCCTTCTCTGCCTTTGTTCACAAGATTCAAATGAAGGATCTTCACTTGTGCTAGATGAATTTCCTTCATCTGAACTATTCAAGCCATCAATTTCAGCATCATCTCCATTTACAACACTAACATCATCTCTGTTTCTAGCATCTGCATCTAGTTCTTTGTCATTGTCATTGTCGCCCAAATCCAAGTCGGCCAAAATAGCTTCCTCATGACTTTTGTCCCAATCCCAACTGTTGTCTTCTTCAAACACCACATCTCTACTTATAATAATCTTTTGAGAAATGGGATCATACAACTTTTATGCCTTTGACTCCTCACTAACTCCAAGTAAAACACATCTCATACTCTTGTCATCAAGCTTTGTCCTCTTGCAATCAGGAATATGTACATGAGATACACACCCAAACACCCTGAAGTGATCCACAGATGGTTTGAATCCGCCCCAAGCTTCTTCTGGAGTTTTGTTCTTCACTGCAAGAGTTGGACTCCTATTGAGAACATGAACTGTCCAATTCACGACTTCAGGCCAGAAGGTTTTTGGAATCTTCTTCCCTGAAAGCATACTTCGAAACATATTCATGATAGTTCAATTCTTCCTCTCCGCAACACTGTTTTGTTGAGGAGTGTATGCGGCTGTTAGTTGTCTTCGAATACCATTCTCACTACAAAAATTAGTGAATTCAAGTGATGTGAACTCACCCCCACGATCAGTGCGAAGACCTTTTATGCTCGAACCAGTCTCATTTTTAACTCGATTCTTATATTTCTTAAAGGTAATAAATGCTTCTGACTTCTCAACCAAGAAATAAATCCAAACTTTTCGACTATAATCATCAATAAAGCTAATTATGTACCTTTTGTTGCTGTTGGACATAGGGCTAATTAGTCCACATATATAAGCATGCACCAGTTCAAGAATCTGAGAAGCTCTCCATGTGCCTTCCCTAGGAAATGGATCTCTCTATTGCTTTCCCACTAAGCAATCTTCACATACTTTTGACGAGATTTCAAGACGAGGCAATCCTCTCACCATCCCCTTTTGTAGAAGAATTTTCAGACCACTGAAGCTCAGATGACCATACCTGCAATGCCAAAGTCGAGCTGGATCTTCTATGAAAGAATTGAAACAAGCTTCCTCCTTCGGTTGTGGTTGAGCAAACAGTTTGAATATTTGATTCGAGGACATTGCAACCTCCATAATTAGCCCTCTCTTAAGATGATAAAATTTTGCATGTTCCTCGTTGTATGAGGACTGCAAGTCCCTTCTCCGCTATCTGACCAATGCTTATTAAATTGTTCTTTAATCCTGGAACATAGAATACGCCAGTAACAATATGTACAAAACCATTCACCAGCATTCGCACATTACCTTTACCCATCACTTCCATGCTTGAATTATCTCCCAACTTCACATTCTCCCGAAATTTCCATCAAAACCGAAAAGCAGTTCCCTCTTGCCACACACATGTGATTCTGCATCCGGAGTCGAGATACCATAATTCTTCTTTGTTGGCTTTCTTATCATCCATGTACGCCATCAAAAACATCTCTTCATTACCTTCTACATAGTTTACTTTTGCTCCTGCCTCCTTCTTCGGACATTCATGCTGAAAGTGTCCAAGCCTATGGCAATTATATCATTCAACAATGGATTTGTCAAAACTACGTCTGCCTCCTCTTCCTCGTCCTCAAATTCCGCCACGACCTCTTCCTCTTTCTCCTGAAGACTCTCCATAAGTAACCTTCAATGCTTGCTCTTCCATAACATGATCTTTCATATGTTGCTCATGTACCAGAAGGCTACTCTGTAACTCATCAATGGTAAGGGAATCCAAATCATTTGACTCCTCAATAGAACACACCACGTAATCGTACTCGGGTGCCATGGATCTCAGAATCTTCTCGATGACTGCTACACCGTCTATCTTTCCCTTATTGGCCCTCAACTTGTTGACCACAACAAGAGTACGAGCAAAGTACTCGTTCACCGACTCTCCCACCTTCATTTTCAGCATTTCAAACTCCTTTTGGAGAGCTTGTCGTTGAGCTCGCTGCACTCGTGTCATCCCTTGATATTTTTGCTTCAAGGAGTCCTAAATGCTTTTGGCTGTATCTATGACGCCCCCAAATCAGGTATACATCACCCATCTTGAGTCGCCAAATACATGGTACATAAATCAAATACAAACTTAATTATACAATTGTCGGGTAATATATGACAAAACATAGCTGAGAGTTTAAACAAGAATATTGCCTTCTAGATAATATCCACTCTCAATGACACTATTTCACAGAATAGTGAGGACTACTAAAGCCACTTATCTTGGACCATCACTCCATTTCCCGACTCGTCCCAGCTATATTCTCATTTCCTGAAGAGAACAATGAAAGAAAATGGTGAGCTCAACTAGCCCAGTAAGAAATATTATGACTAAGATAATGCAGAATAAATTATCCTTAGTCTTCAATAGTATAACAACTGATAGAATATAATAGACAACAAGTTTTATATCAACAACTGCAATGGAATAAGCAATCCATTAGAAGAATCAAGTAGAACATAAAATCTACTATCTTCTATGGTTTAAAAAGTTTTTCATCAACTTTATCGCTGAGACTCAACTTCATAAATAAAATCGAATCATCCCTGCACCACGGCCAAGGATATTCATGTAACCATCAAAGGTCATGATTATACCGAATAATCCCTGGTCATAATCATACCAACAACTGTTCATCAATGAACTACAGGCCAATGAGGACTTTTACCACATCATTCGTTACATTATGGTCATGATTATACCGAATAATCCCTGGTCATAATCATACCAAGTCCATCTATGTACGTAAGCCAAAGATGACTTTAATCACAATATAAGCATGGGGATGATGACAATGACATAATAATTCAATAAAACAAGTTCAAGGAAATTTTTAAAGATTTATAATTTAATTTATCCGTAAATCAATAACGCCCAAATTGTCAACATGATCTTTGCTTTGTAGAGTAAAATTCAAGAATAATATTAATGTACCAAAAATAATTTGGATGAGAAAAGAAATATATTTTTCGTTAAATAGTACCTATAAATAGTACTTGAGAATAGTACCTCGTGAATAGTACCACGACATGAAAAGTACCCCAAATACCGAGAAGTGAATAATATTCGGTGAATAGTAATTTGGTGTATAGTAACCCATAAATAGTAACTCGTGAATAGTACTCAAACTAAAAGTGCCCCGAATACCCGAGTGAATAATACTAGAGTGAATAATAATCGTGAATAGTAACTCCGTGAATAAGTAACTCACAAAAAAAATACCAAAGAAAATGATATTCCATGACGAGTACAAAAGAAATGATATCTCATACGAGTATAATATAATATACGAAACTGTAAAAGGATTTTCACCCGCCATGCGGTAATCCACGTAGATAGATCATTTCCACAATTTAATAAAGAAAGAATACGAAGGATCATTCACCATGCATGCGGTAATCCACATGTATAAAGTTATTCCAATGTAATAATAAAGAATGGAATAATGTAAGAATTCACCATGCATGCGATAGACCGCACAGACAGGTTATTCCAACAGAATAATAAATAATGGAACCAGTTCATGCGTAATACGCACATACAGGATATTCCAACAAAATAATAAAGAATGAAACCAGGTCATGCGTAATTCGCATAGATAGGATATTCCAACAGAATAATAAAGAATGGAATCAGGTCATGCGTAATCCGCACAGACAGGATATTCTAATAGAATAATAAAGAATAGAATAAAAGAAGAATTTTACCATGTATGCGGTACTTCACATAGACAGGTTATTCCAACATAATAATAAAGAATGGAATAACAGAAGAATTTCACCATGTATGCGGTACTTTGTGTAGACATGTTATTCCAACATAATAATAAAGAATGGAATAACAGAAGCTCTCTTCATGAATACGAAAGAAATAATACCCCTTACCTCAAAAGAAGACTGGATACTGGAATAGTGAGGTAGCAGACTTCTCTTCTTCTTTCTCTCTATAATTTCTCTCTATAATAATTGCTCTATAGATTTAGTGAATTGGTGAGAAATGAAGGAAGAATGAGCTTCTATTTATAAGAAAATATAGTTTTGATAATTTCACATTTTGGGGCTCGAAATATTACAGTATAATACCTTCCTCTCTTTTTTTTCCATTTTAAATTTAGTCCTCAAAGTATTATCAAACTTGCACCACCTCCCTTAATAGTAAATCATGTGAATCAATAGTTCTAGACATGTAAAAATACAAATTACAATATAGTACCTCCATCTATACCTCTATTTTTAACTTAATCATGCAAGTATTATCAATCTTGCACCAACTCCCCTAATAGTAAATGAATGTGAATCAAAAGTACACACATGTGAACAAATAGTTATAATCATGTGAATTAATAGAAATTAATTGCTCATTTATCCGGTTAATTACCCGATTGGTCAATATAACCTCCAGACATCAATTATTATCGAAATAAATGTCGATTTTCACTAATACTAATAATTCCCACACAATAGAACTATTAATTTCATCTTTAATCAACACGAACTTATTCATCATTAATATTATAATTCACAATATTTAACAACCAAATGCGCTCCTGTGAAAGAGGGGCTTCCGAGATAATGATTTCTCCTTATTGGCGCGCAATTAGGTGACCAAACCTCTCCTTGACAGAACTTCTAGACATTGTCAATATTACAAATAATAATATGAATAACTTTCCGTCTCAATTATTGATTTAATAAGATAACATATTATGTAGATGATACTGTGACAATAATTGAATCAATAATATGAGAGATATGATCGTTAATTATCGTAGCAATAATTGAGTATAACTGAGTGACTTCTTACGTAAGCATCAATAATCAATACCGTGTGCTACTATGCAACCACGTGTATTACTATACTTTTACTATCAAGTAGTTCAACAGTTTAACGGTAAAAAACTTTTCATTTATTATTTTTATAAAAGATAATTACATCATTTTCTTACTAGGACAATACTTCCGTTGTGGGGTCCACCAATGATTGTGCCATCGTACGGATATTCCCCGATAAAAAGAATATTCCCCGACTAAACGAATATTTTATAACAACTTGCTTACTTTGTAAACTTTTTCAAATATCACCATTAACTTTAACCTTTTATCAATTTAACCATTTACAAAATAAAATAATAATCATAAGAAAATTGAATACTTTCATTTCATAAAATTCGGGGTCTTACAATCTCCCCTCCTTATGAAATTTTGCCCTCGAAATTTACGTACGTACCTGGTATGCGGAATAGGTGAGGATACCTTGACTTCACTTCAAATTCTAACTCTTGAGGTATAACCTTTGAGTGTCGAATGTGATCATTCTTATCAAAGATTTTAACACGTATCTCCTCATACATTAAATCTTCTGCTATCTCGTCTAGTTCTAATTCAATAATGTGGTTCAGGTCGTCCACATATTTATGTAACAGCGATACGTAAAAAAAATGTTATGAACACGCGACATACTTAGCGGTAAGGCGAGTCTATAGGCCACAGTTCCTACTCGATCGAGGATTTCAAATGGGCCAATTAAATCGAGGGTTGAGATAACGCCTTCTTGAACCTTCTTCTTCACATTCATCAGATTCGGGTGTAGCTTGAGCGGCTTTAACTTTATTGATTAAAGTCGATTCTACTTGTATATTCGTTATCTTCACGTGGGTCCCTAAAGTCTTTAACTCTATCTTCATCATTTGTAAGTTATACGAAATGGGTCTTTGTGTTAACAACATCGCACTCGTAAACGCATACGATCTTCTACTCAATGCGTCATCTACCACGTTTGCTCTTTCCACGATAATTTTGAATGGTATGGTCGTAATCTTCAATAGCTCGAGCCAACATCTTTGGCGCATGTTACGTTCGTTTTGGGTGAAGAAATATTTAAGGGTTTTAGAAATGGGTTTTGTATTGGGGTCAATACAAAATTCGATTTCACGCTCTAGGGGTAGGCTAAGAAATCTTCAGGAATACTTCAAGAAATTTATTAACAATAGAAATATCATTCAAAACTGTGACTCTCATCCAAGACTTGGATAACACATGAAATGAAGGTTTCTCCTAAAGAAGTTTCAACAGATAAGTCAAAGTCTAATTTCTCCGGAGTCAAATTTAAACGTTGAGCGCAAGCAAGAGAGATAAAAGAATTGGTAGAATCGGTATCTAATAAGGTATAAACTTCGCTAGAGTTTATGATTAGCTTACCCGTGATCACCTCGTTCGGATTCCTCGCTTTTTGGGAGGTTACGACAAACGCTCTCCCTTAAACTACCAGTTTTGTCTTGTCTGTATCCGCCTTTGGTGCCACCATCCCAGCTGGACTTGACTGTGGTGCACGACAAAATCGGACTAGGTGACCTTCTTTTCTACAATTGTAACATGCTTTGGACTGCATCATGCAGCTTGGACTGATATGTCCCTCCCCTCCGCATTTGAAGCATACAATTGGTGGTCGTTCTCCTTCCTTGAAAACGGGTGTTGTTATTTACCTAAGGATTATTGTCTTTCTGTTGCACATTATCCTGGGTATTGATCATTGGTGACTCAACGGTCTCATGTGCTTCATTGCTGATCTCAACATTTTCAGATGCCATTTTCAAATACTGCCACAAAACAAGGGTTAATTAACATATCACATATTATCCCTATACTCTGACCGACCAATTAAATACCAAATAAACTTAGGTAGATCATACTAGCACAGGAATTTCCCGTCTCTCCCCTCCTAGTTCTTGTCTCACATCTCAGCCACGGATCATATTCCTAAGCTTTGATACCAACTGTGACGCCCCCAAAACAGGTATACATCACTCATCTTGAGTCACTAAATACATGGTACATAAATCAAATACAAACTTAATTATACAACTGTCGGGTAATATACGATAAAACATATCTGAGAGTTTAAACAAGAATATTGCCTTCTAGACAATATCCACTCTCAATGGAGTCCTCATTACAATTATTATCACACTATTTCACAAAATAGTGAGGACTACTAAAGCCACTTATCCTGGCCATCACTCCATTTCCCGACTCGTCCCAGCTATAATCTCATTTCCTGAAGAGAACAATGAAAGAAAAGGGTGAGCTCAACTAGCCCAGTAAGAAATAATATGACTAAGATAATGCAGAATAAATTATCCTTAGCCTTCAACAGTATAACAACTCATAGAATATAATAGACAACAAGTTTTAGATCAACAACTGCAGCTGAATAAGCAATCCATTAGAAGAGTCAAGTAGAGCATAAAATCTACTATCTTCTATGATTTAAAAAGTTTTTCATCAACTTTATCACGAGACTCGACTAATAAAAAAAATCGAATCATCCTCGCACTACTGCCCAGGATATTCATATAATCATCAATGGTCATGATTATACCGAATAATCCTTGGTCATAATCATACTAACAACTCGTCCATCAATGAACTACAGAGCCAATGAGGACTTTTACCACATTATTCGTTACATTACGGTCATGATTATACCGAATAATCCATGGTCATAATCATACCAAGTCCATCTATGCACGTAAGCCAAAGATGACTTTAATCACAATATAAGTATGAGGATGATGACAATGACATAATAATTCAATAAAACAAGTTCAAGGAAAAATTTTAAAGATTTATAATTTAATTTATCTAGAAATCAATAACGTCCAAATTGTTAACATGATACTACTTTGTAGATTAAAATTCAAAAATAATATTCATGTACCAAAAATAATTTGGACAGAAAGGAAATATATTTTTTGGGTAAATAGTACCCCGTGAATAGTACCCTGTGAATAGTACTTCGGGAATAGTACCTCGTGAATAGTACCCTGACATGAAAAGTACCCCAAATACTCGAGTGAATAATATTCGGGTGAATAGTAATTTGGGTGAATAGTAACCCGTAAATAGTAACTCGTGAATAGTACTCCGACACAAAAAGTGCCCCGAATACCCGAGTGAATAATACTAGAGTGAATAGTAACTAGGTGAATAGTAACACGTAAATAATAACTCATAAAAAAAATACCAAAAAAATGATATTCCATGACGAGTACAAAAGAAATGCTATCTCATATGAGTATAATAGAATATATGAAACTGCAAATGGATTTTCACCGCCATGCAGTAATCCACGTAGATGCATCATTTCCACAATTTAATAAAGAATGAATACGAAGGATCATTCACCATGCATGCGGTAATCCACATGAGATGAGTTATTCCAATAGAATAATAAAGAATGGAATAATGTAAGAATTCACCGTGCATGCGATAGACCGCGCATGCATGTGTTATTCCAACAAAATAATAAATAATGGAACCAATTAAATGCGTAATACGCATGCATGTGATATTCCAATGTAATAATAAAGAATGGAACCAATTCATGCGAAACCCCGCATGCATGTGATATATTCCAATGTAATAATAAGGAATGAAACCGGTTCACGCAGTAATCACATGCATGTGATATTCCAACGTAATAATAAAGAATAGAATAATGAAGAATTTCACCATGTATGCGATACTTGATGTATGACATATTATTCCAACATAATAATAAAGAATGAAATAAAAGAAGAATTTCACCATGTATGCGGTATTGCATGTATGTGTTATTCCAACATAATAATAAAGAATGGAATAATAGAAGAATTTCACCATATATGCGGTACTTTGCATAGACAGGTTATTTCAACATAATAATAAAGAATGGAATAGCATAAGCTCTCTTCATGAATACGAAAGAAATAATACCCCTTAGCTCAAAAGAAGACTGGATACTGGAATAGTGAGGTAGCAGACTTCTCTTCTTCTTTCTCTCTATAATTTCTCTCTATAATAATTGCTCTATAGCTTTAGTGAATTGGTGAGAAATAAAGGAAGAATGAGATTCTATTTATAAGAAAATATAGTTTCGATAATTGAACGTTTTGGGGCTCAAAATATTACAGTATAATACCTTCCTCTTTTTCTTTATTTTTAATTTAGTCCTAAAAGTATTATCAAACTTGCACCACCTCCCTTAATAGTAAATCATGTGAATTAATAGTTCTAGACATGTGAAAATACGAATTACAGTATATTACCTCCATCTATACCTCCATTTTTAACTTAATCATGCAAGTATTATCAATCTTGCACCAACTCCTCTAATAGTAAATGAATGTGAATCAATAGTACACACATGTGAACAAATAGTTATAATCATGTGAATTAATAGCAATTAATTTCTCATTTATCCGATTAATTACCCGATTGGTCAATATAACCTCCAAACATCAATTATTATCGAAATAAATGTCAATTTCCACTAACACTAATAATTCCCACACAATAGAACTATTAATTTCATCTTTAATCAACACGAACTTATTCATCATTAATATTATAATTCACAATATTTAATAACCAGGTCATTCCCAAGAAAGAAGGGGCTTTCCGATAAGGATTTCTCCTTATTGGCGCGCAATTAGGTGACCAAACCTCTCCTTGACAGAACTTCTAGACATTGTCAATATTGCAAATAATAATATGAATAACTTTGCCGTCTCAATTATTGATTTAATAAGATAACATATTATGTAGATGATACTGTGACAATAATTGAATCAATAATATGAGAGATATGATGCAACAATTACTGTAGCAATAATTGAGTATAACTGAGTGACTTCTTACGTAAGCATCAATAATCAATACCGTAGCTACTATGCAACCACGCCAGACATCGCACTTTTTACTACTGAGTAGTTCAACAGTTTAACGGTAAAACTTTCGCCGTTATTTTTTATAAAAAGATAATTCTGTCGTTTTCTTACTACGATATTATCGTGTGCTACTATCCACCAATGATTGTGCCGTCGTACGGATATTCCCCGATAAAAAGAATATTCCCCGACCAAATGAATATTTTATAACAACTTGCTTACTTTGCAAAAAATTTCAAATATCACCCTTAACTTTAACCTTTTATCAATTTAACCATTTACGAAATAAAATAATAATCATAAGAAAATTGAAAACTTTCATTCATAAAATTCGGGGTCTTACAGTATCCTTGGATCTATGGCTTGGAAGAGATAATTCTTTGCTTTCATATCTTTCAACCTTGCATCATCAATCACCTTTTTTGTGCTTCAGTGGGTTGAACATCTTCTGCTGCTGCAGGAATCCCATCTTCCACCAAACTCCAATATTCTTTCGAGCGCAAGAAATTCTCCATGAGCATGCACCAGTGATCATAATGCCCATTAAATTTTGGAATTGTTGGCTGCACAAATCCACTCTTAGTCGCCATATTCTCGCCACTACACACTTAGAAGACTACTGCCTCTCAATTTTAATCAGGCCCTATGAGAGCTCTGATACCAGATATTAAGAACTCTGTTTGCTTAGTAAATACAATAGAAATTGGAGAATGTTATCTTATTTCATTATCCAACTTGACTGGCTATATATATAGCCTTACAATAACAAAAGAGAGAAAAAACTGCAGCCGCGTTTTACAAATCTATTAACGTGGTAAGTGACTCAAAACAAATAACTTGTCCCTAAAGAATAGGGATTATTCAAACCACTAAGTAACTAACAGAAACAAACTCTGACTACTAAGAAACAAACTCTGAAGACTCGATAACAACTTCAACACCTACTTCATGTAAATTAATTAGAATTGTAATGTTAATAGTTATTAAAAACAAAAAAATGATACATAAAGCCAAGATATATAATTTTTTAAATTAATACAAATATATAAATAATCAATTGATGTGTGATTAGACCAAACAATTTATGTTAAAAATTATATAGTTAACCAAAATCACTTGGATCCGTTGTGTTGATTAACTAGTTTTAGGTAATGGATCGGTTTAGTTTTGAACCCATATTATTATTACAAATATGAATTGGATCTAATTTAACTACTTTTGACACATATTAGTCTATAATAGTTTTTTGCACTTTGTGAAGCTAACAAAGAACCCACCCCACCCCCCACACCACCCACCCCCACACCCCCACACCACACCCACCCCCATCCCACCTCGCCCCACACACCCACCCCACCCGTCCCCACCCCTCGCCCCCACCCCCACTAAAGAAATACTCTCTACATCTCATTATATCTGACGTTCTAGAGATTTTCACATAAATTAAGAATAAATATAGTTTTACTATTTTACCCTTAATTAATACTTTGAGTGTGCAAAGGCAATTTATTTAACACAGGAATCAAGAAAATGGAAATTAACAAAGTCTCCAATTTCTCCTATCTGATCCACTGCGTCACTGCTTCCTGCTTTCTCCACCCTCTCGTCGCTGGCCGCTACTAGTCCGACGAAATCTCCACCAGTGGCGACTCCATTAACTCCATTAATCGGCGACTCCATTAATCGGAGATGGCACCTTTATGCTTTCTAAATTTAAAGCACCGATCGACGGACCTAGTGTTGAGAGTTCCTAACTTCACGGTCCCAACGCCGCCGTCCATTTCCTATTCTATGATCCGCAACGGTTGAATTTCAAATCCTAGCATTTATGTATTGGTATATATATGAGAGAGAAAAAGGAGAGAGAACGTGAATGGGATGGATTTGGTAAGGTATGAACTTCTAAAGGCGAGATCGATTTTAAAGCATAAGAAAAGTGAGAAGGAAGTGAACGACAACATTAAATCCATCCCATTCACTTTCTCCCATGGATTTGGTAAGGAGAGAAAAAGGAGAGAGAAAGTGAACGGCATCATTAAATAGCCATTAATGGTGGTGGAGAAGAAAGGGTAGAGAAGGAAAACAAATAGGTAAAATATTCTTGGTTTTGTATATTGTCAAATATTTTAGAAAAAAAACACTCTAAAACGTCAGATATAATGGGATGGAGGGAGTAATATTTATTGATTATGTATACACCCACTTCCCTTGCACACCCCACCCCACCCAAAAAAAAAATAATATTTACTGATTATATATACACTCCAAAAAAATAATATTTATTGATTATTATAATAAAATTCTTAATAATTTCATTAGTTTTAATTAACATAATAATTATTAATGTAATTTTTTTAAAGTGCCTATAATCACAAAATTAATGTTTGTAATACTCAAATTAGTCACATCAATTAAAAAATTTTAATTTCAAATTTGGGTCTAAATAAATTAAAATAAGACTCTTTTAGTATAGCAGAAAATAAGATTTTAGTGAAATTATAATTTTAAAAATAAGTCGACCTGGATTCGACCCATAACCATTTAAATTCAAACCACATAACACATATTAAATATAGGTAATATGGTTTAGATTTTAAAATTAACCCAAACCTATTTTTTGTCAGGTCTACGTGCGATATGCATTCCCCCAACAAAATTCAACATTTTTTGTTCCCAAAAAAGAGGGTATTTCGTATAAACGACGTGCAATCAAATAACTCATTTCCTTAATAGAACTCTCTAAACATTATAAACAATGTTAACTGACGTAATAATATCTTATCGAATAATATGAGTTAATGTGTCGTGATAATTTTTTATATAATAATATGAAATATTGTGCAGTTGCTACTATAACAATTATTGAGTCAAAATATTATGCAATTGATACTGTAACAATTATTGAATCAATAATTATGATATAATGTGCAATCTGAGTGTCTTCATCAGAGTATCGCGTCTTTACTTATGTAACATCGCTGCTTCACTGTATTTTTTATCACTGTGTTTTTAAACAATTAAATTGTTAGTACCTTTGACAATTTTCATTAAAAAAGTTATTTATATCATTTTCGGTATCCGACAATTATGTTGTTGTGGGGTATACCAATTATTGGTTGTTCCGACGCCGTCGTATTTTACCTAATATTTCGAGACAACGAATATTCTCCGACAAAACGTAGGAATATTATCCGACAAAACGTACGAATATTATCCGACATACTTTTTATCTTATAATTTGCACATATCACCATCTTATCATTTTATCAATTTAACACCTTACTCTTTAAAATAATAATTATTAGAAAAATTATTTTTTATTTATTAAAAGTCGGGGTCTTACATCATATGACTAAGGGGGGTGTATTCAATTAAAAATTTTAAAAACTTTTTTAAAGTGACAGACTTTTGTAGAGTTTGTGAATTTTAATGACTTTTAAAGACTTTTTTAAAATGACTTTTATAGAGTATGAAATAAGTGACAAACTTTAATAGACTTTTTACCAAGATTTTGATAGACTTTTTTATACTTCTAATATATCTTGCAGTTTATATTAATTGTTAAATAGCCCATGTGTACAACCTCTCCCTCTTTTTTCATGAACTAGAGGAAATCTCATTATTTCATTAAATTATTATGGCATGAGAATTTATATATGTTGAAAGCATTCATATTACTCTACTCATTTCATGATAAATTTGGATACTCGAATACGAATAAAACTTTAGAAGCTACAGACGCAACACAAAAATTAAGCTCACTTTTCATTGAACTATATATACTATATATACGTACGTTTTTTTAGTAGGAGTACCAAACTTTGTTTTTCATAAAATAATATGACAATGAAAATTGATATGATCAAAAGTTACAAAACTTCATACATGTGAGTAAATTGCCACCAAGTTATAGAAAATTTACCAGAGATATTTTTAGTCGTCGGTAAGCCACAAACAAAATTACCAGAGAGATTTTATTTTTCTTAAAATTATTAGTAGTTGTTAGTAAACCAAAATTGACCGCTAAAAAAAATTATGCGACTTTTTAATTTATTTATGATGTTAGAAATTAATTAATTAAAATGCTACATAACTAATTTTTTAACAGTCGACCATTGTCATCTTTTAACTAATTTTTTTAATTTTGACGAGTTTTAAAATTTATCAAGATTCGTATATATCATATACTTTATCTATATAATATAATATTAAAAATCAAAATTTACTATTTAATTTTTTAAAATCATAATGAGATATTTCTATAATAAAAGTTTGTGTAATTTATCTAAATTTTAATAAATTTAGTAAAAAAAATATAATCGGTTTATAATTTTAATAATTATATTTTTTTAAAATTATTAGATTAATTTATATTCAATTTAAAAGTTAAAAATTTACCAGAGAGTTTTGCGACTTGAATTTTTCATAAAATCTCTGACAATTTCTTTACTAGCGATTTGAATTTTCACCTTTGTGTTTAATATTTGGAAGTCTTTAGAAGTCTTTAGAGATGATATCAGATTTTGGATATGGGTTGATAGTTATAACTTTTCTTCTAAAGTCAGTCAAACTCTACCATTTGATAGAAATATGAAAAATCTATGATTTTTTGAATACCAAAATACTTTTATAGACTTTATAAAAGTCTCAATTTAATACCACATAACTTTTAAAGACATTACAAAAGTTGTAATTGAATACCAGTAAACTTTTATAAACTCTTTAAATGTCTTGATTGAATGCAACCAAACTTTAAAAGTCTTTAAAAGTCTTAATTGAATACACCCTCCTAAGTAACTAAAGGACTCTTATTAAAAATAAAATTATCGCAGAATAATAAGTTAATATTAAAGTCTATAGGACCACAAAGAGATTTTTGTTTTTAAAATTAATTGTAGCACTATATATGAGTATAAAAAAGTGTTTTATTCTAATTAAATTTTAAACCTATACCAAAGACGAAGATAAAAAATTAACTTTTGTTTTACTGTATATTTATATAGATTATATAGACATGTATATGTATGACTAAGTAACTAAATGACTCTTATAAAAATATATTATTGCATAATAATAATAATTATCAATTTAACACCTTTCTGCTTTAGAATAATAATTATAAAAAAATTAAATTTTATTTAATAAAAGTTGGGGTCTTACATCATATGACTAAGTAACTAAATGACTCTTATAAAAAATAAAATTATTGTAAAATAATAAGTTAAGATTAAAGTTTGTAAGACCATAAAGAGAATTTTGGTTCTAAAAATTAATCATAGCACTATATAGGAGTATAAAAAAGTATTTTACTTATAATTAAATTTAAAACCTATACCAAAGACGATGTGACGCCCCCAAAATAGGTATACATCACCCATTTTGAGTCGCCAAATACATGGTACAGAAACAACTACAACTTCATTAATATAATTGTCGTGCAAAATACGACAACACATAAACTGTGAGTTTAAATACAAATATTGTCTTTTAGACAATATCCATACTCAAATAAGTCTTAATTACAATTATTGATACACTATTTTATAAAATAGTGAGGACTACTAAAATAACTACCTTGAATCATCACTCCATACCCCGGCTAGTTCCTGCTAAATTCCCACCTCATGAGAAGAAAAATGGAATAAAAAAGAAAATGGTGAGCTCAACTAGCCCAGTAAAGTATATTATGACTAAGATAATTTACAACAAATTATTCTTAGTCCTCAACAGGGAAAAATCTGATAGAATATAATAGACAACAAGTTTTAGATCAACAACTGCAGCGGAAATAACAATTCATTAGAAAAGTTAAGTAGAGAATGAAATCTACTATCTTCTATGAATTTAAAAGTCCATTATCAATATTTTATCCCTGTAACATCAATAAATATATATCTTGAATCAAATATTTATCTTTGCACTACGGGCCAAAAATATTCATTTGTATCACGAGTTGGTCATGTCCATCTCAACACCTATTTATCTTTGTACTATGGGCCAAAGATATTTATCAGGTAATCATTCATTTTTGCACTATAAGACAAAGATATTCAGTTATATCATCATTTAGGACTGAGGATGATAAAAAATATTTTTAAGAAACGAATCTAGTGAGACAAAAAACAAAGATTAGGGATTCGTACTTTATATAATCCAAGTTCAAAAACACTCCACAATAAACCATAGTGGAGTAAAATTCAAGAATGAAGATCAAAACATTGATACAATCAAAGATAGTAACCATAATAGACATCTCGGATAAAAAAGAGAAAATTTTATTTTTCAGTAAATAGTGCCGTATTCGTGAATAGTATCGTATATGTGAATAGTGTTGTATACATGAATAGTAACCCCGACACAAAGGTAGAAATTCCACAATAATATTCATACCAATATTTTAGCATAATGATATTGAAAAAAATAATATCATTTACGAAGAAAATAACATCCCTTACCTCAAAAGAACAAAGATTTCCGAATTTAATATATCGAATGAAATATTGAAGGAAACTTGCACTGAATAGCAACTCTCAAAATATCTAAATACTCACAAAAATACGCTCGATATTATAGAGAGAAAAAACTTATGTTTCTGGTGTGATTTTCAATTCTAACCTAAGCACCTATTTATAAGAAAATGCCAGAACGCCAAAGTAGACTAAAATAATAATTTTTTCCTCTTCTACGCACACTCCTTTTGAACAAGCTGAGCATGCCATCTTTGAAAAAATCTCAGAACATGTTTTCATAAAAAACAAAAGTGAGTCACACCCATAATTTTAATAAAAATATTTATTTCTGAAACTTCAATAATTCATAATAAATAGTCTTTTTATCAGAAAAATATGAGTTTTATGTCCATTTCATAGGAAATTAAATTCTCTACAACTTTGTACAAGAAAGTTTTGTGACGCCCCCAAGATAGGTCCACACGACCCATTCTGAGTCGCCAGATATCACACTATAAAAATCAAATACAAACTTCATTTATACAACTGTTGAACTGTCGTGCAGAGTACGACAACAGTTAACAATGAGTTTTAATACAATATTATCTCGTAGACAGTATCCAAACTCAAATTGTTACAATGCCATATAAAATATAGCAGCAAATATTTTAAGACCCCAAAGAAGAACGAGAAGATTACTATCATATTCATTCTAATGAGGTGCACTTTTGACGCTTTCAAAGTCGGGTTCTCATCACTCTATTGTTGTTCGCCAAAATCAATTATTAAGTGACGTATAAAATACAACACACACATCTTAGGTCCTCAATACAATTATCTGTTGCATGTCATGCCGTTTTATAATGTATTGAGAAACTTCGATAGTCTTGGACCATCACACTATTTACCTGTTATCCTCGCTCGACCCAGCTACACTCTTATTACCTGAAAGGAACTGTGAAGCAAAAGGGTGAGCACAAATAGCCCAATAAAGAATATCATGGCTAAGATAATTAATTTATCAACAGCCTTTATCAGAATAAATCAGAGATTTAGAACATATGGTAGATGATAAAACTTTTCAACCATAGTTGCAGTGGAACAAGCAATCCATTAGAAGAGTTAAGTAGAACATAATGTCTACTATCTCCTCTAGATTAAAAGTCCATCGTTGATATTTTATTCGTGTAATACTCATCAACAGTTCTTTGTTATACTTAAGACAAATAGAACTTTCATCACTTGTCTTCACCTGAACTACCAAAGATGTTAGTTAAATTCACAATTCATATTTATAATAATGTGCATTAATAGTTCCTTCTTGCCATAGAGGCTTAATAGAACATTTACTTAATATCCTTACCCCAAAGGCTGAAGATATTCAAATGTAATAACAATGATCATACCAATCAGTTGTCTATCTTTTCACTACGGGCCAAAGATATTCAACTATAAAACCAATGGTCATGATCATACCAATCAATTGTCTGTCAGTGCACTACGACCAAAGACATTCAACTGTTAACTAATGGTCATGATCCTGCCAATCACATCATTGAATTATCCATACACTACTGCCAAGGATATTCGTTAGTATCACTAGTGGTCATGATCATGTCGACACACTTTCCCATCTCTTCGCACTACGGGTCAAAGCTATCAAACAATGGATCATCTTTTTGCACTACAAAGCTAAAGATATTCAACAACATATCATCTTTGCACTACAGCCAAAGACATACAAATCAGAAACCAATAACCAACATTATAATAAAAAATGGAATAATAAAAGAATTTAACCATGTATGCAAGATTGCATGATGGCGTAAGTTATTCCAACATAATAATAAAGAATAGAATAATAAAAGAATTTCACCATGTATGCGATGATTTGCATAGACAAAAGTTATTCCAACATAATAATAACGAATGAAATAACAGAAGAATTTCACCATGTGTGCGTAATCCGCATGTATAGGTTATTCCAATGTAATAATAAATAATAAAACCAGTCATGCGTAATCACACAAAACATGATATTCTAATGTAATAATAAATAATAGAACTGTGTCAAAGTGTCACGCACCGGCGGATATTCCAACGTAATAATAAAGAATGGAATAACAACAGAAATCACCATGCATGCGATGAATCCAGCATGCATGTGTTATTCCAATGTAATAATAAATAATGAAACCAGTCGGGGCGTAATACGCACCGGCAAGCAGGATATTCCAATAGAATAATAAAGAATAGAATAACAAATGTAAATCACCATGCATGTGATAGACCATCATGCATGTGTTATTTCAATAGAATAATAAATAATGATATAATAGAAGAATTTCACCATGTATGCAATACTTCACATAAATAGGTTATTCCAACATAATAATAAAGAATGGAATAATAGAAGAATTTCACCATGTATGCGATACTTCGCATAAACAGGTTATTCCAACATAATAATAAAGAATGGAATAATAGAAGAATTTCACCATGTATGCGGTACTTCGCATAAACAGGTTCTTCCAACATAATAATAAAACAATGGAATAATAAAAGAATTTCACCATGTATGCGATACTTCGCATAAATAGGTTATTCCAACATAATAATAAAGAATGGAATAATATAAGAATTTCACCATGTATAGGGTAGTCCGCATATACAGGTTATTCCAACAAAATAATAAAGAATGGAATAACAGAAGTTCTCTTCATGAATATGAAAGAAATACTACCCCTTACGAGTACAACAAATAATATCCCTTACTATAATAATAATATCCTTTACTATAATAATAATATCCCTTACTATAATAATAATATCCCTTACCTTTGAAAGAAGAGTATTCCGACTGGTAGGGCGAGGATATACTCGAAGAAAACTTGCACTACGCTCAAAGATTTCTTAAACTCTAAAGAAATACGCTCAAGATTATAGAAGAAGAATTCTCTGAACTTCTGGTGTGATTTTCAATTCTAACTTAGCATCCTATTTATAGGAGAATGAACTAAATAGTAACTGAGACAATCAGATCCTTCCTAGAAAAGGAAAAGCTTCCTATTTTATTACTAATAATAAAACAAAACTTAGACAACCAGATCCTTCTTAGGAAAGAGAAGCTTCCTGTTTTATTACTAATAATAAAACAAAACTTAGACAACCAATTCCTTCTTAGGAAAGAGAAGTTTCCTGTTTTATTACTAATAATAAAATAAAACTAATAAAATATAATATATTCTATTTATAGTCTAATAAAACAAATAACTTTATAAAAGTATTTTATTTTATATAAAAAGATTTTACTATTATAATTTCAACCAACGGTCTGAAAAATTAGTACATCTCTTCATGGAATAATATTGTACCCAAAAATGATTTGGACCGAAAAAAAATATATTTTTCGAGTGAATAGTACCCCGTGAATAGTAATTTGTGAATAGTAACTCATGAATAGTAACTCGTAAATAGTAACTCGTGAATAGTACTCCAACACAAAAAGTGCCCCAAATACCCGAGGGAATAATACTAGAGTGAATAGTAATCGGGTATTTTATAACAACTTGTCTACTTTGAAAAATTTTCACATATCACCCTTAACTTTAACCTTTTATCAATTTAACCATTTACTAAATAGAATAATTATAAGAAAATTGAATACTTTCATTTCATAAAATTAGGGGTCTCACAAGTTTTTTCAAATTCCAAACAGAAAAAGACCGAAATCCACACACGGACGCTTTTTAATACCTCCACTCTGATAAAATACTGATAAAATACCTCAGCATTAATTTCTTCATTTATATCCACATTAAAATTAAATATTTTTTTATCATATAAGTCAATAATTAATTATTTACAAATAATATTACAGGATCATAATAATGACAACCAGGTCGTTTTCAAGAAAGATGGGGCTTTCCGATAAGGATTTCTCCTTACTGGCGCGCAATTAGATGATCAAACCCCTTTCCTTAGACAGAACTTCCTTAGACATTGCCAATAATGGTATCTAACTGTAAGACCCCAACTTTAATAAATAAAGATTAATTTTTCTCGAATTATCTTTTTGAATATTAAGGTGTGAATTTGTTATAATGTTATAGTTGTAGGTAATATTTATAAATTTTGCAAAGTAAGCAAGTTGTTATAAAATATTTGGTTGGTTGGTCGGGGAATATTCGTTTTGTTAGGGAATATTCGTACGACGACACAATCATTGGTGGACCCCACAATAGAATTATTGTCGGAGTTAGAAAATGACATAAATATCTTTTTATAAAAATAACGGCAAAAGTTTTATCGTTAACTGTTGAAATACACGTTGATAAAAGTACAGTAATACGCGTGATTGCATAGTAGTACACGGTATTGAGTATTGTTGCTTACGTGAGAAGTCACCCAGTTATACTCAATTATTACTGAAGAGTTCTTTGCTCAAAGATTTTGTTTTATTGATTCAATAATTACTACGTTTATATTTTATATTATTGATTCAATAATTGCCATTGCACAATATTTCAAATTATCAAATCAATAATTCATATTATTTGAATAATATTATTAAATAGTATTATTGACAATGTCTAGAAAGTTACACGAGAAAAGGAGTTTGGTCACTTAATTGCGCCGCCATAGGAGAAATCCTTTATCTAAAGCCCCTCTTTCCTGGAAATGACCTGGTTGTCAATAGTATAGTTCTGTAATATTATTTGTGAATAATAAATTGTTGATATATATTGCAAGAAAATATTTATTTAATATGGATTTAAACGGAGGAATTTTTAGCATGTGACATTTGTTGAAAGTTGGTATTTTATTTTTTCTGTTAAAATAATTCATTCAAATATATTATTATAATATTACATTATAGTAGTATGATGTGATTATATAATAGTATGATTTTTAATTTGAATGGTAGCATTATTATAGTAAATTCATGGTATAAAAGTAAACTGAGGTGGGAGAGAACAAATTGAAATTGAATTCTGATGATGTAAGTAATGATGTCATTGGAACGATGAGGTAAGCAATGATTTCATCGGAATGATGAGGTGAGCAATGATGTTATATGATCGATGATGTAAGCGATGATATCATAAATTATGGCGAAAAGATTATTTTACCCTTACTCTGCCAAGTCTATAAATAGAAGCTCATTTCTTCATTATTTTTCACCAATTCATTCAAGCTATAGAGAGAGAAAGTATAGAGAGAATAAGAGAGAAAGAAGAAGAGTATTCTGTTACTACACTATTGTAGTATTCAATCTCCTACTATGGTAAGGGGTATTATTTCTTTCATATTCGTAAGTGATATTATTCTTGTTCAATATTCGTAAGAAATAATATTTTCTTCCATACTCTGTAGTATGCAAGTAATATTATTTCATTTCATATTCCTAATTCTACAATTATGTTGATAAGTATTACTTCTATATTCCATGAAATTAGTAGAATATCCTTGATATTTGCGCTTCATCTAGTATCTTTTCATGGAAATATTATTCTGAGCATTCTTGATAATTTTTAATCTTTTTATGTCAGAGTACTATTCACAAGTTACTATTCACTCAAATACTATTCACACAAGATACTATTCATGATAAAAATTGATTTCTTTTCGGTCTAAATCATTTTTGATACAATATTATTCTTGAATTTTACTCCACAAAGCAGTATCATATTGACAATTTGGACATTATTGAATTCTGGATAAATTAAATTATAAATCTTTAGAATTTATCATTTGCTTGCATTTAATTGAATTCTTATATCATTGTCATCATCCTCATGTTTATATTGTTATGAAAGTCATCTTTGGCCCGTAGTGCATAGATGGACTGTGGGTTAGTATGATTATGACCAGGGATCATTCGGTATAATTATGACCCGTAATGTTACAAATAATGTGGTAAAAGTCATAATTGGCCCGTAGTGCATTGATGGGCAGTTGTTGGCACGATAATGACCATTGGTGATAATAATGAATATCCTTGGCCCGTAGTGCATGAAAAATTCAGTGATGTGGATTATTTATTGAGCTGAGTCTCAGCGATAAAATTGATGATAAACTTTTAAATCATAGAAAATAGTAGATATCATGCTCTACTTAACTCCTCTAATGGATTATTTGTTCTACTACAGTTAAACTTGTTGTCTATTATATTCTATCAGTTTAACATTGTTGAAGGCTAATAATAATTTATTCTGTATTATCTTAGTCATAATATTCTTTACTAGGCTAGTTGAGCTCATCCTTTGCTTTCATTGTTCTCTTCATGAAATGAGAATATAGTTGGGACTAGTCGGAAAACGGAGTGACGGTCCAGATGGTTGTTTTAGTAGTCCTCACTATTCTATAAAATAGTGTGATAATAATTGTAATAATATTCAATTTGAGAGTGGATATTGTCTAGAAGACAATATTCGTATTAAAACTCTCAATTTATATTTTGTCGTATTACATGACAGTTGTATTAATTAAGTTGTATTTGAATTTTATACCATGTATTTGGCGACCCAATATGGGTTATGTATACCTATTTTGGGGGCGTCACACTAATAATATTATTCAAATAATATGAATTATTGATCTGATAATGAAAATACTGTGCAGTGACAATTATTTAAATAACAATAATATAAAATATCAGCGTAACAATTATTGAATCAATAAAATAAAATATTGAACAGTAATTACTGTAACAATTATTGAGTAGTGCCTTCTTACGAAAGAATCAATAATCCAACAATATTGTGCAACCATACATATTAGTACTGTATTTTAACCAACAGGTATTCCAACAGTGTTAACGGTAACAATTACGTCGTTATTTATAAAAATTCAAACTTGTCATTTTCTTTATCCAACTGTTTTTCATTATGGGGCCCACAAATGGTTTACTGGTCGTATTTAATATTCTTCTCTAATAATAAGAATATTCTACTACCAAAACGAATATTCTCCGACAACAATGAATATTTTATAACCACTTGCTTATTTTGCAACATTTGCACATTTCACCCATAACCAAAGCATTATATCAAATTAACACCTTATTATTTCAAGATAATGAATAGAGGAAATTCAATTTTATTTATAAAAAGTTAGGGTCTTACAACCTCCCCTCCTTATGAAATTTCGTCCTCGAAATTGACGTACGTACCTGGTGTTTCGAAAAGGTGAGGGTACCTCGCTTTCATTTCTAATTCCAACTCCCAGGTCATTTTCTCAATAGCATGGTTCCTCCATAAAACCTTGATTTGTGGTATAACCTTTGTTCGTAGGACATGCTCTTTCTTATCCAAAATCTTAACATGTATCTCCTCATACGTTAAATCTTCGTCTATCTCGTCTGGTTCTAACTCAATAATTTGGTTCGGGTCTTTCACATATTTACGAAGCATATATATATGTAAGAACTCTTATAAAAAAATAAATTTGTTGTAGAATAATAATTTAATATTGAAGTTTGTAGAACCATTAAGAGAATTTTAGTCCTAGGAGTATAAAAAATATTTTACTTCTAGTTAAATTATAGGTCTATATCAAAAACTAATGTCGAAGACCAAAAAACTAACTTTTGTCTTATTATATATATTTTATTAACTAAGTGCCATGTGCGAAGCACGAGTTATTTTCAAAATTAAAATTATTTTAAATTTTAATTTATTTTATATAATGATTATAAAATATAATTTTCAATTTTAAATTAACTTATTACTATTTATTTTGCTCAAAAAATGAATGATTATACACATATAAATGTCGAATACTCACAAATGAGTGTTACTGATGTTATTCTTTTGTTATTTTTAATTTAATATAGGAGCATAAAAAATGTTTAATTCGAATTAAATTCTAAGCCTGTACCAAAGATCATAAACCAAGACCAAAAAATAAGTTTTGTCTTATTTATATTTATTAGCTAAGTGTCCCATGCGAAACACAAACTCTTTTTTAAATAAAATTATTTTGAATTTTTATTTTATTTAATATAGTGGTTATAAAACATATTTTTAAATTGACTTGCTGCTATTATTAGAATGACTAAATATTTTGCTTAATAAATGAATGACTACATATGTAAGATCCCAACTTTTTATGAATAAGATTTAATTTTTTTTTTAAAATATTTTAAATAGTAAGGTGTTGATTTAATAAATGTTATAGTTATAAGTGATATATGCAAATTATGCAAAGTAAACAGTTGTTGGAAAATATTCGTTTTGTCAGGGAATTTTTTTCTTGCCTAGGAATATTCACACGACGGCGCCGAAATAACCAATCATTAGTGGGCCCTACAACAGAATAAATGTCAGATATAGAAAACGACAAAAATAACCTTTTAAAAAATTAGTGGCATAACTTTTACCGTTAACTATTGAAATAGCTAGTGATAAAAGTATAGTAATATGCGTTATTCTATAGTAGCACGTGGTACTCCACAGTAGTACACTGTGTTAGTTTACAGAGGGCACACAATAGATCTAGAAGGGGGGGTTGAATAGATCCTTTTTATTTTCAAAAATCTTTTCCATTTTAGTTTGCATTGCTGAGTAAATAGTAGATGACCAACTTAGGAATTATTTTAAACACAGCGGAATAAGTTAAGGTTCCCCTTTATAGATGTTATATTAACCATTTGTCTATAGTTAGTTTAGATGTAAGTAGTTATCATGTTGATAACAATTATAATGTAAATGACAGAATGTAAAAGACACGAGGGATTTCAAGTGGTTCAGAGACTCAAGCTCCTAATCCACTCTTCTGCTTCAACATGCAGGGATTCCACTAAGGAAGACTTTACATCACTGAATCACTAAGATTCCTTTTAAGGCCAGCAGCCTTGGAACTTTAGTTCACTAAGAACTCTTCAAGTCCAGTAGACTTGGAACTCCAGTTCACTAAGAACTCTTCAAGGCCTGTAGCCTTGGAACTCAGTTTAGTCCCTTGGACAAGGACCCTTCTCGCACTAGATTTTGTTGTTGTTGGTGGTAGTGCTGAGCTGCCAAGATGACTTTAAACTTGTTCATCCTTGATTCTTGGCAGCTTGTTGTGATCCTCTTTGGATTATGCATCGAGACTGGATTATGACCAAACTCCTTTTCTCGACACAACTTTCTAGACATTGTCAATAATACTATTTAATAATATTATTCAAATAATATGAATTATTGATTTGATAATTTGAAATATTGTGCAATGGCAATTATTGAATCAATAATATAAAATATAAACGTAGTAATTATTGAATCAATAAAACAAAATACTGAACAGTAACTACTGTAGCAATAATTGAGTATAACTGGGTGACTTCTCACGTAAGCTCAATCTCTTTGAGTACTTAGTAGTTTGTCACTTCTTCCTTGGTGCAGTTGATCTTGTGGTTGGTCCTTTTCTGATCTCAGCTTGCACTTCTTCACCACATGAGGTTTACTACGTCTTTGCATCTTTGGTAGACTTCATCTGTCACTTAGCATCCTCTGAAACTTGGATTCCTTGTGTACAGATCTGGTTCTGTATCTGTTCATCTTTAGCTCTTGGTGGTTCGTGGTGATTCGTAGACTGGCTCTTTGAATCTTCTTTCTGATCTGCCAATCTCTTGAATGCTATTATCTTGGCCTTCTCGACTCTCAGCTTGGTTGACATTCTTAATGGCATTCTTATTGTTGTTGAGTGAAGCCTTCTTCTATTAAAGCCATTCTCTTAACTTGCGTCATTTCTACTTTCGTAGTCTCACTGCCACTGAGACATATTTTATTTTTGCTCTGTAGAACTCGTAGAGTCAACAACTTGTTAACCACTCCTTTTCTCCTGTTGAGCTTCTGCTGTTAAATAGCCTCTCATAAGCTTCTCGTTGGAAGTTATTTAAATGAATTTGCAGATCTCGAGTTATTTGGTGCAGACTGCAGAAGTGACATGACATCCCCTTTTTCACTTTTTTGACACTGCAGTGTACTATTACACCTACCCCATCAGAAATGTCACTTTAGTATGTCAGGCAGGTAGTCACCTTTATTTCTTTTTTCTGATTCCTCGATCAGAACATTAGGAGTTGTACTTCTGCATCGATGCTTTCAATATCCAACACTTGAATGTAATTTTTTGTATTGAGACATTGCCAAGGTTTTAATAATTAGATTACTGAAATCTACAATTCTGATGCAGATGGCTGAACTCTACGATTCAGAGAATGTTCTTTGAGCTTTTAATTAGAACTTCTCTTTCTTCATTCGTGCAGTGATTTACCACTTATGCTTTCCTTGACTTACATTAGGTACTGACAACTTGTCTGATTACTCTAGCCCTCCTTAACTTCAAGACTTGTCAAATTTTTCATGCTCAGTCTCTTTCTCCTTGTGATCTCCCGTTCACATATCATCAATGGTCTGAACCATGCTTCATCTTCTTTGTCTGTTCTATATAGGTTGGCTAGTGTCTCTGTTATAGATCCCATCAATTTTTGCTTCTAATCTGGCAAGCACTACGATCATAGGCATACTGTAGATAGTCATCTTTTGTTTATCTTGACAGCTACTGCATTGATAACTTCTTTTAGTTAATCATATCATCTGAAGTCTTCTTACTTATTGTTTGTGGAAGACTTCCCTTAAATGGCTTCACAACTCAATCAGGATGCTGATTGAATTGGTGCTTCGATATTCTTATTTGCTTACAAGCCATTAGGTGAACGCTCTCTGGCTTCCTTGTGGTAGATTGCATCTTTCTAGTTCTGTCCAGAGACTTCATTCTTTGGAGGCTATGGAAGTGCTCATGTGTTTGAGGATCGTGTTAACACTACGATTCTTCCTTGACATTGTGAGAATTAATAGGCTTTGTCGAAGACTTTGTTCTGCAGACTACGATCTAGCTTTGGTTCTGTAGACACTACGACTCTTAGAGCAGATTATACATTAGACCACGATTTCTGTTTTGACACTTGTTGTCCTTGTTTGATCTAGCTCGACTACGATTTCTGCCTCTAATATGATCGATAGACTCCACGACTTCAAGTGTAGTCTGCGATTCTTAACTTGGCTTGGCAGGTGCTTGAATCAACTCTACCATTCTGAGTGAGACCCTCTAATGCAGACTACGATCTATAACCACTTTCTCAATACTCTATGATTCTGCCCTGGCTTCTGCAATCCCTCGGTTGGATCGACAGACTACGATTCTGATTTCGAGTTCCTTGTTTCTCCTGGCTGACTTCTAAGTATTGTGCAATACGATCAAGCAAGCCTATCTATTACATCATATAAGATCAACCTAACAAGCTTGATCTTTCTATAATTAGTCCTTGTACATCATGTTCTTTTGAAGGACTTTACAAAGCTGTTTTATTCATGTAGGATTAACCTAACATATTTGATCATTTCAGTCTAAGTCCTTGTACATATTTTCCTATTGTCTATTCAAGGACTTTACAACTTATTTTAATGCAGACATATTTGCATATTCATTCATTAAGATCATAATCAAATCTTATGTAAATAGGAATATCATTCACATGCTTATTCCTAACACACTGTATTGCATATTATTTATGATTATTAATTCAATAATTGCTACATTAAAAGTCACTCAATATTTTATTCAATAATTATCACAGTAGTTATTGCATATTATCTCATATTATTGATTCAATAATTGTTATAATAACATCTGCACAATAATTTATATTATTAAATTAATAATATTACACAGTAACTTATATTATTTGATATGATATTATTAAATCAGTTAGCATTATTGACAATGTCTAGAAGTTTTGTCGAGGAAATGGATTGCGCGTCGTTTATACGGAAGACCCCCTCTTTCCTGGGAATGATCTGGTTGTCAATATTGTGAGTATGTAATATTAATTGTGAATAATTATTAAAAAAATAAAATGTGTTGATTAAGGATAGTTATTGTGTGGCGGATATTTGTCCAATTTTTGTTATAAATAAATGGATTTAACATGAGGCGTTTGTTGTAAGTTTGACTTATTATTCCATGGACCCACCATTTGCCAATTTGTCAAACTGCCGGCATAAATTATTTTTTAGTTTTTGTTTTATTATTATTATAATAGTAATAAAACATAAATTTTTTTGTAAAGTTATTTATTTTATTAGTATATAATTAGAACATATTATAATATATTATATATGAAGTTATTTGTTTTATATTAAATAATAGAAATTAAACGAAATGAAATTTCAAAAATGGCATGCAAAGGTTTCGTTCGATGTAGTTTTGTCAAACTTGGTGTACTAAACATTTTCCTATAAATAGGTTACTTAGTTGAGGTATGAAACTCGCACCAAAATCATAAAAATTCTTATTTTATAATATTGTGCGTATTTTCTTTGAGTATCATGATACTTTGAGTGTAGCTAATAGTGCAAGATTTTTTCAGGATAATCTCTTTTATACCAGTCAGATCTAATCTCCTACTAAGGTAAGAGATATCATTTCTTTCATATTCGTAAAAGGGATATAATTTCTTTATATTTATAAGGGATATCACTTTCTTTTATACTCTTAAATCTAAACTTACTATAGTAAGTATTACTTCTATAATTACTTAAATAATTAGAAATTCCTTTGAGGTTTGTGCTTCGTATAGTATCATTTCATTTACCTTAATCTTTTTATTGAATTTTAATCATTATTTTTGAAATATGAATCTTGAATTTGACTCCACATTTTGGTCGTCATCATGTTGATAATTTAAACATTCTTGAATTCTGGATAAATTAAATTATAAATCTCTAATGCTTATTCTTGATCTTATTATTCTTATTATTTCTATTCATCTTTTATATCATTGTCATAATCCTCGGACTTAAATTGTGGTGAAAAGTTATCTTTGGCCCGTAGTGCAAAGATGAACTGTTGATTGGTATGATTATGACTAAGAATTTTGTAATGATATAATCATGACCTTTAGTGTTACAGATAAATGTTTGTGGTGAAAGTTCTCTTTGGCCCGTAGTGTAAAGACGGATTGGTGTTTGACATGATCATGATCACTGGTGATAAAAATGAATATCTTTAGCTCGTAATGCAAATATAAAATGTTGATTTGTATAATTATGAATAGGAATTGTGTATTGGAAAAATCATGATCTTTAGTGTTACAGGTAAATACATGTGCTGAAAGATCTCTTTGGGACTGGGTGCAAAGAGGAACTGTTGATTGGTGTTACTACAAGGATAAAATATTGATGGTGAATTTTTATAATAAGAGAAGATAGTAGTCATTATGTGTAAGACCCCGAATTTTATAAAATAAAATATTTAATTTTTCTATTTAGTAAATAGTTAAATTGATAAAAATTTAAAGTTAAGGGTGATATATATAAATTTTTCAAAATACGCAAGTGGTTATAAAATACTCATTTCTGTTGGAGAATATTCTTTTGGTCGGGGAATATTCTTGTTGTCGGAGAATATTTGTACGACGACGCAACCATTTGTGGGCCCCATAACAGAATAATTATCGGATGAAGAAAATGACAAGTTTGAGTTTTTATAAATAACTTGGAAGTTGTTATTCTAAGATCATCATTGGGAATACCGGTTGGGTAAAGTAAAATGTCTGGCGTTGTTGCATAAGTAGCACTACAGGTATTGCACAATATTTTGGATTATTGATTTTTATGTAAGAGAGGTTACTACTCAATTATTGTTACGAGAATTATTTATTCAAAGATTTTATTTTATTAATTCAATAATTTCTACGTTGATATTTTATATTATTATTGTTTCAATAATTGTCACGGCACAATATTTCCATTATCAGATCAATAATTCATATTATTTGAATAATATTATTAGATAACATTATTTGGCAATGTCTAGAAAGTTCTGTCAATGAGAGGTTAGGTCATTTAATTGCACGCAAATAGGGAGAAATTCTTATCGAAAAGCCCCCCTTTTCTAGGAACAACCTGGTTGTCATTATTGTGATTTTGTAATATTATTTGTGAATAATTAATTATTGATTTATATGATAAGGAAATATTTATTTTATGTGGATATAAATGATGGATAGGGAAATGTTTATTTTGTGTGGATATAAATGAAGGAATTAATGCTGAGGTGTTTTATCAGTATTTAATCGGAATGGAGGAATTGTTGAAAATTGATATTTAGTCGGAATGGAGGAATTCAGGGTGCATGAATCAAATGTGAGAAATATAGAAATCAAAAGAAGAACAAAATATGGGATTTTTAGAAAAATTAGTTTATTACTTGATTTTGTAAAATCCATAACTCTTTGTGTATAATGAGTTAGGAGATGAGCCATATATCAAAAGAAAGCCCTGGAAGTAAGCTAACCGTAGAAATTGGAATCACCCAAAAAATTCATTGTGGATTTTTCTTGGTGACTTTTTGAATAAAACTGGTCCGAAGGACTCATAATCCAAAAATCAGTGTTCTTAAGATATATTACGTGAGTTATAATTTTTAATCCGACCGTTGGATCGTTTTGATTTTTGAATATGTTATACATATATAAGTTGAGTATATGTCCACAAATTTTGAACCGCTAAAAATTAACGTATGATTTGTTATGAATTTTAAGAGGTGACTGATTCTGAAATTAGTTTTATAAATGATTTTGGGTGGAGATTTCTAGAAGGTGGGACCCACTTTTGGTTTTTGGGGAAGATGACTGATCTTTGGTGGGCCCTACTTGTGGTGGCTGAAATTTTTTCAAAGAAGTGTGTGTAGAAAACTTTTTATTAATATTTTATTAATTTAGTCTCCTTTGGCGTTCTAACATTTTCCTATAAATAGGTGCTTAGGTTAGAATTAAAAATCACACCAGAAACATAAGTTTTCTCTCTCTATATTATTGAGCATATTTTTGTGAGTATTTAAATACTTTGAGAGTTGCTATTCAGTGCAAGTTTCCTTCGACTTTACATCCTATATTCTAGTCAGAAATACTGCTCTTTTGAGGTAAGGGATTGTAAGGGTTATTATGTTTTTCAGTTTCATAATTTTTCCGACCCTTAAAAATTTTGGAAAATTTTGAAATGATAATTTGATGAGTTCTCTAGATTGTGTCCAAAAATGGCGATTTTTGAATGTATAGATTAGGAGTTATGAATTTTATGGGAAAAGACTATTTTAAAAGTAAACCCTTATAACTCCATGTAGTTAACTCCAAAATTGGTAAAATTTTTATTGGGAGTACATGTATATAACAGTAGTATACTCTGTAAATTTTGGAATTTTTGGAGAAAAGTACAGTTTATGATAAATGTCTAAATATTTGGCAGTTTTGACCATATGAAAAATAGTAAATGAATTTTAAAAATTCCGAGAAAAATATATGTTCAATATGGGACTATATTCTGCTAAATCCCAGAAATGATAATTTTTTGGGACTGATTTGTTATTTTTCATGAAAATGAGCTAGTTATGAGTAAATAAATTAAATATGTTATGTGAAGTAAGAAAATTAAAAAATAGGATTTTATGGCTTGAGAATCCTATATAAGGTATATACAAATTTTTGATAAGGGTTTTGGTTATTGGTGATATGAGTTTGGCATTTTAGGATGATTAAATGCATTAATTAGTAAAGTGTTAACAATTAAAATAAATTATTTATAAGTTTAAGAAATGGTTAACATATTGTGATAATATTAATAAAATTAGATTATGAGATTATTAAGTGATTTATAATATTTGGATTAAGGTGTTATGAAATCATTGATTTAAATTATTATTTAATGATTAATAATATTAGTAAATGAATTGAATGTTATTATATAATGAATAATATTAAATGGAGTTTATAATATAATGAATAATATTATTATCTTCGTTAAATATTCGTTGAAATATTATTTTCTGTTCAAATCATTTTTGATATAATATTATTCTTGAATTTTACTCCACAAAGCAGTATCATTGTGATAATTTGGATATTATTGAATTCTGGATAAATTAAATTGTTAAAGTCTTTAAAAATTTATCCTTTATCTCATGTGATTGATTCTTTATATCCTTGTCATGATCCTCATGCTTATATTATGATGAAAGTCATCTTTGACTCGTAGTGCATAGATGGACTGTTTTTTATTGGTTTTACAGTGGTATGCCTTTGGCCTGTAGTGCAAAGAAGATCTATTGTTGAATATCTTTGGCCTGTAGTACAAAGATGATCTATTGTTGAATATTTTTGGCTTGTAGTGCAAAGATGACCTTTTGTTGAATATCTTTGGCTTGTAGTGCAAAGATGACCTGTTGTTGAATATCTTTGGTTCATAGTGCAATGATGACCTGTTGTTGAATATCTTTGGCCTGTAATGCAAAGATGACCTATTGTTGAATATCTTTGGCCCGTAGTGCAAAGATGAACTGTTAATGAATATCTTTGGCCCATACTGCAAAGATGAATTTATTAGTATGATTATGAACAGGAACTGTGATTTGGTATAACCATGATCTTTGATGTTTCAGGTAAAGACAGGTGATAAAAATTATCTTCGTCCTGGATGCGAAGAGAAATTTAGAACCTCAATTATGATTATGAGTTATTCACATGATTGTGGATAGGAACTATTGATTGATGTTACAGGGATAAAACATTGTTGGTGGACTTTTAACATAGAGAAGATAATAGACTTTATGGTCTATTTGACTCTTCTAATGGATTGCTCATTCCGCTGCAACTATGGTTGAAAAGTTTTATCATCTACCATATGTTCTAAATCTCTGATTTATTACTGACGAAGGCTATTGATAATTTAATTATCTTTAGTCATGATATTCTTTACTGGGCTATTTGTGCTCACCCTTTTGCTTCATAATTCCTTTCAGGTAATAAGAGTGTAGCTGGGTAGAACAAGGATAACAGGGGAATAGAATAGTGGTCTATAGTTGTTGAGGTTCTCCCTAAACAGTATGGAAATAATTTTATTGAGAACTTTAGTTAAGTGTGTTGTAATTTATACGTCATTTAATATTTAATTGTGGTGAATCAAATAGGGTGAGGCGAACCCAACTTTGGAAGGGTGTTTTGCCACTATCATACAAGATGTCTAATGACATACAACCTCGTGTTATCATAATACAGGGTCGTGCACATCCACTTGCTGAGTATATCTGTGAGACCCTGAATTTTATGAAATAAAGGTATTCAATTTTTCTATGGTTAAATTGATAAAGGTTAAAGTTAAGGGTGACATTTGAAAATTTTTCAAAGTAAGCAAGTTGTTATAAAATAATCGATGGTTAAATACGCGTGGTTGCATAGTAGCACACAGTATTGGTTATTGATGCTTACGTGAGAAGTCACTCAGTTATATCAATTATTGCTACAGTAATTCCTACATCATATCTCTCATATTATTGATTCAGTTATTGTCACAGTATCATCTGCATAATATGATATATTATTAAATCAATAATTGAGATGACAAAGTTATTCATATTATTAAATTGCAATATTTACAATGTCTAGAAGTTCTGTCAAGAAGAGGTTTGGTCACCTAATTGCGCGCCAATAAGGAGAAATCCTTATCGGAAAGCCCCCTCTTTCCTAGGAATGACCTGGTTGTTAAATATTGTGAGTTATGATATTAATGATGAATGTTATTAATACTCGAATTTGAGTTCGGAGTTGGATTTGGAGACGCGAACATGATATTTGTGTCCGAAGCGATGAAATTAGTAGAAATAGACTATAAACACAAAATTTTTCGAGGTTAACTTTTTGGTCAACAAAGTCAACAGTTGACTTTTTTAGAAAAAAGTCAAACTTCAAAATTTCAAAAATGACATTTTTGAGAAAAATATTTCTATTGTGTTGGGATTGTTAGTGTTAGTGGAAATCGAAATTTATTTCGATAGTAATTGATGTTTGGAAGTTATATTGTCCAACCGGGTAATTAATCGGGTAAATGAGCAATTAATTGATACTAATTCACATGTTTATATAACTATTTGTTCACATGTGTGTACTATTGATTCACATTCATGCACTATTAGGGGAGTTGGTGCAAGATTGATAATACTTGCATGACTAAGTTAAAGATGGAGGTATAGATGGAGGTACTATACCGTAATTCGTATTTTTACATGATTATAACTATTGATTCACATGATTGAACTATTGATTCACATTATTTACTATTAGGGGAGGTGGTGCAAGTTTGATAATACTTGCAGGACTAAATTAAAAATGAAAGAAAAGTTGGAGGTATTGTACTGTAATATTTTGAGCCCCAAAACGTGCAATTATCGAAACTATATTTTTCTACAAATAGAAGCTCATTCTTCCTTCATTTCTCACCAATTCACTAAAGCTATAGAGCAATTATTATAGAGAAAAATTATAGAGTGAAGCTATAGAGAGAAATTCTATAGAGAGAAAGAAGAAGAGAAGCCTGCTACCTCACTATTCCAGTATCCAATTTCTTCTGAGGTAAGGGGTATTATTTCTTTTGTATTCATGATGAGAAGTTCTGTTATTCCATTCTTTATTGTTCTGTTGGAATAACCTGTTTATGCAAAGTACCGCATACATGGTGAAATTCTTTTATTATTTCGTTCTTTATTATTCTGTTGGAATATCCTATTTGTGCGTTTACACCGGACCTGGTTCCATTATTTATTATTCTATCGTAATATCCGTCATACGCGCGTTACTACGACGACAGTTCCATTATTTATTATTCTATCTAATATCCTCATGCGTGCGCGTTACGCCTGCCCTCGGTTCCATCATTTATTATTCTGTTGGGAATAACCTATCTGTGCAATCTATCACACGCATGGTGAATCCTTCTGTTATTCTATTCTTTATTATTCTGTTAGAATAACCTGTCTATGTGGATTACCACATGCATGGTGAATGATCTTTTGTATTCATTCCTTATTAAATTGTGGAAATGATCTGTTTACGTTGATTATGATGAGAGTCATAATAAAAGCATTGGACTAATGAAAATTATGGGTATATATAGTATTAGTAAGTGTTATGATGAGTTATGTTGGTTATTATGTGAAAACATGAAAGTTTCTTAGAAATCACAAAGGGTTGAAAATCAGATTTTGGTGAAAATGGAACATGAAATTCAATTGACCATATCTCTTATTATATTTCGAATTTTTGGGTGTGGTCAAGTTCTAGAGTTAGATCTATGAGTTTTCTAACTTATCCAAGTGGAATCACTGGAAAAGGTGTTGTAGGTTTTCGTGTGGACTGATTTTAGCAAAGCACAAAAAACTGGAAAATGGAAAATAGCTACTGTCCAGATTTTTAAAAGGGAATTTTTGGCCACTTAATTTGTGAGAAAAATTCCGGCCTTTTGGGACATGAAAGTATATGGTATAAAGTACCTCCTGTCCAAAAATGAGCTCATTCCGACTTAAAATGAGCAAGTTATGATCATTTCAATATTTAGGTTTTTCCGACGAAAAACGCTATAATCGGAGTTCTATAACTCCGATGACCATGAAATTTAAACTGGAAGCTCACATTAACATGTGTAAGATCCTGCCAAGATTTGGAAATTTTTGGAGTTAACCTTGAGGTAGCTAATTTCTTAAGGAATTAATTAGAAATTGATTTTTGAAAAATAGTAAATGAATTTTAAAAATTCTGAGAAAAATATATGTTTAATATGGGACTATATTCTGCCTAATCCCAGAAAAGAATCATTTTTAGAACTGATTTGGTATTTTCATAAAAATAGTTTAGTTACGAACATATGAGTTAAATATGTTATGTGAAGTTGAAGAGTTGGTAAATAGGATTTTAGGGATTGAGAATCCTATATAAAGTATGTACATATTTTTGATGAGTAATTTGATAATTGGTGATGAAATCTTATGAGTATGGCATTTTTGAATGATTAAATGCATTATTGGGAAAAGTGTAAACAATTAAATGAAATTGTTTATAAGTTTAAGAAGTGATTAAAATATTGTTATAATATTAACAATGTTAGATTATGATTTTATTAAGTGAATGATAATGTTTGGATAAATTTAAAGTCTTTAATATTTATCCTTAATTTAGTTTGATTAATGCTTATAATATTGTCACCATCCTCATATTTATATTATGTTGAAAGTCATCTGTGGCCTGTAGTGCATAGATGGTCTTGGTATGATTATGACCAGGGATTATTCAGTATAATCATGACCGTAATGTTACAAATGATGTGGTAAAAGTCCTCATTGGCCCGTAATGCATTGATGGACAGTTTTTGATATGATTATGGCTATGGATTCTCTTCGGTCAAGGGTGCAAAGATGAATTGTTTTATGGCATGATCAGGACCGTTGATTAAAACACGATTATCTTTGGCCCGTAGTGCATGGATAATTCGTGGTCGTGATACTAAAGAATATCCTTGGCCTGTAGTGCAGGGATGATTCGATGATGTGGATTAATTATTGAGTTGAGTCTCAGCAATGAAATATTAATTCATGGATGTGATGATAATGAATATCTTTGGCCGTAGTGCAAAGATGATTTAATTAGTATGATTATGAGAAGAAATTGTGATTTGGTATAACCATGATTTTTGATGTTTCAGGTGAAGATAGGTGATGAAAATTATCTTCGTCCTGGGTGCGAAAAGGAATTCAGAATCACAATTATGATTATGAGTTATTCATATGATTGTGGACATGAATTGTTGATTGATGTTACAGGGATAAAACATTATTGGTGGACTTTAACATGGAGAAGATAATGAACCTGATGGTCTATTTGACTCTTCTAATGGATTGCTCGTTCCGCTGCAACTACGGTTGAAAAGTTTTATCATCTACCATATGTTCTAAATCTTTGATTTATTATGGATAAAGGCTATTGATGATGTAAAATATCTTTAGTCATGATATTCTTTGCTGGGCTAGTTGTGCTCACCATTTTGCTTCACAATTCCTTTCAGGTAATAAGAGTGTAGCTGGATCGAGCGGGGATAACAGAAAAATAGTGAGATGGTCCGAGACTATTGAAGTTTCTCAATACATTATAAAATGGCATGACATGCAATATATAATTGCATTGATGACCTAAGATGTGTGTGTCGATTTTATACGTCACTTAATAATTGATTTTGGTGAACAACAATAGGGTGATGAGAACCCCGACCTTGAAAGCGTCAAAAGTGCACCGCATTAAAATGAAGAGAACAAAAATCTTCTCGTGTCCCTTTGGAGACTTGAAATATTTGTTGCTGTACTTTATATGGCATGTAATAATTTGAGTATGAATATTGTCGTATTATATACGTTACAATATTGTATTGAAACTCATAGTATATATGTCGTCGTATTTTTCACGACAGTTGTATAAATGGAGTTTATAATTAATTTTTGTACCATATTTTTGGCGACTCAAGATGGGTGATGTATACCTATTTTGGGGGCGTCACAATATCTACGAGCACTACCTGTATAATCTTGGAGTTTGGTTTAAATATAATTCTCAATTGGAGACAATGAAGATAATTATATGTCAAGAGAAGACTCACCATTGGAAAGAACATGACAGTAATCTTCTCATTTTTTTCTTTGGGGTCTATTAAGTCAACCAAGGATAATTCTCCAGTTATATGATATCTATTATAACTTAGATGCATGGCCTCCCATGTATGAAGGTTTCCTTGAGTATTTTCTAAAGATTTTAATTTCTAAAACAGTTATTGACTGTACCTTTATGTAAGGTGCCGTTGTGACGTGCTATCCAAGGTTGGGATGAGAGTCACAGTTGGTATATATATTTTTATCAAAACTCACAACATGTGTTGTTGTATTTTGCACGACAATTGTAATAATAAAGTTGTAGTTGTTTCTGTACCATGTATTTGGCGACTCAGAATGGGTTGGGTGATGTATACCTATTTTGGGGGCGTTACATTATGTTCTACTTGACTCTTCTAATGGATTATTTGTTCCGCTGCAGTTATTATTGAAAATTGCGTTATCATAACTCTCTGATTTATTATTGTTGAAGGTTAAAGATAATTTATTTTTTATTATCTTAGTCATGATATACTTTACTGAGCTATTTGAGCTCACATTTTTTTCTTTTTATTTTATTATTCTTCTCAAGAAATGAGAGTGTAGCTGGGACTAGCCGGGGAATAGAGTGATGGTCCAAAATTGTAGAAGTATCTCAATACATTATAAAATAGTGTGAAAATAATTGTATTGAAAATTTAAGTTGAGTGTTAATATTGTCGTACTAGATACGGTACAATATTTGTATTAAAATAATATGTGTGTTATCGTATTTTGCATGATAGATAAATAGTTGTATATAGGAAAATTTGTATTTGAATTCTGTAGTATTATTTTGACGACTCAAAATGGGTTGTGTAGACTTAATTTGGTGGCGTCACAACATATCACATACAATTGTTGAATACTCAGAATTGAATGTTACTTATGTAAGACCCTGAATTTTAATAAAAATAATTTAATTTTTTTATAATTATTATGCTAAACAGTAACATTTTAAATTGATAAAATTATAAAGTTAAGGGTGATCTGTGCAAATTATAAAAGAAAAAGTATGTCAGAAAATATTTGTTTTGTCGGAGAATATTTGTTCTGTAGGGGATTGTGTAAAGTACGTTGACGCCAAATCAACTAATCATTGGTGGGCTCCACAATAACATAATTTTTGGATATCAAAAATGACAGAAATAATATTTTTTAATAAAAATTGTCAACAATACTATCACTTTTAAATGTTAAAATATCCGGTGATAAAACTACAGTAACACACGCATGGTACTGTATAGTAGTACACGGTGTTACACAGTAGCACACAATATATTATAATTATTGATTCAATAATTGTTAAAGTAACAATTGTATAGTATTTTAACTCAATAATTATTATACTAACAACTGCAAAGTATTTCATATTATTAAATCAATAATTGTCATGACACAATAACTCATATTGTTTGATATGATATTATTAGGTCAATTAGCATTATTGGCAATGTCTGGAGAGTTCTGTTGAGAAAATGGTTTATTTGATTGTGCACCGTTTATATAGAATGCCCCCTCTTTTTTTAGAACGATCTGATTGTCAATATTGTGAGTTTGTAATATTTATACGTATAAAGATTTAGTGTTAGATAATGAGCATCATTCCACTGTAGCAAGTACATGAATTTGGGGATATCTCAATAATTGTCACAACATCTCATATTATTGAACTAATAATTGTCATCGTATTAAGGGTAAAAATGAAACATTGCATAAATAGTAGTCACGGGTATTAAGTAGTTAGACAAACTTATTATTAAATGAACAATAATACCCGTGATATTAATATATGAAGTCAATAATTTAGAAAACAGATAATATAATAATAATTGATGAATGGTATAGATTAAAAAAATCTTAAAAAATTGTGAATAATGATTAATAAATTATAAATAATGATAATAGATGAATATGTGTAAATCATTATGAATAAATAATGATAATGAATGATGTGTAAATCATTATAATTAATAAATTAAAGATAATGATAATGAATTAATATGTGTAAATCATTATGAATAAATAAATTAAAGATAATGATAATGGATAAATAATATATTGATAAAAGTTGGTTAAATTTTGGCTATAAATAGGAGTGCTACATTTGTATTCCAAGCCATTCCAAGTTATGAAGTCTTTTGTTGCATTTTTCTTTGAATTCCCTAGTGAAATTTTCTTATGTACTGCAACATCTTAGAAAAATCATAGTTAATTCATCTTTTGTCGAAATTGAGTGAATTCAAAGCATAATTCTTCAATTTTTCGTCCCCTACAATTTTAAAGAAGGAAAAATGTTATTTGATATTATCTTTATGCCTTAAAATGCTGAAAACCACAACATGTTCTAATTTTTGTCACTATTTTTAACCCTAATTTTGAAAATTCGTAACTCAGCCTTATTAACTCTGAATGGAGTGATTCTTAAATCTATTTCATGTATCTTTGCAAGAGTTACAATTTTCGTGAAAACATAAAGAGAGTTTGAAAACTCTACAAGACCCGAAAGTCATATTCTTTATTGCTTCAAAGACGAACAATGAAGGATTTGTTCGGCTATTAATTTTTTATTTCACAATATCAAAGGTATCATTTTTTTTTCATTCTCCTAAATTTATGTTAAAAATTATTATTCGTTTCTATAACCTTACCATTAAATGGTGAAAATCCTAAAATAGTTAGAATAACCTTAATAATTTGTGCTTCATTAATTATCTTTTCACCTGAATCTTTCTATCGAATTTTAACAGTTATTTTTTAATTGTGAAAATTATATATTATTCTTGAACTCGAATCGATATTCTGAATATTGTGTTGACGATTTGCACATTATTGAACTCTAAAAAATTAAATTGCAAATATCTAATGTTTATTTTTTATTTTATTGTTCTTATTATTTATATTCATCCTTCATATCATTGTTTTAATCATTAGACTTAAATTGCGATGAAAGTTCTATTTGGCTTGTGTGCAAAGAGTAATTGTTGAATGATATGATCACGACTATTGGTGTTACAACTGAATATCTTTATCCTAGGTGCAAAGATGAATTGTTGATTGACAAAATCATGACCATTGGTGTTAAAATTGAATATTTTTGGTCTGGGTGCAAAAATGAATTGATGGATATGATTATGAATAGAAACTATCGATTAGCTTAATCAAGACCTTTGGTGTTATATGCAAACATAGATGGTGAAAGTTTTATTTAGCCTGGTACAGAGAGGAACTGTTGATTGGTGCTACATGGATAAAATACTGATGGTAAAATTTTCAATTGGAGAAAATAGTAGACATTATGTTATACTTCACTTTTCTAATGGATTGCTCATTTTGTTGTAGTTTTTTTTATTAATAACTTATATCATCTACCATATGTTCTAAATTTTGATTTATCATTGCTTGAAAGCTAAAGATAACTTATTCTTTGTGACGCCCCCAAAATAGGTATACATAACCCATCTTGGGTCGCCAGATACATGGTACAGAATACAAATACAAACTAATTATACAACAGTCGTGTAAAATACGACAAAATGTATGCTGTGAGTTTTATTGTAAATATTGTCATCTAGACAATATCCACACTCAATGGAGTCCTCATTACATTTATTATTACACTATTTCACAGGATAGTGAGGACTACTAATACACCATCTAGGACCATCACTCTGTTCCCCGACTAGTCCCATCTACGTTCTCATTTCCTGAAGAGAACAATGAAAGAAAGGGTGAGCTCAACTAGCCCAGTAAGAAATATTATGACTAAGATAATGCAGAATAAATTATCGTTAGCCTTCAACAGTGTTAAACTGATACAATATAACAAACATCAAGTTTAACTGCAGCGGAACAAGTAATCCATTAGAAGAGTCAAGTAGAGAATAAAGTCTACCATCTTTTATGATTTAAAAGGTTTTTCATCACTTTTATCGCTGAGACTCAGCTGAATAAATAATCCACATCATTAAATGATCCCTGCACTACGTGCCAAGGATATTCTTTAGTATCACAACCACGAATTATCCATGCACTACGGGCCAAAGATAATCGTGTTTTCATCAATGGTCTTGATCATGCCATAAAACAATTCATCTTTGCACCCTTGTCCGAAGAGAATCCATAGCCATAATCATACCAAAAATTGTCCATCACTGCATTACGGGCCAATGAAGACTTTTTCCACATCATTTGTAACATTACGGTCATGATTATACCGAATAATCCCTGGTCATAATCATACCAAGTCCATCTATGCACTACAGGCCACAGATGACTTTCAACATAATATAAACATGAGGATGATGACAATGACATAATAATTCAATAAAACAAGTTCAAGAATTAATTTATCTAGGAACCAATAACGTCCAAATTGTCAACATGATACTTCTTTATAGAGTAAAATTCAAGAATGCTCAGAAGAATATTTCCATGAAAAGATACTGGATGAAGCGCAAATATCAAGGATATTCCACTAATTTCATGGAGTATAGAAGTCAAAACTTAAACCAACTGAGTGTAAGAGAATATATGAAATTGCAAATGGAATTTTCGTCCGTCATGCGGTAATCACGTATACAGATCATTTTCACAATTTAATAAGGAATGAATACAAAGGATTATTCACCATGCATGTGGTAATCCACATAGACAGGTTATTCCAACAAAATAATAAAGAATGGAATAATGTAAGGATTCACCTGCATGTGATAGAGACCGCATGCATGTGTTATTCCCAATGTAATAATAAATAATGGAACAAAGTCCCATAGAACGATATACACATGATATTCCGGCGTAATAATAAATACTTTAATAATAAATAATGGAACTGTGTCAAAGCGAAACGCACGCACGAGATATTTTCAAAGAATAATAAAGAATGGAATAACAACAGAATTTTATCATGTATGCGGTGATTAAGATAAACAAAGTTATTCCAATGTAATAATAAAGAACGGAACTGTGTCAAAGTAAATTAAGACCGATAAGATATTCCAACAGTAATAATAAAGAATGGAATAGTAGAAGAATTTCACCATGTATGCGGATTTCAGATAAACAAAGTTATTCCAACATAATAATAAAGAATGGAATAATGTAAGAATTTCACCAAGTATAGGGTAGTCCAGATATACAAAGCTATTCCAATGTAATAATAAAGAATGGAATAATGTAAGTTCTCTTCATGAATACAAAAGAAATAATACCCTTACAGTACAACAAATAATATCCCTTACCTTTGAAAGAAGAGTATTCCAATTGGTAGGGCGAGGATATACTCAAGAAAACTTGCACTATGCTCAAAGCTTTCTTAAACTCTAAAGAAATACGCCAAGATTATAGAAGAAGAACTCTCTCTATAGTTTCTCTCTCTAGATTTTCAAAGGAATTCGTAAGAAATAATGAAGGAATGATCTTCTATTTATAGAAGAATGGATCAGATAGTAACTAATTTATGAACGGTCCCGTATTGATTTACTTTTAATCTGACGGTCCATATTTAAAGCAAAATCTTTTAAATAAAATATAATATATTCTATTTATAATCTAATAAAACAAATAACTTTATAAAAGTATTTTGTTTTATATAAAAAAAGATTTTACTATGCAAAACACTATGCATAATAAAATATAATATATTCTATTTATAGAATAACTTTATAAAAAGTATTTTATTTTATATAAAAAATTTTACTATGCAAAATACTATGCATAATAGAATATAATATATTCTATTTATAGAATAACTTTATAAAAGTATTCTATTTTATATAAAAAACTTTTCTGTTTTATTACATTAATAATACTAATAAAACAAAACCGAAAGTGACTTATCACATAAGCATCAATAATCAATACCGTGCTGCTACTATGCAACCACAACGACATCTTGTATTTTTACTACTACCGAGTAGTTCAACACTATTAACGGTAAAACTTCTGTCGTTATTTTCATAAAATATTTTTGTCATTTTCTCAATCCGACAATAATTCCGTTGCAGGGTCCACTAATAATTGTGCCGTTGTATGAATATTCCTTGTTAAAACGAATATTCCCCGACCAATCGAATATAATACAACAACTTGCATACTTTGTAAAATTTATAAATATTACCCACAACTATAACATTATATCAAATCCACACCATAATATTCAAAAAAATATTTCGAGAAAATAAATCTTTATTCGTAAAATTTGGGATTTTACATTCTTCGTTATCTTAGTCATGATATTCTTCACTAGGCTATTTGAGCTCATTCTTTTGTTTCATAATTTCTTTTAAAAGTCATTGTCATCATCCTCATGTTTATATTATGTTGAAAGTCATCTGTGGTCTGTAGTGCATAGATGGACTTGGTATGATTATGACCAGGGATTATTCGGTATAATCATGACCATAATGTTACAAATGATGTGATAAAAGTCTTCATTGGCCGCAATGGCATTGATGGACAAATTGTTGGCATGATCATGACCATTGATGAATACACGAATGTCCTCGGCCCGTAGTGCATGGATAATTTGTGGTCGTGATACTAAAAAATATCCTTGAATCGTAGTGCGGGGTGATTCGATGATTTGGATTATTTATTGTCGAGTCTCGTGATAAAAAGTGATGAAAAACCTTTTAAATCATAAAAGATAGTAGATTTTATTCTCTACTTGACTCTTTTAATGGATTGCTTGTCCCTACCGCAGCTTAAACTTGATGTCTTTTGTATTTTATCGCTTTAACATTGTTGTAGACTAATGATAATTTATTCTCGCATTATCTTAGTCATAATATCTCTTCTCGGGCTAGTTGAGCTCACCCTTTCTTTCACTTTGTTCTCTTGAGAAATGAGAATATAAATTTGAACGAGTCTGAGAAGCGGAGTGACGGTCCGGATGATAGTATTAGTAGTCCTCACTATTCTATGAAATAGTGTGATAATAAATGTATTGAGGACTTATTTTGAGTTTGTGTAATTGCCTAGAAGACAATGATTGTATTAAAACTCACACACTCATGTTGTATATTTAAGTTTGTATCTGAATTTTGTACCATGTATTTGACGACTCAGAATAGGTGATGTATACCTATTTTGGGGGCGTCACAATGCATGTTGTCGTATGTTAATGGCGTTGTAATAATTTATTTTGGTGACAAAATTTGCATTTGAAATATGTATTTTGGCGACTCAAATTGAGTGGTGTAGACTTGATTTAGGGGCGTCACAACTTATGTGATTCCTTTATTATTTTTAATTTAATACTAAGTTTTTATATGGTTTCAAAATTGAATACTTAGGTTTTATAATCAATATTTCGTATTTATATATACATTTTAAATTAGAGTTTAAAGTTGAGTGCAAACTTAAAAGCCTAAACGTAATATTTAAGTCATACTCTATTGTATAATTATCAACTAAATAAATTTTATAAAAAATAAAATTATTGTACAATAATAAGTTACAATCATAATTTTAGTTTTAAAAAGCAATTACATTTTAATTAGTAATATATAAGTCGGGAGTTTTTTTTTAAAAAAATTAATTAAATCTACGCTCCTATATAAAATAAAGTGGTTTTAAAAAAAATAAGCATTAATATATTTTGTAATATACATTAAATTTTTTTATATTAATTATTATTTACTCATAATATTTTTCTTATATTTTTTAGGAATATAATTGTTGTAAGTAATGAGTTGTCATTATGATTTTTATTTTAAAAGCTAGCTAACTAAAATTTAATAATTAATATACAAGTTAGAATTGTTTAGCAACATTAATTAACTAGAGTTCTCATATATGTAATAGAATTTGTGACGCCCCCAAAATAGGTATACATCACCCATTTTGAGTCGTCAATAATTTGGTACAGAAACAACTACAACTTTATTAATACAACATATAAACTATGAGTTTAAATACAAATATTGCCATCTAGACAATATTCATACCCAAATAAGTCCTCATTAAAATTATTGATACATTATTTTACAGAAATGGTGAGGACTACTAAGACAACTTTTTAGAACCTTCATTCCATACCACGACTAGTACTCCCTACATTCTCGCCTCCTGAAAAGAAAAATAGAACAAAAAAGAAAAGGGTGAGCTCAACTAGCCCAGTAAAGAATATTATGACTAAGATAATATAGAACAAATTATCGTTAGTCTTCAACAGGAAAAAATCTGATAAAATACAATGAGACAACAAGTTTCGATCAATATTCAGCGAGAAATAATAATTCATAGATGAGTTACGTAGAGAATGAAATCTACTATTATCTATGAATTTAAAAGTCCATCATCAATATTTTATCCCTGTAAAATCAATCAATATTAATCTTGAATCAAATATTCATCTTTGCACTACAGGCCAAAGATATTCATCAGTCGGTCATGTTCATCTCAACACCTGTACATCTTTGTACTACGGGCCAAAGATATTCATAAGAAAATCAACCATCTTTGCACTACAGGCCCAAGATATTCAGTAATATCATCATTTAGGACTGAGGATGATGAAAAATATTTTAAAGAAAACGAATCTAGTGAAACAAAAGAACAATTATTATGGATTCGTACTTTAAACAATCCGAGTTCAAAAATACTTCATAAATAATCAAAGTGAAGTAAAATTCAAGAATGATCAAAACATGGATACAATCAAAGCTAATATCCATAATAGATATTTTGGACAAAAAATAAAAATTTAATTTTTCTGTGAATAGTGTCGGATACGTGAATAGTGCCGTATACGCGAATAGTAACCCCGACACTAAAAGACAAGAATTTTACAAGAAAAATCTTACCAATATTCCGGCATAATGATATTGAAAGAAATAATATCATTTTAAAAAAAATAATATCCCTTACCTCGAAAAGACAATACATCTGATTGGAATTCTGAATATAGTACTGAAGGGAACTTGCACCGTATAACAACACTCAAAATACTCACAAGAATACGCTCAATATATCGAGAGAGAAAGAGAGAGAAAACTTTAGTTTCTGGTGTGATTTTCAATTCTAACCTAAGCACCCTATTTATAAGAAAATGCTTAGAACACCAAAGCAAAAAATTTAATAAAATAATATATTTATAAAATAAATTCACGCACACCTCTTGAAAACTTGAATTCAGCCACCAAAGTAGCCCACCATAATGACAAAAACGTTTTTCTAACAAAAAATATTTAAAACTTCCAAAAATTAATTATTCTGGAACTTCAGTACTTTAATAATTCATAATTAATAGCTCTTTTGTCAGAAAAATTCGAACCTTATGTCTTTGTCATAGGAAATTCCATTATCTACAACTTTGCAGAAGAAAGGTTTTCCAAATTCCAAACAGAAATTGACCGAAATCCACAAACGGACGATTTTACAGGCTATTATCAAATTTCAGTCAAGAAATGGGGTCCACCGACATGTTTAATATGTTTTTAACATTTATTGGAACAAAAATACTCTTCCTCCTCATATACTCATATATCCCACATTCATTGTAAAAATATCACCATTATTATATTATTAAAATATAATAATATATTTAAATGAATTATTTTATCAAAAAAAGATAAAATATTAATTTTCAACAATTGTCAAATTAAAAATTTTCTCCATTTATATCCACATAAAATCAATATTTTTCTCATCATATAAATCAATAATTAATTATTCACAAATAATATTATAGAATCACAATACTGACAACCAGGCATTTCCTAAGAAAGAGGGGGCTTTCCAATAAGGATTTCTCCTTACTGGCGCGTAATTAGATGACCAAACCTCTCCTTAGACAGAACTTTCTAGACATTGCCAATAATTTTATCTAATAATATTATTCAGATAATATGAATTATTGTTCCGATAATGGAAAATACTGTGTAGTGACAATTATTGAAACAACAGTAATATAAAATATCAACGTAGCAATTATTGAATCAATAAAATAAAATATTGAAAAGTAATTATTGTAACAATTATTGAGTATTGTCTTCTTACGTAAGCATCAATAATTGGTGCAATACCGTGTGCTACTGTGTTTTAACCACCGAGTATTTCAACAGTATTAATGGTAACAACTACGCCGTCATTTATAAAAAACTTATATTTGTCGTTTTCTTCATCCAATCGCTTTCCGTTATGGGGCCCACACAAGGCTGCGCCGTCTTACGAATATTCCCCGACAACAAGAATATTCTACGACCAAACGAATATTCCCCAACAACAATGAATATTTTATAACCACTTGCTTATTTTAAATATTTACGCATTTTACCCATAACTAACCACATTAATCAACTCAACCCTTACTATTTCAAAATAATAAATAGAGAAAAAATTCAATTTTACTTATAATAAGTTGGGGTCTTACAAAATTGATAACTAAAGCAATCATTAAAATATTTTGTATATATACGTATATAATAATTTTTGATATTAATTATTATGTACTTATAATATTTATAATATATAGTCATTTAGAAATTAAAATTGAGTAGAAACTTAAACTAAAATCTTAAATATAATTTTTAAGTTAAAATTTATTATATGAATAAGTAACTAAATGACTCGTATAAAATAATAAAATTGTTGCAAAATAATAAGTTAATATTAAAATTTGTAAGACTATAAAGGAATTTTAGTTTTAGTCAAATTAATCATAACAATATATAGGAGCACAAAACGTGTTTTATTTCTAATTAAATTTTAGGTTTATACCAAAGAACGAGACCAAAAAATCAAGTTTTGTCGTATTATATATTTATATAGTTATAGATTATATGTATATGTATATATATGATTAAGTAACTAAAAGACTCTTATAAAAAATAAAATTATTCCAGAATAATAATTAAATATTAAAATTTATAGCACCATAGAGAGAGTATTAGTTCTAGTAGGAACATAAACTTGTTTTAATTCTAGTTGAATTCTAGATCTATACCAAAAATCAGAGATGAAGATAAAAAAAAATTAACTTTTGTCAAATTATATATTTATATAGATATAGATATAATCATATATATAAATATATAGACAGAGAGTTACTATTTTCACAAGGAAAAAAAATGATATTTCCACTAATTTTTACTCCATAAAGATGAAATTCACCCACTATAATTTATTGATGTGAGGAGTGGAAATATTAATTCCACTATAATTTATTGGGTGTGAAAATATTAATTCCATATAAATCTATTTTGAGGTTTCCTATCATTTCTTTAGTTTTTGGGTCCTTCTACACAGACCGGTCAATTGGACCGGAAAACTGGACAGGTGAGAATTTTTTTATTTTTTTTGCTTGTAACTCCAAAAAATGTATAGTATTTATTCCAACAGGAATTTTTATAAAATATAGTGTTTTAGGTGTAATTTGAATACACATACAAAAACAGGGTTATACAAGCAAAAAATAAATAATAAAAAAAAAATCTCACCTGTCCAATTTTCCGGTCTAGTATTCCTGTCCGGCAAGACTTAGGTGGTGTTTGATAAAATTTAGTGTTAAGACCTGAACAGTTTAGACGTCTGAATAATATAGAGTATCTGAATAGAATTGTGTCTGAATGAAAAAATGTTGTTTGATAATTAATTTTTCCAAAATGTCTGAATAACAGTATTTTACCATTTTAACCCTCTGAACAGTTTAAACAAACCTGTTTGATAATCAGAAGGTCTGAATAGTATTTTAAATACATATTTATAATAATTTGACCACAATATGATAAAATAAAAATTAAAACGTTCAAATTAAATTAACTTCAAACATAGTATCATGTCCCAAAAATATCAACATAGCATAATAATTCAACCATACAAATTAAATTAGCTTCAAACAGTTGTTAAGAGTTGAAGTGCAATTTGTTCACGTAGATTAACCATAAATTCGCCTTGATCACCCCATTGTGGTTCATCTTGTCCTTCTTCTTCGCTTCCTTCATTTTGCTCCGCTTCATTGTCAAACATGTTATCTCGATCATATTGAGCAAATAATTCATCCTCAATGTTATGCTTCCTTATGAAATTATGGACTGCGAAGCAAGCGATAACTATATCCCTTTGTACTGTTAAAGGGTAAGGAGCCATTCGTTTCAAAATTGGGAATCTTGCTTTCAACACACCATAAGCACGCTCGATAACATTTCTGAGTTATGCATGAGCATGGTTGAATTTTTCCTCTTTATTCAAAGCGTCTGCACATTAAAAATCGCCTAACCAATACCTTGTATTGCGATATGGAGATAAAAATCCTCGAGTGTTTATGTATGCGAGATCACAATGATAATATTTATCCAGAATTGAGACAAAAATAATGATTATTATTAATAACTTGAATGATGAAATTTTATGACAAAAATAAATAATAATTGAAAATGGTAAAAGAAATTGTAATATATACCCGGGAGGAAATGGAAAACCGTAAGATGGATCAAATGCAACTTCTTTTAGAACTCGTGAGTCGTGTGCAATGCCTTCCCATCCGGCCCAAAAAAATGTGAACATCATGTTAAAATCACATATTCCTAAAACATTTTGATAACATTCACCCCTTCCTCTTCCTCTGTAACGCGTTTGTTGATCAACAGGAACAACTGCATGTACAAGAGTACCATCTAATGCACCTATTGCACCCTGCATTAAAAAACTTAGAGTTCTCAAAGTATTTTATTATATGGAATAAAAGTAAAAAATAAAAAAAATTGTATGTCACTTACCGAAAATATTTGTCGTAAGTTTTTATGGTTCCCCGGAATATCTGAATTTGGATCAAATGATGTAGGCATTATAATTTCTTTTGAAAACTCAATCATCCCATTTAACACCTCATGAAAATATCTATGTATTGTTTGGGTAGAATGTTGAAATATGCGTTTTATAACTCTAAAGCGTTTATTATGGCCTATGATGGTTAAGAAGATTGCCATCTTCTCCTCAACTGTTATGTATCTACTATTGTGTACCCATTATTTTTCCTTGAAGTGTTCACATAGACACACATATGCATCATGAGAAAGACGCATCAACTCTCGACACTGTGTATTTGATCCATTTAACAACTCTAATGTGTAAGCATGCCCGCTCAATGCCGAAGTATTATCCATAATCCTTGGTATTCTCCTTGAAGATTGTCTTTTCAAATACCAATATATAATCATCAAACATAAAATTTGATCCTCGATATCCATATTACCTATATTAAACATAAAAATTTTAAAATACTCTAACATTTAATAAAAGAAAAGTTAAGTCAAAACCAAAATATTCCTAATCAAGCAAAATCAAAATCATAATAAATGACATATATTATAAATTTAACACATACATGTTCAAAAGCATATGTAGCAAATATTACATCCATAATTAGTAATAGCAAATGTCACATCCATAGTTAGCAAATAAGCCCCCATATATTCAAGTTTGTATCCCAAAAATATAATATTAACTAGCCCCAAAGATAAGAAGTTTGTACCCAAAAATATCAAATTACCTAGGCCCAAATATATCCACCAACATCCTACCAAGTTTGTAATTAACTAATATCCAACAAACTAAGCAATGTATCCCAACTTGCGTGAAACCATCATAACCCAATTTTCAACCTCATTCTCTTTTAGAATCATCCATGCTTCTCTGTAGCTTGGTTTCTCACAAAATATTCCAAGATCCATCTTGTGTAGTAGATTTTCCGCTCCCCACCCAAGTTCTTCCAACTTATCTTTGCATTCTTTCACGGAAGGTCCACTATTCTTTTCAACAATAAGTTTCAAGGACTTGGACATCTCTTCATCTAGATTAGTGTTGTAGGTTTGTTTAGATGAACGCTTAGCTTTTTTCTTTGGTCTTTCTCCCTCAAAGCTAGGAGTGGAAGCATGAGATTGCATACCAGGAGTTGATGCATTGGGAGAAGGAATAGAAGTCCCTTGACCTTGGGTGCTAAAAGGAATGTCCTCAAGACTAAAAATCTTCAAGTCTAAAGGTGTTTCTTTAGTCCTACCTCTTCCACAACTAAGACCCCAACTATCAAGTCCCGTTGCTACAGTTCCATCAAATAATGTAATACAAAGATCAGGGAAGATTAGAGGTGAGGTCTTCAATGTTTCTACCATTTTATTTGCTTGTATTCAAACAATAAGTTCAACATGTTATAATATATTTTTAAGGACTATTACTAATTAACTTAAAATTTAAAAATATTAAAAATGCACCTTTATCTCTTGTGTCCATTCCTCATCAGAAAGGTTGAACCTATTCGTTGACGGGTCATATACATTTCCTGTCTTACTTTTGAGTTTGCACCATGCACCATATTTTCCTCGCAAGTAGTCAAAATGATTCTTCATTTGTTTTTGATCAATAATCATGTTGTAGTATCTTTTAGTATTTCTCCTACCTTTCTCTATGATTGTGGCTTGAGACTTGCACCTTCCCTACCATTTTCCACAACCTCACGAATACATGCTTCTAAAAAAGTTTTCACTAGTGATTCATTCCTCCAACTCACTCTAATCCTTTTTGGTTTTTGAGTTTCACTGGTTTGTTCCATACCTAAAGTACATAGATTATAAAAGGTTTAAACAATAAAAAACAAAAATTTAAATAGTTTGAACAATAAAGAACAAATTATAGTAGGTCAGTAGCTTAATTGTTCAACCATAAATCTAACATCTCGGGTCTTAACTTCTCCTAATTTTAGATTTTTAGGCAAAATCTCTCTTTTAGAAATTTAATCGAACATAATGCGAGCGCCCATTTCAAGGACTGACTTCATAGCCAATTAGTTAAGTTTTCATCAATGTTTTTCCTCCTTATAGCACCGCACAACACATACTAGCTCCATATTTCTAATTCAGTCAATATCAACCAATTACATGTACAACCAAATCCAATATACTAGCTTCAGTTTTGCAATTCAACTGAACTTGAGAATTAGGTTGAGAAAAAAAGAGAGATCAATTATACGATGAAGAAAAGAAAGACCAGTATCATATTTGGAATAAAAACTTATACAATTTTTACCAAATGCAAATAATTCATAAAAATTGTTGCTTGTTCAATTGAAAAGGGAACCCCATGTTGTGTAACCAATATCATATTTGGAATAAAAGACTAGAGTATGGTGTTTATATGTTAGCCAATTGACTTGTTACTTCAGGTAGCAAGAAATTTTTTTTGGCTTTTTAGCAGAATTTGGTGTAGGAAAAATCTAGTTTAATATTTTAATGCAACTCTGTATGTTAACTTATGGCACGGGATCATAAACCTCTTGTTCTAACTTCCCTCCAATTTTTATGAATGGTAAAAAATGTAAAAATTTTCTATAAAAATGTAAAAATTTCTATAAAAATTGTTCCCTTTTCAATTGTTGCTTTAATCAACAATTTTCATTCGGTTCTATAAATTTTATACATTTTTACCGAATGAACACACTCAGTTTTATAAAGTTAGCTTGATGGCAAGTGCAACTGTGCAAGTGTTAAAATCATGGTGGGAATTGATAATAACGAACAATAGATGAAGAAGGGAGAGAAGATTACCGGCGAAAGAAGACAAAGGAGCGGCAATGAAAGGAGAAGGAGAAGAAGCGAAGCCATGCCAAATGGTGAAGGAGGAGAAAGCAACAACAACGATTAGGTTAGATTTGGGATAAAAGAGAGGTTATTATTGTCCCAAAAAAAGTTTTCTCGCTCAGAGGTTCCGCTGAATACTATAGATTTATTTTTATGTCTAATCAATTAAGAGCCATTAAGAGGGAAATTTTTTTTTGCCAAACAAGATTTGCCTCTGACCGAATCAGAGGCAAATCCATTAAGAGCCAATAAGAGGCAATCAAACACAACCTAAGTCATTCAATCCAGCTTGTTGTGTTCTTGTTCTTAGTTTCATTTTAGATCAAAGTTCTTAATAATCTGGTATGAGAGCCCCCACTGGGCCTGACAAATCTTTGAAGTTCTTGCAGCAGCACAGAAGATGACTATAGAAGGGAGTTTTATACAACCAATCATTCCTCGCTTGGTTGGTTATTATGATCATTAGAGCATGCCGATGGAAAATTTTCTACGATCTAAGAAATTTTGGGGGTTGGTGGAACCTGGCCATATTGAGCCAGCAAGTGAATCGGAGCAGACAGATGCACATTGAAAGAAGAATGATGAGATGAGGATAAAGAACCTGAAAGTGAAGAACTATCTTTTCCAGGCTATCGACTGGATTGTTCTTGACACCATTCTCAAGAAGGATACTGCCAAAGATATTTGGGACGCCATGAAAAAAAATTCGAAGGAAATGCAAGGGTCAAGAGGTCTCATCTTCAAGCTCTTCGCAGAGACTTTAAAACTCTTGAGATGAGGTCCGGTGAAGGAGTGATCGAGTACTTCTCTAGGTTCATGACAATGGCCAACAAGATGCAAAGTTATGGAGAAGATATGCAGGATGTTAAAGTGGTGGAGAAAATTCTACGCTCTTTAATTGAGAAGTTCAACTATGTTGTATATTCTATTAAGGAGTCAAAGGACATTGATGCTCTTATTGTTGATGAATTACAAAGTTCATTAATAGTACATGAATAGAAGTTTCAGAGACGTAATGGTGAGGAACAGGCTTTGAAAGTGAAATATGAAGGAGGAAGAGGTCGCGACCGTGGTACTTACAAAGGAAGAGGAAGAGGGAGAGGTCGAAAAAACTTCAATACGATAACTGTGGAGTGTTATCGATGCCATCAACTTGGACATTTTTGGTATGAATGTCCTTATGGGAACAAAGAAGCAATTTATGCAGAGCTTGATGAGGAAGAAGAAATGTTTTTGATGTCTTATGTGCAGTTGTATAAGGCCAGAAGAGAAGATGCATGGTTTCTTGATCCAGGGTCTCCTAATCACATGTGCAGCGATCGAACTATGTTCAATGAACTCGATGAAATTTTTTGACATTCAATAAAATTGGGAAACAACACTAAGATGGATGTGATGGGAAAGGGAAGTGTGAAGCTGCTGCTGAATAAAGTTAATCATGTTGTTGCTGAGGTATACTATATTCCATAGTTGAGAAATAATCTCTTGAGCATAGGGCACTTGCAAGAAAGAGGCTTGGCTATTTTGATCAAGGGAGGGATGTGCAAGATATTTCATCTAGATAAGGGTTTGATAATTCAAAGCAACATGAGTGTCAATTGGATATTTATCTTGCTGACTCAGTCTCAAGCTCCCTCTCAAGTATAATCTAATCAGTGATTTCACACAAGAACTCAAAACTTGTTTCATCTTTGGCATCGGAGGTATGGGCATCTTAGTTACAAGGGTTTGAGAACCTTGTTGTACAAGAACATGGTATGTGGACTTTCTCAACTCTCTGCCTCAAGTGTGACATGTACTGATTGCATCAGCGTGAAGCAACATCGTGACTCTATTTAAAAGAAAAGTACTTGGAGAGCAACTCAGAAGTTGGAACTTATTCATGTAGATATTTGTGGACCGATCACTCCTAGATCTAATAGCAACAAGAGGTACATTTTGTTAATCATTGATGATTATAGTAGAAAAACATTTGTGTATTTCTTGGTAGAGAAGTCAGAGGCTTTAAATTCTTTTAAATGCTTTAAGACTATAATTGAAAAAGAAAAAAGGTTATTTGTTAAGTGTTTTCGCACTGATAGAGGAGGAGAATTCAATTCAAATGCGTTCAATGTTTTTTACAAACAAAGTGGGAACAAGAGGCAGTTAACCACCACTTATACTCCACAACAGAACAGTGTAGCTGAAAGGAAAAATAGAACTGTGATGAATATGGCTCATTTCATGTTATCTGACAAGAACATTCCCAAGAATTTGTGACCAGAGGTAGTGAACTGGACTATTTATGTCCTAAATAGGTGTCATACATTGGAAGTCAAGGATGTTACACCAGAGGGGGCTTGGAGTGGAGTGAAATCCTCAGTAGATCATTTTCGAATTTTTGGTTGCATAACACACGTTCATGTTCCAAAAGAAAGGAAGACTAAACTTGATAATAAAAGCATTACTTGTGTGCTATTAGGAGTTAGTGAGGAATCAAAAGGTTACATGTTATATTCGATTATGTTGCTAAGAGAGTAGTTGTGAGTAGAGATGTAATTTTTGAATAAGAAAAACAATGGGATTGGGATGTGAGTTATGAAAAACAAATAGTAATAGACTTAGAATGGGGTGATGGTAATAGTGAGAATGAAGAAGGGATGAGTGAAAATTAGAATGGAGAAAATACTGATGGAGAGGTAGGAGAGACTCGTGATAAAGGAGTTAGAGAAGAGGAAGATGATTCTAGTGAAGGTGAAGAGAGAGTGAGAGAGTTGAGGCATTCTTGTGAGAGGCAAACTTCTACGTGGATGGGTGATTATGTTAGTGGTGAAGGTTTATTTGAGGATGAAGTTCATATAGCATTAGTGGTGTCAATTGATCCATTGTATTTTTGAGGAAGTTGTGAAACGTGCAAATCGGAGATTGGCCATGAACAGTGAAATCAAATCCATAGAAAAAAACAAAACATAGACACTCACTAAGCTACCAGCTGGGGCCAAAAGACTAGGAGTGGAGTGGGTTTACAAAACCAAATACAATGAGAATGGAAAGATTGATAAGTTCAAGGCTTGTTTGGTTGCTAAAGGGTACTCTCAGAAGTATGGAGTGGACTATACAGAAGTTTTTTCACCAGTGGAAAAGATGGATACAGTAAGGATGATTATTGCTCTAACTGCACAGAAGAATTGAATGATTTTTCAGTTGGATGTCAAGTCGCTTTTCTCTATGATGAGTTGGGTGAAGATGTTTATATGGAGAAACCAAGAGGAAATAAAAAAAGGCAGTGAGCATCTAGTTTACAAGTTACACAAAGCCATGCATGGATTAAAACAAGCTCCACGAGCTTGGTTTAGTCGAATCAAAGCACATTCTATTGGTGAAGGGTTTTGGAGTTGTGATAGCAAACAGACATTATTCACAAAGAGAAGCAGAGAAGGAAAAATTGTCATTGTAAGTGTTTATGTTGATGATTTAATTTTTACTGTTAATGATGAATTTATTGTAAGACCCCAACTTTTATGAATAAAGAATATTTTTCTCGAAATATATTTTTGAATATTATGGTGTTGATTTGATATAATGTTATAGTTGTGGGTAATATTTATAAATTTTGCAAAGTAAGCAAGTGGTTATATAATATTGGATTGGTCGGGGAATATTCGTTTTAACAGGGAATATTCGTATGACGACACAATCATTGGTGGACCCTACAACGGAAGTATTGTCGTAGTTAGAAAACTTAAGAATTATCTTTTTATAAAAATAATGGCGAAAGTGTTACCGTTAAAACTTTTGAACTACCCTGTAGTAAAAGTACATTAATACGCGTGGTTGCATAGTAGCACACGATATTGATTATTGATGCTTACGTGAGAAGTCACTCAGTTATACTCAATTATTACTACAGTAATTGTTGCATCATATCTCTCATATTATTGATTCAATTATTGTCACAGTATCATCTGCATAATATATATATTATTAAATCAATAATTGAGACAGCAAAGTTATTCATATTATTATTTGCAATATTGACAATGTCTAGAAGTTCTGTCAAGGAGAGGTTTGGTCACCTAATTGCGTGCCAATAAGGAGAAATCCTTATCGAAAAGCCCCCTCTTTCCTGGGAAAGACCTGGTTGTTAAATATTGTGAATTATAATATTAATGATAAATAAGTTTGTGTTGATTAAAGATGAAATTGATAGTTCAATTGTGGTGGAATTAATAGTGTTAGTGAAAATTGACATTTATTTCGATAATAATTGATGTCTGGAGGTTATATTGACCAATTGGGTATTTAACCGGATAAATGAGCAATTAATTGCTATTAATTCACATGATTATAACTATTTATTCACATATGTGTACTATTCATTCACATTCTTGTACTATTAAGGGAGGTGGTGCAAGATTGATAATACTTGCATGACTAAGTTAAAAATGGAGGTATAATTGAAGGTACTATACTGTAATTCATATTTTCACATGATTATAATTATTGATTCACATGATTGAACTATTGATTCACATTATTTACTATTAGGGGAGGTGGTGAAAGTTTGATAATACTTGCAGGACTAAATTAAAAATGAAGAAAAAGAGGAAGGTATTATACTGTAATATTTTGAGCCCCAAAACGTGCAATTATCGAAACTATATTTTCCTATAAATAGATGCTCCTTCTTCCTTCATTTCTCACCAATTCACTAAAGCTATAGAGCAATTATTATAGAGAAAAATTATAGAGAGAAAGAATAAGAGAAGTCTACTTTACCTCACTATTTCAAAGATCCAGGTTTTCTAAGGTAAGGGGTATTATTCTTTCGTATTCATGAAGAGAGTTATTTTCTTTCAATACTGTAAGGGTTGTTATTCCATTCGTTATTATTACATTGGAATAACTTTATCTCTATGCTGAAGCACCGCATACATGGTGAAATTCTTCTGTTATTCCATTCTTTATTATTCTGTTAGAATAATCTGTCTGTGCATTTTATCGCATGCCTAGTGAATTATGTTGTTATTCCATTCTTTATTATTCTGTTGGAATATCCTGTCTGTGCGGATTACGCATGATCTGGTTCCATTCTTTATTATTCTGTTGGAATATCCTATCTGTGCGGATTACACATGACCTAGTTCCATTCTTTATTATTCTGTTGGAATAACCTGTCTATGCGATCTATCGTATGCATGGTGAATTCTTTTGTTATTCCATTCTATATTATTCTGTTGGAATAACCTGTCTATGTGGATTACCACATGCATGGTGAATGATCCTTCGTATTCATTCATTATTAAATTGTGGAAATGATCTGTCTACGTGGATTATCGCATAGCGGGCGAAAATCCATTTGCAGTTTCATATATTCTATTATACACAGTTGGTTAAAGTTTTGGCTTCTATACTCCATGAAATTAGTGGAATATCCTTGATATTTGTGCTTCATCTAGTATCTTTTCATGGAAATATTCTTCTGAGCATTCTTGAATTTTACTCTACAAAGTAGTATCATGTTGACAATTTGGACGTTATTGATTTCTGGATAAATTAAATTATAAATCTTTAAAATTTATCCTTGAACTTATTTTATTGAATTATTATGTCATTGTCATCATCCTCATGCTTATATTGTGATGAAAGTCATCTTTGGCTTAGGTGAATAGATGAACTTGGTATGATTATGACCAGGGATTATTTGGTATAATCATGACCGTAATGTGACGAATGATGTGGTAAAAGTCCTAATTGGTCTGTAGTTTATTGATGGACAGTTGTTGGTGTGATTATGACTATGGATTATTCGGTATAGTCATGACCATTGATGATTACATGAATATCCTTGGCCGTGATGCAGGGATAATTCGATTTTATTTATTAAGCTAAGTCTCAGCGATAAAGTTGATGAAAAACTTTTTAAATCATAGAAGATAGTAGATTTTATGCTCTACTTGACTCTTCTAATGGATTGTTTGTTCCACTGCAGTTAAACTTGTTGTCTATTATATTCTATCAGTTTAACATTGTTGAAGGCTAATGATAATTTATTCTGCATTATCTTAGTCATAATATTTCTTACTGGGCTAGTTGAGCTCACCCTTTCTTTCACTGTTCTCTTCAGAAAATGAGAACGTAGCCGGGACTAGTCGGAGAACGGAGCGACGGTCCAGATGATAGCATTAGTAGTCCTCACTATTCTATTAAATAGTGTGACAATAAATGTAATGAGGACTCCATTGAGTGTGGATATTATCTAGATGAAAATATTCTTATTAAAACTCTTAGATTATGTTTTGTCGTATTTTACATGACTGTGGTATAATTAAGTTGTATTTGAATTTTGTACCATGTATTTGGCGACTCAAGATGGGTGATGTATACCTATTTTGGGGCGCCACAGGTTGGTATCAAAGCTTAGGGATATGATCCCCGGTGAGATGTGAGACAAGAACTAGGAGGGAGAGAGGGGAATTCCTTTGCTAGTATGACCTACCTAAGTTTATTTGGTATTTAATTGGTCTCATTAGTATATAGGGATAATATGTGATATGTTAATTAACCCTTTTTTTGTGGCAGTATTTGAAAATGTCATCCAAAAATGTTGAGATAAGCAATGAAGCACATGAGACCGTTGAGTCACCACAGATTAATACTCAGGATAATGTGCAACATGAAGACAATAATCCTCAGGTAAACAACAACGATCAAATGATGAACGATGGGATGTTCAGAGGCTTTATGCAATTCATGCAACATCAGGCGAGGGTGGCTCTTGTCCAAAATGCAAGTGAAAACACTAACAACTCTCAGATGGTCACCGCTAAGCAGTTCAAGGAGCTGGGACCACCGAAGTTTTTTGGAGAGCCAAAACCACTTAAGGAGGAGACGTGGATAAAGCAGATCAACAAGATATTTGATGTCTTGGGATGCTCCGAGGAGCAAAAGGTTACCTTTTCCACCTTCATGTTATGAGAGGATGATTCTTGATCGATGGGAATCAGAAAGCATACTCAACCTCTTCGTGACCAAGATGTCTTGGGAGAAGTTTCAAGAACTGTTCAACGACAAGTGCTTTCCTGAAAGTATTCATTACATGAAGGAGGTAGAGTTCATCAAGCTTGAGCAAAATAATATTACCGTGGCGCAGTACGAAGCTAAGTTTGCCGAGTTGTCTCGGTTTGTGTCCCACTTAGTTGATAATGAGGAGAGAATGACACGGATGTTTCTAAGAGGTTTGAAACCCGAGATACGTCAATACCTAATTTCTCACAAACTATGTTTGTATTTAGATGTTGTGAATAGGGCTCAGTTATTGGAGCGCGATAATGAGTCAATCCAACCAAGAGAGAGCAGCCGACAAGTTGATAATACCAAAGGTAGCGATCATCGGCTATGTGACAACAAGCGTGGAGGGAATCAACATGCCAGAAATGGTAATCACTTCGGTGGTAATCATGGTCATGACAATAAGAGTGGACATTTCAAGAAGAGGACATTCAATAATGATGGAAAGACATCAGCACTAGTACCTGTTGTTAAGGAAAGAGAACGACCGCCGATCGTATGTTACAAATGCGGAGGGGAGGGACATATCAGTCCAAACTGCGTGATGCAGTCCAAAGCGTGTTAATATTGTAGAAAAGAAGGTCACCTAGCCCGATTTTGTCATGCACCAAAGTCAAGTCCAGCTGGGATGGAGGCATCAAAGGGTGTCCAAAACAAGACAAAACCGGTAGTTCAAGGGAAAGCGTTTGTCGTAACCTCCCAAAAAGTGAGGAATCCGAATGAGGTGATCACGGGTAAGCTAATCATAAACTCTAGCGAAGTTTATACTTTATTTGATACCGGTTCTACCCATTCTTTCATTTCTCCTACTTGCGCTCAACGTTTAAATTTGACTCCGGAGAAATTAGACTTTGACTTATCTGTTGAAACTCCGTTGGGAGAAACCTTCATTACATCCATTATTTATAAGTCTTGTTTGATTCAAATCGGTAACCGCACGTTACCTGTCAATCTTATTTCTTTGAAAATACTTGCATTTGATGTGATTTTAGGGATTGATTGGTTAACTACTCATCATGCTAAAATCGATTATTTTCGTAAGGTTGTTAGCTTTCATATTCCTAACCAACCTATTATACGAATTCAAACAACCAAACCACTAAAGTCAATCACTGTCATATCAAGTCATAAAGCTATTCGTTTATTGAAAAATGGATGTCAAGCTTTCTTAGCCCATGTCATGGATTTAAATAAAAATACGTCAGATTTGAATGATATTTCTATTGTTAATAAATTTCCTAACGTATTCCCTGAAGAACTTCCTGGCCTACCCCCAGAGCGTGAAATTAAATTTTGTATCGACCTTGAATCCGGTACAAAACCCATTTCTAAAGTCCCATATCGAATGGCTCCTATTGAACTTCAGGAGTTAAAAACCCAACTACAGGAATTGTTAGACATCGGTTTCATTCGTCCTAGTACGTCTCCTTGGGGTGCTCCTGTTCTATTCATGAAGAAGAAAGATGGAAGTATACGACTTTGTATTGATTATCGGGAGTTGAATCATGTCACCATAAAAAATAGGTACCCGTTGCCTCGCATTGATGACCTGTTTGACCAGTTACAAGGAGCCAAATTCTTTTCAAAGATTAATCTTCGTTCCGGATATCATCTGTTGAAGATTAAAACTGAGGACATTCCAAAGATCGCTTTCGTAACTCCTTGATGACGGGCATTATGAATTCCTAGTCATGTCTTTTGATTGACTAATGCTCCTCCGCATTCATGGGACATGATGAACCGAGTATCAAGGAATATTTGGATCACTTTGTGGTCGTCTTTATTGATGACATCCTCATATACTCCAAAACCCGTGAAGACCATGAGCAACACTTAAGGATGATACTTCAAAAGCTTCGTGAAAACAAGCTTTATGCCAAGTTGAAGAAATATGAGTTCTGGCTTGAGGAAGTTGCATTCCTTAGGCACGTAATATCAAATCATGGAATATCTGTTGACCCTTAGAAAGATTGAAGCAATTCAAAGTCGAGCAACCAAAGTCGATGGATCAAGTACGTAGCTTTCTCGCTTTAGCCGGGTTATTATCGGAGATTCATGGAAGGATTTTCTCAAATTGCTAATCCATTAACTCAGCTAACTCGAAAAGATACAAAATTCGGTTGGAGCGAGGAATGTGAGAAGAGTTTTCAAGAACTCAAGAGGAGACTCATTTTAGCACCTGTTTTGACAATACCATCTGGCTCGGTGGGATTTGTCATCTACAGTGATGCTTCGGGCAAAGGGTTAGGATGTGTTCTCATGCAACATGGGAAAGTCATAGCCTATGCCTCACGACAACTCAAAGAATATGAGAGGAATTATCCTACTCATGATCTAGTCATAGCGTGAGCTTGTTTTTTGCGCTTAAGATTTGGAGGCATTACCAGTATGGAGAGAAGGTGGAGATCTATACGGATCATAAAAGCCTCAAATATTTCTTCACTCAAAAGAACTCAACATGCGACAATGACGATGACTTGAGCTGTTGAAAGATTATGATCATACCATCCAATACCATCCTGGAAAAGCGAACGTGGTAGCTGATGCATTGAGTAGAAGATCATATGCGGGTACGAGTGCGATATTGTCAATGCAAAGGCCCATTTTGTATGATTTATAAAGGATGGATATAGAGTTAAAGACTCCAGGGACCCATATGATGATGGCGAATATACGAGTAGAACCGACTTTAATTGATAAAGTTAAAGTTGCTCAAGCTACAGACCTGGAGCTAATTCGTATGAGGAAGAAAGTGCAAGAAGGTGTTATTCCGGAAGCAAGAATCGATGAAGAAGGAATACTTCGAGTCAACTCCAAACTTTGTGTTCCTAACGATTCTGACTTGAAGTATAAAATCATGATGGAGGCGCACAACACATCGTTTGCAATCCATCCTGGGAGTACCAAAATGTATTGTGATCTTCGACATACATTTTGGTGGAGCAATATGAAGAGAGAGATAGTGGGGTTTATCTCAAGGTGTCTAACTTGTCAACGAGTCAAGGCGGAGTATCAAGTGCTAAAAGGTCCATTGCAACCACTTAAAATTCCAAAATAGAAGTGGGAGCACATTACCATGGATTTTGTTACTGGTCTTCCCAAGGTTTCTCAAGGCATAGATGCGATTTGGGTCATTGTTGATAGATTGACCAAGTCTGCTCATTTCTTACCGATACGAGAAACTTATACACTTGAACGTCTTGCTAGTATGTACATAAATGAGATTGTAAGATTGCATGGTATGCCAGTATCCATAGTTTCTGATTGAGACCCAAGATTCACTTCAAGATTTTGGGTTAGTTTGCAAAAAGCAATGGGAACGAATTTACGATTAAGTTCGGCATATCATCCTCAAATGGATGGGCAGTCAGAAAGGACTATTCAAACTCTTGAAGATTTATTAAGACTCTGTGTCCTTAACTTCAAGGGAAGTTGGGACAAGTTCTTACCATTGGTGGAGTTTTCCTATAACAATAGTTATTAAGCAAGTATTGGCATGGCTCCATTTGAGGCGTTGTATGGAAGAAAGTGTCATTCTCAAGTATGCTGGGATGAGGTGGGTGAAGCAACGTTGTTAGGACCAGAGTTGGTACGTATGACTACGAAAAAGATTCAAACGATCCGACAACGTATAAAAACCTCACAAGATCGACAAAAGAGTTATGCTGATATTCATCGAAAGGACGTGGAATTCAATGTTGGAGATCATGTGTTGTTACGTGTTGCTCCATGGAAAGGAGTTACAAAATTTGAAAAGAGAGGAAAGCTCAATCCTCGATTCATTGACCCATTTATAATCCTCGATCGAGTAGGAACTGTGGCCTATAGACTCACCTTACCGCCAAGTATGTCTCGTGTTCATAGCGTTTTTCACATATCTATGTTACGTAAATATGTGAAAGACCCGAACCACATTATTGAATTAGAACCAGACGAGATAGAGGAAGATTTAACGTATGAAGAGTTACTTGTTAAAATCTTGGATAAGAAGGATCATATTCTACGCTCCAAGGTTATACCTCAAGTCAAAGTTTTGTAGAGAAACCACGATGTGGAAGAAATGACCTGGGAGTTAGAATCTGAGATGAAGTCAAGATATCCTCACCTCTTTGATATACCAGGTACGTACCCTAATTTCGAGGACAAAATTTCATAAGAAGGGGAGGTTGTAAGACCCCAACTTTTATGAATAAAGAATATTTTTCTCGAAATATATTTTTGAATATTATGGTGTGGATTTGATATAATGTTATAGTTGTGGGTAATATTTATAAATTATGCAAAGTAAGCAAGTGGTTATATAATATTCGATTGGTCGGGGAATATTCATTTTAACAGGGAATATTCGTACGATGGCACAATCATTGGTGGACCCCACAACGGAAGTATTATCGTAGTTAGAAAATGACAGAATTATCTTTTTATAAAAATAACGGCGAAAGTGTTACCGTTAAAACTATTGAACTACCCGTTAGTAAAAGTACAGTAATACGCGTGGTTGCATAGTAGCACGCGACATTGATTATTGATGCTTACGTGAGAAGTCACTCAGTTATACTCAATTATTGCTACAGTAATTGTTGCATCATATCTCTCATATTATTGATTCAATTATTGTCACAGTATCATCTGTATAATATATATTATTAAATCAATAATTGAGACGGCAAAGTTATTCATATTATTATTTGTAATATTGACAATATCTAGAAGTTCTGTTAATGAGAGGTTTGGTCACCTAATTGCGCGCCAATAAGGAGAAATCCTTATCGGAAAGCCCCCTCTTTCCTGGGAACGACATGGTTGTTAAATATTGTGAATTATAATATTAATTATGAATAAATTTGTGTTGATTAAAGATAAAATTGATAGTTCCATTGTGTTGGAATTATTAGTGTTCGTGAAAATTGACATTTATTTCGATAATAATTGTTGTCTGGAGGTTATATTGATCAATCAGGTATTTAACCGGATAAATGAGAAATTAATTGCTATTAATTCATATAATTATAACTATTTGTTCACATGTGTGTACTATTGATTTACATTCTTGTACTATTAAGGGAGGTGGTGCAAGATTGATAATAGTTGCATGATTAAGTTAAAAATGGAGGTATAGTTGAAGGTACTATACTGTAATTCGTATTTTCACATGATTATAACTATTGATTCACATGATTGAACTATTGATTCACATTATTTACTATTAGGGGAGGTGGTGCAAGTTTGATAATACTTGCAGGACTAAATTAACAATAAAGAAAAAGAGAAAGGTATTATACTGTAATATTTTGAGCCCCAAAACGTGCAATTATCGAAACTATATTTTCCTATAAATAGAAGCTCATTCTTCCTTCATTTCTCACAAATTCACTAAAGTTATAGAGCAATTATTATAGAGAGAAAGAAGAAGAGAAGTCTGCTACCTCATTATTCCAGTATCCAGTCTTCTTCTAAGGTAAGGGGTATTAATCTTTCGTATTCATGAAGAGAGTTATTTTCTTTCAATACTAAATGCGGGTTGTTATTCCATTCGTTATTATTCGTTGGAATAACCTATCTATGCTGAGTACCGCATACATGGTAAAATTCTTCTCATTATTCCATTCTTTATTATTCTCATTGGAATAACTCATCTGCGTATGGATCTATCGCATGCCCGGTGAATTTCATTTGTTATTCCATTCTTTATTATTTTGTTGGAATATCCTGCATGCGGATTACGCATGACCTAGTTCCATTCTTTATTATTACATTGGGAATAACACCGTTGTCTAACCTGCTCTATCGCATGCATGGTGAATTCTTCTGTTATTTTATTCTTTATTATTCTATTGGAATAACCTGTCTATGTGGATTACCACATGCATGATGAATGATCCTTCGTATTCATTCCTTATTAAATTATGGAAATGATTTGTCTACGTGGATTACCGCATGGCGGGCGAAAATCTATTTGCAGTTTCATATATTATATTATACTTAGTTGGTTAAAGTTTTGGCTTCTATACTCCATGAAATTAGTGGAATATCCTTCATATTTGCGCTTCATCCAGTATTGTTTCATGGAAATATTCTTCTGAGCATTCTTGAATTTTACTCTACAAAGTAGTATCATATTGACAATTTGGACGTTATTGATTTCTGGATAAATTAAATTATAAATCTTTAAAATTTATCCTTGAACTTTTTTATTGAATTATTATGTCATTGTCATCATCCTCATGCTTATATTGTGATGAAAGTCATCTTTGGCTTACGTGCATATAGATGGACATGGTATGATTATGACCGTGGATTATTCGGTATAATCATGACCGTAATGTGACGAATGATGTGGTAAAAGTCCTCATTGGCTGTAGTTCATTGATGGACAGGTTGTTGGTGTGATTTATGACCGTGGATTATTCGGTATAGTCATGACCATTGATGATTACATGAATATCCTTGGCCGTGATGCGGATGATTCAATTTTATCTATTAAAATTTGAGTCTCAAATGATAAAGTTGATGAAAAACTTTTTAAATCATAGAAGATAGTAGATTTTATGCTCTACTTGATTCTTCTAATGGATTGCTTATTCCGCTGCAGTTAAAATTGTTGTCTATTATATTCTATCAGTTTAACATTGTTGAAGGCTAATGATAATTTATTCTGCATTATCTTAGTCATAATATTTCTTACTGGCTAGTTGAACTTACCCTTTCTTTCACTGTTCTCTTCTGGAAATGAGAACGTAGCCGGGACTAGTCGGGGAACGGAGTGACGGTCCAGATGATAGCATCAGTAGTCCTCATTATTCTGTTAAATAGTGTGATAATAAATGTAAAGAGGACTCCATTGAGTGTAGATATTGTCTAGGTGACAATATTCTTATTAAAACTCTCAGATTATGTTTTGTCGTATTTTACACGACTGTTGTATAATTAGGTTGTATTTGAATTTTGTACCATGTATTTGGCGACTCAAGATGGGTGATGTATACCTGTTTTGGGGGCGTCACATTTATGATGTCTAAATTTAAAAGCTCTATGTTAAGAGAGTTTGATATATCTGAATTGGGGATGATGAGGTTTTTTCTTGGGATAGAGGTGCTACAAAAGTATGATAGTATTTATATATGTCAAAGCAAATACGCATTGGAGGTTTTGAAAATGTTTGGTATGATGGAAAGTAATTCGGTGGGCAGTCCAATAGTTCCAGGTTTCAAAATGGGCAAAGACAGAAATGAAGACTTTGTTGATGAGACGTAATACAAGCAGCTAGTGGGTAGTTTAATGTGTCTCACTGGCACGAAACCTGGCATGATGTTTGTTACTTATCTCATAAGTAGATATATGGCAAAACCAATGGAGATTCATCTTCAGGAAACTAAGAGAGCACTTCGATATTTAAAAGGGACTGTGAACTATGGAATTCATTATAAGAAATGAGGATATGGTGTGAAGCCCCCAAAATAGGTATACATCACCCATTCTGAGTCGCCAAATATATGGTACATAAATCAAATACAACTTAATTATACAACAGTCGTGTAAAATACGAAAAAACATAATCTAAGAGTTTTAATAAGAATATTGTCATCTAGATAATATCCACACTCAATGGAGTCCTCATTACATTTATTGTCACACTATTTTATAGAATAGTGAGGACTACTATGACACCATCTTGGACCATCACTCCATTCCCCGACTAGTCCCGGCTACGTTCTCATTTCTTGAAGAGAACAATGAAAGCAAAAGGGTGAGCTCAACTAGCCCAGTAAGAAATATTATGACTAAGATAATGCAGAATAAATTATCATTAGCCTTCAACAATATAACAACTGATAGAATACAATAGACAACAAGTTTTAGATCAACAATCTACAATGAATAAGCAATCCATTAGAAGAGTCAAGTAGAGCATAAAATCTACTATCTTCTATGATTTAAAAAGATTTTCATCAACTTTATCGCTAAGACTCAGCTTAATAAATAAACCACATCATCGAATCATCCCTGCACCACGGCCAAGGATATTCATGTAATCATCAATGGTCATGATTATACTGAATAATCTCTGGTCATAATCATACCAACAACTGTCCATCAATGAACTACATGCCAATAAGGATTTTTACCACATCATTCGTTACATTACGGTCATGATTATACCAAATAATCCCTGATCATAATCATTCCAAGTCCATCTATACACGTAAGCCAAAGATGACTTTCATCACAATATAAGCATGAGGATGTTAACCATGACATAATAATTCAATAAAACAAGTTCAAGGATAAATTTTAAAGATTTATAATTTAATTTATCCAGAATTCAATAACGTTCAAATGGTCAACATGATACTACTTTGTGGAGTAAAATTCAAGAATGCTCAGAAGAATATTTCTATGAAAAGATACTGGATGAAGCGCAAATATCAAGGATATTCTACTAATTTCATGGAGTATAGAAGCCAAAACTTTAACCAAATGAGTATAATAGAATATATGAAAACTAAATGGATTTTCACCATACCATGCGGTAATCCACGTGAGATGCATCATTTCCATAGTTTAATAAGGAATGAATACGAAAGGTCATTCACCATGCATGCAGTAGTCCGTGTAGACAGGTTATTCTAACAGAATAATAAAGAATGGAATAACAGAAGAATCCACCATGCATGCAATGAGTCCCGTGAGACGAAGTTATTCCAATGTAATAATAAAGAATGGAATAATGTAAGAATTCACCATGCATGCGGTAGTCCGCTGTGAGCAAAGTTATTCTAACAGAATAATAAAGAATGTAATAACAAAAGAATTCACCATGCATGCGGTAGTCCGCGTAGACAGGTTATTCCAACAGAATAATAAAGAATGGAATAATAACCCTTATGAGTATTGAAAGAAAATAACTCCATGAATACGGAAGAAATAATACCCCTTACCTCAGAAGAAGACTGAATACTGGAATAGTGAAGTAGCATACTTCTCTTCTTCTTTCTCTCTATAACTTCTCTCTCTATAGCTTCTCTCTTTATAATTGCTCTTGTGAGTCTTAGTGAATTGGTGAGAATGAAGGAAGAATGAGCTTCTATTTATAGGAAAATATAGTTTCGATAATTGCACATTTTGGGGCTCGAAATATTACAATATAATACCTCATCTTTTCCTTCATTTTTAATTTAGTCCTGCAAGTATTATCAAACTTGCACCACCTCCCCTAATAGTATATCATGTGAATTAATAGTACAATTATTTGACTCAATAGTTCTATACATGTGGAAAAAAAATTATAGTATAGTACCTTCACCTATACCTCCATTTTTAATTTAGTTATGCAAGTATTATCAATCTTGCACCACCTCCCCTAATAGTACATGCATGTGAATCAATAGTACACACATGTGAACAAATAGTTATAAGCATGTGAATTAATAGCAATTAATTACTCATTTATCCGATTAATTACCCGATTGGTCAATATAACCTCCAGACATCAATTATTATCGAAATAAATGTCAATTTCCACTAACACTAAAAATCCCAACACAATGGAACTATCAATTTCATCTTTAATCAATACGAACTTATTCATCATTAATATTATAACTCATAATATTTAACAACCAGATCATTCCCAAGAAAGAGGTGGCTTTCCGATAAGGATTTCTCCCTATTGGCGCGCAATTAGATGACCAAACCTCTCCTCGACAGAACTTTCTAGGCATCGTCAATATTGCAAATAATAATACGAATAACTTTGTCGTCTCAATTATTGATTTAATAATAATAAATATTACGCAGATGATACTGTGACAATAATTAAATCAATAATATGAGAGATATTATGCAGCAATTACTGTAGCAATAATTGAGTATAAATGAGGACTTCTTACGTAAGCATCAATAATCAATACCGTGTGCTACTATGCAACCACGCGTATTACTGTACTTTTACTATCGGGTAATTCAACAGTTTAACGGTAAAACTTTCGCTGTTATTTTTATAAAATATAATTCCGTCGTTTTTTAACTATGACAATACTTCCGTTGTGGGGTCCACTTAATGATTATGCTTCGCATTTAATATTCCTTGTTAAAACGAATATTTCCCGACCAATCGAATATTTTATGACAACTTGCTTACTTTGGAAAATTTTCACATATCACCCTTAACTTTAAACTTTTATCAATTTAACCATTTACTAAATAGAATAATAATTATAAAAATTGAATACTTTCATTTCGTAAAATTCAGGGTCTTACATATGGTGAGTTGTTCGCATTTATAGATAGCGACTATGCTAGAGATATGGAAGACATGAAGAGTACATCTGGTTACATATTTTTAATGAGTTCAAGTTTTGTTTCATGGTGTACAAAAAAGTAGCCTATTGTGACTTTATCAACCACAAAAGCTGAGTTTGTGGAATTTGCAGTCTGTGCTTGTAAAGGAATCTAGATGAAGAGAATTTTAAAGGAGTTGAGACATTCTGATGGAGGCTTTATTACTGTGATGTGTGACAACAGTTCATCCATCAAGTTGTCTAAAAATCTAGTTATGTATGGTCGCAACAAACATATTGATCTGAGGTTTCATTTTTTAAGGAATCTTACTTATGAGGTGTGACGAACGAGATTTTTGTAATTAATTTTTAAATATTTATTGAATTAAATAAATATTTTTTTGGTTTATTTATGGAGTTAAATAAACATTTTTGGAATTATGGTAGATTAATTTAATTAAGTGTGTCACATTGATTAAATTTATGTGGAATAATTTTATTAATCAAAGTGAGAATTTAATTGAGATAATTAAATTAAATAAATTGTCAAATAATTTTAATGTTTTTCTAATTAATTAGATCTTTATTTATCTGATAAATAATAAATGAGAATTTTAAGTATGTGATGATGTGATTTAATGGGCAATATTACCTTTTATTTAATTAAGCTTAAATAATATTATTTGATTAATTAAAGCATGAAAAATAAACTATATAATAAATAAGTTAATTAAAATAAATTAGAAAAGGGAATTGAAACAAGTCAAACATGGTCTTGAGGACATGGGAGTAGTTAAGGCCAAACTGCGCTTAACCGCTACCCATGTACGCACCAGTTGTTTTTAAAATACGTATTTGTCAGTTCATTCATATTACAAGTCTGGGAAAATCACAGAGAGAGAAAAGAGAGAGATTTGAGAGAATTGTGAGATTGAAGAAGAAAGAATTAGAGAATTAAAGAAGATTCTTGTCATCTTTGAGTACTGAAGCAGAGAAATCAAGGATAATCCCTTAATCTAAACTTTTAATTTATGTTCTTAAAGTTTTTCATGAAAACTGACTTTTAACTTTCTGTAATTGAATTTTCATGGCTAATTGTTAAATCTATGATGTTGTATATGTTCATTAACATATATAGTTCAATAATATACGATTTATACGTGTTTTAGAGTAATTAATCCATTAAATTAAGATTAATCTGGAATATTGAATGTTACAGAGAAATAATGTTTGAATGTGGCCCATAAGAACAAAAATTGGTGCCTTAATTGTACGTTAAATGGTAAATTGATAATTGATTATGTTTATATATTTAAAAACGAAAAGAATGAAACTTAAACAGACTAAGTTGGTGTTTATAATGAATCTGTAATTTGTGATTTCATGAAATTTGATGAAACTTTGAAAAATAGCAAGAACATAAAAATTATGAGTTCAAATCTTGTTGTTTATGTGATTAAATTTGTTAAAAGCATGCTAAGAATGTTATAGAATATTTATGTTAAGTGTAAAACATATGGGTGAAACTGTATTCGTTGTTTGTGTGAGATTTTGGCCAAAATTGGCTCTGTTATGTGTTCTTCACGAACTGCAGAAACTGAATCTGGGTAACCCCGCCTCGGCGGGCGTTGCCAAGCTTAATTTACCCCGCTCCAAAGGGCAAAAGAATAAAAAAAATAAAAAAATAAATGAATAATTAATTAAAATATCTATCAAATAAAATGAATATTTTAGTTGAAATATTTATGAAATAATATAAATATTCGATGTAAATTATTATTAAAATATTTATCAAATAAAATGAATATTTTAGTTAAAATATTTATGGAATAAAATAAATATTCGATGAAAATTATTATGGAATAATTTATTCGAGTGTAATAATAGTGAGAGAATGAAAACATTCTAATTTAATTAATTAATTAAATTAGAAGGGTAATGATTTGTTAAATAAAGTGAAGTTTATATTAAATAATTAAGTGAAAGTGTGACTAATGGACCATATAATAAGAGAATTATAAAAATAAATTAGAAAAAGGTCTTGTGACCTTATAACTGCTATGCTTTGTAACTGGTTAAACCACGTTATAAAAAAAAGAAAAAGAAAAAGAAAAAAAAAAGAAAGTGATGTCCATGAGATGATATGATGTTTTTTAAACTTAATATTTGAGATTTCAGTCATGTATATGTGAATGATGGTAATGAGCAGAATTTGAACCAAGTTAACAAGTTGTATTAAAAAAAAAGGGGAACTATAAACCTATAAGGTTACTATTAATGTAACTAATGAATGTCGTGAATGCATATGGTATTTATGACGCCCCCAGAATAGGTCCACACAACCCATCATGGGTCACCAGATGCACACCACAAAATTTAAATACAAACTTCATTTATACAACTGTTAAACTGTCTTGCAAAATACGAAAACACATAAGATATGAGTTTCAATAGAAATAACAGTACTCACACTCCAAGCCAATGTGAATTTATATAAAGGTACAGTCGATAACTGTTTTAGGAATTAAAATCTTTAGAAAATACTCAAGGAATCCTTCATACATGGGAGGCCATGCATCTAAGTTATAATAGATATCATAGGACTTGAGCATTAACTTTGGTTGACCCAATAGACCCCAAAGAAGAACAAGAAGATTATTATCCTGTTCATTCCAATGGTGTGTATTTTTTACGCTTTCAAAGTCAGGTTCTCCTCACCCTATTGTTATTCACTAAAATCAATTATTAAGTGACATATAAAATACGACACACACATCTTAAGTCCTCAATACAATTATATATTGTCATGATGTTTTATAATGTATTGAGAAACTTCCACAGTCTCAGACCATTACACTATTTTCTTGTTATTCCCGCTCGACCCAGCTACACTCTTACTACCTGAAAGGAATTGTGAAGCAAAAGGGTGAGCTCAACTAGTCTAGTAAAGAATATTATGACTAAGATAATATAAAACAAATTATCTTTAGTCTTCAACAGGGAAAAATCTGATAGAATACAATAGACAACAAGTTTTAGATCAACAACTGCAGCGGAACCAGCAATCTGTTAGAAGAGTCAAGTAGAACATAATGTCTACTATCTCCTCCACATTAAAAGTCCATCATTAATATTTCATCCCTATAATACCCATCAACATTTCTTTGTTGTGCCCAAGATAAAGTGAACTTTCATCACCTGTCTTCACCTGAACCACCAAAGATTATAGTTAAATTCACAATTCATGTTTATAATCATGTAAATCAATAGTTTCTCCTTGCCACAAAGGCTTAATAGAATGTTTACTCAATATCCTTACCCCAAAGGCTAAAGATATTCAAATGTAATAACAATGATCATACCAATCAGTTATCTATCTTTGCACTATGGGCCAAAGATATTGAACTATAAAACCAATGGTCATGAGCATACCAATCAATTGTCTATTAGTACACTACGGCCAAATACATTCAACTGTAAAACCAATGGTCATGATCCTTCCAAACACATCATCGAATTATCCATGCACTACGGGCCAAGGATATTCGTTAGTATCACCAGTGGTCATGATCATGTCATACACCTGTCCATCTTTGCACTACGGGTCAAAGCTATCAATCAGCAGATCATCTTTGTACTACGACCAAAGATATCAACTGTAAAATCAATAATCAACAGTCCATCTTTACACTACGGGCCAAAGACATACAACTGTAAAACCAATAATCAACAGTCCATCTTTACACTACGGGCCAAAGATATACAACTGTAAAATTAATAATCTACATTCCATCTTTGCACTACGGGCCAAAGATGACTTTCAACACAATATAAGCATGAGAATGATGACAATGATATAAAGAATCAATCAAGTGAGATCAATGATAAACATTAGAGATTTATAATTTAATTTATCTAGAGTTCAAGAATATCTAAATTGTCAACATGATAATTTATTTGTGGAGTAAAATTCAAGAATGATATTCATGTATCAAAAATAATTTGGACAGAAGAAAAATCACTTTTGTCATGAATAGTACCCCATGAATAGTACCCCGAGTGAATAGTAATAAATGAATAGTAACTCGTCATGTAAAGTACCTCGAATAAATATTATCCCGAGTGAATAGTACCTGAGTGAATAGTAATAAATGAATAGTAACTCGTCATGCAAAGTACCCTGAATAAATATTACCTCGAGTGAATAGTACCCAAGTGAATAATAATAAATGAATAGTAACCCATCATGCAAAGGACCCCGAATAAATATTACCCTAAGTGAATAGTACCTGAGTGAATAGTAATAAATAAATAGTAATCTGTCATGCAAAGTACCCTGAATAAATATTACCTCGAGTGAATAGTACCCCAGAGTGAATAATACCCGAGTGAATAGTACCCAAGTGAAAATATTGAAATTTAATAAGATAGTTCAGACCAATATTCCAATAAAACTATACTAGATGAAGCATAAAACTCAAGGATATTCTACTAACTTCAAGGATTATAGAAGCAATACTTACCATAGTAAGTTTAGAATTAAGAATATAAAAAGAAATAATGCCCCTTATGATTATAAAAGAAATAACACCCCTTACCATACGAAAATTACAACCCTTACCATACGAAAATAACGTCCCTTACCTTAGTAGAAGATTGGGTACTGTAATAGTGAAGTAGCAGAATATTCTTCTTCTTTCTCTCTATAGTTTCTCTCTCTATAGCTTCTCTCTCTATAGCTTCTCTTGTGAGTCTTAGTGAATTGGTAAGAATGAAAGAAGAAATAAACTTCTATTTATAGGAAAATATAGTTTCGATAATTGCACGTTAGGGGCTCGACTTATTACAGTTTAGTACCTCATTAATTGCACCTTAGTCAAGGTGACATCATGATGATGTCATGCTTACATCATCTTAGTGTTTCTTTAAGGATGATGTCATGCTTATATCATCTTGCATCATCTCTTCTCTGATTGGTTGATTCAAGTTCACATGGATTGGTTAACTTATTACACTTTGGTACCCCTAAAGTTTTCTAACTTACATTATTCCCCTTTAACTTTTGTAATTCACTTATCTTCAATGAACATATTTTTAATATTTCAACAATTATTCATTATTAATATTGTAACTCACAATATTAACAACCAGATCATTCTCAGAAAGAGGGGGCTTTCCGATAAAGATTTCTCCTTATTGGCGCGCAATTAGATGACCTAACCCCTTTCCTCGATAGAACTTTCTAGACATTGTTAATAATGCAAATAATAATATGAATAAATATGTTGTCTCAATTATTGATTTAATAATATAAAATATTGTGCAGATGATACTGTGACAATAATTAAATCAATAATATGAGATACTATGCAGCAACTATTGTTGCAATTATTGAATAAAACTGAATGAATTCTTACGTAAGCATCAATAATCAGAGATACTGCGCAATCCCGTGTGCTACTGTGCAACAACACATATTACTGTACTTTTATCACCGGATATTTCAAAAGTTTAACGGTAAAATTCTTGTTGTTATTTATGAAAATATTATTTTTGTTACTTTATAACCCCGACAGTAATTCCGTTGTGGGGTCCACCAATGATTGTGTCGTCGTATGAATATTCCCTGATAAAAAGAATATTCCCCGACCAAACGAATATTTTATGACAACTTGCTTACTTTGTAAAATTTTTACATATCACCCTTAACTTTAACCTTTTATCAATTTAACCATTTACTAAATAGAATAATAATTATAAGAAAATTGAATACTTTCATTTCATAAAATTTGGCGTCTTACAATCTTCCCTCCTTATGAAATTTTGCCCTCGAAATTTATGTACCTAGTAGTTCGAAGAGGTGAGAATACCTTGCTTTCATTTCAAATTCTATTTTCCCGGTCATTTCCTCTGTATCATGATTTCTCCATTGCTCCTCTCTTGGATTTCAGATATTATTCCAGAATACAGTTTCAAAACAAAGGTTAATTGACATATCATAATTTGTCAACTTATTAAGTTAGAAAATTCAACTTAGGTAGGACACACACTAGCGAAGGATATTACTCGTCTCTCCCCTCCTAGTTCTAATCTAAGATCTCCGCCAGAGACCATATCCCTAAGCTTTGATACCATTTATGACTCACATCCAAGACTTGGATAACACCTCACATTAATACCTATCAACTTGCCACAGTTATTCACGGCGTCCCATACGAAAAGTCTGGCTTCGGTACATCCCAAGACTTGGAAGTCACCAGATAAAGGCTCGGGACTCTTTACTTATGGCTTTGATACCATTTGTTACTCCCCCAGAATAGGTCCATACAACCCATCCTGGGTTGCCAGATGCACACCACAGAATTTAAATACAAACTTCATTTATACAACTATTACACTATCATGCAAAATACGAAAACACATAAGCTATGAGTTTCAATAGAAATAACAATACTCACACTCCAAGTCAATGAGACTTTATATAAAGGTACAGTCGATAACTGTTTTAGGAATTAAAATCTTTGAAAAATACTCAAGGAATCCTTCATACATGGGAGGAAATGCATCTAAGTTATTATAGATATCGTAGGACTTGAGCATTAACCTTGGTTGACCCAATAGACCCCAAAGAAGAACGAGAAGATTACTATTCTGTTCATTCAAAGGGTGTGTATTTTTGGCGCTTTCAAAGTTGGGTTCTCCTCACCCTATTATTGTTCACCAAAATCAATTATTAAGAGACGTATAAAATACGACACACACATCTTAAATCCTCAATACAATTATATATTGTCTTGCTGTTTTATAATATATTGAGAAACTTCCACAGTCTCGGACCATTAAACTTTTTCCCTGTTATTCCCGCTCGACCCAGCTACACTCTTACTAACCGAAAGGAATTATGAAGCAAAAGGGTGAGCTCAACTAACCCAATAAAGAATATTATGACTAAGATAATGTAAAACAAATTATCCGTAGTCCTCAACAGGGAAAAATCTAATATTATACAATATAAAATAAGTTTTAGATCAACAACTGCAACGGAACTAGCAATCTGTTAGAAGAGTTAAGTAGAACATAATGTCTACTATCTCCTCCACATTAAAAGTTCATCATTAATATTTAATCCCTGTAATACCCATCAATAGTTCTTTGTTGTGCCCAAGATAAAGTGAATTTTCATCACCTGTCTTCACCTGAACCACCTAAGATTATAGTTAAATTCACAATTCATGTTTATAATCATGTAAATCAACAGTTTCTCCTTACCCCAAAGGCTAAAGATATTCAAATGTAACAACAATGATCATACCAATCAGTTGTCTATCTTTGCACTACGGGCCAAAGATATTCAACTATAAAACCAATGGTCATGATCATACTAATCAATTGTCTATCAATACATTACGACCAAAGACATTCAACTGTAAAACCAATGGTCATGATCCTTCTAAACACATCATCGAATTATCCATGCACTACGGGCCAAGGATATTCGTTAGTATCACAAGTAGTCATGATCATGTCATACACCTGTCCATCTTTGCACTATGGGCGAAAGCTATCAATCAACAGTTCATCTTTGTACTACGACCAAAGATATCAACTATAAAATTAATAATGAACAGTCCATCTTTGCACTACGGGCCAAAGACACACAACTGTAAAACCAATAATCAACAGTCCATCTTTTCACTACGGGCCAAAGATATACAACTGTAAAACCAATAATCAACAGTCCATTTTTGCACTACGGGCCAAAGATGACTTTCAACACAATATAATCATGAGAATGATGACAATGATATAAAGAATCAATCAAGAGAGATCAATGATAAACATTAGATATTTATAATTTAATTTATCCAGAGTTCTAGAATATCCAAATTGTCAACATGATAATTTATTTGTGGAGTAAAATTCAAGAATGATATTTATGTATAAAAAATAATTTGGATAGAAAAGAAATCACTTTTGTCGTGAATAGTATCCCGAGTGAATAGTAATAAATGAATAGTAACCCGTCAAGAAAAGTACCCCGATCGAATAAATATTACCCTGAGTGAATTGTAACAAATGAATAGTAACCTATCATGCAAAGTACCCCGAATAAATATTACCCCGAGTGAATAGTACCCAAGTAAATAGTACCCCATAAATAGTACCCCTGAGTGAATAATACCCGAATGAATAGTACCCGAGTGAAAATATTGAAATTTAATAAGAAAGTTCAGACCAATATTCAAATGAAACGATACTAGATGAAGCGCAAAACTCTAGGATATTCTACTAACTTCAGGGATTATAGAAGCAATACTTACCATAGTAAGTTTAGATTTAAGAATATAAAAAGAAATAATACCCCTTACGAATATAAAAGAAATAACACCTCTTACGAATACAAAAGAAATAACACCCCTTACCATACGAAAATAACATCCCTTACCATACGAAAAATAATGTCCCTTACCTTAGTAGAAGATTGGATACTGCAATAGTGAAGTAGCAGAATACTCTTCTTCTTTCTCTCTCTATAGTTTCTCTCTCTATAGTTTCTCTTGTGAGTCTTAGTGAATTGGTGAGAATGAAAGAAGAAATAAGCTTCTATTTATAGGAAAATATAGTTTCAATAATTGCACATTAGGGGCTCGACTTATTACAGTTTAATACCTCATTAATTGCACCTTAGTCCAGGTGACATCATCATAACATCATGATGATGTCATTGCTTACATTATGATGTTGTCATTGCTTACATCATGATGATGTCATTGCTTACATATCTTTGTGTTTCTTTAAGGATGATGTCATTCTTACATCATGCTTGCATAATCTCTTCTCTGATTGGTTGATTCAAGTTCACATGGATTGGTTAACTTATTACATTTTGGTACCCCTAAAGTTTTCCAACCTTGCATTATCCCCCTTTAACTTTTGTAATTTACTTATCTTCAATAAACACATTTTTAATATTTCAACAATTATTCATTATTAATATTATAACTCACAATATTAACAACTAGATCATTCCCAGGAAAGAGGGGGCTTTCCGATAAAGATTTCTCTTTATTGGCGCGCAATTAGATGACCTAACCCCTTTCCCCGATAGAACTTTTTAGACATTGTCAATAATGCAAATAATAATATAAATAAATGTGTTGTCTCAATTATTGATTTAATAATATAAAATATTGTGCAGATGATATTGTGACAATAATTGAATCAATAATATGAGATACTATCGCAAGAACTCATCATTGCAATTATTGAATAAAATGAATGACTTCTTACGTAAACATCGAGAATCGGAGATCTTTGTAATACCTGCAGCTACTACTACGCAACAACGCCAGACATCGTACTTTTATCAATTGGGATATTTCAAAAGTTTAACGGTAAAAGTTTTGTCGTTATTTTTATAAAAAAGTATTTCTATCATTTTCTAACTCCAACATTAATTCTGTTGTGGGGTCCACCAATGATTATGTCGTCGTACAAATATTCCCTGATAAAAAGAATATTCCCCAACCAAACAAATATTTTATGACAACTTACTTACTTTGTAAAATTTTCACATATCACCCTTAACTTTAACCTTTTATCAATTTAACTATTTACTAAATAGAATAATAATTAAAAGAAAATTGAATATTTTATTTCATAAAATTTGGGGTCTTACAATATGTGTGTAAGACTTTAGTGAACGTGAGTAATAATCGGGTAACCTATGCACGAGGCAAGTTTCCAAACTCTATTCTTACATTGAGCAAGTTCTTAAATCTTATTATTATTGAGCAAGCTTCATATTCTTATTTCGAACTGTTCAAAGCTTAATTATTCAAGTTTATGATTCCAAATGAAATGTTCGAATCCTTTTGAAGTATTACTTCTATTGTACAAAGTTTATTCAATTGTGTAGAATTGAGATCCAATATTTTCTATCAATTATATAGAGTTGAGATTCAATCTTTGATTTGATTATTGATTTCGATATTGTATTGAAACCTTGAATAGATAGTGATTCCTTATTGATTCAACTAATCCTTAGTTGATGATTATTTAACTCTAAATTACCCTTAAGATCAATCCAAACCAAACTTTCTTTGGTGCGGGCTCTAATGTCAAATCTGAGATGAACAACCCTACTACAGGGGATTATATTACGCGATAGCATTAAGATGTTGTGCACATACGTGGTACATTGGGTTGATTCCACTAAGTACGAGAAGTTAGGTCCATATAGTCTTACAACAGTTAAAGGTTTAAAGTAGAAATACTTGATAACTTGGGACATAGTTCATGGTCTTATGACCCTCAGATGTACTTTTGAATCCTGTTCTAATCTTGATTCAAAAGTCGAGCTTTCTTTTATTCAGTATCCATTGATTATTTCCATGTTATTATTATTTCTATTGTTAAACTTGTGGGAAATTGTTGCTCACTCTTGCATAATAACATTGCAGCTAAAATTGAGAAAGTTGATGAGCCATCCACAAGTAAGGGCAAGGGTAAAGCAAGTAAATGATGAAGAAAGTTGATGAGCCATCCACAAGTAATGATTATGTTAAGACTTATTATGTGATGTTTAAGACTTATTTGTTTATGATGTTCCACATTTGATGTATTAAGGTTAGATAACCTGAGATTTAATTGTTTAAGTTGTTGTAACCCTTTAATGGGAGGATTTTTATTTAAATTTTATTGTTATCTTTACTATGGATAGATAGATGTTAATTATTTTGTTGAGTGAACACCAAATCTGGGGGAAGTTTGAGTACCTGGATTTGGGAGTGTTACAGGAGGGAACAATTGAATTAGTTCATTGTGGGAGTCAAGATCAAGTGGCGGACATAAAGTTTTTTCTAAGCTTCAAAAGCAGCTGGGAGTATATGAAATTTATTGTATAAACTAATTGCTTCACAACATTTAGTTTAAGGGAGGGAATGCAGGAGTTTACTGCAGTTTTTTGTTAGAATAATGTACTGGTCTATATGGAAAGTCCTAGTCTTTAGAGACATTGTGACGCCTTGTTTTCCAATTTATAAAATGAAAAATACGCGCAAGTGCACACAGTCAATCAGGTAATAAAGTGATAAGAAAGGTTGTCGAATCTATAGAAAACAGTTAGTAACAATTAATCTAGTTAACAAATTTTTATCAATTCAAATTCACTTAAAAAGTCACTACAATTATTTTGTGAAAATTATTTTAATTTAGAACAAATAAAAAGAATACTAAATTAACTAACAATTATTGATCACCAGATGATATAGACATAGGAATACAATTTCCGCAGTTGCTCAACAATAACCGCCTTAACTTATTTCCACTTATTTAATCCAATGAATTGCCAACTAAGATTGCCTATCAATTTATTAACATCTGTCAATAATTAATAAAAAGACCTATTTTAGTTATTTTGCTACTTTTGTGCAAGACACTTAAAATAGATTCATTAAGCACAAACTCCTAACATAGTTACGCATGACATACAAGCATTTTTGTCTTATACACTATTATGTTTTTCTAATGAAGAATAAACAAATTTATGCGTTATTATATTTAGATATAATCTAAGATTTCCTCTTTCAATTCCATCAAAGATATCAAATTAATTGCTAGCTAAACAATTAATAGATTAAGCACAAAATATAATAATCAACTCAATTGGATCAATAAGTGAAAATAATGATAATTAAATTATTGAATTCCAAAAGGATCTATTGTATCCCTAATTAAAAATTTAGTTCATCATCAAAATAGAAACAAGAATATCAAAATTAAATAGCATCATAAGTACAGATAATGAATTTAAGAGAAGAAGAAAAACTTTGTCAAGGAATCTCCAATCTCCAAGCTTCAATCTTTGCCTTCAATGTTCTTCAATGCAATTTTCAAGTCTGCACAAGGTGGCTCTTAATGAACTATAGTCAAAAGTCCAGAAGAGGTCCCTCAAATCCAAGTTATAACCAAGTATTTATTGTCCGATTTATATAATGACAAATACGCGCAAGTGCACACTGTCAATCAAGTAATAAAGTGATAAGAAAGGTTGCCAAACCCACTGAGAACAGTAACAATTAATCTAATTAAAAAGTTTTTATCAATTCAAATTTACTTAAACAGTCACTCCAATTTTTTTGTGAAAATTATTTTAATTAAGAAAAAATAAAAATAATACTAAATTAACTAACAATTATTGATCACCAGATGTTAAAGGCATAGGAATACAATTTCCCCAGTTGCTGAACAATAATCACTTGAGCTTATTTCCACTTATTTAATCCAATAAATTGCCAACTAGAATTGCCTATCAATTTATTAACATCTGTCAATAATTAATAAAAAGACCTATTTCAGTTATTTTGCTACTTTCATGCAAGACACTTAAAATAGATTCATTAAGTACAAACTCCTAACACAGTTACACATGACATACAAGTACTTTCGTCTTATACACTGTTATGTTATCCTTAAGAAGAATTAACAAATTTATGCGTTATTATATTTAGATCTAATATAAGCTTTCCTCTTTCAATTCCATCAAAGATATCAAATTAATTGCTAGCTAAAAAATTAATAGATTAAGCACAAAATATAATAATCAACTCAATAGGATCAATCAGTGAAAATAATCATTATTGAATTATTGAATTGCAAAAGGTTCCATTGTATCCCTAATTAAAATTTTAGTTCATCATCATAATAGAAACAAAAAGATCAAAATTAAATAGCATCATAAGTACAGATAATGAATTTAAGAGAAGAAGAAAAACTTTGTCGAGCAATATCCAATCTTCAAGCTTCACTCTCTACCTTCAATGTTCTCCTATTCAATCTCTAAGTCTCCACAAGGTGGCTCTCAATGAATTATAATCAAAAGTCCAGAAGAAGTCCCTCAAATCCAATTTATAATCAAGTATTTATAGTCCTAATGGAAACCCTAGTAAGTTAGGCAACTAACAATCCTATTCTAGCTCAAATTGGACAACATAACACCCAAATCAGCTCTCTCCCGCCGCTCAAAGATGCCCAACGCCGCTCTAGGCCAATTTAAGGCCACCACCACAAGAGAGCGTAAAATCTGATGGTCCTGCTCCCCCCCTCGCTAGCGCTCTTAGTTCATTTCTAAGCAAGCACCGCCCGATCAATTTTCTCTATCATGATGTCCTTTGGTAAAACATGCATAACTTTTGATCCGCCAGGAGTTACGGGGCCTTCCACCTTTTAAATCGAAGATATTGACGAGATCTAAAACTTTCATTTTTTAAGAATTGACAGATTCTGTGACACCCCCAAAATAGGTCCACACAACCCATTCTGAGTCGCTAGATATCACACTATAGAAATTAAATACAAACTTCATTTATACAACTATTGAACTCATGTCGTGCAGAGTACGACAACACATAAGCTATGAGTTTTAATACAAATACATATGTAAATCTCATGGTGCCTCAACCACAACACCTTACAATGGTACTTTATATAAAAGTACAGTCAATAACTGTTTTAGAAATTAAAATCTTTGGAAAATACTCAAGGAAACCTTCGTAGATGGGAGGCCATGCATCTAAGTTATGATAGATATCATATGACTCGAGAATTATTCTTGGTTGACTCAATAGACCCCAAAGAAAAATGAGAAGATTACTGTCATGTTCTTTCCAATGGTGAGTCTTCTCTTGACATATAATTATCTCCATTGTCTCCAATTGAGAATTATAATTCAACCAAACTCCAAGATTATATAGGTAGTGCTCATAGATATAATCAGCACGTGCATGTGCACAACCCTATCTTATGATAACACGAAGTCGTTTGTCATTAGACATCTTGTATGATAGTGGCAAAACACCCTTCCAAAATTGGGTTCACCAAAATCAACAGTTAAAATGACTTATAAAATACGACACACTTATCTAAAATTTTTAATAAAATTATTTCCATACTATTTTAGGGGAAACCTCAATAGCTATAGACCATCGTTCTATTCCCTCATTACCCCGCCAACCCAACCCACTACACTCTTATTACACCTAAAGGAATTGTGAAGCAAAAAGGGTGAGCACAACTAACTCCAAGAAAAGAATATCATGACTAAAGATAATTAAATTATCAATAGCCTTCGTCAAGAAAAAAAAAATCGAGATTTAGAACATATGGTAGATGATAAAACTTTTCAACCATAGTGGCAGCGGAACGAGCAATCCATTAGAATACTCAAATAGAGCATAAAGACTTATCTTCTCCACGTTAAAAGTTCACCAATAATTTTTTATCCCTGTAACATCAATCAACGGTTCCTTTCCATAATCATGTGAATATCTCATAATCATAATTGTGATTCTAAATTCCTCTTCGCACCCAGAACGAAGATATCTTTCATCACCTGTCTTTACCTGAAACATCAAAAGTGCTTTTGATAGACCTAAACATCCAGGTGATTCAGCAGCAGCGGCTGAGACACTCTGTATAACAAAGTTGCAGGTAAAGTTTCTTTAACATTATCAGTTCAGTACTCTAATTGAATTACGTCACCAAAGAAGTGTCATGTGTTGCATAAGTGGTCTTTCACTAAACAAATAGTCATTTGGGTAATTAGGTTTGAGAAATTTGGTGATTGGTATATCTTCTAATTTGATTTTCTTCTTGGCAGCTTCATGACCTTTCTAATTTTATAATTTTGCTTATTGAATTCTTACATTTTGGGACAATCTCCGACTCTGAACTGTACTAAGTGAATAAGTTTATTTTGTTTTGTGTCATACCTTATGAGTTATCTAATTTGTGGGGGTAATCTTAGACCCAACTATTGACACACATACATACATTGATAAAAGAATATATTAGATGAAAAGAGAACATATAAACATAGGGGAAACAAGTAGTCCAATTTATAAAAGTGAAAAAATACAAACATAAAATAATAAATTTAAAAAAAAACATCTCTCCCTATAAAGATCAAAAACTGTAAATTTTCTAAAACTTCTTCGAAAGTAATATTTCTACGACAGAATATTTCTTCGAAGATAGGTTACTCGAAAATAATCTAATCTCGACGGAATTTCTTCGGTAGTAGAAGGCCCTCTTTGGCGCCAAGATTCCCGCCAGTGTAAAACCTAACTTCAATAGAATGATAGTTATATTTGAGGGAATTTTTGTCGAAACCTAACTTTATTGACTTAGTTTTTTTAATAATTACATATGCGCCTCATTGATGACACCAAGGGCATAACCTCGTTATTTTTGGTCGACTGTTAGTAGCTACACTTACAATACCGGTGGATATCCGGCCTGGACAGTAAGTGTTAATCCTTCCTTGTAGTAACACTGTTAAATGTCATATATTTTATTGCATGATACAATTAACATAACACATATTGTTATATTTTTACTGTAGTATACTAGACTCGGTCGCTAAACACACCTTACACGCGATATGTCTGACGCACTCCCGACCGGGTGCATGCGCTTCACTTAGTACAAGCGGTACGATCCATCCTTTATGATTACAGTGTTGCGGGAGTTTCACGTAAGTTAATAAGTTTATATTAGTCAGTTTTATATTATTACATAGTTGTAGCGTTTAAGAAATTAATTGTTCCTAACTTTTAGACTTTTGTTATAGACTTATTATAGATTTATCGAGGGCGCCTCTCAGACAATCGGTGATGCAGTGATTGTTGGACATGTCGCTGCAAATTACTCCGACTGGCTGTATGAGATGTGACGTCGGGAAGCCTGGGACCACCATCATAGTTCACCAGCCCCACATAGTCTCCGATCTCGCATGGAAGGCTATGTGTGCGCACTGGGAGGCTGAAGATTTTAAGACGAAGTCTGAGCAGGTAAAGAAGAACCGGACCAAGCTCCACATAGTATACACGACTGGCTTACAGTTTTTTGAAGAGCAAAGATGGTAACCGTAATGTATTTAGAAATAACTTATCAAATTCTAGCACGAATAATAATTAATAACTGTTTTATGATTGTCTCTATTCGGCCTTGTGGAGGATCTTGGGCAGAGCTTAGACTATGTTAGAGTTCTGGGATAGGGCCCACACGCCTAAGGAGGAGCGTGCTTTGTCTTAGACAACATTAACTATACGGGTAAAACTACTATTACTTTTTAGTAATCTTAATATTCACAAAATAAAATAAAATGATATAAAACTCACGTATGCAATATAAATTACAGAACCGATTTTAAAAGCTTCGGGACCAGTGTATGGCTGAGTTGGAGGTTGTTTGGGGGGGGGGGGAGATTCTGAGCCATTAGATTCCACCATCCCCACTCCCTAGATTGAGTTATCTCGAGATGAGCAGCTGAGGCTATGGGTCGAGTCTCAAGATCCCCCTACTATATAGTAGTACCGGCATGTATCGAGTGGTGAGCCTATCGATTATACCCGTATATACACTACCTGGAGGTAATAATATTAATTCTTTATGTTTCACGGAATTCTCATAACTTATCAGAACTTATAAATTATTGACAATAGCCATATTATATATATTTTCGCAGGATCTAGCCAGAGCTAGGGGTGCTCAATTTTTTTTGGTTTTTTTAGTTTTTACCTAACCGTTTAATACCAGTACCGACGGTACTGGTTTTTTTCAGTACCAAATTTTTGGAATTTTAACAATTTTAGGTACCAGTAGCGGTAATGACTTTTTTAAATTCAGTAAAAACTAAAATACAGAAAATTCTGAAATTTAATAATATAATAATTAATAGGTAATGTTTTATAGTTTTATATATTAAATAATTTTTTTATATATTAATAATTTCTATATAATAGTAGTTTTATTAATGTTTTTATATATATTAATAATGTTTTGTAGTTTTATTTTATATATTAATTATTATTAATAGTTAATGATTTCTTAGTTTTAAAAAAATTGTTAATATATAAAAAAATATTTAATTATTATTAATAATTATATGTATTACCATGCGGTATAACCAAAAAATTGAACCAAAAAAATCGGTAACGATTGGTTCCGGTTCTTGCTTTTTTGGTAATTTTGGATCGGTACCAGTTCAGTATTTTCGGTACCGGTTCATTTTTGTTACCGATGAACACCCTTAGCCAGTGCAAGCGTCTTAGAGCACCCATTGGACCATCTCATACGGGTGCTGGCTTGGACGACGAGTGATTCCAGAGGCTGATAGCGGCAGTGTCGAATAAGTTCCATATCGATCCGATTTTTTATTGTCAGCATTTGCCTAGCAGGTCTGATCTTCACCAGCTCTTTCAGGAGGTTCTAGCTGGGTCCTCTGCAGAAAGTGTTAGGTTTGTAATATTCATGAACGCAATCAAATTGCACAAAGTAAGCAGAAACGTGATAAAAAGGAGTTTTAAAAATTTAGAAACCATATACCTGGATCATCCTTTATGCATAATTATTAATTAAACGAAAAGATAAATAACAAGAATCATACCCTTGAAAATTCGAGCTTCCTCAGGTACAAGTTCACCTCCAAATCCTTTTCGCATTCAACTTGAATTCACCAGGTTTGGTTCCTTCCTTTGATCAATGTTAGCCACCCAAGTGTTTGGCCTCTAGAGGTGATCCACCAAGGAAAAAGAAAGATTCAAGAAGATGGGTGTTTGGAAAAACCCTAGTTTTTTCTATCTCTCATAGAAAAAGAGCGTACTCTCCCAACTATTGGAATTACGTATTCATGTATTTTTTTGAAAGTGTCAACCAATCCCACCCATAATAAGACTCCTCTTATTTATAGATGTGGGCAACCCTCCTTAACAATTAAGAAATTTGATTTGATTTTAATTAATTAATTAGGCTCCCAATCATATTAAGAATAATTAATTAAACTCTTTTAATTAATTAGCCTTCTAATCTTATTAGGATCTTTGAGAGTACTTTTATTAATTAATTTTCAAACTCCTTTAGAAATTAAATAATACTAATACTAATAATAATAATAAGTCTCCTCTTATTAATTTATATTTAATATTTCCAAAATATTAAATATTAAATATTAAGTTATTTAATTTATTCTATCACCATAGATTATATTAAATATACTTAACTTATTATTACGATTATGCCATTAACTTCTTAAATAATTATTCTTCCTTTTATGATATGACCCTTTAGGTTCTCCATATTAAACCGATTGTGAATAAATCAATTAGAAAAATTTTAATCTTATTTAAATAAATAAATTAAACTATTAATTTATTTAAATAAATAATATTTATTCTACAATAGGGATAAGCCTCCCTAGCGATCAACGACTTTCCAAATAATATAGATTTCAATATTAATCATAAAAGAACCTTTGAGTAAATAGTTACTGTACAATTCAATCCTTCCACCATACAATGTCCCAATTAAATATAAGACATGGAATTACTGCCAAGTCTTATTTTTTTTAATTATATGTATTTCGACTCTTAAATGCACAACATCATATAATTCAAATTAGAAACTCCTTTCTAATTTCATTCTGCCTTGGCCAAGGACTACGTAACCCGTGAATAGTAACTCGTAAAAAAAATACCAAAGAAAATGATATTCCATGACGAGTAGAAGAGAAATGATATCTCATACGAGTATAATAGAATATATCTGGCTCGCAAATGGATTTTCACCGCCACGCGTAATCCACGAGATGCATCATTTTCATAATTTAATAAACAATGAATACGAAGGATCATTCACCATTCATGCAAGAATCCACATAGACAAAGTTATTCTAACAGTAATAATAAATAATAGAATAATGTAAGAATTCACCGGGCATGCGATAGATCGCATGATAGTTATTCCAACAGTAATAATAAATAATGGAACTGTGTCACGCGTAATACATGCAGACATGATATTCATGCGTAATCTGCATGCATGGATATTCCAATGTAATAATAAAGAATGAAATAATGTAAGAATTTCACCACGTATGCAAATTGCTTGCATAGGCAAAGTTATTCCAACATAATAATAAAGAATGGAATAACAGAAGAATTTTACCATGTATGCGTTACTTCGCATAAACATGTTATTCCAACATAATAATAAATAATGAAATAACAGAAGCTCTCTTCATAAATACAAAAGAAATAATACTCCTTACTTCAGAAGAAAACTGGATACTGTAATAGTGAGGTAGCAGACTTCTCTTTTTCTTTCTATCTATAATTTCTCTCTATAATAATTGCTCTATAGGTTCAGTGAATTGGTGAGAAATGAAGGAAGAATGAGCTTCTATTTATAAGAAAATATAGTTTCAATAATTGCACGTTTTGGGGCTCGAAATATTACAGTATAATACCTTCCTCTTTTCCTTTATTTTTAATTTAGTCCTGCAAGTATTATCAAACTTGCGCCACCTCCCCTAATAGTAAATCATGTGAATCAATAGTAAATCATGTGAATCAATAGTTCTAAACATGTGAAAATACAAATTATAGTATAGTACCTCCATTTATACCTCCATTTTTAACTTAGTCATGCAAGTATTATCAATCTTGCACCAACTTCCCTAATAGTAAATGAATGTGAATCAATAGTACACACATGTGAACAAATAGTTATAATCATGTGAATCAATAGCAATTAATTGCTCATTTATCCGGTTAATTACCCGATTGGTCAATATAACCTCCAGACATCAATTATTATCAAAATAATTGCCGATTTCCACTAACACTAATAATTCCCACACAATGGAACTATCAATTTCATCTTTAATCAACACGAACTTATTCATAATTAATATTATGATTCACAATATTTAACAACCAGGTCGTTCCCAGGAAAGAGGGGGCTTTTCGATAAGAATTTCTCCTTATTGGCGTGCAATTAAGTGACCAAACCTCTCCTTGACAGAACTTCTAGACATTGTCAATATTGCAAATAATAATATGAATAAATTTTTCGTCTCAATTATTGATTTAATAATATAACATACAATACAGATGATACTGTGACAACAATTGAATCAATAATATGAGAGATAAGATGCAGCAATTACTGTAGCAATAATTGAGTATAACTGAGTGACTTCTTACGTAAGTATCAATAATCAATATCGTGTGCTACTATGCAACCACGCCAGACATCGTCTTGTACTTTTACCAATCTATATTTTATGACAACTTGTTTACTTTAAAAAAAATTCACATATCACCCTTAACTTTAAACTTTTATCAATTTAACTATTTACCAAAATAGAAAAATTGAATACTTTTATTTCATAAAATTTGGGATCTTACAATCTCCCCTCCTTATGAAATTTCGCCCTCGAAATTTACGTACTGATAGTTCAAGAGATGAGAATACCTTGCTTTCTATTCGGATTATACCTTCCCTAAGTATTTCCTCTCAGATCATGATTTTTCCATTGCTCATCTCCTGTATTTCATATATCGTTCTAGAATACATCTTCAAAATAAGGGTTAATTGACATGTCATATATTATCCATATACTCTGACCAACCAATTAAATACCAAATAAACTTAGGTAGGTCATACTAGCGAAGAAATTTCCCGTCTCTCCCCTCCTAGTTCTTATCTCACATCTCAGCCAGGGATCATATGCCTAAGCTTTGATACCAACTGTGACGCCCCCAAAACAGGTATACATCACCCATCTTGGGTCGCCAGATACATGGTACATAAATCCAACTACAACTTCTTTTATGCAACTGTCGTGTAAAATATACAACAAAACATAGTTGAGAGTTTAAACACGAATATTGCCTTCTAGACAATATTCACACTCAATGGAGTCCTTATTATAATTATTATCACACTATTTCACAGAATAGTGAGGACTACTAAAAAAACCATCTAGACCATCAATCCGTTCTCCGACCAGTCCCAGCTATATTCTCATTCCCTAAAGAGAACAGTGAAAGAAAGGGTGAGCTCAACTAGCCCAGTAAGAAATATTATGACTAAGATAATGCAGAATAAATTATCGTTAGCCTTCAACAGTATAACAACTGAAAGAATACAATAGACAACAAGTTTTAGATCAACAACTGCAGCGGAATAAGCAATCCATTAGAAGAGTCAAGTAGAGCATAAAATCTACTATCTTCTATGATTTATAAAGTTTTTCATCAACTTTATTGCTGAGACTCAGCTTAATAAATAAACCACATCATCCCTGCACCACGACCAAGGATATTCATGTAATCATCAATGGTTATAATTATACCGAATAATCCCTGGTCATAATCATACCAACAACTGTCCATCAATGAACTACAGGCCAATGCGGACTTTTACCACATCATTCGTCACATTACGGTCATGATTATACTGAATAATCCCTGGTCATAATCATACCAAGTCCATTTATGCACGTAAGCCAAAGATGACTTTAATCACAATATAAGCATGAGGATGATGACAATTACATAATAATTCAATAAAACAAGTTCAAGGATAAATTTTAAAGATTTATAATTTAATTTATCCAGAAATCAATAACGTCCAAATTGTCAACATGATTCTGCTTTGTAGAGTAAAATTCAAGAATAATATTCATGTACCAAAAATAATATGGACAGAAAAGAATAAATTTTTTGTCGTGAATAGTACTTCGGGAATAGTACCTCGTGAATAGTACCCCAACATGAAAAGTATCCCGAATACCCGAGTGAATGATACTAGAGTGAATAGTAATCAGGTAAATAGTAACCCATGAATAGTAACTCGTAAAAAAAATACTAAAGAAAATGATATTCATGACGAGTACGAGAGAAATGATATCTCATATGAGTATAATAGAATATACGAAACTGCAAATGGATTTTCACCCGTCATACGGTAATCCACGTAGACAGATCATTTCCACAATTTAATAAAGAATAAATACGAAGGATCATTCACCATGCATGCGGTAATCCACATAGACAGGTTATTCTAACAGAATAATAAAGAATGGAATAACGTAAGAATTCACCAAGCATGTGATAGAATCGCATGCATGTGTTATTCCAACAAAATAATAAATAATAGAACCGTGTCATGCGTAATACGCATGTATGTGATATTCTAACGTAATAATAAAGAATAGAACCGTGTCATGTGTAATCCGCATGCATGTGATATTCCAATAGAATAATAAAGAATTGAATAACGTAAGAATTTCACCATGTATGCGGTGCTTGATGTATGAAAAGTTATTCCAACATAATAATAAAGAATGGAATAATGTAAGAATTTCACCATGTATGCGGATTGCATGCATAAAAGTTATTCCAATATAATAATAAAGAATGGAATAATGTAAGCTCTCTTCATGAATACGAAAGAAATAATACCCCTTACTTGAGTAAGAAAATCGGATAATTGAAATAGTGAGGTAGCAGACTTCTTCTTCTTCTTCTCTCTATATAATTTTTCTTTATAATAATTGCTCTATAGCTTCAGTGAATTGGTGAGAAATGAAGGAAGAATGAGCTTCTATTTATAGGAAAATATAGTTTCGATAATTACACGTTTTGGGACTCGAAATATTACAGTATAATACCTTCCTCTTTTCCTTCATTTTTAATTTAGTCCTGCAAGTATTATTAAACTTGCACCACCTCCCCTAATACTAAATCATGTGAATCAATAGTTCTAAACATGTGAAAATATGAATTACAGTATAATACCTCCATCTATACCTCCATTTTTAACTTAGTCATACAAGTATTATCAATCTTGCACCAACTCCCCTAATAGTAAATGAATGTGAATTAATAGTACACACATTTGAACAAATAGTTATAATCATGTGAATTAATAGCAATTAATTACTCATTTATCTGGTTAATTACCCGATTGGTCAATATAACCTCCAGACATCAATTATTATTGAAATAATTGCCGATTTCCACTAACACTAATAATTCCCACACAATGGAACTATCAATTTCATCTTTAATCAACACGAACTTATTCATAATTAATATTATGATTCACAATATTTAACAACCAGGTCGTTCCCAGGAAAGAGGGGGCTTTTCGATAAGAATTTCTCCTTATTAAGCGTGCAATTAAGTGACCAAACCTCTCCTCATGTAACTTCTGACATTGTCAATATTGCAAATAATAATATGAATAAATTTGTCGTCTCAATTATTGATTTAATAATATAACATACAATACAGATGATACTGTGATAACAATTGAATCAATAATATGAGAGATAAGATGCAACAATTATTGTAGCAATAATTGAGTATAACTGAGTGACTTCTTACGTAAGCATCAATAATCAATACCGTGTGCTACTATGCAACCACGCATATTACTGTACTTTTACCACCGACTATGTTATGACAACTTGTTTACTTTAAAAAAAAATTCACATATCACCCTTAACTTTAAACTTCTATCAATTTAACTATTTACCAAAATAGAAAAATTGAATACTTTTATTTCATAAAATTTGGGATCTCACATACTTGCATTAGTGTCTCCACACAAATGATCATGAGATCTATCGTCTTGATCTGTCTGAAAAACTTGAGTCTGTTAAGCCTTCTAGTTTTAATTCAGACCCACCATAAATATGATTACATCCTTAGTGCCGGTTAAGTACTTTAAGATGTTTTTCACTATCTTATAGTGATTTTCTCCAGAATATGACCGATCAACATCAGGTCTCGTATATTTCATTGTATACATGATTGTAACTCATGCGATCTCTCTTTTCAGGAGACTATGAGGACTATTAAGAGAGATACATTCCATGGCTCATCAACATGAGACATCTCTTGGAGTTTGTCATGCTAAATGACTTTAGCATCAAATGAATATACGTTCCTTGGGTGAAGCAGAGCATCCTTTTAAATCTATCTATATAGATTTTTTATCCCCAATTACGATACTCTTCCCAAATCATTCATGGAGGAATGTTTAGATAATTTTATCTTTACTGATTGTAGCATTGGTATGACATTCCTTATCCGTAGTATATCAATATATAATACTAGGAATGTCACGACACTCCCACTGACCCTTTTGTACACACTAGGTTCTTTCTTATTTTTGATAAAATCAAACTCTTTTGGTTGTCTCATCAAAAAGAATGTTCCATATTTGAGAAGGTTGCTTCAATCCATTTCTCTGAGTGTCTACAACTCTTACCTCATCGTATGTAACTGGATCATTATCTTCTATGATGTGTACCTCATCATCATCATTTATGATGATTCCATACCTCCTAGGTATTTTCGGTACTATTCCAGATTTACGATTCGGTTGTGGTACATTAGGTCTATCTACAGGTTCCTCTTATTTGACTTATAGTGTTTTGTGGTTCTTGAACTCTTCAAGATGTATTATCCTCCCACTAGCCCCTTCAATGATAAACAACTTTATCTTAGAAGGCATCACGTTTCGCAACAAACACCTTTTGCTAAGTAGGATTGTAGAACATAAACCCTATACTTACTTTAAGATGTCCCATAAATTTGTACTTGTCAAATCTTGTCCCAAGCTTATCCTTTGAAACTTTTTTACATAAGCTGGACAACCCCTTCTCATAACTTTTATGGAGTCTTGTGGCCGGATTTTGAGGTTACCTTTTCTTAGATATGCAACCATTTCTTGGACATTATCCCAGAAGGATACTAGAATGTCAGTAAAATAATTATGGACCGCACCATGTTTAACAAGGTATAATTTTTCCTTTTAAATACATTAATCAATTATTGCATATCAGGAGGCATCTATTTTGAGATGATCTAAAAACTTATTGCACAAGTATTTATTCCTTGATCTAATCAAAAAATCTTAGTACTTTGCCAATTTGTTTCACTTCTGAATTCTTTGAACCTTTCAAATAATTCACACTTGTATTTCAGAAAATACACACATTCAACTCTTTGAATTATCATATCATTTTCTTATACTAGTTTGTTCAATTTGTAAAATTATTTTCACGTAAGTCAAGTATACAAAATCCATTAAGTAATATTCCAGTTCTATACAAAATATTATTATTATAAATAGAACAACAATTGTTGTTAAATATAATACCAAAGATTTCATTGTCCAACAACAAAATAGAAATAATGTTTCTAACGAGAACTGGAATACAATAACAACTTATTGACTTAATAGGTTTGCCCGTAGGCAATGCTAAACTATAAGTTTCTATGACTAATGCAACAACCTTTGATTAATTTCCCACATATAGGATTACTTATTTTTGTTTAGCTTTCTACTTCTGCTTGGTCCCTTCATAAATCTATATTTTTGATAACCAAAGTCGGTATCCAATACCCAAGTAGAACCTTGACTTAAAGAAAAATTTATTTTAAATCATGAACAAAATAATATTTGTAACCGAAACTTCACTAAGTTTCTTCTGGTTAGCATCTGCAAGATACTTCTTGCAGTTTCTTTCCAGTGTCCAGGCTTGTTACAGTGGAAGCAAACTCCTTTGCTATCCGTATCAGTTTTGTTCTTATTATCTTTTATTTTTGTCTTTCTATTTACCTTATTTGAATTGTTCTTCTTTTCAGAAAGATCATTTGGCTCCTACCAATAAGACTTGGTATTTCATGGTTGGAAATTGACTCTCAACATTTTTTAACATGTTAAGCAAATCAGCAAAGCTGATATCTAGCTTGTTCATATGAAAAATTCACAACAATTATGAAAGGAGTCTGGGAGTGAGTGCAAGATCAAATCTTGGCACAACTCTCCATCCATGACAAAACCTGTTGTCCTAATTGTTCAATCAAATTGATTATGTTAAGGACTTTTATCATCTTTGTCAGAAGCAGTGCTGGTCATTCTAGATCGGAAGAGCTCCTTAGATATCTGATATCTATTAGTCCTACTTTCTTCACCATCAACTACTTGATGTGCAGAAATATAATAAGAACATCCATAGTTTCATGCTGACGCTGAAGTTCGTTACTCATGGATGCGAGCATGATGCATTGAGCCAACTATGCATCATCTTGACACTTTCTAAAAGTAGCAATCTCTTCCTCAAAGGCATTGTCTGCAACCATTGCAGGGATAGACGTATTAAGGACATAAGATAGATTTTCAGCCGTGAGAACTATTCTTAATTTCCTTAACCAATCCATTTAATTCGGTCCGGTTAATTTAGCATCTAATATGCTACGCAGTGATAGTAATTTTAGACATTGTAAAATTCTGTAAATGAATTTGTAATTAACAACATTTTAGCATACATTCTTTTATTAATTACCAAAATAATTTAGGTCTTGTTTTGAATTGGTATCTCCCACTATTTTCATCAAACTATATTACCCTCACTTATATAGTTCGACAAAATCTAATTAAAGAGTTGCTAGTGAGAATAAGGATCCCATTTCAAATTAGCCTTGTGGTGACACAACAAACTATATATAAATAAATAGGTAGACAACTCTTGTCAATTACATCAACTATGCAACTCCTTGTATTTTACCTCTTAGATTATTTTGATCAAGTGGTGGCACATCCGAATCAAAATTATCCCAGTTAAGTCCAACCTATCACTCCATATATTCAAAAAAGAAAAATATTATCCTTGTGGTGACACAAAAAAACAACATTATTCAATTTTCTTTATAAGCATCAAATGTGATAAAATTAACATCTCAAAGAATTAAGATAAGCCTTGTGGTGACACAACAAACTTATAATAATTAATTGATATTCCAAATATCTTTGAACACTTAAGACTTAATAAAAATTTGAGGGGTTTGCATGTTATTAATTTATCTCATCTTGTTTAGCGCGCATATATATATATATATATATATATATATAGTATAAGCATGCACATATAGAATACTATATTCTATCCGGATTGATTATGGACTTTTATTCTAGTTTGGTTCACTAGAGCCACCAAGTGAACCAAAAGGTCAAACCCTAGGAGTGCAAGAATTAATATTTAAATATAACTATTACATTTAAACTCGGGCTCCAATAAACGGGTCTTCAAGCGCTCCTTGCTCCTTGATCTCCAATTCTTCAAAATTAATTCTAACTATTCCTATTACAAAACTATTTAAAATAAATAGAAACCTTGATCAGCAGTCAAGGGAAAGTATATAGGAGGGAGATAGAATTTACATTAAGAAAAAAATTAGAGAAGACGAGGTACGCAAACCCCATTTAATAAAACTCATACATTCATGCATCCAACTAAAATAAAATTCAATCACATTGGTCAATATTCCATAATCAATCTCATTTATTATCATACACATCTATATATGTATAATAAATAACATTCATCTTATAAATAATAAATATTCAATATATATATATATTGATATCATTTAATGGACAAAATTAGTTAGCATAAAATTTTATTTTGAATCAAAATAAACTCCTTTATTTTAATCCAAATTTAAATCAAAATAAAATTCTTTTATTTTAATTTATCCAATTTTGAATAAAATAGACTATTTTATTTTAATCAAAATCTTTAATTAAAATAAACTCATTTATTTTGATTAATTATGGATCCAATTCCAAGTAAAAAAAAACTCATTTATTAAAAGAAACACGGATTCTCTTTCCTATTCACAAATAAACTCCTTTATTTAAGGAAATACAGATTCTCTTTCCTATTCACAATAAACTTCTTTATTTTGAATAATATGAAATTTTATTTCATATCTAAATAAACTTCTTTATTTAAGAAAACATAGAATCCAATTTCAACTCCAATTAATTATCACGGAATCCAATTCTAACTCTAATTAGTTAGCATGAAATCCAATTTTAAAATTAAAATATTTTTTTTATTTTAAAATTAAAATAATTTTTATTTTAATTATAAAATTATTAAGAATATTATATATATATATATATATATATATATATATATATATATATATATATATATAACTAAACTTGCCACAAGAATCACGTGACACCCACAAAATACATGTTGCAGGATTAGCCAGTTTATAATAATTCCTTGGCCACATTTTTTCATGTTGACTATATATATATACACCGAAGATCACCCTTTAACTATTATAAAATAATAATAAAAAAAATGATCCACAGTTTTAAAAACAGGTTTTGCGAATGATTTTTTTATTTTATTTTTAAATAAATTTTATACAATAAATTATGCCCAATTAAATTATTCTAAACACATCAACTTAAAACAATTAATAATTCGCATAAAGGTTTGGCTCTGATACCACTGTTAGGTTTGTAATATTCATGAACGCAATTAAATTGCACAAAGTAAGCGGAAACGTGATAAAAAGGAGTTTTAAAAATTTATAAATCATATACCTGGATAATCCTTTATGCATAATTATTAATTAAACGAAAAGATAAAGAACAAGAATCATACCCTTGAAGATTCGAGCTTCCTCAGGTACAAGTTCACCACCAAATCCTTTTCGCGTTCAACTTGAATCCACCGGGTTTGGTTCCTTCCTTTGATCAATGTTAGCCAGCCAAGTGTTTGGCCTCTAGAGGTAATCCACTAAGGAAGAAGAAAGATTCAAGAAGATGGGTGTTTGGCGAAACCCTAGTTTTTTCTATCTCTCATAGAAAAAGAGCATACTCTCCCAACTATTGGAATTACGTATTCACGTATTTTTTGAAAGTGTCAACTAACCCCGCCCATAATAAGACTTAACAATTAAGGAATTTGATTTTATTTTAATTAATTAATTAGGCTCCCAATCATATTAGGAATAATTAATTAAACTCTTTTAACTAATTAGCCTACTAATCTTATTAGGATCTTTAAGAGTACTTTTCTTAATTAATTTTTAAACTCCTTGAGAAATTAAATAATAATAATAGTAATAATAATAATAAGACTCCTCTTATTAATTTATATTTAATATTTTTAAAATATTAAATAATAAATATTAAGTTATTTAATTTATTCTATCACCATAGATTAAATTAAATATACTTAACTTATTATTACGATTATGCCATTAACTTCTTAAATAATTATTCTTCCTTTTATGGTGTGACCCTTTAGGTTCTCCATATTAAACCGGTTGTGAATAAATCAATTAGAACAATTCTAATCTTATTTAAATAAATAAATTAAACTATTAATTTATAAATAAATAATATTTATTCTACAATAGAGATAAGCCTCCTTAGCGATCAACGACTTTTCAGATAATATAGATTTCAACATTAATCATAAAAGAACCTTTGAGTAAATAGTTACTGTACAATTCAATCCTTCCACCATACAATGTTCCAATTAAATATAAGACATGGAATTACTGTCAAGTCTTATTTTTTTTAATTATATGTATTTCGAATTTTAAATGCACAACATCATATAATGCAAATTAGAAACTCCTTTCTAATTTCATTCTGCCTTGGACAAGGACTACTGGGCTGTCATTTATCGAATCACATAAGACATTTCTCTTTTTTTTACTAGAAGCGGTAGATTCTTTATTGATCATACATTATCTCTATGTACAACTTATTATACCCAAGCATACCCTTTGATATACCCTAAGGATCTTAAGGAATAAGTCAAAGTATAACTCATCATACACAAGATACTATGATGATCTCAAGTCCAAGGATCACTTGTACTACTATCACTACAGGAATTCTTATTGACAAGCAAGTAAAACTCCATTAGGTATTCCTTAGCGAGCCACGTTTAGTGAACTTATTCTCTAATAAGCACCTATATACTTGCTTTAGTGTCTCCATACAAATGATCATGAGATCAATCATACTCATCCAATGAGCAAGCAACGTATGTACCAATCTATCCAGATTCACTAATCTCCAATTTAGTAATCCAACGATTGAGAACTATTTTAGTTTTAAGCTTTCTAACAATTTAGATCTCATTAGAATGATCATCATCATTATTCTAAAAGCATTGCTTAAAACTATGAGTTTATCACATATTATAAAACAACATCATGTAGATAATTAAAAGCCTTTAATAAATTAATACTTTTTATTAATAAATGAATAAGATTGTTACAAAGTATATGCTTTATCATAAAACATGATTGACTTGTGTGCATACTACTTTCAGAAAGTACAGGCTTTCCGCAGGATCAGTTCGAAGTGTTGGGCGACTAGATGCTCCGGATGGTGGTTACCCTTATAGAGCAGACTTTTCGTTAGCCCCTGCCTACTCAGGTATTCTGCATGTCTATGTTATTTTCATTTAACAACATCTTTTAAATTTTCACATATATATGGACTAATGATTTTTATTTTTAATTCTATCAACAAGGTGGCGATGGGACTGGCGATGGCAATGGCGATGGCGATGATGATGGTGATGGCGAGCGGGGGGATGACGCTACTAATTTTCATACACCAGAGCAGCATCGTCGTCCACCTCCCGATGATGATCCTCACACTAGTTTATATAGACTCATTTGTAGATCATTTGTACTTATTGTAGTCTAGTTGCGTTTGTAAAAGTGTTTTAAATCATATTGTATATAATTTTTGGAACATTAGATAATTTTTGACATTGTTGATGAGTTAGTAGATCATTGTAATTGTTAGCTAACATTTATGTCATTGTTAGCTTAGTTGATGATTATTGGACAGTAATACATGTTTATATATACAAGTTTTTAGCGATATGTTGAATGTCTGGAATATATTAATGTTATTGGGCTGAAACATGTTGTTTTTGGGTTGAAACAAGTTGACAGGTTGCAGGTACAAAAAAATTGGGTTTAAACACATGAAATTCAAAATTTCAAAAAAAGTATTAAAAATAATATTCTTATTTCCAATGGAATAAGGTATTTCTGATGGAAATTCCGTCGATAATAACCCCTATTTATTTTTAATAGGAATTAATATTTTTTTAATATCCACTTTTCCATCGGAAGAGCGTATTTACGACAGAATATTTCGTCGATAATAACCCCTATTTATTTTCTACAGAATAATCCCGTCATAATTATTCCCTCGTAAGTACTCTATTTATGAAGGAATTCCGTTGTACATAATTTCTTCGGCCATATCATGTTTTTGACAGAATTTCCGACAGAATATTCCCTCGAAAATAAGAATAAGATAATTCCGAAGGAAAAGGCTTATTTTTGACGGAATATTCCGTTGAAAATATGCCCTTTTCTTGTAGTGACTATTTATATTCGGTAGCATAATATCTTCTGATATGTTTGCCTTGCACTCTTTCGTGCATTGCTTTATTTCATATAACGATGAAGAACTCAATTCCAAATAAGCAAATCCAAAAAAAGACCACCACACCAAAGACATCTTAAATCTTTGGAAGATATGATACTGAATTTTTATGTGGTGTTTAAATTTCAGCATGTAACATGGGTTGTGTTGGGTTTGATAGCGTTTGTAATCAATTTTGAGGACAATTATATTAATAAATTATACAATTCATTATTCAAACTAGCCCGTACATTGCACAGGTTATCAACTAGTAATATATAAAAAAATATTAAATCTTATTCATAAAAATTTAGGGTCTTACAGACATCTACTTGTATTTTAATTGCTCCAATTTTCTATTACCACTTGACTTTATTTCCACCAAGTGGGATGCGTTCTTGTTTTTGTTAAGATCGTGTATTGAATGGCTATTTAAGCCAAAGTTATTGTTAATAAAACTAAATTATTCAATCCAACTTGTTGTGTTCTTTTTCTTAGTTTCGTTTTAGATCAAAAATCCTAATAAGAGGTTATTTCAGTCCCAAATCACATAAAATTTATTGGAATTGGGTTGGGCGAACATGGAGATCGGGTCTATTTTTCGTTGCCCAAGTATTAGGCCGTGATAAAGTTTATAGATTCTGGTTGGGTTAGGCTGATTTTGGCGAACAACAATTAAAATTATAATAAATTTAGTTCGAAAAAATAATAGTTGATACTCGTAAATTGTCAAAGACAACAATTTACTGGTTTATTTTATCAGGATTTTTTAAAAATAGAAACAACACAATGATGGATGATACAAAATTTGAATTTCCCTCAATTTATTTTTTTAAAAGAAAAAGAAATATAAAAAAATGAATTTTACTATTTGTTTCTTAGACAAGGTAAACTTTTTTTGTAATAGTAATAAATAGAAAAACGTAATGAAAATAAAGAAATTGTTAAAAGTACATTGATAAGTTGAGTAATTTAAAAAGATAATACAACTAATATATCTGTATTATATATATATATGTGTGTGTCTGTGTGTGTGTGTGTGTAAGAACCTTACTTTTATGAATAAAAATTAATTTCTCAAAATATATTTTTGAATATTATGGTGTGGATTTGATATAATGTTATAGTTGTGGGTAATATTTATAAATTTTGTAAAGTAAGCAAGTTGTTATAAAATTTTCGTTTGGTAGGGAAATATTCGTTTTAACAGGGAACATTCGTACGACGGCACAATCATTGGTGGACCCCACAACAGATGTATTGTCAGAGTTAGAAAACGACATAAATATCTTTTTATAAAAATAACGGCGAAAAGTTTTACCGTTAGATCGCTGAAAATATACCCTTGATAAAAGTACAATGTACGCTGGCGATCATTGCATAATAGTACATGATATTGTACAATATCTTTGATTATTGATGCTTACGTGAGAAGTCACTCAGTTTTATTCAATTATTGCCACAATAATTGCTGCATAGTATCTCTCATATTATTGATTCAATTATTGTCATAGTATCATCTACATAATATTTTATATTATTAAATCAATAATTGAGACGACAAAGTTATTCATATTATTATTTACATTATTGACGATGTCTAGAAAGTTCTGTCGAGGAAAGAGATTTGCTTACCTAATTGCGCGCCAATAGGGAGAAATCCTTATCGGAAAGCCCCCCTCTTTCCTGGGAATGATCAGGTTGTTAAATATTGTAAGTAATAATATTAATGATGAATAAGTTTGTGTTGATTAAAGTTGTTTGTTCAATTCTTCCGTGACCCAATTACCCTCAAAGGAGGTAATTCTGTGATTTACTGGTTTTGTTATTATTGAGCAAACGGGCAATTAATCGGATAAATGAGCAATTAATTGATATTGGTTCACATGCATGGAACTATTGATTCATATACATAGAACTATTGGTTCACATACATGTACTATTAGGGGAGGTTATGCAAGATTGATAATACTTGAAGGACTAAATTAAAAATGGAGGTAAAGATGAGGGTACTATACTGTAATAATTCAAGTCTCTAAATGTGCAATTATCAAAACTATATTTTTCTATAAATAGAAGCTCATTTCTTCTTTCATTCTCACCAATTCACTAAGACTCATAAGAGCAATTATAGAGAGAGAAGCTATAGAGAGAAAGAAAAAGAATATTTTGCAACTTCACTATTACAGTATTCAGTCTTCTACTAAGGTAAGGAGTATTATTTATTTCATATTCGCTTACGATATTATTTTTTGTATTCGTAAGAAATTTTATTTCGTTCATTATTCGCAAGAAATATTATCTTCATTTAATATTCGTAAGGAATATTATCTTCGTTTAATATTCGAAAGGAATATTATTTTCGTTTAATATTCGTAAGGGATATTATTTTTGTTCAATACTCGTATGAAATAATATTTTCTTCCATATTCTGTAGTATGTAAGTAATATTATTTCGTTTCGTATTCCTACTTCTACACTCATTTTGTTAAAATATTATTTCTATACTCCGTGAAATTAGTAGAATATCCTTGAAATTCGTGCTTTATCTAGTATCGTTTCACAAGGATATTTTTCTGAACATTCTTATTAAATTTTAAGCTTTTCAAGTTGGAGTACTATTCTTGGGCACTATTCATATATACGGTACTATTCATTGGGTACTATTCACGTGGTACTATTCATAAAGTAGTATTTTCGAAGTTCTACTTATAAAAGTACTATTCATAAAGTACTATTCACAAAGTACTATTCCTGAAGTACTATTCACGAAGTACTATTCACGGGGTACTATTCACTTGGATACTATTCACCCGGGGTACTATTCATGACAAAAAATAATTTTTTTTCTGTCCAAATCATTTTTGATACAATATTATTCTTGAATTTTACTCCACAAAGTAGTATCATGTTGACAATTTGGACATTATTGAATTCTAAATAAATTAAATTATAAATCTTTAAAAATTTATCCTTTGCTTTCTTTTAATTGAATTCTTATATCATTGTCATCATCCTCATGCTTATATTGTGATGAAAGTCATCTTTGGCTTACATGCATAGATGGACCATTGATTGGTATGATTATGACCAGGGATTATTTGGTGTAATCATGACCCGTAATGTTACAAATGATATGGTAAAAGTCTTCATTGGCCCGTAGTGCATTGATGGACATTTGTTGGCATGATCATGACCATTAGTGATTACACGAATATCTTTGGCCCGTAGTGCATGGATAATTCGTGGACGTGATACTAATGAATATCCTTGGCCCATAGTGCATGGATAATTCAGTGATGTAGATTATTTATTGAGTTGAGTCTCAGCAATAAAATTGATGATAAACTTTTAAAATCATAGAAGATAGTAGATATCATGCTCTAATTGACTCTTTTAATGGATTGCTTGTTCTGCTACAGTTAAACTTGTTGTTTATTAGTTTAACATTGTTGAAGGCTAACGATAATTTATTTTGCATTATCTTAGTCATAATATTTTTTACTGAGCTAGTTGAGCTCACCCTTTTGCTTTCATTGTTCTCTTCAGGAAATGAGAACGTAACTAGTATTAGTCAAGAAACGGAGTGATGGTGGCTTTAGTAGTCCTCACTATTTTATGAAATAGTGTGATAATAAATGTAATGAGGACTTCATTTGAGTTTGGATATTGTCTAGAAGACAATATTCGTGTAAAAACTCCCAGTTACACTTTTGTTGTATTGTATAAAAAAAATTTGTATTTGATTTCTGTACCAAGTATTTGATGACTCAGAATGTGTGATATATACCTATTTTGGGGGCGTCACAATATATATATATATATATATATATATATATATATATATATAATTTGGGCGAGTTTGAGTTTGGTGGATTTAGAAAAATATAAACCCAAACCTACCCAAATTAAATTTGGGCGAGCTACGGGTTGAGCGAGTTTTCAAAAATATCAAAAAAGCTTTTACCCAATTAAGTACCATAAAATCGTGGACGGGCTTGAGTTACCCATGGGTTGTCCAACCCAAATTGCGCACCTACTTATAATTAAATTCGGATCGAATCGCCAGTTTGACCGGTAAAAATCGAAACTGATTGACATTACTTTGATCTAGTTTGAACAAAAAAAAATGTTTTCGGTCAAACCCGGTCAAACTGGTGACCCGGCAGTTGGACCGGTTGACCTAATGACCCGATAACTAGGTCACCGATTTTACCGGTTCTCTATCTAGCTCTCTTTTTTTGTTGCTAATTTAATCCTTTGAATTTGATTGAATATATCATTGATTGAGTTTTGAGTTATGATTATGATTTAATATCTTTCTTTTCATATAGATTTAGTATTTATTTGAATTGTATAAAGTAAACATTAATTCTAAATATAGATTTAGTTTTTTTGTTTTACTGAATTTGAGATTGAATGTATCTTAGAGATGTTTATTATTTGTGTTTGATTTTATCACACTTGAGTCTTGAGTTTTGAGTTATGATCATGATTTAATATTTTGCTTTTTATATAGATTTAATATTTATTTGAATTGTATAAAGCAAACATTGTACAAATAGGTTTAATTTTTTTTATATAGATAAATTGATTAATTTTACATATTTACTAAATATTAAATATAATATATATTAATAATTAATATATTTAATTATTTATTATTTATTATATATTAATAACGTCGCTAGGTCAATAACAATCTGATCACTGATCAGTGACCCATCCACCTAATAACATTTTTGATTCACCTAACATAGAACTGTTGATACCGTCAAAGTAAAATTGAATATTATCAAAAAAACATAAGTTTTATTTAACTTCTTAAGTATCACTAAAATAAGTGTGAAAATGTCATTAAATATATATTTCTTTTTAGAGTAGGGTTGGACAAGCCAAAAATTGAAATAGACCTTTACCCTGGCTTTTTTCCATTTTAAAAAAAAATCTTTCTACGCTCTCTCGTTTAAACTTTCAATTGAAACAACAAGTATGTACACTTCAAATATATATTGTATCACATCGGTAAAACAATATATGAGGATAATTTGATGTGTTTAACATATTTAGTTGATTCTAATAACCACCTAAAATAATATAAATTTTGGATTTTCATCAATGTCAAAATTGTTATTTGAACTTTTATTAATATAATTAAAATTATTTCATTGTGGGCCGTTACAATAGTCAATTAGCTATAACAATAACAACCGTTTTTTGAAAAAAAAAAAAATCTAATTCACAGGATATTTTTATATAAAAAATGATAATTCACACGAGTCTCGTTCATATATAAATATTAATTTTTATGTGAAAATTTAAGTTCTCATAATACTATCATATTAATTGATTAAGTTCGAATTATTGGATTTGTTAACAATTTTTTTACCAAATTAAGGATTGAATTTTTAATGTATTTTTTTTGTTATATGAATAATCAATAATAATGTTAGAAAAATTATCATAACACATGATTTCATAAATATATAGTAGCTAGAAATTTTGATTTGATCGTAAACTTTGATATAAAAACTAGCTAGGGTCTCCAGCATTACATTTTTATGTAAAAAAACATTTTTAACATTACACTTTTATGTAAAATAATGAATAAAATTATAATTACATTTTTATGTTAAAGTCTTTGAGTTCAACTCTTTAAGAATGCATACATCATATTTACTCCCTCTTTTCCGAATACGCTATAAAAGAGGAAAGAACAAAAAGAAATAAGAGGGGTGGAGGGACACCTATGAATTACCTCGGTCCAATTTCTTCTTTCTTTTTATAGTCTATTCGGGAAGTAAGGAGTAAATATGATATATCTATATGTTTACTCATATATTAAAAGTAAAATCTAAATAGATTTATATCGAGACAATCCTGTCAATTTTCATTACAAGTAGATATACCTTAATCAATTTTTCGTGTATTTGTATTAATTTATATAATTGTATCTATTCATCAGCGATGGCAAGCATGTTTTTGTTGCAACATTTGGAAAGACCCCAAATACAATTAATTTGATCTCAATATTAGAACATGTATATTAATTAATTAACCACAATAAATATGGCTCTTTTATGTTTTCTTCCCCTCATCGAGATCTCTGTCTTACATTAATTTTTCAAAAAATAAAACTAATGCAAATTTGTAATTAATTACTAAATCTTTTGGCTCCTCTCCATTACTTTTCTATCTAATTATATATTTATCGGTAACCATTCAAAGAATAATGTTAAAGACACAAACTATTCTACAAACATTTTATAAACTGTTGATGTGGCATACTCCACCTCAGCATATTGTGTGGGGCCGAAGACTACATTGAAGCAATTTGTTGATCAATATGCTGAGATGAAGTACATGTCACATCAGCAGTTTGTAGAATAGTTTGTGTCTGTAGCATTACTCCCATTCAAATATGTCAATGAAAAGATCACATTATTGAAAGTAATTCTATAATAATAATAATAATAATAATAATTAAATTAATTATTGTTATAATATTAATAACATTATCCACCATGTAAATATTTACTAAAAGTGCACATATTCATTTCTGATGATAAAAAAACATGTTTGATTACTCTGAATTTTTTTAATAATGACTGATCGACTCAATAAAATAAATTAATGAATTGTATATATTTACAAAATTGAGAGAAATGTAATGGACAGAAGCCAAAATTGGATTAGGACAACTATGTTGAGACAGGTTTTAACAGATTAAATAGAAATAAGATTTTTAATTGTTTAGAGGATGGGCTGGATATATGAATTTATTAAAAATTATTGTAATGTAATCTAGTAAAGATCGATCTCTCTTATCCTAATAATTAGCAGTGTTATTACGTGGGGTATCCTAACACATTTATTCAGATATTATTATTATTATTATTATTATTATTATTATTATTATTATTACACATATAGTAATATTATTTAAATAAATATATGAAATTAATCGAATTATTTAAAAATTTAAACCGCTCGTTGCCTTTCACCATGAAACCCTAATTCAAAAAACCCTCATAACTTCTTTTCCTTTTATTCCATTTCATATCCATGGCTCCCCTTCGAAATGACCCTTCTTCATTCACACCAATTCATCTCTATATAAACAACCCCACTCCATCCTTCTTTCTTCACTTCACATGCACCATATTTTCTCTAACTCGAAAAACTCGAAAATAAAATAAAATAATGAATTCTTCTTCTTCATCTTCATCTTCATCTTCATCTTCATCTTCATCATCTTCTCTTTATTCTTTATCTTCTTACCCTTCTTTTTCCCCCACAATCTCTAATGATGATTTTAACCTATTCCACTCCATAGACCGCAGACTCTTCTCCACATTGGTCCATAATTTACGCCTCAATCCGGCCGAGTCAATGCGAGTTATGGCATTTCTGATATGGCTAGAAAGGTCCGGTTTGAGTACTAATACGGTCAGAAAAGTAGTAGAATGGCCGTGGGATTTGATCCATCAACTTGAGTATCAAATTTTGGCGGTTTTAAGATGCGCAGAGAATGAAAGTTTTTCATGGCAAGAGCGCGCCGACATATCTTTGCTCCAAAAGCTGTGCCAACGCCACGTTAATCTCCTCCAATTCCACGAAAATCGGATGGAGGTTCTCGGCGGCGTTTCGAAGATTGTCAATGAGGTTTGTGCCAGGGCTTTCGAGGATCTGGTGGTGCGGTCGTCGAGTTTTGTCGAGTCGAGTGATCAATTTGGGGTACTTAATCATCATTGCCCCGTTGTGCCTCTCCCGTCTGAATATTCCAGAGTACTTGGAGGAGGAGAAGGAAATGGGAAGGATTTTTTGGCTAGGGGGGAAGTTGAGCTTACACAAATTTTGAGTGGGATGAATTTGGGAGATATTGTTAGTGAGGAAGAGAGTGCTGTGCCACCTGATGAGAGGACCATCTTTTTGACTCTCTCTAGAGGTTACCCTATTTCTGAATTTGAAGTTAGAGATTTCTTCACTAGGTATATATATATATATATATATATATATATATATATATATATATATATATATATATATATATATCCATTGATATTTTGCTATTTGAAATATATTTTCACTTGTGAAAATATTAATTATCAAATTAATTTAATTAAATCTGATCATGTGGTTTATATAAGTTTTTCAAAACAACAAATTTTTATTAGTTAGTACAATATTTACTTTTTAAATAACTTATAATAATCGAGATTGTATTAATTAATTAAAATCAAATGAATTCATATCAGTTTAGATTAATTCTAAAATTTCACACACAAAATGAAAATTCTTTTGTGGGACAAAGGTAGTATTTCTTTTATTCAATAATTATTAATTTGTTTTCACCTTGATTTTGATATTTTAAATTAATATATATCCAATACTACATTACAATGTTTAATTGTTTTTGTAATTAATTTTGTATGTTGTTTTTGGTGATATATATATATATATATATATATATATATATATATATATATAGGATTTATGGGAATTTTATTGAAGCAATCTATATGCAAGAAGCAGCAGAGGGTGAGCAACCACTGTATGCCCGAATGATTGCTAAATCTGGATCTGGAATTGCTGCAATCGCGCGCGTGGATGCCAGAACCAAGTATGTCATCAATGGGAAGTATGTTTGGGCGCGCAAGTTTGTTAGGAGGAATAGCGCAAATGCAACTAACTCACCACCACCACCGGAATCAGCTTCTTCTCAGGTGGAAAATCCGGAAATTAACCTAGCTAGCTAGTGTTAATTAATTTGTTATTTTTTAGGGTTTGGACCCAAGTGTGGCATGTAATAATGGTTTAATTAATAAGTATATATGATCAGGGCAAGGCTGCGTATGATCATCCTTATTGCAACTTAATTGGTGACATTTTAATTATATTGGGACAATTTGTTGTCCTTTATAACTTGTAGTCATGTGCTAAATTATTATTATTATTATTAATAAAAGTTTTAGTTTCAGTTTTTCCTTTGAGTTTATTTATATAGTTTTGTATAATGGCTGTGATTTCGTACGTATGATATTACTAAAGTTGTGGAAATTGACAAAGGTTAATAAACTTGGAAAACTAATTTTGAATTGTCACACTTGGGGCTCTTACTCCTACCCAAATACATATTCAAATAAATAAAATATTTCAATATTTGGATGGTTAATTCTACTAGAATATATTATTTATGTATATACGAATGGTTCTTAATTTAATTTTCATATATAATATTTATCTATAGATTCAACAATATAATTTTGGCAATTCAGAAAATATGTAACTGTTTTCACTTTTATTAATTATTTGAAATCTAAAATAATATTTTACCATGTCTCCCCCAATCGTGGAACATTAATGCTATATTTTTGAATTTTAAAATGGACAGAAAAGAAAAGAAATGGACAGAAAATTTAAGTTTTCTTTCCAATTCTTACGTTCGAAGTTTTTAATAAACGGAAAAGAAAAGAAATGGATAGAAAATTTGGCCACTTTTCTCTCGCCAAAAGTTTTCCGTCAAAATTAGCGATTTGGACGGAAAAAAAATTGGAATAAGTAATATTTTTATAATTCCCATATTATCCTCAACTTTTAATATAATAAATTTTAAATTACAACTCATGTTCTCAATTTTAAATTTTCTATTCTTTTCTATTAAAAACTCAAAAACAACACAAAAGAAAATTTTAAGTTTTCTATTCTTTTCTTTTCTGTTCTAATTTAAATTTTTTATTATTCTTTTTTCTATTCAAAACTCAGAAACAGAGTGTAAGTGATAATTAAAATGATATGATAGTTAATCCCCCTTAGCCTAGTACGTTGCTTGGAAACTTTGAGCTATCTATATATGCACTAATTAAAATGATATGATAGTTTTGGGTATATACTTTTATTGTCGTATAGTTAATTTGACCTTAATTATGTTGAAAGAATTTTAATTTGAAATGAGAAACTAGGGATTAATTCTCTTTTAAAAACTAATGCAATACTATAAGTTTTATTTTGCTATATATATATATATATATATATATATATATATATATATATATATATATAAGCTCTAGCGACTTGTCAAGCCGCTATTCATATTAATAGTTTGTAATATTATTAATACTATTATATTAATATTTTATAATATTAATAATTATAATATTTATATTCATAATATTAATAATAATAATAATATTTTGTAATATTATTAATACTATTATATTAATATTTTATAATATTAGTATTTATAATATTTATATTTATAATTTTAATATTAATAGTAATTTTTGTAATATTATTAATACTTATATTAATATTTTATAATATTAGTATTAACAATATTAATATTAATAATAGTAATAACTAATATTAATATTAATACTAATATTACTATTATTCTTATTAATATAAATATTAATAATATTAATATTGTTAATATTACTAACTAATATTTCATTGTAATTTAACCTTTTAATTGTTGTTCAGCTCAATTTGAAACTCGACCAAGATTTATATGAATAGATCGACTATGAAAAAAAAGCAAACAGAGCAAAATTGAATCCAAGAATTTCTAAGAATAATATAAATTAGTTAGTAATACTAATAATATTAATATAAGTATTATTAGTACTAATATTACAAAATATTAATATAAGTATTAATAATATTACCAAATATTATTATTAATATTAATATTATAAATACTAATATTACAAAATATTAATATAATAGTATTAATAATATTACAAACAATTAAAATGAATAGTGACAAGCCGCTATAGCTTGTAACGACTTGTACAATTAAAATGGGACATGTCCCTTTTTAATTGTCCCAGCGGCTACAAGCTGTTGTGACATGACTTTTTTGGTTGCTCCCAGCAACCGATTGTCATGGATGCGGACTTCTATATATATATAGTCCATTTCAAGGGTTCACCCCTTTATATTACATACCATGCTCACCCCCTTTAGCGACGAACTGGACGACTACTCGATCCGTCGATATATCAGAGAACCGTCATCTTAGCTTTTAGCGACGGACAACATATAGAAATAGATAACATATATAGCGAAGGACCGAACCTATAGCGACAGACCGGACCGTTGCCCGTTCCGTCGCTAAAGAGGGTATGCAAGGTATGTAGGATCAAGAGTCGGTAAGCAGTTGATCCTTTCCGTATATATATACACACATACACAATAACTAGAACAACTAGGATTTCTAACCTTGAATCTTCCTATATTAACGAAAGATAGTAACCACAATTTTGTTGTTGCTTTGTTTTAATTAAGCTAGTATTTTCATACACACATTTAGTAATGTATAATATATATATATATATATATATATATATATATATATATATATATATATATATATTGTTGGGCTATGATTACTCGGATCCGAATGGTGCGATGGGTTGCAGTCCATGTGGGGTTGTTTTGACCCATATGATATTTTAGTTTGGGAGTTGGAATATTTTAAAAATCTAGGATTCCTAATTATGTCTAGTTTCTGAATGTAAGGAGGAGGTGTGGGGATTTGGATCTACTTAGGAGATCTTATTTGATTCTGTGTAGGAGTCAAATTTAATGAGGAACTCCAATCCATTATGGGAAAGGATTATGTGAAGGTAATGAGACCATTATAAAAATGAGGCTTTTTACCCTAATTACAAGGCACATACACATTATTACTTTATAGCACTAGAGCTTTAAGCCTCCATTATTAACCTTGTCTAGCATGTACTTATTTTCACACCGGAGCTATCCCCCGGCGGCAAAAGTCGTCAAGTTCCCAGTGTTTACTCGTTTGTGTGCAGGATTTGACGCGCTTTTGATGATTGAAGCGCGTGGACAGATCTTGACGTTAACATTGGTGCTAGAAGGATGGCCTTTTCTAGTGTTATTGAATTTTCAATCACAAGCATCACCTTCTCGTGCCTGAAATCATGGTGAACAACAGGACGATTTCAGGCATGGGATAATCAACGGTAGAAGTTTTTTCCCAACAGAGGGGGTCCGTTAAAGATAGACTGGGACCGTCGAAAAGCATCCATGAATGGCTCGGTCATCAAAGTACTTCAGTAGGATCCAAAGGTGGAGACGGGGAAGACGTCAAGAGGAGGTTGTTCTCTACAACTAATAAGGAAACTAAGGATCGGAGGAGGGTAGGAGGCACACTGCCTCAAACCCGACGCTAAGATGATCAGGAGGATAAAAAAAAATTTCTAGCCAAAAAGGCGCATGAGACGGAGGAGGCGCTGGGAGTGTTGCTGCTACAGAAGGAAGAGATTGTAAAATAGATGGTCCGTATGGCCGAACAGGAAAACGAGGCCTCCAACCACAATCGGACCAGAAGACGGGGTAGGTCTCCATACAGACAGTCCAGGACGCAGCGGGTAGAGGGTACAAGGTGATCCAAGAGTAAGCTTCGGAGCTGCTCTCTTGAAGGGAGTAGATCAGGTGGCCGCACATCTGGGAACCAATCAAGGGTACACCACTCTGAGAGTTCCCAGTACAGCGAGAGCAGTGGTCGAAGCCTTTTCAGGGCTGATAGTTCAGATGGAAAGGGTCGGACCAACCACAGAAAGAAAGATTCTCCTAAGAAAGAAGTTCCCATAAAGCCGAAAAGTATGAAGCTATTGGCCAAAAAGTTGGAGGAGATTTAAAAGGATTTGGCCTAAGTCAGATAGGTGAATGTAAGTCGGGCAAAAAAGCTTCCCCATTCTCTCCTGAGATTGTTTGAGAAAGGAAGACCCCATCAAGAAACTCCCCTATATGGAGAATTATGATGGTTCAGGTTATCCGTATGAACATATTCAAGCGTATGACAGACTAATGGAGTACTATTATTACTCAGATACGGCCAAGTGTCATACCTTCATGACGACTTTGAGGAAGGATGCCAGACAATGGATGATGACCTTAGCCCCGAACTCAGTCTCGTCATGGGAAGAGCTGTGCGACAAGTTTCATACTCAGTTCAGGAGTAATAAGAGGAGCGAGAAGCCAACAGTTTCATACATGGATGTGATGCCTAAAAATACAAAATCATTACATGAGGAACATGCAAAATGTTTTACAAATATATCCCAATTAAGCAGGATACATATCCAGGTAACTAAGTCGTTGTCACACATTTTGTCAAGCATATCCAAGATTATATGAGGAATACATATGAATTAAAGCATTACAAACATAAATATATGATTCAAACCCAAGTTTCGGAACATATTCTGTAGCATATGTAATTCAAAATCAAACCCAAATGGTGTTACGAAACCAAAATTACATTTTAAGAAAAATAGTTAATTCATAAACAATTCATTAATCCCAAAAGATTTCTAATTTTGAGAACAAAACAAACCCTAGAAATAAAAACAAACTTAATTTAAGAAATATTTAAAAAAGTGCGATGGAAAGAATCAATTAATCAAATATTTAAGTGTTGTTACCTAAAGAATTAGAAGCAACGCAGAGATTGATTCCTGTTTGTGAGCGAGAAAGAAGATGGAGATAGAGATTGGAGACGAGACTAGAGAGTCAAAATGTCGATGAGCAGAAGTGGAGACAAGATCACGAGACTGGAGAGTAGAGAGATGAGAGCAGACTAGCAGTGGACTCCATCTTACTTTTTATGTGGGAATATCGAACATCCAAAATATCTTTCCGAACTCAGTGCTAATAAACAATACGGTATATACTTGTAACTTGTATCGATGCAATCGCTTCTTTTGTCCCGAAAGCCTACTTATTCGCACTCAGTTCGATTAGCCTAAAAACGAAAAAAAAAAATGAACATCTCTAAAGCCAAATACTACCTAGATGAATGGTACAATCAACAAATCCAATATAAAACAAAGAAGATATCCAAAAAGTAAAAAAAAAAAAACCATACACCCAACAACAAAACAATAATACATCCAATCTCCCGAAGACATAATGGAATTGACCATCATCTTGTTGTAACCCCAATCAACACCATCAGTTCTAAAATTGAAAATGTTTCTGAAAAATTCACACATAAAATCTTTAATTCATGTCAGCTCTTCACACCATTCTCCATGAACTTATAAACCTTAATTCAAGTGCATTTCTTTTTTGCTTTGATCATTGATAAAAAATGAAAGAACTTAGAGTTCTGATCGCCTAGCTTCCTTTAGCCATAAAATCCTCAATTTTTGCCTCCTCATGGATTCTCTGTAAGTTGCCATTTCCCACAAATCACTATATAAATCACCACTTTTCTTCAGCTCATCCTCTATTAGATTTCTATAATCCTCAACAGCTTCTAAAGAATCAATGTCTTTTTTATACTTGCATGACAACCTTTCCACATCTCCAAAAACCTGCTTGTTCCATCTTCTAAGATCTTCTCTCAACTTTATGAATTTATTCATAATAGTGTAGCTCGCCCAACCTTTAATTTTATAGCTTTCCACCAGTTTTCACACAAGAATAAATCCTTTAGATTCTAACTAACAATTCAAAAATTTTGAGCATTAGCCCACTAAACTTTAAAAAAATGGAATTACCCTATTATGGTTGGCAAAATGAATAAATATCCCATTATGGTTGTTGTGTTTTAAGCATTACACCACTAAACTTTTTAAAAAAAGAGTAGACCCACTGAACTCTTTAAAAGTTTTTATTCGGGTCATTCCATCCAACCTCGCTAACGGTGGTTAAATAATCTGCCCAATTTTCCTACGAGGTTTTTAAAAAAAGAATAAGACACGTAATTGATAATGTGTTTAATAAGGCCAATCAGTTGTGTCCGACGTTGGAATGGGCGGGAGGAAGAATATAAAGTAAAAAGGATGAAAAAGACAGTACGAAGCATTCTCTGTTAAGGCTCAAGAAACGACAGAAAGAAACGGAGAAGGCAGGGATCAGGCAAAGAAAGTAACAGTTTTAATCTTCTACAAAACATATAAGTTTTGTCTGGGCCTTTTTGTCTAAGAAATTAAAAATTGCACCCCTTTTGTCTAGTTTTTGCTAAAAGCGAAGTTATGGTGGAATTTTGGAACAAAAGTTGTCCTTGCACTGGTTTAAAATAATATTATTGTGGTTTAAAGTGTATTTCATCGATTTAATAATGATGCAAGTGAAATGGGTGACTGTAATTTTTTGTCTGCATTTCATCGATTTAACAGTAATATTGTTATTTGTGTTCATTGGGTGACTCTATAATTTATTTAATGTTTACAAAGTATATAAGGGGTTTATATATCTAAAAAGTGGGAATACAAATTTTTACATCACATTTGTGTTCATTGAGTGACTTTGTAATTTTTATAATGTATATATTTGTTTATTAAGAGTGGGTCTGACTGATTAAATTATTTAATATATAGATTTATTCATTGAGAGCATGGCTAATTGGTTAATTTTTGTGATTGCATTATTTATTTAGTTAATGGGCATGATGTTAATAGTGTGCATTATGTTTTATGCATCATGAACTTCTTTAATGTTGAATTGTACCATGGAGGTTAATTTGTTACTAATGAGGACGAGGAATGTGTTTACGAGGGTGGAAGGAAAGAAAATTATGAAGTGGCGGATGGAGACTACTTAAATGTTGACAAGTTGATGAACTTACCTAAGAAGTTAAAAGGTATAAAAGAAACTTTGTTTTTTACTTCAAATTGGCAGGGTTTAGTTTGAAGGATGGTATAAAACTTATTCATGATGACAATAGTGTAAGACTGCTAGTTGAAGAAGCACTAAAAACTGAGAAGATTGATATATATCATGAGCATGAGGATAATGAAGAATTACCTGTAATGGGGGATGTGCTTGATGTCAGAGATGAGGAAGCCTCAAAGCATACATATGATGATTCTAGTGGTGATAATGATGAGGAGAGTGCTAAAGAAAGTGATAAGGAGTTAAGTGATGGTATTGATGATGATGAGAATGGGGAGTTGATAAATATAAGGAAAAAAAGTAAGAGACAAAAAGTATAAGAACAAGAGTTAGTTGTGCAGTGTGAAGTAAACATTGATGAAGAAATAGTCAATGTTGGTTCAGTATAAGTTGAGGAGGTTATGGCTCCACCTAGCCCAATTTGTCAACACGAGGCCTCAAGTAGTGCTAAAGGTAATGCCTCCTCCAAATCAGCAAAAAGTAAGGCTAAAAAATAACATTGGATGAACCAAATGTTCATGTTGGTACACAAGAGAGCAGTGGGAGGGGAAAAAGGATAGGAAACTTAGAAAAACCAAGAATGCAGATATTGAAATTGCAGCAACATTTTCAGATGATAAGGATGAATTACAGTTTAGAACAAAAGGAATGAAGCCTTGGGTAGAAATGAAGAAGATTCTGATCTTAAGATTCCTCCAAGTGGTGATTCTAGTAGTAACAGTGAATGAGAAGGAGAGGATCCATGGAGGAAAGAGAAAAGAGTTCTTCCAGTATATAATCCCAACACTCTAATTAGCAAGATAAAATTTGAAGTTAATATGATATTCACTAGAGCTGAACAATGTAGGGAAGCGATTGTGAATTATGCAGTTGGTTATGGAAAGGGGATATATTTTTCTATAAATGAGAAACAAGAATACAAGCCAAGTGTGACAACAACTGTCCATGAGGGTTATGGGCTAGTTATGTGCCTAGGGAGAAGGTGTTTCAAATTAAATCATACACACATGGGAACCATTAATGTGTGAGAAAAATAAGGATTAAGATTGTTAGGTCTAGATGGTTGGTTGACAAGTTTGGGAGTACAATAAAAGAAAAATAGAAAATTAATTTAAGGGAGTTGCAGGCTGTGTTGGGCTTCGGTACAGAAACGCACAACGGAAATTAAAATTTTAAAGCAATTTTTGAAACCCTAAAACAGGATCCATGCGAAAAATCAATTAATTCAGAGGTTTAGAGATTATACCAGATATAAAAAAACGAGAATTTGAAACCGACTGCGCCTCGAATCTCCAACGCAATACAAACCGATTGCGCCTCTACGGTATCCACATTTAACGCCGCATCTGAGGCAGGTCGAACGATTCTCGCAATAAGAAGGACTTGCAGATTTAGCCACCAAAAGGAATAAATTTTACAAACTGCTTTTCTCTAGTCTCTCTCTAAGAAGCGGCTAGGGTTTTCAATTATGATATAACCTAAGTAGCTGCTATATATCATATATATAGTAGTTAAAAAGAATTAATCAAATCAAAACCTAATTTCATAAAATCCGAATTATATATATATATATATATATCTCTTAATTAAGTCTTACTAAATTAATATACATATATACAAATTATCCTTTTAATTTAAATTCATGATTTAAATACTATTAATCATATTAATATATCTAAATCCTTAAAATTTAAATTAATTCCCTTTAAATAACGTTTACATGTGTGTGACTTATAGGTTATTATTACGTTGGCAATAATTTTAAAATCATATTATAAAATTATAAATGGTGGAGCGGCATCTAGTAATGCATCACTCGCTACCCAAGTAATAATAAGATCGATGATTCGATGCAACCTTTTCGTGACCAATGTTTCAATGTAATTTAATCCTTTTAACCTTAATATCCTAGATTAAACTCGAGTCATGGAATGTGTCATACTCTTCATAATTTAATCTGAGTTTTCTTGATCAATGAGTAGACTATATGAAACAAATCACTATTTGAGCATGGCCATGCATTTCATAGTCCTACTCAATCAAGAACCTATGGATATCACCCATAATATATAGGATGGTTAAATTCCATCTAGATCACTCATATTTCTCACACGATTAATGATGAACACAATAATCACCTTTATAGTCCACCTATTAAAGGTGACATTTGATGATATCAAAGTACATAAATTCTCGTGTAGTAATATAAGCGATTTCAGTCCTGGAGGACCATTGCATCATTGTCACTATGAGAATTGCTAATGACACTTCGCATAATGCTCCATATAGAATTCTCATGGTGGGTCCATCGAAAGACATCGTTCTCTAACATGTACCTATGCATTGACTTAATATCTCATATATTTATGACCAATGAGATTTGGTCATCGATCGATCCACATACTAGTCTCAATTCATCATTGTTGTCCCATCAACAATGATACTCGACTAGGGACATTTAAGAACACTGATACTAATGGTAATATATAATCTCATGTTCAAGTCACATACTTGAAACTATATAATTTGTATCACTATTCTAAGGAATTTTATTATGTTAACAATTATATTACGCAGTAAATAAAACCATAATAAAATCATATATTTATTCAATCAAATATAATATCAAAACGTTAAGCAATTATATCAAATAATTGGCCTCTAGGGCATAAACTCTAACAGGCTGTAATTAAACAAATGTTTGCATTGCAATCATCATTACCTCAATGTCAAAAAGTAAAGAGATTAGCTTTAAGTGAAATTAAGAAAACCTTGAATGAGCATTATGCTAAAGTTTGAGAGTATAAAAATGAGATTCTAGATACAAATTCTGGTAGCACAGTTTAAAGAATGTACATTTGTGTTAAAGCTGTGAAACAAAATTGGTTAGAGTATTGTAGGCACATAAAAGGGCTTGATGGTTGCTTCTTAAAGACATAATGCAGGGGCGAGTTGTTGTCTGCAGTTGATAGGATGCAAACAACCAAATGTTCCTAATTATTTGGGCAATGGTTAAAAGTTAGATAAAGGATTCTTGGAGTTGGTTCTTAAATGTATTGCTTGAGAATATTGGCATGTAATTAGGTATAGGATGGACCTTAATAATTGACCAACAAAAGGTATAATTTAGTAAGAATTAACATTGAATTTTTCTATTACATTATTGGTAATAATATGATAATGCATTAGTACTAAAATTCTACTTTTTGTTTCAATGCAAGGGTTTGGTGTCTGCCATATAAGAGCTTTTGCCAGAGGCAAAGCATAAACGTTGTGCAAGATACATTTATGCTAACTAGAGAATGAAATTTCCAAGAGCAACCTTGAAGGTGATGTTTTAAAGAGCAACCAAAGTCAATAATCCTCATGAGTTTAGAAGCGCAATGGTTGACATTAGAAAAGAGAGTAAGGTTGCTCACAATCATCTGTTAAATATTCCTTCTAAGCAATAGAGTAAGGCATTTTTTTTCTTGTGAAACCAAATGTGATGTTATGACTAATAACATGTCTGAATGTTTTAATAGTTGCATCTTAGCTAGGTATAAACCACTAATAACTATGTTTGAAGATATAAAACACAAGTCATAGGTAAAATTCATTCAAATAGAGATAAGATGTGAAAAATAGAGGGGACGTTATATCCTAGGGTTATGACAAAGGTTAATAGGGCCATTGAGTTAACTAAATACTGTGACTATGAGTGGGATGGAGGCACAAATTTGAAGTGTCTGATAGGAGTGGGAAAGGTAGACATAGCGGTGAAAACTTGTTCATGCTGGGTATGGTGGTTATTTGGCGTTCCTTGCCACCATAAAGCAATTAGAATCCTTCACATGGAACAACCAATTGAGAACTATGTGGATTCTTGTTATTATGTAGAGATTTATCTGAAATCATATAACCAATTGTTTTAACCAATGGGGGAGTTCAAATGAATGGCTTCCTGCCAACATGACAATATTTTTGCCTTCACCAACCAGAGAATAACAAGCAGGCCTAAGAAAAATAGAAGGAATGATCATAATGAAGAGCCTAAGAATAAGACTAAGTCATCTAGGAAATGGAAACGTGTTATGTTCTCTAGGTACAAGGAGTATGGACATAACAAGTTAGGTTGTAAGAAGACACTAGTTGAATAAACAAGGACAAAACCACAACCTACTAGAGAACAAGTGAGAGCACAACCTATCCCACAACAATCTGCTCCACAACCAAGGCCAACTAAGTTAAGTGTAAGCTATTTTAAAAATAATCCCTATAATTGTTTTAATTATTTTATTGTATATTATTTTAAATGTGGTTCTATTATGCAGGTGAAAAGGAAAGAAATGGGTCATGGAAAAAAATTTGGTAGTGAAAATTGACATGCTAAAAAAGAAGTAGGCATGTATTTATATTCCACAAACTCATAAGTGTTTCAATGTTTATTCAATGCCTACGACTAAATTTAATTATGCATATAGGTAAGGAAAATTTCAAGAATGACAGCAAGTGTAGGTGGACCATCTCATGTTGCAAGTGGACCATCTGCAAGTGCAAGTGAAACTCCTAGAATGAGAGCGAGTGAAGGTGGACCATAAGTCAGTGAGTCAAGTGCGTGGAAAGTCAAGGGTAAAAGAACTCTTGTCGATTGAGAGTGGAATGAATAGAGTGGCAGCTAATGTACACTGATTTAGTAGTTAATTTTATTGAAGTTGGTGAATATAGTTTATGACTTGATGTTACTTGTGGAATTAAACAGGGGTTAAATGAAAAGTCGACCACGGAACTTTTATGATATTTGGGTATTGATCCCCTTTCTTTCGGTCAACGCAAACTGAGCCCCTTTCTATTTAGGCGCCACATGTGCGTTAACCTACTGACGTGGCACATGTGGCGCCTACATGGAACACGTGGCAGGTCTGACGTGGTATTTAATATTTTAAATTAACACATATCCGCTACTGACATGGCAGGTCTTTTGAATTTTTTACAAAAATTACTTTTCCTCAAATTTGAACCTGCGACCTATTGTTTAAAACTTTGGTTATTTGACTGCTGGAGCAACATAAGTTATCTGTTAATATTTTGCAAAGATTAATATTTATATCAAAACATGAGATTCGAATAGGTCACATGTTCGAATGTGCCACATCAGCAGGTCAACGCACATGCGGTGTCTGGGGGTTCCAAGTCCAAATTTTTTAATAGAAAGGGGCTCAGTTTGCGTTGACCGGAAGAAAGGGGCTCAATACCTAAATATCAAAAAAGTTCAATATTGACAACCAGGCCGTTCTCAGGAAAGAGGGGGCTTTCCGATAATGATTTCTCCTTATGGATGCACAATTAGGTGACCAAACCCTTTTTCTCAACAGAACTTTCTAGACATTGTCAATAATGCTATCTAATAATATTATTCAAATAATATGAATTATTGATTTAATAATTTGAAATATTGTGCAATGAAAATTATTGAATCAATAATATAAAATAACAACGTAGCAATTATTGAATCAATAAAATAAAATATTGAACAGTAACTACTGTAGCAATAATTGAGTATAATTGAGTGACTTCTCACGTAAGCATCAATAATCAATACCGTGTGCTACACCACGCGTATTACTGTACTTTTATCACCGGGTATTTTAACAGTTAACGATAAAACTTTTGCCGTTATTTTTACAAAAAGTTATTTATGTCGTTTTCTAACTTCGACAGCAATTCCATTGTGGGGTCCACTAATAATTGTGCCGTCGTACGGATATTCCCGACAAAAAGAATATTCCTCAACCAAACGAATATTTTATAACAACTTGCTTACTTTGCAAAATTTATAAATATTACCCACAACTATAACAATATATCAAATCCACACCATAATATTCAAAAATATTTTTTGAGAAAAAAATTAATCTTTATTCATAAAAGTTGGGGTCTTACAACCTCCCCTTCTTATGAAATTTCATCCTCAAAATTGGTGTACGTACCTGGTATGTCAAAGAGGTGAGGATACCTTGATTTCATTTCAGATTCTAACTCCCAGGTCATTTCCTCAATATCGTGGTTTCTCCACAAAACTTTGACTTGAGGTATAACTTTAGAGCGTAGAATATATTCCTTCTTATCCAAGATTTTAACAGGTACCTCTTCATACGTTAAATCTTTCTCTATCTCATCTGGTTCTAATTCAATAATGTGGTTCGGGCCTTCCACATATTTACGTAACATAGATATGTGAAAAACGTTATGAATACGAGACATACTTGGCGGTAAGGCGAGTCTATAGGCCACAGTTCCTACTCGATCAAGGATTTCAAATCGGCCAATGAATCGAGGATTGAGATTTCCTCTCTTTCCAAATCTTGTAACTCCTTTCCATGGAGTAACACGTAAAAACACATGATCTCCAACATTGAACTCCACGTCCTTTTGATGAAGATTAGCATAACTCTTTTGAAGATCTTGTGAGGTCTTTATACGTTGCCGGATCATTTGAATCTTTTCCATTGTCATGCGTACCAATTCCAGTCCCAATAACGTTGCTTCACCTATCTCATCCCAGCATACTGGAGAATGACATTTACGTCCATACAACGCCTCGAATGGAGCCATGCCAATACTTGCTTGATAACTGTTGTTGTAGGAGAATTCCACTAATGGCAAGAACTTTTCCCAACTTCCTTTGAAATCAAGGACACAAGAGTCTTAATAGATCTTCAAAAGTTTGAATAGTCCTCTCCGACTGCCCATCCGTCTGAGGATGATATGCTAAAATGAATCATAAATCTGTGCCCATAGCTTTTTGCAAACTAACTCAAAATCGTGTAGTGAATCTTGTGTCTCGATCAAAAATTATGGATACTGGCATACCACGCAGTCTTACAATCTCATTTATGTATATACGAGCAAGACGTTCAAGTGAATAAATTTCTCGTATAGGTAAGAAATGAGCAGACGTGGTCAGTCTATCAATAATGACCCAAATTGCATCTATACCTTGAGAAACCTTGGGAAGACCAGTAACGAAATCCATGGTAATGTGCTTCCACTTCCAATCTAGAATTTCAATTGGTTGCAATGGACCTTTTGGCACTTGATACTTCGCCTTGACTCGTTTACACGTTAAACACCTTGAGATAAACTCTGCGATCTCTCTTTTCATATTTCTCCACCAAAATGTATGTCGAAGATCACGGTACATTTTGGTACTTCCAGGATGGATTGCAAATGGTGTGTTATGTGCCTCCATCATGATTCCTTCTTCATCGATTCTTGCTTCTAGAATAGCACCTTCTTGCACTTTCTTATTAATACGCATCAGCTCCAGGTCCGTGGTTTGAACAGCTTTAACTTTATTGATTAAATTTGGTTCTACTCGTATATTTGACATCATCACGTAAGTCCCTTGTGACCCCCCCAAAATTAGGTATACATCACCCATCTTGAGTCGCCAGATACATGGTACAAAATTCAAATACAATCTTTAATATACAATAAGAGAGCTGTGAGTTTTAATACAAATATTGTCTTCTAGACAATATCCACTCTCAGAATAAGTCCTCATTACATTTATTGTCACACTATTTAACAGAATAGTGAGGACTAGTAATACTATCATCTGGACCGTCACTCCATTCCCCGACTAGTCCCGGCTACGTTCTCATTTCTTGAAGATAACAAAGGAAAGAAAGAAAGCCTAGCTCAACTAGCCCAGTAAGAAATATTATGACTAAGATAATGCAGAATAAATTATCATTAGTCTTCAACAATGTTAAACTGATAAAATACAATAGACATCAAGTTTAACTGCAACGGAACAAGCAATCCATTAAAAGAGTTAAGTAGAGAATAAAATCTACTATCTTTTATGATTTAAAAAGTTTTTTATCACTTTTATTGCTGGGACTCAGCTTCATAAATAATCTACATCATCAAATTCATCCCTGCACTACAGGCCAAGGATATTATTTAGTATCACGACCACGAATTATCCATGCACTACGAGCCAAAGACAATTGTGTTTTCATCAACGGTCCTAATCATGCCATAAAATAATTCATCTTTGCTCCCTTGGCCGAAGAGAATCCATAGCCATAATCATACCAAAAACTGTCCATCAATGCACTACGGGCCAATGAGGACTTTTTCCACATCATTTGTAACATTACGGTCATGATTATACCGAATAATCCCTGGTCATAATCATATCAAGTTCATCTATGCACTACAGGCCACAAATGACTTTCAACAAAATATAAACATGAGGATGATGACAATGATATAAGAATTCAATAAAACAAGTTCAGGTATTAAATTATCCAGGAACTAATAACGTCCAAATTGTCAACATGATACTTCTTTGTAGAGTAAAATTCAAGAATTCTCAGAAGAATATTTCCATGAAAAGATACTGGATGAAGTGCAAATATCAAGGATATTCCACTAATTTCATGGAGTATAGAAGTCAAAACTTTAACCAACCGAGAATAATAAAGAATGGAATAACAAAAGAAATCACCATACATGCGGTGCTTGCATAGACGAAGTTATTCCAACAGAATAATAAATAACGGAACCGGTCAAAGCGTAATTTGCAAGCGATGATGTTCAGCCAGAATAATAAAGAATGGAATAACAACGAAATCACCATGCATGCGGTACTTAGCATGATGAAAGTTATTCCAACAAAATACTAAATAAAGGAACCGGTCGGTGAAATTACACCGGCAAGCGATGATGTTCCAATGTAATAATAAAGAATGGAATAACAACGAAATCACCATGCATGCGGTTGCTTGGATGATGAGTTATTCCAACGAAATAATAAATAACGGAACCAGGTCCCAAGGTAAACGCGTCATGAGACGAGGATATTCCAATGTAACAATAAAGAATGGAATAACAGAAGAATTTAACCAAGTATAGGGTAGTCCGCGTATACAGGTTATTCCAATAGAATAATAAAGAATGGAATAACAGAAGTTCTCTTCATAAATACAAAGAAAATAATACCCCTTACCTTAAAAAGAAGAGTATTGTATATATGAGTAGTGAAGTAGCAGAATACTTGTCTTCTTTCTCTCTTCAATTTATCTCTCTAGAGTTTCAGTGAATTTGTAAGAAATAATGAAGGAATGAGCTTCTATTTATAGAAGAATGGACTGCATAGTAACTAATTCATGAACGGTCCAGATTAATTTACTTTTAATCGAACGGTCCATATTTAAAGCAAAATCTTTTAAATAAAATATAATATATTCTATTTATAATCTAATAAAACGAATAACTTTATAAAAGTATTCTGTTTTATATAAAAAGATTTTACTATGCAAAATACTATGCAATACTATGCAGGCACTATGCAACACTATGCATAATAAAATATAATATATTCTAATTATTGTCTAATAAAATAAATAATTTTATAAAAGTATTCTGTTTTATATAAAAAGATTTTACTATTAGTCTAATAAAACGAATAACTTTATAAAAGTATTCTGTTTTATATAAAAAGCTTTTCTGTTTTATTACATTAATAATACTAATAAAACAAAACTTATATATATATATATATATTACAATCAACAATAATTGAATCAAATAACGTGAGATACTATGCAACAACTACTGTAGCAATAATTGAACAAAACTGAGTGACTTCTCACGTAAACATCAATAATTAATATCGTGTGCTACTATACAACCACGCGTATTACTGTACTTTTACTATCGAGTAGTTCAACAGTATCAACGGTAAAACTTCCACCGTTATTTTCAATAAAATATTTTTGTCGTTTTCTCAATCAGACAATAATTTTGTTGTGGGGTCCACCAATGATTGTGCCGTCGTACGAATATTCCCTGTTAAAATGAATATTCCCCGACCAATCGAATATTATATAACAACTTGCATACTTTGCAAAATTTATAAATATTACCCACAACTATAACATTATATTAAATCTACACCATAATATTCAAAAAAATTATTTCGAGAAAATTAAATATTTATTCATAAAATTTGGGGTCTCACAATCTCCCCTCCTTATGGAATTTCGCCCTCAAAATTTACGTACGTACCTGGTATGCCGAAGAGGTGAGGATACCTTGTCAGATTCTAACTCTTGAGGTACAACCTTTAAGTGTAGAATATATTCCAGAATTTTAACAGGTACATCTTCATTCGTTAAATTTTCTGCTATCTCGTCCGGTTCTAAATCAATAATGTGGTTTGGGTCATCCACATATTTATGTAACATCGATACGTGTAAAACGTTATGAACACGCAACATACCTGGCGGTAAAACGAGTCTATAAGCCACAGTTTCTACTCGATCGAGGATTTCAAATGGGCCAATTAAATCGAGGGTTGAGATTTCTTCTCTTCGTCGATTCTTGCTTCTAGAATAACGCCCTCTTAAACCTTCTTTTTCACATTCATCAGCTCCGATATAGCTTGCATGGTTTTAACTTTATCGATTAAAGTCGATTCTACTCGTATATTCGTTATCTTTACGTGGGTTCGTATATTCACACTTGTAACCGCATATGATCTTCTACTCAACATCCGGTAGCGTCCATACCATTTCGTTTTTTTTCCTACGATGGTATTGAATGGTACGATCGTAATCTTCAACAACTCGAGTCAACGTCTTTGGCGCATGTTACGTTCATTTTAGTTAAAGAAATATTTGAGGGTTTAAGAAATAGGTTTTGTACTGGGATCAATACAAAATTTGATTTCACGCTCTGGGGTAGACCAGGAAGTCTTCAAGAATACGTCAAGAAATTTATTAACAATAAAAATATCATTCAAAACTGTGACTCTCATCCAAGACTTGGATAACACGTTATATTGATACCTATCAACTTGCCATCGTCATTCACAACGTCTCCTACGAAAAGTCTGGCTTTGGTGCATTCCACACAAGGAAGTCAACAACGAAAGGATCGGGGCTCTTTACTTATGGCTTGATATGACAATGATTGACTTTAGTGGTTTGATTACTTTGAATTCGCATAACAGGTTGGTTAGGAGTATGAAAGCTAATAACCTTATAAAAAGCATGATGAGTAGCTAATCAATCGATTCCTAAAATCACATCAAAGGCAAGTATTTTCAAAGAGATACGATCGACAGGTAACGTGAAAGTGTTGATTTGAATCAAACAAGATTTATAAACAGTAGAGGTAACGAAGGTTTCTCCCAACAGAGTTTCAACAGATAAATCAAAGTTTAATTTCTCCGGAGTCAAATTTAAACATTGAACACAACTAGGTGAAATAAAAGAGTGGGTAGAACTGGTATCGAATAAAGTATAGACTTTGCAAGAGTTTATAATTAACTTACCCGTAATAACTTCGTTCGGGTTTCTCGACAAATGCTCTCACTTAAACTACCGAATTTAACTTTACTATACGGTACATTCCACCCTTAAGTGTTTCGTCACATTCCTGATCCATGATTTGAATCATTATTCTCTGATCCATATCGAATTGGGGTTAACCGCTATGCACAGGGTAATTTCGAATTCGATGTTGGATTCTCCCAATTGCTGTCCAAAAAGAAAAATCCATTTCATCTATTTTGGCTTTATTGGATCGGACGTCTTTTTCTATAATATTTATACGTCATGCAGCTTTTACCCATGCATCATCTATTCTCATTCGTTTAGTTGTTTCTTCTTTCATCAGAACTTTGATCATAGCATTCTCAAATTCCAGCTCTAATATCTTATACTCTGCCAAAGAGTACTTCTATTCAAGCATCGCACATCGGGTAACACAATTTTGAATTGTTACATCTCTTTGCTCCACGACCGCTCTTGGTTCTTGACTGCTCTTCTTCTAACTCATGAATACAATTTTGTAATTCTAAATTCTGATCATAAAATTCTTCTAATAAATTCTCCTCTTCTTCCTCGCTTTCAGCTGCTACCTCTGAAACTAGCTCAGGTGCAACTATTAGTTCTTCACTCACCACGTAGATATCTCTAATTCCTTCTTCGTCTGACATCACATTAACCTGATTAGTGATTAAAGGTGTCTCAACGGTCTCATGTGCTTCATTGCTTATCTCAACATTTTTGGATGCCATTTTCAAATACTGCCACAAAACAAGGGTTAAATAATATATCACATATTATCTCTATACTCTGATAGACCAATTAAATACCAAATAAACTTAGGTAGGTCATACTAGCGAAGGAATTCCCCATCTTTCCCCTCCTAGTTCTTGTCTCACATCTCAGCCAGGGATCATATCCCTAAGCTTTGATACCAACTGTGACTCCCCCAAAATTAGGTATACATCACCCATCTTGAGTCGCCAGATACATGGTACAAAATTCAAATACAATCTTTAATATACAATAAGAGAGCTGTGAGTTTTAATACAAATATTGTCTTCTAGACAATATCCACTCTCAGAATAAGTCCTCATTACATTTATTGTCACACTATTTAACAGAATAGTGAGGACTAGTAATACTATCATCTGGACCGTCACTCCATTCCCCGACTAGTCCCGGCTACGTTCTCATTTCTTGAAGATAACAGTGAAAGAAAGGGCAAGCTCAACTAGCCCAGTAAGAAATATTACTAAGATAATGCAGAATAAATTATCATTAGTCTTCAACAATGTTAAACTGATAAAATACAATAGACATCAAGTTTAACTGCAACGGAACAAGCAATCCATTAAAAGAGTCAAGTAGAGAATAAAATCTACTATCTTTTATGATTTAAAAAGTTTTTTTATCACTTTTATTGCTGGGACTCAGCTTCATAAATAATCTACATCATCAAATTCATCCCTGCACTACAGGCCAAGGATATTATTTAGTATCACGACCACGAATTATCCATGCACTACGGGCCAAAGATAATTGTGTTTTCATCAACGGTTCTGATCATGCCATAAAAAAATTCATCTTTGCTTCCTTGGCTGAAGAGAATCCATAGCCATAATCATACCAAAAAACTGTCCATCAATGCACTACGGGCCAATGAGGACTTTTTCCACATCATTTGTAACATTACGGTCATGATTATTCCGAATAATCCCTGATCATAATCATATCAAGTCCATCTATGCAATATAGGCCACAGATGACTTTCAACAAAATATAAACATGAGGATGATGACAATGATATAAGAATTTAATAGAACAAGTTCAAGAATTAAATTATCCAGGAACTAATAACGTCCAAATTGTCAACATGATACTTCTTTGTAGAGTAAAATTCAAGAATGATCAGAAGAATATTTCCATGAAAAGATACTGGATGAAGCGCAAATATAAAGGATATTCCACAAATTTCATGGAGTATAGAAGTCAAAACTTTAACCAACTGAGTATAATAAAGAATGGAATAACAAAAGAAATCACCATGCATGCGGTACTTCACATAGATAGTTTATTCCAACAGAATAATAAATAACGTAACCAGGTCAAGCATAATTCGCACCGGCAGGATGTTCCAACAGAATAATAAAGAATGGAATAACAACAGAAATCACCATGCATGCAGTACTTCGCATAGACAAGTTATTCCAATAGAATACTAAATAACGGAACCGAAATCGAGGCAAAAATCCATGCCAATGGATGTTCTAACATAATAATAAAGAATGGAATAACAATGAAAATCAACATGCATGCGGTACTTGGCGTAGAGACAAGTTATTCCAACGAATAATAAATAACGGAACCAGTCCGACGTAAAATGCATGCATGTGGGATATTCCAATAGAATAATAAATAATGGAACCAGTCTCATGCGTAAATGCACGAACAGTGATATTCCAATGCAGAATAATAAAGAATGGAATAATGTAAGAATTTCACCAAGTATAGGGTAGTCACAGATACAAAGTTATTCCAAAGAATAATAAAGAATGGAATAACAGAAGTTCTCTTCATAAATACAAAGGAAATAATATCCCTTACCTTAAAAAGAAGAGTATTGGATATATGAGTAGTGAAGTAGCAGAATACTTTTCTTCTTTCTCTCTTTAATTTATCTCTCTAGAGTGTCAGTGAATTTGTAAGAAATAATGAAGGAATGAGCTTCTATTTATAGAAGAATGGACTGCATAGTAACTAATTCATGAACGGTCTAGATTGATTTACTTTTAATCGAACGGTCCATATTTAAAGCAAAATCTTTTAAATTAAATATAATATATTCTATTTATAATCTAATAAAACGAATAACTTTATAAAAGTATTCTGTTTTATATAAAAAGATTTTACTATGCAAAACACTATGCAACACTATACAGGTACTATACAATACTATACATAATAAAATATAATATATTCTAATTATTGTCTAATAAAACGAATAACTTTATAAAAGTATTCATTTTATATAAAAAGATTTTACTATTAGCCTAATAAAACGAATAACTTTATAAAAGTATTACATTTTATATAAAAAGCTTTTCATTTTATTACATTAATAATACTAATAAAACAAAACTTATATAATATATATATATATATATATATATAACAATCAACAATAATTGAATCAAATAACGTGAGATACTATGCAAAGAACTCATCATAGCAATAATGGAACAAAAGCGAGTGACTTCTCACGTAAACATCAATAATTAATATCGTAATTATTACTACTATGCAACCACGCCAGACATCAGATTTCTTTTACTACCAATTAGTTCAACAGTATCAACGGTAAAACTTCCGTCGTTATTTTCAATAAAATATTTTTGTCTTTTTCTCAATCCGACAATAATTCCATTGTGGGGTCCACCAATGATTGTGCTGTCGTACGAATATTCCCTGTTAAAACGAATATTCCCCGATCAATCGAATATTATATAACAACTTGCATACTTTGCAAAATTTATAAATATTACCCACAACTATAACATTATATTAAATCCACACCATAATATTCAAAAAAATTATTTCGAGAAAATTAAATATTTATTCATAAAATCTGGAGTCTCACATCCCTGGAGTCTTTAACTTTATCTTTATCTCCATCCTTTGCAAGTTATGCAAAATGGATCTTTGCGTTGACAATATCGCACTTGTACCCGTATATGATTTTCTACTCAACGCGTCAGCTACTACGTTTGCTTTTTCAGGATGGTATTGAATGGTATGATGGTAATCTTTCAACAGCTCGAGCCAACTTCGTTGTCGCATGTTGAGTTCCTTTTCGGTGAAGAAATATTTGAGACTTTTATAATCTGTATAGATCTCCACCTTCTCCCTATACAGGTAATGCCTCCAGATTTTAAGTGCGCAAACGACAACTGTCAATTCTAGATCATGAGTTGGATAATTCCTCCCATATTCTTTGAGCTGTCGTGAGGTATAGGCTATGACTTTTCCATGTTGCATGAGAACACATCGTAACCCTCTACCTGAAGCATCATTGTAGATGACAAATCCCTTCGAACCAGATGATATTGTCAGATTAGGTGCTGAAATGAGTCTCTTCTTGAGTTCTTGAAAACTCTTCTCACATTCCTCGCTCCAACCGAATTTATATCTTTCCGAGTCAGCCGAGTTAATGGAGTAGCGATTCGAGAAAATCCTTCCACATATCTCCGATATTAACCAGCTAAGCCCAGAAAGCTACGTACTTCGGTCACTGACTTAGGTTTCTCCCAACTTTGAATTGCTTCAATCTTTGCTGGGTCAACAGATATTCTGTGATTTTATATCACGTGCCCAAGGAATGCTACTTTCTTAAGCCAGAACTCGCATTTCTTCAACTTGGCATATAGCTTGTTTTCACGACGCTTTTGGAGTATCAGCCTCAAGTGTTGCTCATGATCTTCACAGCTTTTGGAGTATATGAGGATGTCATCAATAAAGACAATAACAAAATGATCCAAATATTCCTTGAATACTCAGTTCATCATATCCATGAAGGTAGCAGGAGCATTAGTCAATCCAAAAGACATGACTAGGAATTCATAATGCCCGTACCGAGTTTTGAAAGCAATATTTGGAATGTCATCAATTTTAATCTTCAATTGATGATATCCGGAATGAAGATCAATCTTTAAAAAGAATTTGGCACCTTGCTACTAGTCAAACAGATCATTAATGCGAGACAACGGGTACCTATTTTTGACGGTGACATGATTCAACTCCCAATAATCAATACAAAGTCGTATACTCCCATCTTTCTTCTTTAAAAATAGAACAGGAGCACCCCATGGAGACGTACTAGGACGAATGAAACTGATGTCTAACAACTCCTGCAGTTGAGTTTTTAACTTCTGAAGTTCAATAGGAGCCATTTGATATGGGGCTTTAGAAATGGGTTTTGTACCGGGTTTAAGGTGGATACCAAACTCAATTTCACGCTCTGGGGGTAGGCCGAGAAGTTTCTCAGGGAATACATCAGGAAATTTATTAACAATAGAAATATCATTCAAATCTGACGTATTTTTGTTTAAATCTATGACATGGGCTAAGAAAGCTTGACATCCATTTTTTAATAAACGAATATCTTTATAGCTTGATATGACAGTGATTGACTTTAGTGGTTTGGTTGCTTGAATTCACATAATAGGTTGGTTAGGAATATGAAAGCTAACAACCTTACGAAAACTATCAATTTTAGCATGATGAGTAGTTAACCAATCAATCCCTAAAATCACATCAAATGTAAGTATTTTCAAAGAGATAAGATCGACAGGTAATGTGCGGGTGCCGATTTGAATCAAACAAGATTTATAAATAGTGGATATAATGAAGGTTTCTCCCAACGGTGTTTCAACAGATAAGTCAAAGTTTAATTTCTCTGGAGTTAAATTTAAATGTTGAGCGTAAGTAGGAGAAATAAAAGAATGGGTAGAATCAATATCAAATAAGGTATAGACTCGCTAGAGTTTATGATTAGTTTACTCGTGATAACCTAGTTCGGGTTCCTTACTTTTTGGGAGGTCACGACAAACGCTCTCCATTGAACTATCGGCTTTGACTTGTCTGGGACGGCCTTTGGTGTCTCTATACCAGCTGGACTTGACTTCCCAACACGACAAAATTAGGTAGTTGACCTTCTCTTCTGCAATTATAACATGCTTTGGATTGCTGCGTGCAGTTCAGGCTGATGTGTCCCTCCCCTCCGCATTTGTAGCATACGACCGGTGGTCATTCTCCTTCCTTAACAACGGGTGCTAGTGCTGACGTCTTTCCATCATTATTGAATCTTCTCTTCTTAAAATTTTCACTTCTACTATCTTGGCCAGAATTACCACTGAAGTGGTTACCATTTCTGGCATGTTGATTTTCTCTACATTTGTTGTCACCGCTTCAATGCCTGTTACTGCTGGTATTATCATTTTGTCGGCGGCTCTCTCTTGGTTGGGTTGACTCATTATCTCGCTCCAATAACTGAACCCTATTTACAACATCTGAATACAAACACAGTTTGTGAGAAATAAGGTATTGACGTATTTCGGGTTTCAAACCTCGCAGAAATATTCGTGTCATTCTCTCCTCATTATCAAACAAGTGGGACACAAACCGGGATAACTCGGCAAACTTATCTTCGTACTGCAACACGTTCATATTATTTTGCTCCAGCTTGATGAACTCTACCTCCTTTATATGACAAATACTTTTGGGAAAGTACTTGTCGTTGAACAGTTCTTGGAACTTCTCCCAAGACATCTTTAGTGCGGCAGGTTGGGCACACTTTACAGATTCCCACCAGTAATCTGCCTTTCCTCATAACATGAATGTGGAAAAGGGAATCTTTTTCTCATCGGAGCATCTCAAGACATCAAATATCTTGGTGATATGCTTTATCCACGTCTCCTCCTTAAGTAGTTTTGGCTCTCCCAAAAAACTCTGGTGGTCCCATCTCCTTGAACTGCTTAGCGGTGACCGTCCGAGAGTTGCCAGTGTTTCCACCTGCATTTTGAAAAGGAGTCGTTCTCGCCTGATGTTACATGAATCGCATAAAGCCTTTTAATATCCCATCGTTCATCATTTGGTCGGTGTTGTTGTTTTCCTGAGGATTATTGTCTTCATGATGCACATTATCCTGGGTATTAATCGTTGGTGACTCAACGGTCTCATGTGCTCCATTGCTTATCTCAACATTCTCAGATGTCATTTTCAAACACTGCCACAAAACAAGGGTTAATTGACATGTCACATATTATCCCTATACTCTGATCGACCAATTAAATAAGAAATAAGCTTAGGTAGGTCATAATAGGGAAGGATATACCCGTCTCTCCCCTCTTAGTTCTAGTCGCACATCTCAGCCAGGAATCATATCCCTAAGCTTTGATACCAACTGTTGTTGATCGACGCAATCAATGAATACGTGCAAGTATACACGGTCAAAAAGTACTAAAGTGATAAGAAAAGTATCGTTCCCACGAGGAATTATTTAATAAAAATTATCAAGTACTAACTCTTAACCAAATCAATTTTATTTAAACAATTGATTTAAGATTTTAGAATTAAAATAATTAATACAACTAATTCCTAATTACCACTAGTTTAGAATCAGATTATGGAGATTTAAGATCACAACTTCACTTATTGTTTCACTTATATTAAAACACTTCTTATTAATTATGCTCACTATTCTAGATTGTTAATCAGGAACTTATTAATATTTATAACCACCTTCTGATGCATCACAAACATATTAATCCAAATCCACAGTTGATAGAATTGAATCAAACACCCTAATTAACTAATTCACTATATTCCTATGTGAATTACCATTAAAAAGGATTTAAAGTACAGGTTCCCTATCAGATTACATGCGGCGTAAAGGTATATCCATATCCTAAACACAAATCATAAATTCCAACACCATGCAGAAAACACAATCACATGCTATTATGAGAAGATCTAAATCTATATTTCATCTCCCGAATCCATATAGATTATCATGCTAATTGTTAGCTAGACAATTAAATAATTATGCACAAATCATAGTAGACAATCCATAGAATAGATCACAGTAATTAACAGAGAAGGATACTAAAATAAGCTATGCAATAAGATCCATTGTAATCTTAAACAAAAGATTTAGTTCATGATTAATGAATTAAAACCAAGAATTAAGGTTGTAAGCGAGCCAACACAGTTCGGGCTCGATTCTAAGCTTGACTTCGAAAAAAACTGAAATGAGACTTCGGATTAGTTAATAATATGATCCAAATTTGAGCATTAAAAATAGTTCGAATAAAAATATGAGTAGAATCTGAGCAAGGTTATACTCGACTCGTTTAAGATTCAAACTACTCGAATTTTTGATTGTGATTCGATACATACTTGGTTAATACATATTCGATTAGATGTTCGATACATTCTCTTATAATATATACAAATTTAAATCAAATTAAGATAATTAGTTATTATTTTGTTTTATTTTTAATTTTAATTGTGATTTTATATTTATAAAGTGTAATAATAAATATATTTTCACATTTTTAAGTAAAATAACAAATTTAATTTATAATTATATTTAATATAAAACAAGTTATTATGTAGAGATTCGAATTCGAGCTTGAATTTGAAGCTCGCGAGTAGTTTGAATAAATATTCGAGTTGAGTCGAATCGAATTCGAGTAATAAATATTCGAGTCGAGTCAAATCTGAGTAAGAATTTTTAAATATAATTCAAATTCGAGCCGAATTCGAGTACGAATTTATCATTTCGAGTCAAATTCGAGTAGCTCTCTATTCGCTCCGATTCGACTCGTTTACACCCTTACCAAGAATCCATAACTGAATAGATATTAAAAGATAAAAGTATGATAAGAGAAGAGAATATAATTTGTTATCAGCAAATCTGATGCTCCCCTCTTGCTCCTGCTCTTGATCTTCAATGATCTCCAAGTTGCTTCAATCTCCAACAATCCAATATAAACTAGGGTTTATATTCTAATCTATTGGAGTGTTTTTTCTAATCTAATCTATCTCATCCCCCTTTATTTTATGCTTTACTTCATGTATTTATAGGTTACAAGTCCAATTTTTAGCTTAGGAACAAACACAATCCAATTTGGAGTCAAAAAAGTGTCAAAATTCGCCCCCAAAATGCATCTAAGCTTGACCAGGCCCTTCTCTAGCCTTTGTTCTACGATCGCACTATTGCCTCCTAGCGCCCATTGACCGAAATGGCCTTGGTTTGGTAGCCCGACACCGGGTCTTTTCAAGAATTTTCTGCTCTAACGTCCTTTGGGAAAATGGCCATAACCTTTTCGTCCGAACTTCGATTTCGATGATTCAAGATGTTCCAGAAAGAGGAGACATAGATCTACAACTTTAATTCTTTGAGTTTTGCGAAATAAGGTCTGGAGAAATATTGAATTTGGCTCTGAAGTGGATGTTGTGTAAATAACAAGCCGAAAATGCGAATCTAGCAACCCCAAACGTCGATCCAAGTAACTTTTGTCTCAATTCCTACAAAACAATGTAAAACATGCACGAATAAATACAAACACTTAAAAACATCCAAAAGATTAAGCTCAAACGCACTCAATTCATGGGTATAAAACTCACACATCAACTGTGACGCCCGCAAAATAGGTATACATCATCCATTTTGAGTCGCCAAATACATAGTATAGAAATCAAATACAAACTTCTTTTATACAATACGACAAAAGTGTAGCTGAGAGTTTTTACACGAATATTATCTTCTAGATAGTATTCAAACTCAAATGGAGTCCTCATTACATTTATTATCACACTATTTCATAGAATAGTGAGGACTACTATAGCCACCATCTCGGACCATCACTCTGTTCCCCGAGTAGTCACGGCTATGTTCTCATTTCCTGAAGAGAACAATGAAAGCAAAAGGGTGAGCTCAACTAGCCCAATAAAAAATATTATGACTAAGATAATGCAGAATAAATTATCGTTAGCCTTCAACAGTGTTAAACTGATAAAATATAATAAACGTCAAGTTTAACTGCAGCAGAACAAGTAATCCATTAGAAGAGTCAAGTAAAACATGAAATCTATTATCTTCTATGATTTAAGAGTTTGTCATCAATTTTATCGTTGAGACACGACTTAATAAATAATCCATATCACTGAATTATCCATGCACTACGGGCCAAGGATATTCATTAGTATCACGTCCACGAATTATCCAAGCACTACATGCCAAATATATTCGTGTTATCACCAATGGTCATGATCATGCCAACAACTGTCCATCAATGCACTATGGGCCAATGAGGACTTTTACCACATCATTTGTAACATTATAGGTCATGATTATACCGAATGATCCCTGGTCATAATCATACCAATCAACAGTCCATCTATGCATTACGGGCCAAAGATAACTTTCATCACATTATAAGCATGAAGATGATGACAATGATATAAGAATTTAATTAAATGAAAGTAAAGGATAAATTTTAAAGATTTATAATTTAATTTATCCAGAATTCAATAATGTCCAAATTATCAACATGATACTGCTTTGTAGAGTAAAATTCAAGAATAATATTGTATCAAAAATGATTTGGACCGAAAAAAATCAATTTTTGTCATGAATAGTACCTTGGGTGAATAGTATTCGAGTGAATAGTACTTCGGGAATAGTAACCTGTGAATAGTACCCCAATATGAAAAGAATAAAAATTATCAAGAATGCTCAGGATAATATTTTCATGAAAAGATACTGGATGAAGCACAAATATCAAGGATATTCTACTAATTTCATGGAGTATAGAAGCAATACTTATCAATATAAGTGTAGAATTAGGAATATGAAACGAAATAATATTACTTACATACTACAGAGTATGAAAGAAAATATTATTTCTTATGAATATTGAACAAGAATAATATCACTTACGAATACGAAAGAAATAATACCCCTTACCTTAGTAGAATATTGGATACTGCAATAGTGTAATAACAGAATACTCTTCTTTTTTCTCTCTTATTCTCTCTATACTTTCTCTCTCTATAGCTTGAATGAAATGGTGAAAAATTATGAAGAAATGAGCTTCTATTTATAGGCTTGACAGAGTAAGGGTAAAATAGTCTTTTCGTCATAATTTATGACATCATCACTTACATCATCGATCATATGAAATCATTGCTTACCTCATCGTTCCGATGACATAATTACTTACATCATCAGAATTCAAATTCAATTTGTTCTTTTCCACCTCATTTAACCTTTATACCATGAATTTACTATAATAATGCTACCATTCAAATTAAAAATCATACAATTATATAATCACATCATAATACTATAATGTAATATTATAATAATATGTTTGAATGAATTATTTTATCGAAAAAGATAAAATACAAACTTTCAACAAATGTCGCATGCTAAAAATTCCTCCGTTTAAATCATATTAAATAAATATTTTCTTATCATATATATCAACAATTTATTATTTATAAATAATATTACAAAAGTATAATATTGACAACTAGGTCGTTCCCAGGAAAGATGGGGCTTTCCGATAAGGATTTCTCCCTATTTGCGCGCAATTAGGTGACCAAACCCCTTTTCATCGACAGAACTTTCTAGACATTGTCAATAATGCTATATAATAATATTATTCAAATAATATGAATTATTGATTTGATAATTTAAAATATTGTGCAATGAAAATTATTGAATCAATAATATAAAATATCAACGTAGCAATTATTGAATCAATAAAATAAAATATTGAATAAAGAACTCATCGTGAGCAATAATTGAGTATAACTGAGTGACTTCTCACGTAAGCATCAATAATCAATACCGTGTGCTACTGTGCAACCACGCGTATTACTGTACTTTTATCATCGGGTATTTCAACAGTTAACGGCAAAACTTTCGCCATTATTTTTATAAAAAGTTATTTATGTCGTTTTCTAACTCCGACAGCAATTTCATTGTGGGGTCCACCAATGATTGTGTCGTCGTACGGATATTCTCCGACAAAAAGAATATTCCCCGACCAAACGAATATTTTATAACAACTTGCTTACTTTGTAAAATTTATAAATATTACCAACAACTATAACATTATATCAAATCCAAACCATAATATTCAAAAATATATTTTGAGAAAAAAATAATCTTTATTCATAAAAGTTGGGGTCTGACATATGGTTATGCTTATAGCAGTTGGTACTTGAATGAATGGTTCTGTTTATGGCATGTATGGTTTTGTTTATAGCACATTATTCTTTGTTCTATTTTTAGCAAGGGACTTGCACAATATTTTGTTTTGGATGGTTCTCATTTGCTTAAGTTTTTATAGGAATCTAATGCAGTTAAAAAAAACACATTGTAACCATGAAAAATATTTTCAAAACATGATCATATTCTGATTTTCATACTTTCTATCACCATCAGCTATTACAATCTATAACAATAAAAATACATAATTGATGACAATACACAACACATTCATCACAATCAATTAATTACCATTACATCATTCAAATACATGTGAAAATTACAACCAAAATGACAATTTATGACAATGAAAATAAATAATTGATGACAATACATAACACGTCCATTACAATCAATTAATTACCATTACATCATGCAAATTTTTTTAAAAATTACAGCCAAAGTGACAATCAATGACAATACACAGCACATAATAACTTTTTAGTTTCCCTATTTAAGTCTATCAACTTCCATTTCCTTTTTCAGTGCTTCCCTTCTTCTCAAATTTTTCAACTTCTCCTTAAGCTTTTCATTTTCATCCATCACTAAGCTTACGTCTTCAACTGGCTTGATCATCGCACTCGTTGCTTCATCTTCATTGGAAGGAACTTCAATCCATTCAAAATATCCACAATATCTCTCAGCTTCCTATCAAATTTGGTATCACAAAGAGAAAACAGAGGAACATAGCAAACATAATTTAACATAGAGAGGGAAGAACAAAGTTTACAAATTGGACTAATGAAACTAAACCCATAGTTGGGGCAACCATAAAACCTTCTTCTTCATGACCTATCCTTCTTCGAAACAAAGATTTAAGCTGGAACATCACAAAAATAGATGCACATGTCAGTAACAGTGGTTGGCAACGATCTAGATCATGATGAAACCATCTCAGATGCATGACAACTTTCCACTTACCTACATAGCAGTTACCAAGAAAAAGCCTTAATTTTCTCTACCTTGTTGTCTGCAATTTTGCTAAGAAACTTAAACCCCTAGTTCTAAAGTTCTTCACTTACATTACTGGTAAAACATACAATTTCAAACTTACACGGATTATCTCCTTCAATCAGTGGCAAACCCAAGCACAGGGCATAGGGGCACCTACCCCCACTAAAATTTTAGAGGGTTAAGGGGTCAACATAAAAAAAAATTATTTGAGGGGGTATTAAATGAAATTGTAATATTTTATACTCCCTCTGTCCCTTAATATAAGTCATTTTAGAATTGTACACAAGTATTAAGGAAATTATTGTATAACATTAAATATAATATCTATTGTCTATATTGTCCTTGTATTAGTAAAAGAGTTTTATTTATTGGGCAAAAAATAGTGAGAGAACCAAAGTTATATTTAATACTTTGGGTAATATTGAAAACTAAACAATTAATGATTACTTGAAATCTTTAAAGGACTTATATTAAGGGACAAAAGCACTTCTCAAAAATAACTTATATTAAGGGACAAAGGGAGTATAAAAAACTACTACATCCATTCCATAATAATTGCCTTTTTAGAAGAAAAAATTTATTTTAATTTATTTGTCGTTTACAACTTTCTAGGAGAATAAATTATTTATTTTCCTATATCACCCCTAACTTTTCTCATTGTCCCCAAAAAATGTATTAATAATTTTCAATTTCTCATAAAAGGGTAGTGATGGAATTTTATACAAATTTTAATTCTTAAATTATATTATTAAATGAGTTTTTTAATTCACGTGGATGAAACTAAAACGACTATTATTATGAAATGAAGGTAGTATTAGAATACTTATAGTTAAAGTCTAAAAACAAGGGATATTGACTATAAGTATTCAGAGGATAATGAAATTGGTGGTCTTAGCACCTTTCTCAAATATTTTTTTTTTTAATTTTTCATTTGACCCATTTTTTTTCTTTTTTCACAAATGATAAAGATAGGTTGAATTGAAGATATGCTAAAACTTATTATTTAAATATATTTGTTTCCATTTATAAAAAAAATATGCTTTTTATTGTTTTAAAATATTTTTAGTTGATTTAAGTATTAAAAAATATGAATAAATAATTATATTTTGATTTAAAATGTCAACTAAGATACACATGATTATAATTTGTGAAATGATATTTTTTTCCTCTTTAATATATTTTTTTTCGAATTTTTCCCAACTAAATTGTGAGGCTGGATCCGCCTCTGCCTTCAATCGACGATTTCTCACCCGATTTTGCCTGACATATATTCGTTTCTTCATCTTTTTTTTCTCAAAATTTGATTTCTTCGTTCTCTCCTTCAATCAACTGCTTCCTTCTCACTTTATTTCTTTTCTCCCGCCCATTCCATGTCGGACACAACATATTGGCTTTATTAGACACATCAACAATTACGTGTTTTGTTCTTTTTTTAAAGCCACAGGAAAATTGGACAAATTATTTGACGTCCGTCGACAAAATTGGACGGAATGGCCTAATTAAATTTTTTTTAAAGAGTTTAGTGGGTCATTTACATTTTTTTAAAAGTTTAGTGGATAATGCTTAAAACACGACAAATATAACCAAGTCAAAGATACAATAACTAACTAAAGTCAAAGACTAACTAAAAACTAACTAATTATATACAATAACTAAGTCAAAGACTACCTAGACGAATGGTATAATAAAAAAATCTAACATAAAACAAAGAGAATACCAAAAAAAGTGAAAAACTCGTACACCCAACAGCAAAACAACAGTACATACAATCTCTCGAAGACATAATTGAATTGATCATCATCTTTTTATAACCCTAATCAGCATCATCAGTTCCAGAATTAAAAATCTCTAAAAAATTCACACACAAAATCTTTAATTCGTTTCGACTCTTCACACCAGTCTCCATAAACGTATAAACCTTAATTTAAGTGCATTTCTTTTTGCTCTAATCATTGATACCAAATGAAAGAACTTGGAGTTCTGATCCCCTTCCTTTAGTCATAAAATCCTTTATTTTTGCCTCGTCGTCGATTCTTTGTACTTTGCAATTTTCCACAAATGACTATACAAATCACCACTTTTCTTCAGCTCATCCTTTATTAGATTTCTGTAATCCCTAGCAGCTTCTAAACAATCAATGTCTTCTATATACTTGCACGAAAACCTTTCCATTCCACATCTCCAAAAACCTGTTTGTTACATCTTCTCTTCTCTCTGAAATTCAGAGTGTATTCACACCTAGAGGGGGGTGAATAGGTGCTTATGATGAAAGTGATCTACAATGACAATTTTAATTTTATCTGCTAACTTGTACTATGCAGACAGGTTATCGCATGTCTGCTTAAGTATATTATCCTGAAACGCAGACCCTTGATATGCAGAACTTCCAAAATTGAGCAGTGCGGAATATAACTTGTGGTTGAGTGCAGAATTGAAACAAGATAAACAGTAAATAAGAACACCAAGATTTTTACGTGGTTCTGCCCTTCACCTCTAATGGCTTAATCTACATCCAATACTAATTGGTATCGGAGAATCCTTTATTGAAATAGATATTCAATCAATTACAAATACTCCATGTTACAAAGAAACTCTGAATATTGTTGTACACCACTTCCCCCTTTACACAACTACAACCTCTTGTACCACTTCAACCTTAGAGCTTTCTTTGTACAGGCCTATCACAACTGGATCACACAAACCAAACTAGGCTTCTATACAAGTTTTAATCAAGAACGAATAGTATTACAGTCTCTATGAATTTCTAGTTACAAGAAATTAATATCAAGGAAAAATTAGATTGCTAGTAGTTTTTCAATGGAACCACTGATAAGTATATTCTCACAAATATGTTGTCTGCTTAGGCTTTAATTTTTTCTCTATTCGTTTTCTCTTTGAATCATTTAGCCAAGAATAATTTATATATATATATATATATAGAGAGAGAGAGAGAGAGAACAACGGTAATGAATATCATCTCAGCAAATCCAAAAGAATCAAGCTGTTAAGAAGGGTTTTGAATTTGAATGATATACATCTTGAATTATGGTATGTTGAATCAATTAAGAATGTCACAAAACTTCAGTAGCTTGAAATAAGGAATAAAAATCCCGAAGTATGATATTTCAAGACTTAGAAAGAAAGGATTTGAATTTAACCAATTGAGCTGCTGAATAGAAGGGGTGAGGACAAAATCATCAACATAGTACATTAGCTCAATAAAAGATCTTTTGACTACAAAAATCAAGGCTGATTATTTTTCACAAATGATTTTTTTTCAAAATATATTTCTAACTTTTGAATTTGAATTTTTAGCTCTTTTAAATAGGAAATAATACTTAATTGATTTGTCTTCCAAAAATAACTCTTTAAAGGATTTGAATTTTAAGCTCATGAAACCTTTTTTAAATTATTTCCAGTAAAATAAAATTTCCTTTAAATTAATTAAATGAGCTAAAAATTCTTACATTTGATTTCCTAGCTAATTGAGATCCTATGGACCAAACCATGTGGTGGCTCTAAACAATATTTGTTCATAAAGACTTATTTGAAATCTTGATACATGCATAATTAGTCCATAACCTAAAAATCACAAAATATATGTTATTATCATTAAAATAAAAACTCATAAATCAACATTCTCCCCCTTTTTGATGATGATAATATATAAATCTAAAAAATAACTTGTCATCATTAAAACCAATAACATATAAACCAATATTCTCCCCCTTTTTAATGATGACAACCTGAAATATATAAATTCCTCTAAATATATGGCTCCCCCTAAAACCATGCATATAATCATTAAGCACATGTTGATTGATTTATTTAGCCCTTTATGAATTATAACATCTGTATATCAATTTAGATATCTCTCTCCCTTTTTTTCAACACTAAAAATAATTCATATCAATTTAGATATTACAGTTAGTTATCTCTCCCCTGTAGAATCATTAAAAAAATAAGCTCAAGGATAAAGATAAAAAAAGAAACTAGATCAATTAAGTTGATAACAATATGATATATAGCAACTAAACAAAATGATCATACCTTTGTGCTTTGTTACCTATATATCAAATTTTTTACCATTAGTACGCTTGGTAGTTGACTAAACAACATGATCATACCTTTGTGCTTTGTTACCTATATATCAAATTTTTTTACCAGTAGTACGCTTGGTAGTTGTGCTCTTTACTGTAGCTTTGGATTTTGTATTTTCATAACCAATCCTCTTTAAAATCTAATCTTTTGGTCCTCCCAATGTTAAAGTCTTTAATGGTTAGGTTAAGATGATGATTTTTACTGATCTGGTTGTTCATAGAAGCCTAACTTCAGTCATTTGTTCCTCTGGTTCGCGTTCATGAATGTCTATTCTGACTTCTGAAGTAGACGTCTAGATATATCAATTTTTGCTTCTGTAAGATCATCTTATTTAGTCTTCTAAAGTAGACGGGTGGTTAGGCTGCCTGGATACTATTGTTTTATCTGATTTTTCTCCTTCTGAAGTAGACGAGTGGTCAGGCTGTCTACATACAGTTGACTGATTTCTAACTTTCAAATTCTCTTTTTCTACAAAACCTTCATTCTCTTTTTCTCAAGGTAAAGTACTCTTCTCCTTCTTTTTTTTTAACCTTGAGACATCTACAAAATAAATAAATAGTTTCTACCTTTTTGGTACCCAAATATTCTTGGGCCCTTTTGGGTTAGTAGTATATAAATCACATTTCTTTATCCAAATTTGTTTTATTTTAAATTTATTATAATTAGAATCAAAATGACCTTTAAATCCACATTTTTTGCAAGTAACAAATGGTGAACAATAAAGTGGTTTATGCATTGGTTTCCTATTAATCATTCTAATATTATTATTATTTCTATTTTTCACATTTTTAATAGGATTATAACCAATTCCTTGTTTATCAAGAGTAGACTTTTGTGCCCCTAACATAATATTTAAGTTCTCTTCTCCTTGCACAAATTTAGCAAGTTCACTTTTAAAGATATTATTTCAGCATTTGTTACATTGTCGTCATGTTTCACATTCATCATTTTTCCAACATTAAAAGCATATATGCATGCATCTCTCATATTCAAATTTTCTTTTAAAACATCATTTTCATTTTAAGATATTCATTTTCTTTTCTCTTCAATAAGTGACTCAACTTCATTCATTAGCTCATTTACGCAATTCTTTAAATAAGTAGTTTTTTAAGCTTTTGATTTTTAGTTTTTAAAGCAAGATAATCAAACATAGTTATTTCAAGAGATTCGTTAAAATGAAAATTGTTTACCTCAAGTTGATCATCATCTTCTAGGCCCATGAAGCATAGTTGGGAAATTTCTTCTTCTTGTTCTGTTTTGGACTTACTCTTTAGAATTAAGCTACCTTCTTTATTCTTCTTTTGTTTCTTCCTTTGGAGTAGTCTCTCGAGTTTTCTTGATAACATTTCAATTTCTTTATCGAAATCTTTGTATTGATCATTCTGATTGCTCTCAACTTGGAGTGCCAATGTCTTCTTTATTGGTGTTTTCTCTTCTTCATCATATCTTCTGAGTTGGTTCTCAAACTCTTCAAGCTCTCCAAATAATGTAAGTGTCTCCGTAGTACTGATTGTTGATGAGTCTTGGAGGGTGGTGACTTTTGGAGTGAACCGTTTTGGCATTACTCGTAGTAGCTTTCTATATTTTTCTTTGATCAATTTTCCTCCCAAGCATACTAAGAGAATTCATTATAGTGAGGAACCTCCCTTGAGCTTCATTAATTGTTTCATCTTTCTCTAATTTGAACAACTCGTACTCTTGCATCAATATGCTAAGTTTCACCTCTTTCACCTTGGACTTCCCATCGTGTCTCATGATGATAGTATCCCATATTTCTTTCGTTGTATTGCAATCAGAGACTTTGTCGATTTCTGATTGTACCATCCCACTTAGCAAAGTATTCATAGATTTTGAATTGTAGGACATCATGTACGATTCATTTGCATCCATATTTAAAAGCGGAGGGGGTGAATAGGTGCTTATGATGAAAGTATCTACAATGACAATTTTAATTTTATCTGCTAACTTGTACTATGCAGATAAGTTATGTGACGCCCCCAAAATAGGTATACGTCACCCATCTTGGGTCGCCAGATACGTGGTACAAAATTCAAATACAAACTTAAATATACAACATGAGCTGTGAGTTTTAATACAAATATTGTCTTCTAGACAGTATTCAAACTCAAAAATTCTCATATATACGTCACAATGGCACCTTACATAAAGGTACAGTCAATAATTTTTTTAGAAATTAAAATCTTTGGGAAGTGCTTAAGGAAACCTTCGTACATGGGAGGCCATGCGTCTTGGTTATGATAGATATCATATGCCCACAGAATTATCCTTTGTAAGATTCCAGAATTTTATAAATTGTTATATTAAATATTTATTGAATTATATAAGTATTTAGTGGATGTGTATTGTTGAATAAATAATTGTTCAAATTTGATTCGATGTGGTTAATTATTTGTTAAGTCAATAATTAAGGAAAATTAATTAGTATATTCTAATTTAATTTAATTTAATTACTAAGTTAGAAAGTTTAAATAAATTATTATATTTGAATTTGAATTTGTAAATTAAAAGGATGTGTTAGTGGATTAAATAAAGTTATAATTATATAGAAAATTATAATTTTGTGGTATTGATTTATGTGTTAAAGTAATTTAATAGATTATTATTAGAATTAATTTAATTAAATTAAAGTGTGACAAATAACCTTACTATAAAGGAGTTATTAAAATAAATTAAAGGGGTTTAATTCAGTTTTGCCAAACAAGGCCTAATGCCTATTAAGTCTTTATTCTAATTGAGTTTTATCAAACAAGGCATAAGGATTAATTGATTATTTTTTAGTGGTTAGCCAAACAAGCCTTATGGCTTTTGATTTTCAAATAAAAATAACTGATGTCAGTTAAGTTAGAGTTATATTATATATTTAATATATATATATATATATATATATATATATATTATATCTTATACGTTATATTCTAAGACGTAGAATTAGAATAGAGAGGAGAAAAGAGTTTATAAAGAGAAAAGAAGAGAGGAAAAAAGGCTAGGGAATTGGAGAGAAGAAGAAGCTTGAGAATCATAAAGGGTTGGCCATCATCTTCTTCAAACAAGGTATCATCTAAACCCTGTTATTGTTTTTCTTTTCAAAACTATAGTTGTATTTTCTCCATAAAAGCTTTATAGAAATTCAATTGATGGTTATGTATGTGGCTTTATATGATGAACTAGTGTTGTAAAACTATTTTCTTAAGCTATATATGAGAATAGTCAACGAATTTATGTTATGTATGTGGTTGTGAAGAAAAATTATTTTTACAGAGTGTTTATGTGAATGAGTATGGTTTAGTTTAAGCTAGGAATTAAGGGTTAATTAGTTGTTTAGTTTATAAATTGACTATTGAATTTGATAGAGTATGTATAAACATTGATAAAATGCTTTGAATTAACTGTTTTGGTTGAAAAACAAAATCACAGTGTGGTTTTTCATTAAAACTATCAAAAAGTAAGTTTTTATCAAAAACAGTGAAATTGGATGTTTTAAATTCGTTGTTTATGTTTTTTTATGGGTAGAAACATGTTTAGAATCTTTGAAATATGTTTATATGAAGTCTCTGTATGAATTACTTGTTAATTAGACAGTTAGAAAGGAACTTGTAGGCCAAAATTGGCTTTTGTTCATCTTTGTTGCAGAAGGTGTCTGCAAAAAGTCTGTGAGTTAAATATTGACTTCTGCTTAGCGATACATTTGTGGCGCGCATGATGCAACAAAGACCATTGTGTAACACGTTAACAGCTTTGCGTTATTATGTCATTGCGCCATCACTGCCGCCATCACTTGCATGACGACGAGTTAGCGAGAATGGTCTCGAGCAAAGTGTTAATTTTGTACTCAAAAATTTAAAGGAATTGTTAGGAGTTAATAGTAGGACTGTTAAATTATGATTTCAGTATTTTTATACCATGAATATGCATGTTATTAGCAATTAACTTGTTTATAATTCGATTATGTGATTGAAAATCAACTCGATATGATGTATGTATTTAGTTATGTTTGTAAAGTGGTAGTGACTAACTATGTCATGCTGACATATATATTTATAGGGTATTGTGATTCAAATTGTTCGGTTTACCCTACGAGCAAGGCAAGTTTTCTAATCTATTACCTTGATTGAGCCGATTATTGTTTCTAATTCGATTTCGACATAATGATGCAAGTTCTCTAAATCCATTATCTTGTTAAACCAACTATTATTTTCGATTCAATTACACTATGCAAGAATTCTAAACTTTATTGTGAGATGGAGCAAGTTATTCTTGTATTTAACTTGTGGTATAGCATGCAAATTTATATATTCTAATGTTGAACAATTTTATCATTCAAGTTGTTATGCATGCTTAGTATTCAATTCTAAATAACCTTGGCTTAGTATTGTTCAAGCAAGGTGTGTTATAACTCTTCAATATGTATGCTATTAGATTATTCCTAACACATGATTATAATTTACCATGTTGATTCAGTTATGATTATTCCATAGCATGAGGTTGTTAATTTTATTCAACTAATCCCTTAGTTGATGTTCATTGAATCCCAAATTACCTTGAAATGTATCCAAACCAAACTCACTTTGGAGCGGACTTGTACTCTAAATACTGAGATGAACAACCCTATTATTAGGGGTAATTTACGCTTAGCGTTGAAATGTTTATGCACAATACATTGTATCTGAGGGCTAATCCCCTAGTACGCGAGGAGTCCCTATAGTCTTATATTTGTTAAAGTTTAAGTTAAAAAATTACTTATAACTATGGATATAGATCGTGGTCTTAGGACCCTCAGTTATATACTTCAGAATGTTGATAAATTATATTGTTTAACTCTATCAAGCCTCTTATTTGACAGTTATGGTAAAGATTTCCATTTATTGTTGTTCAAGTGAGCTTTGTTTGCTCACTCTTACTTATATAACCATTACAGTTAAGGATGAGAAGGTTGATGTACCTAGCACCAGTAAGGGAAAAGGAAAGATGCACAAGTGTTGAAGACTTGTAATATGTTGATATTTTATTAACATATTTTAATTGAATGGTTGTAATGAACTTTATTTATTTTCTGCAATTGAATGATTGTATTTAAAGGTTAGATAACCTGGGAGATTTTTATTATGTAACCCTTTAATGGGGAAGGTTTTTATTTATTTAGTTTTATTATGATTGGGTAGTTCGATATGAATTTTTGATCAAGTGAACACCAAATCCTGTGGGAATGAAGTACCTGGATTTGGGGGTGTCACATCCTTGGTTGACCCAATAGACCCCAAAGAAAAATGAGAAGATTACTATGATGTTCTTTCCAATGGTGAGTCTTCTCTTGACATATAACTATCTCCACTGTCTGTAATTGAAAATTATATTTCAACCAAACTCCAAGATTATAAAGGTAGTGCTCGTAGATATACTCAGCAAGTGGGTGTGCACAACCCTGTCTTATGATAACACGAGGTTGTATGTCATTAGACATCTTGTATGATAGTGGCAAAATACCCTTCAAAAGTTGGGTTCGCCTCACCCTATTGTTGTCCACCAAAATTAAATATCAAATGATGTATAAAACATGTCACACAAATTTTAAGTTCTCAGTACAATTATTATGACACACTGTTTCATAATTTGATTAGGCTTGTGACTAATTCGTATCACCACATTATACCCATGTTCTCTCTCTCTTAGTCCCAAATACCCTTTTATTACACGAAAGGGGTGGTGAAGTAAAAGGGTGAGCTCAACTAGCCCAATGAAAAATATTATAACTAAGATAATGCGAGAACAAATTATCGTTAGTCTTCAACAAAGATAACAACCGATGGAATATAATAGACAACAAGTTTTAGATCAACAACTGCGCAATGAATAAGCAATCCATTAGAAGAGTCAAGTAGAACATAATGTCTACTATCTCCTCTAGATTAAATGTGACGCCCCCAAAATAGGTATACATCACTTATTTTGAGGCGCCAAATACATGGTACAGAATACAAATACAATCTTTAATATACAACAAGATAGCTGTGAGTTTTAATACAAATACTGTCTTCAAGACAATATCCACTCTCAAAATAAGTCCTCATTATATTTATTGTCACATTATTTAACAGAATAGTGAGGACTACTAATACTATCATTTGGTCCATCACTCCGTTCCCCAACTCGTCCCAGCTATATTCTCATTTCCTGAAGAGAACAGTGAAAGAAAGGGTGAGCTCAACTAGCCCTATAAGAAATATTATGACTAAGATAATGCAGAATAAATTATCATTAGTCTACAACAATGTTAAACTGATAAAATACAATATACATCAAGTTTAACTGCAGCGGAACAAGCAATCCATTAAAAGAGTCAAGTAAAGAATAATATCTACTATCTTTTATGATTTAAAAGGTTTTTCATCACTTTTATCGCTGAGACTCAGCTTAATAAATAATCCACATCATTGAATCACCCCTGCACTACGGCCAAGGATATTCTTTAGTATCACGACCACAAATTATCCATGCACTACGGGCCAAGGATATTCGTGTATTCATCAATGGTCATGATCATGCCAACAACTTTCCATCAATGCACTACGGGCCAATGAGGAATTTTATCACAACATTTGTAACATTATGGTTGTGAGACCCCAGATTTTATGAATAAAGATTTAAATTTTTTGAAATATTTTTTTGAATATTATAGTGTGGATTTGAGATAATGTTATAGTTGTGGGTAATATTTACAAATGTTGCAAAGTAAGCAAGTGGTTATATAATATTCGATTGGTCGGGGAATATTCTTTTTGTCGGGAATATCCGTACGACGGCACAATCATTGGTGAACCCACAACAGAAGTATTGTCGTAGTAAGAAAAACGACAGAATTATCTTGTTATAAAAATAACGGCGGAAGTGTTACCGTTAAAACTGTTGAACTACTCGGTAGTAAAAGTACAGTAATACGCGTGGTTGCATAGTAGCACACGGTATTGATTATTGATGCTTATGTGAGAAATCACTCAGTTATACTCAATTATTGTTACAGTAATTGTTGCATCATATCTCTCATATTATTGATTCAATTATTGTCATAGTATCATCTGTATTATATGATATATTATTAAATCAATAATTGAGACGACAAAGTTATTTATATTATTAAATTGCAATATTTACAATGTCTAGAAGTTCTGTCAAGGAGAGGTTTGGTCATCTAATTGCGCGCCAATAAGGAGAAATCCTTATCGGAAAGCCCCCTCTTTCCTGGGAACGACCTGGTTGTTAAATATTGTAAGTTATGATATTAATGATGGATAAGTTCGTGTTGATTAAAGATGAATTTGATAGTTCTATTGTGTTGAAATTATTTGTGTTAGTGGAAATCGACATTTATTTCGATGATAATTGATGTCTGGAGGTTATATTGTTCACTCGGGTATTTGGGACACTTTTTGTGTCGGAATACTATTCACGAGTTACTATTTATGAGTTACTATTCATGAGTTACTATTCACGAGTTACTATTTATGAGTTACTATTCACGAGTACTATTCACGAGTACTATTCACCCGAACAATATATTTATTTTCGGTCCAAATCATTTTGGGTACAATATTATTCCATGAGGAGATGTGCTAATTTTACAGACCGTTGGTTGAAGTTATGAATCAATATGGACCGCTGGTGGAAAGTTATAATAGTGAATCAATATGGACCGCTGGTGGAAAGTTATAATAGTGAATCAATATGGATCGCTGGTTTAAAGTTTTAATAGTGAATTTGTGGCGCCCCCAAAATTCAAACACTCATATCTCGAATTTCGGTGCATCACGTTACTACTATGAATATCTTACAAAATCATTAACAACGGAAATAATAGAATAATTTACATTGATGTAATATAAATATTCACGTCCCAAGGTACCGTAACCATTACTACAACAATTCTGTGATTAGCTTAACATAGCTTAATCATTCTTGAATACATCATAATAATAATAATAATACTTCTAGTCTTAAGGGCTAAGTTATTCTGTCGCCTTGCCCTTTCCCTTGTCCTTTCCTGAAGTACCGCCTTGTTCTGCCTTAACTGTAATGTTTTAGGAAGCAAGAATGAGCAACAAATTTGCCCAGCAAGTAATATAGCTAGAAGAACAAGCAGTTATAGCATTTGAATCTTTCATGGGTATAATAATAATTGATAGTTCAAGGATATCAAGAATACCAAGAGTATTCAATAGGTGTCGCTACGGACTGAAGGATATCAACAAAATTTCAGGATTTACTCATTTCGAGGTTCAACATAATTGGGTACTGAGCAGTCACTAAGGACCAAGAACTCATACTAGAATTAGCGAGATTACATCTGTAATCCAACATCCACGAGTACATCGGTGATCAACTAAAAGTACCCTATGTTATGCATAACATTTAATCATACTCATGTATGCATCGTCGGTTCCCAAACAATATATAATTCCCTTCTATGAGGGTTGTTCATCTCGATAGATTTACGATAGTCCGCACCAAATCAATCGGTTTGGATAGCTCTTTAACTCATAATAATAGTCTAAATAGAATCAAGGGCTTAGACGGTTTTTATCATGCATTTAGGAATGATAAGTCCAATGCTTACAACAACGTCCAAGGTATACAAGTGATTTTCGAATAGAAGCAGATATTTTCTTGATAAAATATGATTGATATGACAACAATTCAACGTATAAGGTGTGTGAATTTAAGGAACTTGCAACACAATAATAATAGTGTTCGGATACTTTCTCAATGTAAATTTGAGTGAGGTTAGGGAACTTGCCCAACAATAACAATAAGTTAGGGATAGAAAACTTGCATAATATAAGTAACAAGTTTTTAGGGATAGGAACTTGCCTTTAGCATTGATTACTACTAATAGCGAAAATCACCTCAACGAACTATGTCTGTCCTATTCATGTAAGTACAAGTATTTATTAGCCAAACACGCTTGATATATATCAATAACATGTACACATAACACATTTTTCTTTCTATCTGTTGTACCCATCAAAACTCATAACGGTAAACTAACATGCTCATACTATTGACCACTGCTAGCTTATTCATAATCTTTCTTCCTCGAAGTTCTAAGAGGTTCATTGCTTTAAGTAGACCATAACATCTATTAATCCCACCGACCTTCTTCTACGCATGTTTGCAAGTATTAGATTTATTTTCCCGAAGTTGGTACAACTCTCCACTTAGAACTTATTAGTACTACTAATAGTTTACAATAGTATAGGAGTATTTATTAATCCATCCTTATATCAAGTTATGATGCTGTCTCCGAGTCCCAGGACATCTCGCCATGTCCGAAGATATTATGATTTGTTCGAAGACAACATGCTTCGTCCGAAGACATCGCGCTTCATCCGAAGACATCACGTTTGTCCGAACACATTACGCTCTATCCGAAGACATCACGCTTTGTCCGAAGACATCACGCTTTGTCCGAAGACATCACGCTTTGTCCGAAGACATTACGCTCTGTCCGAAGACATCACACTTTGTCCGAAGACATCGTGCTTTGTCCGAAGACATTACGCTCTGTCCGAAGACATCACACTTTGTCCGAAGACATCGTGCCTTGTCCGAAGACATTACGCTCTGTCCGAAGACATCACGCTTTGTCCGAAGACATCGTGCTTTGTCCGAAGACATTACGCTCTGTCCGAAGACATCACGCTTTGTCCGAAGTAGCTCCTTTAGAGACTTCGGTCCACACTACTTTGACAAAGTTTAAGTTCATCGGGTTAATTTCAGTAAGACTTTACTATATGCATACAACCTAAGGGAATTTCTTAATGCATGGTCTAACATGATCGAACCCATCAGTTGGTTCCTAAGTACGGTGCAGCTGCACCCCATGGATTTCAGAAGCAGTGAACATGCTCTGTTTTGCAGAGTAGCCACAACTTGATTCCAGACAATTTTTAACATATTCATGCACGAAGGTAAACTCTCCAAACACCCTATATCATGCTAATTCATCATACTTGACCTAATAATCTGAAAATCAACAAGACTCAAGTTAAGAACGGAGTAGAAATTATACCTTCTCGAGCTTTAACCTTGATATCTCACACACTGATTTGGTAATGCTTAGCAACTAAGAATTCTTTACTTAGATTTCTCCAACAATCTTATCACTAAAACAGACTACCCTAGTGGCTTGTATTTAAAGAGAAAACATGGACCAGACACTTGCTTTACCCAATGTTGGGATTCATGGTGCAATAGAAATGAACAATGGTTATTTAAGGAGTTGTTCAATCACTCCATACCGACCCACTTAGCTAGCCGGCATGCCTAGGATTAGCGACTTGAAAATTTGTGTAAAGAGAGTTTAGGCTACTATTCTTTGTACTTGGTGACCCTAATTTGGGGACAAGAGAACAGATCTCAGACATAAACAAGGGGCTAGTCGGTCAGGGCCTTGCCCCATGCCACATTTTAATTTAACCAATACCTTGTACTCTCAGTTAACTCTTTTGTTGGATTCCGAATGGATTCTAAATATCCCAAGTTTATTAGGCTAACTTAACAGTCCATCAATTAACTTATTGGGCTAGACTCCCAATTTATTATTTGGACTTTAAACATGCAAATACTTAATCATCCTTCACTAAGTCCATCATTGTGTCACACAAGACATTTCATGAACCTATCTTATCGATCATCAACAACTCAATTTTGATTCAATTGAGTTATTCTCCTCATGCCACGTAAGCATTTATAAAATAATTAATTCACCGGCTCTATTTAATAATAAAATTAAATCATAAAATTTACGGGTATTACAGAATTAGTATGGACCGTTACTTTAAGTTTTAATAGTAAATCAATATGGAATAATCCGTTTAAAAGTACATCAATCTGGACCGTTCATGAATTAGTTACTATTCAGCCAATTCTTCTATAAATAGAAGCTCATTCCTTCATTATTTCTTACGAATTCACTGAAACTCTAGAGAGAGAAATTATAGAGATGCTTTATAGAGAAAAAAACTATAGAGAGAAAGAAGAGAAGTCTGCTACCTCACTACTCCAGTATCCAACTTCTTTCTAAGGTAAGGGGTATTATTCTTTCTTATTCATGAAGAGAACTTCTGTTATTCCATTCTTTATTATTACATTTGAATAACTTTGTATACGCTGCATACCCCCTATACTTGGTGAAATCTTTCACATTATTCCATTCTATATTATTATGTTGAATAACTTTTGTTTATCTGAAACCGCATACATGGTGAAATTCTTCTATTATTCCATTCTATATTATTATGTTGGAAAACCTGTTTATGCGAAGTACCGCATACATGGTGAAATTCTTCTATTATTCCGTTCTTTATTATTACGTTTGAATATCCCATCGGTCTTAATTTACTTTGACACAGTTCCATTATTATTACATTGGAATAACTCAGTATCGCCGATTCTGGTATACACAGTGATGTCCGTTGTTATTCCATTCTTTATTATTCTGTTGGAATAACCTGTATACGTGGAATACCGTATACCTGGTGATTTCTGTTGTTATTCAATTCTTTATTATTCTATCGGAATATCCTGTCTGTGCGTTTAGGCCGGACCTGGTTCCATTCTTTATTATTATGTTGAGAATAACCTGTCTGTGCGATCTATCGCATGCATGGTGATTTCTTCTATTATTCCATTCTTTATTATTCTGTTGGAATAACCTGTCTATGTGGATTACCACATGCATGATGAATGATCCTTTGTATTCATTCCTTATTAAATTGTTGAAATGATCTGTATACGTGGATTACCGCATGGCGGACGAAAATCCATTTGCAGTTTCATATATTCTCTTATACTCAGTTGGTTAAAGCTTTGACTTCTATACTCCATGAAATTAGTGGAATATCCTTGATATTTGCACTTCATCCAGTATCTATTCATGGAAATATTTTTCTGAGCAGTCTTGAATTTTACTCTACAAAGAAGTATCTTGTTAACAATTTGGACATTATTGAGTTCAGGATGAATTAACTTATAAATCTTTAGAATTTATTCTTGAACTTGTTTTATTGAATTATTATGTCATTGTCATGATAAGTTATGTTGGTTATTATGTGAACACATGAAAGTTTCTTAGAAATCACTAAGGGTTAAAAATCAGATTTTGATGAAAATGGAACATGAAATTCAATTGACCATATCTCCTAGTATATTTCGAATTTTTGAGTGAGGTCAAGTTTTGGAGTTAGATCTATGAGTTTTGTAACTTATCCAAGTGGAATCACTGGAAAAAGTGTTATAGATTTTCGTATGGACTGATTTTAGCAAAGGAGTCAAAAGCTGCCAATACCGAAAAAGCTACTGACCACGTTTTTAAAAGGGCTGTTTCGGCCACTTAATTTGTAAGAAAAATTCTGGTCTTTTGGGACATGAAATTATATGGTATAAAGTACCTCCTGTCCAAAAATGAGCTCATTCCGACTTAAAATGAGCAAGTTATGACCATTTCAATATTTAGGTTTTTCCGACAAAAAATGCTATAACCGGAGTTCTATAACTCCGATGACCATGAAATTTAAACTGGAAGCTCACGTTAACATGTGTAAGATCCTGCCAAGATTTGGGAATTTCTGGAGTTAACCTTGAGGTAGCTAATTTCTTAAGGAATTAATTAGAAATTGATTTTTGAAAAATAGTAAATAAATTTTAAAAATTCTGAGAAAAATATATGTTCATTATGGGACTATATTATGCTTAATCCCAGAAAAGAATAAGTTTTGGGACTGATTTGGTATTTTTCATGAAAATAGTTTAGTTACGAACATATGAGTTAAATATGTTATGTGAAGTTGAAGAATTGGTAAATAGGATTTTAGGGCTTGAAAATCCTATCTAAGGTATATGTAGATTTTTTATGAGTGATTTGATCATTGGTGATGAAATCTTATGAGTATGGCAATCTTTGAATGATTAGATGCATTATTTGGTAAAGTATAAACAATTAAATTAAATTGTTTATAAGTTTATGAAGTGATTAAAATATTGTTATAATATTAACAGTATTAAACTATGATTGATAATATTTGGATAAAATTAAAGTCTTTAATATTTATCCTTGATTTCATTTGATTAATGCTTATAATATTGTCATTATCTTCATGCTTATATTGTGATTAAAGTCATCTTTGGCTTACGTGCATAGATGGACGTGCATAGATGGACTTTGGTACTAATAGTTTACAATAGTATAGGAGTATTTATTAATCCATCCTTATATCAAGTTATGATGCTGTCTCCGAGTCCAGGACATCTCGCCATGTCCGAAGATATTATGATTTGTTCGAAGACAACATGCTTCGTCCGAAGACATCGCGCTTCGTCCGAAGACATCACGTTTGTCCGAACACATTACGCTCTATCTGAAGACATCACGCTTTGTCCGAAGACATCACGCTTTGTCCGAAGACATTACGCTCTGTCCGAAGACATCACACTTTGTCCGAAGACATCGTGCTTTGTCCGAAGACATTACGCTCTGTCCGAAGACATCACGCTTTGTCCGAAGTAGCTCCTTCAGAGACTTCGGTCCACACTACTTTGACAAAGTTTAAGTTCATCGGGTTAATTTCAGTAAGACTTTACTATATGCATACAACCTAAGGGAATTTCTTAATGCATGGTCTAACATGATCGAACCCATCAGTTGGTTCCTAAATGCACGGCAGTGCAACAGCACCCATGGATTTCGAAGCGGTGAACATGCTCTGTTTTGCAGAGTAGCCACAACTTGATTCCAGACAATTTTTAACGTATTCATGCACGAAGGTAAACTCTCCAAACACCCTATATCATGCTAATTCATCATACTTGACCTAATAATCTGAAAATCAACAAGACTCAAGTTAAGAACGGAGTAGAAATTATACCTTCTCGAGCTTTAACCTTGATATCTCACAAACCCCGATTTGGTAATGCTTAGCAACTAAGAATTCTTTACTCGATTTCTCCAACACTCTTATTACTAAAAATGTACTACCCTAGTGGCTTGTATTTAAAGAGAAAACATGGACCAGACACTTGCTTTACCCAATGTTGGGATTCATGGTGCAATAGAAATGAACAATGGTTATTTAAGGAGTTGTTCAATCACTCCATACCAGCCACTTAGCTAGCCAGGCATGCCTAGGATAAGCAGCTTGAAAATTTGTGTAAAGAGAGTTTAGGCTACTATTCTTTGTACTTGGTGACCCTAATTTGGGGACAAGAGAACAGATCTCAGACATAAACAAGGGGCTAGTCGGTCAGGCCCACTGCCCCATGCCACATTTTAATTTAACCAATACCTTGTACTCTCAGTTAACTCTTTTGTTGGATTCCGAATGGATTCTAAATATCCCAAGTTTATTAGGCTAACTTAACAGTCCATCAATTAACTTATTGGGCTAGACTCCCAATTTATTATTTGGACTTTAAACATGCAAATACTTAATCATCCTTCACTAAGTCCATCATTGTGTCACACAAGACATTTCATGAACCTATCTTATCGATCATCAACAGCTCAATTTTGATTCAATTGAGTTACTCTCCTCATGCCACGTAAGCATTTATAAAATAATTAATTTACCGGCTCTATTTAATAATAAAATTAAATCATAAAATTTACGGGTATTACATCCTCTCCCCCTTATAAAAATTTCGTCCTTGGAATTACTACGGGGTTATATGAAAAGATGGGGATAGTCTCTCCTCATCCTATCTTCTAATTCTCACGTGGCCTCTTCGACATCGTGGTTTCGCCAAACAACCTTAACAGAAGATATAACTTTGTTTCTTAGCATTTGTTCTTTCTTATCTATTATCTGAGCAGAATTTCTTCATATGCGATTCTTCTCTACTTGAATGGGCTCGTGGGAAATCACGTGCTTATAGTCGACTTGTATGCAGTCGTGAAATGCGGAAATGTGAAACACGTTGTGGATGTGTTCCAATTGGTGGCAAGCAACTTTGTATGCCACTTACCCACTCGCTTCAATATCTCGAATGGCCCTATGAACCTCGGACTCAATTTTCCTTTCTTTCCAGAATCGATCTTTCCTTCCAAGGAGATACCTTCAAAATCACACAACTCTGAGACTTCAAAGTCTCGGTTCGGACGATGCAAGTCGGCGTGCTTCTTTGGCGATCTTGAAATGCTACCAATTTGCCCTTATTATTGCTACCACGTCGATCGTTTCTTTGGACTAATTACGGTCCCAAAAGTCGTCGTTCTCCCACTTCATCCCAACATAATGGCGTCCCCGCACTTTCTCCGTAAAGAGCTTCATACGGTGGCATCTGGATACTCGCATGATAGCTATTATTGTGGCGAATTCTACTAATGGTAAATGGTCGTCCCAATTTCCCTTGAAGTCCATCACGCAAGCTCTAAACATGTCCTCCAACGTTTGTATGGTTCGTTCACTCTGCCCGTCAGTTTGAGGGTGATAGGCAGTACTCAATCTCAATTGAGTTCCCATCTGTTCCTGCAAACTTTTCCAGAATTTTGACGTGAAACGCGGATCTCGATCGAAGACAATCGACACCGGCACTCCATGTCGCGATACGATTTCCTTTACATACAAATTTGCTAACTGGTTCAAATTGAATCGAATCTTGATGGGTAGAAAATGAGCTGTCTTTGTTAGTCGATCCACAATAACCCAAATGGCATCGTAACTCTTTTGTGTAACCGGAAGTCCAACCACGAAATCCATCGTAATGTGCTCCCATTTCCATTCTGCTATTTCCAGCGGTTGAAGTAGTCCACTTGGCCTCTGGTGTTTTTCTTTGACTCTTTGACAAGTAAGACATCTGCTAACACACTCTGCAACCTCTCTTTTCAAATTAGGCCACCAAAAATGGTGTCGAAGATCCCGGTACATTTTTGTGCCTCCTGGATGTACGGAATACATCGTATTGTGTTCTTCGTATAGGATTTCCTCTCTTAGTTCGATTACAGCTGGCACCCATACTCGACCCTCGAATCTCAATATACTATCCTTATCTACTTTGAACCTTTCTTCCTTATCTTCTACAATTCTCTTCTTTATCTTCTCACATTCTTCATCTTTCTCTTGTGCCTCCTTTATTCTATCCAATAACGTCGGGTGAGCTCTCATCATGAGAAATCTTCCTTCCGCTTCTCTTGGTTCCTCCACCTCTATTTCCAACCTTTCCATTTCTCTTATTAAATCCTCTTGAGTTGTCAATTTGAATAACTTCTCCCTTCCTTTTCTACTCAAAGCGTCGGCTACGACATTTACTTTTCCCGGGTGATAAAGAATTTCACAATCGAAATCCTTGATCAGTTCCAACCATCTCCTTTGTCGCATGTTCAACTCCTTCTGTGTGAAGATATATTTCAGACTCTTGTGATCCGTATATATCTCACATTTTTCTCCATACAAATAGTGCCTCCAAATCTTCAATACAAAGACTACCGCCGCTAACTCCAAGTCATGGGTAGGGTATCGTTTTTTGAAATCTTTCAACTGTCGTGAGGCATATGCAATGATCTTGCCATGTTGCATTAGCACACAACCAAGTCCTCTATGCGATGCATCACTATACACAACAAATCCTCCCGTATCATCTGGTAATGATAATACAGGCGCCTCACTCAACCTCCTCTTCAATTCTTGGAAACTCTCCTCGCATTTGTCCGTCCATACAAACTTCTCTGTCTTCTTCGTTAGATTGGTCAGCGGGGTTGCTATCTTAGAAAAATCTTGGATAAATCTTCGATAGTACCCTACTAAACCTAAGAAACTCCTAACTTCATTGGCGTCTTGATTGTTCCCGATTACTTACCGCTTCCACCTTTCTGAGGATCCACGAAAATTCCATTTTGATCTATCACATGTCCTAGCCCCGGACCCTTTCCATCCAAAATTCACATTTTGAAAATTTAGCGTACATCTTTTCCTTCTCAATGCTTCCAATACCATCTTGGTGTTCGTGCTCTTCCTTCGTCTTTGAATAAATCAAAATGTCATCGATAAATACTACTATGAGCTTATCTAAGTATGGCCTGAAAACTCGGTTCATCAAGCCCATAAATGCTGCCGGAGCATTGGTTAATCTAAATGACATCACTAAAAATTCGTAATGTCCGTAGCGAGTTCGAAACGCCGTCTTTTGTACGTCATCCTCTCGCACTTTCAACTGATGATAACCCATTCGTAAATCTATCTTGAAAAAACACTTCGCTCCCTTCAGTTGATCGAAAAGGTCGTCTATCCTTGGCAATGGATATTTATTCTTAATTGTCACTCGGTTCAATTCCGATAATCGTCTGAGCCTCATCGATCCATCCTTTTCTTTACAAACAACACTGGAGCTCCCCAAGGAGACACACTTGGCCGAATGTAACCCTTATCTAGTAATTCTTGCAATTGAATCATCAATTCCTTCATTTCTACTGGCGCCATACGATATGGGGCTTTTGAAATTGGTACGGTTCCCGGTGCTAAGTCTATTATGAATTGATTTCTCTCATCTGGCGGAAGGCCGAGCGATTCGTTTAAACACGTCTTGGAAATCTTTTACCACTAATATATCTTTCATTTCTATTCTCTTTTGTTGAATGTCCACTATATAGGCTAAATAACCTACACATCCTTTCTTTAACAATTTCTTGGCTTTGCATTATCATAAGGCAACACGATTGCTTGAGCGATGAGCTACTAGTAAAAACACTACCTTAGGCCGATTTGAGGTCCGAAGGTTCACACTCTTCTTCGACAATCGATTATCGCGGCGTGGTACGGATAACCAATCCATTCCTAATATCACATCAAACTCTCCCGGTTTAATCGAATCAAGTCTACGTTTAGTTCGTGACCTCTAATGTTTGCACTGTGATTTGATGAAACAAATTCTATGGGAATTACTTCTTTATTCGCAATTTCTACGTTCAATGAGTTTTCTAAACGTTAGGGAGGTATGTTTAGTTGATTAGCAAATTCTTCAGACACAAAGGAATAGGTAGCACCCAAATCAAATAATACATAGGCATTTATATTATTGATTGGGAGAATACCTGACCCCACGTCCCTTTCATTCACTGCGTCTCGGACAGTCATGTTAAAGGTTCGGGCAGTCGGTCGGTTGGATTGTGTTGGTCCACCGATCATTAGCTTGCTGCCCCCTCCCGGTTGGCCGCTTCCTCCGTTGCTCCCTTTCTTTGGGCAATCCTTGATTTGATGCTCAGTTGAGCCACACGCGAAACATCCCTTGCTCCTTTTCGGATTCGGCGATTAGGTGAAATGTGCTCTTCTTGGCGCATGATTGTAGCAGATCTTTGCGCCCTTCCAAAGATTCCCTTGATGGTTTTTCCCACATTTCGAGCAAGCTTCGCTTCTTTTCTTAAATCCTCCTTGATAATTTTTCGGTTGTTGATGCTTGGTTGGTTGGTGTTGTTGTCGTTGTTGCGGTTATCCCATTTTCTCTTTTCCAAATAACTTCCACCACTGCTACTCCCTCCACGAGTCTCTCCTCCAGCATTCTTGTTCTTTTTTTCCTTGTTGTATTGGCTTAATGCCTCGCTAGCTCCTTCAGCAATTATCGCCTTCTCCAATAATGTGGCGAAAGAGTCGATTTGAAGGACCGACACCTTGTTGAACAACCAAGGTTTTAGCCCAAGTTCGAAGCGTCGAGATTTCCTTTCTTTAGTGTCTACTTGATGTGTTGCGAATCGTGCGAGTTCATTGAACTTGGCCGCATACTGTGCCACTGTCATCTCTCCTTGTTTTAGTTCTAGAAACTTTACCTCCATCCTATTCTTCATGCTCTTGAGAAGTAATTCTCGAAGAACAAAGTCTTAAACCTTTCCCAGGTTATAGTCCCTCCATGGTAGTGCAAGATGCATAGCTCATCCTATTCATCTTCCTCCTTTTGCACCTCACTTCATCTTCTAGATCGTTAGCCCTACCATTGGCCCTTTCCACTTTTCTTGAAATGGATCCTATCCATTACTTCCATCCTTAATCGAGTACGGATAGCTTCCTTCTCATCCCCTCGTTCAACTCCCTCTACTCCATCTCTTCCAACTTCCCTGCCAGTTCTACATTCCTAGCCACCGCCTTGTGAAACAAAGCCCCCATCTGGATTCCTGCCTCCTTACGGTGAGCAATCTCTACTTCCATCTTCTGCATCACTAACTTTCTTTGGTGGTCTTACGTCCTTGACTTTTGGAATTGGACTCTCTGCATCTTTGGCCTCGACCTCTAACTTCTCAACTATGCACCCTAACTCTAAAATCACTCCTCATACTCCCCAACATCCTATCTTCAAAAGTAGCCTCATCGGAGTTCCCCATGGGCTCATCCACCATACGCTCCTCCTCTGGATCAGACTCTTCGGGTATTGGCTCTATCTCCTCTTCCTCGTCATCATCATCGATAGGAACTACAGTTGATATAGGTTCTGCTATCAATGGTGCCTCATATACCACGTGTATGTCACGCGGCTCCTCTTCTACTACTCGGCTAGGTCCTCCCATGTCAGTCATCCTACAATCATCGACACAAGACAAAACAACCAACAACTCCATTAGAATCATAAGTTCATTGTATAGAATGAAGTTATATTCTGTAACACGCTAAGTCCATCTCTATGAAAACTCTATATGAGTTTCATCCCTTTCTATCTTCTGAGTTCTCCTAAGTTATAATCTAAGGGCTCTCGCTCCTAAGGTTTATAACTATGGCTTTGATACCAACTCAGTAGGCGCCCCAAAATTCGGACACTCATATTTCAATTTCGATGCATCACGCTACTACTACGAATATCTTACAAAATCATTAACAACGGAAATAATAGAATAATTTACATTGATGTAATATAAATATTCACGTCCCAAGGTACCGTAACCATTACTACAACAATTCTGTGATTAGCTTAACATAGCTTAATCATTCTTGAATACATCATAACAATAATAATAATACGTCTAGTCTTAAGGGCTAAGTTATTACGTCGCCTTGCCCTTTCCTTGTCCTTTCTCAAGTACCGCCTTGCTGCCTTAAGCTGTAATGTTTTAGGAAGCAAGAATGAGCAACAAATTTGCCCGACAAAGTAATATAGCTAGAAGAACAAGCGGTTATAGCATTTGAATCTTTCATGGGTATAATAATAATTGATAGTTCAAGGATATCAAGAATACCAAGAGTATTCAATAGGTGTCGCTATGGACTGAAGGATATCAACAAAATTTCAGGATTTACTCATTTCGAGGTTCAACATAATTGGGTACTGAGCAGTCACTAAGGACCAAGAACTCATACTAGAATTAGCGATGATTACATTTGTAATCCAACATCCACGAGTACATCGGTGATCGACTAAAAAGTACCCTATGTTATGCATAACATTTAATCATACTCATGTCTTGCGTCGGTTCCCAAACAATATATAATTTCCCTTCTACATGAGGGTTGTTCATCTCGATAGATTTACGATAGTCCTTTCAAATCAATCGGTTTGGATAGCTCTTTAACTCATAATAATAGTCTAGCCGAATCAAGGGCTTAGACAGTTTTTTATCATGCATTTAGGAATGATAAGTCCAATGCTTACAACAACGTCAAGGTATACAAGTGATTTTCGAATAGAAGCAGATATTTGCTTGATAAAATATGATTGATATGACAACAATTCAACGTATAAGGTGTGTGAATTTAAGGAACTTGCAACACAATAATAATAGTGTTCGGATACTTTCTCAATGTAAATTTGAGTGAGGTTAGGGAACTTGCCCAACAATAACAATAAGTTAGGGATAGAAAACTTGCATAATATAAGTAACAAGTTTTTAGGGATAGGAACTTGCCTTTAGCGTTGATTACTACTAATAGCGAAAATCACCTCAACGAACTATGTCTGTCCTATTCATGTAAGTACAAGTATTTATTAGCCAAACACGCTTGATATATATCAATAACATGTACACATAACACATTTTCTTTCTATCTCTTTGTACCCATCAAAACTCATAACGGTAAACTAACATGCTCATACTATTGACCACTGCTAGCTTATTCATAATCTTTCTTCCTCGAAGTTCTAAGAGGTTCATTGCTTTAAGTAGACCATAACATCTATTAATCCCACCGACCTTCTTCTACGCATGTTTGCAAGTATTAGATTTATTTTCCCGAAGTTGGTACAACTCTCCACTTAGAACTTATTCGTGTACTAATAGTTTACAATAGTATAGGAGTATTTATTAATCCATCCTTATATCAAGTTATGATGTTGTCTCCGAGTCCCAGGACATCTCGCCATGTCCGAAGATATTATGATTTGTTCGAAGACAACATGCTTCGTCCGAAGACATCGCGCTTCATCCGAAGACATCACGTTTGTCCGAACACATTACGCTCTATCCGAAGACATCACGCTTTGTCCGAAGACATCACACTTTGTCCGAAGACATTACGCTCTGTCCGAAGACATCACACTTTGTCCGAAGACATCGTGCTTTGTCCGAAGACATTACGCTCTGTCCGAAGACATCACGCTTTGTCCGAAGACATCGTGCTTTGTCCGAAGACATTACGCTCTGTCCGAAGACATCACGCTTTGTCCGAAGCAGCTCCTTCAGAGACTTCGGTCCACACTACTTTGACAAAGTTTAAGTTCATCGGGTTAATTTCAGTAAGACTTTACTATATGCATACAACCTAAGGGAATTTCTTAATGCATGGTCTAACATGATCGAACCCATCAGTTGGTTCCTAAGTACGGTGCAGCTGCACCCCATGGATTTCAGAAGCAGTGAACATGCTCTGTTTTGCAGAGTAGCCACAACTTGATTCCAGACAATTTTTAACGTATTCATGCACGAAGGTAAACTCTCCAAACACCCTATATCATGCTAATTCATCATACTTGACCTAATAATCTGAAAATCAACAAGACTCAAGTTAAGAACGGAGTAGAAATTATACCTTCTCGAGCTTTAACCTTGATATCTCACAAACTGATTTGGTAATGCTTAGCAACTAAGAATTCTTTACTCAGATTTCTCCAACACTCTTATCACTAAAACAGACTACCCTAGTGGCTTGTATTTAAAGAGAAAACATAGACCAGACACTTGCTTTACCCAATGTTGGGATTCATGGTGCAATAGAAATGAACAATGGTTATTTAAGGAGTTGTTCAATCACTCCATACCAGCCACTTAGCTAGCCAGGCATGCCTAGGATTAGCAGCTTGAAAATTTACGTAAAGAGAGTTTAGGCTACTATTCTTTGTACTTGGTGACCCTAATTTGGGGACAAGAGAACAGATCTCAGACATAAACAAGGGGCTAGTCGGTCAGGCCCACTGCCCCATGCCACATTTTAATTTAACCAATACCTTGTACTCTCAGTTAACTCTTTTGTTGGATTCCGAATGGATTCTAAATATCCCAAGTTTATTGGGCTAACTTAACAGTCCATCAATTAACTTATTGGGCTAGACTCCCAATTTATTATTTGGACTTTAAACATGCAAATACTTAATCATCCTTCACTAAGTCCATCATTGTGTCACACAAGACATTTCATGAACCTATCTTCTCGATCATCAACAGCTCAATTTTGATTCAATTGAGTTACTCTCCTCATGCCACGTAAGCATTTATAAAATAATTAATTCACCGGCTCTATTTAATAATAAAATTAAATCATAAAATTTACGGGTATTACAGAATTAGTATGGACCGTTACTTTAAGTTTTAATAGTAAATCAATATGGACCGTCCGTTTAAAAGTACATCAATCTGGACCGTTCATGAATTAGTTACTATTCAGCCAATTCTTCTATAAATAGAAGCTCATTCCTTCATTATTTCTTACGAATTCACTGAAACTCTAGAGAGAGAAATTATAGAGAGATGCTATAGAGAGAAAAAACTATAGAGAGAAAGAAGAAGAGAAGTCTGCTACCTCACTACTCCAGTATCCAACTTCTTTCTAAGGTAAGGGGTATTATTCTTTCTTATTCATGAAGAGAACTTCTGTTATTCCATTCTTTATTATTCTGTTGGAATAACTTTGTATCACGACATACCCTATACTTGGTGAAATCATACATTATTCCATTCTATATTATTATGTTGAATAACTTTGTTTTATCTCAGATCTGCACATACATGGTGAAATTCTTCTATTATTCCATTCTATATTATTATGTTGAAAACCTTTGCTTATGCGAAAATACCGCATACATGGTGAAATTCTTCTATTATTCCGTTCTTTATTATTCGTCGGAATATCCATCACAGTCTTAATTTCACCGACTCAGTTCCATTATTATTACATTGGAATAACTCAGTGTACGCTGATTACTAGTATACCGGTGATGTCCGTTGTTATTCCATTCTTTATTATTCTGTGGAATAACTTTGTATCGTGGAATACCGTATACCGGTGATTTTTGTTGTTATTCAATTCTTTATTATTCTATCGGATATCACATGCATGCGTTTAGGCTTTTGGTTCCATTCTTTATTATTACATTGAGAATAACTTTTATGCATGCGATCTATCGCATGCATGGTGATTTCTTCTATTATTCCATTCTTTATTATTCATTGGAATAACTTTGTCTATGTGGATTACCACATGCATGATGAATGATCCTTTGTATTCATTCCTTATTAAATTGTGGAAATGATGCATATCGTGGATTACTGCATGGCGATTTAAAATCCATTTGCGGTTTCATATATTCTCTTATACTCGATTGGTTAAAGCTTTGACTTCTATACTCCATGAAATTAGTGGAATATCCTTGATATTTGCACTTCATCCAAAGATCTATTCATGGAAATATTTTTACGAAAGCGATCTGAATTTTACTCTACAAAGAAGTATCTTGTTAACAATTTGGACATTATTGAGTTCGTGGATGAATTAACTTATAAATCTTTAGAATTTATTCTTGAACTTGTTTTATTGAATTATTATGTCATTGTCATGATAAGTTATGTTGGTTATTATGTGAACACATGAAAGTTTCTTAGAAATCACTAAGGGTTAAAAATCAGATTTTGATGAAAATGGAACATGAAATTCAATTGACCATATCTCCTAGTATATTTCGAATTTTTGAGTGAGGTCAAGTTTTGGAGTTAGATCTATGAGTTTTGTAACTTATCCAAGTGGAATCACTGGAAAAAGTGTTATAGATTTTCGTATGGACTGATTTTAGCAAAGGAGTCAAAAGCTGCCAATACCGAAAAAGCTACTGACCACGTTTTTAAAAGGGCTGTTTTTTACCACTTAATTTGTAAGAAAAATTCTGGTCTTTTGGGACATGAAATTATATGGTATAAAGTACCTCCTGTCCAAAAATGAGCTCATTCCGACTTAAAATGAGCAAGTTATGACCATTTCAATATTTAGGTTTTTCCGACAAAAAATGCTATAACCGGAGTTCTATAACTCCGATGACCATTAAATTTAAACTGGAAGCTCACGTTAACATGTGTAAGATCCTGCAAAGATTTGGGAATTTCTGGAGTTAACCTTGAGGTAGCTAATTTCTTAAGGAATTAATTAGAAATTGATTTTTGAAAAATAGTAAATAAATTTTAAAAATTCTGAGAAAAATATATGTTCATTATGGGACTATATTATGCTTAATCCCAGAAAAGAATAAGTTTTGGGACTGATTTGGTATTTTTCATGAAAATAGTTTAGTTACGAACATATGAGTTAAATATGTTATGTGAAGTTGAAGAATTGGTAAATAGGATTTTAGGGCTTGAAAATCCTATCTAAGGTATATGTAGATTTTTTTATGAGTGATTTGATCATTGGTGATGAAATCTTATGAGTATGGCAATCTTTGAATGATTAGATGCATTATTTGGTAAAGTATAAACAATTAAATTAAATTGTTTATAAGTTTATGAAGTGATTAAAATATTGTTATAATATTAACAGTATTAAACTATGATTGAAAATATTTGGATAAAATTAAAGTCTTTAATATTTATCCTTAATTTCATTTGATTAATGCTTATAATATTGTCATTATCTTCATGCTTATATTGTGATTAAAGTCAACTTTGGCTTACGTGCATAGATGGACTTGGTATGATTATGACTAGGGATTATTCGGTATAGTCATGACCGTAATGTGACGAAGGATGTGGTAAAAGTCCTCATTGGCCTGTAGTTCATTGGTGGACAGTTTTTGGTATGATTATGACCAGGGATTGTTCGGTATAGTCATGACCTTTGATGATTTAATGAATATCCTTGGCCCGTAGTACAGGGATGATTGGATTATTTGTTTTATTTATTAAGCTGAGTCTCAGAGATAAAGTTGATGAAAATCTTTTTAAATCATAGAAGATAGTAGGTTTTATACTCTACTTGACTTTTCTAATAGATTGTTTGTTCCGCTGCAGTTAAACTTGATGTCTATTGTATTTTATCAGTTTAACATTGTTGAAGACTATTGATAATTTATTCTGCATTATCTTAGTCATAATATTTCTTACTGGGATAGTTGAGCTCACCCTTTCTTTCACTGTTCTCTTCAGAAAATGAGAATATAGCTGGGACGAGTCGGGGAACGGAGTGATAGTCCAGAGGATAGCATTAGTAGTCCTCACTATTCTGTTAAATAGTGTGACAATAAATGTAATGAGGACTCCATTGAGAGTGGATATTGTCTAGAAGGCAATATTATTGTTTAAACTCTCTGTTTATGTTTTGTCGTATTTTACACGATAGTTGTATAATTAAGTTGTATTTGAATTTATGTAACATGTATCTGGCGACTCAAGATGGGTGATGAATACCTAATTTTGGTGGCGTCACAACGGTCATGATTAAACCGAATAATCTCTGGTCATAATCATACCAAGTCCATCTATGCACTACAGGCCACAGATGACTTTCAAAAAATATAAACATGAGGATGATGACAATGATATAAGAATTCAATAAAACAAGTTCACGAATTAATTTATCCAGGAACTAATAACGTCCAAATTGTCAACATGATACTTCTTTGTAGAGTAAAATTCAAGAATGCTCGTAAGAATATTTCCATGAAAAGATATCTTTGGATGAAGCGCAAATATCAAGGATATTCCACTAATTTCATGGAGTATAGAAGTCAAAACTTTAACCAACTGAGTATAATAAAGAATGGAATAACAAAAGAAACCACCAGACATATGATAGATAGCATAGGCAGGTTATTCCAACAGAATAATAATAAATACTGGAACCCGAGTCCGGCGTAAAACGCATGACGATGGATATTCCAATGTAATAATAAAGACGAAACCGCTCCTACGTAAAACACACGCACGAGATATTCCAATGTAATAATAAAGATTTTAACCAGTCATGCATAAAAGCACAGATGGGATGTTCCAACAGAATGGTAAAGAATGAAATAATGTAAGAATTTTACCATGTATGCGGTACAGATGATATGCGAGTTATTCCAACATAATGATAAAGAATGGAATAACAGAAGTTCTCTTCATGAATACAAAAGAAATAATACCCCTTATGAGTACAACAAATAATATCCCTTACCTTTGAAAGAAACTGGATATAGGAGTAGTGAGGTAGCAGGATTCTCTCCTTCTATAGAATTTCTCTCTATAATAATTGCTCTATAGCTTTAGTGAATTGGTGAGAAATGAAGTAAGAATGAGCTTCTATTTATAGAAAAATATAGTTTCGATAATTGCACGTTTTGGGGCTCGAAAAATTATAGTACAATACCTCCAACTTTTCCTTTATTTTTAATTTAGTCATGCAAGTATTATCAAACTTGCACCACCTCCCCTAATAGTAAATAATGTGATTTAATAGTAAATCATGTGAATCAATAGTTCTAGACATGTGAAAATATGAATTTCAGTATAGTACCTCCATCTATACCTCCATTTTTAACTTAGTCATGCAAGTATTATCAATCGTGCACCAACTCCCCTAATAGTAGCAAGAATGTGAAACAATAGTACACACACATGTGAACAAATAGTTATAATCATGTGAATTAATAGCAATCAATTGCTCATTTATCTGGTTAAATACCCGATTGGTTAATATAACCTCCAGACATCAATTATTATCGAAATAAATGTTGATTTTCACTAACACAAATAATTCCAACATAATGAAACTATTTTTATCAACAATATAAATTTTGAAATTTTAAAGTTTTACTTTTCCCAAAAAAATCAACTGTTGACTTTTTGACCAAAAAGTTAATCCCTGAAATTTTGTGTTTATAGACTATTTTTACTAATTTTATCGTTCCGGACTCAAATATCACGTCCGCGTCTCCAAATTCAACTCCGAACACAACTTTAATTTTTAATAACATTCATCATTAATATTATAACTCACAATATTTATCAACCAGGTCGTTCCCAGGAAAGAGGGGGCTTTCCGATAAGGATTTCTCCTTATTGGCGCGCAATTAGATTATCTAACCTCTCCTTGACAGAACTTCTAGACATTGTAAATATTGAAATTTATAATATGAATAACTTTATCGTCTCAATTATTGATTTAATAAAATAACATTTTATGCAGATGATACTGTGACAATAATTGAATCAATAATATGAGAGATATGATGCAACAATTACTGTAGCAATAATTGAGTATAACTGAGTGACTTCTCTCGTAAGCATCAATAATCAATACCGTGTGCTACTTGACCAGCGCTTAGGCGCCCAGATTTGGCCTTGGGCAAGCGCCTAGGCACCCAAGAATAGAATCTAAGCACCGAGCCTAGCGCCTAGGCGCTCGACCCTTGACACTTAGCTCCAATTTTCCAGATTTTGTAACTTTTGACGCACATACTTCAAATCTTCATAACTTCTTCATCCGTTATCGGAATTAGTCCGTTTTCAAGGCTATGGAAAGCTCGTAACATGCTCTATAAAACCCCCAAAATTTTTTAATTTTTCAGATTCATTAATTATTCCAAAATTTGGCTCCAAAGTCCCCCAAGACTAAGTTTTTACTAACAACGATACATGAAAAACGTTATGAACACTCGACATACTTGGCTGTAAAACGAGTCTATAGGCCACAGTTCCTACTCGATCGAGGATCTCAAATGGGCCAATTAAATTGAGGGTTGAGATTTCCTCTCTTCATCGATTCTTGCTTCTAAAATAATGCCCTCTTGAACCTTCTTCTTCACATTCATCAGCTCCGGGTGTGTAGCTTGAGCGACCTTTAACTTTATCGATTATAGTTGATTCTACTTGTATATTCATTATCTTCACGTGGGTCCCTAGAGTCTTTAACTCTATCTTCATCATTTGTAAGTTATACGAAATGGGTCTTTATGTTAACAACATCGCACTCGTAAACGCATACGAACTTCTACTCAACGCGTCAGCTACCACGTTCGCTCTTCCATGATGATATTGGATGGTATGATTGTAATCTTCAACAGCTCGAGCCAACGTCATTGGCGCATTATACGTTCGTTTTGGGTGAAGAAATATTTAAGGGTTGAAGAAATGGGTTTTGTACTGGGGTCAATACAAAATTTGATTTTACGCTCTAGGGTAGGCTAAGAAGTCTTCAAGAATACATCAGGAATTTATTAACAATAGAAATATCATTCAAAACGGTGACCCTCATCCAAGACTTGGATAGCCCGTCACATTGATACCTATCAACTTGCCATCGTCATTCACGATGTCGCCTACAGAAAGTCTGGCTTTGGTGCATTCCACACAAGGAAGTCACAAGCGAAAGGTTCGGGGCTCTTTACTTATGGCTTGATATGACAATGATTGACTTTAGTGGTTTGGTTACTTTGAATTCGCATAACAGCTTGGTTAGGAGTATGAAAGCTAACAACCTTACAAAAAGCATGATAAGTAGTTAACCAATCGATTCCTAAAATCACATCATAGGCAAGTATTTTTAAAGAGATACGATCGATAGGTAACGTGAAAGTGTTGATTTGAATCAAATAAGATTTATAAATAGTGAAGGTAACGAAGGTTTCTACTAACGAAGTTTCAACCAATAAGTCAAAGTCTAACTTCTCTGGGGTCAAATTTAAACGTTGAACACAAGCAAGAGAGATAAAAGAATGGGTAGAACCGGTATCTAATAAGGTATAGACTTCACAAGAATTTATGAATAATTAACCCGTGCTAACTTTGTTCGGGTTACTCGCTTTTTGAGAAGTCACGAAAAATGCTCTCCCTTGAACTACCGATTTTGTCTTGTCTGGGACTGCCTTTGATGCCTCTATCCCAGCTGGACTTGTCTTCGGTGCACTACAAAATCGGGCCAGGTGACCTTCTCTTCCACAATTATAACATGATTTGGACGGCATCGCGCAGTTTGGACTGATGTGTCCCTCCCCTCCACATTTGAAGCATATAATAGGTGGTCGTTCTCCTTCCTTCACAACGGTCTTTGGTCTTTGACGTCTTTCCATCATTGTTGAATCTCCTCTTCTTGAAATATCCATTCTTATTGTTTTGGCCTTGATTACCACCAAGTGGTTACCATTTCGCATCTTTGATTCCTCCACGCTTGTTGTCACCGCTCGATGATTGCTCTCACCGGTATTATCATTTTGCCAACGCTTCTTTTGGTTGGGTTGACTTCGTTATCGTGTTCCAATAATCGAGCCCTATTAACAACATCTCCGAATATAAACACGGTTTATGAGAGATAAGATATTGACGTATCTCGGGTTTCAAACCTCTTAGAAACATTCGCGTCATTCTCTCCTCATTATCAACCAAATGGGACGCAAACCGGACAAATTTCAAAGAAACTTGGCTTCAGATCGCGATACTGGTCCATGTTGTTTTGCTCCAGCTTAATGAACTCTACCTCTTTCATGTGACGAATACTTTCGGAAAGTACTTGTCGTTGAACAATTCTTGGAATCTCTCCCAAGACATCTTCATGGCGGCGAGTTGGATACGCTTTTTCTGATTCCCACCAAGAATCTACCTCTCCGCTTCGCATGACATGAAGGTGGCGAAGGGAACCTTTTGCTCCTCGTAGCAACCCAAGACATCAAATATCTTGTTGATATGTTTTATCCACGTCTCCGCCTTAAGTGGTTTTGGCTCTACAAAAAACTCCGATGGTTCCAACTCCTTGAACTGTTTGGCGGTGACCGTCCGAGAGTTGCCAGTGTTTCCACCTGCATTTTGGACAGGAATCGCTCTCGCCTGATGTTACATGAATTACATGAAGCCTCGGAACATTCCATCGTTCATCATTTGGTCAGTGTTGTTGTTTGTATGAGGATTGTGGCCTTCCTGATGCACATTGTCCTGGTTATTGATCTGTGGAGACTCAACAGTCTCCTGTGCTCCATTGATGTTCTCAACATTCTCGGATGCCATTTTAAAATACTGCCATAAAATAAGGGTTAATTAACATATCATATATTATCCCTATACTCTGACCGACCAATTGAATACCAAATAAACTTAGGTAGGTCATACTAGCGAAGGAATTACCCGTCTCTCCCCTCCTAATTCTTGTCTCACATCTTAGCCAGGGATCATATCCCTAAGCTTTGATACCAACTGTGACACCCCCAAAATAGGTATACATCACCTATTCTGAATCGCCAAATACATGGTACAGAATACAAATACAATCTTTAATATACAACAAGAGAGCTGTGAGTTTTAATACAAATACTGTCTTCAAGAAAATATCCACTCTTAGAATAAGTCCTCATTACATTTATTGTCACACTATTTAACAGAATAGTGAGGACTACTAATACTATCATCTGGTCCATCACTCCGTTCCTCAACTCGTCCCAGCTATATTCTCATTTCCTGAAGAGAACAGTGAAAGAAAGGGTGAGCTCAAATAGCCCAGTAAGAGATATTATGACTAAGATAATGCAGAATAAATTATCATTAGTCTACAACAATGCTAAACTGATAAAATACAATAGACATCAAGTTTAAGTGCAGCGGGACAAGCAATCCATTAAAAGAGTCAAGTAGAGAATAAAATCTACTATCTTTTATGATTTAAAAGGTTTTTCATCACTTTTATCGTTGAGACTCAACTTAATAAATAATCTACATCATTGAATCACCCCTGCACTACAGCCAAGGATATTCTTTAGTATCACGACCACAAATTATCCATGCACTACGGGCCAAGGACATTCGTGTATTCATCAATGGTCATGATCATGCCAACAACTCATCCATCAATGCACTACGGGCCAATGAGGACTTTTATCACATCATTTGTAACATTACGGTCATGATTATACTTGAATAATCCTCGTCATAATCATACCAAGTCCATCCGCACTTTTCTGAGCCACGTATGACTTTCAAAAAATATAAACATGAGGATGATGACAATGATATAAGAATTCAATAAAACAAGTTCACGAATTAATTTATCCAGAACTAATAACGTCCAAATTGTCACCATGATACTTTTTGTAGAGTAAAATTCAAGAATGCTCGTAAGAATATTTCCATGAAAAGATCTTTGGATGAAGCGCAAAATATCAAGGATATTCCACTAATTTCATGGAGTATAGAAGTCAAAACTTTAACCAACCGAGTATAATAAAGAATGGAATAACGAAAGAAATCACCGGGCATGTGATAGATAGCACAAAATTGGTTATTCCAATGTAATAATAATAAATACGGAACCCGTGTCCGACGTAAAACGCCTTGAGCATGGATATTCCAACGAGAATAATAAAGACGGAACCAGTCCCATATAAAACGCATGAACATGATATTTCAATGTAATAATAAAGAGCGGAACCGTGTCATGCATAAAAGCATGCATGGATGTTCCAATGAATGGGTAAAGAATGAAATAACAGAAGAATTTCACCATGTATGCGGTACTTCGCATAGACAGGTTATTCCAACATAATGATAAAGAATGGAATAACAGAAGTTCTCTTCATGAATACAAAAGAAATAATACCCCTTACGAGTACAACAAATAATATCCCTTACCTTTGAAAGAAACTGGATATAGGAGTAGTGAGGTAGCAGGATTCTCTCCTTCTATAGATTTTTTTCTCTACAATTTCTCTCTATAATAATTGCTCTATAGCTTTAGTGAATTGGTGAGAAATGAAGGAAGACTGAGCTTCTATTTATAGAAAAATATAGTTTCGATAATTGCACGTTTTGGGGCTCAAAAAATTATAGTACAATACCTCCAACTTTTCCTTTATTTTTAATTTAGTCATGCAAGTATTATCAAACTTCCACCACCTCCCCTAATAGTAAATAATGTGATTTAATAGTAAATCATGTGAATCAATAGTTCTAGACATGTGAAAATACGAATTTCAGTATAGTACCTCTATCTATACCTCCATTTTTAACTTAGTCATACAAGTATTATCAATCTTGCACCAACTCCCCTAATAGTAACAAGAATGTGAAACAATAGTACACACATATGAACAAATAGTTATAATCATGTGAATCAATTGCAATCAATTGCTCATTTATCCGGTTAAATACCCGATTGGTCAATATAACCTCCAGACATCAATTATTATCGAAATAAATGTCGATTTTCACTAATACAAATAATTCCAACATAATGAAACTATTTTTATCAACAATATAAATTTTGAAATTTCAAAGTTTAACATTTCCCGAAAAAGTCAACTATTGACTTTTTGACCAAAAAGTTAATCCTGAAAAATTTTGTATTTATAGACTATTTTTACTAATTTCATCGTTCCGGACTCAAATATCACGTCTCCAAATTCAACTCCGAACACAACTTCAATTTTTAATAACATTCATCATTAATATTATAACTCACAATATTTATCAACCAGATCGTTCCCAGGAAAGAGGGGGCTTTCCGATAAGGATTTCTCCTATTAGTATGCCGTTAATTAGATTATCTAACCTCTCCTTGACAGAACTTCTAGACATTGTAAATATTGCAATTTATAATATGAATAACTTTATCATCTCAATTATTGATTTAATAAAATAACATTTTATGCGTATGATACTGTGACAATAATTGAATCAATAATATGAGAGATATGATGCGGCAATTCTTCAGAAAGAATAATGGAGTATAAGCGGTGACTTCTCACGTAAGCATCAATAATCAATACCGCATTACTACTATGCAACCACGCCAGACATCGTATTTTTTACTACCGAGTAGTTCAACAAAAGATTAATCAGTAAAACTTCCGTCGTTATTTTCATAAAAAAAATATTTTTGTCGCTTTCTCAATCCGACAATAATTACATTAGGGGTCCACCAATGATTGTCTTAGTCGTCTTTAATATTCCCTGTTAAAATGAATATTCCCCAACCAATCGAATATTATAAAACAACTTGCGTACTTTGAAAAATTTATAAATACTACCCACAACTATAACATTATATCAAATTTACTCCATAATATTCAAAAAAAAATTCAAGAAATTTAAATCTTTATTCATAAAATCTGGGGTCTCACATTAAAACTCCATCGTTAATACTTCATTCCTGTAATACTCATCAACAGTTCTTTGCTATACTCAAGACAAAGAGAACTCTCATCACCTGTCTTCACCTGAACCACCACAGATTATAATTATATCACATTTCATATTTATAATCAAGTAAATCAGTAGTCCAACTTTGCACTACAGGCCAAAGATATACAACTGAAAAACCAATAACCAACAGTCCATCTTTACACTACAGGCCAAAGATATACAACTGTAAAACCAATAATGCTGAGACTCAGCTTAATAGTATCACGACCACGAATTATCCATGCACTACGGGGCAAAGATAATCGTGTTTTCATCAACGGTCATGATCATGCCATAAAACAATTCATATTTGCACCCTTGGCCGAAGAGAATCCATGGCCATAATCATACCAAAAACTGTCCATCAATGCACTACGGGCCAATGAGGACTTTTACCACATCATTTGTAACATTACTTTAAGACCCCAACTTTTATGAATAAAGAATAATTTTCTCGAAATATATTTTTGAATATTATGGTGTGGATTGGATATAATGTTATAGTTGTGGGTAATATTTACAAATGTTGCAAAGTAAGCAAGTGGTTATATAATATTCGATTGGTCGGGGAATATTCATTTTAACAGGAAATATTCGTATTTGACCAAGACAATCATTAATTGGACCCCACAACGGAAGTATTGTCGTAAAATGATAGAATTATTTTTTTATAAAAATAACGGTGAAATTACCATTAAAACTGTTAAACTACCCGGTAGTAAAAGTACAGTAATACGCGTGGTTGAATAGTAGCACACGGTATTGATTATTGATGCTTACGTGAAAAGTCACTCAGTTATACTCAATTATTGCTACAGTAATTGCTGCATCATATCTCTCATATTATTGATTCGATTATTGTCACTGTATCATCTGCAAAATATGATATATTATTAAATCAATAATTGAGACGACAAAGTTATTCATATTATTAAATTGCAATATTTACAATGTCTAGAAGTTCTGTCAAGGAGAGGTTTGGTCATCTAATTGCGCTCCAATAAGGAGAAATCCTTATCGGAAAGCCCCCTCTTTCCTGGGAACGACCTGGTTGTTAAATATTGTGAGTTATAATATTAATGATGAATAAGTTCGTGTTGATTAAAGATGAATTTGATAGTTCTATTGTATTGAAATTATTATTGTTAGTGGAAATCGACATTTATTTCGATAATAATTGATGTCTGGAGGTTATACTGACCAATCGTGTAATTAATCGGATAAATGAGCAATTAATTGCTATTAATTCACATGATTATAACTATTTGTTCACATGTGTGTACTATTGATTCACATTCATTTACTATTAGGGGAGTTAGTGCAAGATTGATAATACTTGCATGACTAAGTTAAAAATGGAGGTATAGATGGAGGTACTATACTGTAATTCATATTTTCACATGTCTAGAACTATTGATTCGCATGATTTACTATTGAATCATATTATTTATTATTAGGGGAGATGGTGCAAGTTTGATAATACTTGCAGGACTAAATTAAAAATGAAGAAAAAGAGGAAGGTATTATACTGTAATATTTCGATCTCCAAAACGTGCAATTATCGAAACTATATTTTCCTATAAATAGAAGCTCATTCTTCCTTCATTTCTCAACAATTCACTAAAGCTATAGAGCAATTATTATAGAGAGAAAGAAGAAGAGAAGTTTGTTACCTCTCTACTCCAGTATCCAGTTTCTTTCTAAGGTAAGGGGTATTATTTCTTTCGTATTCATGAAGAGAGCTTCTGTTATTTCATTCTTTATTATTATATTGGAATAACCTGTCTTTGCAAAGTACCGCATACATGATGAAATTTTTTTGTTATTCCATTCTTTATTATTCTGTTGGAATATTCTGTCTGTGTGAATTACGCATGACCTGGTTCCATTCTTTATTATTCTGTTGGAATATCCTGTCAATAGCAGATTACGCATGACACGTTCCATTATTTATTATTCGTTGGAATAACTCATGCAAGTCGCGGTCTATCGCGTGCATGGTGAATTCTTCTATTAATCCATTCTTTATTATTCTGTTGGAATATCTTGTCGGTGCGTATTACGCATGACCTGGTTCCATTATTTATTATTCTGTTGGAATAACTCACTCAGCATGCGATTACTATCGCATGCATGGTGAATTCTTCTGTTATTTCATTCTTTATTATTCTGTTGGAATAACCTGTCTATGTGGATTACCACATGCATGGTGAATGATCCTTCGTATTCATTCCTTATTAAATTGTGAAAATGATCTGTCTACGTGGATTACCGCATTGCTGGCGAAAATCCATTTACAGTTTTATATATACTATGATACTCATTTGGTTAAAGTTTTGGCTTCTATACTCTATAAAATTAGTGGAATATCCTTGATATTTGCGCTTCATCCAGTATCTTTTCATGGAAATATTCTTCGAAGCATTCTTGAATTTTACTCCACAAAGAATTATCATGTTGACAATTTGGACATTATTGATTTCTGGATAAATTAAATTATAAATCTTTAAAATTTATCATTGAACTTGTTTTATTGAATTATTATGTCATTGTCATCATCCTCATGCTTATATTGTGATTAAAGTCATCTTTGGCGTACGTGCATAGATGGACTTGGTATGATTATGACCAGAGATTATTCGGTATAGTCATAATCGTAATGTGACAAATGATGTGGTAAAAGTCCTCATTGGCCTGTAGTTCATTGGTGGACAGTTGTTGGTATGATTATGACCAAGGATTATTCGGTATTATTATAACCATTGATGATTACATGAATATCCTTGGCCGTGGTGCAGGGATGATGTGGTTTATTTATAAACTGAGTCTCAGCGATAAAGTTGATGAAAATTTTTTAAATCATAGAAGATAGTAGATTTTATGCTCTACTTGACTCTTCTAATAGATTGCTTATTCCACTTAGTTGTTAATCTAAAACTTGTTGTCTATTATATTATGTTAGTTGTTATACTGTTGAAGGCTAAGGATAATTTATTATGCATTATCTTAGTCATAATATTTCTTACTGGGCTAGTTGAGCTCACCCTTTCTTTCACTGTTCTCTTCAGGAAATGAGAACGTAACCGGGACTAGTCGGGAAACGGAGTGACGGTCCAGATGATAGCATTAGTAGTCCTCTCTATTCTGTTAAATAGTGTGACAATAAATGTAATGAGGACTCCATTAGGTGTAGATATTGTGTGACGAACGAGAATTTGTAATTAATTTTAATATTTATTGAATTAAATAAATATTTTTCGATGATTTAATTATTAGATTAAATAATTAATTGACGCAATTGTGGTAGATTAATTTAATTATATGTGTTACATTTATTAAATTAATGTAGAGAGTTTTTATTATCAAAGTATGTGATTATATGAGCTTATTGTATTAAAAGAAATATTTAATAAGCATATTGGTATTTTAATTAATTTAATTATTAATTAGAGAGTTAATAATTTGACATTATTAATTAATGAGGAAATTAATTATGTGACTATGTGAATTTATGAGAAGTTATTATATTTTATTTATATTAAATAAGATATTTGAAATGGGTGTGACATTAATTAAACTATATGATAAAGTTTTATTAAATTAAATGGTTTTTGAAACCTATTCTAGCTAGGCAAACATGGCACTAAAGGGAGTTGGGGCGCTTAACCCATGATCGGATAATGACCACCAACGCATCGATTGTTATTATTTAGTTTACGTATTCTTTTATTTCATCTTCATTATTTGCCTAAGTCTAGAAATCATAACAGTAGAGAAATACAGAGAGAAAGAGTTGAGAAGTCGAGTTTGTTAAGAGGATTGTGAGAGTCATCTCGAGAAGGAATTCATCTTCCATTAATTATACACTTGGGTAATTCTCTCCAACCCAATTTTCATTATTACGTCATTTAGTTTTTATAAAATGGCTTTCAAAGTTTTGGTTTAACATCCAGTAATTGGGATAGGAGTAATGATTATGGGTTTTGTTTGTGTTATGGCATATCAAATCGTATTTTATTATATATATTTTGTAAACCATATCATCGGTTTCATGAAATTACGTAAATGTATGATTTCTACAAAATTACAGAGTATGGGTTTTGGCCTTATGGCCTTATACGTGATATTTTATGTATTGATCGTATATTTTCCTAAATTTTACACTTTCGTATGTTGTTATGCATGTTGATACTGAAGAGACCAAAGTTTAAATGAACGGATTCGGTGTTATAAACGAATCCGTAGGGACAATTTTCATGTTTTATTTTCAAAACCTTCAAGAACATCGAGAACAAAGGGAAGTAAATGTGTTGATTTTGCAAATTATGTGTTGTAACTTGTTAAAAATCATGCTAGATGGGTTAAGTAATGATTATATATGTATTACAATGATTGGGTAAGTCTAAATTAGTAAAAATAACTAATTGGAAGTTATGGCCATATTCACGTATAATTTTACTATGATTGATTTTTGGCCTAATTTGGCCTTGTTATGTTCATGAATATCGCTATGAATCGCAGTAAACCTGAAAATGAGCTGGTAACCCACCCCGTGAAGTTACCAAACTAAATTACCACTTTACTTGATTGGTCAAAAATAAATAAATAAAAAAAAAAAAAAATAAAAATAAAAATAAAAATAAAATAAAATAAAATAAAAATATTTGATGAAAATTATTATTAAAATATTTATAAAATAAATTAAATATTTTAATTGAGATATTTATGGAATAAAATAAATATTTGATGAAAATTATTATTAAAATATTTATAAAATAAATTAAATATTTTAATTGAGATATTTATGGAATAAAATAAATATTTGATGAAAATTATTATTAAAATATTTATAAAATAAATTAAATATTTTAATTGAGATATTATGGAATAAAATAAATATTCGATGAAAATTATTATTAAAATATTTATAAAATAAATTAAATATTTTAATTGAGATATTTATGGAATAAAATAAATATTCGATGAAAATTATTATTAAAATATTTATAAAATAAAGTAAATATTTTAATTGAGATATTTATGGAATAAAATAAATATTCGATGGAAATTATTATGAAATAATTTATTAGAGTGTAATAATAGTAAGAGAATGAAAATATTATAATTTAATTAAGTAATTAAATTAGAAGGGTAATGATTTGTTAAATAAACTGGAGTTTATATTAAATAATTAAGTGAAAATGTAACTAATGAATGTCGTGAATACATATGGTATGTGTGTAGGATTTGTGGTGAACGAAAGTAGTAATCGTTTAGCCTACGCACGAGGCAAGTTTCCTAACCCTACTTGTCATTATTGTTCAAGTTTATTAATTACCTCGAGTAAATTATCATTATTATTATTCATGTTCAAATGTTATATTAAAGATTGATTATCTTTTCAAAGCATGATTCAGTTATACAATAATTGTCCTATTGTATACTTCCTGGGATTATTATTCAATTTGAATATCATTATTATTGAACCTTATTAGACTAGTGAACCCTTATTGATTCGACTAGTCCATAGTTGATGAGCGTTCTAAATTTCCGAACCCTTGATGAATTTTCCAAACCAAACTTCCTTTAGTGCGGACTCGAATGTCAAATCGAGATGAACAACCTGCGCAGGGATTTACTTATCGTTAGCGTTAAGATATTGTGCATGATGATGGTACTAAGTATTGATCCCCTAAAATGCAGTAGAAAGGTCCATAGTCTTATGATCATTAAAGGTTTCAAGTATAACCCTTGATAACCTAGGACATAGTTCAAGGTCTTATGACCCTCGTAAATCTTTTGATTCTTGTTATTCATTCTTGATTCAAAAGTTGAGCTTTTATTCGAGATGTCTTTGATTCACTCGCATGTTATTATATCTTTGTTATTTCATTGTTATACTTGTGGGCATTTGTGCTCACTCTTGCGTAATAATAACATTGCGCTTAAGAACGAAAAGAACCGATTTAACCTTCTACTACTAAAGGCAAGGGCAAGGTTAACAAGTGATGAAGACTTGTTGTTTTATATGATGATGTATTTGTTTAAGACTTAAGTTAATGATGTTGTTTAAGACTTAATTGTTTATGATTCCAAGACGGATGTTTAAGGTTAGAGTAACTTTGGGATTGTATTTATTATGTAGTTGATGTAACCCCATAAGGGAGATTTATTATTATTTCTATCTATTGCATGGTTTGCATTTATTATGGGTAGATAGATAGATGATATTTATGAAAGGAACACCAAATCCGTGGAATTGAAGTACCCAGATTTGGGGGTGTCACAAGTTGGTATCAAAGTCATGGGTTATGAACCTTAGATGGGGAACAACCTTGGTAGTAGCCTTATAGAAGAAGATAGTAATGGAAAACTCTTATCGAGTTCTAGGAAATGAATTTATGTAATTCATTGAAGATAATAAAAGACCTTATGTGTTTATGTGTTAAAGTATCGTTAGATGATACGACTTAGTAACTAAAACTTAAAATTTTGTTGTCGGGATGTCGAATGTTGGAGAAGCTAGTCAAGTGGGGAGGAAGAACCCGTGTACCTATAGTACCGAGACAGAGGAGGAGCCCCAGACATTCATGTCATTAGGGAGCAATCTGCATGCAGGGAGTCATCTCCATTGATCACCGTTGTTGGTCGGGGAGCATGAGCCCGAGACTCGATCTTGAGGAGGATCCCGAGGAGGAATTTGTTGAGGAAGAGGAAGAGGAAGAAGAGGAGTTACCACGGTACACCGCTGATCTTTGAGATGTATGACACGTTATACAACCGTAATGTGGAGTTACTGAGACGAGGTCCGAGATTTGACCGAGCGGAAGGTTATTCAAAGATATTACTCTAGAGCGAAGGAGAGGAGATTTCGACTCTTCACTCTCGACTGGCAAATATAGAATGGGATTTGGTCCATGAGAAGGGTCAAACTGAAGATAAGACCGAAGAGATAGAGAAACTGAAGAAGGAACTGAAGGAAACCTCCGAAAGACTGAACATAGCAGAAGAGGGATGGGTAAGAGAATCGCGTCGAGCTGATCGTGCAGAAGATGATAGTCGTGCAAAGAAGGCAAAGCTTGAAGAGACATATTCTACACTTAATCATGCAATGGATGAGGCCCAAGATCGAGTTTTGAGGTACCCCATTTAGTTCGAAGGACTTCCATCGTATATGCTGGATCGCAGGACGATGTCTCGTATCATGGATGAGGAGCGTGGCAAGGCTATTCAGCACCTTGACAGACAGTGATAGAATTTGTTTAATTATGTGAAAGACTTAATTAGTTTTTATATGTAAATTCTGACGTGTTTATGAACGAAAGAATATTTGAATGTTTTAAATCCTGTGGATTCTTTATTCCAGGATAGTTGATGTAAATAAATGACTATGCTATCGTTTAATGTTAAAACTTTGATTTGAATGCAAATATATCAAGTTGTTTGAGATGATGTGTTAAGTGATATGTTAAATTGTTGAGTAATGTCTTAAATATTTAGAGAAATAAATAAAGTTCTAATAAAGCGTTTATTTAACAGAAAAATGCCGCCAAGGAGAAGACAACAACGTCAACCGGCTTAGGAAGAGTCAACCAATAATAACAATTATGCCAACGCTAATCCCGTGCAGCAGTTGGTGAACTTACTGACTGGAGCCATGAATAACCAACCTCAAGCTCCACCAAACACAACGTTTAAGGACTTCAAGGCGGTGGGACCGCCGGAGTTCAAAGGTTCCATGAATCCAATCGAGGCTCAAACGTGGATTATGGAAATGGAGAAGGTTTTCGATGTTGCTAGGTTTAGAGAAGACCAGAAGACCGCTTTTGCAACGTTTATGCTGAAGTCTGAGGCTAGCTACTGGTGGCAAGCAAACAAAGTGCGAGGAGGTGAAGGTATAATTACGTGGCAGAGATTTAAAGAGATGTTTTTCGAAATGTATTTCCCAACTAGTTCACAGAACCAGATGGAGGTTCAATTTCTAGAGTTGAAGCAGGGAAATATGAGCGTGCCTGACTATGCGGCTAAATTCAACGAATTGGCAAGGACTAAAGCCTTGGGTGTACAACAAGATATCAATGTTTCAGCTAAACACGTTTGCTGGAGTACTGGAAAAGGCCATCCTCGCTGAAGGAGGAAGCGATGTGGTGACCAAGTACAATCAAGATCAAAAGAAGAAGAAGAGTGAAGGTGAAGGAAATAAAAGGTCGAAGGAAGTACACAGAGGTGGAAATTTCAATCGTAAGAAAAGGTGGAACGACAACTCATCATCGGGGAATCAAAGAAGGTAGTCAAAGAAAAGAATCAAGCATGCCCGACTTGCGGGAAATCCCATCTGGGAGTTTGTATGAAAGAAAAAAGAGTGTGCTACAATTGTGGACAGGAAGGCCACATAGCACCAAACTGTCCAAACCCAAAGAAGGGTGCTTATTTTACTTGTGGTTCGAAGGACCATCTGGCAAGAGATTGTCCCAAGTAGGGATCGGGAGGGTCAGGATCAGGAGGAAACCGGGGAAATAACAGTGGAAATGCCTTAACCATCACCGGACCAACCGCAACAAACCGATCGACCACCCGGACTTTCAATATGACGGTGCGGGATGCAATCCAGTCTCGTGATGTGGTGTCAGGTATCATTCCGATCAATGAAATTAATGCTTATGTTTTATTTGATTCGAGTGCTACTTGTTCCTTTATATCCGAAGACTTTGCTAATAGTTTAGATTTGCGTATGGATGATTTGGAATATCCCATGAATATAGAAATTGCGAATAGAGAGATAATTCCTATTAAGTACGTGTTTAAGAACTGTAGAGTGGATATTAAGGGTAATATCATGAACGTAGATCTTATCCCTATTCGACTTGGGGAATTTGACGTTATTTTAAGAATGGACTGGTTATTCAATTACGGGGCTGTAATTGATTGCCAAAAGAAGCGTATTAACCTTATGGCTCCGTCAAAGGTTGTATTTTATGGTAGCAAGTCGCCTAGACAAACGAGTTGTCTAACAATGATGCAGGCCAGGAAGTTATTGAGACAAGGCTATGTAGGATACTTAGCTTACATAGTCGATAGTCGAAAAGAGAATCCGAAGGTAGAAGAAATACCGATTGTGAGGGACTTCGTCGACGTATTTCCAGACGATTTACCAGGACTTCCACCAGATAGAGAGGTAGATTTCAGTGTCGATTTGGCGCTGGAATCGCTTCCAATATCGAAGGCACCATACCGAATGGCACCAATGAGAGATGAAGGAATTAATGGTACAACTACAAGAATTATTGGACAAGAAGTACATTCAACCGAAGCGTCACCATGGGGGAGCGCCGGTGTTGTTTGTGAAAAAGAAGGATGGATCGATGCGACTGCATTGACTACAGAGAACCGAATAAGGTCACGATTAAGAACAGATATCTATTACACGAGGATCGACGACCTGTTTGATCAATTGAAGGGAGCGAGATACTTTTCCAAGATAGACTTGAGAAGCGGTTATCATCAATTGAAGGTGAGGCCGGAGGATGTACCAAAGACTGTGTTCGTAACGCCGATACGTCGGTCACTACGAATTTTTAGTAATGTCGTTTGGTCTTACGAATGCTCCCGCAGATGTTTATGGGACTAATGAATGGTGTGTTCAAGCCGCTTTTGGACAAGTTCAGTAGTGGTATTTATAGATGACATTTTGGTCTATTCGAAACCAAAGAAGAACACGAAGAGCATTTGAGATTAACGTTGGAAGTATTGAGAAGGGAAAAGTTGTATGCCAAGTTTTCAAAATGCGAATTTTGGATTGAACGAGTGCAATTTCTTGGGCACGTGATCGATAAAAATGGAATTTCGGTAGATTCATCCAAAGTCAAAGCCGTGATTAACTGGGATCAGCCGAGGACGCCATCGGAAGTACGAAGTTTTCTTAGATTGGCAGGATATTATAGAAGGTTCATACAAGACTTTTCCAAGATCGCAACTCAGCTAACGAATTTAACTCAAAAGTCGTGAAATTTGTTTGGACGGATAAGTGTGAGGAAAGTTTTCAAGAATTGAAGAAGAGGTTAAGTACGGCCCCTGTGTTATCTCTTCCGGATGATACAGGAAATTTGTTGTTTATAGTGATGCATCGCATAAAGGACTTGGTTGTGTGCTGATGCAAAATGGCAAAGTCATTGCGTGTGCATCACGACAATTGAAGGATTACGAGAAGGGATATCCGACCCATGACTTGGAGTTAGCTGCAGTTGTTTTTGCTTTGAAAATTTGGAGGCACTATCTTTACGGGGAGAAGTGTGAAATATATACGGACCATAAGAGTCTGAAATATATTTTCACGCAGAAGGACTTGAATATGCGTCAAAGAAGATGGTTGGAATTAATTAAGGATTACGACTGTGAGATTTTATACCATCCGGGGAAAGCAAATGTGGTTGCCGACGCCTTAAGTAGAAAGGGTCGTGAGAAATTGATGATGTTAACTGCTCAGGAAGAGCTAATTACAGAAATGGAGAAACTGGAGTTGGAAGTGAAGTATCCTATGGAGATTGATGAGAAGCTATTTCAGATGCAATCTGGTACAACTCTACTAGATAAAGTAAAGGAGGCTCAGCTTCAGGATGAAGAATGTAAAAAGGTGACAAAGAAGATATCTGAAGGAACCGAACCAAGATTTAAGATGGATAAGGAAGGAATACTAAGATTTGAAAATAGAATCTAGATTCCACCAGAACAAGAAATTAAGGAAGAAATTCTGAGTGAGGCTCATAGTTTGAGATATTCGATTCACCCAGGTAGTACAAAGATGTATCAAGATCTTCGACAATATTTCTGGTGGTCGAATTTGAAACGCGATGTTACAGAATGTGTTGTCAAGTGTCTGACCTATCAGAAAGTAAAAGCAGAACATCAGAGACCGAGTGGATTGCTACAACCGTTAGAAATCCCAGAATGGAATTGGGAACATATTACAATGGACTTCGTGGTTGGCCTTCCGACGACTCGAGAAGGCTACTGACGCAGATATGGGTTATCGTTAATGGAATCGACGAAATTCGCACACTTCTTTCCACTCAAAATTAGATTCAACTTAGATCAGTTGGCAAGGTTATATGTGAAAGAGATTGTTTTGAGACACGGAGTGCCGGTGTCAATTGTTTCTGATAGAGATCCGCGCTTCACATCAAATTTTTGGAAACGTCTTTAGGAATGCATGGGTACGCAATTGCGAATGAGTACAGCTTACCACCCTCAAACAGACGGACAGAGTGAGAGAACGATTCAAACATTAGAAGATATCTTTGAGAGCACGTGATGGACTTCAAAGGAAATTGGGATGATCACCTACCGTTAGTAGAGTTTGGCTACAACAACAGTTATCACGCTTAGTATTGGCATGCCGCCACGGTTACGAGCGTTATCTGACGAAGTGTCGAAACTCCGCTTTCTTTGGGATGAAGTTGGTGAAAGACAATTGCTAGGGCGAATTGAGTACAATGCAGACGGCGAAGAAATAGTCAAAGTGATCCGAGCACACGGTAGCGGCTCAAGATCGACAGAAGAAATACTGATCCACATCGTAAATATATCGAGTTTGAATCAGGTAGTTATGTTTTCTTGAAGGTCTCTCCCTGGAAGGGGAAGATCAAGTTCGGAAAGAAAGGGAAATTGAGCCCAAGATTTATTAGACCCTTTGAAGTACTGAGAAGAATAGGAGAAGTTGCGTACGAGGTAGCCTTACCTCCATCACTCGAGAATGTCCACAACGTCTTCCATGTTTCTGTATTACGACCCTACAAGGCTGATTACAAGCATGTAATTGAATATGAACCCCTACATTTTGAGAAAGACTTATCTTACGAAGAAATTCCTGTCCAAATTGTCGACCGAAAAGAACAAGTTCTCGAAATAAAGTTATACCTTACATTAAGGTAATTTGGAGGAACCACCACGATGACGAAAGCTACGTGGGAACTCAAAGAGAATATGATGAAGAATTACCTCATTTATTTACTTAATTATGTAACCGATTTTGGGGATGTAATCTTTGTAAGGGGGGAGAATGTAACGGCCTAATTTATTGAGTCGTGATTACGGGGACAGAAATCCTTTTAAGGGGGAAAGATGTGACGAACAGAATTTGTAATTAATTTTAATATTTATTGAATTAAATAAATATTTTTCGATGATTTAATTATTAGATTAAATAATTAATTAGACGCATTGTGGTAGATTAATTTAATTATATGTGTTACATTTATTAAATTAATGTAAAGAGTTTTATTATCAAAGTATGTGATTATGTGAGCTTATTGTATTAAAAGAAATATTTAATAAGCATATTGGTATTTTAATTAATTTAATTATTAATTAGAGAGTTAATAATTTGACATTATTAATTAATGAGGAAATTAATTATGTGACTATGTGAATTTATGAGAAGTTATTATATTTTATTTATATTAAATAAGATATTTAAAATGGGTATGACATTAATTAAACTATATGATAAAGTTTTATTAAATTAAATGGTTTTTGAAACCTATTCTAGCTAGGAAAACATGGCACTAAAGGGAGTTGGGGCCAGTTAACCCATGATTAGATGTAACCACCACCAACGCATCAGTTGTTATTATTTAGTTTACGTATTCTTTTATTTCATCTTCATTATTTGCCTAAGTCTAGAAATCATAACAGAGAGAAATACAGAGAAAGAGTTGAGAAGTCAGAGTTTGTTAAGAGGATTGTGAGAGTCATCCGAGAGAAGGAATTCATCTTCCATTAATTATACACTTGGGTAATTCTCTCCAACCCAATTTTCATTGTTACGTCATTTAGTTTTTATAAAAAAATGGCTTTCAAAGTTTTGGTTTAACATCCAGTAATTGGGATAGGAGTAATGATTATGGGTTTTGTTTGTGTTATGGCATATCAAATCGTATTTTATTATATATATTTTGTAAACCATATCATCGGTTTCATGAAATTACGCCGTGTATGATTTCTACAAAATTACTGAGTATGGGTTTTGGCCTTATGGCCTTATACGTGATATTTTATGTATTGATCGTATATTTTCCTAAATTTTACACTTTCGTATGTTGTTATGCATGTTGATACTGAAGAGACCAAAGTTTAAATGAACGGATTCTTGTTATAACTAACGAATCCGTAGGGACAATTTTCATGTTTTATTTTCAAAACCTTCAAGAACATCGAGAACATTGGAAGTAAATGTGTTGATTTTGCAAATTATGTGTTGTAACTTGTTAAAAATCATGCTAGATGGGTTAAGTAATGATTATATATGTATTACAATGATTGGGTAAGTCTAAATTAGTGTAAAAATAACTAATTGGAAGTTATGGCCATATTCATGTATAATTTTACTCGATTGATTTTTGGCCTAATTTGGCCTTGTTATGTTCATGGAATCGAGAATCTATGACTAAACCGCAGAAAATGAGCACAGGTAACCCACCCCCGTGAAACGTTACCAAACTAAATTACCTACCAAACTAGGCAATTGAAAATAAATAAAAATAAAATAAAATAAAAAAAAAAATAAAAATAAAAATAAAAATAAAAATAAAAATATTTGATGAAAATTATTATTAAAATATTTATAAAATAAATTAAATATTTTAATTGAGATGTTTATGGAATAAAATAAATATTTGATGAAAATTATTATTAAAATGTTTATAAAATAAATTAAATATTTTAATTGAGATATTTATGGAATAAAATAAATATTCGATAAAAATTATTATTAAAATATTTATAAAATAAATTAAATATTTTAATTGAGATATTTATGAAATAAAATAAATATTTGATGAAAATTATTATTAAAATATTTATAAAATAAATTAAATATTTTAATTAAGATATTTATGGAATAAAATAAATATTCGATGAAAATTATTATTAAAATATTTATAAAATAAATTAAATATTTTAATTGAGATATTTATGGAATAAAATAAATATTCGATGAAAATTATTATTAAAATATTTATAAAATAAAGTAAATATTTTAATTGAGATATTTATAAAATAAAATAAATATTCGATGGAAATTATTATGAAATAATTTATTAGAGTGTAATAATAGTAAGAGAATGAAAATATTATAATTTAATTAAGTAATTAATTTAGAAGGGTAATGATTTGTTAAATAAAGTGAAGTTTATATTAAATAATTAAGTGAAAATATAACTAATGAATGTCGTAAATACATATGGTATGTGTGTAGGATTTGTGATGAACTAAGTAGTAATCGTTTAGCTTCACGCATTTAGGCAAGTTTCCTAACCCTACTTGTCATTATTGTTCAAGTTTATTAATTACCTCGAGTAAATTATCATTATTATTATTCATGTTCAAATGTTATATTAAAGATTGATTATCTTTTCAAAGCATGATTCAGTTATACAATAATTGTCCTATTATATACTTCCGAGATTATTATTCAATTTGAATATCATTATTATTGAACCTTATTAGACTAGCGAACCCTTATTGATTCGACTAGTCCATAGTGGATGAAGCGTTCTAAATTTTCAACCCTTGATGAATTGTCCAAACCAAACTTCCTTTAGTGCGGACTCGAATGTCAAATGAGATGAACAACCTGCAAAGGGATTTACTTATCGTTAAGCGTTAAAATATTGTGCATGTGATGGTACTAAGGGTGATCCCCCTAAGTGCGAGTAGAAAGGTCCATAGTCTTATGACTGTTAAAGGTTTCAAGTATAACCCTTGATAACCTAGGACATAGTTCAAGGTCTTATGACCCTCAAAAATATTTTGATTCTTGTTATTCATTCTTGATTCAAAAGTTGAGCTTTTATTCAAATGTCTTTGATTCACTCGCATGTTATTATAATGTTATTTCATTGTTATACTTGTGGGCATTTGTGCTCACTCTTGCGTAATAATAACATTGCAGTTAAGAACGAAAGAACCAACGAACCTTCTACTAGTAAAGGCAAGGACAAGGTTAAAAAGTGATGAAGTGTTGTTTTATATGATGATGTATTTGTTTAAGACTTAAGTTAATGATGTTGTTTAAGACTTAATTGTTTATGATTCCGCACAGATGTTTAAGGTTAGAGTAACCTGGGATTGTATTTATTATGTAGTTGATGTAACCCCATAAGGGGAGATTTATTATTATTTTTATCTATTGCATGGTTTGCATTTATTATGGGTAGATAGATAGATGATATTTGTACAGTGAACACCAAATCCCGTGGAATTGAAGTACCCGGATTTGGGGGTGTCACATATTGTCTAGATGACAATATTCTTATTAAAACTCTTAGATTATGTTTTGTCGTATTTTACACGACTATTGTATAATTAAGTTGTATTTGAATTTTGTACCATGTATTTGGCGACTCAAGATGGGTGATGTATATCTATTTTGGGGAAGCGCCACAATTACTACATGATTATCTTAGAATAATCCTCAATCATAATCATACCAAGTCCATCTATGCACTACGTACCAAAGATGACTTTAAACACATCATTTGTAACATTACGGTCATGATTATACCAAATAATCCCTGGTTATAATCATACCAAGTCCATCTATGCACTACTGGCCATAGATGACTTTCAACACAATATAAGCATGAGAATGATGACAATAATATAAAGAATCAATCAAAAGAGATAAAGGATAAATATTAAAGACTTTAACAATATAATTTATCCAAAATTCAATAATGTCCAAATTGTCAACATGATCACCAATTGTGGAGTAAAATTCAAGAATAATATTATATCAAAAATGATTTGAATAATATTTCAACAAATATTTAACGAAGATAATAACATTAATCATTATATTATAACCTTCATTTAACAGTATTCATTATATAATAATATTAAATTCATTTACTAATATTATTAAACTCCATTTAATATTAACAATTCATTATTCCTCTTTTAAACTCTATTTAATATTATTCATTATATAATAACATTAAATTCATTTACTAATATTATTAATCATTAATCAATGTGTTAATAACACCTTAATCCAAATGTTATCAATCATTTAATAATCTCATAATCTAATATTATTAATATTACAACAACATTTTAATCATTTCTTAAACTTATAAATAATTTATTTTAATTGTTTACACTTTACTAATTAATGCATTTCATCATCCTAAAATGCCAAAACTCATAAGATTTCATCACCAATAACCAAAACCCTCATCAAAAATCTGCATATACCTTATATAGGATTCTCAAGCCATAAAATCCTATTTTTCAATTTTCTTACTTCATATAACATATTTAATTCATTTACTCATAACTAGTCCATTTTCATAAAAAATACCAAATTAGTACAAACAAATTTTCTTTTCTGGGATTTAACAGAATATAGTCCCATATTGAACATATATTTTTCTCAGAATTTTTAAAATTTATTTACTATTTTTCATATATTAAAAAATCATTAATATTTAGACATTTATCATAAACTGTACTTTTGTTTAAAAATTCCAAAATTTACAGAGTATACTTCTGTTATATACATGTACTCCCAATAAAATTTTTACCAATTTTGGAGTTAACCACAAGGAGTTATAAGGGTTTACTTTTAAAATAGTCTTTTCCCATAAAATTTAAAACTCTTAATCTATACATCCAAAAATTGCCATTTTTGGACACAATCTAGAAAACTCATCAAATTATCATTTCAAATTTTTCCAATATTTTTGAAGGTCAGAAAAATTACGAGACTGAAAAACATAATAACCCTTACAATCCCTTACCTTAAAAGAGCAGTATTACTGACTGGAATATCGGATGTAAAGCCGAAGGAACCTTGCACTGAATAGCAATTCTCAAAGTATCTAAATACTCATAAAAATACGCTCGATAATATAGAGAGAAAGAAAACTTGTTTCTGGTGTGATTTTTAATTCTAACCTAAGCGCTTATTTATAGGAAAATGCTAGAACGTCATAGGAGACTAAAATAATAAAATATTATTTTTTTTTCTTACGCATGCTTCCTTGACCCAAATATTTGCTACAACAAATGGGGCCCACCAAAAATCAGCCACCATCCCCAACAACCAAAAGTCGGTCCCACCCAATTTTAATAAAAATAATTTTATTTTTCGAAACTTCAGTAATTCATAATAAACAACCTTTTTATCAGAAAAATATGAATTTTATGTTCATTCCACACGAAATCGAATTCTCTACAACTTTATAGCTTTAAGTTTTTCCAAATTCCTGACAAAAAATATCTGAAATCCACAAACGGATGATTTTTAACACCTTTTAAAATTCGTAACAAATCATGCGTTAATTTTTAACGATTCAAAATTTGTGGACATATACTCAACTTATATATGTATAACAATTCCAAAAATCACAACGATCCAACGGTCGGATTAAAATTATAACTCACACAATAGAGCTTTAAGAACACTAATTTGATTTTTAATGCCCCCATTCTGATAAAATACTAATAAAACACCTCAACATTAATTCTTTCATTTATATCCACATAAATAAATCCATCATTTATATCCACATAAAATAAATATTTACTTATCATATAAATTAATAATTAATTATTCATAAATAATGTTATAGAATCACAATAATGACAACCAGGTGGTTCCCAAGAAAGAGGGGGCTTTCCGATAAGGATTTCTCCTTACTGGCGTGCAATTAGGTGACCAAACCTCTCCTTGACAGAACTTTCTAGACATTATCAATAATGTTATCGAATAATATTATTCAAATAATATAAATTATTGATTTGATAATGGGAAATATTGTGCAGTAAAAATTATTGAAACAACAATAATATAAAATATCAACGCAGCAATTATTGAATCAATAAAATAAAATATTGAACAGTAATTATTGTAACAATTATGGAGCAAAACTGAGTGACTTCTCACGTAAGCATCAATAATCAATACCATGTGCTACTATGCAACCACATGCCAGACATCTTGTACTTTTACTACCGGGTAGTTCAACAGTTAACGATAAAACTTCCGCCGTTATTTTCATAAAAAGATATTTCGCCATTTTCTTCATCCGACGGTTATTACATTATGGGGCCCATAAATGGTCGCTACTGGTCAAATTTAATATTCTCAATAATAAGAATATTCCACGACCAAACGAATATTCCCTGACAGAAATGAGTATTTTATAACCACTTGCGTATTTGAAAATTTTATATATATCACCCTTAATTTTAAACTTTTATCAATTTAACTATTTACTAAATAGAAAAATTGAATACTTTTATTTCATAAAATTCGGGATCTCACAGGTTATCGCATGTTTGCTTAAGTATATTATCCTGAAATGCAGACCCTTGATATGCAGAACTTCCTGAATTGAGCAGTGCAAGATATAACTTTTGGTTGAGTGCAGAATTGAAACAAGATAAACAGTAACTAAGAACACCAAGATTTTTACGTGGTTCTGCCCTTCACCTCTAATGGCTTAATCCACGTCCAATACTAATTGGTATTGGAGAATCCTTTATTCAAATAGATATTCAATCAATTACAAATACTCCATGTTACAAAGAAGCTCTGAATATTGTTGGAAACCACTCCCCCCTTTACACAACTGCAACCTCTTGCACCACTGCAACCGCTTGCACCACTTCAACCTTAGAGCTTTCTTTGTATAGGCCTATCATAACTGGATCATACAAGCCAAACTAGGCTTGTATACAAGTTTTAATCAAGAACAAATAGTATTACAATCTCTATGAATTTCTAGCAACAAGAAATTAATATCAAGGCAAAATCAGATTTCTATTAGTTTTTCAATGGAAGTATTGATAAGTATATTCTCACAAATATATATGTTTTCTGTTTAGGCTTTAAGTTTTTCTCTATTCATTTTCTCTTTAAAGCATATAGCCAAGACTAATATATAAAGATAGAGAACAATGGTAATGAATATCATCTCAACAAACCCAAAAGAATCAAGTTGTTAAGAAGGATTTTGAATTTGAATGATAAACATCTTAAATTATGGTATATTGAATCAATTAAGAATGTCACCAAACTTCAGCAGCTTGAAATAAAGAATAAAAATTCCAAAGTATGATATGTCAAGACTTAGAAAGAAAGGATTTGAATTTAACCAATTAAGTTGCTGAATAGAAGGGGTGAGGACAAAGTCATCAACATAGTACATTAGCTCAATAAAAGATCTTTTGACTACGAAAATCAAGGCTGATTATTTTTCACAAATGATTTCTTTTTTCAAAATATATTTCCAACTTTTGAATTTGAATTTTTAGCTCTTTGAAATAAGAAATAATACTGAATTGATTTGGCTTCCAAAAACAACTCTTTAAAGGATTTGAATTTTAAGCTCATGAAACCTTTTTAAAATTATTTCTAACAAAATAAAATTTCCTTAAAATTAATTAAATGAGATAAAAATTCTTACATTTTATTTCCTAATTAAGATCTTATGGACCTAACCATGTGGTGGCTCTAAACAATATTTCTTTAGAAAGACTTATTTGAAATCTTAATACATGCATAATTAGTCCAAAACCTGAAAATCACAAAATATATGTTATTATCATTAAAATAAAAACTCATAAATCAACATTCTCCCTCTTTTTGATGATGATAATATATAAATCTACAAAACATCTTGTCATCATTAAAACTAATAACATATAAACCAACATTCTACCCTTTTTAATGATGACAACCTATAATATATAAATCCCCCTAAATATATGGCTCCTCCTAAAACCATGCATATAATCATTAAGCACATGTTGATTGATTTATTTAGCCCTTCATGAATTATAACATATGTATATCAATTTAGATATCTCTCTCTCTTTTTCATCACTAAAAATAATTCATATAAATTTAGATATTACATTTAGTTATCTCTCCCCCTTTAGCATCATTAAAAAAAATAAGCTTAAGGATAAAGATAAAGAAAGAAACTGGATCAATTAAGTTGATAAAAATATCATATATAAAACCTAAACAAAATGATCATACCTTTGTGCTTTGTTACCTATATATCAAAATTTTTACCAGTATTAAGCTTGGTAGTTGTGCTCTTTAGTATAGCTTTGGATTTTTTATTTTCATAACCAATCCTTTTCAAAAACTAATCTTGTGGTCCTCCCAATGTTAAGGTCTTTAATGGTCAGGTTAAGATGATGATTTTTCACTGATCTGGTTGTTCATAGAAGCCTAACTTCAGTCATTTGTTCCTCTAGTTCATGTTCATGAATGTTTATTCTGACTTCTGAAGCAGGCGTCAAGATATATCAATTTTTTCTTCTGCAAGATCATCTGATTTAGTCTTCTAAAGCAGACGGGTTATTAGGCTGCCTAGATATTGTTGTTTTATCTAATTTTTCTCCTTCTAAAGCAGACGAGTGGTCAGGCTGTCTACATACAGTTGACTGATTTCTAACTTTTAGATTCTCTTTTTCTGCAAAACCTTCATTCTCTTTTTCTCAAGGTAAAGTACTCTTGTCCTCCTTTTTTAACCTTAAGACATCTACAAAACAAATAAATAGTTTCTACCTTTTTTACCTAAATCTTCTTGGGTCATTTTGGGTTAGTAGCATATAAATCACATTTCTTTACACAAATTTATTTTATTTTAACTTTATTACAATTAGAATCAAAATGACATTTAAAACCACATTTTTTACAAGTAACAAATAGTGAACAATAAAGAGGTTTACGCATTGGTTTCCTATTAATCATTATAATATTATTATTATTTCTATTTTTCACATTTTTAATAGGATTATAACCAATTTCTTGTTTATCAAGAGTAGACTTCTGTGCCCCTAACATAAAATTTAAGTTCTCTTCTCCTTGCACAAATTTAGCAAGATCACTTTTTAAAGATGTTATTTCAGCATTTGTTACATTGTCGTCGTGTTGCACATTCATCATTTTTCCAACATTAAAAGCATCTATGCATGCATCTCTTATATTCAAATTTTCTTTTAAAACTTCATTTTCATTTTTAAGATATTCATTTTCTTTTCTCTCTTCAATAAGTGACTCAACTTCATTCATTAGCTCATTTACGCAATTCTTTAAATAAATACTTTTCTTTTTAAGCTTTTGATTTTCAATTTTTAAATCAAGATAATCAAACATAGTTATTTCAAGATATTCGTTAAAATGAAAATTGTTTACCTCAAGTTGATCATCATCTTTTAGTCCTATGAAGCAGAGTTGAGAAATTTCTTCTTTTTGTTCTGTTTTGGACTTACTCATTGGAATTGAGCTACCTTCTTTATTCTTCTTTTGTTTCTTCCTTTGGAGTAGTCTCTCGAGTTTTCTTGATAACATTTCAATTTCTTCATCGAAATCTTTGTATTGATCATTCTGATTGCTCTCAACTTGGAGTGCCAATGTCTTCTTTATTGGTGTTTTCTCTTCTTCATCATATCTTCGAAGTTGGTTCTCAAACTCTTCAAGCTCTCCAAATAATGTAAGTGTCTCCGTGGTACTGATTGTTGATGAGTCTTGGAGGGTGGTGACTTTTGGAGTGAACCGTTTTGGCATTACTCGTATTAGCTTTCTATTTATTTTTCTTTGATCAATTTTCCTCCCAAGCATGCTAAGAGAATTCATTATATTGAGGAACCTCCCTTGAGCTTCATTAATTGCTTCATCTTTCTCTAATTTGAACAACTCGTACTCTTGCATCAACATGTTAAGTCTCACCTATTTCACCTTGGACGTCCCTTCGTGGCTCATGATTATAGTATCCCATATTTCTTTCGCTGTATTGCAACCGGAGACTGTCGATTTCTGATTGTACCATCCCACTTAGCAAAGTATTCATAGATTTTGAATTGTAGGACATCATGTACGATTCATTTGCATCCATCTCTAAAAGCGTTTTAGGTTTGCCATCATCATGCCTAGCAATGATAGGTTCGTTGTCAACAACTCACCATTCCTATAGGTCTCTACTTAGATATATCTTCATCCTGAACTTCTAGAAATTGAAGTTCTCATTGCCTAGCAACAATGGAGGTCGGCCAGTGGACTGCCCCTCTTGAAAATTAAGGTGTGCCATTAGAATTTTACCCTACGATCTTCAAAGACACAAGTTAGTAGAGACAAAGTTCTGATACCAAATGAAATTCATGAAGAGGTGCTTATGATGAAAGTGATCTACAATGGCAATTTTAATTTTATCTGCTAACTTGTACTATACAGACAGGTTATCGCATGTTTGCTTAAGTATATTATCTTGAAACGCAGACCCTTAATATGCAGAACTTCTTGAGTTGAGCAGTGCAGAATATAACTTGTGGTTAACTACATAATTGAAACAAGATAAACAATAAATAAGAACACCGAGATTTTTACGTGTTTCTGCCATTAACCTCTAATGGCTTAATCCACGTCCAATACTAATTGGTATTGGAGAATCCTTTATTCAAATAGATATTCAATCAATTACAAATACTCCATGTTATAAAGAAGCTCTGAATATTATTAGAAACCACTTCCCCCTTTGCACAACTGCAACCTCTTGCACAACTGCAACCGCTTGCACCACTGTAACCTTAGAGCTTTGTTTGTACAGGCTTATCCACAACTGGATCACACAAGCCAAACTAGGCTTGTATACAAGTTTTAATCAAGAACTAATAGTATTACAGTCTCTATGAATTTCTAGCAACAATAAATTAATATCAAGGTAAAATCAGATCGCTAAGAGTTTTTCTCTATTCGTTTTCTCTTTGAAGTATGTAGCCAAGACTAATATATATAGAGATAGAGAACAACGGTAATGAATATCATCTCGGTAAATCCAAAAGAATCAAGTCATTAAGAATGATTTTGAATTTGAATCCAAAATAACGTAGCTTGCCCAACCTTCAATTTTGTAGCTTTTCCACCAATTTTCACAAAAGAATAAATCCTGTAGATTCTAACCAACAATTCATAAATTTGAAAGGCCTCAAATTTAACCATTACTAAAATGTTGTCTAAAATTTCTCTAATTTTATTTTCTTAACTACTACTAAAATACTTTTAAACCTAGAATTTAACTATAACAAAAACTCTAAACTCTAGTCATGATCCTGAAAACTTTAAAGTAACTTATTATTTTACAAAAATTCTATTTTTTATAGGATTCCTTTAGTTAATTAGTCATACAAATCGTGTGTAGGACCTTTTAGGTTTTTATTTTACAAAAATGTAATTCTTTATAAGAGTCATTTAGTCACTTAAGCTTACAAAAAAAATTAACTTTTAGATTTTTACTCAACTTTAAACTCAAAATAACTATACATTAAAATTATTTAAAAATATTATGAGTAAATAATAATTAATATTAATAAATATATTTTATATATCACAAATAGTAAGGATTATACTTCAGTTATCAATTCTATTTCATATAGGTGATGTTTTGTTAGTTAATATTATAAAATCCATGTTCACTTATATATTAGTGATAAAAAAAATTTAACTAATTTTAAAATTAAAAATCATAATGGTAACTCATTAATTTACAATGATTCTATTCCTAAATAATTATATATTAAAAATATATCAAAAAATATAATGACAAAATAGTATTCCTCCGTCCCTCAAAAAGTGGTTTACTTAGACTTTTTCAGTCAAATTGATCAGTTTTGTAATCAAAATTTATACTATTTTCCTATAATTATAGGTGGAGAAACTATATATCGAATTTACTACTATCCCCAAATTTTATAAGTTTAAAAAAATAAATAAAAATGTTTAATTTTTAAGTTTTTAGAGATTCTAATAGCAATATAGTAAGTTAATTTGTGAAATTATATAAAATATTTTATAGTTATATATAAAATAAATAAAAATTTTAAACTTATGCTATATATTAAAAAAATTAACATGTGCTTCACACAAGGTAATTAGTTAGTTTATGTTGACTTTATCATATTCAATCCTTAAGTTTTGATGATGAAATGTTCAAGTACTAAATTGTTTTACTCCATTTTAGGTATTTTGGTGATAAAGAGCTTTGATTGGATATTCAAGAATTTGAAGGATTTTCTCTTTACTAGGAAAACCAATGTAAGATCAATTGCATAATAATTGATTTTTCATTTAAAGGCTCTAGGACATATTATTTACATTTTTATTATATGTCTTAAATGAAAAATGTCTTTATGAAAAATGTTTTTAAGGAGTAATACATATGTTAAATATTTTATCAATGTTACATATTTAGTATGCATATTATAAATTGATAGTTGATATACATTTACTTGGACTACATGTGGATATATATATATATATATATATATATATATATATATATATATATATCAGTGTGTTTAGTTTGCTAAAGAGGTGGATGACATTAAATGTGATATGTATGCATGCAATCATGATCTCCTAGAAAATCTAAAGGATGGCAGCTACTGATTTGATATTTACGATTTTCAAGGAGTAATTGTTTATTGGGACTCTAAAGGTTTGTTGAGAAAAGAGTATGATGTCATTCAAATTTTTTAATTGTTTCACGTCACCTTTTATGTTGTGAGATAAAGTCAAAAATGTTATATGGATAGTTATCTCTTAAAGGTGTAGTTGAATTGTTCAAACTGCATGCTAACATAAATTGAGTCTAGATATATATTGGACTATGTCTAGCTTTACCGTTGTGGAAATTGCCGTTTGATTTAATTAGAACTTATCTATATTAACGGTAATATAATGTGGGCTATAAATTAGTGTTTGTATGTTTGGAAAATTACAACACTCACGAAATTATTACTTGCACTAATTACTGTTATTGATCGAGCATTCTGATTTAATCAGTGCAATCTTTGAGCAGCTAAGCAATTAAGTTTCTGATATTATTTGAGCTGGTATTTGGTAAGAAATTAATTGTTTATCTTTTTGTGCTACTTGATCATTGCATTTAGTTAAGCCTTTAATTGTTAAATTGATTATTCTTGCATTGATCATAGACCTCTATATTTGTATTGAATTTCTGTTTAGACTAAGTGTAGTCTAAAGGTGTTAATCCTAGTGGATTAGAGTAAAGGGCTGCAAACAGGTTCAAGGAAGCAAAGGTGCTTGAAAAGTGCATAGGTGCACAAGGAGCAAGAGAGCTCAAGAGGAATTAATTGTTAATAAATTTTTGTTGGAATCTATTTTGTAATCTATATTTATTTATAAAGAAATAAATAAAGTGAGTCTCCATTACTTGTTGGTATTGGACGTGGACTAGGCTATTATTATAGAGGGTAATAGCTGAACCACGTAAAAAATCTTGGTGTTGATTTTATTATTTGCTTTACTTTAAAATCACATAAGTTACTTAATTATCTTAATTTGACTACTTGCATTATATTAATATAATTCTTTAACATCAAGTATTTTATTTAATAGGCTATATTAATTCGGTCAGCTGATTTTAATTATTATAGTAGCCTAAAATTAATAGTTTTTAAAAGTTGGTCATAGATTGCTCCCACACTTATTCAACCCCCCCGCTCCCCCTCTCTAAGTGTACCTAGATAAATTTCATTTGGTATCAGAGCAAGGCTCTACTTATCTTGGTCTTAAAGGTGACTTGTAGGGAAAGATTCTGACATGGCACAGTTCGGGAACAACAATCAAGAAGGTCAATCAACCAATTGACCTTCTTTGCTGTCTGGAACGGAAAATTACAACTTCTGGAAGTTTAGAATGAGGATCTATCTTAAAAGAGATACTTGGGAATGGTGGGTTGTGGAGAACGGACCAGTTATTCCACGAAGAGATAATGGGACACCAAAGATCCTACTAGAAATGGATGCAACCGAAATCTACATGGTCTCATATGATTCAAAGGCAATGAACCCTCTTCTCAGCGGTATGGTACAATTCGAGATAGACAAAGTTTCCTCATGCAACACAACTAAGAAAATTTGGGATACTCTTGTGGTAAGTCATGAAGGTACTTCCAAGGTACGAGAAGTCAAGCTAAGCATACTTATGCACGATTATGAAATGTTCAAGCTCGAAAAAGATGAAACCATTAAGCTAGCTCAAGCAAGATTTCTAGTCCTTATAAACTCCTACTACAAAGGAAGAATAAGAGAAGAAATACTTTCAACTCAAATAAGTCCAAAGGAAAGCAAACTGAAGAGACGTGCTTCGAATGTGGACGTCCTGGTCACTTCAAGAAAGATTGTTTTCAATTGAAGAACAAAGGGAAGACAAACTACAAAGACAACAAGAAGAACAAAGCCCTTGTAACTTGGAGTGATGAGGAATCCGAAGTGGAGATTGATGTTAAAGATGAGATAGCACAAGTATGCTTCGTGGGAATTTAAGGTGAATCTAATCAGGCATCTTTTAATGAAATGAACTCATTAGAACAAGAAAATAAGAAGTTAAAAGAAAAGAATGCATGCTTAAGAGATTTAGTTAATACTTTAATGAATGAAGTGGACTCTCTAATAGATGAAAAGAAAGAAATTGAAAAGGAATTAACTTGTAAAGAAAAAAAAGTTTTGATTGCTAAGATTGATTATTTAGATAATTATAACAAAATTCTTTTCAACAAGGTAAATTTCTTGAATAGTGAAATCCAAAAATTGACTAATGAGCTAAAAATGAGAGATGTATGTATTGATGCATTTAGTGATAAATCTCCTGTTAAGATCCTTCCTAATAATGAACTTCAAAAAGAAATAGCTTCATTAAAATTATCTCTTACTAAATTTGTCCAAGGTGAAGAAAATTTGAATGTCATATTAGGTAAACAAAGACCTAGTTTTGAAAGACAAGGAATTAGTTATGATCCTATGCATAAAAAGAGTAATATGAAAATGTTAAAATCAAAGTCACGATTTAGTTTAAATTATTGCTCTCCTTTCAAAACTTGTAAGCATTGTGGTATTAAAGGTCATTTAGATATAAATTGTTTGAAGAAACGAAATAAGGTTAAAAAGGTATGGATGAAAAAGAGTGATTTGTTTGCTACTAACATAAGTGGACCCAAAAATATATGGGTACCAAAAGGATAAAGTATTCTTTCTTGACAGGTATGCTTAAAGGCAAGAGTTCCATCTCAAAAATGGATTCTTGATAGCGGATGTTCTCGGCACATAACCGGTGATAAATCAAAATTTGTAGAACTAAATATCAAGAAGAAGAATGGAACGGTCACGTTTGGAGACAACAAAACTTGCGAAATAATTGGAAAAGGTAAAATTGGTAATGGCAAGGTAAGTATAAATAATGTGCATCTTGTTAATGGTCTTGAATTCAATTTAATTAGTATTAGCCAATTAATGGATAATGGTCATCAAGTTAATTTTGAAAAAGATAAATGCACAATATTTCATGGTACTAACAATACTACTCTAGTTGCACAAAGAGAAGGAAATATATATACTCTTGATTTTGAGCAACAGGAGGAAGAACTATGTCTTACTTCAGTACAAGATGAAGCTTATTTATGGCATAAAAGGATGGGACATGTTCATATGGACTTAATCAATAAACTATCTTCAAAGAATCTCGTCAAAGGATTGCCAAAAATCAGGTTTGAAAAGAAAGGAATATGTATTCCTTGTCAACTGGGAAAACAAATAAGAACTTCTTTTTCAGCAAAGAATATGGTATCAACCTCTTCTCCTTTGCAACTACTTCATCTTGATTTATTTGGACCGGAAAGGCATTCAAGCATTAATGGTAAATTCTATGCTTTTGTAATAGTTGATGATTTTTCAAGATACACATGGGTATTATTTTTAAGAACTAAGGATGAAGCATTTAAAGAGTTTGGAAAATTAATAAGGAATCTTGAGACTAACTATAGCTACAAACTCATTAGAATTAGAAGTGATCATGGTACTAAATTTCAAAAAGATTTCATAACCTTTTGTGATCAAAGAGGAATAAGTCATGAATTTTCAGCCCCAAGGACTCCTCAACAAAATGGGGTTGTGGAAAGGAAGAATAGAACTCTACAAGAGACGGCAAGAACTCTACTACAAGAAAGTAAGCTTCCAAAGAAATTTTGGGCCGAAGCAGTAAGTACATCATGTTATATTTTAAATAGAGTACTCATTCGTCCTATTATTTTGAAAACACCTTATGAGCTTCTAAATAATAAAATTCCAAATATAAGTTATTTCAAAGTGTTTGGTTCTAAATGTTTCATCTTAAATACAAGTGATAATTTGGAAAAATTTAATGCTAAATCATATGAAGGAATTTTCATTGGTTATTCTCAAAATAGTAAGGCTTATCGTATTTTCAATATTAGAAAGTCATGTGTAGAAGAATCTGTTCATATCACTTTCAATGAGACTAACAATGATCTTCCAAAAGAAAGTGAAGATGATGCAGGAAATTTAGAGACAATCGTAATTCCAAAGAAACCGAAAAAGAACAAGACGGAGACTAAATGAGCGGCCAGAAACCTGAAATGGACAACCAGCAAGAACATGAACCTAAAAATTTGCAGGATGCTAAAGATGAGTCTCATGATCAAGAGGAAGTTTTACATGATATTCAAATGCCAAAAACAGCTAGATATGTCAAGAATCATCCTCCGGAGAATATCATTGGAGATATCAACAAAGGTGTAACCACACGAAGAGGTTTACAAAATCATTGTGCATTCTCTGCATTTTTGTCACAGGTTGAACCAAAGAATGCAAAGGATGCAGTTCTCGATGAAAACTGGTTATTGGCAATGCAAGAAGAACTTTAACAATTTGAGAGATGCCAAGTATGGGAACTTATGCCTCCTCCAAAAGATGCGTCTATCATTGGTACGAAATGGGTATTCAAAAACAAGCTTGATGAGCACGGTACAATCACCCGTAACAAAGCAAGGCTAGTAGCTCAAGGGTATAACCAACAAGAGGAAATCGACTATGAAGAAACCTATGCACCAGTGGCTAGGTTAGAATCAATCCGAATTTTGTTGGCATTTGCATGCTACAAAAAGTTTAAACTGTATCAAATGGACGTAAAGAGTGTTTTCCTCAACGAATACATTAATGAAGAGGTGTATGTAAATCAACCTCCTGGATTCGAGCATGAAAAGTATCCTAATCATGTCTACAAATTAAAGAAAGCTCTTTATGGCTTGAAACAAGCTCCAAGAGCGTGGTACGACAGGTTAAGTAAGTATCTCTTATCAAATGGATTTATTAGAGGTAAAATAGATTCTACATTATTTATTAAGCATAAAAATATAGATATCATTATTGTTCAAATATATGTAGATGATATAATTTTTGGTGTTACTAATGATCATCTTTGTGAGTGATTTTCCAAGTGCATGCATAAAGAATTTGATATGAGCTTAATGGGTGAACTCAACTACTTTTTGGGACTTCAAATCAAGCAAACAAAGGACGGAATTTACATCCATCAAACCAAATATACAAAAGAATTACTCAAGCGATTTGGCTTTGAAGGATCTAACTCAAAAGGTACACCTATGAGCACATCAATAAAGCTCACCACTGATGACAAAGGTATTGATGTTGATATAACAAAATATCGAGGTATGATTGGATGCTTGTTATACTTAACTGCCTCTAGACCTGATATAATGTATAGTATTTGTCTATGTGTAAGATTTCAGGCAAAACCCAAAGAATCACACTTAAATGTTGTTAAAAGAATTTTGAAATATTTAAGTGGAACAATAAATTTAGGATTATTCTATCCAATTTGTAATCACTTTGAACTAATAGGTTATTCAGATGCTGACTATGCAGGGTGTCAAATTGATAGAAAGAGTACGAGTGGTGCTTGTACTTTCTTGGGACAAAGTCTCGTATCATGGCATAGTAAAAAGTAAACCTCAGTTGCTCTTTCAACTACTGAGGGTGAATACCTAGCTGCAGGAAGTTGCTGCTCTCAGATATTATGGATGCGACAAACTCTATGTGATGTTGATATATTATGTGATTGTGTGCCTAATTATTGTGATAATTCAAGTGCTATAGATATATCTAAAAATCCTGTGTTACATTCACGTACAAAGCATATAGAAGTTAGGCATCATTTTTAAGAGACAATGTTTCAAAAGGTTTAATTAAATTGATTTTTATTCCGACTGAAAATCAAATTGCAGATATTTTTACTAAACCATTAAGTGAAGATAGATTTTGCATGCTGCGGAGAGAACTAGGGATGTGTACGGCATGATTTTTTTTCTATATTAGTGTTATCCTAGTATTGCATGTCTATTGTATTAATTGTTATTAACTAGGATAATCATGTTTTCGGCTGCTCACTTAATTCGTGGACGCGAGAATCAAGGCGTATATCATAATTAGTTTTGAAAATCGAAAAGACTGGATAACAGAAGGGTTTTCTAGGGAGCCGTGTGCGTACATGCATATCTCATAATGGTTTTTGAAGTTGAAACGCTAAGTCAGTTTTGGAGTCTCGGGAGACGTAAGTGTTCAGGAGAGTCTTTTCTATATCTTTCTATCTAATTTCCTTTCATTCTCCTAAAACTCCTCTGCCTCAGTTTCTCTCCATTATTTTTTTTTTCTAATCTTACTTTGGTACCATGAGAACTCGTATACATAAGAGATCGATGATGGATTCCGACGACGATCAGGCACCGGTTCCACCGCCATCAACAGCCGGACCTTCACGCAGGCAACAAAAAATGAAGAAAGCCGTATCTGAGGAAACAGAATACGTGGACTCTTCGTCTTCTGACGAGTCCACTTTCAGTCCATATTTGCCTAAATCTACTGGACCCTCTCGGCGACGTCAGCCAGCGACTCAGTCTTTCAATCTGGAAGTTACACCTCCTTCTATTTTGGTAAACCCTAATCTATCCTCTGATCTGCCTGACAACTATTTTCGCAGTAATGCGTATGAGGTACGATTTAAAACAGTTGTTTTTCCAAAATAATTTGTCTATGAAAAGTGTGTTGATCAGATATATTTTCAACAATCTCCTTTGAAACTATTATTTGAATCTTGTGGTATTTCTTCCATGCTTTTTCCTCCCTCTGTGGCATATCCTAAACTTGTTCAACAATTTTACACAAATCTAGAATGTCATGGTGATTCTTATACCACTTTTGTCAAAGGAAAATTGTTATATTTTTTGGTCATGGATTTTGGTAGCATTTTAAATATTTAATCTTCGGGTGTTTGTCCTTTTACAAAGAAAGGTGTTGTTCATTTTCCCTTTACTCCTCTGGAACAGTTACAAATTGTGATGAACAACAATTTGTTAACTGATGTTTTCACTCCTAAAACTGTTGATGTCTCTCCTATCTATTGTGTCCTCCATCATCTTGTTAGATACAATCTGTTGCCTCGGTTAGGTGGAGGAGCAGATTTTACCTATCAAGACTTGATCATTGTTGCTTTAATTTTAAGAGGTGTTTCTTTTAATTTATCTCAATTGATGCTTCATCACATGACTACATGTTTGCGTAAAACCAATACATGTTTGCCTTACAGTGCTACTCTCACTACCTTGTTTAAGCATTTTAAAATTTCTTTTGAAGATGAAAACTCTGTTTTAGTTACCGATTCTATCAGTGTCAGTTCCCTAAAAATGTCACGTATCAATTTACTTGATGGTATGTTTGTTCGAGTCCCTTCTGAAACTCCTGCTCCTCCAATCTCAATTTCGTCTTCTCCTGTTCAGCCCATTACTCAATCCTCTTCTGAAATCATTGATATGTTGAAACTGGTTCTCAGTAATCAAGAAAAAATGCAGACCAAAATGACTGGCCTTCACACCCGTATAACCCTGTTGGAAAAAGGCAAATTGCCTTTGGGTGCCCCTGAAATTAACAAAATGTACAATAATATTGAAGATGAATTCATTGACTTACAGGCAGGCTTTGAACTGCAAACCACTGCTTTGGCAGAGGTTATGCAGAGAAGGCTTAATCGAAATTCCTGTCAGTTGAGTCAAGAGCTGAAATTTGTTAGTAATCAAATAGGGGAGCTGGCTGAGTTCATTTTTGTTCGTTTCAATGATGTGGGATCTAAATTGCATATGCAGCGTAAGCATTCAACTGTCCCAGAGTGGGTTCATTGCAATTGGTTGGCCGAGTATCAAGGAGAGTTTCTAGATGTCCCTCTTCCCCCTACCACTGTCATTCCTAGGCCTCCACAATTTGCTACTGATTTGAGCATTGCTGAGAAGGTTCATCGTGCCAATCACCGTCCTTATTTCACTCAGCGTGCAGCTCAACGTGCGGCTGTGGTAGATCTCGATGAATGAATTATTTCCTTTTTGTTTGATGACAAAGGGGGAGAGTTTTTAAGTTATTATTTTTATTTTGGGTTGTTTATGGACGAATTTGTGTATCACCAAAAGACTTATGTTTAATTTGGGATTTTAAATATATTTGCAGTAAATATTTTGATTTTTGATGGACTAACATTTACTACAGGTTGTTTACAAAAATTTTACTGAAAATCGAATTTCAGTATCCTGAAATAATGTTGCTGCATGGATTTAGGGGGAGTGAATTATATTTTGCATATATTCAGGAGGAGTTAATGAGAGTTAAAAAAAAATTTGGTTGTCATCATCAAAAAGGGAGAGAATGTTGACTTTGTCATATTCAATCCTTAAGTTTTGATGATGAAATGTTCAAGTACTAAATTGTTTTACTCCATTTCAGGTATTTTGGTGATAAAGAGCTTTAATTGGATATTCAAGAATTTGAAGGATTTTCTCTTTACTAGGAAAACCAATGTAAGATCAATTGCATAATAATTGATTTTTCATTTAAAGGCTCTAGGACATATTATTTACATTTTATTATATGTCTTAAATGAAAATGTCTTTATGAAAAATGTTTTTAAGAGTAATACATATGTTAAATATTTTATCAATGTTACATATTTAGTATGCATATTATAAATTGATAGTTGATATACATTTACTTGGACTACACGTGGATATATATATATATATATATATATATATATATATATATATATATATATATATATATATATCAAAGTGTTTAGTTTGCTAAAGAGGTGGATGACATTAAATGTGATATGTATGCATGCAATCATGATCTCCTAGAAAATCTAAAGGATGGCAGCTACTGATTTGATATTTACGATTTTCAAGGAGTAATTGTTTATTGGGACTCTAAAGGTTTGTTGAGAAAAGAGTATGATGTCATTCAGCTTTTAATTGTTTCACGTCACCTTTTATGTTGTGAGATAAAGTCAAAAATGTTATATGGATAGTTATCTCTTAAAGGTGTAGTTGAATTGTTCAAACTGCATGCTAACATAAATTGAGTCTAGATGTATATTGGACTATGTCTAGCTTTACCGTTGTGGAAATTGCCGTTTGATTTAATTAGAACTTATCTATATTAACGGTAATATAATGTGGGCTATAAATTAGTGTTTGCATGTTTGGAAAATTACAACACTCACGAAATTATTACTTGCACTAATTACTGTTATTGATCGAGCATTCTGATTTAATCAGTGCAATCTTTGAGCAGCTAAGCAATTAAGTTTCTGATATTATTTGAGCTGGTATTTGGTAAGAAATTAATTGTTTATCTTTTTGTGCTACTTGATCATTGCATTTAGTTGAGCCTTTAATTGTTAAATTGATTATTCTTGCATTGATCATAGACCTCTATATTTGTATTGAATTTCTGTTTAGACTAAGTGTAGTCTAAAGGTGTTAATCCTAGTGGATTAGAGTAAAGGGCTGCAAACAGGTTCAAGGAAGCAAAGGTGCTTGAAAAGTGCATAGGTGCACAAGGAGCAAGAGAGCTCAAGAGGAATTAATTGTTAATAAATTTTTGTTGGAATCTATTTTGTAATCTGTATTTATTTATAAAGAAATAAATAAAGTGAGTCTCCAATACTAGTTGGTATTAGACGTGTACTAGACTATTATTATAGAGGGTAATAGTTGAACCACGTAAAAAATTTTGGTGTTGATTTTATTAATTGTTTTACTTTAAAATCACATAAGTTACTTAATTATCTTAATTTGACTACTTGCATTATATTAAGATAATTCTTTAACATCAAGTATTTTATTTAATAGGCTATATTAATTCGGTAAGCTGATTTCAATTATTATAGTAGCCTGAAATTAATAATTTTTAAAAGTTGGTCATAGATTGCTCCCACACTTATTCAACCCCTTTTCTAAGTGTGCCTAGATAAATTTCAGTTTATTTAAATTTTGCAAGTAACAAATATGGTTCTTAGTAAATGCATTTATGTTATGAATATTTTGATTTGATGGTGATTAAGATTAAAGTATATTTGTAAAAAGTAAATTTTATAAATTATTGTAAAAGAACTTAGTTAGAGATCAAATCTATTATGTAGAGCTCTATATCGCAAAAGACCACGGCTGCTTAGACTAATTAAATTAATTCATTTAAACTTCATGATTGCGCGTGTAAATTGATATTAAAAATTTTAAATATATTTCTAATTTTGGAATAAGAGATATAAATTATTAAATGATTTTTTTTGCATATATTCTTTTTATCATCGAGCAAAACTAATTAAAAAGGCAACTAATACTTATTAGTAAGGTTTAATTGTGATAATATAGGGTTCATATAATTTTTTTTATGTCAAATTTTATGCACATAATATTATATGATCAATTTTAATCAAAGTAATGAAATTAAAAACTTAAATATTTTAAAATATTGCATATAATGGTTTGAGGGGGAAAACTTTCTAACAATGTTAATGCTAGATAGTGCAACACAAATCGAAGGTCGAAATGTGATTTTTTTTTTTGCGTGTCAATATTGTATTAATTAATCGATCAATTTATTATGAAGTTAACTTTATGACAACCGAATCCCTATAATAAGAATATATGTGTTGTGTTTTCATAAAGTTAAGTTTATGATTAAACTCATTATATTTTTGGTATTAGTATAAAATATATTACACAACTATATGTATATATATAATGTGTAACTCTAGGTATATATATGATATGTGTATATCTTAAGTCTATTTGTGATAAATAATTTTTTCTTAAAACTACTAATTATGAAGTATAAGAATTAGCTGAAATTGATTATTGGAAAATTTATTATTTATTGGGGAGGGATGCAGTTAGAATGAAGTTTATTTTTTAGTAAATTAGTCAATTAGCCAATAGAATACTGACATACATAGAACCTACTCTATTGACCAAATTGACCAACTTATTCAAAAATAAACTTCATGCTAACCACTTCCATCGGAGAGTATTAACCATAAGAATATTAGTACATAATTATTAGAGAACTGATTATATAAACACACATGGTTCTCAAATTTATTAATAATTAGTACTCTATGTTCCAAATTATTTAACCATTGTTGACTTTTTAAAGTTAATTTAAGACATTTTTAAACTCAAAATTAAAATAACTCATTAAAAATTATGAAACAATAAAATTTACAATAATTACTAATTTTCAGATAGTTTATAATATTCATCATTATATAAAATATATTATATCAATATATTTAAAAAAAAATTATATTAACCTTAAAAAAGTCAATAATGATCAAATAATATAAAACAAAAGAAAATAATATTATTAACAATAACACGCTTTTCTCATGTCCTCATTTTTGGGAAATTGTTTAATACTACTATCTTTTAGTTTAAGCACCGCATGGCTGTTATACAAAAGAATAATTAAATATACAAATATTTTTATCACAAAAAAAAAAGAAATAAAATACATAAAATAAATGATAACTTAATTATTTAATGAAAACTATTATTATAAAAAAGATAAAAATATTCATCACTTTATACAATCATAAAAATATTCATCATTTTTTCCCGCTACTTTTACTTTTATTTCCTCTAACTGTATGGTTCATGTGGAAGAAGACTGAAAATAATACTCCCTCCGTCTATAATTATTTGACGTTTTAAAAGTGAGCACAAAAATTAAGATAATAATTTAAAAACATTAAATATAATACTAAATTATCTATAATACCCTTAAATTTTTTGTTGAGACAAAGAGAGTTTTGTTGAGACAAGGGGAGAGAGGGTGTTTGATAAGGGGTAATTTTGAAAAAATTGTCATTAATTCTTCTAGATTTGAACAAACGTCAAATAATTAGGGACAAATGAAAAACTCTAAAACGTCAAATAATTAGGGACTGACGGAGTATCAATTAGCACCAAGTTAAAGATTACATAATAAATCACAATTTACAAGGAACAAAAATGAGTGTTCCAATGAGTTGCTTCATGAATGCAAACAGGTTAACCGGATTATATGGACAGCAACCTGAACCTCGTTTAGAACTGAAATTGGTTGCTACTGATTTTTTTTTTTATTTAATTGGTGCTATTATAAAGAAGGGATTACGGACTTGTGGGCGATATCATAAACTGATATGAGAATTTCAGCCCCTATTAATATAATAATGAGCCATTCCAGGAAATCTGATTTCCTATTCTGAAGAATCTCCTGAAGAAAACGAATATTATGCTGCAAAGAAAATGAAATTGGAAGGTGTCACAGCATAAGAAGCAAACCGCAGGCGAAAAAGTCAAAGAAATACTCTTACCTCCACAAATTTCAATTTAAAATCAAGACTTGCAAATCTCTGAGTTAATTCAAATTCGTCTCTGAGATATTCCCAAATCTGAGCGTATTTAGCATCTTTCCACGCAATGTCTGATCTGGATAAGAGAAACAACTTTCCATCAACTATAAAATAAAACAATAAAAAGGAGTTCACCATAGTTGGTGTTCTTGTGACTAATTTAGAATGAACAAAATTAATATACTCAGTAGATTTGAATACCAATTTCAAGTAAAAGTCAGTCATCAATTGGGACATAATATCTTTTAAGCACACCATATCTAGACTAACAAAAAAAAATCCAAATAAGTAAATAATTAGACCCAAAAACATGATAACTAGAAGGGAAGATTTATGCATTTTGGGTCCATGATCCAACTATTTTGGACACAATGAAGCAGTTTACCCCATAGTTTATATTGAAGCCTTGAAAATATTATATTTCACAAAGTTTTCTTTATGAATATGTTCACTAAGCAATGTGGGTTTTCACATTAGTATCGAAGGAAGATGCTACATCAACCGAGGAAATGAGAAAGAGTGGTTTTGTTAATGACGGTCAAGGAAAATCTTTTGGAAGATGCTCATGCAAAAAACAATACCACATCTAAAACATTTAAAATGCCGAGCACATTGCAAAATTCAAACCAAAAGCAAATTAAGAATTCCAGATTCTTTAATAAACTCAAAAATTTATACCTCTCAAACAGTCCAAGCTTGAGAATTACATCAGCAAGATTTGAATTTGCTTTTCCCACTAACTGAAACAATTTTTTTCTTTCCATTGTGAAAGTTCCAGTTTTTTCCATCCCGCGATTAATATCAGTAAATTCTGCAACAATTCCATCAACCTAAAAGATGAAAAATTAAAAATGCTGTTCTAACAAATCAATTGTTTAAGCAGAATATCAACATTGCAGAAACTTCATGATACTTACCTGGCGTACATAGTAATCAAGAGCAATACTCTGACCAAGAACACTACCAATTGTACGGATTCCATCGATGTTCAGGTACTGCAACATTATATAATCTAGCCCACCTTGCATCCACGTGTTTAAAGTCGGTTCCTCTCTCACCTCATACTCTGATTTCCAAACACAAAGTCAAGTCAAGTCAACTAAAAATTTCAAATATTTAACTAAAACAAAGGATAATAACTGGAATTTTTGTATATTAACTGCACTAGTAGCGAGTCAATAAGCATTTAGCCACAGAGAGAGAGAGTAAGGGAGGAAAAAGATAAAAACGTCAGTAGAAAGAGATACAGCAACCGGATAGTGTGACTAAACAAAACTAACCACAAAAAAAATATCAACTTGAGAAGAAAAGCATTATTTTCTACTCTCTGTAATACTAAGCAAGGAAACAAGGGGACAACATAGTTCTAAACCACACATACACAAACTGCAGACCACACGTCTTCAACTATGTCACCAAGGATAAGGTAACTACAAAATGTGACGTATAAAGAGCAAGGTGAAAAAGAGATTTGAGATTTCAAAACATTGTGATATATTTGGGACTTAAACAGACAGACTGTGGATGTTAAAGGATGTCACCAAATGGATTGGCAGGGTGTTATGAGTTCCTCAACCTATAATTGCTAGTTGTTGTCTCATCCCTTACTTCTTCTATCTAAAGTTCAAAGAGACACCCTTATTACAAGATCAAAGGTGAGTTTTTTAATAAAGAAACACTTTCCATAAGCCAGACAAGGTTTAAGCTTTCAGTGGGACAAACTGTTATTCATGTAAAGTCATGAACACAGAAAGTGACCCGAGTAAGTAATTACCTTGTGACATGTCAACACCCCATGAAGGTTCACAAAGCCCGTAATAGCCGCAAATCCCTCCTCTTTCCTATCCTACTTATAGCCTCAATTTTATTTACATTTTTGATAAACCTAATTATAGCCTCATAACCCTCCTCTTTCACAGAACTGTTAGAGAGTGTAGTCTATTTATGAAGGTCGTCTTCGATCTAGGTATTTCCACAAGAGTTTAATATGGGATCAAGTAGACACTGAAAACGTCATGCATTCCGTTTTTATGGTTCTCCTTACATTGATCTTACAATGATCTTGCTCTTTTACTGAAACTAAAGTTGGGAAATATAATTTGGACAATTCAAATAATGCCCAAAAGTAAACTACACCCATCCCACATAATGTAACATCAACTACAGAAGGAATTAAGAGTAGCACAGCAAAAGCAATTGCCTTAAAACTATAAAATAACAGCAGAAAATTGAACTTATTAATATTAACACCCCACCCCCCACCCCACACCCACACCCACACCACCATAGCAAATGCCAGTTTGCAGTAAAAACAAAGAACTCGAAACAGAAAGTCTCGTACGTTCCATGGATTTTCTGAGACAGTTATACAAGGTCATGCCTTGTAAGAATTGCCCAGGGGTGTAAGAATTGCACAATGGAATGTTTCATTCTGTTTGATAAAGCTACTCAGTGGCTAGTGGCTACAACTTGCAAGAAGGTCAATATGGCGGTCATAAAAACTGAACCACAAAAACTGCTTTTAATAAAAAAGTACGGCAGCCATTAAAGAGCAAGTAAGCCTTTAATGAGAACTTCATTGCACACTATCCCCCTCTTAGCCCTCTACAGGGTTCTGAACCTGTTGACACCTGATCTATCAGCGTTTTTTGTAGCACTAACTTCAATTACTGGATATTTGAAATGCTCCTTTACAAAAACCTTTCACAAAACTGAAGAGTCTTCTACAAATGCTTCAGCACATCGTCTTTCTATCTGTAAGGGTGTCAATGGCTTTGCTTTTGTCCGTATTACTTTTTGATTAAACAGAAATTAAAATGATAGAAGGGTGCTAAATGAGTAATTTTAATGTATATGATGCTAGTTACTGACTGACTGCAGAGACAATGTTTATGTTAACTAATAAACCTTAAGAAGAGACATGTCTTCTTCAGGCATCCAATATCTTCGGACCTAAGGTAATTCTTTCTTCTACATGCCTGACACTAGTTATCTAAACCATCTAAAATGGGATGCAGTTGACAGTCTGCTAACAACTTCCCAGTAGTACAAAAGCTAAGGACTAAAGAGGTTATTTTTTAGTATATTGTAAGGTAAGGACGGTAAGGACCTATTAGAGGAACTTTATGTATCTACCTATAATATAAACCTTCACAAAAACAACAGAATCAAGCGACTCCTGCATATATCCAGCCACAATTGAAACAGCATCAATATAATTAAAATAAGCATAGCCGCAGAGTTTATTAATTGGAAAAGGGGTCCAAATGCGTATTATAAGATTATTTGATCCTTCAATATCACGTATATACCACATTATAAATAGCTCCATATTTACAGATGGGATTATATCACATTAGCACCGCTTGCTTCCCCTATAATCACCCAAAGTACTCACTCAAAAAATAAATAAAAAATCACCCAAAGAATTCTTAAATACATCAGACACCCTTCTCACATTGACCATAAATTTCATGTTATAATTTTATCATAGATATCAATCGAAGGATGCGAGTATTTACATAAACTCAACTCAAAAACGCCGTTTATCCCAAAGAAAAATATTTATAAAAATAAATTTAAAAAAATACTGCATAATGCATGGAAATTACAAATATATGTACAAGTATGCAGATCTGTTCCTCATAAAAGAGCTCACCATCCTTTCTCATCTCAGGTAGCAATCCTGTCGCATGTTTTTCAATGAGTTTCAAATATCCATCAACTTCGTGATCGCGGACGTTAAATAAGACAATTGAGCCATACTGAAAAACGACCATGTAACAGCATTCATTTCCACACATTTTTGACAATTCAAGCATAGAGTTCAAATACTTGCTCTCATCAAATAAACTACACACTATACAGTGCAATAAAAACTATAAACTTCATTCATTTGTTTGTTCTTTCGAATAAGTGGAGGCCAGTAGAGTAGTAAACAGTTCCAATTACTCAAGAAAATAACTAAAACTCAATCAAACTACTAGCATAAGATATTCACAAAGCAATCAACATAAAGCAAAACTTACATTCAGCTCAGGCTTAAGGTTGCCAAACCTCAAAACAACATAATTAGTCATACGTGATGTAGGTGGAATAAAGTTGGGTTTGTTCAATTCCACCAAACTTCTCAAATCCACACTGTAACGTAGATTAAAACAGAAATTAAATTGGCAATCCACGTAATGGATCAAACATAGTTTTATACAGCCAGTTATTTCTATGATAAACCAAAGATAATACCATCAAACATGGTAGCATTTAATTGTTTGTGGTTTACAATTTGAAAAACTTGACAATTTGAAAAACTTGAGTTATCTTGTTTCATTAAGCTCTAGTGCTATTTTCAAACCCTCAATATCTCACTATCGATACCTCTCCAATATTATATACATGTATGTATACAAATTTAGTGCCAATTGATGTTTTGGACTCCAATTTCCAAAAATAATAATAAATAAATAATAATCTCTTCAGTCCCACAAAAAAATGTCTCGCCTCACTCACTTTGCCAATCTTAAAATTTAAAATTAATATAAATTCATTTTGATAATATTACTTTTTAAAATTTAGTAAATTAATTTCCAAAGAATCAAAAAGGGACTATTTTGTAGAACTAGGGGAGTAATACTTAATCATTATTTATTTGTCTTCATTAGGCACTCTCTCTCTATATGTATGAAAGAATGAGAAGAATAGTTAACCTGGTAGAGAAAAAATAAGCCCTAACAGGAACAGAAAGCTTGTTAGGGTCTTCTTCAGCAAAACCTCCATCATTCCACCTCAAAGTATCCGTTGTCGGAGATAAAGAAGAAATGCATTTTGTCACTGCAAAGCTCGAATTAAACCCAAAGCGTCCAGCCACTCTTGAACTGGCCGCCTTACAATTATTGGAATCACGCCGGAGAATTAGGGTTTGGGGGAGAGATAAAGACAAAGGACGAGGATTCGACAATGGCGGTTGTGGCGGCGATTGTGGTGGCGGGAGGAGGCTACTGCTGCTACGGTTTGAGTGCGTGAAAAGTGTTCGAAATGCTCTGTGAGTTGTTAATGAAGATGGAGGAGGGAGAAGGGGGAGTGAAAGGATAGACTTCATGCGAGTGTCGAGTGATCGAGGCGATCGCCACATCTCATCGGCGATCTGTTACTGCCTGCCACACGATAACAAAAGGAGAGAGAGAGAGAGAGTCGGGTATCGGTTCAGAGACAAGCCTTTAAATCGGCTCAACTCAACCGGCTCTTTAATTCCAATTTTGACATTTTTGATATTTTCACCTCTAATTTTTTTTTACGTAAACATGTGAAAATATTAATTTTTTTTGACAAACCTTTTTATTCAAAAACTACACTTTTTAAAGTCATTCTTATATATTGTCCTATCGAATTATAATTGTAAAAAAATTATTATTAATACTTATTCGTATAATTGGTAATTAAAAAATTAACGTAATATATTTTTTTTTTTCATTTTTTATTGCAGTTTTTAATTTGATAGCAATTGAGATTTTTGTTTCTGATGGGTAATATATATTTTTGTTTCTGATGGGTAAACATATTTCTTAAACCCTCAACACTATTTTGGATGAACTCAAAAGTCGTTTAAAAGCACTTTTCAAACCAATCAAAATCTTATGGAACTTTTGATAAAAATATATATAATAATAAAAAAAAAACTCCTCGACTCAAATGATAAAACAAGTACTCATACTAACAATAATAATCAAATTTACAATCAATTTAGTACCCAATTTTTGGGTACAAATACAATACTATGTACTAATACTTTGTTACATACAGAGTAGCTATAGAATATTACACCCACTCTTCTGATTTTGCACGATGTAACCAACAACTACAGTAATATCATCAGGCTTCCCCCCTACATGTTGATAACCAGCCTCACTAGCAGCACTTGCAAAGGGACTCGACCCATTTTTAACCTTCGATTTACCCAAAGCACACTTGGCTATAATATGCGCTAAAAGCTCGGGCTCGTCTTCACAAAATCCAACTTGTTCCCCCAAAATCACCAAATCCTCAATATCCCTCCCAAACACATTATCAAACAATCCATCAGTCCCAACAACAACAATGTCCCCAACTTCAACCCCAACTCTAAACTCTGCAGCCAAACTCGGGCAATCGCTAGTGTTCCCCAATTGAAACGGGCAATTAAACCTTCTCTGTTGCGATGGCGAAGCAAATACGATTCGCCCTCCTCGAATCAACACAAACCCACTATCCCCAATATTAACCGCGTGCAAAAAATCGCCCAATAATGTAATAATACAAGCCGTTGAAGATCCTTCATTATCTGTATTCAAGAAGGCTTCGTTTAATACCTGTTTTGGATCAATTCCTCTGTTTCTTTTTCTGCTCTGGTCTTGAACAGCGAATTCGGCGTTTGACATGAGTTCGCGTGCGTATTCGCCGGCGTCCACTCCCTTTTTAGCCCAACCGCCGACGCCGTCTGCAACACCTATCGTCTGCTCCTCGGGGCAGATGAAGTGAGCGTCTTCGCCGAGGGGTTTCAACTCGTTTTTCTTGGGTATATATCGCGACCCAGCAACCAATTTCAATTTTTTCTTGCTAAAATTTGTATCAGTTTCTGGGAAATTTTTGTACAAGGATCTTTGTACCGGTCGAAGTTTCTTTTGGGCTGTACGTGCCATGGTCGGGAAAGAATTGAAAACTAGTTTTTGGAGAATTGAAGAAGAAGGGAGGAGGAGGAGGAGGAGGAGGAGGAGGGTTTAAGAAAATTTTAGTGGGGTTTCGGGAAGAGGGAGTATTAGACAAGATTTGAGGCGGCCTAATTAGATCATAATTAACTTGATAGCCAAGTATGTCTTCTGGCTAGAGGAGCCATTCATTTGTTTTCAATTTAAAGTTATTTATTTTCATTTTTTAGTACATGCTATCTACAAACGAATTAGAATTAGAATTAGAATTAGAATTAGAATTAGGTTGTGTTTGATAAAATTAATTATTAAGATGTGAATAGTTTAGATATCTGAATAATATAGAGTATCTAAATAAAATTATATCTGAATGAAAAAATATTATTTGATAATTATTTTTTCAAAATGTCTGAATAATATATTTTGACTATTTTAACCATATTTCTTCTTTTTTTCCCTTCTTCTTCTCCTCCCCCCTCCCCCGTCCCCTAGTCCCGTCCCCCATCCCCCACCCCACCCCACCCCACCCCACCCCACCCCACCCCACGCCTCCTCTCCTCCCTCCTCCCTCTTCCCCCGCCCCGCCCCTCCCCACCCACCTCCTCCCTCCTCCCTAACAACAATACACCCAATCCCTATATCAGTAATGGATTTACACCTAGCCAAACACAACCTCTCCAAATTCTTGGCCTCGGCTAAAGTTGCCACAGCAGAATCCCTCAATTCCTCTGCATTAGACAAATCAATCTCAACCAAATTCTTACAATGATTTCTTCAGATGATTTTGTGTCAAATGGGTTGTCAGTTGGAGAATCAAGGATTGTAAAGATGATTTTTTCAGAAAGATGATCGAAGAGGTTTATATTGGATTCGGGGGCTGATTTTTGCCTCTTCATGGAGTATCTGAGATCTGCTCTCGCCTCTCAGATTGAAGATTGAAGATTTGGTGGTGGTGGTATGGTAATATTGAATATTGATAATATTGAAGAGGGTATTTGTGTCTAAAAAATAACAAAATCATTAAGAGGCATATCTGAATAATTTAGATTTGATTTTCTATCTTAACCATTTAGAGTCATTCAGAGGCAACAAAAATACAAACAAACAATATTTATCCTCTTAGCGAATAAGAGGTGGTCTATTAAGACCTCTTAAGAGGTAAACAAACAGCACCTTAGACTTAGAAACGGGTGTTAAAACATCTCTGATATGACAAAATTTATTAACGTATACAAACCATTCTAGTCTTGTGTAATTCATATTTTAATTTTAAAGCATACACACTCCGCACCATCTTTGTCATCTAGGCATCCCCTTTTTCTTCCTCCACTCCATCACTTTCTTGAGCAAAAACAACCAAAAAAAAAACATAATTATATTCCCATACATGGCACAAGGTCACATAATCCCTTCTTAGCCTTAGCTCTCCAAATTGAAAGAAATGCTTACCACATAACATTTGTAAACACCCTTTTAAACATCAAAAATCTCAAACAATCACTCTCTTTAAACTCTTCCATTCGCCTTTTAGAAATCCCCTTCAACAGCTCCGACTGCAGCCTCCCGTCGAAAACCAAAAACACCGATAGTGTCCCCTTTAGCCTCAGTTTAACCCTCTTCGAAGCCTCTGTTTCTCTAAAACCCGCCTTCCGAAATCTCATCTATCTGACCTTGTCTGACCGAAAGAGAAAACACTGATAACATATTCCTCACAAATGATGCAATTAACAAAAGCTTTGGATTCAATTAAGATAAATTCCATCTGGGTCGTTAGGTCGCCTTTAGAATTTGACATTGTAAGGAAGTGTTGGTTACATTTAGAAAGTCCAGTGAGTCACTAAGGGTATAATAGTCCTTTGCTTAATAAATGGTTTAGCAATAATCTGTTAGATTGTTAGGCTAAATTGAGTCGGTTGTTGTGTGTTCTTTTTCCTTTGTATAAAAAGACCTAGTTGTAATAAGTGGAAGGCATGAATGGAATTGTTACTCTTCGTTTTCCTTCATTATTCAGTCTCCTTTCCTTCTGATCTTGTTGTTCTTCATTCTTAGTTAATTCTTCTTTCTCTTGTTTTGGTATATTAACTGAGCTAAGAACTGAATCAAGATTTTAGTTCCTTACAATTTGGTATCAGAGCCGTGACGATTTTATGGTGATGGCAACGAACAATCAGAGATTGACTAACCTTGAGAATAATCTCCAAGAATTGCAAAGCCAGCTGCATTCATCGATGGAGCTACTGAAGAAAGGATTTGATGAGAAATTGGAACATATGTTGAAAGGTTTTGAAGCAATAATGTTAGCTCAGGGCCAGAAACAAGGATTGACTACTTCTTCTGGTAAGGACGGGCAATCTTTAGGTAGTAACTCTTTATCATCTAATCAAAACATGTCTGGATCAATCCTAGGTGCTTATGAAGGAGGAACTCCTCCTGTTACTAATGGTGAGGGAATTTTCAGAATAATTAAACTTAAATTCCCTAAATTTCATGGAAATGAACCTAGGTCGTGGATAAGGAAATGTAATAAATTGTTTTCACATCATAATATCGCTGAGAATCAGAAATTATATTTGGCTATTATGCATCTTGAAAGGAGAAGCTGAGATCTGGTATTCAAGTTTTGTAGGAAGTATAGTTAACTTGACCTGGAATGACTTAATTGAGGAGTTATTGGATCGATTTAGTCCAGAAGCTAAAATCAATCCTATAGCTGAGCTCAAGAAATTACAGCAAACTAGTATTGTTGATGATTACAGGGGAAAGTTTGAAGAGCTTAAAGGCTGGGCTGTTATTAAAAATCCACAACTAAATGAGGAATTCTTTATTGATTGTTTTGTTGGTGGTTTGAGAGAGGAGATTCAGTTGGGAATACAAGAATTGGGGTTTAAGACTCTTAAGGAATCAATTCGATTGGCAAGAGTGGAAGAAGCTAAATTAGAAGCATGGATTAAAAGGAGTAGATCTGGTTTTAAAACTACTGCTGGAAATTTGATTAATAAGAGCAGTTATGCAGTTTCTGGAATGCAGAAAGGAGTTTATAATGTGGGAGGAAATAATGGTGCTCATGTGGTAGAGAATAAGGCAGAAGTACATGTGCCTGAAACAAAAAAACTCCTACCCATTAGGAACTTAACTAGGGAACAAATCATGGAAAAGATTAGGAAAGGATTATGTTTTTCCTGTGATGATCCTTATGGGTTGGGTCATGTTTGTAAACAACCACATTTGTTTATGATGGTGCCTTTTGTGGAAGAGGAAACTAGTGTGGACCAAGAGGAACAGATTGTGTATCAAACTGGTCCAGGAAGATCAGGTCAATAATGTGCAAATAACCTTACACGCTTTATCAGGTCATAATACTGATAGAACTATTAAGGTACAAGGTTTAGTGAATTAAAAGCCAGTTAGTATCTTGATTGACAGTGGAAGTACTGAAAATTTCTTAGATCCATAAGAAGCAAAAAGACTTAAGGTCAGAATTGAAAATACTACTAAGGCAGTGGTTGTCTCTGTGGCTGATGGGTTCAAACTGCAAAGCAACCAAGTATGTCCCGAGTTTAGGTGGAAAATGCAAGGAAAAGAGTACCACACTGACATGAGAATTTTACCATTAGGAGGGGTGGATGCAGTACTTGGGGTTAAGTGGTTAAAAACTGTAAGTCCAGTAACTTTTAACTTTAATAAGCTGCAGTTACAGTTTAATCACGAAGGGAAATTAATGACCGTGCAAGGAGATAATATGGATGTTACTCTTGTGGTCCAACTTATGAAATCAGGAGAATTTACAAAGACCTTGCAGATTCAACACATGGGTTTTTTGGTTATTTGTATGGGATTTCAGAGTGTAATGATTGCAGTTTACAGAATTCTGAGCGTCCTAAGCTTCTGAGATTATTGGAGTCCTTTTATGATGTGTTTGCAAAGCCAAATGGACTACCTCCTGAAAGGGAACATGATCATCATATCAATTTAAAAGAAGGAAGTCAGCCTATCAATTTAAGGCCTTATAGATATCCTTAAGTTAAGAAAGCAGAAATAGAGAAGATTGTTACTGATTTACTTTAGTCTGGGGTCATTCAAAACAGTAGTAGCCCATTTGCTTTTCCAGTGTTGTTGGTAAAGAAGCATGATAACACATGGAGAATGTGTATTGATTATAGGGCTCTAAATGATGTGACTATCAAAGACAAATTTCCCACACCTGCCATAGATGAATTGTTGGATGAGCTTTATGGTGCTAAATGGTATTCTAAACTTGATTTAAGGTCTGGGTATTATCAGATAAGGGTTCATCCTCTTGATATACCTAAAACTGCTTTTATAACCCATACTGGCCACTATGAGTTTAAAGTAATGCCTTTTGGGTTAACGAATGCCCCATCTACTTTCCAAAGCCTCATGAATACTGTGTGTAGACACTCGAAATTTTCTTTTCCTGTTACTAACTATGCAGGAGGGCAAAATCATCTTTTTCACACTCCAGAGGTAATCCTGGAGGACCACAACATCAATTCCAACCTCAGAGATAACCCTGAGGATATTTAGAGTCAACAGCATGATAACCTCAAAGATAACCTTGCGAAAAGACGGCTACAAATGTGCGAAAACCGTAGATAACCTCGGGAAGGGCAAAATAGTCATTTTGCCAACTCAACTTTACTTCAAACCAAATACACTCATTTCAACTCATATTGCTTCAAAAGAAGTCTCACAAGAACCATATTTTAACTTTTGACCAAAAACTACGCAAAACAGCTCAACGGACTGCCTGACGGAGACCCGAAAATGCTATTTCGATCATGGAACCAACATCCTGGAATCAAAAAGGGGAAATCCCATGTCATTGCGTAACTCTCGACAAAATCAGTCTGAAGATGGTCTTTTATACCTCGTTCGGATGCTCGGATTGAAGTTCTGCAAGTTCGAGTGGACATTACAGTGCACGAGTGCACGTACTTTGAGACGACGGGACCATGAACCTCAAGCGCTTCGATCGGCCCGCGATGTGTATATAGGTCGCCACGTACACCTGCGACCATCAGTTCTATATATATGGGGCTTGAGCTAGCCATTTTGAGAGAGAGAAAGAGGCGAGGAAGCCCTGTCCAATTTGCTCTATACACATCCATATTGAGTATTTCCTCATTTTAAACATCTGTTAGTTCACATATAGCTATATTTTTATCCGGCGGGAGCTAAGTGTTTATCCATATAGAGTCATAGAAGCTTACATTGGCGTTCAACCGTAAGCCTTCTCACATTCTATAAAGCCTTTCCTTCCTCTTCGCATTACTGCCGCTTCTTCACATTGAGAGTCGTGTTGTGTATATATACTGGATTTCGATTAAGTGGTTTTCATTTTTGTCTATATATATATACTTTTATATGTATATATTTATATATATGGACTAACATTATCGAGTTATGCCTCGATTGAGCTTAGACTTCGGTCTGGAGCGTTTATTTGCTTTTATATATATATATATATAATTATTATCGGACATATCCGATGAGCCTGGATTTACATCCGGTGCGTTTACTACTTTTATATATGTATGTACATATATATATATATATATTTACATTTCATCAGTTCGGAGTTTACTTATTGGCCTTTTCTTTTTTATTTATATTTTGTCGGGCACAGAGTTTACTTACATTGGCGGTTGATCGCTTTTATTGCTTTATTTATATTTAAATTCACTTTGGAATTTACTTCATGGCGGTTGATCGCATTCTTCGCTTTATTTATTTTTTTCGATCCCCATGGAGTTGCTTACGTGGTGGTTGATCATGTCTCAGATATATATTTACAACTTTTATATATATAATCGCTTATTGCTTTCCATACAAACTGCAGTATCATGTGAGCTAGAATCATAAGATCACGATTCGATCTCTTGAATCTAGATTCGGCTCCGTGATGGACATTTTTAAATTTGTAAGTAGCTTGTACATTATTTACTGATGTCTCTAATTTCCTTGGATTGTAAAATCCTAAATTTTACGAATAAAGATTTAATTTTCTCAAAATAATTTTTTAAATATTATGGAGTGAATTTAATATAATGTTATAGTTGTGGGTAATATTTATAAATTTTACAAAGTATGCAAGTTGTCATATTATATTCGATTGATCGGGGAATATTCGTTTTATCAGGAAATATTCGTACAACGGTGCAATCATTGGTGGACCCCGCAACAGAATTATTGTCGGATTGAGAAAACGACAAAAATATTTTATGAAAATAATGGCGGAAGTTTTATCGTTAATATTGTTGAACTACTCGGTAATAAAAGTACAGTAATACGCGTGGTTGCATAGTAGCACATGGTATTGATTATTGATGCTTACGTGAGAAGTCACTCAGTTTTGTTCAATTATTGCTACAGAAAAGCTTTTTATATAAAACAGAATACTTTTATAAAGTTATTCGTTTTATTAGACTATAAATAGAATATATTATATTCTATTATGCATAGTATTTTGCATAGTAATATCTTTTTATATAAAACATAATACTTTTATAAAGTTATTTATTTTATTAGACAATAATTAGAATATATTATATTTTATTATGCATAGTGTTGCATAGTGCCTGTATAGTGTTTTGCATAGTAAAATCTTTTTATATAAAACAGAATAATTTTATAAAATTATTCATTTTATTAGATTATAAATAGAATATATTATATTTTATTTAAAAGATTTTGTTTTATTAGAATATTTTATTAAATCAATATGGACCATCTGTTTAAAAGTAAATCAATCTGGATCGTTCATGAATTAGTTACTATTCAGTCCATTCTCCTATAAATAGAAGCTTATTCCTTCATAATTTCTTACGAATTCACTGAAACTCTAGAGAGAATTCTTCTTCTATAATCTTGAGCGTATTTCTTTAGAGTTTAAGAAAGCTTTGAGCGTAGTGCAAGTTTTCTTCGAGTATATCCTCGCCTCTACCAATTGAATACTCTTCTTTCAAAGGTAAGGGATATTATTTGTTGTACTTTCGTAAGGGATATTATTTGTTGTACACACTGTAAGGGGTATTATTTCTTTTGTATTCATGAAGAGAACTTACATTAATTCCATTCTTTATTATTCTATTGGAATAACTTTGTATACGCGGACTACCCTATACTTGGTGAAATTCTTCTCATTATTCCATTCTTTATTATTTTGTTGAATAACTTTGTTTATGCAATCACCGCATACATGGTGAAATTCTTCTATTATTCCGCTTCTTTATCATTCTCATCCGGAATATCCTCGCTCATGCGTTTTACGCCGGGACCGGTTCCATTATTTATTATTCTGTTTTATATCACACTTGCTTTTCACGACTGGTTCCATTATTCATTATTCTGTTGGAATAACCTGTCCGTGCATTTTATCGCATGCATGGTGATTTCTGTTGTTATTCTATTCTTTATTATTCTGTTGGAATATCCTGTTGGTGCGTATTACGCCTGACCTGGTTCCATTATTTATTATTCTGTTGAGAATAACCTGTCGGTGCGATCTATCGCATGCATGGTGATTTCTTCTGTTATTCCATTCTTTATTATTCTGTTGGAATAACCTATCTATGTGGATTACCACATGCATGGTGAATGATCCTTTGTATTTCATTTCTTATTAAATTGTGGAAATGATATGTTTACGTGGAGTATGATGAAGGTCATAGTAAAAGCATTGGACTGATAAAAATCATGGGTATATGTGGTATTAGTAAGTGTTATGATGAGTTATGTTGGTTATTATGTGAAAACATGAAAGTTTCTTAGAAATCACAAAAGGTTGAAAAATTAGATTTTCGTGAAAATGGAACATGAAATTCAATTGACCATATCTCCTATTATATTTTGAATTTTTAAGTGTGGTCAAGTTTTAGAGTTAGATCTATGAGTTTCCTAACTTATCCAAGTGGAATCACTGGAAAAAGTGCTGTAGATTTTCGTGGGGACTGATTTTAGTAAAGCACGAAAAACTAAAAAAATGGAAAATAGCTACTGTCCATATTTTTAAAAGGGCATTTTCGGCCACTTAATTTGTGAGAAAAATTCAGGCCTTTTGGGATGTGAAAGTATATGGTATAAAGTACCTCCTGTCCAAAAATGAGCTCATTCCAACTTAAAATGAGCAAGTTATGACCATTTCAATATTTAGGTTTTTCCAACGAAAAATGCTATAACCGGAGTTCTATAACTTCGATGACCATGAAATTTAAACTGGAAGCTCACGTTAACATGTGTAAGATCCTGCCAAGATTTGGGAATTTCTGGAGTTAAACTTGAGGTAGCTAATTTCTCAAAGAATTAATTAGAAATTGATTTTTGAAAAATAGTAAATGAATTTTAAAAATTCCTAGAAAAATATATGTTCATTATGGGACTATATTCTGCTAAATCCTAGAAAAGAAATATTTTTGGGACTGATTTGGTATTTTTCATGAAAATGGTTTAGTTACGAACATATGAGTTAAATATGTTATGTGAAGTTGAAGAATTGGTAAATAGAATTTTAGGTCTTGAAAATCCTATATAAGGTATATGCAGATTTCTGATGAGGGATTTGATCATTGATGATGAAATCTTATGAGTATGGCATTTTTGAATGATTAAATGCATTATTTGATAAAGTGTAAACAATTGAAATAAATTGTTTATAAGTTTAAGAAGTGATTAAAATATTGTTATAATATTAATGATATTAGATTATGAGTTTATTAAGTGATTGATAATATTTGGATAAATTTAAAGTCTTTAATTTTTATCCTTGTTTTCATTTGATTAATGCTTATATCATTGTCATGATCCTCATGTTTATATTGTGTTGAAAGTCATCTGTGGCTTACGTGCATAGATGGACTTGGTATGATTATGACCAGGGATTATTCGGTATAATCATGACCGTAAGGTTACAAATGATGTGGTAAAAGTCATCTTTGGCCCGTAGTGCATAAATGGACTTGGTGTGATTATTACCAGGGATTATTCGGTATAATCATGACCGTAATATTGCGAATGATGTGGTAAAAATCCTCATTGGCCGTAGTGCATTGATGAACAGTTTTTGGTATGATTATGGTTATGGATTCTGTGACGCCCCCAAAATAGTTATACATCACCCATTCTAAGTCGTCAGATACATGGTACTGAATACAAATACAAACTAATTATACAACTGTCGTGTAAAATACGACAAAACAAATGCTGTGAGTTTTAATACAAATATTGTCATCTAGACAATATCCACACTCAAATTCAATCTTATTACATTTATTATCACACTAATTCACAGAATAGTGAGGACTACTATGACACCATCTCGGACCATCACTCCATTCCCCGACTAGTCCCAACTATATTCTCATTTCCTGAAGAGAACAATGAAAGAAAGGGTGAGCTCAACTAGCCCAATAAGAAATATTATGACTAAGATAATGCAGAATAAATTATCGTTAGCCTTCAACAGTGTTAAACTGATAAAATATAACAAACATCAAGTTTAACTGCAGCGGAACAAGTAATCAATTAAAAGAGTCAAGTAGAGAATAAAGTCTACTATCTTCTATGATTTAAAAGGTTTTTCATCATTTTTATCACTGAGACTCAGCTCAATAAATAATCCACATCATCAAATCATCCCTGCTCTACAGGCCAAGGATATTCTTTAGTATCACGACCACGAATTATACATGCACTACGGGCCAAAGATAATCGTGTTTTTATCAACGGTCATTATCATGCCATAAAACAATTCATCTTTGCACCCTAGGCCAAAGAGAATCCGTAGCCATAATCATATCAAAAACTGTCCATCAATGCACTACGGCCAATGAGGACTTTTTCCACATCATTTGTAACATTACGGTCTTGATTATACCGAATAATCCCTGGTCATAATCATACCAAGTCCATCTATGTACTATAGGCCATAGATGACTTTCAAAATAATATAAACATGAGAATGATGACAATGACATAATAATTCAATAAAACAAGTTCAAGAATTAACTTATCCAGAAACCAATAACGTCCAAATTGTCAACATGATACTTCTTTGTAGAGTAAAATTCAAGAATGCTCAGATGAATATTTCTATGAAAAGATACTGGATGAAGCGCAAATATCAATGATATTCCACTAATTTCATGAAGTATAGAAGTCAAAGCTTTAACCAACTGAGTATAAGAGAATATATGAAACTGCAAATAGATTTTCGCCCGCTATACGGTAATCCACGTATACAGATCATTTCCACAATTTAATAAGGAATGAATACAAAGGATCATTCACCATGCATGTGGTAATCCACATAGACAGGTTATTCAACCAGGATAATAAAGAATGGAATAACAGAAGGATTCACCATGCGTGCGATAGATCGCACAGATGCATGTGTTATTCCCAATGAATAATAAATAATGGAACCGGTCCCAGGCGTAACGCATGCAGACGTGATATTCCGCGAAATAATAAAGAATGTAATAACAACAGAAATCACCATGCATGCAATAGATCGCATAGACAGGTTATTCCAACAGAATAATAAAGAATAAAATAACAACAGAAATCACCATGCATGCGAGAGATCTGTAAGACCCCAACTTTTATGAATAAAGATGATTTTTCTATAATTATCATTTTTGAATATTATGGAATGAATTTGTTATAATGTTATAGTTGTGGGTAGTATTTATAAATTCTGTAAAGTATGCAAGTGGTTATATTATATTTGATTGGTTGGAGAATATTCGTTTTAGTAGGGAATATTCATATAACGGCGCAATCATTGGTGGACCCCACAACAGAATTATTGTCGGATTTAGAAAACGACAAAAATATATTTATGAAAATAATGATGGAAGTTTTACCGTTAATACTGTTGAACTTCTCGGTAGTAAAAGTACAGTAATAGTAGTTACGTAGTAGCACACAGTATTGATTATTGATGCTTACGTGAGAAGTCACTCAGTTATACTCAATTATTGCTACAGTAATTGCTGCATCATATCTCTCGTATTATTGATTCAATTATTATCACAGTATCATCTGCATTATATGTTATTTTATTAAATCAATAATTGAGACGACAAAGTTATTCATATTATTAAATTACAATATTTACAATGTCTAGAAGTTCACATCGAGGAGAGGTTTGGTCACCTAATTGCATGGCGCCATAGGGAGAAATCCTTATCGGAAGCCCCACTTTCACGGGAACGACCTGGTTGATAAATATTGTGAGTTATAATATTAATGATGAATGTTATTAAAATTGAAATTGTGTTCGGAGTTGAATTTGGAGACGCAGACGTGATATTTGAGTCCGGAACGATGAAATTAGTAAAATTAGTCTATAAACACAAAATTTTTTGGGATTAACTTTTTGGTCAAAAAGGCAACAGTTGACTTTTTTGGGAAAAGTCAAACTTCGAAATTTCAAAATTTATATTGTTGATAAAAATAGTTTCATTGTGGTGGAATTATTTGTGTTAGTGAAAATCGACATTTATTTTGATAATAATTGATGTCTGGAGGTTATATTGACCAATCGGGTATTTAACCAGATAAATGAGCAATTGATTGCTATTATTTCACATGACTATAACTATTTGTTCACATGTGTATACTATTGTTTCACATTCTTGTTACTATTAGGGGAGTTGGTGCAAGATTGATAATACTTGCATGATTAAGTTAAAAATGGAGGTATAGATGGAGGTACTATACTGTAATTCGTATTTTCACATGTCTAGAACTATTGATTCACATGATTTACTATTGAATCATATTATTTACTATTAGGGGAGGTGGTGCAAGTTTGATAATACTTGCATGACTAAATTAAAAATAAAGGAAAAGTTGGAGGTATTGTACTGTATTTTTTTGAACCCCAAAACGTGCAATTATTGAAACTATATTTTTCTATAAATAGAAGCTCATTCTTCCTTCATTTTTCATCAATTCACTAAAGCTATAGAGCAATTATTATAGAGAGAAATTGTAGAGAGAAAATCTATAGAAGAAGAGAAGCTACTACCTCACTATTCCAGTATCCAGTTTCTTCTGAGGTAAGGGGTATTACTTCTTTCTTTCATCTTTATAAAGAAAACTTCTTTTGTTCCATTCTTTAATTTATGTTGGAATAACCTGTTTATGCGAAGTACCGCATACATGGTGAAATTCTTCTTTTATTCCATTCTTTATTATTACATTGGAACATCCATGCATGCTTTTCTGTGGGACTGGTTCCGCTCTTTATTATTACTGTTGGAATATCCTCACATGCATGCGTTTTCACGTCGAACTGGTTCCGCTCTTTATTATTCTATTGAACATCATCACATGCATGCGTTTTATCTTTGGACCTAGTTCCGTCTTTATTATTATGTTGGAACATCATGTCTGTGCATTTTAAGCGGGACTGGTTCCGTCTTTATTATTCTGTTGGAATAACTTTTTGTCAGGCCTGTCTAACGCGCATGCTTGGTGATTTCTTTTGTTATTCCAGTCCTTATTTACTCAGTTGGTTAAAGTTTTGACTTCTATACTCCATGAAATTAGTGGAATATCCTTGATATTTGTGCTTCATCCAGTATCTTTTCATGGAAATATTCTTTTGAGCATTCTTGAATTTTACTCTACAAAGAAGTATCATGTTGACAATTTGGACGTTATTAGTTCCTGGATAAATTAATTCGTGAACTTGTTTTATTGAATTCTTATATCATTGTCATTATCCTCATGTTTATATTTATTGAAAGCCATCTGTGGCCTGTAGTGCATACATGGACTTGGTATGATTATGACCAGGGATTATTCGGTATAATCATGACTGTAATGTTACAAATGATGTGATAAAAGTCCTCATTGGCCTATAGTGCATTGATGGATAGTTGTTGGTATGATCATGACCATTGATGAATACACGAATGTCCTTGGCCCATAGAGCATGGATAATTTGTGGTTGTGATACGAAAGAATATCCTTGGCCGTAGTGTCGGGGTGATTCGATGATGTGGATTATTTATTAAGTTGAGTCTCAGCGATAAAAGTGATGAAAAACCTTTTAAATCATAAAAGATAGTAGATTTTATTCTCTACTTGACTCTTTTCATGGATTGCTTGTCCCGCTGCACTTAAACTTGATGTCTATTGTATTTTATCAGTTTAACATTGTTGTAGACTAATGATAATTTATTCTGCATTATCTTAGTCATAATATCTCTTCTTCGGGCTAGTTGAGCTCACCCTTTCTTTCACTATTCTCTTGAGAAATGAGAATATAGGCGACTTAGTCGGGAAACCGGAGTGATGGACCGATGATGATAGTATTAGTAGTCGCCACTATTATTACATTAAATAGTGTGACAATAAATGTAATGAGGACTTATTACGAGAGTTGATATTGTCTTGAAGATAGTATTTGTATTAAAACTCATGACTCTTTTGTTGTATATTAAAGATTGTATTTGTATTCGTACCATGTATTTGGCGACTTTCGAAATAGGTGATGTATACCTATTTTGGGGGCGTCCACAAGATCGTCACCGACAAAGTTATTCCAATGAATAAAAAATAATGGAACCGTGTCCCACAGAAAACGCATTGCATACATGATATTCCTAATGAATAATAAAGAACGGAATAATAGAAGAATTTCACCATGTATGCGGTATTTGGCAAACAAAGTTATTCAACATAATAATAAAGAATGGAATAATGAAAGAATTTCACCATATATGCGGATGCTTCAGATAAACAGTTATTCTAACATAATAATAAAGAATGGAATAATGAAGAGAATTTTACCAAGTATAGGGTAGTCCACGTATCAAAGTTATTCCAATGAAATAATAAAGAATGGAATAATGAAGTTCTCTTCATGAATACAAAAGAAATAATACCCTTACCTTAAGAAGAAAAAGTCTTGGATGTAGGAGTAGTGAAGTAGCGAGATATTTTCTTCTTTCTCTATATAGTTTCTCTCTGAGAGTTTCAATGAATTCATAAGAAATAATGAAGGAATGAGCTTCTATTTATTGAAGAATGGACTGCATAGTAACTAATTAAATGAACGGTCCAGATTGATTTACTTTTAATCGGACGGTTACATATTTAAAGTAAAATCTTTTAAATAAAATATAATATATTCTATTTATAATCTAATAAAACGAATAACTTTATAAAAGTATTACATTTTATATAAAAAAGATTTTACTATGCAAAATACTATGCATAATAGAATATAATATATTCTATTTATAGAATAACTTTATAAAAGTATTACATTTTTATATAAAAAGCTTTTACATTTTATTACATTAATAATTCTAATAAAACAAAACTGAGTGACTTATCACGTAAGCATCAATAATCAATACCGTGTGCTATTATGTAACCACGCCAGACATCTTGTTTTTTTACTACCGAGTAGTTCAATAGTATTAACGGTAAAACTTCCGCCGTTATTTTCATAAAATATTTTTGTCGGTTTCTCAATCCGACAATAATTCCGTTGTGGGGTCCACCAATGATTGCGTTGTTGTACGAATATTCCCTGATAAAACGAATATTCCTCGACCAATCGAATATAATATGACAACTTTCATACTTTACAAAATTTATAAATACCACCCACAACTATAACATTATATCAAATAATGCCCTCTTGAACCTTCTTCTTCACATTCATCAGCTCTGGGTGTGTAGCTTGAGCGGCTTTAACTTTATCTATTAAAGTCGATTCTAATCGTATATTCGTTATCTTCACAAGGGTTCGTATATTCAAGATCAGAACGATCTGATCTTCTACTCAACACATCAGCTATCACGTTCGTTTTCCCACGATGGTATTGAATGGTATGATCGTAATTTTCAACAGCTTGAGTCAACGTCTTTGGCGTATTATACGTTCGTTTTAAGTAAATAAATATTTGAGGGTTTAAGAAATGGGTTTTGTACTGGGGTCAATTCAAAATTTGATTTCACGCTCTGGGGTAGACCAAGAAGTCTTCAAGAATATGTCAAGAAATTTATTAACAATAGAAATATCATTCAAAATTGTGACTCTTATTCAATACTTGGATAACACGTCACATTGATACCTATCAACTTGACATCATCATTCACAACGTCTCCTACGGAAAGTCTGGCTTCGGTGCATTCCACACAAGGAAGTCAATAACGAAAGGATCGAGGCTTTTTACTTATGGCTTGATATGACAATGATTGACTTTAGTGGTTTGGTTACTTTGAATTCGCATAACAGGTTGGTTAAGAGTATGAAAGCTAACAACCTTACGAAAAGCATGATGAGTAGTAAACCCATCGTTTCCAAAAATTACATCAAAGGCAAGTACTTTCAAAGAGATAAGATCGACAGGTAATGTGAAAGTGTTGATTTGAATAAGATTTATAAATAATGGAGGTAACGAAGGTTTCTCCCAACTGAGTTTAAATAGATATATCAAAGTCTAACTTCTCTGGATTTAACTTCAAACATTGAACACAACTAGGTGAAATAAAAGAGTGAGTAGAACCGGTATCTAACACGGTATAGACTTCGCAAGAGCTTATGATTAACTTACCCGTGATAATTTTATTTAGGTTCCTCGTCACGAGAAAAAAAATGCTTTCTCTTAAACTACCGGCTTTGGCTTGTCTGGGACATCCTTTTTCATCACTATCCCAGTTGGACTTGACTTCACCATACGACAAAATTGCGCTAGGTGACCTTTTCTTCGGTAATTTAAACACGCTTTGGATTGCTGCGTACAGTTTGGACGGATGTGTCCTTCCTGTTCACATTTGAAACATATGACCGGTGGTCGTTCTTCTTCCTTTGAAACGGGTGCTGGTGCCAACGTCTTCACGTCATTATTGAACCTTCTCTTCTTGAAATGTCCATTCTTATTGTTTTGGCCATGATTACCACCGGCGGTGGTTACCATTTACGCATGTTGATTCCTCCATGCTTATTGTCACCGCTTTGATGATCATTATCACCGGTATTATCATTTTGCATTACCGCTCTCTTTTGGTTGGGTTGACTCATTATCGCTCTCCAATAACTGAGCCCTATTAACAACATCTGAAAACAAACACAGTTTATGAGAGATAAGATATTGACGTATCTCAGGTTTCAAATCTCTTAGAAACATTCGCGTCATTCTCTCCTCATTATCAACCAAATGGGACACAAATTGGGACAACTCGACAAACTTGGCTTTGTACTGCGACACGATCATGTTGTTTTGCTCCAACTTGATAAACTCCACCTCCTTCATGTGACGAATACTTTCGGGAAAGTACTTGTCATTGAACAACTCTTGGAACTTCTCCCAAGATATCTTGAGTGCGTCAGGCTGGGTACATTTTACAGATTCCCACCAGTAATCTGCCTCTTCACGCAACATAAAGGTGGCAAAGGGAACCTTTTGCTCCTCTGAGCATCCCAAGACATCAAATATCTTGGTGATCTATTTTAACCATGTCTCTGCCTTAAGTGGTTCTGGCTTTCCCAAAAACTCCGGTGGTCCCAGCTCCTTGAATTGCTTAGCGGTGACCGACCGTGGGTTGCCATTATTTTTACCTGCATTATGAACAGGAACCGCCTTCACCTGATGTTGCATGAATTCTAAAAAGCTCCTAAACGTACCGTTGTTCGTCAATTGATCAGTGTTGTTGTTTACAGGAGGATTATCGCCATCCTGTTGCACATTATCCTGATTATTGATCTGTGGAGACTCAACGGTCTCCTGTGCTCCATTGCTTATCTCAACATTTTCTGACACCATTTTTAATTATTGCCACAAAACAAGAGTTAATTAAAATATCACATATTATCTCTATACGCTAACCGACCAATTAAATATCAAATAAACTTAGGTAGGTCATACTAGCGAAGGAATTCTCCGTCTCTCCCCTCCTAGTTCTTGTCTCACATCTCAGCCAGGGATCATATCCCTAAGCTTTGATACCAACTGTGACGCCCCCAAAATAGGTATACATCACCCATTTTGAGTCGCCAGATACATGGTACTGAATACAAATATAAACTAATTATACAACTGTCGTGTAAAATACGACAAAACAAATGCTGTGAGTTTTAATACAAATATTGTCATCTAGACAATATCCACACTCAAATTCAATCTTATTACATTTATTATCACACTAATTCACGAGAATAGTGAGGACTACTATGACACCATCTCTGACCATCACTCCATTCCCACTAGTCCCAACTATATTCTCATTTCACGAGAGAACAATGAAAGAAAGGGTGAGCTCAACTAGCCAGTAAGAAATATTATGACTAAGATAATGCAGAATAAATTATCATTAGCCTTTAACAGTGTTAAACTGATAAAATATAACAAACATCAAGTTTAACTGCAGCGGAACAAGCAATCCATTAGAAGAGTCAAGCAGAGAATAAAGTCTACTATCTTTTATGATTTAAAAGGTTTTTTTATCATTTTTATTGCTGAGACTCAGCTCAATAAATAATCCACATCATCAAACCATCCCTGTTCTACATGCCAAGGATATTCTTTAGTATCACGACGACGAATTATCCATGCACTACGGACTAAAGATAATCGTGTTTTCATCAACGGTCCTGATCGTGGCATAAAACAATTCATCTTTGCACCCTTGGCCGAAGAGAATCCATAGCCATAATCATACCAAATACTGTCCATTAATGCACTACGACCAATGAGGACTTTTTTCCACATCATTTGTAACATTACTATCCATGATTATACCGAATAATCCCAGTCATAATCATACCAAGTCCATCTATGCACTACAGGCCACATATGACTTTCAACATAATATAAACATGAGGATGATGACAATGACATAATAATTCAATAAAACAAGTTCAAGAATTAACTTATCCAGAAACCAATAACGTCCAAATTGTCAACATGATACTTCTTTGTAGAGTAAAATTCAAGAATGCTTAGAAGAATATTTCCATGAAAAGATACTGGATGAAGCGCAAATATCAAGGATATTCCACTAATTTCATGGAGTATAGAAGTCAAAGCTTTAACCAACTGAGTATAAGAGAATATATGAAATCGCAAATGGATTTTCGCTTGCTTAATGCAGTAATCCACGATATCTGAGATCATTTCCACAATTTAATAAGGAATGAATACAAAGGATCATTCACCATGAATGTGGTAATCCACATAGACAAGTTATTCCAACAGGATAATAAAGAATGGAATAACATAAGGATTCACCATGCGTGCGATAGATCAAGCAAAGCAAAGTTATTCCCAATGTAATAATAAATAATGGAACCGGTCCCATGTAAACGCATACGTACATGATATTTCGACAGAATAATAAAGAATGGAATAACAACAAAAATCACCATGCATGCGATAGATCGCATAAACAGGTTATTCCAACAGAATAATAAAGAATGGAATAATAACAGAATTCACCATGTATGCGAGAGATCGTACCGACAGGTTATTCCAACAGAATAATAGAACCAGGTCCAGTGTAAATGCACAGACAGGATATTCCGACAGAATAATAAAGAACGGAATAATAGAAGAATTTCACCATGTATGCAGTACTTCGCATAAACAGGTTATTCCAACATAATAATAAAGAATGGAATAACAGAAGAATTTCACCAAGTATAGGGTAGTCCGCGTGTACAGGTTATTCCAACAGAATAATAAAGAATAGAATAACAGAAGTTCTGTGGCGACCCCAAATCCAGGTACTTGAAACCCGAACTCGATTCTCCACGATACCATTTCTTTAAGCTGAATAATACTAAATAATAATACATTCGAACTTAATTTACATACATCAAAGTTTACTTCCCCAGTTACGTGACCTTCAAATACATTCCTTACAATACTTGAATAGATACCAATACAACTATAACCATTAACTCATAATACACACTTATTCGATCGACTTTCCTTTTCCTTTGCTCGTGCTCGAGCCTTCAGGTTGCTCATATACATAATCGAAAACATTTAATTTAAGCAAGGATGAGCATTTAAGTGTCCAAAGAAGTAATAGCAATTATATATAAGTCAAAGAATATAAGTATTCTCTTTACATAACACTTCTACAACGAATTGAAAGTTGTGAAGCAATGCATCTTGATAAAAATTCACATAACAACTCTCTTTCAAATTCTTTAAATTTGGCTCCAGCTCTACCCTTGGATAGGGTTTAAGAAACATACTATGAACATTCTTTTCATTTTCGAAAAGGTTTAGCAGAAATCCATCCGCAACCATCATAACTTACGGGCACGGAGGGTGATCAGCCCCGTTGTACCTTGTATTGATCAATACTACATAACTTGAACGAAATTCATCACTCACTCTATTAGCCTTACAAAAAAAATCTTCCCATATAGGGATGTTCATACATGCACAGTTCCAAACCCGAAGGTTTTAATCTTGCTTTCAACAATAATATGTAATTCAACATATATGTATACGGGTAATTGACAAAGGTATATCAACATGTGAATAAATGCCATGATTATCCAAGTGGGGACACTTGTATAACCATTTAGAAATCAACTTAACGTAATATATATCCGAGCTAACATGTTGATAATCAAAGCGTATATAATCTGCATGCAGAATAGAATAATTAAAACTTCTTACTCATGTCCATTGCATAAAGGAAATGCAAAGGTAGGATACTTACCGATTTCTTTGATTACAAATCTCAACTTAGGTTTTATCTCTTTATCACAACCTATCAATAATCGGATCATTCGTTCGATTAGAACAATATATCATAACACATAGTCATCGCTTATTACAATTGATACATAGTCTAATCACGCCATCACATAATCGCAGTGATCATACTTTTAGTTCATATTCTATACTTGAAATATTTTTATACATTTTTCAAATATCTCATCCATACTCTTACAGAAGCCTTTTCTTTCTATTATAGGGTCTGACATTTGTCGGCGTACCGACAGCTTTATCGGGTAAATACTGAGTCTAAGACTTATTCTATACCTCAACATTTGTAAATATCAGACATTTTATTTTTAATCATTTTCGAATTTTCCAGAAATTGAAAAATTTAAAATAATTCAAATCATCACTAACTAGCCTATATAGTGATATAATCATTACTATAAGTGTTCTTCTTCAAATTTAGAACTTCATAATCGGTTCTCAAGTCAAACTAGTTTGGTAATTATAACTTTCAAATATCTAATCATAATTAAATGATTTAAACATTAAACAATTCCATTATCATTAATAGTTTAATTAATACTAAACTATTAATGAAACCATTGCCAAAATATAAAAGTTATTTATAATAACTCAAACTATTTTTTAAAACATTTATATTACCCTTAAATGATTTTTAAAACAATTAAAATCACTTTTAAATAATTACCATTAATATTTAAATATTAATGTACTATTTATCCAAATATTAAAAGTCATTAATTATAACTTAAAATATTTTTAAATCCTTAATATCCTCTTTAAATGATTTTTAAATAAATAAAACCATTTTTAAACAATTTATTTAATATAAATATTAAATAAACTTAATATCACAAATCATTAACTAAATATCATTAATATATAATTATTAATGAAATTATCTTCTAAATATTAAAAGTTATATTTTTATAACTCAAAATATCTTTAAATACTTTATTTTCATTTAAAATGATTTTTAAAATATTAAAATCATTTTTAAACTAATTATTTAATATAATCAATAAATAACTTTAATATCATTAATATTAATTAATTAATGAAATTCATCACAAAATATTAAAAGTCATGGAAAATAACTTAAAATATTTTTTATACCATAATATAATTTTTCATGAATTAAAACTATTTTTAAATCATTTATTTAATATTATAATTAAATAAATAAATACCTTTATATTCTAAAAATATTAAATATTTATGAAATATACTCAAAATAATTAAAAACTATTTTTCTGGACTTTAAAATAATTTTTTCGAAATTTATTTGGTATTTTTAATAATTAAAATCTAATTTTTTCTAATTTTAAATCATTTTCCGAAAAAATCGAAATTAAAATAATTAAAAGCGCCGCTAAAGGCCCTAAAGTGACAGTAACTGTCATATAGGTGTTCTTCACCAAGCCCGTAAATCCTAAGGCGTTGAGCGAGTGGGCACGTTTGGCCGAAAGTATAACTCTCTCATCTGAACGAATTTGGATAATCTATAAATTGGATCTTGTAGAGAAATAACGAAATACAATTACCAATAATCATAACGTTTAAACAACATCGATCCGGAGAAATCACCATCAAAGTAGCTTCCAAAGTCGTTTCTTCACGAAGAACAGGTTTGAGGTGCCTACTTTGGACCTCTATAACTTGATGATCGTGAAATGTTTACGTGATCTATCAATTCAAGTGTGTAGACAACATGTAGGACTACAACGCTAACACTTAACATCATCATAACAACAAGAAATCAAGCAGTTAAAGTATGGTCAAACCTTATCAAAAAAAATCAACACTTAGAAAATTCTGGGCTGCCCAGAATTTTTCGGTCAATGCCGGTCAACCCTGTTTGACCTTAAATAACTCTTAATCCATAATATATATGGACCTGATTTGTTTTGGAGGATAAATAACACATAATAAGTTACACATAACAACCTTTAGAACACAAAACACATTAAAGATAACCGAGATATAAGGCCTGACATTTTCCAAAAAATATTTTCTGGACACTTAGAATATTTTCTAGGTTTGAAGAACAGCCGGTCAATGCCGGTCAACCCATTTTGACCGCTTATAAATCCCGATCTACAATATCTATGAACTTGATTCCTTTTGGAGATTAAAGACCACATATCAGGATACCTATAACAACTTTTAAACAACAAAACTCATGATCGACCAAAGAGTTATAGCCTCTGACATTTGATGAAAAATCACAGAATTCGGTTTTTTTCCAACTTGCTTAAATCTTCAAATTCGTGCACTTTGATGTTATGGGTCTGTGTTTTTACCACCCAGAACATTAATAGACTCCCTATTACACTACTTTAAATAATCAATTACAAAAATTAACATAAGATCAAAGGATTTCAAAAATTTAGGGTTTTAATACCTTTTAGCTTTGATTTTTGATTTTGATCCTTTGTTCTTGATCTTGTCTTCATTGATTCATCGATATTAGCTTATCTCCTCACTCTCTCACTCTCTGTAATTTGGATTTCTAGAGAGAGAGGGTTTGGGAGAAATGAAAAATTAAAGTAGCTCATTTCTCTCTCTTTAATCATGTAATTAATTAATCTAGATGCATTGGATGCTCACAATGGCTGATAATTGATGGTGTAATAGCATAGTAGCATGAGGGAATTCTAGAAGGTGGTGGTTGGCTAGCTTTTGCAAAGATTCTAGCAACAATGCTACTAATAATATACTAAAATGGACAAAAAGGGTATTTTGGTAATTTCCCATATAATTTCAAGGGCAATCTTGTACAAGGCAATTAAATGTAATATTTAATCACTAGATTTTAATTCTTACCATTTACCAATTAATTCTATCCTTTGGTAAATTAAAACTTTTATACATTAACATCGTAATTAAACCCGATAATTTTAAATTAGGGTTTTCTATAGAAAAAATTAGGGTTCTATAATTAGGGTTTTTTAACGCCATCAATTAGGGTTTCTAATTGACCATTAGGGTTCTCTAATTATCTGTGTATGTTTTAACACAGTCATTACGATCTCTAACTTCAATCGATTAGGGTTATAATAATTAGGGTTTGTCCTAATTATCGATTAAAAAAATAGTAATTAGGGTTTGTCCTAAATACACCTACATTCTTGTACACAAGAACTTCATATACACAATCACTACTACGGTCATATCTCATAACCGAGTTTAATAATTAGGGTTTCACAAAGACGCGGTAATATGCTATGACCTAATTGGCCGTCATCTTCAATATTATCTATCATCACATATACAAAGATACATAATTATTGTCTTCAGAAATCATTATAACAATAATATAATATTATTATTCTCGACTCTTGATCACAATCCCAATTCGGGGTTTGGATCTCATATCTCGACTTCTCTTTCTTTACACAAGATCAATAATCAAGTTAAAATAATTAACTTAAATATTACGAACAAATTATATAATAGAATATTTATTATATAATTCTAATTATCACTTCATATATTATTTCCAATCATGTTATCATGGAAAATAATTAATAAAAACATTTACCTTCTAAATTAATTACCATAAAAATATAATTTGTAGTAATTAATAATTCCAAAATTATTTCTAATTTTTCAAGTAATAAATATATTTGTATCTATCGTTCACTAGACATTTATTCTCGTCATTAAATAAAAAAAAAAAATTTATACGCAAAATTTCTTAATTATTTTATATAGAAAATCTCGGGTTATTACAAGTTCTCTTCATGATTACAAAAAAAATAATACCCCTTACCTTAAGAAGAAGAGTACTGGATGTAGGAGTAGTGAAGTAGCGAATACTTTTCTTCTTTCTCTCTATAGTTTCTCTCTCTAGTTTTAGTGAATTAAAGAAAATAATAAAGGAATGAGCTTCTATTTATAGAAGAATGAATGGTGCATAGTAACTAATTCATGAAACGGTCCAGATTGATTTACTTTTAATCGGACGATTACATATTTAAAGCAAAATCTTTTAAATAAAATATAATATATTTTATTTATAATCTAATAAAACAAATAACTTTATAAAAGTATTACATTTTATATAAAAAAATTTACTATACAAAATACTATGCAGGCACTATGCAACACCATACATAATAAAATATAATATATTTTATTTATAGAATAACTTTATAAAAGTATTTTGTTTTATATAAAAAGATTTTACTATGCAAAATACTATGCATAATAGAATATAATATATTCTATTTATAGAATAACTTTATAAAAGTATTCTGTTTTATATAAAAAGCTTTCCTATTTTATTACATTAATAATACTAATAAAACAAAACTGAGTGACTTATCACGTAAGCATCAATAATCAATACTGTGTGCTACTATGCAACCACGCGTATTACTGTACTTTTACTACCGAGTAGTTCAACAATATTAACGGTAAAACTTCCGCCAATATTTTCATTAAATATTTTTATCGGTTTCTCAATCCTACAATAATTTCGTTATGGTGTCCACCAATGATTGCGTCGTTGTACGAATATTCCCTGATAAAATGAATATTCCCCGACCAATCGAATATAATATGACAACTTGCATACTTTGCAAAATTTATAAATACCACCCAAAACTATAACATTATATCAAATCCACACCATAATATAAAAAAAAATTATTTCAAGAAAATTAAATCTTTTATTCGTAAAATTTGGGGTTTTATAGATTCTCTTCGGCCAAGGGTGCAAAGATGAATTGTTTTATGGCATGATCAGGACCGTTGATGAAAAAACGATTATCTTTGGCCCGTAGTGCATGGATAATTCGTGGTCGTGATACTAAAGAATATCCTTGGCCTGTAGTGCATGGATGATTTGATGATGTGGATTATTTACTGAGCTGAGTCTCAGCGATAAAAGTGATGAAAAACCTTTTAAGTCATAGAAGATAGTAGATTTTATTCTCTACATGACTCTTCTAATGGATTGCTTGTTCATTGCAGATTAAACTTGATGTTTGTTATATTGTATCGCTTTAACAATCGTTGAAGGCTAACGGTAATTTATTCTGCATTATCTTAGTCATAATATTTCTTACTGGGCTAGTTGAGCTCACCCTTTCTTTCATTGTTCTCTTCAGGAAATGAGAACGTAGCTGGGACTAGTCGTGGAACAGAGTGATGGTCCTAGATGGTGCATTAGTAGTCCTCACTATTCTGTGAAATAGTGTAATAATAAATATAATGAGGACTCTATTGAGTGTGGATATTGTCTAGATGACAATATTTGTATTAAAACTCACAGCATATGTGTTGTCGTATTGTACACGACTGTTGTATAAGTTAGTTTGTATTTGTATTCTATACCAAGTATCTGGCGACTCAAGATGGGTGACGTATACCTATTTTTGGGGGCTTCACAATTATCATCATCCTCATGTTTATATTATGTTGAAAGTCATCTGTGGCATGTAGTGCATAGATGGACTTGGTATGATTATGACCAAGGATTATTCGGTATAATCATGACCGTAATGTTACAAATGATGTGGAAAAAGTCCTCATTGGCCCGTAGTGCATTGATGGACAGTTTTTGGTATGATTATGGCTATGGATTCTCTTCGGCCAAGGGTGCAAAGATGAATTGTTTTATGGCATGATCAGGACCGTTGATGAAAACACGATTATCTTTGGCCTGTATTGCATGGATAATTCGTGGTCGTGATACTAATGAATATCCTTGGCCTGTAATGCAGGGATGATTTGATGATATGGATTATTTTATTATACCGAGTCTCAGCGATAAATTGATGATAAACTTTTTAAATCATAGAAGATAGTAGATATTCAGGAAATGAAAATATAGCTGGGACGAGTCGGGGAACGGAGTGACGGTCCAGATGATAGCATTAGTAGTCCTTACTATTCTGTTAAATAGTGTGACAATAAATGAAATGAGGACTCCTTTGAGTGTGGATATTGTCTAGATGACAATATTCTTATTAAAACTCTCAGCTATGTTTTGTCGTATTTTTACACAACGTTTGTATAATTAAGTTTGTATTTGTATTTTGTACCATGTATTTGGCGACTCAGAATGGGTGATGTATACCTATTTTTGGGGGCGTCACATGGATGGCTGTCATGCCCATGAGGAGTTCGACATTGTTGTATATTATTTTCTCGAAGATGCTTCGCATCTCGAAAATAAAAGCAAACAAGCCAAACATTTTAATAATAAAATGGAAGTATCAAAGGCCTCAATTACTATTGAGCACAGGGTTTGAAAAACCTCTTTTTATAAAACTTCATTGCTATATCTTTTTTAAAATTGATTTTTTCTATAAATTCAAACCCTATGTATATAGGTGCGAACGAGGTACAACACTATTTCCAAATAATTGCACATTGATCCACACACACACATACACACATTCATATAACAGTTTCTTTGAAAAGTGGCGGTCACCGTGGTAACACGAATGTCGGGGGGTGCCTAACACCTTCCCTCCGCATAATCAATCCCCCGGACCTAAATGAATCTCAGTTTCACAGACCCGTTTAGCAGTGTCACATCACTGGGTCAATGTGCAAAACCTTTTCGGTTGCGTTGGTGCAACTAGTTAAATACACCAACTGGCGACTCTTAAAGTCAAATCGTTGACATTATATATGTCGGACCTTTTCCACTTGTTTTTTCAAACAAATCTCACATTAATATGAGAACACCAAAAAACAAGTAACGAAAAGGGACACTAAAAAATCTCGACGTCGACAGGTGGCGACTATGCTGGGGACTCCAGTAAGAGGGCTTAAGCCGCTATTACAAGCTTTTCAAAACTGTTATATGCTTGTGTGTTGTTGGGTAAAATCTAGTTACGCATAACACGCACGTATACATGGTCAACAAGTAATAAAGTGATGAGTAGAGTGTCGTTCACACAGAGACAATTTAGCAAGAAACTTAACTTCACAATTATCAATTTCCTATTAATCCTAATTTTATTAAACTATCCAATTCAATGATTAAAAATTATAGAAACTAACTTAAAAACAAATAAACTATCACAAACCAATCACCAATATCAAAATCTGGAAATTTCAAACAATTAATGGAGAATTAGACTTATGATTTCACCCTAAGTTTCACTCTGATTTTAACACTTTTATTCCAATTCAATGCACCATCCCAGTTTATTAATCAAGAGCACGGACGTAGTATTAACCACCTCTCGATGCACTAATACCGTATTAACGTCAATCCACAATTAAGATAAAAATTCGTTAAACACCTTAAGCAACTAACTCACTATATCTCTATGTGAATTACAATTGAAGAAGGTTGAAGAATAAGTTCTCTATCCAATTACATGCGGTGTCAAGCATATCTCTACCTTAACACTCATCAAGTTTAAGCTACTAACAAAATCCTGAACACATGTTATATCAACTAGGTCTAGATTTGAATATCCTCTCTCGATTCCATCCAACTCCACAAAGAATTGTTGATCAGACAATTCATAGATTCAAGCTCAAATCAATATAGATAAACTGGAAATAGCTTATTAAATTGGAAATCAAAGTTTACAAAATCATAGATTCACTCAAAGATCCATCATAAGCCTAAAAAGTGAATTAGTTCATAATAAACGAAATAAACACTGAATAAATCATGGAAATCATTCTTTCAAATACAAATAATAGTCTAAGACGAAGAATATTGAAAAACACCCTCCATGTAGCCTAGAATCGCAATCGTCTCGAAAATCTCCTTGAAATACTCCTCCAACACTTGCTTAGAAAAACTGAGATTAATCTTTGTAATTTGCCTTGTGTGTTCTATAATCTCAATGTTTGTTGTTAATTATATACTTCCACATGTATTTTGATTACAATTCCATGCATATACGAGTCCCAAGTCATCACCATCACTTAAACTCCATGTTTGAAACATTAGAAACCAACTAGAAGACTTAAATTTTGAGTACCCAAGCCCCAGCTTTCTATTTACCTTTGTAAGAGCAAGCCCTGGCTTGCTCCCTTTCTGCTAATCTGCCCAGACTCCAAGCCCTGGCTTGCTCCCAAGGCACAAAAGGGCAAGCCCCAGCTTGCTATGAAACAGCCCATTATTTGTCTGCTAGAACCTCCTCTGCTAAAACTACCATAACTTTTAAACCGAGAGGATTTACGGGGTCCGTGACCTATCAAATCGAAGCTATCGACGAGCTCTACAACTTTCATTCTTTGCGTTTTCATAAATAACACACGAATGAAGGTTGAAATTGCATCGGAAGCAGCTGCTTCTGTGTAATGACAATCGAAACAACTCTTAACTTTGTCTTTGTTGCTAGAAGGCCATACTCTCGCATCCGAACTTCCGATTAGAATGATGCAAGACGTTCCGGAATGCCAGGAAAGAATTCCTCAACATAATCCAAGTTCTACGCCACGAACATGAAATGCACATAACATGAACATGAAGGCCTGAACGATATCCGGAATTTCTTTTCCTTGCAAATTTTATACCGATAGTTGCTCACTCCTCTTCCAAACATATAATCTAAAAAATGAAAACAAAATGTATGAAAAGTAACTAAGAAACACGAGATTAAGCAAATAATTCAAGTAATAGATGCCAGATAAGTATGTATAAAACCAACTTATCAAATACCCCCAAACTTAAACCTTTGCTTGTCCTCAAGCAAAAAACAAAACAAAAATGCAACGCAATGCAATGCCCTTAGTCTACATGCCTACGAATCCAGCAGTATTGATAGACACAAGTCTATTCAACCGACCTCAGAGAAATTAAGTAAACATGATAATACATCATATCAAAACCAATCAACAATTTCCTAGTCAATCATCAAGTCTTAAACTGTTATTACTGGTATAGTGCGTGTGTGCTCAACAACCATGCTAATTGATATAAAATCAAATTTAATACATAACAAGTCTATTCGAAGGCATCATACAATGTAAACTCAAGAAATCCAAAAAAAAACTAGATCCAACTAACATCAAACAATTACCAATATCGAGAGTCAACATGGGATACTTATGCTTTATTTTTCATCTACGGGGGCTTTTTGCTCTTATTTCCCGTTTTATTCTCTTTTTTTATATACACGTAGCTATGCAATGTCTTATTTCCTTAGGTTTTTCAATGCTACCTTAACGAGTTTTCGACCAACGACTCCCAGACCATTAAGACCTTAGGGCACTAGGTGTAAAGATAATCCCCTCGGGCTTACTTACTCAAGTAACAAAGGCCACAAAACTAGACAAGCACGCCATGGTGTTTATTCATACTTTTTCTTTCTTTTTCTTTTTCTTTTTTTTATATAGCTTATGTACCCCAAATATTCCCCCAAACTTAGGTTCTTGTCTTACTTTAGCCATCACTACTTATTCTTGTCATTCTTTCATTCAAACTAGCATTATCCTTTAGAGTCCCATTATGTATCAATTTAAACTCAATCAATCAACAAGTTGTTTTTACTGTGCTATCCTTATTATACCAGTTTTAAACAGAAAAAGATTCAATTCATAACAAGAAATCACATCTCTAATAATCAGTATTATACTTGTCTATCCAATCCCATTCTCATCATTGGCCAAAATAAACTATAACTATTAAACAGCTGGACTCATGCAAGATGAACATATTAACTAACTATTATTTTTGATTTTTTTTTTGATATATGTGGTGAACATAACATGAATGCAAAGATAAATAAAAACTATTTACATTCCTAAGCTACTATGCAACTATATGAGCAACATTTAATAATCCTAAACATAAACCATGAACTAACATATGCAAACCTAGCTAATGAATAAAAATATGCAACATGTAACATGCAACTAAATCCACCAAACTTGAAAATTACAATGTCCTCATTGTATAGATAAAGCAATAAATAAGAGAGGACTTCCCTGTAATCGCCTAAGTCTAGGTTGGTGGTGGTTGGTGTTCTTCATCGGAATCGCTGGGTGGGAACCTTGGCATTGGTGCTAGGTGCTGGTTGCTGGTATAAGAATTGGGCAGTAGGATTGAAACTCTGAAGCGTAGTGTTTAACGAGGCGAAAGATAAATTCATGGCCTCAAACATGTGGTCCTACCTTGCTGCTAGTCTCCGCATTTCTCTTCGTGCTTCCTTGTTGTGCTCATCCACTTGTCGTTGAAGGTTGAGGAATTGAGGGCTAGATATTACTCCGGGCTGTTGTGATGTCTCTCCCATTGCCGCATTCCCCTGAAAATCATCGTCATCCGAGGTGTCCTCAATACGCCCTCATCCTCCGAGGTTTGGGAAATATAAATCCTACTCTCTCTAAAAGCGACTACTTTCTTGGGCCACACAAAATATCTTTCAATCATTCTAGAGTCAAGTGTCTGCAGCGGCATCTGGGTTATCTTATCATCTGACCAATGCACTCCTGCCTGTATACACAACCCACAAATTAGTGATGGGTGTGGCAATCCGCCAGAGTATAGTCCTCGAAGGCATCTTCGGATTGAAAAGTTAATTATAGCCCCTATGTCGATGATGAAATCTTGTACCATGGCATATAAGAGCACTGCCTTATCCTTAGGTACATCTGACGTGTGTGTAGATGGAACTAACTTAGCGCATAGAAAGGCATACCATATCTTCCCATACCGACTGAGATCCTTACTGCGAAAGACAGTGCCTCCATGATTTGATTTTTCCATGAGGTACCCGACTTTGTCATCTCCTGCATAATAGCCTCATAATCTGGATCATTATCACGTAAGTGTTGGTACTGGCAATGTCTCGGTGCTCATAACTGATAGTACATGTTGATGGTGTTGGTACTGAAAGGCACTAACCTACCCCGTACAAAAGCATTGTAGGGGACCTTATCCTCGGCGTTAGCGTAGAATTCTTTGACCACACTTACCACTGCGGCCTCAGGCTCTGCTGTGAATTTATTCCAATCCTTTTGATATATTTGTTGCATCATTTCACCATCCACAGGCTCAGGTGCCAACCCCTGCTCAGGTGTGAGTGATTTTGTCACCATATAGTCGTAATGGTCGGCGGCGGAGGCACTTATGAATTTTCGCCTATCAAAGGTTCGTGTTGGTGGTGTGGCCCCCGAACTCTCTCCTCGTTGCCTTTTTGATGCCGGTTTTGGTGCCATTGATTTGGAATTGATGAGTTTATCCTCCAAACTTTACTTAAGTAATTTGACGAACACTTGGTGTGCGAGACTTGAAATTCCCACAAACTTGGTTATTTGGCTTGAACTATGGTGATAGATGATGAGGAATTAGAAAACCAGCTTCTTACTTTCAATATATGTCGAATTTGGTTGTAGAGATTTGCACAAATCCTATCCTTGAACTTCCAATTGGTGTGAATTAAGGTTGTTAGATTGTGTGGTGAATGGGTGGTTTTATAGAGAGGAATTTATGTAGGTGGGTAGTGGATGACTAGGTGAGAGGAGTGGATTATGTTTGATTGTTGTGAGGAGTGGGATTGTTGATCGTGGGTGTAGGTTGTGAAGGTGTGGGATGGTAGGAAGATGAAGTGTAATGGGATTAGGATGTCATGGCTGCAAACATGTAACTGCCGTAACTGCTCTTCAAAATCCGGACAGACAAGCCTCGACTTGCCTCTTCTTCATTAAAAAGCAAGCCCCGACTTGTCAGATGTTTTGCTAAGCGAAGAAAGGGGCAGCAAGCCCGGCTTGGGGTCTTTAGATAGGAAAAGCAAGCCCTGCTTGCTCAGTGTCTCTAAAGGCGAGAAGGGGGCAAGCCCCGCTTGCTCTTTTTTCACTGGAGAGCAAGCCCCACTTGGGGTCTTCTATTATCGTTAGATATGAGGGCAAGCCCCAGCTTGCTATTTGTTCATTGAGGGGCAAGCCCCAGCTTGCTAGTGGACTGCTAAGGCCTTAAAGTCTGCTATTGCTGCTGAGTTTCCTCTTCCTTGTCTCATGTGCTTCCCATAGCCCCAATCAACATGAAAAACATCCTCATAAGTAGATGTTGAGCAAATTTAAGCATGGAGGGTAAGATTATTTAGATATCAAATATACTATACTTGAACTACTAGTTAATGAATTGACATGAATTTATTCTAGACCAAATATTATTCTAAACTACCATTTCACTAGCATGGATAAAATTACTTAAGAAAAGAAAATTGAAGAAAAAGAATAAAAATAAATAAAAATTGGGTTGCCTCCTAGTGAGCGCTTGATTTTAAGTCGTTCAGCCTGACTACTCCCTGTTTATGGTGCGTCTGCAAGTGTGATAGCTATGACGTCCGTGTTAGCCTCGCCACCCCAATAGTGCTTTAATCTCTAACCGTTGACCTTGAATGTTTCCAATGGGTTCCTACTGTATAGTTCAACGACGCCATGTGGAAAAACCTTTTTTATGGTAAATGGACCCGACCACCTTGACTTTAGCTTTCCTGGAAACAACCGCAATCTTGAGTTGAACAATAGGACTGATTGTCCCATTTTGAACGTTCTTTGTATCAATTTCTCGTCGTGTCATCGCTTGACCTTTTCCTTGTACAATTTTGAGTTCTCGTAGGCTTGCAGTTGGAATTCGTCAAGCTCATTTAGCTGAAGTAGTCTCTTTTCACCTACCGCTGCTTGATCAAAGTTCAATTTCTGAATAGCCCAATAAGCCTTGTGCTGTAACTCGACCGGTAAGTAACAAGCTTTCCCGTACAGTAGTTGATATGGTGACATCCCGATCAGTGTTTTATACGCAGTCTGGTATGCCCATAATGCGTCATCCAACCTGAGCGACCAATCCTTTCGATTCGTATTCACCACTTTTTCAAGATTCTCTTGACTTCCTATTCGAGACCTCGAATTGTCCAATCGTTTGGGGATGATATCTGTAGCGACCTTATGGTTGACCCTATATTTTGCCAATAGAGCTGTGAATGACTTGTTGCAAAAGTGACTACCTTCGTCACTAATAATTGCCCTTGGCGTGCCAAACCTTGTGAAAATGTTCTTTTATAGGAATTTGAGGACTACCTTTGCATCGTTTGTTGGTAATACTGCAGCTTCAACCCATTTTGAGATGTAGTCCACTGCGAGTAGAATATAATGATTGTTCAGAGATGAAGGGAATGGCCCCATGAAATCAATGCCCCATACATCAAAAATTTCAACTTCAAGAATCGTTTGTAGAGGCATCTCATTCCGTTTTGAAATGTTGCCCACCCTTTGACATCTATCACATGTTTTCATAAACTGGTGGGCGTCCTTGAATAGTGTTGGCTAATAAAACCCAGATTGCAAAACCTTCGCTGCTTTCCTCTCACTCCCATAATGTCCGCCATACGCAGATGAGTGACACTCATGCAGAATGTTCTTCACTTCACTGTAGGGCACACACCTTCTAATCATCTTGTCGGCGCACTATTTGAACAAGTAAGGCTCATCCCACATGTACCATTTCACGTCATGAAGAAATTTCTTTTTCTGTTGTCTTGTGAGATCAGGTAGTAGTACGTTGCTCACAAGATAATTCGCATAATCCGTATACCAAGGAAATTCTGCATTTATTCCAAACAGTTGTTCATCCGGGAATGATTCATTGATTTCACATTTGTCCTCTTTCAATTTCCCTTGGTTTTCTAGCTTAGACAAGTGATCGGCTACCTGATTCTTTGTCCCCTTTCTATCCTTTATTTCCAGATCAAACTCTTGAAGTAGGAGAATCCATCGGATAAGGCATGGCTTAGCATCTTTTTTCGTAATTAGGTACCGAATAGCCGAATGGTCCGTGTAGACTATCACCTTAGTTCCGATCAAGTATGCCCGGAATTTGTCAAACGCATACACCACTGCAAGCAATTCCTTTTCTGTGGTTGTGTAGTTCATTTGAGTTTCTGTAAGTGTTTTGCTTGCGTAGTATATGGCGTGAAACACCTTATCTCGACGTTATTAAACATGTTTAACTAACGTTGTTGCTTGCATCACACATCAGCTCGAAAGGCATACTCCAATCCGGTGCAACGATTACGGGGGCTGTAGTCAACTTCTTTTTCGACGCTTCAAAGGTCGTCTTGCAACTTTCGTCAAAATTGAAAATAGTATCCTTCTCTAATAGACTGCATAGAGGCTTGGTAATTTTTGAGAAGTCCTTTATGAATCTCCCGTAGAACCCAAATAGGTCCCAAAAACTTCTAATACCTTTAATCGAGCTCTTTGGAGGCAATTTTTCAATTGTTTCGACTTTGCTTTGTCGACCTCTCAATCCTTGAGTCGATACCTTGTGGCCCAAAATTATGCCCTCCTCAACCATGAAGTGGCATTTTCCCCGCTAAGTCGAGGTTCAGATCCTTGTAAGCCACCGTAATACCATTACCAAATTCCTAGGTAGGTATCAAAGTTGTCCCCATGGACGTAAAAAGTCATCCATGAAGACCTCAACATTTTTCTCCACCATATCTGAGAAAATGGCCATCATACACCGTTGGAAAGTTGCAGGTGCATTGCATAACCCGAATAACATTCTCCTGAATGCAAATGTGCCGTAAGGGCATGTGAATGTCGTCTTTTCTTAATCCTCTAGAGCGATGACTATCAAGTTATAGCCCGAGTACCCATCCAATAGACAATAATATTCATGTCCCGCCAATCTATCCAACATTTGATCAATAAAGGGCAGCGGGAAATGGTCTTTTCGGGTTACCTTGTTCAATTTTCTGTAATCCATGCAAACCCTCCACCCGGTCACTGTTCTAGTCGGTATTAATTCATTTTCCTCATTCTGCACCACTGTCATTCCTCCTTTTTTCGGCATGCATTGCACTGGGCTCACCCATTTGCTGTCGGAAATCAGGTAGATGATGCTAGTATCTAACCACTTCAAGATTTCTTTCTTCACAACTTCCTTCATAATCGGGTTAAGTCACCGCTGTTGCTCCACCGTCGGTTTTGCCTCATCTTCCATTACGATCTTGTGCATGCAAAATGAAGGGCTGATTCCCTTTATATCTGCAATTGTCCACCCGATCGCTGATTTGTGTTCCCTGAGCACCCTCAACAGCTTTTCTTCCTGCAATTCGTTAAGTGCAGCAGAAATAATAACAGGTAAAGAATTTGAATTGCCTTAATATGCATACCTGAGGTGTTTAGGGAGTGGCTTGAGTTCCAGCTTTGGTGGCTCTTCCAATGATGGTTTCAGTCTTTCCGCGGTTACCTCCTCCGTATGCAGTGGTTCAAATGGTGTTCTAAATCTGGAAACTCATGGCAATGAGTCTAACATTTGTAAGTACTCCACCAATTCTGGATCGTCGACCTCTTCATCCCCCAATAACGTTGTTTCTAACGGATCATTGACCAAACTCTTGCTCATATCATCACTGATGATTTGCTCAATTAACTCCATTCGAAAACATTCTTCCTCATCCATAGAGAACTTCATGGATTTAAACACATTAAATTTTACTTCTTGATCTAGGACCCTCATAGTGAGTTCTCCCTTTTGTACGTCTATGAGTGTCCTACCCATGGCCAAAAATGGTCTTCCTAGGATAATTGGGATGTTCTTGTCCTCTTCAAAATCCAGAATGATAAAGTCTACGGGGAATATAAACTTATCCACCTTCACTAAAATGTCCTCTACTATGCCTCTCGGATATGCGACTGACCTATTTGCCAATTGTAATGAAATGTTCGTTGGCCTCGGTGTAGGTAAACCCAATTCTAAGTATACTGACAATGGCATCAGGTTTACACTTTCCCCTAAATCACATAAACACTTGTTGAAATGCATATTTCCGATTGTGCATGGGATAGTGAAGCTCCCCGGGTCCTTGAGTTTTGGTGGCAATTTCTGCTGTAATACCGCACTACACTCCTCTGTTAGTGCCACAGTCTCAAAATCTTCCCATTTCTTCTTCCTTGATGTAATCCTTTTCATAAATTTTGCGTAACTCAAAGATTTGTTCTAGGGCCTCTCTGCAAATGGTATGTTAATTTGAAGTTTCTTGAAAACTTCCAAAAATTTTGAAAATTGCTTGTCTAACTTTTATTTTTGAACTCTTTGCTGGAATGGTGGGGGAGGATAAACAACTGGTTCGTTAACTGGTTTGTTCTCTTCCATTTGTTTTTCGTTCCCTTGCTTTACCTCACCCACTGTATTTTCTGTCTCTGATTCAACCTCCTTTGTAGCCGAAATTTCTGACTCTTGACCAACAAGCTGTTTTCCATTTCTCAACATAATGGCTTGACACTGCTCGTGATTACCCTTAGATTTTTCTCGGTGTCACTTGGTAATGTCCCTTATGGACTAATATGCAATGCCAACGCCATCTGACCCATCTGATTCTCTAGATTCTTGATCGACATCTCTTGTGCTTTCAAAATCAAGGTGTGATTGTTTATAGCCAACTCGGTGGTAGTCATAAATTTTTCCAACTTTTCCTCCAGATTGGGTTTCCTTTCTTGATATTGAGCTGGTTGTTGCTGATTCTAGAAACCTGGAGGATGTGATTGTCATGAAGCTTGATTTTGCTGGTTGTTGCTCGATGAGAAATTCGGATGATTCCTATTTCCTTGATTGTATGTATTCTGATATGTGTTTTGAGGAATTCTGTTGTAATTGCTAATGAACTGCACAACTGTTGGATTAATTGCGCATTGATCCATTGGGTGCTCTCCTGCGCACAACTCGCATATTATTGCCGCTTCTTTGTGTATTCTTTGTTTTTGTTGTGCTTGTCTTTCTTTATTATCGACTCAACTTCTTTGAAAGTGCGGATATCTGTGCTTGCATTGCTGTCATACTATCTACTTCTAACACCCCAGCTGCCTTCGCTTTTGTCATTCTTGCTGTGGGCCACTGGTAGTTATTAGCCGCCATGGTTTCAATCAACTCGTAGGCTTACTCGTAACTCTTAGCCATGAACGCTCCACCCGATGCTGCATCAATACTTGTCCTGAGATTCCCATGTAACCTGCCAGTAGAAGGTGTTCATTTGTAGCCACCGGGCAATCCATGATGTGGGCATTTTCTCGAGCGATTCTTTGTATCTTTCCCAGGCCTCATATAATGACTCCCCATGTTGCTGTTCAAACATCGTAATCTCGTTCCTCATCTTCGTAGTTTTCGCCGGTGGAAAGAATTTTGCGAGGAATTTTTGAGCTAAATCGTCCCATGTTGTTATCGAACTGGACGGTAGAGAATGCAACCAACTCTTCGCCTTGTCCCGTAAAGAGAATGGGAACAATCGAAGTCTCACCGCCTCATCCCCTATTGAACCTAAAAGATTCGTACATTTCTAGAAAGCTGACTAGATGCTCATTCGGATCGTCATTTGCAAATCCCCCAAATTGAACTGAATTCTGAATCATTTGTATCATCCCAGGCTTAATTTTAAACGTATTTGCTTCTATTCCTGGTCTGGTGATGCTTGAATGCAGTTTCATTACCTTGGGTATTGCGAAGTCCCTCAACGCTTTCCGATCTTCGGCTGCCATTACTGTTACATCTTCCTTTTCAGATGTTTCGAATTCTTGCCTCGTTTCCTTGATCCACTTACTCAACCTCTGAAACCTTTTTTCAATATCGTCCTCAAAAGGCAACAAGTCTGGATTTTTGGACCGAGTTGGCATAAACTGCCTCCTCACCTGAAATAGAAGAAACAATACAAAAATAAAAATGTCTAAGTAAAACTGGATTAATTAAACAGATATTGTAAAACTATTAAGAATTATACTAAATAGTCCCTGACAACGGCGCCAAAAACTTGTTGGGTAAAATCTAGTTACGCACAACACGCAAGTATACGTGGTCAACAAGTAATAAAGTGATGAGTAGAGTGTCGTTCCCACAGAGACAATTTAGCAAGAAACTTAACTTCACAATTATCAATTTCCTATTAATCCTAATTTTATTAAACTATCCAATTCAATGATTAAAAATTATAGAAACTAACTTAAAAATAAATAAACTATCACAAACCAATCACCAATATCAAAATCTGGAAATTTCAAATAATTAATGGAGAATTAGACTTATGATTTCACCATAAGCTTCACTCTGATTTTAACACTTTTATTCCAATTCAATGCACTATCCCAGTTTATTAATCAAGAACACGAACGTAGTATTAACCACCTCTCGATGCACTAATACTGTATTAACATCAATCCACAATTAAGATAGAAATTCGTTAAACACCTTAAGCAACTAACTCACTATATCTCTATGTGAATTACAATTGAAGAAGGTTGAAGAATAAGTTCTCTATCCGATTACATGCGGTGTCAAGCATATCTCTACCTTAACACTCATCAAGTTTAAGCTACTAACAAAATCCTGAACACATGCTATATCAACTAGGTCTAAATTTGAATATCCTCTCTCAATTCCATCCAACTCCACAAAGAATTGTTGATCAGGAAATTCATAGATTCAAGCTTAAATCAATATAGATAAACTGGAAATAGCTTATTAAATTGGAAATCAAAGTTTACAAAATCATAGATTCACTCAAAGATCCATCATAAGCCTAAAAAGTGAATTAGTTCATAATAAACGAAATAAACACTGAATAAATCATGGAAATCATTCTTTCAATTACAAATAATAGTCTAAGACGAAGAATATTGAAAAACACCCTTCACGTAGCCTAGAATCGCAATCGTCTCGAAAATCTCCTTGAAATACTCCTCCAACGCTTGCTTAGAAAAACTAAGATTAATCTTTGTAATTTGCCTTGTGTGTTCTCTAAGCTCAGTGTTTGTTGTTAATTATATACTTCCACATGTATTTTGATTACAATTCCATGCATATACGAGTCCCAAGTCATCACCATCACTTAAACTCCATGTTTGAAGCATTAGAAATTAACTAGAAGACTTAAATTTCGAGTACCCAAGCCCCAGCTTGCTATTTACCTTTGCAAGAGCAAGCCCCGGCTTGCTCTCAAGGCACAAAAGGGCAAGCCCCAACTTGCTATGAAACTGCCCATTATTTGTCTACTGGAACCTCCTCTGCTAAAACTGCCATAACTTTTAAACCAAGAGGAGTTACGGGGTCCGCGACCTATAAAATCGAAGCTATCGACGAGCTCTACAACTTTCATTCTTTGAGTTTTCAGAAATAACACACGGATGAAGGTCGAAATTGCATCAGAAGTAGCTACTGTGTAATGACAACCGAAACAACTCTTAACTTTGTCTTTGTTGCTAGAAGGCCATACTCTCGCATCCAAACTTCTGATTAGAATGATGCAAGATGTTCCGAAACGCCAAGAAAGAATTCCTCAACATAATCCAAGTTCCACGCCACAAACATGAAATGCACATAACATGAACATGAAGGCCCGAACGATATCCGGAATTGCTTTTCCTTGCAAATTTTATACCGGTAGTTGCTCACTCCTCTTCCAAACATATAATCTACAAAATGAAAACAAAATGTATGAAAAGTAACTAAGAAACACGAGATTAAGCAAATAATTCAAGAAATAGATGCCAGATATGTAGGTATAAAACCAACTTATCATGTGTGAATGTTACATTTTCATTTATGATGAATGTGTACGAATGCATCTTACTTACTGCACTGAACTATATCTATCTGTGATATTAGTGCTTCGCACATGTCATCATTTTCATAAACGGTGAGACACGTTGTATGTGAATGTATGTTGTGTGGTTCCTCCATGAGGAGGCTATCCTGTCGGTGTTTGATTACTGGACTCGTAGGAAGAATAATTCCTACGGGGCTCAAGAAAGGCACCACCCAAATTTGGTCCAGTTGAAAGATCGGATTAACTTCCTATTAAGTAGATTGCGATAATCTGGGAACCTTCATACCAAAAAGCCGCGAGAGAAACCCTAAGATAGGTCAACCTCTGATAAACCAAACACAGAGGGAAGTCTCTTCATACTTTCCATTTTCAATTACTTGTAAAAGAATAAATTCAGTTCATGCCAATCCATTGTAATGGAAAATATGAAGATATATGTGCAAATGCATATTTAATTTAGTATGCTATCCTATATTACAAATAGCTAACATCCGTTTTGCAGGATAAAATTCCTAAAACGGATGCATCACATAGCATGTAACACTTATACATTCCCTAAGACTAAACTACGTAAGTCTTTTTGTAGGGAAGCAATTGATCCTATTTCTAGTTCAAAGTCCAAAAGGGCATTAAGCCCACAGTCAGATATGGATAAAAGTGCCCAGCCAGTTCCTACTCCTGTCTCTCACAAAGAGTTCAAAAAATTAAGCTATCAAATGATAGAGTTGGCTGTTATGCTCAAAGAAATACATCAATCTACCCAGGGTACACAAATACCCATCCATACAGAATCCTCTACACACGGAGGAATTCAGGGCCAAACAATGCCCACTCAACCAGAGTCATCCATACCAGGGGGCAGTCAGGGTATTGGCAAAAAGATGAAAACCCAGATACCTAAACCTCATTCCAATAAAAAAATCATAAATCTCAGGGATGATCGAGAAACTGGGGATATAAGAAAGAAAGTCAAACAAATGGAGGAGACCGCCCGGTCAATCAAAGGTACTGGAAACTATGGGAGTGTCATCTATTCAGATCTTTGCATATTCCCAAGGGCTCGCTATCCTGCCAAATTCAAAGTCCCAGAATTTGAAAAGTACAATGGGGAAGGCGATCCCTATCGCTTTTTGAAAGTGTACATTGGCGAATCGGGATCTTATCTTTGAAGATGAAAGCCTCGAATGCAACTTTTTCAAAAGAGTCTCACTTTGAGAGGCTAAAGCTTCGGTATGCCCAACTTGACAATGCCAAAATCCACAATCGGAAGAATTGGCCCACGCCTTTCTAAATCGATCTGATTTTCGATCCTGAAATGGCACCGATCGATACCAAGTGACTAAAGTCAAAAAGCAAAGTATCTTGAATCTTTTCGAGAATATGCCCAAAGGTGGAGACATCTAGCAGCGCAAGTCATTCCATCAATGACAGAAACTGAGATGGTAATGAAATTTATTGACATCCAAGAGGCTCCGTACAACGAGAGGATCCTAGCAAGCATAGGACAGCCATTCTCGAAAATGATCAAACATGGCGAAATGGCAGAGATGGGCCTGAAGGCAGGCAAGATTAAAGACTTCACTGCCTTGGAAGCAGTCGCCAAGAATATACAAACTGGCAAGTATGCGAGCGATCCCAAGGGTGTACCTGATAAAGGCAATGAAGATGTATCCCTTGTTGTACAGGGGCAATCTAGGGGACCAACCTACAGTCCCCCCATTTGGAAAATGCAAGACAATTTGCCGTCTCAACAACAGGCTGCGTTCCACCAATCGGGTGTTCACTCCACTAGGCGATTCCCTTGAAAATGTGTTGGCAATATTAATGGATCACAAGAAAATTATCGAACTGGCTCCACCTCTAGAACCGGGGAGCAAAAGATACAATCCAAGCCGAAATGTGCTTACCACTCGTGGTCTCTCGGGGACACGATCTGAGAAGATTGTTGGTCCTTAAAACATAAAATTCAAAATCTGATTGAAAGTGGTAGTATTGTGGTTTAGCAACCTGATCAACAGAATGCCAACACCAACCTTCCATTGCAGCATGATAGACGGGAAGTAAACATGATCGGGTCAGAAAACGCTAATATGTATCCAATTCGTAAGATAGAAGAATACCCCCAAAGGAACAGATCAAATGTCCTGAAGTGGGAAAACTCAGAGGAGGGTATGATAGTAATGCAAAAGTTAGAGATAATCCGTAATCAAGTCAATCGCACAGCTAAGTCGATAGTGCACCAACATCGAGGATACGAGGCGCTTTTTACTCAACTATCGAAGGCCAAGAAAAGGGGGATGATAAAATTGCTAGAAGATCTCGCCAACAGAAAAATCACTCGGTGGAATGCGAATTCTCAAAGAAGAAAGATCAAACAACCTCCACAAGAGTCCAAAAATTCACCCCTCTAAGCAAATCCAATGAATAAATGCTATACTTTCTGATAAACGAAGGAAGGATTACTAAGCTGATGCCTCCTATAAATCCCAAGATAAAGAGTTATGATTCCACCAAGATATGTCTCTAGCATTCTAACTCACTTGGACATACGACTAAGGAATGTTGGTATTTGCGACATAAAATCCAGGATCTAATTGAAAATGGAGAGCTGGAGATAGAATTTCTCATGACCAAAAAAGGCAAAAAGGAAATAAAAAGCTTAATATGTCCACTTGAGACAGGCAGCTCAAATGAGGTGAAGGCTATGAGCGATAATCCTGGCGGAACCCAAGATAGAATGATCTTAATGCAAGAAATGACAGAGGAGACAAGGGAATCCCCAAAGGAGATTCCTCCGCCAACATCCAACATCCTGTGGTCCAAAGATGACAACCACATTCTAGATCTTATAACCTTGGATGATGCGGAGGAAATACTAATCCTTTCCAAGGAAGAAAAAGCAAAAAGGGAAAGTTCCTTGCAAGAAATGCGACAAAAGTTCGAGGGAGATTTCATGGTCGAATCCTCTCAAACCTAGGAAAAGCGCGAGGGAACAGATGAAGGAGAAGGTGGTGAGGTTGTCGGGGAAACCAACCTATCAAAGAACCAAGAGTTCATACCTTTTTGCGATGGGTTCAGCTCAAGCATCCCTGAGGAATGTACTGAATCAGACAGCGATCAAGTTATGGCCATAAGTGAAGACATTCAAAATTAAGAAGTAACCTCTGTCGCGAGCCTTGATGGCAACACAACCACTAACAACTGGACTATCAGGCCTCAACTAGCCAAAAAGATATAGATCCAGGGGATAAAATTGCGAGTTCTAGAAGATGTTGGGACAGTATCAATTTCTTTATAGTATGCCTTTTATTTTCCATGCGTGTAAATATTGAAAAGAAAAAAAAGAAAAAAAAGAAAAAAAAGAAAAAAAAAGAAAAAAGAAAAATAAAAAATCAAGTCATTCAGGTTTTAGCTTATCAAGCATGAACTATGAAAGACCTGATCTCCCCTCTTCAATGGGAGTACGTAGGTAGCCATTTATGGTGCGCTCAAAACAAACACTTCTCAAACCAAACACTTCTCAAATAAACACTTCTAAAAAAAAACTTCTTAAACTGTTTATCTTATCAAGCAAGAACTACGTAGACCTGATCTCCCACACATCCGAGAGAGTACGTGGCGACCATCGATGGTACTGCACGAACCCTCAAAAAGAAATATCCAAACCCGAACATCAATCCCAAGTCTACTTGACAAGAACAACCCTCCAAGTCAGTGACCCATGTTGAGAAGACCCAACAACACTTCAATGTCATTCTATCAAATCTGACACAAATCCCGAAAAGGAGAAAGCAAATGATCACGCCAAGACAACCAACAGCGAGGACCTTCAAAGAACCGACACCCTCAATCAACAAGTCTTCATAAAACCATCAAGGCCGATTGCGAGAACAAGTCAGGAACAATGATTGAAGACATCCAAGCCTAAATCCACTACCTGCTCACCATCTGATATGGAGGTCAAAGCCTCTTACTATCTCGGTATCTTATCAGCCCATCTGTCAAAGAAACTATCGCAGACAACAAGCAAGGCTGGGGCAATTTCAAAATCGACGACAACCTGATATTGGAACCCTTACAACAAGATTGGGGCAATCTTGGAAACAGCGATAACTCAACACTGGGGCATTTATCAACCATCCTTAGGGGGAAAATGCACCAGTCAACACCATCTGTGAGACCCCAAATTTTATGAATAAGATTTAAATATCTCGAAATATTTTTTTCAAAATTATGGTGTGAATTTGAGATAGTGTTATAGTTGTGGGTAGTATTTATAAATTTTGAAAAGTATGCAAGTTGTTGTATAATATTGGATTGGTTGGGGAATATTCATTTTATCAAGGAATATTCGTACAACGACACAATCATTGGTGGACCCCACAACGGAATTATTGTCGGATTGAGAAAACGATAAAAATATTTTATGAAAATAACGGCGGAAGTTTTACCGTTAATACTGTTGAACTACTCGTAAGTAAAAATACGATGAATACGGCATTGGTTGCATAATAGCACACGGTATTGATTATTGATGCTTACGTGATAAGTCACTCAGTTTTATTTTATTACTATTATTAATGTAATAAAACAGAAAAGCTTTTTATATAAAATAAAATATTTTTATAAAGTTATTCGTTTTATTAGACTATAAATAGAATATATTATATTCTATTATGCATATTGTTTTGCATAGTAATATCTTTTTATATAAAACAGAATACTTTTATAAAGTTATTTATTTTATTAGGCAATAATTAAAATATATTATATTTTATTATCCATAGTGTTGTATAGTGCCTGCATAGTGTTTTGCATAGTAAAATCTTTTTATATAAAATAGAATACTTTTATAAAGTTATTCATTTTATTAGATTATAAATAGAATATATTATATTTTATTTAAAAGATTTTGTTTTATTAGAATATTTTATTAAATCAATATGGACCGTCCGATTAAAAGTAAATCTATGCAGTCCATTCTTCTATAAATAGAAGCTCATTCCTTCATTATTTCTTACGAATTCACTGAAACTCTAGAGAGAAAACTATAGAGAGAAAGAAGAAAAGTGTTCTATTTTGCTTCACTACTCCTATATCCAAAGACCCTTCTTTCTAAGGTAAGGGGTATTATTTCTTTTGTATTCATGAAGAGAACTTCTGTTATTCCATTCTTTATTATTATGTTGGAATAACCTTTTTATGCGAAGTACCGCATACATGGTGAAATTCTTCTATTATTCCATTCTTTATTATTATGTTGGAATAACTTTGATATGCTCTGTACCGCATACATGGTGAAATTCTTCTTCATTATTCCATTCTTTATTATTATGTTGGAATAACCCGAGTATATCTGAAGTACCGCATACATGGTGAAATTCTTCATTATTCCATTCTTTATTATTATGTTGGAATAACTTTGTTTATGCAATCCGCATACATGGTGAAATTCTTCATTATTCCATTCTTTATTATAATGTTGGAATAACTTTTATGTCTGAATCACCGCATACATGGTGAAATTCTTCAGTTATTCCATTCTTTATTATTATGTTGGAATAACCTATATATGCGAAGTACCACATACATGGTGAAATTCTTTTGTTATTCCATTCTTTATTATTATGTTGGAATAACCTGTATATTCGAAGTACCGCATACATGGTGAAATTCTTACATTATTCCATTCTTTATTATTATGTTGGAATAACTTTGTATATCTGAGTACCACATACATGGTGAAATTCTTCTCTTATTCCATTCTTTATTATTACATTGGAATATCCTTTCGGTCGTTACACATGACTGGTTCCATTCTTTATTATTACATTTTGGAACATCCCAGCCAGATGCGTTTACGCATGACCTAGTTCCGTTATTTATTATTACATTTGGAATATCACGTAGATGCGTTCTGCGTGACCAGTTCCATTCTTAATTATTACATTGGAATAACACATGCATGCATGCGGTCTATCGCATGCATGGTGATTTCTTACATTATTCCATTCTTTATTATTCTATTGGAATAACTTTACATGTGGATTATCACATGCATGGTGAATAATCCTTTGTATTCATTCCTTATTAAATTGTGGAAATGATGCATGCTAAGTGGATTACTGCATGGCGGCGAAAAATCCATTTGCGTTTCATATATTCTATTATACTTAGTTGGTTAAAGTTTTAGCTTCTATAGTCCATGAAATTAGTGGAATATCCTTGATATTTGCGCTTCATCCAGTATCTTTTCATGAAAATATTCTTTTGAGCATTCTTGAATTTTACTCTATAAAGAAGTATCGTGTTGACAATTTGGACGTTATTGGTTCTTGGATAAATTAATTCTTAAACTTGTTTTTATTGAATTATTATGTCATTGTCATCATCCTCATGTTTATATTATGTTGAAAGTCATCTACGTGGTCTCAGAGTGCATAGATGGACTTGGTATGATTATGAAACGAGGATTATTCTTAAGATAATCATGGTAGTAATATTACAAATTGTAGGACCCCAACTTTTATGAATAAAGATGATTTTTCTATAATTATCATTTTTGAATATTATGGAATGAATTTGTTATAATGTTATAGTTGTGGGTAGTATTTATAAATTCTGCAAAGTATGCAAGTGGTTATATTATATTCGATTGGTCGGAGAATATTCGTTTTAGCGAGGAATATTCGATAATATGGTAAATCATTGGTGGACCCTACAAATGTAATTATTGTCAGATTGAGAAAACAACAAAAATATATTTATGAAAATAACGACGGAAGTTTTACCGTTAATACTGTTGAACTACTCGGTAGTAAAAGTACAGTAATACGCGTGGTTACGTAGTAGCACACGATATTGATTATTGATGCTTACGTGAGAAGTCGCTCAGTTATACTCAATTATTACTATAGTAATTGCTGCATCATATCTCTCATATTATTGATTCTATTATTGTCACAGTATCATCTGCATTATATGTTATTTTATTAAATCAATAATTGAGACGACAAAGTTATTCATATTATTAAATAGCAATATTTACAATGTCTAGAAGTTATGTCAAGGAGAGGTTTGGTCACCTAATTGCGCGCCAATAGGGAGAAATCCTTATTGGAAAGCCCCCTCTTTCCTGGGAACGACCTGGTTGATAAATATTATGAGTTATAATATTAATGATGAATTATTAAAATTGAAGTTGGGTTCAGAGTTGAATTTGGAGACGCAGACATGATATTTGAGTCCGGAACGATGAAATTAGTAAAATAGTCTATAAACACAAAATTTTTCGGGATTAACTTTTTGGTCAAAAAAGTCATGAGTTGACTTTTTCGGGAAAGTCAAACTTCAAAATTTCAAAATTTATATTGTTGATAAAAATAGTTTAATTGTGTTGGAGTTATTTGTGTTAGTGAAAATCGACATTTATTTCGATAATAATTGATGTCTGGAGGTTATATTGACCAATCGGGTATTTAACCGGATAAATGAGCAATTTATTGCTATTATTTCACATGAAAATAACTATTTGTTCACATGTGTATACTATTGTTTCACATTCTTGTTACTAATAGGGGAGTTGGTGCAAGATTGATAATACTTGCATGACTAAGTTAAAAATGGAGGTATAGATGGAGGTACTATACTGTAATTCGTATTTTCACATGTCTAGAACTATTGATTCACATGATTTACTATTGAATCACATTATTTACTATTAAGGGAGGTGGTGCAAGTTTGATAATACTTGCATGACTAAATTAAAAATAAAGGAAAAGTTGGAAGTATTGTATTGTAATTTTTTGAGCCCCCAAAACGTGCAATTATTGAAATATATTTTTCTATAAATAGAAGCTCATTCTTCCTTCATTTCTCACCAATTCACTAAAGCTATAGAGCAATTATTATAGAGAGAAATTGTAGAGAGAAAATCTATAGAAGAAGAGAAGCCTGCTACCTCACTATTCCAGTATCCAGTTTCTTCTGAGGTAAGGGGTATTATTTCTTTCTTTCATCTTCATGAAGAGAACTTCTGTTATTCCATTCTTTAATTTATGTTGGAATAACCTGTTTATGAGAAGTACCGCATACATGGTAAAATTCTTCTGTTATTCCATTCTTTATTATTCTGTTGGAACATCCTGTCTGTGCTTTACGCCGGACCTGGTTCCGTCTTTATTATTCTGTTGGAACATCCTGTCTGTGCATTTTACGCCGGACCTGGTTCCGTCTTTATTATTCTGTTGGAATATCCTGTCTGTGCATTTTACGCCGGACCTGGTTCCGTCTTTATTATTCTGTTGGAATAACCTGCCTGTGCGGTCTACCGCATGCTTGGTGATTTCTTTTGTTATTCCATTCCTTATTATACTCAGTTGGTTAAAGTTTTGACTTCTATACTCCATGAAATTAGTGGAATATCCTTGATATTTGTGCTTCATCCAGTATCTTTTCATGGAAATATTCTTCTGAGCATTCTTGAATTTTACTCACAAAGAAGTATCATGTTGACAATTTAGACGTTATTAGTTCCTGGATAAATTAATTCGTGAACTTGTTTTATTGAATTCTTATATCATTGTCATCATCCTCATGTCTATATTTGTTGAAAGTCATCTGTGGCCTGTAGTGCATAGATGGACTTGGTATGATTATGACCAGGGATTATTCGGTATAATCATGACCGTAATGTTACAAATGATGTGATAAAAATCCTCATTGGCCCGTAGTGCATTGATGGACAGTTGTTGGCATGATCATGACCATTGATGAATACACGAATGTCCTTGGCCCGTAGTGCATGGATAATTTGTGGTCGTGATACTAAAGAATATCCTTGGCCGTAGTGCAGGGGTGATTCGATGATGTGGATTATTTATTGTTTGAGTCTCAAATGATAATAGTGATGAAAAACCTTTTAAATCATAAAAGATAGTAGATTTTATTCTCTACTTGACTCTTTTAATGGATTGCGTGTCCCGCTGCAGTTAAACTTGATGTCTATTGTATTTTATCAGTTTAACATTGTTGTAGACTAATGATAATTTATTCTGCATTATCTTAGTCATAATATCTCTCACTGCACTAGTTGAGCTCACCCTTTCTTTAACTGTTCTCTTCAGGAAATGAGAATATAGCTGGGACGAGTCGGGGAACGGAGTGATGGACCAGATGATAGTATTAGTAGTCCTCACTATTCTATTAAAAAGTGTGACAATAAATGTAATGAGGATTTATTCTGAGAGTGGATATTATCTTAAAGACAGTATTTGTATTAAAACTCACAGCTCTCTTGTTGTATATTAAAGATTGTATTTGTATTCTGTACCATATATTTGGCGACTCGTAATAGGTGATGTATACCTATTTTGGGGCGTCACAGGTTGGTATCAAAGCTTAGGGATATGATCCTCAGCTAAGATGTGAGACAATAACTAGAAGGGGAGAGACGGGGAATTCCTTCGCTAGTATGACCTACCTAAGTTTATTTGGTATTTAATTGGTCGGTCAGAGTATAGGGATAATATGTGATATGTTAATTAACCCTTGTTTTGTGGTAGTATTTGAAAATGGCATTCGAGAATGTTGAGAACATCAATGGAGCACAGGAGACCGTTGAGTCTCCACAGATTAATAACCAGGACAATGTGCATCAGGAAGGCGACAATCCTCATGCAAACAACAACACTGACCAAATGATGAACGATGGAATGTTTCGAGGCTTCATGCAATTCATGCAACATCAGGCGAGAGCGGCTCCTGTCCAAAATATAGGTGGAAACACTGGCAACTCTTGGATGGTCACCGCCAAATAGTTCAAGGAGCTGGGACCACCGGAGTTTTTTGGAGAGCCAAAACCACTTAAGGCGGAGACGTGGATAAAACAGATCAACAATATATTTGATGTCTTGGGTTGCTCCGAGGAGCAAAAGGTTCCCTTCGCCACCTTCATGTTGCGGGCAGAGGCTGATTACTGGTGGGAATCTGTAAAGCGTACCCAACCTGCCGCACTGAAGATGTCTTGGGAGAAGTTTCAAGAACTGTTCAACGACAAGTACTTTCCCGAAAGTATTCGTCACATGAAAGAGGTAAATTTCATTAAGTCGAGCAAAACAACATGACCGTGTCGCAAAGATGAAGCCAAGTTTGCCGAAATTTGTCGGTTTAAATCCCATTTGGTTGATAATGAGGAGAGAATGACGCGAATGTTTTTAAGAGGTTTGAAACCCGAGATATGTCAATATCTTATCTCTCATAAACTGTGTTTGTATTCAGATATTGTTAATAGGGCTCAGTTATTGGAACGCAATAACGAGTTAACCCAACCAAATGAGAGTAGCCAGCAAAATGATAATACCAGTGAGAGCAGTCATCGAAGCGGTGACAACAAGCGTGGAGGAAATCAGCATGACAGAAATGGTAACCACTTCGGTGGTAATCAGGGCCAAAAAAATAAGAATGGACATTTCAAGAAAAGGAGATTCAACAATGATGGAAAGACGTCAGCACCAGCACCCGTTGTGAAAGAAGGAGAACGACCACCTATTATATGCTTCAAATGTGGAGGGGAGGGACACATTAGTCCAAACTGCACGATGCCGTCCAAAGCATGTTATAATTATGGAAGAGAAGGTCACCTAGCCCAATTTTGTCGTTCACCGAAGACAAGTTCAGCTAGGATAGAGGCACCAAAGGCCGTCCCAGAAAAGTCAAAACCGGTAGTGCAAGAAAGAGCGTTTGTTGTGACCTCCCAGAAAGCAAAGAACCCGAACGAGGTCATCACAGGTAAGCTTATTATAAACTCTAGCAAAGTCTATACCTTATTTGATACCAGTTCTACCCATTCTTTTATTTCTCCTACTTGCGTTCAACATTTAAATTTGACTCCGGAGAAATTGGACTTTGACTTATTTGTTGAAACTCCATTGGGAGAAACCTTCATTACATCCACTGTTTATAAGTATTGTTTAGTTCAAATCGGTACCCTCACATTACCTATCGATCTTATTTCATTGAAAATACTTGCATTTGACGTAATTCTAGGGATTGGTTGGTTAACTACTCATCATGCAAAAATTGATTATTTTTGTAAGGTTGTTAGCTTTCATATTCCTAACCAACCTATTATGCGAATTCAAGAAACCAAACCATTAAAATCAATCACTATCACCTCAAGCCATAAAGCTATTCGTTTATTGAAAAACGGATGTCAAGCTTTCTTAGCTCATGTCACGGATCTAAATAAAAATACGTCAGATTTGAATGATATTTCTATTGTTAATGAATTTTCTGACGTATTTCCTGAAGAACTTCCTGGCCTACCCCCAGAGCGTGAAATTGAATTTTGTATCGACCTTGAACCCGGTACAAAATCTATTTCCAAAGCCCCATATCGAATGGCTCCTATTGAACTTCAGGAGTTAAAGACCCAACTGCAGGAATTGTTAGACATCGGTTTCATTCGTCCTAGTACGTCTCCTTGGGGTGCTCCTGTTCTATTCGTGAAAAAGAAAGATGGGAGTATGCGACTTTGTATTGATTATCGGGAGTTGAACCATGTCACTATCAAAAATAAGTACGCATTGCCACGTATTAATGACCTGTTTGACCAGTTACAAGGAGCCAAATTCTTTTCAAAGATTGATCTTCGTTCCGGTTATCACCAATTGAAGATTAGAACCGATGACATTCCAAAGAAGGCTTTCAGAACTCGGTATGGGCATTATGAATTTCTAGTCATGTCTTTTGGATTGACTAATGCTCCTGCTGTCTTCATGAATATGATGAATTGAGTATTCAAGGAATTTTTGGATCACTTTGTGGTTGTCTTTATTGATGACATCCTTATTTATTCCAAAAGTCGTGAAGATCATGAGCAACACTTGAGGTTGATACTCCAAAAGCTTTGTGAATATAAGCTTTATGCCAAGTTAAAGAAATGCGAGTTCTTGCTTGAGGAAGTAGCATTCCTTGGGCACGTAGTATCAAGTCATGGAATATCTGTTGACCCAGCAAAGATTGAAGCTATTCAAAGCTGGGAGCAACCCAAATCAGTGACTGAAGTGCGTAGCTTTCTTGGCTTAGCTGGTTATTATCGGAGATTCGTGGAAGGATTTTATCAAATCACTACTCCATTAACTCAGCTGACTCGGAAAGATACAAAATTCGGTTGGAGTGAGGAATGTGAGAAGAGTTTTCAAGAACTCAAGAGGAGACTCATTTCAACACCTGTTCTGACAATACCATCTGGATCGGAGGGATTTGTCATCTATAGTGATGCTTCGGGCAAAGGGTTAGGTTGTGTTCTCATGCAACATGGGAAAGTCATAGCCTATGCCTCATGACAACTCAAAGAATATGAGAGGAATTATCCTACTCATGATCTAGAGTTGGCAGCAGTCGTTTTTGCACTAAAGATTTGGAGACATTATTTGTATGGGGAGAAAGTGGAGATCTTTACAGATCATAAAAGCCTCAAATATTTCTTCACTCAAAAGGAACTCAACATGCGACAGCGACGTTGGCTTTAATTGTTGAAAGATTATCATCATACCATCCAATACCATCCTGGAAAAGCGAACGTTGTAGCTAACGCATTAAGTAGAAGATCATATGCGGGTACGAGTGCGATATTGTCAACGCAAAGGCCCATTTTGTATGACTTACAAAGGATGGAGATAGAGATAAAGACTCCAGGGACCCACATGATGATGGTGAATATATTAGTAGAACCAACTTTGATCGATAAGGTTAAAGCTGCTCAAGCTACAGACCTAGAGTTGATGCGTATGAGAAAGAAAGTGCAAGAAGGTGCTATGCCGGAAGCAAGAATCGATGAAGAATGAATACTTTGAGTCAACTCCAGACTTTGTGTTCCTAACGACCCTGAGTTAAAGTATAAAATCATTATGGAGGCGCACAACACACCGTTTGCAATCCATCCTAGGAGTACCAAAATGTATCGTGATCTTCGACATACATTTTGGTGGAGCAATATGAAGAGAGAGATACCAGTGTTTATCTCAAGGTGTCTAACTTGTCAACGAGTCAAGGCGGAGCATCAAGTTCCAAAAGGTCCATTGCAACCACTTGAAATTCCAGAATGGAAGTGGGAGCACATTACCATGGATTTCGTTATTGGTCTTCTCAAGGTTTCTCAAGGCATAAATGCGATTTGGGTCATTGTTGATAGATTGGCCAAGTCTGCTCGTTTTTTACCGATACGAGAAACTTATACACTTGAACGTCTTGCTAGTATGTATATAAACGAGATTATAAGATTGCATGGTATGCCAGTATCCATAGTTTCTGATCGAGACCCAAGATTCACTTCAAGATTTTGGGTTAGTTTGCAAAAAGCTATGGGCACAGATTTACGATTTAGTTCGGCATATCATCCTCAGACGGACGGACAATCAGAGAGGACTATTCAAACTCTTGAAGATTTATTAAGACTCTGTGTCCTTGACTTTAAGGGAAGTTGGGACAAATTCTTAACATTGGTGTTGTTTTCTTACAACAACAGTTATCAATCAAATATTGGCATGGCTCCATTCGAGGCGTTGTATGGAAGAAAGTGTCGTTCTCCAGTATGTTGGGATGAGGTGAAACAACGTTATTGGGACCGGATTTGGTACGTATAACTACAGAAAAGATTCAAACAATCCGACAACGTATAAAAACCTCACAAGATCGACAAAAGAGTTATGCTGATCTTCATCGAAAGGACGTGGAATTCGATATTGGAGATTATGTGTTATTACGTGTTGCTCCATGGAAAGGAGTTACGAGATTTGGAAAAAGTGGAAAGCTCAATCCTCGATTCATTGGCCCATTTTTAATCCTCGATCGAGTAGGAACTGTGGCGTATAGACTCGCTTTACCGCCAAGTATGTCTCGTGTTCATAACGTTTTTCACATATCCATGTTATGTAAATATGTGAAAGACCCGAACTACATTATTGAATTAGAACTGGACGTGGTAAAGGAAGATTTAATGTATGAAGAGTTACCTGTTAAAATCTTGGATAAGAAGGATCATATTCTACGCTCCAAGGTTATACCTCAAGTCAAAGTTTTGTGGAGAAACCACGACGTGGAAGAAATGACTTGGTAGTTAGAATCTGAGATGAAGTCAAGATATCCTCACTTATTCGACATACCAGGTACGTACCCTAATTTCGAGGGCGAAATTTCATAAGAAGGGGAGGTTGTAAGACCCCAACTTTTATGAATAAAGATGATTTTCTATAATTATCATTTTTGAATATTATGGAATGAATTTGTTATAATGTTATAGTTGTGGGTAGTATTTATAAATTACGCAAAGTATGCAAGTGGTTATATTATATTCGATTGGTTAGGAGAATATTCGTTTTAGCGAGGAATATTAGTATAATCTACGATCATTGGTGGACCCTACAAATGTAATTATTGTCGATTGAGAAAACAACAAAAATATATTTATGAAAATAATGACGGAAGTTTTACAGATTATCTTTGTTGAACTACTTCGGTAGTAAAAAATGCGATGTCTGGCGTGGTTACGTAGTAGCACACGATATTGATTATTGATGCTTACGTGAGAAGTCGCCGCTTATACTCAATTATTACTACGATAATTCTTTGCATCATATCTCTCATATTATTGATTCTATTATTGTCACGAGTATCATCTGCATTATATGTTATTTTATTAAATCAATAATTGAGACAACAAAGTTATTCATATTATTAAATAGCAATATTTACAATGTCTAGAAGTTATGTCGAGGAGAGGTTTGGTCACCTAATTGCGCATGATAGGGAGAAATCCTTATTGAAAGCCCCTCTTCCTGAGACGACTGGTTGATAAATATTATGAGTTATAATATTAATGATGAATTATTAAAATTGAAGTTGGGTTCAGAGTTGAATTTGGAGACGCAGACATGATATTTGAGTCCGGAACGATGAAATTAGTAAAAATAGTCTATAAACACAAAATTTTTCGGGATTAACTTTTTGGTCAAAAAGTCAACAGTTGACTTTTTCGGGAAAATCAAACTTCAAAATTTCAAAATTTATATTGTTGATAAAAATAGTTTAATTGTGTTGGAGTTATTTGTGTTAGTGAAAATCGACATTTATTTCGATAATAATTGATGTCTGGAGGTTATATTGACCAATCGGGTATTTAACCGGATAAATGAACAATTGATTGCTATTATTTCACATGAAAATAACTATTTGTTCACATGTGTATACTATTGTTTCACATTCTTGTTACTAATAGGGGAGTTGGTGCAAGATTGATAATACTTGCATGACTAAGTTAAAAATGGAGGTATAGATGGAGTACTATATCAGTAATTAGTATTTTCACATGTCTAGAACTATTGATTCACATGATTTACTATTGAATCACATTATTTACTATTAAGGGAGGTGGTGCAAGTTTGATAATACTTGCATGACTAAATTAAAAATAAAGGAAAAGTTGGAAGTATTGTCTTTGTAATTTTTCGAGCCCCCAAAACGTCTAATTATTGAAACTATATTTTCTATAAATAGAAGCTCATTCTTCCTTCATTTCTCACCAATTCACTAAAGCTATAGAGCAATTATTATAGAGAGAAATTGTAGAGAGAAAATCTATAAGAAGAGAAACTTCTGCTACCTCACTATTCCAAAGATACGCTTTCTTCTTACGAGGTAAGGGGTATTATTTCTTTCTTTCGTCTTCATGAAGAGAACTTCATTATTCCATTCTTTAATTTATGTTGGAATAACTTTGTTTATCTGGCACCGCATACATGGTAAAATTCTTCATTATTCCATTCTTTATTATTCATTGGAACATCCTCGTCTGCATGCTTTCTGGCGGACTTGGTTACGCCTTTATTATTACATTGGAACATCACATGCATATGTTTTACTGCCGGACCGGATTCCGCTTTTATTATTCTGTTGGAACATCATGTTTGGTGCATTTTACGCCGGACCGGTTCCGCTCTTTATTATTCTGTTGGAACTAACTTTTGTGTCTCATCTCGTATGCTTGGTGATTTCTTTTGTTATTCCATTCCTTATTATACTCAGTTGGTTAAAGTTTTGACTTCTATACTCCATGAAATTAGTGGAATATCCTTGATATTTGTGCTTCATCCAGTATCTTTTCATGGAAATATTCTTCTGAGCATTCTTGAATTTTACTCACAAAGAAGTATCATGTTGACAATTTAGACGTTATTAGTTCCTGGATAAATTAATTCGTGAACTTGTTTTATTGAATTCTTATATCATTGTCATCATCCTCATGTTTATATTTATTGAAAGTCATCTGTGGCTGTGGTGCATAGATGGACTTGGTATGATTATGACCGTGGATTATTCGGTATAATCATGGCCGTAATGTTACAAATGATGTGATAAAATCCTCATTGGCCCGTAGTGCATTGATGGATGAGTTGTTGGCATGATCATGACCATTGATGAATACACGAATGTCCTTGGCCCGTAGTGCATGGATAATTTGTGGTCGTGATACTAAAGAATATCCTTGGCCGAGTGCGGGGTGATTCGATGATGTGGATTATTTATTAAGTCGAGTCTCGTGATAATAGTGATGAAAAACCTTTTAAATCATAAAAGATAGTAGATTTTATTCTCTACTTGACTCTTTTAATGGATTACGTGTCCCATTGCAGCTTAAACTTGATGTCTATTGTATTTTATCGGTTTAACATTGTTGTAGACTAATGATAATTTATTCTGCATTATCTTAGTCATAATATCTCTTACTGGGCTAGTTGAGCTCACCCTTTCTTTCACTGTTCTCTTCCGGAAATGAGAATATAGCTGGGACAAGTCGGGGAACTGAGTGATGGACCAGATGATAGTATTAGTAGTCCTCACTATTCTGTTAAATAGTGTGACAATAAATGTAATGAGGACTTATTCTGAGAGTGGATATTGTCTTGAAGACAGTATTTTCCACACAAATGATGTGGAAAAAAGTCCTCATTGGCCCGTAATGCATTGATGGACAGTGTTTGGTATGATTATGGCTATGGATTCTCTTCGGCCAAGAGTGCAAAGATGAATTGTTTTATGGCATGATCAAGACCGTTGATGAAAACACGATTATCTTTGGCCCGTAGTGCATGGATAATTTATGGTCGTGATACTAAAGAATATCCTTGGCCTGTTGTGCAGGGATGATTTGATGATGTGGATTATTTATTTAGCTGAGTCTCAGCGATAAAAGTGATGAAAAACCTTTTAAATCGTAGAAGATAGTAGATTTTATTCTCTACTTGACTCTTCTAACGGATTGCTTGTTCCGCTGCAGTTAAACTTGATGTTTGTTATATTGTATCAGTTTAACATTGTTGAAGGCTAACGGTAATTTATTCTGCATTATCTTAGTCATAATATTTCTTACTGGGCTAGTTGAGCTCACCCTTTCTTTCATTGTTCTCTTCAGGAAATGAGAACGTAGCTGGGACGAGTCGGGGAACGGAGGGATGCTCCTAGATGATAGCATTAGTAGTCCTCACTATTCTATTAAATAGTGTGACAATAAATGTAATGAGGACTCCATTGAGTGTGGATATTGTCTAGATGACAATATTTGTATTGAAACTCTCAGCTATGTATTGTCGTATTTTTACACGACGTTTGTATAATTAAGTTTGTATTTGTATTTTGTACCATGTATCTGGCGACTTAAGATGGGTGATGTATACCTATTTTTGGGGGCGTCACACCATCAGCATGGTACATTATTATCAGAGCTTCCCTCATATCATCTCATTAGCAATTCGGATATTGCTCACCCGCGATTTGGTCAACAAAAAAAGTTCTCATATGAATCCCCGGCAACAACATGCGAAAGGACTGGGGCATTTTTCGATTCCAGGAAAGCAAAGGATTTTAAAGCTAGATCAAGCCTCTCATCAAAAGAAGGAAAACTCCTGAAAGAAATCGTGGCGACATAAGCGTTCCCCTACGAAAGAAGGGGACAATTATCAAAAAGTTCTTAACTCGAGGCCAATAACAAAAGGTCTGACGAATGAAATCTACACCGTCAAACATGTTAATTTACATCAAATCCTCATAAATTGAGGCCTCTACACTGTAGTTCAAAAGTTCAACAGCGAAAGAGCGAGCTGCACCCTCCAGGGATATCAGCGACATTTAGGTTATTAGTTCAGCGGGGTTGCGAATCAAATATTCAAGGAAATGGGGTACAAGCACCCAACAGCAAACTCCAAATCACCTCAAAAAGGGTGAAGCGCTACATCAACATACATTTTTATCAAGCATAACATCAAGAAGAGTCTGGCAAAGCAAACCTTTGAATATTACATCAGCGAAGGTATCGGAAGATCCGGTAGTCAAAACCATTGTCTTTAATTCAGCACAACATCAAGACAGTTCAGCGATGAAAGTTTTGAATACCACCATTCGAGTTGGAACCGAAACAATTGGGTGATGTCAGTATATTTAAATACCAACAGGGTAGGCACCATTACAAACTACCAGCGTATACATCGAGAAGATCTGGTGATTTCAGAACGTCATCCCCATCAAAGATGTGGAAAACATCTCAACTTATCTTCATCAAACAAGCGTCAGCGATTAAATGCCAAACCATTGGAGTCAACACCAGCATAGGCATCAGCAATGATCGATAAAGGTAAAGCGATTTGCGAAAACATTTTTTAACATGCATCATAACAATCATTACATTGTGATTTGCGATTTACGATTTACGATCTGCGATATGTGAAATGCGATGTGCGATTTGCGAAGTGCGATTGGCCAAATGCGAAAAGTGATATCCGAAGTGTGAAATGCGATGTGCGAACTGCGATTTGCGAAAACATTTTAAACATTTATCATCACATTCACTACATTGCGATCTGCATCATTAAAAACACATTGTTATGTTTCAAGTGTTTACTAATCTTTATCATGTCCATTCCATTGCATTGCATGAACATGATAAAGAGGGGCATCTGTAGACACTCGAAATTTTCTTTTCTTGTTACTAACTATGTAGGAGGGCAAAAGCGTCTTTTTCACACTCTAGAGGTAATCCTAGAGGACCACAACATCAATTCCAATCTCAGAGATAACCCTGAGGATATTCAGAGTCAACAACATGACAACCTCAAAGATAACCCTGCGAAAAGACGGCTACAAATGTGTGAAAACCGGAGATAACCCCGGGAAGGGCAAAATGGTTATTTTGCCAACTCAACTTCACTTCAAACCAAATACACTCATTTAAACTCATATTGCTTTAAAATAAGTCTCACAAGAACCATATTTCAACTTCTGAGCGCAAACTACGCAAAACAGCTCAACGAACTGCCTGACGGAGACTCGGAAATGCTATTTTGGTCATGGACCCAACATCCTGGAATCAAAAAGGGAAAATCCCATGTCATTGCGTAACTCTCGACAAAAGCAGTCCGAAGATGGTCTTGTATACCTCGTTCGGATGCTCGGATTGAAGTTCTGCAAGTTCGAGTGGACATTACAAAGGCACGAGTGCACGTGCTTGAGACAGCGAGACCCATGGAACCCCGGCGCGTACCGCAGTGTATTCGAGGTCGCCAGCAGTACACCTATGACCATCCGTTCTATATATATGGGGCTTGGGCTAGCAATTTTGAGAGAGAGAGAGAGGCGAGGAAGCCCTGTCCAATTTGCTCTGTACACACCCATATTGAGTATTTCCTCATTTTAAACATCTGTTAGTTCACATATAGCTATATTTTTATTCGGCGGGAGCTGAGTGTTTATCCATATAGTCATAGAAGCCTACATTGGCAGCTCACTATAAGCCTTCTCACATTCTATAAAGCCTTTTCTTTCCTCTTTGTACACACTGTTCTTCACATTGAGAGTCGTGTTATGTGTGTATGCCTGGATTTCGGTCCGTGGTTTTCATTTATGTCTGTATATATATACTTTTATATGTATATATTTATATATATGGACTAACATTATCGAAGTTATGCCTCGATTGAGCCTGAACTTGATGCGAGCGTTTATTTGCTTTTATATATATATATATATATATATTATATATATATATATAAATCGTTGTTCATATATATCTCGATGAGCTGGATTTTATATTCGAGACACCGCTTATATATATATATGTATATATATATATATAATTATTGTCGAACATATCCGATGATTGCTTTTACTGCTTTATTTATATTTCGTCCCGCCTGGAGTTTACTTCATGGCGGTTGATTGCTTTTACTGCTTTATTTATATTTTGTCCTGCCTGGAGTTTACTTCGTGGCGGTTATCGCATTTACTGCTTTATTTATTTTTCCGATCCCCCATGGAGTTGCTTCGTGGTGGTTGAATCATGTCTGTATATATATTTACATCTTTTATATATATAACTGTTAACTGTTTTCCATATAAACTGCAGTATCATTTGAGCCTAGGAATCATATGATTACAGATTCAGTCTATTGAATCTAGATTCGGTTCCCGTGATGGACATTTTTCAGTTGTAAGCAGCTTGTACATTATTTACAGTGTCTGAATTTCCTTGGATGGCTGTCATGCCCATGAGGAGTTCGACATTGTTGCATATTATTTTCTCGAAGATGCTTCGCATCTCGAAAATAAAAGCAAACAAGCCAAATATTTTAATAATAAAATGGAAGTATCAAAGACCTCAATTACTATTGAGCACAGGGTTTGAAAAAACCTCTTTTTATAAAACTTCATTGCTATATCTTGTTTAAAATTAAATTTTTCTATAAATTCAAACCCTATGTATATAGGTGCGAACGAGGTACAACACTACTTTCAAATAATTGCACATTGATCCACACACACACACACACACATACACACATTCATATAATAGTTTCTTTAAAAAGTGGCGGTCATCGTGGTAACAAGGATGTCGGGGGTTGCCTAACACCTTCCCTCCGCATAATCAAGCCCCCGGACCTAAATGAATCTCGGTTTGACAGACCCATTTAGCAGTGTCACATCACTAGGTCAATGTGCAAAACCTTTTTGGTTGCGTTGGTGCAACTAGTTAAATACACCAACTAGCGACTCTTAAAGTCAAATCGTCGATATTATACATGTCGGACCTTTTTCACTTGTTTTTTTAAACAAATCTCACATTAACATGAGAACACCAAAAAATAAGTAACGAAAAGGGACACTAAAAAATCCCGATGTCGACACTGTGTTTGCTTCTTATTTGAGGAAGTTTATTCTAGTTTTTTTGATGACATTTTGGTTTACAGTCCTACTTATGAATCTCATTTACAACACATAGAAGTGACTTTGGGGTTGTTAAGGCAGCATGAGCTGTATGCAAAAATGTCCAAGTGTGCTTTTGCCACTCAAAGGGTTCAATACCTTGGACATATCATCACTCCTGAGGGTGTTTCTACAGATCCTGAGAAAATAGATTGCATGCTTCAATGCCCTAAACCTATTAGTATCAAGGGTTGAGGGGGTTTTAGGCTTGACAGGATATTATAGGAAGTTCATCAGGCATTATGGATTGATGATAGGCCTATAGCTTATCTTAGTAAAGCTATTGCTACAAGGCATTTAGGTTTGTCTACTTATGAGAAAGAATTAATGGCTGTGGTGTATTCTGTGCAAAGGTGGAGGCATTATTTGTTGGGAAAAAATTCATTATTAGGACTGACCACCAAAGTTTAAAGTACTTATTGGATCAAAGAATTACTACTGTTAATCAACAAAGGTGGATTACTAAGTTGATAGGAATGGATTATGAAATATGTTATAAGAAGGGGAAGGAAAATATAGTTGCAGATGGGTTATCTATTTCATCAAAGTTATACTTCTGATTTGGAAACTGAGAGCTTACATTGTTTAACTCTTTCTATAGTCAATCCTCAATGGTTTCAAGAATTGGCTGCTATATGGGCTGATGATGCAGAACTACAACAAATTATTTCTCAGTTAGTTGTAGATTCCCACTCAGTTCCTGATTATTCTTTTATTAATGGCAGATTGAGGTATAAAGGGAAGTTGGTAGTAGGGCACTCTGTTGCACTAAAAGTGAAGCTTTTACAGGAATTTCATAGTTCTCTTGTGGGAGGTCATTCTGGAAGGAGAGGAACTTTTGAAAGAATATCTCAGTATTTCTATTGGCCTACTTTAAGGTCTGATGTTATCTCTTTTTTTTGAGAATGTGAAGTTTGTCAGTTAAACAAACATGAGACTAGTGTTACACTTGGGTTGTTGCAGCCTTTACCTGTTCCTGATACACCTTGGAAGGATATTGCCATGGATTTTATTGAGGGACTCCTTAATTCCCATGGATATAATTCAATTTTGGTAGTGATTGATAGACTTACCAAGTACGCTCATTTTTTGGGTTTGAAGCATCCTTATTCTGCTGTAGATGTGTTTATGACTCATGTACATAAATTACACAGGCTGCCTACATCTATAGTTTCAGACAGAGATAAGATTTTTATTGGGCATTTTTGGCAGTCTTTGTTCAAGTATTTGGGAACTCAGTTAAAGCTCAGTACTTCTTATCACCCTCAAAGTGATGGCCAATCTGAGAGATTAAATCAATGTTTAGAAGCTTATTTGAGATGTATGTACAGCCAACGACCAAAGTCTTGGAGTGAGTGGTTATCTCTAGCTGAATGGTGGTACAATACCCACTTTCATAGTGGTGCACAACTAACCCCATTTCAGGCCTTGTATGGTTATACAGCTCCTCATCTCTCTTTTCACAAGTTTGGCCAAATTTCTGATCCTAATACTAAACAGTTTAGTGCTGTTCAGAATCAATTGTTACACTTGTTGAAATATAATTTGATTCAAGCTCAGAGCAGAATTAAGACTTATGCTGATGCGCATAGGCAGGAGAGAATTTTTAATGTTGGAGATATGGTTTACTTAAGACTTAGACCATACAAACAACTTTCTATGACTCAGTCTAGATATTCTAAGTTGGATTCTAAGTACTATGGTCCATTTCATGTGCTTGAACGAATTGGTTCTGTTGCTTACAAGTTGCTTCTTCCAGTACATACTATGATACATCATGTTTTCCATGCTTCAATGCTTAAAAAGAAAATTGGTACAGCTGCAACAGTTTCACAGGTTTTGCCTTCAGTAGATGTTCATGGGTAGTTTGTGATTGAGCCTCTAGCAGTCCTTGCTAGAAGGTTGGTGAAGAAGAATAATGCACCAGTTGCAGAAGTTTTAATTCAGTGGTCTAATACCCTTCCTTCTGAAGCTACTTGGGAGCTTTGGTCTGATGTTCATGCTCGGTTTCCACATTTTCTTCCTTGAGGGCAAGGAATTTGTTAGGGGAATGGATTGTAAAGAAGTGCTGGTTACATTTAAAAAGTCCAATGAGTCACTAAGGGTATAATAGTCATTTGCTTAATAAATGGTTTAGCAGTAATCTGTTAGATTGTTAGGGTAAATTGAGTCCGTTGTTGTGTGTTCTTTTTCCTTTGTATAAAAAGACCTAGCTGTAATAAGTGGAAGGCATGAATGGAATTGTTACTCTTCGTCTCTCTTCAATATTTAGTCTCCTTTCCTTCTGATCTTGCTGTTCTTCATTCTTAGTTAATTCTTCTTTCTCTTGTTTTGGTATATTGACTGAGCTAAGAACTGAATCCAGATTTTAGTTCCTTACAGACATTAACTTGGGGTTCGACGCCGAAGAATGGCTATTAGAGGGATTTATAAAGAGAATTGAAGACCAAAACAAGGGATTAATTATTGTTAAATGGGCACCTCAAGTGGAGATTTTGTCGCATAAAGCTGTAGCTACATTTTTGAGTCATTGCATATGGAACTCAGTGCTTGAATCACTTAGCGGCGGCCTACCTCTAATCTAGTAGCTGATGGGGGCGAAGCAGTTTTACAATGTGAAGTTTTAGGATGAGGAGGTTGGGGTTTGTGTGGAGGTAGCAAGAGGGACTAATTTTGAAGTGGAGATATTGTGGAAAAGATTGGGATTGGGATGAGAGAGAGAGTTCAGGTGAAGAAAATGATTGCAAATTGTGGTACAGACGAGGAGGGGTACAAGATCATCGATAATAGCCTTTTCAATTATTTTGGAACATTTAAATAGATGAATCATATCAGAAAAATTCTCTCCAATAGTCTCTTCAACTTTAGTCATCAAATTTATAACATCCTTCTAACTTCTTCCCACTCTTCAAATCTACAATTGAAGGCTAAAAACATTTATTACGCTTAATGGGTTTGATGTAAAGCTCATTGAATTGAAAAGACTGATGAGATACAAAATATGAAAGCATCATATAATACTCTTCAAACAAACTTCAATTTGAAGAGTTTTTTTACTACTACTCTTGGAGACCGTTAAAGAGATATTCTGTTAAAGCTGTGGAGGGGCCTAGTAATTAAGCTAACACCCATATGTCTATAGCTAAAAGTTTTTCTAACGGGAGGGACTTAATCGCAAAAACTTAGGGACAATTATGTACATTTGCCATTATTATATATGTAAGACCCCAACTTTTATGAATAAAGAATAATTTTCTCAAAATATATTTTTGAATATTATGGTGTGGATTTGATATAATGTTATAGTTGTGGGTAATATTTACAAATTTTGCAAAGTAAGCAAGTGGTTATATAATATTCGATTGGTCGGGGAATATTCGTACGACGGCACAATCATTGGTGGACCCCACAACAGAAGTATTGTCGTAAAATGATAGAATTATCTTTTTATAAAAATAACGGCGAGAGTGTTACAGTTAAAACTGTTGAACTACCTGGTAGTAAAAGTATAATAATACGCGTGGTTGCATAATAGCAAACGGTATTGATTATTGATGCTTACGTGAGAAGTCACTCAGTTATACTCAATTATTGCTACAGTAATTACTACATCATACCTCTCATATTATTGATTCAATTATTATCACAGTATCATCTGCATAATATGATATATTATTAAATCAATAATTGAGATGACAAAGTTATTCATATTATTAAATTGCAATATTTACAATGTCTAAAAGTTCTGTCAAGGAGAGGTTTGGTCATCTAATTGCGCGCCAATAAGGAGAAATCCTTATCGGAAAGCCCCCTCTTTCCTGGGAACAACTTGGTTGTTAAATATTGTGAGTTATAATATTAATGATGAATAAGTTCATGTTGATTAAAGATGAATTTGATAGTTCCATTGTGTTGGAATTATTAGTGTTAATGGAAATCGACATTTATTTCGATATTAATTGATGTCTAGAAGTTATACTAACCAATCGGATAATTAATCGGATAAATGAGCAATTAATTGCTATTAATTCACATGATTATAACTATTTGTTCACATGTGTGTACTATTGATTCACATTTTTGTACTATTAGGGGTGGTGGTGCAAGATTGATAATACTTGCATGACTAAGTTAAAAATGGAGATATAGATGGGTACTATACTGTAATTCATATTTTCACATGTCTAGAACTATTGATTCACATGATTTACTATTGAATCACATTATTTACTATTAGGGGAGGTGGTGCAAGTTTGATAATACTTGCATGACTAAATTAAAAATAAAGGAAAAGTTGGAAGTATTGTACTGTAATTTTTTGAGCCCCCAAAACGTGCAATTATTGAAACTATATTTTTCTATAAATAGAAGCTCATTCTTCCTTCATTTCTCACCAATTCACTAAAGCTATAGAGCAATTATTATAGAGAAAAATTATAGAGAAAAAAGAAAAGAAGTCTGCTACCTCTCTACTCCAAAGATCCGCTTTCTTTTCCTAAGGTAAGGGTATTATTCTTTCGTATTCATGAAGAGAGTTATTTTCTTTCAATACTCGTAAGGTTTGTTATTCCATTCTTTATTATTCTTTGAATAACTTTTGTTTATCTGAAATACCGCATACATGGTGAAATTCTTCATTATTCCATTCTTTATTATTACATTGGAATATCCTATTCATCTTTTATCTATCACATGCCTGGTGAATTTTGTTGTTATTCTATTCTTTATTATTCTGTTGGAATAACCTGTCTATGCGGATTACACTAGATCTGGTTCCATTCTTTATTATTATGTTGGAATAACCTGTCTGTGCGATCTATCGCATACATGGTGAATTCTTCTGTTATTCCATTCTTTATTATTCTGTTTGAATATCCTGTCTGTGCGTATTACGCTAGAACTGGTTCCATTCTTTATTATTCTGTTGGAATATTCTATCTGTGCGTATTATGCTAGACCTGGTTCTATTCTTTATTATTATGTTGGAATAACCTGTATGTGCGGTCTATCGCATGCATGGTAAATTCTTCTGTTATTCCATTCTTTATTATTCTGTTGGAATAACTTTGCCTATGTGGATTATCACATGCATGGTGAATGATCCTTCGATTCATTCCTTATTAAATTATGGAAATGATCTGTCTACGTGGATTACCGCATGGCGGGTGAAAATCCATTTGCAATTTCATATAAAGAATGGAATAATAGAAGAATTTCACCATGTATGCGTATTGCGATAAACAAAGTTATTCCAATGTAATAATAAGGAATGGAATAATGACTTTCTACTGAGTATTGAAAGAAAATAATTTTCTTCATGAATACAAAAGAATAATACCCCTTACAGGTACAACAAATAATATCTCTTACCTTTGAAAGAAGAGTATTTCGACTGGTAGGACAAGGATATACTCGAAGAAAACTTGCATTACGCTCAAAGCTTTCTTAAACTCTAAAGAAATACGCTCAGGATTATAAAAGAAAAATTCTCTCTAGAGTTTCTCTCTCTAGAGTTTCAGTGAATTTGTAAGAAATTATGAATGAATGAGCTTCTATTTATAGAAGAATGGACTGAATAATAACTAATTCATGAACGGTCCAGATTGATTTACTTTTAATCAGACTGTCCATATTGATTTAATAAAATATTCTAATAAAACAAAATCGTTTAAATAAAATATAATATATTCTATCTATAATCTAATAAAACGAATAACTTTATAAAAGTATTCTGTTTTATACAAAAAGATTTTACTATACAAAACACTATGCAGGCACTATGCAACACTATGCATAATAAAATATAATATATTCTATTTATAATCTAATAAAACAAATAACTTTATAAAAGTATTCTATTTTATATAAAAAAATTTTACTATGCAAAATACTATGCATAATAGAATATAATATATTCTATTTATAGTCTAATAAAATAAATAACTTTATAAAAGTATTCTGTTTTATATAAAAAGCTTTTCTATTTTATTACATTAATAATACTAATAAAACAAAACTCATCATCATTATTATAATGCACACTATTAATCGACCAGGTCGTTCCCAAGAAAGCGGGGGCTTTCCAATAAGGATTTCTCCCTATTGGCGCGCAATTAGGTGATCAAACCTCTCCTTGGCAGAACTTCTAGACATCGTTAATATTGCAAATAATAATGCTAATAACTTCGTCGTCTCAATTATTGATTTAATAATATATAAAATATTGACAATAACTGAATCAAATAACGTGAGATACTATGCAGCAATTACTGTAGCAATAATTGAATAAAACTGAGTGACTTCTCACGTAAGCATCAATAATCAATACCGTGTGCTACTATACAACCACACATATTACTGTACTTTCACTACCGAGTAGTTCAACTGTTAACGGTAAAACTTTCGTCGTTATTTTCATAAAATATTTTTGTCGTTTTCTCAATCCGACAATAATTCTGTTGTGGGGACCACCAATGATTGTACCGTCGTACAGATATTCCCTGACAAAAAGAATATTTCCCGACTAATCAAATATTATACAATAACTTACATACTTTTCAAAATTTATAAATATTACTCACAACTATAGCATTATCCAAATCCACACCATAATTTTGAAAAAAATATTTCAGGAAAATTAAATCTTTTATTCGTAAAATTTGGGATTTTACAAGGGGTATTATTCTTTCGTATTCATGAAGAGACTTATTTCTTTCAATACTCGTATGGGTTGTTATTCCATTCTTTATTATTCTGTTGGAATAACCAGTTTATGCGAAGTACCGCATACATGGTGAAATTCTTTTGTTATTCCATTCTTTATTATTTTGTTGGAATAACCTGTCTGTGCGGTCTATCGCATGCCTGGTGAATTCTGTTGTTATTCCATTCTTTATTATTTTGTTGGAATATCCTGTCTGTGCGGATTACGCTAGACCTGGTTCCATTCTTTATTATTCTGTTGGAATAACCTATCTGTGCGGTCTATCGCATGCGTGGTGAATGTTTTGTTATTCCATTCTTTATTATTCTGTTGGAATATCTTGTCATGCATTATTACGCTGTAGACCTCGATTCCATTCTTTATTATTACATTTGGAATATCCATGCTCATATGGATTACGCTAGACCTGGTTCCATTCTTTATTATTCTGTTAGAATAACCTGTCTGTGCGGTCTATCGCATGCATGGTGAATTCTTTTGTTATTCCATTATTTATTATTCTGTTAGAATATTCTGTCTGTGCGTATGACGCTAGACCTGGTTACATTCTTTATTATTCTGTTAGAATATCCTGTCTGTGCGTATTACGCTAGACCTGGTTCCATTCTTTATTATTCTGTTGGAATAACCTATCTGTACAGTTTATCGCATGCATGATGAATTCTTCTGTTATTCCATTCTTTATTATTCTATTGGAATAGCATGTCTATGTGGATTATCACATGCATGGTGAATGATCCTTCGTATTCATTCCTTATTAAATTATGAAAATTATCTGTCTACGCGGATTACCGCATGACGGGTGAAAATCCATTTGTAGTTTCATATAATCTATGATACTCATTTGGTTAAAGTTTTGGCTTCTATACTCTATGAAATTAATAGAATATCCTTGATATTTGCGTTTCATCTAATATCTTTTCATGAAAATATTCTTCTGAGCATTCTTGAATTTTACTCCACAAAGAAGTATCATGTTGACAATTTGGACGTTATTGATTTCCGGATAAATTAAATTATAAATCTTTATAATTTATCCTTGAACTTGTTTTATTGAATTATTATGTCATTGTCATCATCCTCATGCTTATATTGTGATTAAAGTCATCTTTGGCTTACATGCATAGACGGACTTGGTATGATTATGACCAGGGATTATTCGGTATATTCATGACCGTAATGTGATGAATGATGTGGTAAAAGTCCTCATTGGCCTGTAGTTCATTGATGGACAGTTTTTGGTATGATTATGACCAGGGATTATTCAGTATAATCATGATCATTGATGATTACATGAATATCCTTGGTCGTGGTGCAAGGATGATGTGGTTTATTTATTAAGCTGAGTCTCAGCGTTAAAGTTGATGAAAATCTTTTTAAATCATAGAAGATTGTAGATTTTATGCTCTACTTGACTCTTCTATTGGATTGCTTGTTCCGCTGCAGCTAAACTTGTTGTCTATTATATTCTATCAGTTTAACATTGTTTAGGGCTAATGATAATTTATTCTGCATTATCTTAGTCATAATATTTTTTACTGGGCTAGTTGAGCTCACCCTTTTCTTTCATTGTTCTCTTTAGGAAATGAGAATACAACTGGGACTAGTCGGGGAACGGAGTGACGGTCCAAATGATAGCATTAATAGTCCTCACTATTCTGTTAAATAATGTGATAATAAATGTAATGAGGACTCCGTTGAGTGTGGATATTGTCTTGATGACAATATTTGTATTAAAACTCACAGCATATGTATTGTCATATTTTACACAACAGTTGTATAATTTAAGTTTTTAATTATATTATGTACCATGTATTTGGTGACTCAAGATGGGTGATGTATACCTGTTTTGGGGGCATCACAGTTGGTATCAAAGCTTAGGGATATGATCCCTGGCTGAGATGTGAGACAAGAACTAGGAGGGGAGAGAAGGGAATTCCTTCGCTAGTATGACCTACCTAAGTTTATTTGGTATTTAATTGGTCGGTCAGAGTATAAGGATAATATGTGATATGTTAATTAACCCTTGTTTTGTGGCAGTATTTGAAAATGGCATCCAAAAATGTTGAGATAATCAATGAAGCACATGAGACCGTGGAGTCACCACAGATTAATACCTGTGATAATGTGCAACAGAGGACAATAATCCTCGTAAACAAACAACAACGATCAAATGATGAACGATGGGACGCTTCAGAGGCTTTATGCAATTCATGCAACATCGGTGACGGCCAGCTCTCCGCCCAAAATGCAGTGAAAACGTTGACAACTCTCGGATGGTCACCGCTAAGCAGTTCAAGGAGCTGGGACCACCGGAGTTTTTTGGAGAGCCAAAACCACTTAAGGCGGAGACGTGGGTAAAGCAGATTAACAAGATATTTGATGTCTTGGGATACTCCGAGGAGCAAAAGGTTCCCTTTGCCACCTTCATGTTGCGAGCAGAGGCAAATTACTGGTGGGAATCTATAAAGCGTACTCAACATGCCGCACTCAAAATATATTGGGAGAAGTTCCAAGAGCTGTTAAACGACAAGTACTTTCCAGAAAGTATTCGTCACATGAAGGAGGTAGAGTTCATCAAGCTTGAGCAAAACAATATGACCACAAGCCTTGATCTGAAGCTAAGTTTGTCGAGTTGTCCCGGTTTACGTCCCACTTGGTTGATAATGAGGAGAGAATGACGCGGATGTTTCTAAGAGGTTTGAAACCCGAGATACGTCAATACCCAATTTCTCACAAACTGTGTTTGTATTCAGATGTTGTGAATAGGGCTCAGTTATTGGAGCGCGATAATGAGTCAACCCAACCAAGAGAGAGCAACCGACAAGTCGATAATACCAGTGGTAGCAGTCATGAAGCGGTGACAACAAACGTGGAGGGAATCAACATTCCAGAAATGATAATCACTTTGGTGGTAATCATGGCCATGACAATAAGAGTGGACATTTCAAGAAGAGGAGATTCAACAAGGATGGAAAGACGTCAGCACCAACACCTGTTGTTAAGGAAGGAGAACGACCGCCGATCGTATGTTACAAATGCGGAGGGGAGGGACATATAAGTCCAAACTGCGTGATGCAGTCCAAAGCGTGTTATAATTATGGAAAAGAAGGTCACCTAGCCCAATTTTATCGTGCACCAAAGTCAAGTCCAGCTGGGATGGAGGCATCAAAGGGTGTCCCAGACAAGACAAAATCGGTAGTTCAAGGGAGAGCATTTGTCGTAACCTCCCAAAAAGCAAGGAATTCGAACGAGGTGATCACGAGTAAGCTAATCATAAACTCTAGCAAAGTTTATACTTTATTTGATACCGGTTCTACCCATTCTTTTATTTCTCCTACTTGCGCTCAACGTTTAAATTTAACTCCGGAGAAATTAGACTTTGATTTATCTGTTGAAACTCCGTTAGGAGAAACCTTCATCACATCCACCGTTTATAAGTCTTGTTTGATTCCAATCGGTAACCACACGTTACCTGTCGATCTTATTTCTTTGAAAATACTTGCATTTGATGTGATTTTAGGGATTGATTGGTTAACTACTCATCATGCTAAAATTGATTGTTTTTGTAAGGTTGCTAGCTTTCATATTCCTAACCAACCTATTATACGAATTCAAGCAACCAAACAACTAAAGTCAATCACTGTTATATCAAGTCATAAAGCTATTGGTTTATTAAAAAATGGATGTCGAGCTTTCTTAGCCTATGTCATGGATTTAAATAAAAATACGTCAGATTTGAATGATATTTCAATTGTTAATAAATTTCCTGACGTATTCCCTGAAGAACTTCCTGGCCTACCCCAGAGCGTGAAACTGAATTTTGTATCGACCTTGAATCCGGTACAAAACCCATTTCCAAAGCCCCATATCGAATGGCTCCTATTGAACTTCAGGAGTTAAAAACCCAACTATAGGAATTGTTAGACATTGGTTTCATTCGTCCTAGTACGTCTCCTTGGGGTGCTCCTGTTCTATTCGTGAAGAAGAAAGATGGAAGTATGCGACTTTGTATTGATTATCGGGAGTTGAATTATGTCACCATCAAAAATAGGTACCATTGCCTCGTATTGATGATCTGTTTGACCAGTTGCAAGGCGCCAAATTCTTTTCAAAGATCGATCTTCATTCTGGATATCATCAGTTGAAGATTAAAACTGATGACATTCCAAAGACTGCTTTCAGAACTCGGTACAGACATTATGAATTCCTAGTCATGTCTTTTGGATTGACTAATGCTCTTGCTGCCTTCATGGATATGATGAACCGAGTATTCAAGGAATATTTGGATCACTTTGTGGTCGTCTTTATTGATGACATCCTCATATACTCCAAAACCCGTGAAGACCATGAGCAACACTTGAGGCTGATACTTCAAAAGCTTCGTGAAAACAAACTTTATGCCAAATTGAAGAAATATGAGTTCTGGCTTGAGGAAGTTGCATTCCTTAGGCACGTGATATCAAATCATGGAATATTTGTTGACCTAATGAAGATTGAAGCAATTCAAAGTCGAGCAACCAAAGTCGATGATCAAGCACGTAGCTTTCTTTTTTAACCGGTTATTATCGGAGATTCGTAGAAGGGTTTTTTCGAATCGCTACTCCATTAACTCAGCTGACTCGAAAAGATACAAAATTCGATTAGAGCGAGGAATGTGAAATGAGTTTTCAAGAACTCAAGAGGAGAATCATTTCAGCACCTGTTCTAACAATACCATCTGGCTCGGAAGGATTTGGCATCTACAGTGATGCTTCAGGCAAAGGGTTAGGATGTGTTCTCATGCAACATGGGAAAGTCATAGCCTATGCCTCGTGACAACTCAAAGAATATGAGAGGAATTATCCTACTCATGATCTAGAGTTGGCAGCAGTCGTTTTTGCGCTTAAGATTTGGAGGCATTACCCGTATGGAGAGAAGGTGGAGATCTATACGGATCATAAAAGCCTCAAATATTTTTTCACTCAAAAGGAACTCAACATGCGGCAATGACGATGGCTTGAGTTGTTGAAAGATTATGATCACACTATCCAATACCATCTTGGAAAAGAGAACGTAGTAGCTGACGCATTGAGTAGAAGATCATATGCGGGCACGAGTGCATTATTGTCAATGCAAAGGTCCATTATGTATGACTTGGAAAGGATGGAAATAGAGTTAAAGACTCCAGGGACCCATGTGATGATGGCGATTATACGAGTGGAACCGACTTTAATCGATAAAGTTAAAGCTGCTCAAGCTACAGAGCTGGAGCTGATATGTATGAGCAAGAAAGTACAAGAAGGTGCTATTCCGGAAGCAAGAATCGATGAAGAAGGAATACTTCATGATTTTGGATTAGTTTGCAAAAAGCTATGGGCACGGATTTATGATTTAGTTCGACATATCATCCTCAGACGGACGGACAATCAGAGAGAACTATTCAAACTCTTGAAGATTTATTAAGACTCTGTGTCCTTGACTTCAAGGGAAGTTGGGACAAGTTCTTACCATTGGTGGAGTTTTCCTACAACAATAGTTATCAAGCAAGTATTGGCATGGCTCCATTTGAGGCGTCGTATGGAAGAAAGTGTCGTTCTCCAGTATGCTGGGATGAGGTGGGTGAAGCAACGTTGTTGGGACCGAATTTGGTACATATGACTATGGAAAAGATTTAAACGATCCAACAACATATAAAAACCTCACAAGATCGATAAAAGAGTTATGCTGATCTTCATCGAAAGGACGTGGAATTCAATATTGGAGATCATGTGTTGTTACGTGTTGCTCCATGGAAAGGAGTTACGATATTTGGAAAGAGAGGAAAGCTCAATCCTCGATTCATTGGGCCATTTTTAATCCTTGACCGAGTAGGAACTATGGCCTATAGACTTGCCTTACCGCCAAGTATGTCTCGTGTTCATAACGTTTTTCACATATCTATGTTACGTAAATATGTAAAAGACCTGAACCACATTATTGAATTAGAACCAGACGAGATAGAGGAAGATTTAACATATGAAGAGTTATCTGTTAAAATCTTGGATAAGAAAGATCATATTCTACGCTCCAAGGTTATACCTCAAGTCAAAGTTTTGTGGAGAAACCACGATGTGGAAGAAATGACCTGGGAGTTAGAATCTGAGATGAAGTCAAGATATCCTCACCTCTTCGATATAATGCATGCATTACCCTAATTTCGAGGATGAAATTTCATAAGAAGGGAGGTTGTAAGACCCCAACTTTTATGAATAAAGAATAATTTTCTCGAAATATATTTTTGAATATTATGGTATGGATTTGATATAATGTTATAGTTGTGGGTAATATTTACAAATTTTGCAAAGTAAGCAAGTGGTTATATAATATTCGATTGGTCGAGAAATATTCATTTTAACAGGGAATATTCGTACGATGGCACAATCATTGGTGGACCCCACAACGGAAGTATTATCGTAAAACGACAGAATTATCTTTTTATAAAAATAACGGCGAAAGTGTTACCGTGAAAACTGTTGAACTACCTGGTAGTAAAAGTACAGTAATACGAGTGGTTGCATAGTAGCACACGATATTGATTATTGATGCCTACATGAGAAGTCACTCAATTATACTCACTTATTGCTACAGTAATTGCTACATCATATCTCTCATATTATTGATTCAATTATTATCACAGTATCATCTGCATAATATGATATATTATTAAATCAATAATTGAGACGACAAAGTTAATTCATATTATTAAATTGTAATATTTACAATGTCTAAAAGTTCTTCAAGGAGAGGTTTGGTCATCTAATTGTGCGCCAATAAGGAGAAATCCTTATCGAAAAGCCCCCTCTTTCCTGGGAACGACTTGGTTGTTAAATATTGTGAGTTATAATATTAATGATGAATAAGTTCGTGTTGATTAAAGATGAATTTGATGGTTCCATTGTGTTGGAATTATTAGTGTTAGTGGAAATTGACATTTATTTTGATATTAATTGATGTCTGGAAGTTATACTGACCAATCGGGTAATTAATCGGATAAATGAGCAATTAATTGCTATTAATTCACATGATTATAACTATTTATTCACATGTGTGTACTATTGATTCACATTCTTGTACTATTAGGGGTTGGGGTGCAAGATTGATAATACTTGCATGACTAAGTTAAAAATAGAGGTATAGATGGAGGTACTATACTGTAATTTGTATTTTCACATGTCTATAACTATTGATTCAAATGAATTACTATTGAATCACATTATTTACTATTAGGGGAGGTAGTGCAAGTTTGATAATACTTGCAGGACTAAATTAAAAATGAAGAAAAAGAGTTAGGTATTATACTGCAATATTTCAAGCCCCAAAACGTGCAATTATCGAAACTATATTTTTCTATAAATAGAAGCTCATTCTTCCTTCATTTCTCACCTATTCACTAAAGCTATAGAGTAATTATTATAGAGAGAAATTATAGAGAGAAAGAAGAAGAGAAATCTGCTACCTCTCTACTCCAGTATTCAGTTTCTTTATAAGGTAAGGGGTGTGACGCCCCCAAAATAGGTATACATCACACATCTTGGGTCGCCAGATACATGGTACTGAATACAAATACAAACTAATTATACAACAGTCGTGTAAAATACGACAAAACATATGCTGTGAGTTTTAATACAAATATTGTCATCTAGACAATATCCACACTCAATGGAGTCCTCATTACATTTATTGTCACACTATTTAACAGAATAGTGATGACTACTAATGCTATCATCTGGACCGTCACTCCGTTCCCCGACTAGTCCCGACTACGTTCTCATTTCCTGAAGAGAACAGTGAAAGAAAGGGTGAGCTCAACTAGCCCAGTAAGAAATATTATGACTAAGATAATGCAGAATAAATTATCCTTTGCCTTCAATAGTGTTAAACTGATACAATATAACAAACATCAAGTTTAACTGTAGCGGAACAAGCAATCCATTAGAAGAGTCAAGTAGAGAATAAAATCTACTATCTTCTATGATTTAAAAAGGTTTTTCATCACTTTTATCGCTGAGACTCAGCTAAATAAATAATCCACATCATCAAATCATCCCTGCACTACAGGCCAAGGATATTCTTTAGTATCACAACCACGAATTATCCATGCACTATGGGCCAAAGATAATCGTATTTTCATCAACGGTCCTGATCATGCCATAAAACAATTCATCTTTGCACTCTTGGCCGAAGAGAATCCATAGCCATAATTATACCAAAAACTGTCCATCAATGCATTACGGGCCAATGAAGACTTTTTCAACATCATTTGTAACATTACGGTCATGATTATACCGAATAATCCTTGGTCATAATCATACCAAGTCCATCTATGCACTACAGGCCACAGATGACTTTCAACATAATATTAACATGAGGATGATGACAATGACATAATAATTCAATAAAATAAGTTCAAGAATTAATTTATCCCGGAACCAATAACGTCTAAATTGTCAACATCATACTTCTTTGTAGAGTAAAATTAAGAATGCTCAGAAGAATATTTCCATGAAAAGATACTGGATGAAACGCAAATATCAAGGATATTCCACTAATTTCATGGAGTATAGAAGTCAAAACTTTAACCAACTGAGTATAAGAGAATATAGGATACTGCAAATGGATTTTCGCCTGCCATGCGGTAATCCACTTAGATAGATCATTTCCACAATTTAATAAGGAATGAATACAAAGGATCATTCACCATGCATGTGATAATCCACATGTATGTGTTATTCCAATGTAATAATAAAGAATGGAATAATGTAAGAAATCATCATGCATGCGATAGATCGCACGCATGTGTTATTCCAATGTAATAATAAAGAATGGAACCAGGTCATGCGTAAATGCACAGACAGGATATTCCAACAGAATAATAAATAACGGAACCGGGTCATGCATAAACGCACTGACATGATGTTCCAACAGAGTAATAAAGAATAGAATAACAAAAGACTTCACCAGGCATGCGATAGATCAAGACGCATGTTTATTCCAACGAGTAATAATAAATAATGGAACCAAAGTCGTGTAATACGTAATCGGCTGTGATATTCCAATGAATAATAAAGAATGGAATAATGTAAGAATTTCACCATGTATGCGGTACTTGCGCATAGACAAAGTTATTCCAACATAATAATAAAGAATGGAATAATAGAAGAATTTCACCATGTATGCGGTGATTGCAGATAAACAAAGTTATTCCAACAGTAATAATAAGGAATGGAATAACGACTCTTTTAGTATTGAAAGAAAATAATTTTCTTCATGAATACAAAAGAATAATACCCCTTTACAATGTACAACAAATAATATCTCTTACCTTTGAAAGAAGAGTATTTCATTGGTAGGACAAGGATATACTCAAGAAAAAAACTTGCATTACGCTCAAAGCTTTCTTAAACTCTAAAGAAATACGCCGAGATTATAAAAGAAAAATTCTCTCTAGAGTTTCTCTCTAGAGTTTCAAAGAATTTGTAAGAAATTATGAAGGAATGAGCTTCTATTTATAGAAGAATGGATGAATAGTAATTAATTCATGAACGGTCCAGATTGATTTACTTTTAATCGACTTCATCCATATTGATTTAATAAAATATTCTAATAAAACAAAATCTTTTAAATAAAATATAATATATTCTATTTATTATCTAATAAAACAAATAACTTTATAAAAGTATTCATTTTATACAAAAAAGATTTTACTATGCAAAAATACTATCAGTACTATGCAACACTATGCATAATAAAATATAATATATTCTATTTATAATCTAATAAAACAAATAACTTTATAAAAGTATTCTGCTTTATATAAAAAATTTTACTATGCAAAATACTATGCATAATAGAATATAATATATTCTATTTATAGTCTAATAAAATAAATAACTTTATAAAAGTATTCTATTTTATATAAAAAGCTTTTTTGTTTTATTACATTAATAATACTAATAAAACAAAACTCATCATCATTATTATAATTCACACTATTAATCGTACTGTGTCGCTCCCAAGAAAGATGAGGCTTTCCAATAAGGATTTCTCCTTATATTGGCAAGAATTAGGTGATCAAACCTCTCCTCGGCGTAACTTCTAGACATCGTTAATATTGCAAATAATAATGCTAATAACTTCGTAGTCTCAATTATTGATTTAATAATATATAAAATATTGACAATAATCAATCAAATAACGTGAGATACTATGCAAAGAATTATCAGTAGCAATAATTGAACAAAACCGAGTGACTTCTCACGTAAGCATCAATAATCAATACCATGTGCTACTATGCAACCACACATATTACTATACTTTCACTACCGATTAGTTCAACAGTTAACGGTAAAACTTCCGCCGTTATTTTCATAAAATATCTTTGTCATTTTCTCAATCCGACAATAATTCTGTTGTGGGGACCACCAATGATTGTACCGTCGTACAGATATTCCCTGACAAAAAGAATATTCCCCGACTAATCAAATATTATACAATAATTTATATATATTTTTCAAAATTTATAAATATTACCCACAACTATAGCATTATCCAAATCCACACCATAATTTTGAAAAAAATATTTCAGGAAAATTAAATCTTTTATTCGTAAAATTTGGGATTTTACAAGGGGTATTATTCTTTTATATTCATGAAGAGAGTTATTTCTTTTAATACTCGTAAGGGTTGTTATTCCATTCTTTATTATTCTCATTGAATAACTTGGTTTATCTGATCCGCATACATGGGTGAAATTCTTCATTATTCCATTCTTTATTATTTTGTTGGAATAACCTATCTGTGCGGTCTATCGCATGCCTGGTGAATTCTGTTGTTATTCCATTCTTTATTATTATGTTGGAATATCCTGTCTGTGCGGATTACGCTAGACCTGGTTCCATTCTTTATTATTCTGTTAGAATAACCTGTCTGTGCGGTCTATCGCATGCATGGTGAATTCTTTTGTTATTCCATTCCTTATTATTTTGTTGGAATATCCTATCTGCGCGTATTACGCTAGACCTGATTCCATTCTTTATTATTCTCATTAGAATTTCACATGCTCATGCGGATTACGCTTAGACTGGTTCCATTCTTTATTATTCATTAGAATAACCTTTGTATGCTGGAGTCATCGCATGCATGGTGAATTCTTTTGTTATTCCATTCTTTATTATTCATTTGGAATATCACCGTCTGCATGCGTATTCGCTAGACACGGTTACATTCTTTATTATTATTCGTTAGAATATCCGTGCGTGCATATTACGCTAGACCTGGTTCCATTCTTTATTATTCTGTTGGAATAACCTGTCTGTACGGTCTATCGCATGCATGATAAATTCTTCTGTTATTCCATTCTTTATTATTCTGTTGGAATAATATGTCTATGTGGATTATCACATGCATGGTGAATGATCCTTCGTATTCATTCCTTATTATATTATGAAAATTATCTGTCTACGTGGATTACCGCATGGCGGGTGAAAATTCATTTGCAGTTTCATATAATATATAATACTCATTTGGTTAAAGTTTTGGCTTCTATACTCTATGAAATTAATGGAATATCCTTGATATTTGTGCTTCATCCAGTATCTTTTCATGGAAATATTCTTCTGAGCATTCTTGAATTTTACTCACAAAGAAGTATCATGTTGACAATTTGGACGTTATTGATTTCTGGATAAATTAAATTATAAATCTTTAAAATTTATCCTTGAACTTGTTTTATTGAATTATTATGTCATTTTCATCATCCTCGTGCTTATATTGTGATTAAAGTCATCTTTGGCTTACGTGCATAGATGGACTTGGTATGATTATGACCAGGGATTATTCGGTATATTCATGACCGTAATGTGACGAATGATGTGGTAAAAGTCCTCATTGGCCTGTAGTTCATTAATGGACAGTTATTGGTATGATTATGACCAGAGATTATTCGGTATAATCATGACTATTGATGATTACATGAATATCCTTGGCCGTGGTGCAGGGATGATGTGGTTTATTTATTAAGCTGAGTCTCAGCGATAAAGTTGATGAAATTTTTTTTAAATCATAGAAGATAGTAGATTTTATGCTCTACTTGACTCTTCTAATGGTTTGCTTATTCCGCTGCAGTTAAACTTGTTGTCTATAATATTCTATCAGTTTAACATTGTTGAGGGCTAATGATAATTTATTCTGCATTATCTTAGTCATAATATTTCTTATTGGGCTAGTTGAGCTCACCCTTTGTTTTCATTGTTCTCTTCAGGAAATGAGAATATAGCTGGGACTAGTTGGGGAACAGAGTGACGGTCCATATGATAGCATTAGTAGTCCTCACTATTCTGTTAAATTGTGTGATAATAAATATAATTAGGACTCCATTGAGTGTGGATATTGTCTAGATGACAATATTTGTATTAAAACTCACAGCATATGTATTGTCGTATTTTACACGACAGTTGTATAATTTAAGTTTTTAATTGTATTTTGTACCATGTATTTGACGACTCAATATGGGTGATGTATACCTGTTTTGGGGGCTTCACAATATATGTAAGTGTTTTGTTATTACGTTTTTTAACTATTAATTTATTTAATTGATTGGTGGTTGGACTATTAAATAAATTACAATTAGAACATTTTTTCTAAAAATAAATGAAAGCGGATGTGAATTAAATTAATAAATGAAACAAGATAATTTAAAATTAAATATGAATAAGTTGGTGCAATATAAAGGCATAACATGAACAACAAATATGAAATGTGAGTGTCATTCTACTAATATCTCTTACTTTAATTGTAGGAGATTAAAGTTGTAATACTCTGTTGATTTATATGTTTATGTTTTAATGATGATAATATGTTTTATATGGAAATAATATATTTTGTATGAGAATAATATTATGTACATGAAAATAATGTGTTTATGCATGTTAATTATTTAATGATTGCATAGATTATATTTTGGACTGATTTCATAATGGATTGATTAAATAATATAATATGTTACTTTGTATGGTGGCTAACCCGAAGTTGTTAATTCAACAAGTTGAATTCTGTTTCTCTAAGATGTCACAACTTCACCATAAAATAATTACTATCTACGTTCTTAAAACGATGGCCTAAGGCATAAATTTTATTTTCATCAAAAGGATGACAATAGGAATATAAAATAAATGTCAAATATATCATTTAATAGAGTTTATTAGAATATATATATACACATATAATAAGATAAAACTTAGTTTATGAGTCTTCGTTTTTAGTATAGGCCTAGAATTTAATTATTACGAAAACACTTTTAAAGTATCTTTAATTTAATTTTATTAATTTTAAATTGGTCTAGATTTTAAATACAGTTGATACACGTTTTGATGTAAAAAGAAGGAAAGAGAAAAAAAAGAAGGAAAAGTACTTTAATATAATTGTACATCTCCATCTTACATAGTCATAAATTGGTACTTCTAAAGCAATAGTGATTGGAGTGGTGACTGATAGACTGCACGACACGCTTGCGTGAGGTGGTCGTTGTCAAGAATAAATATGTGAATGATATTCTTATTTATATATGATTTGATTATGATATATATATGAATGAATATGCAAGTATGCTTGCATTAAGAAAAGCTGTAAAGTCCTTTGATAGATAATAGAAACACATGTACAAGGACTTAGAATGAATTGATCAAATATGTTAGGTTGATCCTACATAAGCAAAATAGCTTTGTAAAGACCTTAAAAAGAAATGATGTAAAAGGACTATAAATATAGAAAGATCAAGCATGTTAGGTTGATCTTATGAAGTAATAGATAGGCTTGTCTGATCATCGAGCACTGCACCAGAAATCGTAGTCTACCAAGAGAGTCAAGGATAACTCGAGAGCTATCGAGGCAGAATCGTAGTTTGCAAGATAGTAGATCTCGGAGTTCGTAGACTGCCAGGAGAGACGAGGAAGGATCGTAGTGTGTCGAGGAGCACTTCCTTGAAGCCGTAGTCTACTGAGGAAATCATGTTCAGAATCGTATAGACAGCCTGCCTACGAGCCGACCGAGCATCTGCCGAAGCCAAGTCAAGAATTGTAGACTACACTCGGAGTCGTAGAGTCTACTGATGTCAAAGCCAAGTCAAGAATCGTAGACTACACTTAGAGCCGTAGAGTCTACTGATCGTATCAGAGGCATAGATCGTAGTCGAGAAGAATCAGATGAAGACAACAAGCACAACGACAGAAATCGTAGAGTGTCAAGATCTGATCTCGGAGTCGTAGTGTCTGCATAGCCGAAGCTGAATCGTAGAGTTCAAAACTAAGACCTCAACAGATGTGCTCACAAAGCCAAGGTAGAATCATAGAGCAAACACGATTCTCAATAATTAAGCACTCCCAGAATATCCAAAGGAACCAAGCCTCTAGTTGGTACTACAAAGATACATCCCACCTGAAGGAAACCAGAGAGTACTCAACGAATAACATGCAAGCTAATAGAAGATCTAAGCATCAACTCAATCAGCATCCAGACTGAGTTGTGAAGCCATTCAAGATGAAGTCTTCCACAAGTTGATCATAAGAAGACTTTAGTAACTGACTAAGGAAAGTTAGCGAATGCAGTTGGTGTCAAGTAAATAGAAGACAACGATCTTGGAAGCACTAGGATCGTAGTGTTTGCCAAACAAAGAAAGAACTGATGGAGTGTACACAGAGATACTGGTTAGCCTCTGAAGAACAAGGCTAAAGTGATTTAGCATTGGGTCAGTCTATTGATGATAAGTGAATGAGAGATGATAAGGAGAAAGCGAGCTGGACACGCCACAAATCTGAAGTGTCTTGTTATTCAGAAAGGGCCAGAGTAAAGAGTCAAGCCATCAGTATCTGAGAGCAATTGAGGCAAACAGAAGTGTTAAGGCACTGCACAAAAGAAGGAAGAAGTGTTCTACATTGAAGATCCAATGAACATTCTTCAAAGATCGCAGTGTTGTCTCTACATGTTAAATGAGCAAGTCAACAAGACACTACGATCAGGTCCAAGAAAGCAAGCATCAGAATCGTAGAGTTCTGTCATCCGAAGATTGAAGCATTGGAAACGGTTCAATCTGAAGGTTGGTATTCAGACAAGATCTTATTGAGAGCATCGATGCAAAAGGACAACCTCTGATCGAGAAATCAGAAGGAGGAAATAAAGTCGTCGACCTGCCCGAGGTATAAAAGTAACATCTCTGACGGGGTAGGTAAAACAGTAGACTACAGTGTCAGAAAGTCATGTTATGTCACATCTGCAGTCTACACCAAACAACTCGAGATCTGTGAAATAATTCAAAGATCTCTCAACGGCTACATTCCAACAGGGAGATTGGGAAGGAGTATAAATCAGCTAGAGCTTCAAAGAACAAAGGTTGCTGGAGTTGCTGAGTTTTGAGAATTGGTGGACTGATCTAGCCAACGTAAAATAGTGAGTGACCAATGAAGGTCTGAAAGCTCACTCTATGATCCACCAAGAACACTTAGAGACAGAAAAAGAAAGAAGTAGAAGTGAGAGTTCTACTACAAGAAGAGTGTTCTGAACTGCCGAGAGAAAGAAGAGCATCAATGTCATCTTGATGTCCATCATGGGAAGACTCTAAGTACCATAGAGAAGAGCTCATAGTCATCTTAGAAAGTCCATCATGAGAAGGCATCAAGTATCAAGAATGAAGATCACAAACGCCATCTTGGTGTCAAGCATGAGAAAGTTTCTAAGTACCTAACAAAAGAGCTTACAGTCATCTTAGAAACCCATCATGTGCAGCCATCATGTATCAAGAAAAATGATCTTCAAGGCAGTTCATCAGAAGTGGTTGAGTAACTGAAGAAGCTGAGCATCATGCAACACTCAACTACATTTCAAGGATGATCACACCAAGCTGCTAAGTACAGAAGATGTTCAGATCTTAAAGACATCTTAGTAGCTCAACACCAACTCCAACAAACAAACAAACAACTCAACAACAAGAAGCCAGGGCCTGAGGGGTCCTTGTCCGGAGGGACTAAATGAAGTTCCAAGCCTACTGGGTTTAAAGAGTTCCTAGGGAACTAGAGAAGTTCCAAGGCTGCTGGCCTTGAAGGAATCTTAGTGATTCAGGGTGCTGCCCTTCTTTAGTGGAAATCTTGCTAGTTGAAAGCAGAAGAGTGGATTAGGAGCTTGAGTCTCTGAACCACTTAAAACCCCTTGTGTCTTTTACTTTATGTTATTTACATTATGTACATTAACTGCTATAACTGCTATGTATGTTTTAACTGTTTACTACTGAACTAACTCTACGAACAATGTATGTACGATTATGAATATATCAATGAAGGGAATCTTTTACTTATTCCGTTGTGCTTGAAAAGATTCTTATGTTTGTCATATGCTAAATTATTAGCAATACAAAATAAAAAAGAAAAGTATTTATGATGAGTAGGTTTTATACCTATGAATCCGATATTATTAAACTTAATTATTGCTATCTTTAATTGTTTTTTAGTATATTTTTATGTGTTTTGTGTTTATTTCTTGTAGGTTGGAGCTGGAGGGACAAATTGGTCATTTTGGAGAAGAAAAAGGTCAAAAATCATTAAAAAAAGAGCTGAGTGGCATTTTTGTAATTACATGGTCCTAGTCAAATGCCTAGGCGCTTGGAAATGGCTTGTGTTGAGCGCCTAGGCGCTCATGTGCGGCAAAAAGGAGGATTTTCTACTGCCAAGTGGGTTTTTGAAGCAAAAAAGGAATCTGAATGAGGTGGGAGACTAATAAAAATAGGAGAAGACTTTAGAAAAGATGTATCACTCAATTTTTTAAGAGATTTACAGAGAGAACAACGAAGGAAAACACGAGGGAGGATTGCAAAGGCTGAAGATCAAAGAGAGAGTATTGGAGCAAATTCAGAATTTCTTCTTCTCTTCTTTATTTTTATCTTTTGTAATTATCTGGGATGTTTGGATTATTAATCTAGATGATATTTTTCTTTATTATTATTATGAACTAAATTTTCATTAAGATTGCAACGGAACTTAGTATGTAGTTTAAATTGAACCTTCCCATTGAATGAAAGTTGGTTTTTATTGAATTATTTATTATATCTTTTGCTTATTGATTAATTGTTTGGCCAACAATTACTGTGATAATCTATATAAAATTGGAAGATGGAATATAGATTTAGATCTGGATATAATAGCATCTGTTCATATAATCTGAATAGGGTTAATATGATTAGCATATAGGATAGGAATATACCTATGTGTCTTTTGTATCCATTGAAAGAATTTGTGTGTAAAACCTTAATTAACTTGATTCACATAGGAATATAGTGAGTTGATTAACTGGGGTGTTCCTTGTAATTCCGCGTCTTAAAGATGGTATTTAGGAGGATTTGTTCACGTGTCTTTGGAAAAAGTGCGTGAATTTTATAAAGCAGTCTTGGATAATGATTCATATTAATTAATTGATTTAAATGGGAAGTAAGTTAGTTTAAATGAAATACCAAGGGAAGTTGTAATCTTAACCTGTTAAATCTGCAGTTATTCTTGTGAAATTCTAATTTTAGTTATCAGTTTTGTTAAGTTTATATTTTTAAATCACAAACAATATTTCGTAGTTTAAAATAGGATTAATTGCATTGGAATTAGTAATTGATAATTATTAGTCTATTTCCTCGTGGGAACGATATCCTTGCTTGCTGAATATTACAATTAAACGCGTATACTTGCTTGTCAAAGTGCTATTAAGAAATTAGGCAACAAGTTTTTGGCGCCGCTGCTACGGAAATTAGTTTACTATTTTGTCATTATTAATTTTGATAGAATTAATATTAATTTAAACTTTTTCTTTTCTGTTATATTTAGGTGTTCTTGACTAGTGTATGCAAACGCGATCGAAGAAGCCAGATTTATTGCCTCACGAGGACGACATCGAGAAAAAATTTCAGCGGTTGCGTAAGTGGGTTAAAGAAACCAAAGAGGCACTTGATAAAAAAAGATACTATGGCTGAAGAAGAGTAAAAAGCACTGCGGGATTATGCTACGTCGTGGTTTACTGAAATTTAGTCGAGAATTACGAGGCCTGCCATTACTGCTACAAGTTTTGAGATAAAACTGGGGACAATACAGATGATTCAAAATTCATGTCAGTTTGGAGGGTTACCGAATGAGGATCCGAACGATCACATAGTTAGCTTTATAGAGATCTGCGATACTTTCAAGTACAATAATGTGTCAAAGGATGCAATAAGGCTAAGACTGTTTCCATTTACTCTCAGAGATAAGGCTAAGAGTTGGCTCCATTCACTACCACCAGGCTCAATTACTACATGGAATGACCTAGCGCAAAAATTTCTTGCAAAGTTTTTCCCGCCTGCAAAAATAGCAAAGTTGCGGAACGATATCTTTTCTTTCGTTCAGCACGATTCAGAATCACTATATGAAGCTTGGGAGAGATTCAAAGACTCATTGCGAAAATGTCCACACTATGGGATTCTTAAATGGCTTCAGGTGCAAACTTTTTATAATGGTTTATTCAGCACAGTGAGATCGAGTATAGATGCTGCAGCGGGAGGAGATATTATGGCCAAGAATTGTGATGAGGGGTATCAGTTGCTTGAAACCATGGCAGCTAATAATTATCAGTGGCCAACAGCAAGAACGGCTCAGCCAAGGACAGTCGGGGTTTATGAAGTGGATGCGATGACAGCATTGTCAGCTCAAGTGACAGCTCATATTTCTGCTCTTAAAAAGAAGATAAATGAACTTGGGGTACAACCAGTTCAGAAAATGGAAACGATCTATGAAATATATGCGGGTAGCCACTCAAGTGATCAATGTGCAATAAATCCTGAGTCAGTCCAGTTTATTTCCGATTATAACAGCGTGAGGCGATTATCCAAACAACTATAATCCAAGAGTGAGAAACCACCCGAATTTTTCTTTGAGTAATAATCAGTCACATGCTCAATCACAAGCTCCAAGGTAATCATATCCACCTGGATTTCAGCCACATCAACAATCTCAACAACACCCACAACCTCAACAACCTGAAAAGCTATCACAAATGGAAGAATTATTGGCAAGATTGGCAACTCAGTTTGAAGCCACAACGAAAAACCAATCAGCTGCAATAAAGAACCTTGAGAACCAAATTGGGCAGATAGCTAATGCTTTGAATACTAGAACTCCAGGTTCTTTACCTAGTGATACGGAGAAAAATCCAAGGAATGATGGAAATGAGCAATGTAAGGCAGTTACACTCAGAAGTGGGAAGGAGTTGACTACTAATTTAGATGGACAAAAGAAAATAATTTCTGCCGAGGATAGTGAAAAAGAGAGTGGAAATTTGGAAAGTAAATCTGGGGAAAAAGTTGTGAAAAAACAACAAGAAGATAAGCAAACAACGATTCATTACCACATGCCGTGCTGCTTTCCTCAAAGATTGCAAAAGCAGAAATTAGATAGACAGTTTTCAAAATTTTTAGAAGTGTTCAAAAAGCTGCAAATCAATATTCCATTCACAGATGCTTTAGAACAAATGCCTAGCTATGCGAAATTCATGAAAGATATTTTAGCAAGAAAGAGGAAGCTAGGGGAGTTCGAAACTGTAGCGTTGACAAAAGAATGTAGCGTAATTCTACAAAGAAAGTTGAAGGATCCGGGTAGCTTCACCATACCGTGCACGATTGGACCCCAGTTCTTTAACAGATGTTTGTGTGATTTGGGTGCGAGTATTAACTTGATGCCACTTTCGATCTACACTCAGTTGGGACTACCAACACCAAAGCCAACAAATATATCTTTACAACTCGCAGATAGATCAGTGACATACCCTAGAGGCATTGTGGAAGACATATTAGTGGAGGTGGACAAATTCATATTTCCAGCCGACTTCATTGTGTTGGACTATAAAGAGGATAAAGACATACCCATTATCCTTGCAAGACCATTTTTAGCCACTAGAAGGACATTAATTGATGTACAAAAGGGAGAGTTAACAATGAGAGTCCAAGATGAGGAAGTAACTTTTAATGTTTTCAAGGCTATGAAATTTCTGAAGGGAGAGGAAGAGTGCTTTAGAGTTGATCTGATTGAAGAAGCAACTGGAGAGGTATTTAGTGAATCTATGAATGAAGACCCTCTTGAAACCGTATTGGTTAGTGAAAATTTATTTGATGATTCAAATGTGCTAGAATGGGTTTAAATGTTAGATTCATCTCCGAAGTTCACACGATGTTTGCAAAAATTTGAACCTCTGGATTATTGGGGAAAGCCAGATGAAAAGGTGAAATCATCCTTAGAAGAACCGCCTACCCTGGAACTTAAACCATTGCCTAACCATCTACGGTATGCCTACCTTGGTTCTTCTTCCTCCTTTCCAGTTATTATTTCTGCATCACTTGATAAGGTTCAATAAGAAAAGCTACTAAGGGTTCTTCGGAAATACAAGACTGCTCTTGGGTGGACTCTTGCAGATATCAAGGGGATAAGCCCATCAATTTGTATGCATAAGATTTTGTTGGAAGATGAAGCGAAACCGACTATTGAACAACAACGAAGACTCAATCCCATCATGAAGGAAGTTGTCAAAAAGGAAATCATTAAATGGTTGGATGCGGGAATTATCTACCCTATCTCAGATAGCTCATGGGTAAGTCCGGTTCAATGTGTGCCAAAGAAAGGGGGAATGACAGTAGTTACAAATGAGCATAATGAATTGATCCTGACTCGAACAGTTACGGGTTGGCGGGTGTGTATGGATTACAGAAAGTTGAATTTGGCCACTCGTAAGGACCATTTTACTCTACCATTTATAGATCAGATGTTGGACAGGCTTGCAGGGCATGAGTATTATTGTCTCTTGGATGGATACTCAGGTTATAACCAGATTGCCATTTCACCCGAAGATCAAGAGAAGACGAAATTCATATGCCCATATGGTACCTTTACTTTTCGCAGAATGTCTTTTGGATTATGTAATGCGCCGGCGACATTTCAACGGTGTATGATGGCTATTTTTTCCGATATGGTCAAACAAAATCTCGAGGTATTTATGGATGATTTTTCAGTTTTTGGGGATTCGTTTGATTATTATTTGGAAAATCTCACTCTCGTGCTCAAACAGTGTATGGAAACGAATTTGGTTTTAAACTGGGAGAAATGTCATTTTATGGTGCAAGAGGGAATAGTCTTGGGTCATCGAGTGTCATCAAAAGGAATTGAGGTTGATAGAGCTAAGATCGAAACTATTGAGAGCCTACCACCACCTATTTTGGTAAAGGGTATTCGAAGTTTTTTGGGACACGCTGGTTTCTATAGACGATTTATAAAAGACTTCTCCAAAATCATGAAACCACTTTGTAATCTTTTGGAGAAGGATGTCCCATTCAACTTTGATCAAGCATGCCTGGAAGCTTTTGATGTGTTGAAGAAGAAACTAGTTACCGCACCTGTAATCATAGCGCCAGATTGGAGTATCTCGTTCGAATTAATGTGTGATGCTAGCGACTTTGCGATTGGCGCAGTTCTTGGCCAATGAAAGGATAAAATTTTTCACGCTATATACTATGCTAGTATGACGTTAACGGATGTCCAACTGAATTATACCACTACCGAGAAGGAGCTATTAGCAGTTGTTTATGCATTTGATATATTTCACTCATATTTGATTGGGACAAAGGTGATCGTGTTTACAGATCATTCGGCAATTAAGTACTTAATAGCAAAGAAGGACGCGAAGCCGGGATTAATTAGATGGGTATTATTGCTACAAGAGTTTGACTTGGAGATCCGAGACCGAAAAGGAATAGAAAATCAGGTTGCTGATCATTTATCACGATTAGAGAATGCAGAACTAAAAAAAATGACACAACAGTGATCAATGAATATTTCCTAGATGGACAACTGTTTGCGGTAAGGATGGATACACCATGGTATACGGATTATGTAAATTTCATTGTGAGTAAGGTGTTTCTGCCAGATTTGACAAGTCAGCAGAAGAAGAAATTCCTCCATTATGTGAAATAGTATTTATGGGATGAGCCATTTTTATGTAAATAGTGTGGCGATCAAGTAACAAGAAGGTGTGTTCCAAAAGTTGAAATGGAGAATATTCTATACCAATGTCATGCATCTGACTATGGTGGACATTTTGGGGGATAAAGAACGGCAGCTAAAGTGTTTTAATGTGGATTTTTCTGGCCAACACTCTTTAAGGATGCCCGTGTGTTTTTATTGAAATGTGACAGATGCCAAAGAGTTGGTAATATATCAAAGCGACACGAGATGCCACTTAATATGATCCTAGAAGTCAAATTGTTTGATGTTTGGGGCATCGACTTTATGGGACCATTTCCATCATCTTTCAGTAACTCCTATATACTTCTAGCGGTGGACTACGTTTCAAAGTGGGTAGAAGCTATAACATCGCCCACCAATGATGCTAAGGTTATGGTTAAGTTCATTCAGAAGAATATTTTCTCTAAATTCGACACTCCTCGTGCAATCATTAGTGATGAAGGCATGCACTTCTGTAATAAGTAGTTCTCAGCTATTCTCGCTAAGTACGGAGTCACTCATAAGATAGCTACTGCTTACCATCCACAAACAAGTGGTCAAGCCGAGGTATCTAATTGAGAAGTAAAACGAATCCTCGAGAAGATAGTGAACCCTAGTCGAAAAGATTGGGCTAGCAAGTTGGATGATGCGTTATGGGCATACTGTACAGCTTACAAAACTCCGATAGGGATGTCTCCGTATAGGTTAGTATATGGTAAGGCATGCCATCTTCCAGTTGAACTCGAACATAGTGCTTATTGCAAAATTCAGAAGTTAAACTTTGATATGTCTACTGCGGGAAAGAAGCGCCTCTTACAATTGAACCAAATGGATGAATTCAGACTCTAATCGTACAAGAACGCGAAGTTATATAAAGAAAAGATTAAGAGGTGGCATGATGAGAAAATTCTGGAAAGAAAGTTTGAAGCAGGGCAAACAGTGCTATTATACAATTCAAGGCTTAAACTGTTTCCAGGAAAGTTAAAATTCCGTTGGTCAGGGCCATTTATCATTACAAAAGTTTATCCTCACAGAGCTGTGGAGGTGGAAGACCCGGATGCCAAACGTAATTTCAAAGTCAACGGTCAAAGATTGAAGCACTACTATGGGGGTTGTGTTGATCGTGAAAAGACATCGGTCAACCTTGCTGATTAGAACAGAGAAGAAAGTCGGGCTGAAGACTATAAACCAAGCGCTAACTGGGAGGCAACCGAGGAATTTTTATTGTTATTTTTTATTTTTACTTTTATTTTTATTTTTTTATTTGCTTTACTGTTAGTTTATTTAGTGGTTAAACTTTTATAGTTTAGGATTTGTTACACCCCTGATGTTCTCTAACACGATATTTAATTGATTTTAGGATGGGAAACAAGATTTCATATTTGGCGGGTTCGACTAATGGACAGTCGGGGGTCTCGCTCAATAGAAGAATGTCCATTTGTCAAATTCTCAGATTTCTAATCATTTCCTACATTTTTAGTGTTATTGAATTGCTTAGTGGTGTAGGGTATCTTGTTGTTTTTAATACTTTAGGCGATATTTAATTTTAGTTAGTTTCTTTTATTTTAGTATGTTAGTTTAATTAAATATACATTTTATCTTAATTGAAGTTGGGGTATTGCAGGTTGAAGGCAACAAGTTGGGGTATTGCATACATGAAGCACAAAAACACCAAGATAGGCAACATTAAGGCACAAGCGCCTAAGCGCCCCAAGTCAGGCCACATCAAGCGCCTAGGTGCATAAAGTCAGTAGCAACAACGCAGCACAAGCGCCTAAGCACCCCAAGTCAAGCCAAAACAAGTGCTTAGGCGCCTAAAGTCAGTAGCAACAAACGCAGCCCAAGCGCCTAAGCGCTCATTCCTAAGACAAACCAAGTGCCTAGGCGCTCCAAGCTTTTAAGGCATTCTGCTTTTAACCGCCTAGGCGGTCCAGCCACTACAATCCCAAGCACCTATGCGCTCTTGCTGTACCTTAGAAACAAAAAAACCTAATCGGGCATAATCAGTCACACACCCAATTCAAACTCTCTTGAGCTCTCCCACTCCAATTCAAACTCACCCAAATTGCATCCCTCCTCTAATCTAGCCACGATAATCAACTTTTTCTTGTATAAGTATAATCAAACACTCAATCTCCTACCCAAACTAAGGCAATTAATCTCCATCTTGTCATCCTTCCTCACCAATTCGGACACCAACTTACATTTAGACCCCATCTAGCTGAAGTAAGGGTTCAAAGCTCAAATTGCTCCTGCAACTTTGATTGGAACATCATATTTGGCTATAACCAAGTGTGCAAGATTTTAGTGCAAATTATTTGGATTCACTTGGATAATAGCTAAGTTAGTACTTTGAATCTAGTTTCTTTCATTGTGTTGGCTCAAGTGGGTTTGGGTTAATTGTTACTTGTATTGCATTGGAAGGATACTGTGCTTAGTAATTGACAAATTTGGTGAAACTTAAGTTTGGGTGAGTGCTTCAACAATAGTGTTCAAAATTTTTGCGCACCAAGTGTTCGATAATTTGTCACAAAGAGGATTTGGTCATCCTAAGCCATTGAACATCATTTGGTTGGGCAAGAAAGTAACACACAAGACTTATGGCTACTAAAAGGCATAGAGGAGAGACTTCAGGCACTTCGACAAAGTTTGACAAAAAGAGATTTACAAGTGTTAAAGCATTCGAAAGATATTACAATTTGCTTTCTAGTAAAACGCTAATTCCTGAGCGTGGATTATTGCCAGAGATAGAAGATGGGGAATTACTACAAATGATTGGGAGTAGAAGATGGGTGAACTTTACAGCCCAACCGGATTCACCGGTCGTTAAAATTGTTAAGGAATTTTACGCCAATGCAAAAGATCATATTGGTAACATGATTTGGGTTTGCGAAAAATCAGTGGAAGTCAATTTTAGGTCAATAAATGCTTACTACGGCTTGAACACAATACCCAATAATGGCTTCATGCAATATTTAGAGCACGAGCTAGACTACAGTGAGGTCATTCAAGATTTGTGTGTACCTGGAACACAATGGAAATTAACAGATCAACAAGAAGCTATTTTGTTCCCTACATCTGCACTAAGTAGTTACGGGAAAGCATGGCATGCCTTTATTTGTGCCAAGTTGATGCCGTGTAGACATACAAGTGATGTTATAAATCGATGGCCAGCGTTGCTTTTCTGTATTGCACAAGGAAAATCTATAGATGTGGGTCAGGTTATACATGATTCAATTGACAGAGCAATTCAAGGAGGGACCTAAGGTGGACTACCTCATCCATCTTTGATTACTGGACTATGTCGACAAGTTGGAGTAAAATGGGATGTTGAGGAAGCTACACAACCTCCTTTAGCCGCAATTGACCACTCAGTGATAAAAAAGTACAAGGTATGGGGTGGGGGCACACCACACCCGAGAGGTTTAGGTTTCATTATTGTGCCTCCCGAGCCTGCAAACGAGCCTAATTAATAGTCACACGACATTCCTTCTGCAGCTGGAAGTTCTGGGCCACCACCAAATTGTTTTGAAGATATTCGTTGAGAATTAAGAAATCAAACTAGAAGGATTGAGATGGTGACTACTCGAGTTCAACAGGGTTTTGACTGGGCAGAAAGAAATCAGGATAGCCTAGCTCAGCGATAAACGGAGATGTATTAGAACTGTAGTGCAACATTCCTAGAGATGTTTGACCGCATGAATCCAGCTGCCACTCCCTACCAATTTCCCCCATTGTCTGCGTACCCCCCGGCTGATCTACCCCTGAAGATGAGGTTGATGAAGAGGAAGAAGAGGATACTGACGAGGAATAAGGCTTCTATCTTTCGAGGAAGTCCTCAGTACATAATTTCTTATGTTTTTTTTGTTATATACAATGAGGACATTGCATAGGTTAAGTTTGGGGGTGCATTCTTCCAGTTCCAGTTGCATTCATGTAGTATTCATTTAGTAGTTTTTCATGTAGTTTTCATTCTAATTTCTTAAAAAAAATATGGAAAAAGAAAAGAAAAATTCAAGTATTTGTATGTTTTCAGCTGTTAGATAGTTCAAGTCTGTTTTGGCCAATGATGAGATTGGAATTGAGTAGACAAGTATAGTATTGACTGTTAAGACTTTGATGTGATTTCTTGTCATGATTTGAATCTTTACCTGTTTGAAACTGATATAATAAGGATAGCACAGTAAAAACAACTATGTTGACTGATTGAGTCTAAATTGACACATAATGGACTTCTTTAGGATAATACTAGTTTGAATGAATGAAAGACATGAATAGGCGGAGATGACTGAATTTAGACAAAAACTTAAGTTTGGGGGGAAAATTTGGGATATATAAGCTTCAAAAAAAATGGTGAAAAAGATACCGTGGCTAGTCTTGTTTCGGGCCTTTGTTACTTGAGCAAGTACGCCTGAGAGAGTGTCTTTACTCCTAGCGCCCTAAGGTCTTGTATGGTCTGGGAGTCGTTGGTCGAAAGCTCGCTAAGGGGTAGCACTGTTAGCCTAATGGAATGAGGCATTGTACAGTCATGGTTAAAAAAAATATAAAAAAAAGAAGCAATAAAACGGGAAAAGAGCAAAAAGCTCCCGCAATGATAAGTAAAGCATAAGTATCCCAGATTGAACTCTTAAATTTGGTGGATGTTTGACTTCAGTTGGATCTAGCTTGTGCGTGAATTTTGTGAGTTTGCACTGTATGAAACCTTTAAAGAGATCTATAATGTGTTGTATTTAACATTATATTAGTTAGAATTGTTATTGAACACACACACACACACACACACACACACACACACTATATCAGTAATAACAGGGTAAGATTTGATGATTGACTAGGAAATTATTGATTTGTCTTGATATGATGTACTAACATGTTTATTGTGATTTCTCTAAGGCTTGATGAATAGATTTTATTCTGTTTGACTGCTGGAATTTTAGGCATATAGATAGCTGTATTTGCATTTGCATTGCATTGTGTTTTGTTGCTTGGGGACAAGCAATTGGTTAAGTTTGGGGGTATCCGATGAGTAGGTTTTATACCTATGAATCCGATATTATTAAACTTAATTATTGCTATCTTTAATTGTTTTTTAGTATCTTTTTATGTGTTTTGTGTTTATTTCTTGTAGGTTGGAGCTGGAGGGACAAATTGGTCATTTCGGAGAAGAAAAAGGTCAAAAATCATTAAAAAAAAGTGCTGAGTGGCATTTTTGTAATTATGCAGTCCTGGTCAAGCGCCTAGGCGCTTAGAAATGGCTTATGTTGAGCGCCTAGGCGCTCATGTGTGGCAAAAAGGAGGATTTTCTACTGCCAAATGGGTTTTTGAAGCCAAAAAGGAATCTGAATGAGGTGGGAGACTAATACAATTAGGAGAAGACTTTAGAAAAGACGTATCACTCAATTTTTCAAGAGATTTGCAGAGAGAACAACGAAGGAAAACACGAGGGAGGATTGCAAAGGCTGAAGATCAAAGAGAGAGTATTGGAGCAAATTCAGAGTTTCTTCTTCTCTTCTTTATTGTTATCTTTTATAATTATCTGGGATGTTTAGATTATTAATCTGGATAATGTTTTTCTTTATTATTATTATGGACTAAATTTTCATTAAGATTGCAACGGAACTTGGTATGTAGTTTAAATTGAACCTTCCCATTGAATGAAATTTGGTTTTTATTGAATTATTTATTATATCTTTTGCTTATTGATTAATTGTTTGGCCAAAAATTACTGTGATAATCTATATAAAATTGGAAGATGGAATATAGATTTAGATCTGGATATAATAGCATCTGTTCATATAATCTGAATAGGGTTAATATGATTAGCATATAGGATAGGAATATACCTATGTGTCTTTTGTATTCATTGAAAGAATTTATGCGTAAAACCTTAATTAACTTGATTCACATAGGAATATAGTGAGTTGATTAACTGGAGTGTTCCTTGTAATTCCGCATCTTAAAGATTGGATTTAGGAGGATTTGTTCACGTGTCTTTGGAAGAAGTGCGTGAATTTTATAAAGCATTCTTGGATAATGATTCATATTAATTAATTGATTTAAATAGGAAGTAAGTTAGTTTAAATGAAATACCAAGGGAAGTTGTAATCTTAACCTGTTAAATCTGCAGTTATTTTTGTGAAATTCTGATTTTAGTTATCAGTTTTGTTAAGTTTATATTTTTAAATCACAAACAATATTTCGTAGTTTAAAATAGGATTGATTGCATTGGAATTAATAATTGATAAATATTAGTCTATTTCATCATGGGAACGATATCCTTGCTCGCTGAATATTACAATTGAACGCGTATACTTGCGTGTTAAAGTGCTATTAAGAAATTAGGCAACAATTTAGAAACAAAAAGGATCTATTCAACCCCCCTTCTAGATCTATTGTGCCTACTGGGAACTAATAATTGGTATCAGAGCAGGTTCTCATGCTATATTCAAAAGCTAATCGCTTTGAGTCTGATCCTAGGCACAAACATTGTTCTAAACTTGGTTTAGTAGTAAGTCACTTGTTATATGCAGATGAGCTCACACGTTGAAAATATTGTGTACAGGTAAATGTGTATATACCCCTGAAGCTGCTCAAATTGGTCCATGTTCTTGATTGCCATATCAACAAGACCAATCCTTGTCTGCAGTCAATCTTGTAGTCTGAAGACCAGGCGACAAAGCTCAAGAGTCAAACATCCACCAGCCAGAAAGATGAAAAGGCCATACATGCTAAGAAATGCTTATCCAGAGAAGAAAGAAGAACTTCTCAAACAAGTGTCTGGCCAACCAGCAGCTGGATGTAAACCTTGTGAACTCAAGGATGTCAAAGAACTAAAGATGCTGAGATTCTCTTAGCTTGCAACTTTAAGACCACGACTGATTGATTGAAGGTCAACTGGAGCAACAAGCTGTCAGGAGTAAATGAGAAACTATGCACATCAATGCCTAACCTCAGTATATCTAAAGATAAATAACTGTTAAGAAACTGACAGTAAAAAGGTACGGTTCCTCACTAATATAAATATGTACATCATGATAACACCTCCTTATGAACTATAATAGTATTCTTTCAAGGAATCATAATCTACCTAAAAAGGTAAACAGAGAAAGTACACTGAGGGTGAAAACTCAAATGCTTACAAACTTTCTCTCCATCCAAGTTTTAGGTTGAAGATGACATCTTGAAAGAAATCTGAAATGGGTCATAAGAGCATCACAGGTTAAATTAATTTTATGTGAAGTAATCTTTGCTGATGGGTTAGTATGTATGTATAAACCTATGTTCTAAGTGTTTAATAACCCACATAGTATGATATGTTCTAAAAGTGTATCTTGAAGATTCGTAGAAACTAATCACCTCCATGAATCAACCAGATACAAATAAATCGTAGAGTTGACTCTCACTCTGTGAACATTTAAACCCTGTGAACATAACCAAGCAGATGATGAAACCATCAAAGAAAAGGAGTGTTTTATTAAAATAGAAAATCTTGCACACACTCACCATCATGCATCTCAAAATGTATTATTTAAATTAGTTACATGCATGAATATGACTGTTGGTGATCAATATGATGATTATCCAAATATATGAGGAACGGGGTTTAGAAAACTAACCTAGCAGGACCCACTTAATTATGGGTACCAAAAATAGAAATCTATAACCTACAAGTACTTGGTCTATCTGACCACACTAAGGAATGCCGAAGTAGATCACTTCAGTCAAGAAGAGTCAACCAGCAGAAGGCTTAAGACTGTTCAGAAATGTTTCTGATAAAACTCCTGTATGTAAAAGCCTGTCCTTGAAGACCTACTGAGCCAATCTGAATGAAGCTCACATGGCTGCTGATCTTTATATGGAAGCAGGCCATTCAACCAAAGATGAAAAGGGTCATATATGCTCAATCATACAAAGCACATCATATGAGAAGAATCCTCAAGGAAGTTCATATCAGAGGATCATCGAGCATCAATCATGAGGAACTCATTATGGAAGCAGAACTTAACAAGCACAAACTGACAAGGAAGACTACGTCCGTTGTGCTGTCAAAGGATCATAGAATGATCAACCCTGAAGATGCCCATTTCTAAGATACAAGAAGATTTAATGACTTTAGCCAGAATGAGATATGCATGGCTGCCTTCTGCTACACATGAAGAAGAAGAACTTATGTCTCTCTGAGAAGACAGTATCAACTATGGGGGAGCAGTCATCTGCTAACAGTACAGAAGCTCTAAAATATCAGAGATATACTATGAAGCAATGTACCAACTACATAGTCCCAAAACTTTGTGGCTGATGAACCAAATAAAGATCCATAGTCAGTAGGAATGTCTCAAAACGTACTATTGATAACCTATCAGCCACCCAACTCAAAATCGTGGAGTGCCTATGATCAAACATCTGATCGTAGTGTAAGAGCAGGAGGACACCACGATTACAACAAATGAAAATGTCTAAAGTTGGCAGAGGAACTCCCCAGCAAAAAAGGCCAAATGAGATATCAGTGCAATTCACTTCTAAAGTATTTCATCTGGAAAGTGCCTCGGGGACAAACCTGATCCTTAGCTCACTCTAAGAGGTTGGCCCTTCCTGAGCTACCTTAACTCAGAAGGATTGCTTAGTCAAGTTCATCTCAAGTAGTCAACGATCATAGCGTAAAGGTAGAAGAAAACTCAACGATCATGGAGTAACCTCAACGATCGTAGAAGCAGACTCGACGATCGCAATCTTACAAGAGGATACTCTAGCTCGTGAGGAGCTTGGAAGAATGGGACAATTTCTCAACCATTTAGATTATGAGGAGATAAGTTTGAATGCTGGTTGGAAAGATGTCCTGCTGAAGAAAAGTGCCCAAGGTTTCATAAAGTACATCAGTGGTTGAGCCATGCAGTTTCAAAATGAGGAGTAATGTCAAAACCAACCACTACAGCATCTCTCAAAAGATGATTGTTGAATCAACAAAGGAAAACGTAGAGTCCACAGCTGCCTTACCATGCTACTCTACGAACCAAAAAGGTCAACGGTAAATCCACGTCAGTAATGCTTATTCTCTTAAAAGGAATATAAAACCGAAAAGGTTATGGGGAGTTACAGCTCATTACTGGACATCGTGCAACCAATGGTTGGTTGACACATAATTGCTTATGCAGAGTCAGAGGAACTGCCATAAAGACAAATTCAAAATCTGCAAACAGTTATCAGAAACTATCGAAACTCTCTCCCTCCCATTTTTAAACCCTAGAATCCTCTTCGAAGCCAAAATCAATTAAACCTCCAAAGCCCAAATCACAATCAGCTATTTGTCATAAATTTTTCTGAATCAAATACCCATATTCCTGGAACCATTAAATGGAAGATTGACGAGTAATCACTAGCATTCAGCTCGGAACCAAGTCGTTTGAGAAATCTGAAAAGAAGTTCAGAGACATTCTTGAACTTGTGAAGAAAGATGGATTCTTAGAATGTCTTGAGGCAAACACTCGAGTATATACTGAACTGGTTAAGGAGTTCTACTCAAATGCTTCCATAAATGTCGGAACCCTTTCAACCAAAGTTAAAGGTCAGTATCTAAAGTTGAAATCATCCGATATTAATCTATGCTTAAGTTTTCCTGACCTAGGACTAAAAAACCTTGATGAAATCGACACTGAGAAAGCAAAGGAGATTATGGGGTACCAAAGAAACTCTAGTCTGAAGGACATGAAGAAGAAGGAGTTCCCTGAGGAATTCGAGTTCCTTGCTGAGATAGTGGGAAAATATATCCTATGCAAGGATACTGCACATAACACTGTGCTTGATTAATAGTTGAAGATTATGTTTGCAATAGTTCTGAAGAAATGAATCAACTTTGGAGCTATCTTGTTCGATCAGATCTCCAAATGGGTAGAAAAGGATGAGATAAAGAAGTCTACAGATAGACCCCTAACTAAGGTCTTTCATGGAAGACTGCTGAGTATTGTGATGAAGAAGAAGCTGGGAGGCAAATTCAAGGATGATAAAGGAGCGCCTCTAAATGTTCATAAAGTGATGTCTCCACAGCTGTTCGTAAACTAGAAGAAGAACCCAAAGGAAAACAGGAAACTAACAACAACTGGGAGCAGAAACAATGTCTCTATAAAGAAGAGGAAGGTGAAAGAAGTGGAAAGCTCTGAGTCTGGTAACTCTGCACCAGTAGTAGCCACACCAGTAAGGAAGAGATCCAGGAGTGTGAAGAAAATAGAGGCTCCACCAAAGAGGCTCCACCAAAGAGTCTCTCCACTGAAGATAAAGATGAAGGTGAAAAGATTTTAACTACACCAGAAACCACAAAGAGAAGAAGCAACAGACTACTTCAAGGGCCATCAAGGAAGAAAGCTAAGGTAGTAGAGTCAGAAGAAGAAAAGGGAACTGATGATGACAAGAATGAGTCCCCAAAGAACAAATCCAGAGATGAAGGTGGAACTGGATTCATGGAAGAAAATGTAAACCCTACTGATGAAGAAAAATATGTATGCCCTATGGCTAACTCTCAGAGTACTCACTCTGATGATAAAGAAAAGCTACAAGATGACCCATCTGCATCTCCAAATGCAAATTCTTCAACAAGCCCTCATAATGGTTCAAAAGATGATGAGTCCGAAGAAGAAATACCTGCCCCTGCCAATGCTGAAACTTAAGGAAGTTCGTCTGATGATCCAAAGGCCTCAAAGTCTAAAGAGAAAGAAGAGTCTAGCTCTCCTATAGCTGAACCTCCAAGGAGAAGGAAGAGCTACAGACTACTGGCTAAATTTGCCTCCAACAAGAAAAGTGATCACTCTACTGCAGTCATTGAAGTAAGTGATGATGAATTTGAATCAAAGGAAGAAAGTGTTGAAGGTGGGACTAGTGATGAAGAGGATGAATCCAAGGAAGATATTGCTGAAGAAGGTTCTAAAAATGAAAACCAACAAGAAGGATTCACTGATGAATCTGATCAGAATGATTTAGGCTCCAAAAGAGAAGAAATGGAGAAAGATTCTAATTCTGCACATCAGAAATCAGAGGAACCAGAATACTACCATGTTCTCTCCCCGTCTAGAATTGATAGAAGAATAGTGGTGGAAGTATCGAATGAACCACCAGAAGTACCTCCAGAAAGATGGTTCTTCTAATGGATGCCTTTGTTAAAGGCACATACTAAAAAAGATGAAAGTTATCTCAACTGGTGCTTCTCTCAGTTTCCAAGCCTGGAGTTGGTGTCTCAGAACTTCCCAAGGGTGAAGAATTTTACAACAATGATGATTAAAGACCAGCCCCATTACAAAGTCTACAGACATGCTGGCAACCACTATATTCCCTTTGATCGTAGAGTGGACTCTGAAGGAAGAAGGATTATGGCCAAGGAGATAATCGTAGAATCTGTTCACTCTACCAATGATGGTGTTCAAGTCCAAAATGAGGAGCCTCCATCTGCCCAAGCACAGCTATCTAACATTCCTTCATTCTCCAATCACGATTGGTATTTAATGATTTTTCAGATTCTCACTGCTTTTGAAAATCTGTCAAAGGATGAAAATCGTAGAGTCCAATCTGGTGTTCAACAAGAGGATGCCCAACCAAATGACCAAATTCCTATGGAGCAGGAACTATTGAAGAATTTTGATGAGCTGATCAAGAAGATATCTAAATCACTAAAGAGTCAAAGAGGTTGAAAGCAACAGAAGATAACTCAGTTCATGACAGACTACAAGCCACCATGGCTGATGTATCTCTCAACATCAAAGAGAGAGATCACATCTATCTAAAAGCCATAATTGATCAGAAGGTAGAAGCTCTACGAGCACAGAAGGCAAATGAAGAGAAACTCCATGTCCTCTCTAACGAGATTGACAACCTGAATCAGTCTTTCTCCGTGCAACTTGAGCTGAGCCAACAAGAACTCAAGATTGAAGTTGGTAATTCCTCCTACCTGATGGAGCAACTAATGTCCAACATGGAGCAGCTCTCCCAAGTGATTAATGACAAAAAGGGTGAGAAAAAGAGGCATAGAAAGAGGCAGAGTAAGAGGCACTCAAGAAAGGGCAAGGAGAGCAGAAGGAAAGAAGACAAAGAAGACAAAGAAGAAGATAACACAAGAAGTAGCTGAGTCATCATCTAAGGGGGAGCTATAGGATGATGAGCCTGAGGCTGAGGGGGAGCCAAAAGAAGAAGAGGAGCATATATCTATTGTAGTAACCCGATATTTTCTAAATAAAATAAATAAGAAATTTTGCGTATAAATTTTTTTTTAATGACGAGACTAAGTGTCAAGTAAAGTGAACGATAAATGCAAATACATTTATTACTTGAAAAATTAAAAATAATTTTGGAATAATCAATTACCACAAATTATATTGTTATGGTAATTAATTTCTGTAAACAGAAATGTCTTATTAATTATTTTCCATGAAAACATGATTGGAAATAATATATGAAGTGATAATTAGAATTATATAATAAATATTTTATTATATGAATTGTTTAGAATATTTAAGTTAATTATTTTAACTTGATTATTGATCTTTGTGTATGAAGAATAATTCGGATATGAGATCCAAACCTGGATTGGGATTGTGATCAAGAGATGAGAATAATAATATTATATTATTGTTATAATGATACCATAATTATGTATCGGGTATGTGCGAATGAGATAATATTGAGCAATGATGACGATTAGGTGGTCATAGCATATTACCGTCTTTGAAACCCTAATTATTAAACTCGGTTATGGGATATTTACGAGTAGTATTGTGTATATGAAATTCTTGTGAATAGGAATATCGGTAATTAGAAGAAACACTAATTCTCACTATGCGTCAATAATTAGGACAAACCTTAATTATTATAACCCTAACCTATTGAAATTAGAAACCGTAACGATCGTGTTAGTAACATACACGAGATAATTAAAGAACCACTAATGGTCAATTAGAAACCCTAATTGATGACGTTGAGAAACCCTAATTTTAATTACCGAGTTTAATTTCGATATTCTTGTATAAGTGTTTTAATTTACCAAAGGATAGAAGTTAATTGGTAAATTATAAGAATTAAATCTAGTGATTAAGTATTACATTTAATTGCCTTTGTACAAGATTGCCCATACACTCTTAAACAAAGCCCAACCATCACCCATAACAAATCGAAAGCAAGAATCAAGAATTTTTGGCAAAAAAGGTATAAGAACACTAAACCTAGAAATCCTTTGATTCGATGTTATTTGATGCAATTGATTGTTTAAAGTTGTGTAATAGAATGTTAATTGATGATATGGGTTGATAAATCAAAGACCCATAACATCAAAGTGCACCTGAATTTGAAGATTTAAGCAAGTTGGAAAAAGCCGAATTACATTATTTTTCACCAAATGTCGAGGCCATAACTCTTTGCTCGATCATGAGTTTTGTTCTTCAAAAGTTTTTATGTGTAGCCTTTGATATGTGGTCTTTAATCTGCAAAAAAGAATCAAGTCCATATCATGTATAGATTAGAAGTTATAGATGGTCAAACATGGTTGATTAAGCATGATAAACTATTTTTGGGCGATCGTAATGGGGGCATTCTCGTCCACTTTTGTGCTTTAAAAGGTCTGGGCTTTTGATATGTTGTAGTGCATCGAGTTAGGAAGCCATAGGCTTTGGAATGACTTCATTCCAACCTCGGATGAGGGAATTACGGTGATTGGAAGGAAATGTGTCAAATTTCTCAAAACCGAAAGTCAGCGGCCGGATGTGCTATTCGGGACACTTTATTTCGATCAGTTAATGTTTCTAAAACCTTCTGGGCTTTTGGTATGTTATAGTACACGAATAATCTTTCTATAGACTCTGAAACGGACTAAATCCGATATCGGAGGAGAGAGTTATGACATTTCAAAGTAGTAGTGTCAAAACTTCCCAACAAGTGCAGTGCAGTCCATTTGAACGCGAATTTACGGGCTGATGTGTTCGGAATTTGGAAATGGTCAAAGAATAAAAGTTGTAGCCCCAGAAGTTAGCTTCATGCGTGGACTTAAGAATCTCTCAAAAATGTTTTAAAATGAAAGAGTTATGATTTGTTTTAGCGAAAGAGGTAAAAGCTGAAACGAGATTGAAAACTCTTATGATGAACGTCCATTTTGACGACCGTTTGGGCTACCTAATGAACCCGAATTGGGTAATTCGTATTTTTAAAAATAGTCTTACATACCATGTATAACATATCCAAAAATCAGATTAATCGGAGTTATGAGCAATGCGTTAGAAAATCGCAAAGTGAGCTATTGAAAATTAGTATAAACCAAGTCCCACATCGACTAAATTGAGAACTTCACCATTTTCTAAACCTATAAATAGAAGGGCTTGGCCTTTGTTTCATTCACCAACAATAAGGCCTCCAATTTTGAGAAAGCCTATGTTGTGGGAGAACTTTTATAAAAGATCTCCTTAGTTAAATTTTAGGCGTGGAAGTGCGTATTCAAATCACATGGAATTCAGTATTTCCGGTATGTTTCTTATTTAATTTTGTAATGTTATTATTTTTAATTGTTAGTTAAAGTTTGAATTTTTGAAGTTTAGTTAAGCGTTGTTAATAAACTAGTTAGTTTACTATGTTTATTTTGGCTTGGAATTGATTATGTAAATGAGTTATTTGTGATGACTTTTAATATTTTGTGATGAATTTCATTAATTAATTATTATTAATGATATTAAAGTTATTTAATGATTATATTAAATAATTTAGTTTTAAAATTATTTTAATATTATAAAAATCATTTTAAATGAAAATAAGGTATTTAAAAATATTTTAAGTTATAAAATATAACTTTTAATGTTTAAATGATAATTTCATTAATAATTAAATATTAATGATATTAAGATAATATTAATGATATTTAGTTTATTTAATAATTATTATTAAATAAATAGTTTAAAAATAGTTTTACTTATTTAAAAATCATTTAAAGAGGATATTAATGATTTAAAAATATTTTAAGTTATAATTAATGACTTTTAATATTTGGATAAATAGTACATTAATATTTAAATATTAATGGTAATTATTTAAAAATGATTTTATTGTTTTAAAAATCATTTAAGGGTAATATAAATGTTTTAAAAATAGTTTCAGCTTATTATAAATAACTTTTATATTTTAGCAATGGTTTCATTAATAGTTTAGTATTAATTAAACTATTAATGATAATGAAATTGTTTAATGTTTAAATCATTTAATTATGATTCCGATATTTGAAAGTTATAATGAACCAAACTAGTGACTTGAGAATCGATTATGAAGTTCTCAATTTGAAGAAGAACACATATAGTAATAGTTATATCACTATAGGCCCTTTAGTAATGATTTGAATTATTTTAAAATTTTCAATTTACGAAATTGCGAAAATGATTAAAAATAAGATGTCCGATATTCTGAGATGTTGAGGTATAGAATAAGAGTCTTAGACTCAAAGATTTACCCGATAAAGTCAAGCTGTCGATGCTGACTGACAAATGTCGGACCTTATAAAAAGAAAGAAAAGGCTACTTTGTAAGAGCATGGATGAGATATTTGAAAATGTATAAAAATATTTCAAGTATATAGAATAGAACTAAAAGTATGATCACCGTGATTATGTGATTAGACTATGTCTTTGTCGTAATAGGCGATCTTATGTGTTAAGATATATTGTTCTAATCGAGCGAATGATCCGATTATTGATAGGTTGTGATAAAGAGATAAAACCTAAGTTGAGATTTGTAATCGTGAATCGGAAAGTATCCTACCTTTGCATTTCCTTTATGCATTGGACATGAGTAAGAAGTTTGAAATTATTCTATTCTGCATGCAGATTATGTACTCTTTGATTATCAACATGCTAGCTCGGATATATATCTACATTAGTTGATTTCTAAATGGTTATACAAGTGTCCCCACTTGGATAACCATGGCATTATTCACATGTTGATATACCTTTGTCAATTACCCGTATACATATATGTTGAATTACATATTATTGTTGAGCAAGATTAAAACCTTGGGTTTAGAACCGTGCATGTATGAACATCCCTATATGGGAAGATTTTTGCGCCAAAGGCGGATAGAGTGAGCGATGAATTTCGTTCAAGTTATGTAGTATTGATTAATCTGAGGTACAATGAGGTGATCACCCTCCGTGCGTAAGCTAGAAAGCGGTTTGCGGATGGATTTACGCCAAACCTTTTGAAAATGAAAAGAATGTTCATAGTATGATTCTTAAACCCTATTCATGGGTAGAGCGAGCCAAATTTAAATAATTTGGAAGAGATTTGTTATGTGAATTTTTATCAAGACATTACTTCACAACTTTCGATTCGTTGTAGAAGTGTTATGTAAAGAGAATACTTATATTCTTTTAGCTTATATATATAATTGTTATTACTTGTTGGGCACTCAAATGCTCATCCTTGCTTAAATTAAATGTTTTCGATTATGTATATGAGCAACTCAAGGCTCGAGTACCGAACAAAGGAAAAGGAAAGTCGATCGAATAAGTGTGTATTATGAGTTAATGGTTATAGTTGTATTGGATATCTATTCAAGTATTGTAAGGAATATATTTGAAGGTCACGTGCACAGGAAGTAAACTTTGTTGTATGTAAATTAAGTTCAATGTATTATTATATTAGTATTATTCACTTAAAGAAATGGTATAAATGGAGAACCAGGAGTTCGGGTTTCAAGTACTGGATTTGGGGTCGTCATCACGAGTTGGTATCAAAGTCATTGGTTATGAAGCTTAGGTAGGAATACCCGAGACTAATAACCGCAATGATTAGGATAAATATTAACTCATATAGAGTTAGTTGGTCGATAAGATTCAAAGATGAATCTCGTGAGTGTAAAGACACGAGTTCCCTAACTCGATTATAAAGTTAAACAAATGAGTGGGGAATAGATTGAGTCTAAAAAGACGAAAGTGCGATTATGAGAGATCGTAAAATAAAACGATCAAGATATTGAACTAAATCGTAATATATACGATGAGATCACCCTGATCTCGATAAGGCTATAACAACCGGAAGGAATCAATCGATGATTGGAAAATTTACTGACAAAAGATTGTTGTGTATGAATTGTACTATCAATTAGTACAGGATCCGGAAGAGAATTATAAATCTGAATTAAATTCATTATGGAGAATGGGGTTAGTGTTAGATGGGGATTCAATTGAGGACTCATGTCGGCGGTGAGTTGTATGATTCTTCGTATGGGAGCCGAATTGTACTTGGTGTAAAAACCACTTAGTTTACGCAATCGATAATCATTGAAATGTCTCAGGTCGCTATTTATTTGTTATATGCACATTAAGAGGATGACTCCATTCTCGTGTGTATAACAATGAGATAGGTCATAGATAGAGAATATAAGATTAAGTTCGAGTTCTTAAAACTTATACCTATGAGACATTCTTGACTCATAATTATATGAAATGTTTATGAATCCCTCAGCGAATGGACGCCAAAGGTCTGACTAGGATAAGTTCTTAAACTCATATGATTGTGGCAATTTATGAACTCATAAGAGTGGTTTGATGAACTGGGTATAGTTTTGTGTGAATGGAGTGTTATGGAATACAGGAACAGATAGATTGTTAAGTAAATGATTTTTAGTGAAGGTGTTAGGTTTTCCTAAACTCCTAGCTATGCTAATCTTCAAAATTTTTGACATCAAGCTAAATACGCATTATGTTCCTTTGAAAACAAAAATGTAGACTCGTAATCATTTTTGAAACGGTTTAAAGTACGGTCTATGCTACTTATTTCGGCTAGACGCAAATGATTTGAAATATCAAAATTGTTTTTAATTATCACTCATGTACCATGTAACCTGGTGCAGAGATGATAAAAATGTGATGGAGTTGTAAATACAGGAATACTTAGTGTGAATTTGACCTGAAGTCGTCGTTCCACTATGGTATGATGTAGTATGATAAAATCACCAAATGACGGAATCCTCAACGGACTGTAAATACAGTGCGGCATCATGACGTCATTCTCGAAAAATTTTAATTTGCCAACGGGGTTTGGTTATACTTAAATAATTCGATTGAATTGAATTATTGATATGAGTCTATGCTATTTGAATCAGCTAGACTAATGTTTATGAAAACTCTAAGTGTTCATTGAAAGAAATTTCCCGAACCAAATTGTTTGGTGCGGAATCCTATGATAAGACTGAGGTGAACAATGTTGTTTGGATAAATGATCCAATCTAATGGCGTAAATATTCGCTAGGTATGATTAATACGTTATGCATGACGTAGGGGTACAATAGGTTAATCACCTAAAGTACTATTAATGGTAGTTTACCTTCTTTGTGATTGTAAACATACCAGGTAATGTTTTCTTGTATGAATCTGCTTAAAACTATGTGTTCATGGTCTATATGACCCCTCAAAGACAATTTGAAAACTTTTACTCTTGTGAGAGGTGTATTGGGTAGCATGTGATGATATGTGTGAATGTTGTAAGCACAGATAGAGTTAAGCCGAGAGTTATGAGGGAGGTTGGAGCGGAGGAGAGATATTCGGATAAGATAGTTGAAGGTTGAAATAGAAGCCAAAGACACCGGATATATACCTTGGCGCGTGCTTTAGTCATCACCTTCATGCGATTCAATGCAGAGTGGATGGAGCGCCTTCTACGGAGATAGATAGGCGTTGATGAGAATTGAATAAATTTATCGTCAATCAAAATAAGAGACAACGATATAGAACTCTTGATTGTTTGTGTATATATACTATATGTTAATCGTGGTAACTTATGTATGTAGATGTCCGGTGAGAAAGATATGTGGAATAAGAAGGATCATATTCACACCCCGAAGCTAATATCGAGGCCAACAGATGAAATAGAAGCTCACTAGGAACCCAAATCGGACGAGGTGGCTATCGTGGAAAAAGCGTAACATCGATCCGAAATGTTGGATATGACGATAGTGATTCGGACACTAAAGTTGAAGCCGCTCAAGCATCAACGGAGGTGCGAGATTTGGAAAAACAAGGTTTCTTCATTGGAAAGGTTGTGGGAGATAGAAAAGTTGATCGTCGGCGTTAATGGAAACAATGGAAGAAGCGGATAAGCTCAAAATCCAAATTGACCGATGGAGCCTCAAGCGACACATCCGTGAAGGACACACCTCTCCCCGTTGCCCCAACTATAAGCAAGGTGGATGTTTTAATTGTGGAATGGAAGGACATCGAGCGAATGAATGTCCGAGAAAAAGGTTTGGTAAATAAGTAGTATGGGTTATGTTTTGTTTATGTAATGTGTGTGATAAGTAATGAACTATTTTCAACTTTTATGTTGGTCAAGATTTTAAATCCCGACTTTCGTAGTCACAAAGGGATAGCTGTTGATTAAAACAGTATGTGCTATGTAAATATTTGATAAATGAATATGAATCTAAGTTTGAGAAATGAAACGAGATTAATACATTAATCTTATGCAATAAGGTTTAAAATGTAAGAGTATAATTTATGGTTTTATTTAACCAGATAATGCCACCAAGACGTCAAACTCGAAACCAAAGGGTAGAAGAATCTACTAATGCTGGAGAACGACAGCCAGAACTGATGCAAAACTTTGCAAACATGGTAGCTCAGGCTATGCATCAGGGAATACCAGCTACAGGGAACCAGCCAGACAATCGTTTGGCAAATTTCAAAGACTTTAAAGCCGTAGGACCACCAGAATTCAGAGGATCAGCTGACCCTATAGAAGCCCAGACATGGGTTAACGAGATAGAAAAGGCGTTCGTAATTGCTAGAATAGATGAGGGGAAAAAGACTGCTTTTGCCACTTATATGTAGAAAGGGGAGGCTAACTTTTGGTGGGAGGCAAATAAAACTCGGGCAGGAGAAGAAGAAATTACTTGGGATATGTTTAAGAATTTATTTTTTTGAAAACTATCTCTCTGTTAGTATGCAGTCTAGAATGGAGTTGAAATTCCTGGAGTTAAAAACAGGAGAACATGACTGTTGCGGAGTATACCCAAAATTTAATGAGTTGGCTAGGTTTGCTCCACATCAAGTGGATACAGAGGCTAGGAAGGCAAGGAGGTTTGAGCTGGGCTTAAAACCCTGGCTCTACAATAAGGTGTCAGTACTGCAAATCAATACTTTTGCAGCACTCATGGAGAAGGCTATCATAGCTGAACAGGGAAGTGAGGCCATGAGCCTCTACCATAAGGAGAAGAAGAACAAAAGCAAGTCAGGAGGAGCAAAGAAAGATAGAGTAGTAGTGGGAATAGGGGTGAGAAAAGAATGAGGAATTTTACGAGAAAATGCAAGTAAAGCGTGAAGGTATAAAGAAGCGGTGTAGTGCAAAGGTCAAGAATCATGGGAAGAATCACTCGCAAGTGTCTCAAGGGCAAGTTTGTATGCTACAAGTGCGTGCAAGAGGGTCATATCTCTCCCAACTGCCCCAACTCAAGGATGATCAGTTGATGTTTTATATGTGGATCGACTGAGCATAAGGTAAGGAACTGTCCACAGAGGGGAATGGAGGCAGGGAACGTAACCACGGGGAGAAGCAGTGGGACGTTAACAATTTTAGGACCAAACTCAACCAGTAACCCAATGAAAGCAACTCTGAGGGTTTACAACATGACGGTGGCAGCTGGAAACAGAACTCCAGGTGCTATTTGAATAACTTATATATCTTATATTTCTGCTTAATCAGATAGACAAGTGTTAAGATGAATAATTAAAGATTAGTTCGATCAAGTATGATCGAGATCTACGTACAATGATTATATGCTATGTACCCTTCTGCATATGAGTTTTTAAAGCGGTGATTCCGGGGACGGAATCCTTATAAGGAGGTGAATGTAATAACTTAGATATTTTCTAAATAAAATAAATAAGAAATTTTATGATAATTTTTTTTTTAATGACGAGACTAAGTGTCAAGTAAAGTGAACGATAAATGCAAATACATTTATTACTTGAAAAATTAGAAATAATTTTGGAATAATCAATTACCACAAATTATATTGTTATGGTAATTAATTTACAAAAAGTAAATGTCTTATTAATTATTTTCCATGAAAACATGATTGGAAATAATATATGAAGTGATAATTAGAATTATATAATAAATATTTTATTATATGAATTGTTTAGAATATTTAAGTTAATTATTTTAACTTGATTATTGATCTTTGTATCTGAAGAATAATTCATATATGAGATCCAAACCTGGATTGGGATTGTGATCAAGAGATGAGAATAATAATATTATATTATTGTTATAATGATACCATAATTATGTACTGGGTATGTGCAGACAGATAATATTGAGCAATGACGGTCAATTAGGTCATAGCATATTACCGTCTTTGTGAAACCCTAATTATTAAACTCGCTTATGGGATATTTACGAGTAGTGACCGTGTATATGAAGTTACTTGTGAATAGGAATATCGGTAATTAGAAGAAACACTAATTATCAACAGTACGTCAATAATTAGGACAAACCTTAATTATTATAACCCTAACCGGTTGAAATTAGAAACCGTAACGATCGTGTTTAGTAACATACACGTATAATTAAAGAACCACTAATGGTCAATTAGAAACCCTAATTGATGACGTTGAGAAACCCTAATTTTAATTACCGAAGTTTAATTTCGATGTTCTCAGATAAGTGTTTTAATTTACCAAAGGATAGAAGTTAATTGGTAAATTATAAGAATTAAATCTAGTGATTAAGTATTACATTTAATTGCCTTGTACAAGATTGCCCATACACTCTTAAACAAAGCCCAACCATCACCCATAACAAATCGTAAGCAAGAATCAAGAATTTTTTGCAAAAAGGGTATAAGAACACTAAACCTAGAAATCCTTTGATTCGATGTTATTTGATGCAATTGATTGTTTAAAGTTGTGTAATAGAATGTTAATTGATGATATGGGTTGATAAATCAAAGACCCATAACATCAAAGTGCAATTTAATTTGAAGATTTAAGCAAGTTGGAAAAACCGAATTACATTATTTTTTCACCAAATGTCGAGGGCCATAACTCTTTGCTCGATCATGAGTTTTGTTCTTCAAAAGTTTTTATGTGTAGCCTGATATGTGGTCTTTAATCTGCAAAAGAATCAAGTCCATATCATGTATAGATTAGAAGTTATAGATGGTCAAACATGGTTGATCGAGCATGATAAACTATTTTTAAGCGATCAGTAATGGGGGCATTCTCGTCCACTTTTTGTGCTTTAAAAGGTCTGGGCTTTTGATATGTTGTAGTGCACTGAGTTAGGAAGCCATAGGCTTTGGAATGACTTCATTCCAACCTCGGATGAGGGAATTACGGTGATTGGAAGGAAATGTGTCAAATTTCTCAAAACCTGAAAGTCAAGAATGGATGTGCTATTCGGGACACTTTATTTCGATCGCTTAATGTTTCTAAAACCTTCTGGGCTTTTGGTATGTTATAGTACACCGAATAATCTTTCTATAGACTCTGAAACGGACTAAATCCGATATCGGAGGAGAGAGTTATGACATTTCAAAGTAGTAGTGTCAAAACTTCCCAACAAGTGCGGTGCAGTCCATTTGAACGGAATTTCGGGCTGATGTGTTGGAATTTGGAAATGGTCAAAGAATAAAAGTTGTAGCCCCAGAAGTTAGCTTAAGGTGGACTTAAGAATCGCTCAAAAATGTTTTAAAATGAAAGAGTTATGACTGTTTTTTTAGCGAAAGAGGGTAAAGCTGAAACGAGATTGAAAAGCTATTATGAACGCCCATTTTGACGACTGTTTGGGCTACCTAATGAACCCGAATTGGGTAATTCGTATTTTTAAAAATAGTCTTACATACCATGTATAACATATCCAAAAATCAGATTAATCGGAGTTATGAGCAATGCGTTAGAAAATCGCAAAGTGAGCTATTGAAAAATTAGTATAAACCAAGTCCCACATCGACTAAAATTGAGAACTTCACCATTTTCTAAACCTATAAATAGAAGGGCTTGGCCTTTGTTTCATTCACCAACAATAAGGCCTCCAATTTTGAGAGAAGGCTATGTTGTGGGAGAACTTTTTATAAAGATCTCCTTAGTTAAATTTTAGGCGTGGAAGTGCGTCATTGATGGAATGGAATTAAGTATTTAAGTTATGTTTCTTATTTAATTTTTGTAATGTTATTATTTTTAATTGTTAGTTAAATTTTGAATTTTTGAAGTTTAGTTAGCGTTGTTAATAAACTAGTTAGTTTACTATGTTTATTTTGGCTTGGAATTGATTATGTAAATGAGTTATTTGTGATGACTTTTAATATTTTGTGATGAATTTCATTAATTAATTATTATTAATGATATTAAAGTTATTTAATGATTATATTAAATAATTTAGTTTTAAAATTATTTTTAATATTATAAAAATCATTTTAAATGAAAATAAGGTATTTAAAAATACTTTAAGTTATAAAATATAACTTTTAATGTTTAAATGATAATTTCATTAATAATTAAATATTAATGATATTAAGATAATATTAATGATATTTAGTTTATTTAATAATTATTATTAAATAAATAGTTTAAAAATGGTTTTACTTATTTAAAAACCATTTAAAGAGGATATTAATGATTTAAAAATATTTTAAGTTATAATTAATGACTTTTAATATTTGGATAAATAGTACATTAATATTTAAATATTAATGGTAATTATTTAAAAATGATTTTTATTGTTTTAAAAATCATTTAAGGGTAATATAAATGTTTTAAAAATAGTTTCAGTTATTATAAATAACTTTTATATTTTGGCAATGGTTTCATTAATAGTTTAGTATTAATTAAACTATTAATGATAATGAAATTGTTTAATGTTTAAATCATTTAATTATGATTCCGATATTTGAAAGTTATAGCCGGCCAAACTAGCTGACTTGAGAATCGATTATGAAGTTCTGAATTTGAAGAAGAACACATATAGTAATAGTTATATCACTATAGGCCCTTTAGTGACAGATTTGAATTATTTTAAATTTTTCAATTTCTGGAAATTGCGAAAATGATTAAAAATAAGATGTCCGATATTTACGATGTTGAGGTATAGAATAAGAGTCTTAGACTCAAGATTTACCCGATAAAGTCAAGCAGATGACACGACAAATGTCGGGACCTTATAAAAGAAAGAAAAGGCTACTTGTAAGAGCATGGATGAGATATTTGAAAAATGTATAAAAATATTTCAAGTATAGAATAGAACTAAAAGTATGATCACCGTGATTATGTGATTAGACTATGTCTTGTTCGTAATAGACAAAGATTACTATGTGTTAAGATATATTGTTCTAATCGAACTAATGATCCGATTATTGATAGGTTGTGATAAAGAGATAAAACCTAAGTTGAGATTTGTAATCGTTGAATCGTGAAAGTATCCTACCTTTGCATTTCCTTTATGCAATGGACATGAGTAAGAAGTTTCAGAATTATTCTATTCCTGTACAGATTATGTACTCTTTGATTATCAACATGCTAGCTCAGATATATATTATGTTCGTTGATTTCTAAATGGTTATACAAGTGTCCCCACTTGGATAACCATGGCATTTATTCACATGTTGATATACCTTTGTCAATTACCCGTATACATATATGTTGAATTACATATTATTGTTGAGTAAGATTAAAACCTTCTGGTTTGGAACCGTGCATGTATGAACATCCCTATATGGGAAGATTTTTGCATTTCAAGGCGGATAGAGTGAGCGATGAATTTCGTTCAAGTTATGTAGTATTGATTAATCACAGGTACAATGGGTGATCACCCTCCTGCTGTAAGCTAGAGAGCGGTTTCTTGATGGATTTCTGCCAAACCTTTTGAAAATGAAAAGAATGTTCATAGTATGATTCTTAAACCCTATTCATGGGTAGAGCCAGAGCCAAATTTAAATAATTTGGAAGAGATTTGTTATGTGAATTTTTTTATCAGTACAGATTACTTCACAACTTTCGATTCGTTGTAGAAGTGTTTTGTAAAGAGAATACTTATATTCTTTTAGCTTATATATATAATTGTTATTACTTGTTGGGCACTCAAATGCTCATCCTTGCTTAAATTAAATGTTTTCGATTGTATGTGTATGAGCAACCAAGGCTCAGCACGAACAAAGGAAAAGGAAAAGTTTGATCGAATAAGTGTGTATTATGAGTTAATGGTTATAGTTGTATTGGTATCTATTCAAGTATTGTAAGGAATGTATTTGAAGGTCACGTGCACAGGGAAGTAAACTTTGTTGTATGTAAATTAAGTTCGAATGTATTATTATATTAGTATTATTCAAATTTTAAAGAAATGGTATCGTGGAGAACCGAAGTTCGGGTTTCAAGTACTGGATTTGGGGTCGCCACAAAGTTGGTATCAAAGTCATTGGTTATGAAGCTTAGGTAGGAATACCCGAGACTAATAACCGCAATGATTAGGATAAATATTAACTCATATAGAGTTAGTTGGTCGATAAGATTCAAAGATGAATCTCTACGAGTGAAAAGACACAGAGTTCCCTAACTCGATTATAAAGTTAAACAAAGAGGGGGAATAGATTGAGTCTAAAAGACCGAAAGTGCGATTATGAGAGATCGTAAAATAAAACGATCAAGATATTGAACTAAATCGTAATATATATGATGAGATCACCCCGCGATCGATAAGGCTATAATGACGTAAGGAATCAATCGATGATTGGAAAATTTACAAAGAAGATTGTTGTGTATGAATTGTACTATCAATTGAGGTACAGATCCGTAAGAGAATTATAAATACGAATTAAATTGTTATGGAGAATGGGGTTAGTGTTAGATGGGGATTCAATTGAGGACTCATGTGTCGGCAATTTGAGTTGTATGATTCTTCGTATGGGAGCCGAATTGTACTTGGTGTAAAAACCACTTAGTTTCGCACCGATAATCATTGAAATGTCGTGTCGCGCTATTTGTTATATGCACATTAAGAGGATGACTCCATTCTCGGTGTATAACAATTGTAGATAGTCATAGATAGAGAATATAAGATTAAGTTCGAGTTCTTAAAACTTATACCTATGAGACATTCTTGACTCATAATTATATGAAATGTTTATGAATCCTCAAATGAATGGACGCCAAAGGTCCGACTAGGATAAGTTCTTAAACTCATATGATTGTGGCAATTTATGAACTCATAAGAGTGGTTTGATGAACTGGGTATAGTTTTGTGTGAATGGAGTGTTATGGAATACGAATGATAGATTGTTAAGTAAATGATTTTTAGTGAAGGTGTTAGGTTTTCCTAAACTCCTAGCTATGCTAATCTTCAAAATTTTTGACATCAAGCTAAATCGCGATTATGTTCCTTTGAAAACAAAAATGTAGACTCGTAATCATTTTTGAAACGGTTTAAAAATACGGTTATGCTACTTATTTCGGCTTAGACGCAAATGATTTGAAATATCAAAATTGTTTTTAATTATCACTCATGTACCATGTAACTCAAAAGCGTAGATGATAAAAATGTGATGGAGTTGTAAATACAGAATACTTAGTGTGAATTTGACTGAAGTCGTTGTTCCACTATGGTATGATGTAGTATGATAAAATCACCAAATGACGGAATCCTCAACTGATTTGTAAATACAGATGCGGCATCATGACGCTATTCTCGAAAAAATTTTAATTTGCCAACGGGTTTGGTTATACTTAAATAATTCGATTGAATTGAATTATTGATATGAGTCTATGCTATTTGAATCACCTAGACTAATGTTTATGAAAACTCTAAGTGTTCATTGAAAGAAATTTCCCGAACCAAATTGTTTGAAAGCGGAATCCTATGATAAGACCGAGGTGAACAATGTTGTTTGGATAAATGATCCAATCTAATGGCGTAAATATTCGCTAGGTATGATTAATACGTTATGCATGACGTAGGGTACAATAGGTTAATCACCTAAAGTACTATTAATGGTAGTTTACCTTCTTTGTGATTGTAAACATACCGTGTAATGTTTTCATGATGAATACCGCTAAAAACTATGTGTTCATGGTCTATATGACCCCTCAAAGACAATTTGAAAACTTTTACTCTTGTGAGAGGTGTATTGGGTAGCATGTGATGATATGTGTGAATGTTGTAAGCCATGAGATAGAGTTAAGCCGAGTTATGAGGGAGGTTGGAGCGAGAGGAGATATTCAGATAAGATAGTTGAAGGTTGAAATAGAAGCCAAAGACACCGATATATACCTTGGCGAGCTTTAGTCATCACCTTCATGCGATTCAATGCAGAGTGGATGGAGCGCCTTTCTACAGAGATAGGCGCTTGATGAGAATTGAATAAATTTATCGTCAATCAAAATAAGAGACAACGATATAGAACTCTTGATTCTTTGTGTATATATACTATATATTAATCGTGGTAACTTATGTATGTAGATGTCCGGTGAGAAAGATATGTGGAATAAGAAGGATCATATTCACACCCCGAGCTAATATCGAGGCCAACAGATGAAATAGAAGCTCACTAGGAACCCAAATCGGACGAGGTGGCTATCGTGGAAAAACGTAACATCGAGATCCGAAATGTTGGATATGACGAGATAGTGATTCGTGACACTAAAGTTGAAGCCGCCAAGCATCAACGGAGGTGCAGGATTTGGAAAAACAAGGTTTCTTCATTGGAAAGGTTGTGGGAGATAGAAAAGTTGATGCGTCAGGCGTTAATGGAAACAATGGAAGAGCAGGATAAGCTCAAAATCCAAATTGACCAGATGGAGCCTCAAGCGACACATCCGTGAAGGACACACCTCTCCCCGTTGCCCCAACTATAAGCAAGGTGGATGTTTTAATTGTGGAATGGAAGGACATCGAGCGAATGAATGTCCGAGAAAAAGGTTTGGTAAATAAGTAGTATGGGTTATGTTTTGTTTATGTAATGTGTGTGATAAGTAATGAACTATTTTCAACTTTTATGTTGGTCAAGATTTTAAATCCCGACTTTCGTAGTCACAAAGGGATAGCTGTTGATTAAAACAAGATGTCTTTATGTAAATATTCGATAAATGAATATGAATCTAAGTTTGAGAAATGAAACGAGATTAATACATTAATCTTATGCAATAAGGTTTAAAATGTAAGAGTATAATTTATGGTTTTATTTAACCGAGATAATGCCACCAAGACGTCAAACTTCGAAACCAAAGGGTAGAAGAATCTACTAATCTTTGAGAACGACGGCCAGAAATCGATGCAAAACTTTGCAAACATGGTAGCTCGAAGCTATGCATCGTGGAATACCAAATCAGAGGAACCACCAGCACAATCGTTTGGCAAATTTCAAAGACTTTAAAGTCAGTAGGACCACGAAATTGAGAGGATCACCGACCCTATAGAAGCCCGGACATGGGTTAACGAGATAGAAAAGGCGTTCGAATTGCTAGAATAGATGAGGGAAAAAGACCGCTTTTGCCACTTATATGTAGAAAAAAGGGAGGCTAACTTTTGGTGGGAGGCAAATAAAACTCAGGCGGAGAAGAAGAAATTACTTGGGATATGTTTAAGAATTTATTTTTTGAAAACTATCTCTCTGTTAGTATGCGCCTAGAATGGAGTTGAAATTCACGGAGTTAAAAAATGGAGAACATGATCATTAAGTGAGTATACCCAAAATTTAATGAGTTGGCTAGGTTTGCTCCACATCAAGTGGATACAGAGGAGGCTAGGAAGGCAAGGAGGTTTGAGCTGGGCTTAAAACCCAGCTCTACAATAAGGTGTCAAGATCTATAAATCAATACTTTTGCAAACTTTCATGGAGAAGGCTATCATAATTTGAGCAGGGAAGTGAGGCCATGAGCCTCTACCATAAGGAGAAGAAGAACAAAAGCAAGTCGGGAGGAGCAAAGAAGATAGAAAGTAGTAGTGGGAATAGGGGTGAGAAAAGAATGAGGAATTTTTCGAGAAAATGCAAGTAAAGCGTGAAGGTATAAAGAAGCGGGTAGTGCGGTCAAGAAGAATCATGGAAGAATCACTCCAGCAAGTGTCTCAAGGGCAAGTTTGTATGCTACAAGTGCGTGCAAGAGAGGTCATATCTCTCCCAACCGCCTGAACTCAAGGATGATCAGTTGATGTTTTATATGTGGATCGATTGAGCATAAGGTAAGGAACCGCCCACGAGAGGGAATGGAGGCGGGGAACGAACCACGGGGAGAAAGCGGTGGGGCGTTAACAATTTTAGGACCAAACTCAACCAAGAACTCAATGAAAGCAACTCTCGAGGGTTTACAACATGGCACGGTGGCATTTGGAAATGAACTCTGTGTGCTTATTTGAATAACTTATATATCTTATATTTACGCTTAATCGTCGATAGACAAGTGTTAAGATGAATAATTAAAGATTAGTTCGATCAAGTATGATCGAGATCTACGTCTAAATGATTATATGCTATGTACCTTCCCTGCATATGAGTTTTTAAAGCGGTGATTCCTAGGACGGAATCCTTATAAGGGAGGTGAATGTAGTAACTTAGATATTTTCTAAATAAAATAAATAAGAAATTTTGCGTATAATTTTTTTTTTAATGACGAGACTAAGTGTCAAGTAAAGTGAACGATAAATGCAAATACATTTATTACTTGAAAAATTAGAAATAATTTTGGAATAATCAATTACCACAAATTATATTGTTATGGTAATTAATTTAAAATGTGAATGTCTTATTAATTATTTTCCATGAAAACATGATTGGAAATAATATATGAAGTGATAATTAGAATTATATAATAAATATTTTATTATATGAATTGTTTAGAATATTTAAGTTAATTATTTTAACTTGATTATTGATGCTGTGTACGAAGAATAATTCAGATATGAGATCCAAACCCTGGATTGGGATTGTGATCAAGAGATGAGAATAATAATATTATATTATTGTTATAATGATACCATAATTATGTACTGGGTATGTGCAGACAGATAATATTGAGCAATGACGGTCAATTAGGTCATAGCATATTACCGTGCTGTGAAACCCTAATTATTAAACTCAGTTATGGGATATTTCTGAGTAGTGACTGTGTATATGAAGTTACTGTGAATAGGAATATCGGTAATTAGAAGAAACACTAATTACTGTTGTACGTCAATAATTAGGACAAACCTTAATTATTATAACCCTAACCGGTTGAAATTAGAAACCGTAACGACTGTGTTAGTAACATACACAGATAATTAAAGAACCACTAATGGTCAATTAGAAACCCTAATTGATGACGTTGAGAAACCCTAATTTTAATTACCGAGTTTAATTTCGATGTTACTGTATAAGTGTTTTAATTTACCAAAGGATAGAAGTTAATTGGTAAATTATAAGAATTAAATCTAGTGATTAAGTATTACATTTAATTGCCTTGTACAAGATTGCCCATACACTCTTAAACAAAGCCCAACCATCACCCATAACAAATCAGAAGCAAGAATCAAGAATTTTTGGCAAAAGGGTATAAGAACACTAAACCTAGAAATCCTTTGATTCGATGTTATTTGATGCAATTGATTGTTTAAAGTTGTGTAATAGAATGTTAATTGATGATATGGGTTGATAAATCAAAGACCCATAACATCAAAGTGCACTAATTTGAAGATTTAAGCAAGTTGGAAAAACCGAATTACATTATTTTTTCACCAAATGTCGAGAGCCATAACTCTTTGCTCGATCATGAGTTTTGTTCTTCAAAAGTTTTTATGTAGCCTGATATGTGGTCTTTAATCAAAAAAGAATCAAGTCCATATCATGTATAGATTAGAAGTTATAGATGGTCAAACATGGTTGATTTCGAGCATGATAAACTATTTTTGGGCGATGCATAATGGGGGCATTCTCGTCCACTTTTGTGCTTTAAAAGGTCTGGGCTTTTGATATGTTGTAGTGCACTGAGTTAGGAAGCCATAGGCTTTGGAATGACTTCATTCCAACCTCGGATGAGGGAATTACGGTGATTGGAAGGAAATGTGTCAAATTTCTCAAAACCGAAAGTCAGCAGCGGATGTGCTATTCGGGACACTTTATTTGATCAGTTAATGTTTCTAAAACCTTCTGGGCTTTTGGTATGTTATAGTACACCTAATCTTTCTATAGACTCTGAAGCGGACTAAATCCGATATCGGAGGAGAGAGTTATGACATTTCAAAGTAGTAGTGTCAAAACTTCCCAACAAGTGCGGTGCAGTCCATTTGAACGGAATTTCTGGGCTGATGTGTTCGAATTTGGAAATGGTCAAAGAATAAAAGTTGTAGCCCCAGAAGTTAGCTTCAAGGTGGACTTAAGAATCGCTCAAAATGTTTTAAAATGAAAGAGTTATGGTTGTTTTAGCGAAAGAGGGTAAAGCTGAAACGAGATTGAAAACTGTTATGAACGTCCATTTTTGACGCTCTGTTTGGGCTACCTAATGAACCCGAATTGGGTAATTCGTATTTTTTAAAATAGTCTTACATACCATGTATAACATATCCAAAAATCAGATTAATCGGAGTTATGAGCAATGCGTTAGAAAATCGCAAAGTGAGCTATTGAAAAATTAGTATAAACCAAGTCCCACATCGACTAAATTGAGAACTTCACCATTTTCTAAACCTATAAATAGAAGGGCTTGGCCTTTGTTTCATTCACCAACAATAAGGCCTCCAATTTTGAGGAAGGCTATGTTGTGGGAGAACTTTTATAAAGATCTCCTTAGTTAAATTTTGGGCGTGAAGTGCGTATTCAAATTGTGGAATTAAGTATTTCGGGTATGTTTCTTATTTAATTTTTGTAATGTTATTATTTTTAATTGTTAGTTAAATTTTGAATTTTTGAAGTTTAGTTAGCGTTGTTAATAAACTAGTTAGTTTACTATGTTTATTTTGGCTTGGAATTGATTATGTAAATGAGTTATTTGTGATGACTTTTAATATTTTGTGATGAATTTCATTAATTAATTATTATTAATGATATTAAAGTTATTTAATGATTATATTAAATAATTTAGTTTTAAAATTATTTTTAATATTATAAAAATCATTTTAAATGAAAATAAGGTATTTAAAAATACTTTAAGTTATAAAATATAACTTTTAATGTTTAAATGATAATTTCATTAATAATTAAATATTAATGATATTAAGATAATATTAATGATATTTAGTTTATTTAATAATTATTATTAAATAAATAGTTTAAAAATGGTTTTACTTATTTAAAACCATTTAAAGAGGATATTAATGATTTAAAAATATTTTAAGTTATAATTAATGACTTTTAATATTTGGATAAATAGTACATTAATATTTAAATATTAATGGTAATTATTTAAAAATGATTTTTATTGTTTTAAAAATCATTTAAAGGTAATATAAATGTTTTAAAAATAGTTTCGCTTATTATAAATAACTTTTATATTTTAGCAATGGTTTCATTAATAGTTTAGTATTAATTAAACTATTAATGATAATGAAATTGTTTAATGTTTAAATCATTTAATTATGATTAGATATTTGAAAGTTATAAATTTACCAAACTAGTCGACTTGAGAATCGATTATGAAGTTCTCGAATTTGAAGAAGAACACATATAGTAATAGTTATATCACTATAGGCCCTTTAGTGACATGATTTGAATTATTTTAAATTTTTCAATTTCGGAAATTGCGAAAATGATTAAAAATAAGATGTCCGATATTTACGATGTTGAGGTATAGAATAAGAGTCTTAGACTCAGATTTACCCGATAAAAAGTCATGTTGATACGTGATGACAAATGTCGGACCTTATAAAAAGAAAGAAAAGGCTCTCGTAAGAGCATGGATGAGATATTTGAAAAATGTATAAAAATATTTCAAGTATAGAATAGAACTAAAAGTATGATCACCGTGATTATGTGATTAGACTATGTCTTTAATATTGTAATAGAATGTGATACTATGTGTTAAGATATATTGTTCTAATCGAACGAATGATCTGATTATTGATAGGTTGTGATAAAGAGATAAAACCTAAGTTGAGATTTGTAATCAGCGAATCAGGCAAGTATCCTACCTTTGCATTTCCTTTATGCAATGGACATGAGTAAGAAGTTTCGTAATTATTCTATTCTCGCATGCATTATGTACTCTTTGATTATCAACATGCTAGCTCAGATATATATTCTGTTAGTTGATTTCTAAATGGTTATACAAGTGTCCCCACTTGGATAACCATGGCATTTATTCACATGTTGATATACCTCTGTCAATTACCCGTATACATATATGTTGAATTACATATTATTGTTGAGTAAGATTAAAACCTTCTGTTTGGAACCCGTGCATGTATGAACATCCCTATATGGGAAGATTTTTTGCATGAAGGCGGATAGAGTGAGCGATGAATTTCGCTTCAAGTTATGTAGTATTGATTAATCTGAGGTACAATCTGGATCACCCTCCGTGCTAAAAGCTAGAAGCGGTTTTGGGATGGATTTCTGCCAAACCTTTTGAAAATGAAAAGAATGTTCATAGTATGATTCTTAAACCCTATTCATGGGTAGAGCGAGCCAAATTTAAATAATTTGGAAGAGATTTGTTATGTGAATTTTTTATCAGTACAGATTACTTCACAACTTTCGATTCGTTGTAGAAGTGTTATGTAAAGAGAATACTTATATTCTTTTAGCTTATATATATAATTGTTATTACTTGTTGGGCACTCAAATGCTCATCCTTGCTTAAATTAAATGTTTTCAGTTATGTATGAGCAACCTGAAGGCTCAGGCACGAACAAAGGAAAAGGAAAGCTGATCGAATAAGTGTGTATTATGAGTTAATGGTTATAGTTGTATTGGTATCTATTCAAGTATTGTAAGGAATGTATTTGAAGGTCACGTACCTGGGGAAGTAAACTTTGTTGTATGTAAATTAAGTTCGAATGTATTATTATATTAGTATTATTCAAATTTTAAAGAAATGGTATCGTGGAGAACCGAAGTTCGGGTTTCAAGTACCGGATTTGGGGTTAAATCACAAAGTTGGTATCAAAGCTGTTGGTTATGAAGCTTAGGTAGGAATACCTGAGACTAATAACCGCAATGATTAGGATAAATATTAACTCATATAGAGTTAGTTGGTCGATAAGATTCAAAGATGAATCTCGGCGAGTGTAAAGACACAGAGTTCCCTAACTCTGATTATAAAGTTAAACAGTAGTGGGGAATAGATTGAGTCTAAAAGACTGAAAGTGCAGTTATGAGAGATCGTAAAATAAAACGATCAAGATATTGAACTAAATCGTAATATATACGATGAGATCACCCCGTGATCTGATAAGGCTATGACAGCCAGAAGGAATCAATCTGATGATTGGAAAGTTTACAGCAAGATTGTTGTGTATGAATTGTACTATCAATTGGTACAGATCCAGAAGAGAATTATAAATACGAATTAAATTCGTATGGAGAATGGGGTTAGTGTTAGATGGGGATTCAATTGAGGACTCATGTCGGCAGCTGAGTTGTATGATTCTTCGTATGGGAGCTGAATTGTACTTGGTGTAAAAACCACTTAGTTTACAATCGATAATCATTGAAATGTACGTATCGCGCTATTTGTTATATATGCACATTAAGAGGATGACTCCATTCTCGTGTATAACAGTAGATAGGAGTCATAGATAGAGAATATAAGATTAAGTTCGAGTTCTTAAAACTTATACCTATGAGACATTCTTGACTCATAATTATATGAAATGTTTATGAATCCCTCAAATGAATGGGACGCCAAAGGTCCGACTAGGATAAGTTCTTAAACTCATATGATTGTGGCAATTTATGAACTCATAAGAGTGGTTTGATGAACTGGGTATAGTTTTGTGTGAATGGAGTGTTATGGAATACAGGAACAGATAGATTGTTAAGTAAATGATTTTTAGTGAAGGTGTTAGGTTTTCCTAAACTCCTAGCTATGCTAATCTTCAAAATTTTTGACATCAAGCTAAATACGCATTATGTGCCTTTGAAAACAAAAAAAATGTAGACTCGTAATCATTTTTGAAACGGTTTAAAGTACTACTGCCTATGCTACTTATTTTGACTTAGACGCAAATAATTTGAAATATCAAAATTGTTTTTAATTATCACTCATGTACCATGTAACCTGGTGCAGAGATGATAAAAATGTGATGGAGTTGTAAATACAGGAATACTTAGTGTGAATTTGACCTGAAGTCGTCGTTCCACTATGGTATGATGTAGTATGATAAAATCACCAAATGATGGAATCCTCAACGGACTGTAAATACAGTGCGGCATCATGACGTCATTCTCGAAAAATTTTAATTTGCCACCGGGGTTTGGTTATACTTAAATAATTCGATTGAATTGAATTATTGATATGAGTCTATGCTATTTGAATCAGCTAGACTAATGTTTATGAAAACTCTAAGTGTTCATTGAAAGAAATTTCCAAACCAAATTGTTTGATGCGGAATCCTATGATAAGATCGAGGTGAACAATGTTGTTTGGATAAATGATCCAATCTAATGGGCGTAAATATTAAGCTAGGTATGATTAATACGTTATGCATGACGTAGGGGGTACAATAGGTTAATCACCTAAAGTACTATTAATGGTAGTTTACCTTCTTTGTGATTGTAAACATACCGTAATGTTTTATGGTATGAATACTGCTAAAACTATGTGTTCATGGTCTATATGACCCCTCAAAGACAATTTGAAAACTTTTACTCTTGTGAGAGGTGTATTGGGTAGCATGTGATGATATGTGTGAATGTTGTAAGCCTGAGATAGAGTTAAGCCGAGTTATGAGGAGGTTGGAGCGGAGGAGAGATATTCGGATAAGATAGTTGAAGGTTGAAATAGAAGCCAAAGACACCAGATATATACCTTGGCCAGGCTTTAGTCATCACCTTCATGCGATTCAATGCAGAGTGGATGGAGCTGCCTTTCGGCAGAGATAGGCGTTGATGAGAATTGAATAAATTTATGAGCAACCTGAAGGCTCAGGCACGAACAAAGGAAAAGGAAAGCTGATCGAATAAGTGTGTATTATGAGTTAATGGTTATAGTTGTATTGGTATCTATTCAAGTATTGTAAGGAATGTATTTGAAGGTCACGTACCTGGGGAAGTAAACTTTGTTGTATGTAAATTAAGTTCGAATGTATTATTATATTAGTATTATTCAGCTTAAAGAAATGGTATCGTGGAGAACCGAGTTCGGGTTTCAAGTACCTGGATTTGGGGTCGTCACATCTATAGAGGAGAAGACAAAAGAAATGAAGTTAGCATCCCAGGGGGGAGAAGGAGCAAAGAAATCAAACAGATGAATAGCTGATCAACATACATCCTAGAAGCATACATAGAATTAAAGAGGTACATCTCTAACTAGTTAGGTATGTTCTGGATCCAGGATGTAAAATATCAGTGTATTAAATTCCACATCATTATAAATGACATTCATGATTATCTGTTTTAGAAATACAGTTGCTCACTGTATATAAGATTCATTCATAACATGCATATGCACTTATTATTTTTGTTATAATCAAATAGGGGGAGATTGTCAGGAATAAATATGTGAATGATATTCCTATTTATATATGATTTGATTATGATATATATATGAATGAATATGCAAGTATGATTGCATTAAAAAAAGGTGTAAAGTTCTTTAATAGATAATAGAAACACATGTACATGGACTTAGAATGAATTGATCAAATATGTTATGTTGATCCTACATAAGCAAAACAGCTTTGTAAAGTCCTTAAAAAGAAATGATGTACAAGGACTATCAATATAGAAAGATCAAGCATGTTAGGTTGATCTTATGAAGTAATAGATAGGCTTGTCTGATCGTCGAGCACTGCACCAGAAATCGTAGTCTACCAGGAGAGTCAAGGATAACTCGAGAGCTATCGAGGCAGAATCGTAGTCTGCAAGATAGTAGATCTTGGAGTTCGTAGACTTCCAGGAGAAATGAGGAAGGATCGTAGTGTGTCAAGGAGCACTTCCTCGGAGCCGTAGTCTACTGAGGAAGTTATGTTCAGAATCATAAAGACAGCTTGCATACGAGCCGACCGAGCATCTGCCGAAGCCAAGTCAAGAATCATAAACTACACTCAGAGTCATAGAGTCTACTGATGTCAAAGCTAAGTCAAGAATCATAGACTGCACTCAGACCCGTAGAGTCTACTGATCGTATCAGAAGCAGAGATCGTAGTTGAGCAAGATCAGATGAAGACAACAAGCACAACGACAGAAATCGTAGAGTGTCAAGATCTGATCTCGGAGTCGTAGTGTTTGCACAGCGAAAGCTGAATCGTAGAGTGCAAAACTAAGACCTCAACAGATGTGCTCACAAAGCTAAGGTAGAATCGTAGAGCAAACACGATTCTCAATAATTGAGCAATCTCAGAATATCCAAAGGAACCAAGCCTCTGGTTGGTACTGCAAAGATACATCCCACCTGAAGGAAACTAGAGAGCACTCAACGAATGACATGGAAGCTAACAGAAGATCTAAGCATCAACTCAATCATCATCCAGGCTGAGTTGTGAAGCCATTCAAGATGAAGTCTTCCACAAGTAGATCATAAGAAGACTTTAGTAACTGACTAAGGAAAGTCAGTGAATGTAGTTGCTATCAAGTAAATAGAAGATAACGATCTTGGAAGCACCAGGATCGTAGTGTTTGCCAAACAAAGAAAGAACTGATGGAGTGTACACAGAGATACTGGTTAGCCTCTAAAAATAAGGCTAAAGTGATTAAGCGTTGGGTCAGTCCATTGATGATAAGTGAACGGGAGATCACAAGGAAAAAATGAGTTGGACACGCCACAAATCTGAAGTGTCTTGTTATTCAGAAAGGGCCAGAGTAAAGAGTCAAGCCATCAATATCTGAGAGCAGTCGAGGCAAACAGAAGTGTTAAGGCACTACACAGGGGAAAGAAGAAGTGTTCTACATTGAAGATCCAATGAACATTCTTCAAAGATCGTAGTGTTGTCTCTACATGTCAAATGAGCAAGTCAACAATACACTACGATCAGGTCCAAGAAAGAAAGCATCAAAATCGTAGAGTTCGGTCATCCGAAGATTGAAGCATTGACAACGATTCAATTTGAAGGTTGGTATTCGGACAAGAGCTTATTGAGAGCATCGATGCAAAAAGACATCCTCTGATCGAGAAATCAGAAGGGGGAAATAAAGTCGTCGACCTGCCCGAGGTATAAAGGTAACATTGTGAGACCCCAAATTTTATGAATAGAGATTTAAATTTCTCGAAATATTTTTTTTAATATTATGGAGTGAATTTGATATAATGTTATAGTTGTGGGTAATATTTATAAATTTTACAAAGTACGCAAGTTGTTATATTATATTCGATTGGTCGGGGAATATTCGTTTTAACAGGGAATATTCGCACGACGGCACAATCATTGGTGGACCCCACAACGGAATTATTGTAGTAATAAAAAAACGAGAAAAATAATTTTATGAAAATAACGGCGGAAGTTTTACCGTAAAACTGTTGAACTACTCGGTAGTAAAAGTACAGTAATACATGTGGTTGCATAGTAGCACACGGTATTGATTATTGATGCTTACGTAAGAAGTCACTCGCTTTTGTTCAATTATTGCTACGATAATTGTCGTGATAAGATCTCACGTTATTTGATTCAATTATTGTCAATATTTTATATATTATTAAATCAATAATTGAGATGACAAATTTATTAATATTATTATTTGCAATATTAACGATGTCTAGAAGTTCATCGAGGAGAGGTTTGGTCACCTAATTATGCTACCATAGGGAGATCTTTTATTGAAGCCCCTCTTTCTGAGGAATGACTCAGTCGATTAATAGTGTGAATTATAATAATGATGATGAAGTTTGTTTTATTATTATTATAAATGTAATAAAACAGAAAACTTTTTATATAAAATGTAATACTTTTATAAAGTTATTTATTTTATTAGACAATATTTAGAATATATTATATTTTATTATGCATAGTGTTTTTCATAGTAAAATCTTTTTATATAAAATGAATACTTTTATAAAGTTATTTATTTTATTAGACAATAATTAGAATATATTATATTTTATTATGCATAGTGTTTTGCATAGTAAATTATTTTTATATAAAATAGAATACTTTTAAAAGTTATTTGTTTTATTAGACAATAATTAGAATATATTATATTTTATTATGCATAGTATTTACATAGTGCCTGCATAGTGTTTGCATAGTAAAATCTTTTTATATAAAACAGAATACTTTTATATAGTTATTCATTTTATTAGATTATAAATAGAATATATTATATTTTATTTAAAAGATTTTGTTTTATTAAAATATTTTATTAAATCAATATGGACCGTCCGATTAAAAGTAAATCAATCTGGACCGTTCATGAATTAGTTACTATTCAGTCCATTGTCCTATAAATAGAAGCTCATTCCTTCATAATTTCTTACGAATTCACTGAAACTCTAGAGAGAGAAACTATAGAGAGAATTCTTCTTCTATAATCTTGAGCGTATTTCTTTAGAGTTTAAGAAGCTTTGAGCGCAATATAAGTTTTCTTCAAGAATATCCTAGCCCTACCAGTCGGAATACTCTTCTTTCTAAGGTAAGGGATATAATTTGTTGTACAGTAAGGGGGTATTATTTCTTTGTATTCATCAAGAGAACTTCATTATTCCATTCTTTATTATTACATTGGAATAACCTATATACGCGACTACCCTATACTTGGTGAAATTCTTACATTTATTCCATTCTTTATTATTATGTTGGAATAACTTTGCCTATGCTAAAATATCGCATACATGGTGAAATTCTTCATTATTCCATTCTTTATTATTATGTTGGAATAACTTTGTCATCACAAGCACCGCATACATGGTGAAATTCTTACATTATTCCATTCTTTATTATTCACATTAGAATATCACATCCGGTTGCGTATTACGCCTTGACTTCGTTCCATTATTTATTATTCTATTAGAATAACCTGTCTGTGTGATCTATCGCATGCCTGGTGAAGTCTTTTGTTATTCCATTCTTTATTATTCTGTTGGAACATCCTGTTGGTGCGTTTACGCATGACCTGGTTCCATTCTTTATTATTCTATTGAAATAACCTGTCTGTGTGGTCTATCGTATGCATGGTGATTTCTTCTGTTATTCCATTCATTATTATTCTGTTGGAATAACCTATCTATGTGGATTATCACATGCATGGTGAATGATCCTTTGTATGCATTCCTTATTAAATTATGGAAATGATCTGTCTAAGTGGATTACCGCATGGCGGCGAAAATCCATTTGCAGTTTCATATATTCTATTATACTCAGTTGGTTAAAGTTTTAGCTTTTATACTCCATGAAATTAGTGGAATATCCTTGATATTTGCGCTTCATCCAGTATCTTTTCATGGAAATATTCTTCTGAGCATTCTTGAATTTTACTCTACAAAGAAGTATCATGTTGACAATTTGGACGTTATTGGTTCCTGGATAAATTAATTCTTGAACTTGTTTTACTGAATTATTATGTCATTGTCATCATCCTCATGTTTATATTATATTGAAAGTCATATGTGGCATGTAGTGCATAGATGGACTTGGTATGATTATGACCAAGGATTATTCGGTATAATCACGACCGTAATGTTACAAATGATGTGGAAAAAGTTCTCATTGGCCCGTAATACATTGATGGACAGTTTTTGGTATGATTATGGCTATGGATTCTCTTCGGCCAAGGGTCCAAAGATGAATTATTTTATGGCATGATCAGGACCGTTGATGAAAACACGATTATCTTTGGCCCGTAGTGAATGGATAATTCGTGGTCGTAATACTAAAGAATATCCTTGGCCTATAGTGCAGGGATGATTTGATGATGTGGATTATTTATTGAGCTGAGTCTCAGCGATAAAAGTGATGAAAAACCTTTTAAATCATAGGAGATAGTAGATTTTATTCTCTACTTGACTCTTCTAATGGATTGTTTGTTCATTGCAGCTTAAACTTGATGTTTGTTATATTGTATCAGTTTAACACTGTTGAAGGCTAACGATAATTTATTCTGCATTATCTTAGTCATAATATTTCTTACTGAGCTAGTTGAGCTCACCCTTTCTTTCATTGTTTCTTCAGGAAATGAGAACGTAGCTGGGACTAGCCGGGGAACAGAGTGATGGTCCTAGATGGTGCATTAGTAGCCCTCACTATTCTGTGAAATAGTGTAATAATAAATGTAATGAGGACTCCATTGAGTTTGGATATTGTTTAGATGACAATATTTATATTAAAACTCACAGCATATGTTTTGTCGTATTTTACACGATTGTTGTATAATTAGTTTGTATTTGTATTCAGTACCATGTATCTGGCGACTCAAGATGGGTGATGTATACCTATTTTGGGGGCGTCACAGTTGGTATCAAAGCTTAGGGATATGATCCCTGGCTGAGATGTGATACAAGATCTAGGAGGGGAAAGACGGGGAATTCCTTCGCTAGTATGACCTACCTAAGTTTATTTGGTATTTAATTGGTCGGTCAGAGTATAGGGATAATATGTGATATGTTAATTAACCCTTGTTTTGTGGTAGTATTTGAAAATGGCATCTAAAAATGTTGAGATCAGCAATAAAGCACATGAGACCGTTGAGTCACCAACGATCAATACCCAGGATAATGTGCGACAGGAAGGCGATAATCCTCGTATAAACAACAACACTGACCAATTGATGAATGATGGTACGTTTAGGAGTTTTTTAGAATTTATGCAACACCAGACAAGAGAGACTCCTATTCATAATGCAGGAGGAAACAATGGAAACCCACGGTTAGTCACCGCTAAGCAGTTCAAGGAGCTGGGACCACCTGAGTTTTTAGGAAAGCCAGATCCACTTAAGGCAGAGACGTGGATAAAGCAGATCACCAAGATATTTGATGTCTTGGAATGCTCAGAGGAGCAAAAGGTTCCATTCGCTACCTTTATGTTGCGTGAAGAAGCAGATCATTGGTGGGAATATGTAAAATGTACCCAGCCTGACGCACTCAAGATGTCTTGGGAGAAGTTTCAAGAATTGTTCAACGACAAGTACTTTCCTGAAAGTATTTGTCACATGAAGGAGGTAGAATTCATCAAGCTGGAGCAAAACAATATGACCATGTCGCAATACGAGGCTAAATTTGTGGAGTTATCCCGGTTTGCATCTCATTTAGTCGATAATGAGGAGCGAATGACGCGAATGTTTCTAAGAGGTTTAAAACTCGATATACGTTAATTCCTCATTTCTCATAAACTCTGTTTATATTCAGATGTTGCGAATAGAGCTCAGTTATTGGAGCGCGATAATGAGTCAGCATAACCAGAAGGCAACGACCAACAACACGATAATAATCGTACCAGTGGCAACGGTCATCGAAACAATGATAACCATCATGGGGGAAATTATCATGCCAAGAATGGTAACCACTTCGGTGGTAATCATGGCCAAGATAATAGAAGTGGAAATTTCAAGAAGAGAAGGTTCAATAATGATGGAAAGATAGCAGCACCAACACCTGTTTCAAAGGAAGAAGAACGACCACCGGTCGTATGTTTCAAATGCGGACATGAGGGACACATCCGTCCAAACTGTACGCAACAACCCAAAGAGTGTTTTAATTGCGGAAGAAAAGGTCACCTAGCTCGATTTTATCGTATGGTGAAGTCAAGTCCAGCTGGGATAGTGACGCCAAAGGATGTCCCAGACAAGTCAAAGCCGGTAGTTTAAGTGAGAGCGTTTATTGAGGAACCCAAACGAGGTTATTATGGGTAAGTTAATCACAAATTCTTGCGAAGTCTATACCTTATTAGATACTAGTTCTACCCATTCTTTTATCTCTATTGCTTGCGCTCAACGTTTAATTTGACTCCTGAGAAATTAGACTTTGACTTATCTGTTGAAACTCCGTTAAGAGAAACCTTCGTTACCTCCACTGTTTATAAATCTTATTTGATTCAAATCGACACTTTCATGTTACCTGTAGATCTTGTCTCTTTGAAAATACTTGCCTTTGGTGTGATTTTAGGAATCAATTGGTTAACTACTAATCATGCTAAAATTGATTATTTTTGTAAGTTTGTTAGCTTTCATATTCCTAACCAACCTGCTATACGAATTCAAGCAACCAAACCACTAAATTCAATCACTGTTATATCAAGCCATAAGTAAAGAGCCCCGAGCCTTTCGCTGGTGACTTACTTGTGTGGAATGCACCGAAGCCAGACTTTCCGTAGGTAACATCGTGAATAATGGTGGCAAGTTAATAGGTATCAATGTGACGTGTTATCCAAGTCTTGGGATGAAAGTCACAGTTTTGAATGATATTTCTATCGTTAATAAATTTCTTGACGTTTTCCCTGAAGACTTCTTGACCTACCTTAGAGCGTGAAATCGAATTTTGTATTGACCCCAGTACAAAACCCATTTTTTAAACCCTCAAATATTTCTTCAACTAAAATGAACGTAACATGCGCCAAAGACGTTGACTCGAGTTGTTGAAGATTACGATCGTACCATTCAATACCATCGTAGAAAAAAAGAACATGGTAGATAACGCGTTGAGTAAAAGATCGTATGTGATTATAAATGAGAATATACGAACCCACGTGAAGATAACGAATATACGATTAGAATCGAATTTAATCGATAAAGTTAGAGCCGTTCAAGCTACATACTCAGAGCTGATGAATGTGAAGAAGAAGGTTCAAGAGGGCGTTATTCTAGAAGCAAGAATCGACGAAGAGAGGAAATCTCAATTGTGACGCCCCCAAAATAGGTATACATCATCCATCTTGAGTCGCCAGATACATGGTACGGAATACAAATACAAACTAATTATACAGCTGTCGTGTAAAATACGACAAAACATATGCTATGAGTTTTAATGCAAATACTGTCATCTAGACAATATCCACACTCAATGAAGTCCTCATTACATTTATTATCACACTATTTAACAGAATAGTGAGGACTACAAATGCTATTATATGGACCGTCACTCTGTTCCCCGACTAGTCCCTGCTACGTTCTCATTTCCTAAAGAGAACAATGAAAGCAAAAAGGGTGAGCTCAACTAGCCCAGTAAGGTAAGGGGTATTCTGCTACTTCACTACTCCGATATCAAGTTTCTTAAGGTAAGGGGTATTATTTCTTTTGTATTCATGAAGAGAACTTCTGTTATTCCATTCTTTATTATTACATTGGAATAACTCAGATATCGCTGAGCTACCCTATACTTGGTGAAATTCTTACATTATTCCATTCTTTATTATTACATTGGAATATCATGTGCATGCGTTTACGCCGGGACTGGTTCCGTCTTTATTATTCCATTGGAATAACTTTATACATCTGACGCATCTGCGTGTATGGTGATTTCTGTTGTTATTCCATTCTTTATTATTTTGTTAGAATATCTTTTCGGTCGCATATTACGCTTTGACTGGTTCCGTTATTTATTATTCTGTTGAATAACTTTTATCATGCTGGCACCGCATACATGGTGATTTCTGTTGTTATTCCATTCTTTATTATTCATTTGGAACATCCCGCTTGGTCGTAATTTTGCTCGACTTTGATTTCGTTATTTATTATCCTGTTGGAATAACTTGTCTATGCGACGTACCGCATGCATGGTGATTTCTGTTGTTATTCCATTCTTTATTATTCTATTAGAATATCTTGTCGGTGTATATTACGCTTGACATGGTTCCGTTATTTGTTATTCTGTTGGAATAACCTGTCTATGCGAAGTACCGCATGCATGGTGATTTCTTTTGTTATTCCATTACTTATTATACTCATTTGGTTAAAGTTTTGGCTTCTATACTCCATGAAATTAGTGGAATGTCCTTGATATTTGCGCTTCATCCAGTATCTTTTCATGGAAATATTCTTCTGAGCATTCTTGAATTTTACCCTACAAAGAAGTATCATGTTGACAATTTGGACGTTATTGGTTCCTAGATAAATTAATTCTTGAACTTGTTTTATTGAATTATTATGGCATTGTCATCATCCTCATGTTTATATTATGATAAAAGTCATCTGTGGCCTGTAGTGTACAGATGGACTTGGTATGATTATGACCAGGGATTATTCGGTATAATCATAACCGTAATGTTGTAAATGATGTGGAAAAAGTCCTCATTGGCCCGTAATGCATTGATGGACAGTTTTTGGTATGATTATGGTTATGGATTGTCTTCGGCCAAGGGTGCAAAGATGAATTATTTTATGGCATGATTAGGATCGTTGATGAATACACAATTATCTTTGGCCTGTAGTGCATGGATAATTCGTGGTCGTGATACTAAATAATATCCTTGGACTGTAGAGCAGGGATGATTTGATGATGTGGATTATTTATTGAGCTGAGTCTCAGCGATAAAAATGATTAAAAACCTTTTAAATCATATAAGATAGTAGACTTTATTCTCTACTTGACTCTTCTAATGGATTGCTTGTTTCGCTGTAGTTAAACTTGATGTTTGTTATATTTTATCAGTTTAACACTGTTGAAGGCTAACGATAATTTATTCTACATTATCTTAGTCATAATATTTCTTATTGGGCTAGTTGAGCTCACCCATTCTTTCATTGTTCTCTTCAGGAAATGAGAATATAGCTGGGACTAGTCGGGGAATGAAGTGATGGTCCGAGATGGTGTCATAGTAGTCCTCACTATTCTGTGAAATAGTGTGATAATAATTGTAATAAGATTGAATTTGAGTGTGGATATTGTCTAGATGACAATATTTATATTAAAACTCACGGCATTTGTTTTGTCGTATTTTACACGACAGTTGTATTATTAGTTTATATTTGTATTCAGTACCATGTATCTGGCGACTCAGAATGGGTGATGTATACCTATTTTGGGGGCGTCACATTTGGTATCAAAGCTTAGGGATATGATCCCTGGCTGAGATGTGAGACAAGAACTAGGAGGGGAGAGATGGGGAATTCCTTCGCTAGTATGACCTACCTAAGTTTACTTGTTATTTAATTGGTCGGTCAGAGTATAGAGATTGTATGTGATATATTAATTAACCCTTGTTTTGTGGCACTATTTAAAAATGGCGTCCAAAAATGTTGAGATAAGCAATGAAGCACATGAGACCATTGAGACACCTTTAATCACTAATCAGGTTAATGTGATGTCAGATGAAGAAAGAATTAGAGATATCTATGTGGTGAGTGAAGAACTAATAGTTGCACCTTTAGCTAGTTGCGGTATAGCAAGAACGAGAGCGAGGAAGAAGAGGAAGAAGAGGAACCCGAGGAGAATTTATTAGAAGAATTTTATGATCAAAATTTAGAATTACAAAATCATATTCATGAGTTAGAAGAGCAGGCTGAAGAACGGCAGGCGGTCGTGGAACAAAGAGATGTAACAATTCAAAATTGTGTTACCCGATGTGCGATGCTTGAATAGAAGCACTCTTTGGCGAGTATAAGATATTAGAGCTAGAATCGAGAATGCTATGATCAAAGTTCATGAAAGAAGAAACAATCGAACGAAGGAGAATAGATGATACATGGGTAAAAGCATTATCGGCGTAGATATTGTAGAAAAAGACGTCCGATCCAATAAAGCCAAAATAGATGAAATGGATTTTTGTTTTTGGACAACAATTGGGAGAATCCAACATCGAATTCAAAATTACCCTGTGCATAGCAGTCAACCCCAATTCGATATGGATCGGAGAATAATGATTCAAATCATGGATCAGGAATGTGATGAAGCACTTAAGGGTGGAATGTACCCTATAGTAAAGTTAATTCCGGTAGTTTAAGTGAGAGTGTTTGTCGAGAAACCCGAACAAAGTTATTACGGGTAAGTTAATTATAAACTCTTGCAAAGTCTATATTTATTTGATATCAGTTCTACCCACTCTTTTATTTCACCTAGTTATATTCAATGTTTAAATTTGACTCCGAAGAAATTAGACTTTGATTTATCTGTTGAAACTCTGTTGGGAGAAACCTTCGTTACCTCTACTGTTTATAAATCTTGTTTGATTCAAATCAACACTTTCACGTTACCTTGCCTTTGATGTGATTTTAGGAATTGATTGGTTAACTACTCATCATGCTTTTCGTAAGGTTGTTAGCTTTCATATTCCTAACCAACCTATTATGCGAATTCGAGCAACCAAACCACTAAAGTCAATCACTGTCATATCAAGCCATAAGTAAAGAGCCCTAAGCCTTTATCTGGTGACTACCTTGTGTGGAATGCACCGAAGCCAGACTTTTTGTAGGCAACGTCGTGAATGACGATGACAAGTTGATAGGTATCAATGTGACGTACTATCCAAGTCTTGGATAAGGGTCACAATTTTAAATGATATTTCTATCGTTAATAAATTTCCTGACGTATTCTTGAAGACTTCTTAGCCTACCCCTAGAACATGAAATCGAATTTTGTATTGACCCCAGTACAAAACCCATTTCTTAAACCCTCAAATATTTCTTCAACAAAATGAACGTATAATGTGCCAAAGATGTTGGCTCGAGCTGTTGAAGATTACGATCGTACCATTCAATATCATCGTAGAAGTGTGAACGTGGCAGTTGACACGTTGAATAGAAGATCGTATGCGTTTACGAGTTCGATGTTGTTAACACAAAGACCTATTTCGTATAAATTACAAATGATGAAAATAGAGTTAAAGGCTCTAGGGACCCACGTGAAGATAACGAATATACGATTAGAATCGACTTTAATCGATAAAGTTAAAGCCACTCAAGCTACATACTTAGAGCTGATGAATGTGAAGAAGAAGGTTCAAGAGGGCGTTATTCTAGAAGCAAGAATCGACGAAGAGAGGAAATCTCAACCCTCAATTTAATTGGCCCATTTAAAATCCTCGATCGAGTAGGAACTGTGGCCTATAGACTCGTTTTACCGCCAAGTATGTTGCGTGTTCATAACATTTTTTTTGTATCGATGTTACGTAGATATGTGGACGACTCGAACCACATTATTGATTTAGAACCGGACAAAATAGCAGAAGATTTAACGTATTAGGAGATACGTGTTAAAATCTTGGATAAGAAGGATTATATTCGACACTCAAAGGTTATACCTCAAGAGTTAGAATTTGAAATGAAGTCAAGGTACCCTCACCTCTTCGGCATACCAGGTACGTACATAAATTTTGAGGGCGAAATTCCATAAGGAGGGGAGATTGTGAGACCCCAGATTTTATGAATAAATATTTAATTTTCTCGAAATAATTTTTTGAATATTATGGTGTGGATTTGAGATAATGTTATAGTTGCGGGTAGTATTTATAAATTTTACAAAGTATGCAAGTTGTTATATAATATTCGATTGGTCGGGGAATATTCATTTTAATAGGGAATATTTGTATGACGGTACAATCATTGGTGGACCCCACAACGGAATTATTGTCTGATTAAGAAAATGACAAAAATATTTTTATGAAAATAACGGCGGAAGTTGTACAGTTAACTGTTGAAACACTCGGTGTTAAAAGTATAGTAATACGCGTGGTTGCATAGTAGCACACTGTATTGATTAATAATGCTTACGTGATAAGTGACTCAGTTTTGTTTTATTAATATTATTAATGTAATAAAACAGAAAAGCTTTTTATATAAAACGTAATACTTTTATAAAGTTATTCTATAAATAGAATATATTATATTCTATTATGCATAGTGTTTTGCATAGTAAAATCTTTTATATAAAATGTAATACTTTTATAAATTTATTCTATAAATAGAATATATTATATTTTATTATGCATAGTGTTGCATAGTGCTGCGATAGTGTTTTTTCATAGTAAAATCTTTTTATATAAAATAGAATACTTTTATAAAGTTATTCGTTTTATTAGATTATAAATAGAATATTTTATATTTTATTTAAAAGATTTTGCTTTAAATCTGGACCGTCCGATTAAAAGTAAATCAATCTGGACCGTTCATGAATTAGTTACTATGCAGTCCATTCTTCTATAAATAGAAGCTCATTCCTTCATTATTTCTTACGAATTCACTGAAACTCTAGAGAGAGAAACTATAAAGAGAAAGAAGAAAAGTATTATGCTACTTCACTACTCCGATATCAAGTTTCTTAAGGTAAGGGGTATTATTTATTTTGTATTCATGAAGAGAACTTCTATTATTCCATTTTTTATTATTCTGTTGGAATAACCTGTATTCGCGGGCTACCCTATACTTGGTGAAATTCTTCTTTTATTCCATTCTTTATTATTCTATTGGAATATCCTCCGCATACTGCTTTTTTCTACCGGACTGGTTCCGCTCTTTATTATTCATTAGAATATATCTGTCGATTGCATTTTACTGTGGGACCGGGTTCCGTTATTTATTATTCTGTTGGAATAACTTTTGTCTATCACAAGTACTACATGCATGGTGATTTACATTTGTTATTCCATTCTTTATTATTACATTGGAACATCCCGTCGGTGCTAATTTACTTTGACACGGTTCCGTTATTTATTATTACGTTGGAATAACTTTTATCTATCTGACGTCTCGCATGCATGGTGATTTCGTTGTTATTCCATTCTTTATTATTCTATTGGAATATCCTCATTGCATGTATTACGCTTTGACTGGTTCCGTTATTTATTATTACATTGGAATAACTTTGTCATCAAAGTACCACATGCATGGTGATTTCTTTTGTTATTCCATTCCTTATTATACTCATTTGGTTAAAGTTTTGGCTTCTATACTCCATGAAATTAGTGGAAGTCCTTGATATTTGCGCTTCATCCAGTATCTTTTCATGGAAATATTCTTCTGAGCATTCTTGAATTTTACTCTACAAAGAAGTATCATGTTGACAATTTGGACGTTATTGGTTCCTAGATAAATTAATTCTTGAACTTGTTTTATTGAATTATTATGTCATTGTCATCATCCTCATGTTTATATTATGATAAAATTCATCTGTGGCCTGTAGTGCATAGATGGGCTTGGTATGATTATGACCAGGGATTATTCGGTATAATCATGACCGTAATGTTACAAATGATGTGGAAAAAGTCCTCATTGGCCCGTAATGCATTGATGGACAATTTTTGGTATGATTATGGCTATGGATTCTCTTGACGCCAAGGTGCAAAGATGAATTATTTTATGGCATGATCGGGACTGATTGATGAAAACACAATTATCTTTGGCCCGTAGTGCATGGATAATTAAATGGTCGTGATACTAAATAATATCCTTGGCACGTAGAGCAGGGATGATTTGAGATGTGGATTATTTATTGAGCTGAGTCTCAGTGATAAAAATGATGAAAAACCTTTTAAATCATAGAAGATAGTAGACTTCTTTATTCTCTACTTGACTCTTCTAATGGATTGCTTATTCCGCTGCAGTTAAACTTGATGTTTGTTATATTTTATCAGTTTAACACTGTTGAAGGCTAACGATAATTTATTCTGCATTATCTTAGTCATAATATTTCTTACTGGGCTAGTTGAGCTCACCCTTTCTTTCATTGTTCTCTTCAGAAAATGAGAATATAGCTGGGACTAGTCGGAGAATGGAGTGATGGTCCGAGATGGTGTCATAGTAGTCCTCACTATTCTGTGAAATAGTGTGATAATAATTGTAATTAGATTGAATTTGAGCATGGATATTGTCTAGATGACAATATTTGTATTAAAACTCCCAGCACTTGTTTTGTCGTATTTTACATGACAATTGTATAATTAGTTTGTATTTGTATTCAGTACCATGTATCTGGCGACTCAGAATGGGTGATGTATACCTATTTTGGGGGCATCACATATTATGACTAAGATAATGCAGAATAAATTATCATTAGTCTTCAACAATGTTAAACTGATAAAATATAATAGACATCAAGTTTAACTACAGTGGAACAAGCAATCCATTAAAAGAGTCAAGTAGAGAATAAAATCTACTATCTTTTATGATTTAAAAAAAAATTCATCACTTTTATCGCAGGGACTTAGCTTAATAAATAATCCACATCATCAATTCATCCCTGCACTACAGGCCAAGGATATTATTTAGTATCACGACCACAAATTATCCATGCACTACGGGCCAAAGATAATTGTGTTTTCATCAACGATCCTGATCATGCCATAAAACAATTCATCTTTGCTCCCTTGGCCGAAAAGAATGCATAGCCATAATCATACTAAAAACTGTCCATCAATGCACTACGGGCCAATGAGGACTTTTTCCACATCATTTGTAACATTACGGTCATGATTATACCGAATAATCCCCGATCATAATCATACTAAGTCCATCTATGCACTACAAACCACGTATGACTTTTAACAAAATATAAACATGAGGATGATGACAATGATATAAGAATTCAATAAAACAAGTTCAAGAATTAAATTATCCAGGAACTAATAACGTCTAAATTGTCAACATGATACTTCTTTGTAGAGTAAAATTCAAGAATACTCAGAAGAATATTTTTGTGAAAAGATACTGTCTGAAGCGCAAATATTAAGGATATTCCACTAATTTCATGGAGTATAGAAGTTAAAACTTTAACCAACTGAGTATAATAAAGAATGGAATAACAAAAGAAATCACCATGCATGCGGATTTCAGATAGATAGGTTATTCCAATGTAATAATAAATAATCGGAACCAAGTCAAAGCGTAATACGCACCGGCATACGATATTCCAATAGAATAATAAAGAATGGAATAACAATGTAAATAACCATGCATGTGGTACGTCACATAGACAGTTATTCCAATGTATTAATAAATAACTCAAACCAGTCGTGAAATTCAAGACCGGTGATGTTCCAATAGAATAATAAAGAATGGAATAACAATGAAATCACCATGCATGCGGTGATTTCAGACAGACAAAGTTAATAATAAATAACGGAATTCAGTCCCAAGAAAACGCATGCATGTGTGATATTCCAATGTAATAATAAAGAATGAAATAACAATAAAAATCACCATGCATGAGGTACGTCGCGATGACAAAGTTATTCCAATAGAATAATATAGACGGAACCAGTTTCACGACGAAACGCATTGCAGATGTGATATTCCAATGTAATAATAAATAATGAAATAATGTAAGAATTTCACCAAGTATAGGGTAGCCCGCGTATACAGGTAATTCCAACAGAATAATAAAGAATGGATTAACAGAAGTTCTCTTCATGAATACAAAAGAAATAATACCCCTTACAGGTACAACAAATAATATTTCTTACCTTTGAAAGAAGAGTACTGGATATCGGAGTAGTGATATAGCAGAATACTTTTCTTCTTTGTCTCTCTAGAGTTTCAGTGAATTCGTAAGAAATAATGAAGGAATGAGCTTCTATTTATAGAAGAATGGACTGAATAGTAACTAATCCATGAACGGTCCAGATTGATTTACTTTTAATAGGACGGTCCATATTGAAAGCAAAATCTTTTAAATAAAATATAATATATTCTATTTATAATCTAATAAAACGAATAACTTTATAAAAGTATTCTGTTTTATATAAAAAGATTTTACTATGCAAACACTATGCGCATAATTATGTAAACACTATGCATAATAAAATATAATATATTCTAATTATTATCTAATAAAATGATAACTTTTATAAAAGTATTCTGCTTTATATAAAAGTTTTTTGTTTTATTACATTAATAATACTAATAAAATAAAACATATATATATATATATATAACAATCAACAATAATTGAATCAAATAACGTGAGATACTATGCAAAGAACTCATCGTAGTAATAATTGAACAAAATCGAGTGACTTCTCACGTAAACATCAATAATTAATACCGTGCTGCTACTATGCAACCACGCCAGACATCGCATACTTTTACTCTTGAGTAGTTCAACAAGATCAACCAGTAAAACTTCCGCCGTTATTTTTAATAAAATATTTTGTCATTTTCTCAATCCGACAATAATTCCGTTGTGGGGTCCACCAATGATTGTGTCGTCGTACGAATATTCCCTGTTAAAACGAATATTCTCCGACCAATCGAATATTATATAACAACTTGCATACTTTGCAAAATTTATAAATACTACCCATAACTATAACATTATCTCAAATTCACACCATAATATTAAAAAAAAATATTTTGAGAAAATTAAATCTTTATTCGTAAAATTTGGGATTTTACAATCTCCCCTCCTTATGAAATTTTGCCCTCGAAATTTAGGTACGTACCCGGTATGCCGAACAGATGAGGACACTTCGTCAGATTCTAACTCTTGAGGTATAACATTTAAGCGTAGAATATATTCCAGGATTTTAACAGGTACATCTTCATACGTTAAATTATCCGCTATCTCATCCAGTTCAATAATTTGGTTCGGGTCGTTCACATATTTACGTAACATCGATACGTAAAAAATGTTATAAACACACGACATACTTGGCGGTAAAACGAGTTTATAGGCCACAGTTCCTACTCGATCAAGGATTTCAAATGAGCCAATAAAATCGAGGGTTGAGATTTCCTCTCTTCATCGATTCTTGCTTCTAGAATAACGCCCTCTTGAACCTTCTTTTTCACATTCATTAGCTCTAAGTATTTAGCTTGAGCGGCTTTAACTTTATTGATTAAAGTCGATTCTACTCGTATATTCGAACTTTTAACCGCATACGATCTTCTACTCAACGCGTTAGTTACCATGTTCGCTTTTCCTACGATGGTATTGAATGGTACGATTGTAATCTTCAACAGCTCGAGTCAACGTCTTTGGCGCATGTTACGTTCATTTTAGTTGAAGAAATATTTTGAGGGTTTAAGAAATGGGTTTTGTATTGGGGTCAATACAAAATTCGCTTTCACGCTTTGGGGTAGGCCAAGAAGTCTTCAAGAATACGTCAGGAAATTTATTAACAATAGAAATATCATTCACAACTGTGACTCTCATTCAAGACTTGGATAACACGTCACATTGATACCTATCAACTTGCCATCGTTATTCATAATGTCTCCTAAGGAAATTCTGGCTTCAGTGCATTCCACATAAGGAAGTCACCAGATAAAGGCTCAGGGCTCTTTACTTATGGCTTGATATGACAATGATTGACTTTAGTGGTTTGGTTACTTTGAATTCGCATAACAGGTTGGTTAGGAATATGAAAGCTAACAACCTTACGAAAATCATGATGAGTAGTTAACCAATCGATTCCTAAAATCATAACAAAGGCAAGTATTTTCAAAGAGATAAGATCGACAGGTAACGTGAAAGTGTCGATTTGAATCAAACAAGATTTATAAATAATAGATGTAACGAAGGTTTCTCCTAACACAGTTTTAACAGATAAGTCAAAGTCTAATTTCTCAATAGCCAAGTTCAAACATTGAACACAACTAGGTGAAATACAAGAGTGGGTAGAACTGGTATCGAATAAAGTATAGACTTCGCAAGAGTTTATAATTAACTTACCCGTAATAACTTCATTCGGGTTTCTCGACAAACGCTCTCACTTAAACTACTGGATTTGACTTTACTATAGGGTACATTCCACCCTTAAGTGCTTCATCACATTCCTGATCCATGATTTGAATCATTATTCTCCGATCCATATCAATTGGGGTTGACTGCTCTGCACAGGGTAATTCCAAATTTGATGTTGGATTCTCCCAATTGCTGTCCAAAAAGCAAAATCCATTTCATCTATTTTGGCCTTATTAGAACGGAAGTCTTTTTCTACAATATCCACACGCCGTGCGGCTTTTACCCATTCATCATCTATTCTCATTCGTTCATTTGCTTCTTCTTTCATCAGAACTTTGATCATAGCATTCTCAGATTCAAGCTCTAATATCTTATACTCTGCCAAAGAGTGCTTCTGTTCAAGCATCGTACATCGGGTAACACAATTTTGAGTTGTTGCATATCTATGTTCCACAACCGCCTGCCATTCTTCAGTCTGCTCTTCCAACTCATGAATACAATTTTGAAATTCTAAATTTTGATCATAAACTTCTTCTAACCAATTCTCCTCAGGTTCCTCTTCTTCCTCACTCTCACCGCTACCTCTCAGAATTAGCTTCTCTAAAGCAACTATTAGTTCTTCACTTACCACGTAGATATCTCTAATTTCTTCTTCGTCTGACATCACATTAAGCTGGTTAGTGATTAAAGGTGTCTCAATGGTCTCATTCACTCCATTGTTAACATTTTCAGCTGCCATTTTCAAACGCTGCCACAAAACAAGAGTTAGTTAACATATCACATGTTATCCCTATACTCTGACTGACCAATTAAATACCAAATAAACTTAGGTAGGTTATACTAGCGAAGGAATTCCTCGTCTCTCCCCTCCTATGTGACGCCCCCAAAATAGGTATACATCACCCATTTTGAGTCGTCAATAACATTGTACAGAAACAACTACAACTTTATTAATACAACCCATAAACTGTGAGTTTAAATACAAATATTATCATCTAGACAATATACATACCCAACTAAGTCCTCATTACAATTATTGATACAATACTTTACAAAAATGGTGACGACTACTAAAACAACTTCCTAGAACCTTCATTCCGTACCCCAACTAGTACTCGCTACATTCTCGCCTCCTGAGAAGAAAAATGGAACAAAAAGGAAAAGGGTGAGCTCAACTAGCCAGTAAAGAATATTATGACTAAGATAATATAGAACAAATTATCGTTAGTCTTCAACAGGGAAAAATATGATAAAATACAATAGACAACAAGTTTCATATCAATATTAGCAGCGGAAATAATAATTCATAGAAGAGTTACGTAGAGAATGAAATCTACTACTATCTATGAATTTAAAAGTCCATCATCAATATTTTATCCCTGTAACATCAATCAATATACATCTTGAATCAAATAATCATCTTTGCACTACATGCCAAAGATATTCACCAGTCGATCATGTTCATCTCAACACCTGTTCATCTTTACACTATGGGCCAAAGATATTCATTATAAAATTATTTATCTTTGCACTACAGGCCAAAAATATTGAATAATATCATCATTTAGGACTGAGGATGATGAAAAATATTTTAAAGGAAACGAATCCAAAGGAAACAAAAGAATAAATATCAAGGATTCAGTATTTCACTATTTCATGTCCAAAATACCTCATAAATAATCACAATGAAGTAAAATTCAAGAATGATCAAAATATGGATACAATCAAAGCTAGTATCCATAATAGATATTTTGGACGAAAAAGAAAAAATTTCATTTTTCGATGAATAGTGTCGTATTCGTGAATAGTGCCATATACGTGAATAGTGTTGTATACGTGAATAGTAACCCCGACACAAAAGGTTCCAAATTTGATTAAAAGTTCAAACCAATATTTCGGCATAACGATATTGATGAAAATAATATCATTTAAAAAGAAAATAACATCCCTTACCTCGAAAAGACGGTACTCCTGACTGGAATACTAGATATAGTGTTAAAGGGAACTTGTACCGTATAGCAACACTCAAGGTATCAAAATACTCACGCTCAATATATCGAGAGAGAAATAGAGAGAAAACTTCAGTTTCTGGTGTGATTTTCAATTCTAACCTAAGCACCCTATTTATAGGAAAATGCTTAGAACACCAAAGCAGAAAATTTAATATAATATTAATATATTTATCAAATTTTCCTTAGCCCATCTCTAGACATCTTATTTTAGCACTTTGCACATGTTAATGATGTCCACAAAATACAAAAAATGTTTTTTATCAAAAAAATAAATAAAACTTCCAAAAATCAATTATTTGAACTTGAAACTTCAATAATTCATAATAAATAGCCCTTTATCGTAAAAATTTAACCACGTGTCTTTTCCATAGGAAATTTCATTCTCTACAACTTTGCGGAAAGAAAGTTTTCAAATTTCAAATGAAATTGACCAAATCCACAAACAGACGATTTTCTGTGCTATAATCAAATTTTGGTCAAGAATTGGGGTCTCCGACACACAAAAACATGTGTTATTCATTTAATGCCACAAAAATACTCTTCCTCCTCATATACTCATATATCCCACATTCATTGTAAAAATATCACCATCAATATATTATTAAAATAATATATTTAATTGAATTATTTTATCAGAAAAAGATAAAATATTAATTTTCAACAATTGTCACATTAAAAAATTTTCTCCATCTATATCCACAAAATCAATATTTTCCTCATCATATAAATCAATAATTAATTATTCACAAATAATATTACAGAATCACATTCTTGATGAACCGAGGGCGGTTCCCAAGAAAGAGGGGCTTTTCAATAAGGATCTCTCCTTCTCATGCCGCAATTAGATGACCAAACCTCTCCTTAGACAGAACTTTCTAGACATTGCCAATAATGTTATCTAATAATATTATTCAGATAATATGAATTATTGCTCTGATAATAGAAAATACTGTGTAGTGACAATTATTAAAACAATAGTAATATAAAATATCAACGCAACAATTATTGAATCAATAAAATAAAATATTTGAATAAAGAATTATCGTAACAATTATTGAGTAGTGCCTTCTTTACGTAAGAATCAATAATTGGTGTAATACCATGTCTTCATCGTATTTTAACCACCGGGTATTCCAACAATGATAATCTTGGTGACAACTACGCCAAGTTATTTATAAACAACTTATTCTTGTCGCTTTCTTCATCCAATTGTTTTCCGTTATGGGGCCCACATAAAATTGGGCCGTCGTCATTTAATATTCCCAAACAAAGAAGAATATTCCACAACCAAATGAATTTTCCCGTCAACAATGAATATTTTAAAACCACTTGCTTGTTTGAAATAATTGCGCATTTTACCCATAACTTACCACATTAATCAAATCAACCCTTACTATTTCAAGATAATAAATAGAGGAAATTTAATTTCATTAAATAATAAGTTGGGGTCTTACAACCTCCCCTCCTTATGAAATTTCATCCTCAAAATTGACGTACGTACCTAGTGTTTCGAAAAGGTGAGGATACCTCGCTTTTATTTCCGTTTCCAACTCCTAGGTCATTTCCTCTATAGCATGGTTCCTCCACAAAACTTTAACTTATGGTATGACCTTTGTGCGTAAGTAGGGGACATGCTCCTTCCTATCCAAGATCTTGATAGGTACCTCTTCGTACGTTAAGTCTTCGGCTATCTCGTCTGGTTCTAACTCAATAACGTGGTTCGGGTCTTTTACATATTTACGAAGTACAGATATGTGAAACACATTATGAACACGAGACATACTCAGAGGTAACGCGAGTCTATAGGCTACATTACCTACTCAGTCAAGAATTTGGAATGGACCAATAAATCATGGATTGAGCTTTCCTCTCTTCTCGAATCTTGTAACTCCCTTCCATGGGGCAACACGCAACAATACATGATCCCCAATACTAAATTCCACGTCCTTTTGATGAAGATCCGCATAACTCTTTTGTCGATCTTGTGCCGTTTGTATACGTTGTCGAATTATTTGGATCTTTTCCGTAGTCATACGTACCAACTAAGGTCCCAACAATGTTGCTTCACCCACCTCGTCCCAACATACTGGAGAGCGACACTTTCGTCCATACAATGCTTCAAATGGGGCCACACCAATGCTTGTCTGATAACTGTTGTTATAGGAGAATTCCACCAATGGTAAATACTTATCCCAACTCCCTTTGAAGTCTAGGACACAGAGTCTTAATAGATCTTCAAGAGTTTGAATAGTCCTCTCTGATTGTCCGTCCATTTGAGAATGGTATGCCGAACTAAATCGCAAATCCGTGCCCATAGCTTTTTGCAAGCTAACCCAAAATCTTGAAGTAAATCTTGGGTCACGATCCGAAACTATGGATACTGTCATGCCATGCAATCTCAAAATCTCATTTACATACATATGAGCAAGACGTTCAAGGGAATAAGTCTCCCGTATCGGCAAGAAATGAGCAGACTTGGTTAATCTATCAACAATAACCCAAATAACATCGATGCCTTGAGAAACCGTAGGAAGACCCGTAACAAAATCCATGGTAATGTGTTCCCACTTCCATTTCGGAATCTCAAGTGGTTGCAATGGACCCTTAGGTACTTGATGCTCCGCCTTTACACGTTGACAAGTTAAACACGTCGAGATAAACTTTGCAATCTCTCTCTTCATATTGTTCCACCAAAATGTATGTCGAAGATCATGATACATTTTGGTACTTCCAGGATGGATCGCAAATGGTGTATTGTGTGCCTCCATCATAATCTTGTACTTCAAATTAGAGTCGTTAGGAACACAAAGTCTGGAGTGGACTCGAAGTATTCCTTCTTCATCGATTCTCACTTCCGAAATAACACCTTCTTGTACTTTCTTCTTCATACGCATCAGCTCCGGGTCGATGGCTTAAGCAACCTTAACTTTTTCAATTAAAGTTGGCTCTATGCGTATACTTGACATCATCTCACTCATTCCTGCATATGATCTTCTACTCAACGCGTCAGCTACCACGTTTGCTTTTCCAGGATGGTATTGAATAGTGTGGTTGTAATCTTTTAACAACTTGAGCCAACGTCGTTGCCGCATGTTGAGTTCCTTTTGAGTGAAGAAATATTTGAGGCTTTTATGGTCTGAATATATCTCCACTTTCTCCCCATATAGATAGTGCCTCCAGATCTTTAAGCGAAAGACGATCAAGGCTAACTCACGAATCATGAGTAGGATAATTCCTCTCATATTCTTTAAGTTGTCGCGAGGCATAGGCTATGACTTTCCCACGTTGCATGAGAACACATTCTAACCCTTTGCCCGAAGCATCGCTGTAGATAACAAATCCATCCGAACCAGATGGTATTGTCAGAACAGGTGCCGAAATAAGTCTCCTCTTAAGTTCTTGGAAACTCTTCTCGCATTCCTCGCTCCAAATGAATTTTGTATCCTTCCGAGTTTGCTGAGTTAATGGAGTAGCGATTCGAGAAAATCCTTCCACGAATCTCCGTTAATAACCAGTTAGGCCCAGAAAGCTACGTACTTTGGTTGCTCTAAACTTTGTATTGCTTCAATCTTCGCCGGGTCAATAGATACTCCATGTTTTGACACCACGTGCCCAAGGAATGCTACTTCCTCAAGCCAGAACTCGCATTTCTTCAACTTGGCATATAGCTTGTTTTCATGAAACCTTTGGAGTACCAACTTCAAATGGTGCTCATGATCTTCATGGCTATTGGAATATATAAGGATGTCATCAATAAAGACAACAACGAACCGATCCAAATAATCCTTGAATACTCGGTTCATCATATCCATGAAAGCCGCAGGAGCATTAGTCAATCCAAAAGACATGACTAAGAATTCATAATGCCCGTACCGAGTTCTAAAGGTAGTCTTTGGAATATCCTCAGTTCTAATCTTCAACTGATGATATCCAGAATGAAGATCGATTTTTGAAAAGAATTATGCTCCTTGCAACTGGTCAAACAGGTCATCAATACAAGGTAGTGGATACCTATTCTTGATGGTGACATGGTTCAATTCCTGATAGTCAATACAAAGTCGCATACTCCCGTCTTTCTTCTTTACAAATAAAACAGGAGCACCCCAAGGAGATGTAATAGGACAAATGAAACCGATGTCCAACAACTCCTGTAGTTGGACCTTTAACTCTTGAAGTTCAATAGGAGCCATTCGATATGGGGTTTTAGAAATGGGCTCTGTACCAGGTTCAAGATCAATAAAGAATTCAACTTCACGTTCTGGGGGTAGACCGGGAAGTTCTTTAGGAAACACGTCAGGAAATTTACTAACAACAGGAATATTATTCAAATCTGACGTGTCTTTATTCAAATCCATAACATGGGCTAAGAAAGATTGACATCCATTTTTCAATAAACGAATAGCTTTATGACATGATATGACAGCGATTGATTTTAGTGGCTTAGTTGCTTGAATTCGTACAACAGGTTGGTTAGAAATATGAAAACTAACAACCTTACGAAAAAAAATCAATTTTGGCATGATGAGTAGTTAACCAATCAATCCCTAAAATCACATCAAAAGTAAGTATCTTTAAAGAGATAAGGTCAACAGGTAAGGTGATGGTGCCAACTTAAATCAAACAAGATTTATAAATAGTGGATGTGATGAAAGTTTCTCCTAATGGAGTCTCCACAGATAAATCCAAGTCTAATTTCTCTGGAGTCAAGTTTAAATGTTGAGCACAAGCAGGAGAGATAAATGAATGGGTAGCACCGGTATCAAGTAAGGTATAAACTTCGCAAGAATTAATGATTAGCTTACCTGTGATCACCTCATTTGGGTTCTTCAGATTTTGACCAAATCACGACAAACGCCTTCCAGAACCGCTTGACTTTGACTTTTCTCGATAGCCTTTTAAGTCACTATCCCCACTGGACTTGGTTTTGCTACTGCATAATCTCTCGAGCGATATGTCCTTCCTTTCCACAATTATAACATACCTTGAACTGCTAGGGCGCTTTGACCGATATGTCTCTCTTTCCGCATTTAGTAGCATACGACCGGGTGGTCGCTCTCCTCCCTAGAACCGATTCTTCTTTGGCGCCGACGCCTTCACATGGTCGATGTTGAATCTCCTCTTTTAAAATCTCCTCCCACTCGCTTCTTCTATTCTCATGGCCATGACTACCACCGAGTGGTTACCATTTTTGTCCGCCTTTTTCTTTCTCCGTGGGTTATCGTTATTCATTGATTTATATCTTCTAGTATGATCCTGGTTGTGGTCCCTCGGTTGAACGTTCTCGTTATCTCACTCTAACAATTGAGCCTTGTTGACAACATCTGAATAGAGAGAAAATTTATGAGAAATGAGATATTGACGTATGCCGGGTTTCAAACCTCTCAGAAACATCCGCGTCATACGTTCCTCATTCTCCACCAAATGAGGTGCAAACCTGGACAACTCTGCAAACTTTGCCTCATACTGGGACACCGTCATGTTATTTTGTTCTAGTCTAATAAACTCTGCAAATTATTTTTATATAAAACAGAATACTTTTATAAAGTTATTTGTTTTATTAGACAATAATTAGAATATATTATATTTTATTATGCATAGTGTTTGCATAGTGCCTGCATAGTTTTTGCACAGTAAAATCTTTTTATATAAAACAGAGTACTTTTATAAAGTTATTCATTTTATTAGATTATAAATAGAATATATTATATTTTATTTAAAAGATTTTGTTTTATTAAAATATTTTATTAAATCAATATGGACCGTCCGATTAAAAGTAAATCAATCTGGACCGTTCATGAATTAGTTACTATTCAGTCCATTCTCTTATAAATAGAAGCTCATTCCTTCATAATTTCTTACGAATTCACTGAAACTCTAGAGAGAGAAACTATAGAGAGAATTCTTCTTCTATAATCTTGAGCGTATTTCTTTAGAGTTTAAGAAGCTTTGAGCGCAGTATAAGTTTTCTTCAAGAATATCCTAGCCCTACCAGTCGGAATACTCTTCTTTCTAAGGTAAGGAATATTATTTGTTGTACCCGTAAGGGGTATTATTTCTTTTGTATTCATGAAGTGAACTTCTGTTAATCCATTCTTTATTATTATGTTGGAATAACCTGTATACGCGGACTACACTACACTTGGTGAAATTCTTCTGTTATTCCATTCTTTATTATTATGTTGAATAACTTTTGCCTATGCACAAGTACCGCATACATGGTGAAATTCTTCATTATTCCATTCTTTATTATTCTCATTGAATATCCAGCGCGGTCAAGTATTACGCCTCGACCAGTTCCATTATTTATTATTCATTGGAATAACCTATATCATGCGCTTCATCGCATGCCTGGTGAAGTCTTTTGTTATTCCATTCTTTATTATTCTGTTGGAACATCCTGTCGGTGCGTTTACGCATGAACTAGTTCCATTCTTTATTATTCTGTTGGAATAACCTGTATGTGCAGTCTATTGCATGCATGGTGATTTCTTCTGTTATTCCATTCTTTATTATTCTATTGGAATAACCTGTCTATGTGGATTATCACATGCATGGTGAATGATCCTTTGTATGCATTCCTTATTAAATTATGGAAATGATCTGTCTAAGTGGATTACCGAATGGCAGCGAAAATCCCTTTGCAGTTTCATATATTCTATTATACTCAGTTGGTTAAAGTTTTAACTTCTATACTCCATGAAATTAGTGGATTATCCTTGATATTTGTGCTTCATCCAGTATCTTTTCATAGAAATATTCTTCTGAGCATTCTTGAATTTTACTCTACAAATAAGTATCATGTTGACAATTTAGATGTTATTGGTTCCTGGATAAATTAATTCTTGAACTTTTTTTATTGAATTATTATGTCATTGTCATCATCCTCATGTTTATATTATGTTGAAAGTCATCTGTGGCCTGTAGTGCATAGATGGACTTGGTATGATTATGACCAGGGATTATTCGGTATAATCATGACTGTAATGTTACAAATGATGTGGAAAAAGTCCTCATTGGCCCGTAATGCATTGATAGACAGTTTTTGGTATGATTATGACTATGGATTCTCTTCGGCCAATGGTGCAAAGATGAATTGTTTTATGGCATGATCAGGACCGTTTATGAAAACACGATTATTTTTGGCCCGTAGTGCATGGATAATTCGTGGTCGTGATACTAAAGAATATCATTGGCCTGTAGTTCAGGGATGATTTGATGATGTGGATTATTTATTGAGCTGAGTCTCAGCGATAAAAGTGATGAAAAACCTTTTAAATCATAGGAGATAGTAGATTTTATTCTCTACTTGACTCTTCTAATGGATTGCTTGTTCCGCTGCAGTTAAACTTGATGTTTGTTATATTGTATCAGTTTAACACTATTGAAGGCTAACGATAATTTATTCTGCATTATTTTAGTCATAATATTTCTTACTGGGCTAGTTGAGCTCACCCTTTCTTTCATTGTTCTCTTCAAGAAATGAGAACGTAGCTGGGACTAGTCGGGGAACAGAGTGATGGTCCTAGATGGTGCATTAGTAGTCCTCACTATTCTGTGAAATAGTGTAATAATAAATGTAATAAGGACTCCATTGAGTATGGATATTGTTTAGATGACAATATTTGTATGAAAACTCACAGCATATGTTTTGTCGTATTTTACACGACTGTTGTATAATTAGTTTGTATTTGTATCAGTACCATGTATCTGGTGACTCAAGATGGGTGATGTATACCTATTTTGGGGCCGTCACAAACATCTTTGACGGGGTAGGTGAAACAGTAGACTGCAGTGTCAGAAAGTCATGTTATGTCACATCTGCAGTCTACACCAAACAACTCGAGTTCTGTGAAACAATTCAAAGATCTCTCAACGGCTACTTTCCAACGGGAAGATTAGGAAGGAGTATAAATCAGCTAGAGCTTCGAAGATCAAAGGTTACTGGAGTTGCTGAGTTTGGAGAATTGTTGGACTGATCTAGCCAACGTAAAATAGTGAGTGACCAATGAAGGTCTGAAGGCTCACTTTTTGATCCACCAAGAACACTTAGAGACAGAAAAAGAAAGAAGTAGAAATGAGAGTTCTACTACAAGAAGAGTGTTCTAAACTACCGAGAGAAAGAAACGCATCAATGTCATCTTGATGTCCATCATGGGAAGACTTTAAGTACCATAGAGAAGAGTTCACAGTCATCTTAGCAAGTCCATCATGAGAAGGCATCAAGTATCAAGATTAAAGATCACCAACGCCATCTTGGTGTCAAGCATGAGAAAGTTTCTAAGTACCTAGCATGAGCGCTTACAGTCATCTTAGAAACCCATCATGTGCAGCCATCAAGTATCAAGAAGAATGATCTTCAAGGCAGTTCATCAAGGGATCATCAGAAAGTGGTTGAGTAACTAAAGAAGCTGAGCATCATGCAACACTCAACTGCACTTCAAGGATAATCGCGCCAAGCTGCTAAGTACAGAAGATGTTCAGAGCTTAAAGACATCTTAGTAGCTCAGCACCGACTCCAACAAACAAACAAACAACTCAACAACAAGAAGCCAGGGCCTGAGGGGTCCTTGTTTGGAGGGACTAAATGAAGTTCCAAGCTTGCTGGGTTTGAAGAGTTCCTAGGGAACTAGAGAAGTTCCAAGGCTGCTGGCCTTGAAAAGTTCTTAGTGAACTAAAGTTCCAAGGCTGCTGGCCTTGAAGGAATCTTAGTGATTCAGGGTGCTGCCCTTCCTTAGTAGAAATTCTGCTAGTTGAAAGCAAAAAAATGGATTAGGAGCTTGAGTCTCTGAAGCACTTAAAACCCCTTATGTCTTTTACTTTATGTCATTTACATTATGTATATTAACTGCTATAACTGCTATGTATGTTTTAACTGCTTACCACTGAACTAACTCTATGAACAATGTATGTCCGATTATGAATATATCAATGAAGGGGATCTTTTATTTATTCCGCTGTGCTTGAAAAGATTCTTATGTTTGTCATATGCTAAATTATTAGCAATACAAAATAAAAGAGAAAAGTATTTAGAAACAAAAAGGATCTATTCAACCCCCCCTTCTAGATCTATTGTGCCTACTGGGAACTAACAGTCGTCACCGAGATCATTTTTAGTAGAGTTGTATTAGTGGAACACCAACGACACTGCAACCAACATTGGTATAATCAACAGTGCAATGATTTCGGTGTTGAATGGAAACCTTTACCCACTGTATATATTGAGATAAGAACCTTGATATAAATAGAACACGTCACACCTAACTATGAATTATCACTACAAAAAAAAGGATTATTGCCGACGGGAGTAATACTGATGGCAAATATGCCATCGAGATTAACATCTTTAGCGACGGCAACACCGTCGATAATGAGGCCCGTCGTCAATGTATTGGTTCCCTCCAAAATTGCTATGGGTATCGACGGGAGTCCGTCGGGAAAGACAATTCGACCGTCGGGAATGAGTTTTTTTGGGCGCGTTAATAACGCGGGGGAGGGAAATAAAGGGGCGACAGGAGAAAGTATTATTGCCGACGGCACTGCTGTCAGTAATTATATAGTCTCAATGGGGTTATTATCGACGACGTTCCCGTTGAGAATGAGGTTTTAATTTTATAACCCCTGACTTCGACGGTAGTCTCTCACTTTTATAAATAAATTTCCAAAGTTCGAGCTTTTTTGGTCTTCCTCTTCTCCAAACTTGCTCGATTTCTTGTCTGGTTTCTTCCAAAAAAATTTTGTTGGGTTTCTTTCCAAATTGGGTTTGTTCATCTGAGTTTGAACTGTTCGACAAAGTTGGGTTTTCCCATATTCGTTTGACTGAGTTGGGTTTTTCCCAAATTCTTTTGATTTTTTCTGCTCAAGCATATGGGATTGCTAGAAGCTCTCTCCTTTTTTCTCCATTATCTCTGAATAATCATCGCCTCCCTCTCTATCTGATTTTTTTCGAAATTGCAAGGTGAGGGTTTCATCAATATGTTTAATTTTTCCCCCAAATTTAATTTTTTCAGTTTCGAAAAATGTTTGAGTTAATTTTTGTCCAAAATTTATTTACTTTGTGATTCTTTGTTGTTTAATGGACTAGTTGTTGTTAATTTGGGAGGAGAACTGGGTGACAACTTCTATCAGGTGCTTGTAAGTGCATCTCCATCTCTCTCTTTTCTCATTGCTGCTTTAATTTGTTGTTTGTATATGTTGTAAGGCTAAGTAATGGACCATTTTTGTTTGGTTATTTTTAATTTTTATGCCAATGTATGAAATTAGGCTTTTCCATTCTGAATTCAAAATTTGGTTTGTTTATTGGGTTATTAAAGAGATGTAGTTTGGGGCATTGTTTTAACTATAATTTTTTCATCTCTTTCAATCTAATCGTTTGTTTATTTTGAACCCATTTTCTATTTTTGCGTGTATGCCTGTGTTTGAGGTTCTAATTGGGTATTATTCAATTTGGTGAATATATTGATAATAATCTCATATAGAAGTGTATATATAAGAAAGTGATATTCTTTTTGTTTTTTTGATTTCTTCTTTATCCTTGAAGAACTCTATCTTTTTTTCTTCAGTAATTACTATGATTTAATGCATACGTGTATATATATGAGGGAGATTTGGGGGAAAGTAAAAGGTTGTTTGAAATTTGGATAGCCTTTTTGAATCTGTTTTCAAACACTAGTTGGCATTAAAAACACCAAAACAAACTTACGGGATTGTAAACACAAAATAGTATTGGCATTGAGGAGGAAAAACTGTAAAATATTTATTTGTGGTTGTCAAGTGCTTGTGAGTATGTTGCTAAGAAAATATGAGTAAGAGTAAAATATGTTGGAACACATTCGTTTATAGTTGACATTGTGAATTTTTCTACAATTATAAAATGATATAATCTTCTTGATTTATCATTACTTTGTAGTGAATACTTCAATTGGTTATGAGGGGAATATAGAAAATGAAATTAGAGGTCTTGACCAACTAAATTAATGTTCCTACGTACACAAGGTTGATTGCTACCCTCATATTCCCATATGGTGTGTAAAGAAATAGACTAGGACCTCTTACATATAAAGTGGAATGTAAAGAAATATTAGGAGCAATGTAAAGCCAAGGCTCATGGAAGCATCTGCTTAAAACAGCGTATAAGCTCTGGCTAAAAAGGTAACTCAAAGAGAGTATAAAAAAATTTCCTTTATGATAGTAATTTTAACATGGCTTTGGCATGATTTTCAAGATTATTGTGACTTGTTTCTAGAGTTTACTATAACAACAAATGAAGCAAAGCTTTCACTCCATGATGGTTTACGGATTACAAATAGATCATTATAATTAACTTTTAGGATAAATAATAATGCTAGTGTCAGATGCAAAATCGTTGTAATGTCTTGTAAACAATGACATATGAAAATTTCTAGAAGAATACTTGAGCACTATAATATATGAAAATTGAATTCATTTATGCAGTTATTCCATGTGACTTAACATGTGCATATTTTCATATAGTTTAGGAAGCTTAGAAACCCGTTTGAGATTCACTTAGCATGAGTGAATCTCAAATAGTCCCCGTTTTGGGACTGTTCTTGTATGTTTCGATCTCACTTAGGTCGGTATTAATGACTTAAGCACGTCTTTATATTTTTTTGAATTTTCGATCAGTATATATCTCTTGATGTTCTTCGGGTGCATATTTAGACTACGATGTGTTAGTCTATTTCGTGTACTTGAAGACCATGGGGAGGTACTTTTGAAATTTCAAAAAAATTTAAAGATATGTTCAAGTTGTTGGCATAAGTGAGGTGACACATCCGGGAATGGGATAGAAGCCTGATCCATTAAAGTGGGAGATGAAGTTAGGAAACTTATAAGCTTGCATATACATTAACTTGGAGACTTAATTGTGTTTGTCTAACTTTCCATATATATAGAAGACAGTTGTCCAAGATGTCTATTGATCGAAGTTGGATGGAACGTAGGGCAGCCACTGATAAGAGTGGACTTAGCTCTGAGTACCATAGTGGGGTTGAACAGTTTCTCAATTTCGCATTTGAGCAAGTCAGAAACGATGAGATCAGATGTCTTTTTAAGAGGTGTGTGAATGAAGTGTGGAAGGAAATGAGTGATGTCATGTGCGACTTATTTGCGTATGGGTTCAAGCAGGGTTATACGACATGGATCTATCATGGGGAAACCTGGTTGGATGAACATGAATCAGAATTGAAATCCAGAGGTGACGAAACTGTTGACTGTACTAACATGATAGTCGAAGTTGCTGGTTCATACTTCTAGTGGAATATAGACAGGGATGGCAGTAACATCGAGCAAGAGCCGAATGACGGGGCTAAGGGTTTCTATGAGTTATTGCATGAAGCAAATGACGCCATCATCAGATAATCTGCATGAAAAAGCACAATCGCCTTTATCTATCGTGACTAAGTTTTTACACTTCAAGAACGAGCATGACTGTAGTGAGAGAGGTTTTAATGAACTACTAAACATTGAGAAGGAGTGCTTACCTGCAGGCAATAAGTTATCAGAGTCGTACTATGATGTGAAGAAAATGGTCAAAAGGTTCAATCTAGGGTATAAGAAGATTGATGCTTGTGAGAATGACTATATGTTGTATTACGGTTATGTCAATAAAGATAAGAGGTCATGTGATATTTGCGGTAAAAGTAGATACTGTGAACAACGCAAGAAAAAAGGGAAAAGACGTGCCGAAAAAGATCTTACGTTACTTTCCCATAGCACCGAGGCTTCAGCGGTTGTTTATGTCAACACATACCGCCGTGTGTATGAGGTGGCACTCTACACGGGACATAGTCGAAGGTCAACTAGTGCACCTGGCAGATGGGCTTGAGTGGAAAAATTTTGATAAAAATCACCCCTCGTTTGCTGAAGAGGTTCGCAATGTTAGGCTTGGACTTGCTACAGATGGGTTTAATCCGTTTAATGGGCCTTACACCAAGCCCTACTCAACTTGGCCGGTGATTATTGTTGTGTATAACCTCTTGCCTTTGATGTACATGAAAGATCCATACATGTTCATGTCTTTACTTATTCTGGGTGATAAGAGTTCGAGTAAAGACATCAATGTATACCTCAGTCCGTTTGTTGATGAGTTGAAGATGTTGTGGGATAAAGGGGTTCAAACTTATGATGAATCTCTTAAACAGAACTTTGACATGAGGGCAGCTTTACTGTGGACCATAAATGACTTCCCGACGTTAGGAATGATCAGTGGATGGTCGACTCACGGGGGCTTGTCATGTCCCGTGTGCATGGGGTCAGTTAAAGCTATGCGGATCAAACATAGGGAGAAAATAAGTTTCTTTGCAACATCCAGACAATTTTTGCCGATTGAACATCGTTATCGACGGATGAGTAGACAATTCAATCGTAAAATAGAGAAACGTCAAGTACTTGGCCGTCTTTTTGGGACAGCAGTGTTGAGTTGGATTACTCACTTGAAATTTCTACCTCCGGGGAAGAATCACAGATTAGAGAGAGCTTATGGTTACGGCAAGGTTCACAACTGGACACACAGATCCATGTTCTTTGACCTAACTTATTGGGCTACACAATGCATTCATTATTGTTTAGATCCGATGCATACTAAGAATAACGTATTTAATAATATTTTTTATACAGTCCTAGATGCAAGTGGTAGAATAAAGGACAACAACAAGTCAAAGCTTGATTTGGTAGAAATGAACATTAGGGAACATCTGTGGCTGTATCAGAAGGGTAGTAAGACAATAAGGCCAAAAGCTAATTATACTTTGACCAGGGAACAGTTGCTACTGATATGTAATTGGATCAGTGAACTGAAGCTCCTAGATGGATATTCTTTGAATATAGCAACGTGTTGTAAAGTCAAAGAGCTGAAGTTTCGGGGTCTCAAAAGTTATGATTGTCATGTATTCATGCAGAAATTGATCCCTGTGGCATTTATCGACTTGTTACCGAAACATGTGGTTGAAGCACTGACGGAGTTTTCTAATTTCTTTAGAGATCTATGCTTAACGGAGCTCCAACTCAAAGACATAGATAAAATGGAAATACAGATACTGGAAATAATATGCAACTTAGAAATGATCTTCCTTCCATCGTTTTTTGATTTAATGAAGCATTTGCCTATTCACTTGCCATACGAAGCTAAGTTTGGCGGTCTCGTGCAATATAGATGGATGTATCCATTCAAGAGGTAATGACATTAATGTTTTTAATACGCTAAAATGTGCATTCTTGTTTACTAATTTATACATGCATATATAACACATAGGTAAATGAGACGTCTAAAACAAAAGGTGAAGAACAGAGCCCGTGCAGAGGGGTCAATTGCTGAGAGTTATGTTATGGAGGAACTTGTTAATTTTTGCTCGTTGTACTTTGAGCTGAATGTTCAGACGAGGCACAATCGCTTACATCGGAATGAGGCTATCACGCACGAGGAAAATGGAGAATTAACTGCCTTTAGTCATCCTATACAACCATTTGGGGGGGGGGGGGGGAAGGCGATTCTTGACCGATAGTGAGTATGCAGCTGCAACATTGTATGCACTTGTCAACATAAATGAAGTAGCGCCATACATTAAGTAAGTAGCCATAACTATATATGTTTTGTGTTACTGCTATAAGTTCTTTCCATACACATTAAGTATATAACTGTATTGCAGTCAATATGATGCTGAGATACGTGAAGTGAATCCGATTATATCGGAAAAGGATTTGCAAAATTTGAGGAATAGAGAATTTGTGCAATGGTTTAAAGATCATGTAAGTCTAACTAATCTGCAGTAAAATGAATCTCCCATCATAGACATAATCTTATGGCGTAATTAACTTTAGAATATATTGTGTTAATAAAGTTGATTTTTCTATAATTATCATTTTTGAATATTATGGAATGAATTTGTTATAATGTTATAGTTGTGGGTAGTATTTATAAATTCTTCAAAGTATGCAAGTGGTTATATTATATTCGATTGGTCGGAGAATATTCGTTTTAGTAGGGAATATTCGTACAACGGCGCAATCATTGGTGGACCCCATAACAGAATTATTGTTGGATTGAGAAAACGACAAAAATATATTTATGAAAATAATAACGGAAGTTTTACCGTTATCATTCTTGTTGAACTACTCTTCAGAGTAAAAGTACAAATACGATGTCATGCAGTGGTTGCGTAAGACACCAGATTGATTATTGATGCTTACGTGAGAAGTCACTCAGTTATACTGAATTATTGCTACAATAATTACTGCATCATATCTCTCATATTATTGATTCGATTATTGTCACAGTATCATCTGCATTATATGTTATTTTATTAAATCAATAATTGAGACGACAAAGTTATTCATATTATTAAATTCCATTATTTACAATGTCTAGTTAGTTCGTCAAGGAGAGGTTTGGTCACCTAATTGCGCCATGATAGGGAGAAATCCTTATTGAAAGCCCCTCTTTCTTGGGAACGACCTGGTTGATAAATATTGTGAGTTATAATATTAATGATGAATGTTATTAAAATTGAAGTTATGTTCGGAGTTGAATTTGGAGACGTAGACGTGATATTTGAGTTCGGAACGATGAAATTAGTAAAAGTAGTCTATAAACACAAAAATTTTCAGGATTAACTTTTTGGTCAAAAAGACAACAGTTGACTTTTTCGAGAAAAGTCAAACTTTGAAATTTTAAAATTTATATTGTTGATAAAAATAGTTTCATTGTGTTGGAATTATTTGTGTTAGTAAAAATCGACATTTATTTCGATAATAATTGATGTTTGAAGGTTATATTGACCAATCGGGTATTTAACCGGATAAATGAGCAATTGATTGCTATTATTTCATATGACTATAACTATTTGTTCACATGTGTATACTATTGTTTCGCATTCTTGTTACTATTAGGGGAGTTGGTGCAAGATTGATAATTCTTGCATGACTAAGTTAAAAATGGAGGTATAGATGGAGGTACTATACTGTAATTCGTATTTTCACATGTCTAGAACTATTAATTCACATGATTTACTATTAAATCACATTATTTACTATTAGGGGAGGTGGTGCAAGTTTAATAATACTTGCATGACTAAATTAAAAATAATGGAAAAGTTGGAGGTATTGTACTGTAATTTTTCGAGCCCCAAAACGTGCAATTATTAAAACTATATTTTTCTATAAATAGAAGCTCATTCTTCCTTCATTTCTCACCAATTCACTAAAGCTATAGAGCAATTATTATAGAGAGAAATTGTAGAGAGAAAATCTATAGAAGAAGAGAAGCCTGCTACCTCACTATTCCAGTATCCAGTTTCTTCTGAGGTAAGGGGTATTATTTATTTCTTTCATCTTCATGAAGAGAACTTCTGTTATTCCATTCTTTAATTTATGTTGGAATAACCTATTTATGCGAAGGACCGCATACATGGTGAAATTCTTCTGTTATTCCATTCTTTATTATTCTGTTGGAACATCATGTCTATGCTTTACGCTGGACCTGGTTTCGTCTTTATTATTCTGTTGGAACATCCTGTCTGTGCATTTTATGCCGGACCTGGTTCCGTCTTTATTATTCTATTGGAACATCCTGTTTGTGCATTTTACGTCGGACCTGGTTCCGTCTTTATTATTCTGTTGGAATATCCTATCTGTGCGTTTACGCCAGACCTGGTTCCGTCTTTATTATTCTATTAGAATATCATGTCTGTGAGTTTTACGCCAGACCTAGTTCCGTTTTTATTATTCTGTTAGAATAACCTGCCTGTGCGGTCTACCGCATGCTTGGTGATTTCTTTTGTTATTCCATTCCTTATTATACTCAGTTGGTTAAAGTTTTGACTTCTATACTCCATGAAATTAGTGGAATATCCTTGATATTTGCGCTTTATCCAGTATCTTTTCATGGAAATATTCTTCTGAACATTCTTGAATTTTACTCTACAAAGAAGTATCATGTTGACAATTTGGACGTTATTAGTTCCTGGATAAATTAATTCGTGAACTTGTTTTATTGAATTCTTATATCATTGTCATCATCCTCATGTTTATATTTATTGAAAGTCATCTGGCACATGGTGAATAGATGGACTTGGTATGATTATGACCGAGGATTATTCGGTATAATCATGGTAGTAATATTACAAATGATGTGATAAAAGTCCTCATTAGCCCTTGATGCATTGATGGATGAGTTGTTGGCATGATCATGACCATTGATGAATACACAAATGTCCTTGGCAGTAGTGCATGGATAATTTGTGTGGTCGTGATACTTTAAAGAATATCCTTGGCCGTAGTGCAGGGGTGATTCGATGATGTGGATTAATTATTAAGCTGAGTCTCAGCGATAAAAGTGATGAAAAACCTTTTAAATCATAAAAGATAGTAGATTTTATTCTCTACTTGACTCTTTTAATGGATTGCTTGTCCCGCTACAGTTAAACTTGATGTCTAATGTATTTTATCAGTTTAAAATTGTTGTAGACTAATGATAATTTATTCTGCATTATCTTAGTCATAATATCTCTTACTGGGCTAGTTGAGCTCACCCTTTCTTTCACTGTTCTCTTCAGGAAATGAGAATATAGCTGGGACGAGTCGGGGAACGGAGTGATGGACCAGGTGATAGTATTAGTAGTCCTCACTATTCTATTAAATAATGTGACAATAAATGTAATGAGGACTTATTCTGAGAGTGAATATTGTCTTGAAGACAGTATTTGTATTAAAACTCACAGCTCTCTTGTTGTATATTAAAGATTGTATTTTTATTCTGTACCATGTATTTGGCGACTCAGAATAGGTGATGTATACCTATTTTGGGGGTGTCACATTAGGTCCTCACAGATGAGTTAGCTGACATTCGGCTAAAGCTTATAGCTGACGGCCCTGAAAGATTTGTAAATACTTATACAAGTTGTATTGTTAACGGTTACTGTGACGCCTCCAAAATAGGTATACATCACCCATTCTGAGTCTCCAAATACATGGTACAGAACTCAAATACAAACTTAATTTATACAACTGTTAAATGTCGTGTAGAATACGACAAAACATAAGCTGTGAGTTTTAATACAAATATTGTCTCCTAGACAATATCTAAACTCAAAACAAGTCCTCATTACAATTACTATCACACTATCATCTGGTCCATCACTCCGTTCCCCGACTCATCTCAGCTATATTCTCATTTCCTGAAGAAAACAATGAAAAAAAAGGGTGAGCTCAACTAGCCCAGTAAAGAATATTATGACTAAGATAATGCAGAATAAATTATCGTTAGCCTTCAACAGTATAACAACTGATAGAATACAATAGACAACAAGTTTAGATCAACAACTGCAGCGGAACAAACAATCCATTAGAAGAGTCAAGTAGAGCATGATATCTACTATTTTCTATGATTTAAAAATGTATCTTCAATTTTATCGCTGAGACTCAGCTTAATAAATAATCCACATCACTGAATTATCCATGCACTACAGGCCAAGGATATTCATTAGTATCACAACCACAAATTATCCATGCACTACGGGCCAAGGATATTCGTGTTTTCACCAATGGTCATGATCATGCCAAACAATAATTCATCTTTGCACCCTTGGCTGAAGAGAACTCATGGTTATGATCATACCAACATATGTTCATCAATGCACTATAGGTCAATGAAGACTTTTACCACATCATTTGTAACATTAAAGGTCATGATTACACCGAATAATCCCTGGTCATAATCATACCAATCAATAGTTCATCTATACACTACGGGCCAAATATGACTTTTATCACAATATAAGCATAAGGATGATGACAATGATATAAGCATTAATCAAATGAAATCAAGGATAAATATTAAAGACTTTAAATTTATCCCGAGTTTAAAAATGTCCAAAATGTCAACATGATACTGCTTTGTGGAGTAAAATTCAAGAATAACATTGTATCAAAAATGATTTGAACAGAAAAGAAATCAATTTTTATCATGAATAGTACCCCAGGTAAATAGTACCCGAGTGAATAGTACCTCGTGAATAGTACACTACGTATGAATAGTGTCGTATAAATGAATAGTACCCATGAATAATACTCCAACATGAAAAGCTTAAAAATGAATAATAATATTTAGAAAAATATCCTTGTGAAACGATACTAGATGAAGCACAAATTTTAAGGATATTCATTATTTAAAGGATTATAGAAGCAATACTTTAACAAAATGAGTGTAGAATTCAAAATCTGAAACGAAATAATATTACTTACATACTACAGAGCATGAAAGAAAATATTAATTCTTACGAATATTGAACAAAAATAACATCCCTTACAACTGTTGAACGAAAATAATATTCCTTATGAATATTGAACGAAGATAATATTCCTTACGAAAATTAAACAAAGATAATATTTCTTGCGAATATTGAATGAAAATTTTTTTCTTACGAATACTAAAAATAATATCATAAGCGAATATGAAATAAAAAATACCCCTTACCTCAAAAAGAGAGCAATTCTGACTAGTATAACGGATATATTCTTGCGGAAAACTTTCACTATTTTCTACACTCAAAGCTTCCTTAAACTCCAAAGAAATACGCTCAATATTATAGAAGAAGAATTCTCTGATTCTGGTGTGATTTTTTTTTTCTAAACTGAGCATCCTATTTATAGGAGAATGGCTGGATACTATTTAGAAAAGAATCACTTGATTTATAAAGATAGGGAAGAATCACTAAGTGAGAATCATTGAAAAATAAATTTTAATTTTACTATGCAAACACTATGCAGACAATATACAAATACTATGCATAATAAAATATAATATATTCTATTTTACATAAAAAGAACTTATTATAATATATATATATATATATATATATATATATATATATATATAAAATAATATAACTTATACTCCCTCCCGTGACCATAATTATCCCACCCGTGGTTTCAAAAAATTTTATCATTACACATGGGCCCCACCACATATCAATATATATATATATATATATATAACAAAACTGAGGTAACTTTCTCTGATGATTTTGAAAAATTGATAAGTGGGAGTCCATATAATAAGTTAAATTTACAACAAATACTTCATAAAAATCTCCTCTATTTATCTCAATTGACTTGACTTCACAAAACACATTTTTAAACAACAATTATTCATCAATAATATAACTTGCAATATTAACAACCAAATCATTCCCAGGAAAGAGAGGGCTTTTCGATAAAGATTTCTCCCTATTGGCGCGCAATTAGGTGACCAAACCCCTTTCCTCGACAGAACTTTCTAGACATTGTCAATAATGCAAATAATAATATGAATAAATTTTTCGTCTCAATATTTGATTTAGTATTATAAAATATTGTGAGAATAATAGAATTAATAACGTGAGATACTATGCAACAATTATTGTAGCAATAATTGAGTTAAACTGAGTGACTTCTCACGTAAGCATCAATAATCAATGTCGTGTGCTACTATGCAACCACGCGTATTACTGTACTTTTATCACCGGGTAACTCAACAGTTAACGGTAAAACTTTCGCCGTTATTTTTATAAAAAGATATTTTTGTCGTTTTCTCATTCTGACAGTAATTCCGTTGTGGGGTCCACCAAAGATTACGCCGTTGTACGAATATTCCTTGATAAAATGAATATTCACCGACCAATCGAATATTTTATAACAACTTGCATGTGGCCCCCAAAATAGGTATACATCACCTATTCTGAGTCGCCAAATACATGGTACAAAATACAAATACAATCTTTAATATACAACAAAGGAGCTGTGAGTATTAATATAAATACTGTCTTCAAGACAATATCCACTCTCAGAATAAGTCCTCATTACATTTATTGTCACACTATTTAATAGAATAGTGAGGACTACTAATACTATCATCTGGTCCATCACTCCGTTCCTCGACTCATCCCAGCTATATTCTCATTTCCTGAAGAAAACAGTGAAAGAAAGGGTGAGCTCAACTAGCCCAGTAAGAGATATTATGACTAAGATAATGCAGAATAAATTATCATTAGTCTACAACAATGTTAAACTGATAAAATACAATAGACATCAAGTTTAACTACAGCGGGACAAGCAATCCATTAAAAGAGTCAAGTAGAGAATAAAATCTACTATCTTTTATGATTTAAAAGGTTTTCATCACTTTTATCATCACCGAGACTCGACAATAATTAATCCACATCATCGAATCACCCCTCACACTTCTGGCCAAGGATATTCTTTAGTATCACGACCACAAATTATCCATGCACTACGGGCCAAGAACATTCGTGTATTCATCAATGGTCATGATCATGCCAACAACTGTCCATCAATGCACTACGGGCCAATGAGGACTTTTATCACATCATTTGTAACATTACGGTCATGATTATACCGAATAATCCCTGGTCATAATCATACCAAGTCCATCTATGCACTACAGGCCACAGATGACTTTCAATAAATATAAACATGAGGATGATAACAATGATATAAGAATTCAATAAAACAAGTTCACGAATTAATTTATCCAGGAACTAATAACGTCCAAATTGTCAACATGATACTTCTTTGTAGAGTAAAATTCTAGAATGCTCAGAAGAATTTATCCATGAAAAGATACTGGATGAACCGCAATATCAAGGATATTCCACTAATTTCATGGAGTATAGAAGCCAAAACTTTAACCAACTGAGTATAATAAGGAATGGAATAACAAAAGAAATCACCAAGCATGCGGTAGACCACACAGACATCCGGTTATAGTCATGTGAAATAATAACAATCAATTGCTCATTTATCCGGTTTAATACCCAATTGGTTAATATAACCTCCAGACATCAATTATTATCGAAATAAATGTCGATTTTCACTAACACAAATAATTCCAACACAATGAAACTATTTTTATCAACAATATAAATTTTGAAATTTCAAAGTTTGACTTTCCCCAAAAAAGTCAACTGTTGAATTTTGTGTTTATAGACTATTTTTACTAATTTCATCGTTCCGGACTCAAATATCACGTCTGCGTCTCCAAATTCAACTTTGAACACAACTTCAATTTTAATAACATTCATCATTAATATTATAACTCACAATATTTATCAACCAGGTCGTTCCCAGGAAAGAAGGGGCTTTCCAATAAGGATTTCTTCCTATTGGCGCGCAATTAGGTGACCAAACCTCTCTATGACAGAACTTCTAGACATTATAAATATTGCAATTTAATAATATGAATAACTTTGTCGTCTCAATTATTGATTTAATAAAATAACATATAATGCAGATGATACTGTGATAATAATCGAATCAATAATATGAGAGATATGATGCAACAATTACTGTAGCAATAATTGAGTATAACTGAGTGACTTCTCACGTAAGCATCAATAATAAATATCGTGTTCTACTACTACATACCATGCGACATTCTTGTTTCTTTACTACCGAGTAGTTCAACAAGATTAATTAGTAAAACTTCCGTCGTTATTTTCATAAATATATTTTTGTCGTTTTCTCAATCCGACAATAATTCTGTTGTGGGGTCCACCAATGATTGCGCCCTTGTATGAATATTCCCTGCTAAAACGAATATTCTCCGACCAATCGAATATAATATAACCACATGCATACTTTGCAGAATTTATAAATACTACCCACAACTATAACATTATAACAAATTCATTCCATAATATTCAAAAATGATAATTATAGAAAAATCATCTTTATTCATAAAAGTTGGGGTCTTACAACCTCCCCTTCTTATGAAATTTTGCCCTCAAAATTAGGGTACGTACCTGGTATGTCGAATAAGTGAGGATATCTTGACTTCATCTCAGATTCTAACTCCCAAGTCATTTCTTCTACGTCGTGGTTTCTCCACAAAACTTTGACTTGAGGTATAACCTTGGAGCGTAGAATATGATCCTTCTTATCCAAGATTTTAACAGGTAACTCTTCATACATTAAATCTTCCTCTATCACGTCCGATTCTAATTCAATAATGTGGTTCGGGTCTTCCATATATTTACGTAACATGCATATGTGAAAAACGTTATGAACACGAGACATACTTGGCGGTAAAGCGAGTCTATACACCACAGTTCCTACTCGATCGAGGATTAAAAATGGGTCAATGAATCGAGGATTGAGCTTTCCTCTCTTTCCAAATCTTGTAACTCCTTTCGATGGAGTAACACGTAACAACACATGATCTCCAATATCGAATTCCACGTCCTTTCGATGAAGATCAACATAACTCTTTTGACGATCTTGTGAGGTTTTTATACGTTGTCGGATTGTTTGAATCTTTTCCGTAGTCATACGTACCAAATCTGGTCCCAATAACATTGCTTCACCCACCTCATCCCAACATACTGGAGAACGACACTTTCTTCCATACAACGCCTCGAATGGAGCCATGCCAATACTTGCTTGATAACTGTTGTTGTAGGAAAACTCCACCAATGGTAAGACCTTTTCCCAACTTCCCTTGAAGTCAAGGACACAGAGTCTTAATAAATCTTCAAGAGTTTGGATAGTCCTCTCTGATTGTCCGTCCGTCTGAGGATGATATGCCAAACTAAATCGTAAATCTGTGCCCATAGATTTTTGCAAACTAACCCAAAATCTTGAAGTGAATCTTGGGTCTCGATCAGAAACTATGGATACTGGCATACCATGCAATCTTACAATCTAGTTTATATACATACTAGTAAGACGTTCAAGTGTATAAGTTTCTCGTATCGGTAAGAAATGAGCAGACTTGGTCAATCTATCAACAATGACCCAAATCGCATCTATGCCTTGAGAAACCTTGGGAAGACCAGTAATGAAATATATGGTAATGTGCTCCCACTTTCATTTTGGAATTTCAAGTGGTTGCAATGGACATTTTGGCACTTGATGCTCTGCCTTAACTCGTTGACAAGTTAGACACCTTGAGATAAACCCCGCTATCTCTCTCTTCATATTACTCCACCAAAATGTATGTCGAAGATCATGATACATTTTGGTACTCTCAAGATGGATTGTAAATGGTGTGTTGTGCGCCTCCATCATGATTTTATACTTTAACTCAGGGTCGTTAGGAACACAAAGTCTGGAGTTGACTCGAAGTATTCCTTCTTCATCGATTCTTGCGTCCGGCATAGCACCTTCTTGCACTTTCTTTCTCATACACATCAGCTCCAGGTCTGTAGCTTGAGCAGCTTAAACCTTATCGATTAAAGTCGGTTCTACTTGTATATTCTCCATCATCACGTGGGTCCCTGGAGTCTTTATCTCTATCTTCATCCTTTACAAGTCATACAAAATGGGCCTTTGCGTTGACAATATCGTACTCGTACCCGCATATGATATTCTACTTAATGCGTCAGCTACCACGTTCACTTTTCCAGGATGGTATTGGATGGTATGATCATAATCTTTCAACAGTTCAAGCCAATGTCGCTGTCGCATGTTGAGTTCCTTTTGAGTGAAGAAATATTTGAGGCATTTATGATCCGTAAAGATCTCCACTTTCTCCCCATACAAATAATGCCTCCAAATCTTTAGTACAAAAACGACTGCTGCCAACTCTAGATCATGAGTAGGATAATTCCTCTCATATTCTTTGAGTTGTCGTGAGGCATAGGCTATGACTTTCCCATGTTGCATGAGAAAACAACCTAACCTTTTTGCGAAGCATCACCAGAGATGACAAATCCTCCGATCCGTATGGTATTGTCGAATAAAGTCTTTGAAATGAATCTCCTCTTGAGTTCTTGAAAACTCTTCTCACATTCCTCACTCCAACCGAATTTTGTATCTTTCCGAGTCAGCTGAGTTAATGGAGTAGCAATTCGAGAAAATCTTTCCACGAATTTTCGATAATAACCAGCTAAGTCGAGAAAGCTACGACTTCGATCACTGATTTAGGTTGCTCCCAGCTTTGAATAGCTTCAATCTTTGCTGGGTCAACAAATATTCCATGACTTGATACTACGTGCCCAAGGAATGCTACTTACTCAAGCCAGAACTCGCATTTCTTTAACTTGGCATAAAGCTTATATTCTTGAAGCTTTTGGAGTATCAGCCTCAAGTGTTGCTCAGGATCTTCACGGCTTTTAGAATAAATAAGGATGTCATCAATAAAGACGACCACAAAGTGATCCAAAAATTCCTTAAATACTTGGTTCATCATATCCATAAAGGCAACAGGAGCATTAGTCAATCCAAAAGACATGACTAGGAATTCATAATGCACATACCGAGTTCTGAAAGTCGTCTTTAGAATGTCATCGGTTCTAATCTTTAATTGGTGATAACCGGAATGAAGATCAATCTTTAAAAAGAATTTGGCTCCTTGTAACTGGTCAAACAGGTGATCAATACGTGGTAATGGGTATTTATTTTTGATGGTGACATGGTTCAACTCCCAATAATCAATACAAAGTCGCATACTCCCATCTTTCTTTTTCACAAATAGAACAGGAGCACCCCAAGGAGACGTACTAGGACGAATGAAACCGATGTCTAAAAATTCCTGCAATTGGGTCTTTAACTCCTGAAGTTTAATAGGAGCCATTCGATATGGGACTTTGGAAATAGGTTTTGTACCGGGTTCAAGGTCGATACAAAATTCAATTTCACGCTCTGGGGGTAGGCCAGGAAGTTTTTCAGGGAATACGTCAGGAAATTCATTAACAATAGAAATATCATTCAAAACTGACGTATTTTTATTTAGATCCGTGACATGAGCTAAGAAAGCTTGACATCCATTTTTTAATAAACGAATAGCTTTATGGCTTGAGATGATAGTGATTGATTTTAATGGTTTGGTTGCTTGAATTTGCATAATAGGTTGGTTAGGAATATGAAAGCTAACAACCTTACGAAAACAATTAATTTTTGCATGATGAGTAATTAACCAATCAATCGCTAGAATTACGTCAAATGCAAGTATTTTCAATGAAATAAGATCGACAGGTAATGTGAGGATACCGATTTGAACTAAACAAGACTTATAAACAGCGGATATAATGAAGGTTTCTCCCAATGGAGTTTCAACAGATAAGTCAAAGTCCAATTTCTCTGGAGTCAAATTTAAACGTTGAGCGCAAGTAGGAGAAATAAAAGAATGGGTAGAACCGGTATCAAATAAGGTATAGACTTCACTAGAGTTTATGATAAGCTTACCCGTGATGACCTCGTTCGGGTTCCTTACTTTCTGGGAGGTCACAACAAACGCTCTCCCTTGCACTACCGATTTTGACTTTTCGGAGACGGCCTTTGGTGCCTCTATCCTAGCTGAACTTGTCTTCGGTGAACGACAAAATCGGGCTAGGTGACCTTCTCTTCCACAATTATAACATGTTTTGGACGCCATCGCGCAGTTTGGACTAATGTGTCCCTCCCCTCCACATTTGAAGCATATAATAGGTGGTCGTTCTCCTTCCATCACAACGGCTGCTGGTGCTTACGTCTTTCCATCATTGTTGAATCTCCTCTTCTTGAAATGTCCATTCTTATTGTTTTGGCCCTGATTACCACCAAAGTGGTTACCATTTCTGGCATGCTGATTCCCTCCACGCTTGTTGTCACCGCTTCGATGACTGCTCTCACTGGTATTATCATTTTGCCGGCTGCTCTCTTTTGGTTGGGTTGACTTGTTATCGCGTTCCAATAACTGAGCCCTATTAACAACATCTGATTACAAACACAGTTTATGAGAGATAAGATATTAACGTATCTCGGGTTTCAAACCTCTTAGAAATATTCGCGTCATTCTCTCCTCATTATCAACCAAATGGGACGCAAACCGGACAAATTTCGGCAAACTTGGCTTCGTCTTCGCGACACGGCCATGTTGTTTTGCTCCGGTTTAATGAACTTTACCTCTTTCATGTGACGAATACTTTCGGAAAGTACTTGTCGTTGAATGCTTCTTGAAACTTCTCCCAAGACATCTTCATCAAGCGGAGTTGGGTATGCTTTACGATTCCCACCAAGAATCTGCCTCCCGCCTGCAACATGAAGGTGGCGAAGGGAACCTTTTGCTCCTCTGAGCAACCCAAGACATCAAATATCTTGTTGATCTATTTTATCCACGCCTCTCCTTAAGTGGTTTTGGCTCTCCAAAAACTCGGTGGTCCCAAATCCTTGAACTGTTTAGCGCAAAGGCCGTCCGAGAGTTGCAAGGTGTTTCCACCAGTATTTTGGACAGAGCCACTCTTTGATGTTGCATGAATTGCATGAAGCCTCTAACATTCCATCTTTCATCATTTGGTCAAGTTGTTTGTTGTTTGCATGAGGATTGTCGCCTTCGATGCACATTGTCCTCGTTATTAATCAGTAGAGACTCAACGGTCTCCTCGTGCTCCGTTGATGTTCTCAACATTCTCGGATGCCATTTTCAAATACTGCCACAAAACAAGGGTTAATTAACATATCACATATTATCCCTATACTCTGACCGACCAATTAAATACCAAATAAACATAGGTAGGTCATACTAGCGAAGGAATTCCCCGTCTCTCCCCTCCTAGTTCTTGTCTCACATCTTAGCCAGGGATCATATCCCTAAGCTTTGATACCAACTGTGAAGCCCCCAAAATAGGTATACATCACCTATTCTGAGTCTCCAAATACATGGTACAGAATACAAATACAATCTTTAATATACAACAAGAGAGCTGTGAGTTTTAATACAAATACTGTCTTCAACACAATATCCACTCTCAGAATAAGTCCTCATTACATTTATTGTCACACTATTTAATAGAATAGTGAGGACTACTAATACTATCATCTGGTCCATCACTCCGTTCCCCGACTCATCCCAGCTATATTCTCACTTCTTGAAGAGAACAGTGAAAGAAAGGGTGAGCTCAACTAGCCCAATAAGAGATATTATGACTAAGATAATGCAGAATAAATTATCATTAGTCTACAACAATGTTAAACTGATAAAATACAATAGACATCAAGTTTAACTGCAGCGGGACAAGTAATCCATTAAAAGGGTCAAGTAGAGAATAAAATCTACTATCTTTTATGATTTAATAGGTTTTTCATCACTATTATCGCTGAGACTCAGCTTAATAAATAATCCACATCATCGAATCACCCCTGCACTACGGCCAAGGATATTCTTTAGTATCACGACCACAAATTATCTATGCACTACGGGCCAAGGACATTCGTGTATTCATCAATGGTCATGATCATGCCAACAACTGTCCATCAATGCACTACGGGCTTTGTAATATTACGGTCATGATTATACCGAATAATCCCTGGTCATAATCATACCAAGTCCATCTATGCACTATAGGCCACAAATGACTTTCAATAAATATAAACATGAGGATGATGACAATGATATAAGAATTCAATAACACAAGTTCATGAATTAATTTATCCAAGAACTAATAACGTCCAAATTGTCAACATGATACTTCTTTGTAGAGTAAAATTCAAGAATGCTCAGAAGAATATTTCCATGAAAAGATACTGGATGAAGCGCAAATATCAAGGATATTCCACTAATTTCATGGAGTATAGAAGTCAAAACTTTAACCAACTGAGTATAATAAGGAATGGAATAACAAAAGAAATCACCAAGCATGCGGTGAGACCGCATGAGCAAAAGTTATTCCAATGTAATAATAAAGATGAATTCTGTCCCCCAAGAAAAACGCATGCATGTGATATTCCAACAGAATAATAATAAAGATTAAACCAGTCCCACAGAAATGCATGAGCATGTGATGTTCCTACGAATAATAATAAAGATAAAACCAGTCCCACAGTAAAGCATGCATGCGGATGTTCTAATGTAATAATAACGAATGGAATAATAGAAGAATTTTACCATGTATGCGGTACTTCGCATAAATAGGTTATTCCAACATAAATTAAAGAATGGAATAACAGAAGTTCTCTTCATGAAGACGAAAGAAAGAAATAATACCCCTTACCTCAGAAGAAACTGGATACTGGAATAGTGAGGTAGCAAACTTCTCTTCTTCTATAGATTTTCTCTCTCTACAATTTCTCTCTATAATAATTGCTCTATAGCTTTAGTGAATTGGTGAGAAATGAAGGAAGAATGAGATTCTATTTATAGAAAAATATAGTTTCAATAATTGCACGTTTTGGGGCTCGAAAAATTACAATACAATACCTCCAACTTTTCCTTTATTTTTAATTTAGTCATGCAAGTATTATCAAACTTGCACCACCTCCCATAATAGTAAATAATTTGATTCAATAGTAAATCATGTGAATCAATAGTTCTAGACATGTGAAAATACAAATTACAATATAGTACCTTCATCTATACCTCCATTTTTAACTTAGTCATGCAAGAATTATCAATCTTGCACCAACTCCCCTAATAGTAACAAGAATGTGAAACAATAGTATACACATGTGAACAAATAGTTATAGTCATGTGAAATAATAGCAATCAATTGCTCATTTATCCGGTTAAATACCCGATTGGTCAATATAACCTCCAGACATCAATTATTATCGAATTAAATGTCGATTTTCACTAACACAAATAATTCCAACACAATGAAACTATTTTTATCAACAATATAAATTTTGAAATTTTGAAGTTTGACTTTTCTCGAAAAAGTCAACTGTTGACTTTTTGACCAAAAAGTTAATCCCGAAAAATTTTGTGTTTATAGACTATTTTTACTAATTTCATCATTCCGGACTCAAATATCACGTCTGCGTCTCCAATTCAACTCCGAACACAACTTCAATTTTAATAACATTCATCGTTAATATTACAACTCACAATATTTATCAACCAAAATGTCGTTCCTGTGAAAGAGGGGCTTTCCAATAAGAATTTCTCCCTATCAAGCACAATTAGGTGACCAAACCTCTCCTCGATGTAACTTCTAGACATTGTAAATATTGCAATTTAATAATATGAATAACTTTGTCGCCTCAATTATTGATTTAATAAAATAACATATAATGCGGATGATCTTTGTGACAATAATCGAATCAATAATATGAGATATATGATGCAACAATTCATCGTAGCAATAATTGAGTATAACCGAGTGACTTCTCGTAAGCATCAATAATCAAACCGTGTGCTACTACTCAACCACGCCAGACATTATACTTTTACTACTACGAAGTAGTTCAACAGTATTAACTTTAAAACTTCTGTCGTTATTTTTATAAATATATTTTTGTCATTTTCTCAATCCGACAATAATTCTATTGTGGGATCCACCAATGATTGCGCCGTTGTAGGAATATTCCCTGCTAAAATGAATATTCTCCGACCAATCGAATATAATATAACCACTTGCATACTTTGCAGAATTTATAAATACTACCCACAACTATAACATTATAACAAGTTCATTCCATAATATTCAAAAATGATAATTATAGAAAAATCATCTTTATTCATAAAAGTTAGGGTCTTACACTACACCCTCGTCCCTGCTGCGAGATCTTAGTGGCGCCCACCCACTGGAGGTAGTGGTGCGAGTGGATCGGGCGTCGGCCCTTCATTATCTGATGATTTCTTTTGGCAGATCATAGAGGGGTACATTGCAAGCAGTGTTGTGCAGTCAGGCGCACCATCACGTGAACGGATCTACCAGCTTGCTCAGAAAGTTGTCCTCAGCTCCATAGATCCTACAGCTGCCACTAACGACCTCATGGGTGTAGTACGGGAGGAGACCATCCGTGTATCTGCGGTTGTCTTGGCCAACATCTTTCCTCCATATATTCGATAGGTAAAAATAATTATTGATGTATTTCCTTATTTAAATTATGTAATTTTTAATTATATTGATTATATAAACTTTCAAAGAAATAGTTATCCGACTTATTGTCGATTTATTGCCTAACTTGTTAAAATATTGCAAAAACTTGACAAAACCTAGGAAAAAGGTCAAAAAAGAGACCAAAACCCACCTCGGTAGTCGAAATGACATGCAAATACATTCATAGCACCGTATAAGTATTAGGCATGCATTACAATTTATGGGACTCGATTCCGATATACGGAGGCCGAGTTATTAGCCCGTTTGCCTAACTTGGCAAAACTTAGGGAAAAAGTCAAAAAAGAGACCAAAACCCACCTCGGTCGTCGAAATAACACGCAAACACATACATAGAATCACATAGGTATTAGGTACGCATTAAAACTTATGGTACTTGATTCTGATATATGGAGGCCGAGTTATCAGCCCGTTTGCCTAACTTGCCAAAACTTAGGAAAAAGTCGAAAAAGAGACCAAAACCCGCCTCGGTAGTCAAAATGACACGTAAAAACATACATAGCATTGCATCGGTATTAGGAACGCGTTACAACTTACGGGAATCAATTCTGATATACGGAGGCCGAGTTATCAGCCCGTCTGCTTAACTTGCCACAACTTAGGAAAAAAGTCAAAAAAGAGACCAAAACCTGCCTCGGTTGTCAAAATGACACTCAAACACATACATAGCAACACATACGTATTAGGCACGCATTAAAAATTACGGGACTCGATTCTGATATACGGATGCCGAGTTATCAGCCCGTTTGCCTAACTTGCCAAAACTTAGGAAAAAAGTCGAAAAATAGACCAAAATATGCCTCGGTAGTCAAAATGAAATGCAAACACATACATAACACCGCATAGGTATTAGCCACGTGTTACAACTTACGGGACTCGATTCTGATATACAGAGGCCGAGTTATCAGCCCGTTTGCCTAACTTGCCAAAACTTAGGAAAAAAGTCGAAAAAGAGACCAAAACCCGCCTCAGTCGTCGAAATGACACGCAAACACATACATAGCACCGCATAGGTATTATCTACGCATTACAACTTATGGGACTCGATTCTGATATACGGAGGCTGAGTTATCAGCCCGTTTGCCTAACTTGCCAAAACTTAGGAAAAAAGTCGAAAAAGAGACCAAAACCCGTCTCGATCATCGAAATGACACGTAAACACATAGATAGCACCGCATAGGTATTAGGCATGCATTACAACTTAAGGGAATTGATTCAGATATACATAGGCCGAGTTATTAGCCCATTTTCCTAACTTGCCAAAACTTAGGAAAAAAGTCAAAAAAGAGACCAAAACCTGCCTCGATCGTCGAAATGACATGCAAACACATACATAACACCACATACGTATTAGCCATGCATTACAACTTACAAGACTCGATTCCGATATACGGAGGCTGAGTTATCAGCCCGTTTGCCTAATTTGCCAAAACTTAGGAAAAAAGTCAAAAAAGAGACCAAAACCCGCCTCGGTCGTCGAAATGACATGCAAACACATACATATAACTGTATAGGTATTAGGCAAACGTTACAACTTATGGGACTCGATTCCAATATACGGAAGCCGAGTTATCAGCCCGTTTGCCTAAATTGCCAAAACTTAGGAAAAAAGTTAAAAAAGAGACCAAAACTTGCCTCAGTCGTCGAAACGACACGCAAACACATACATAACACTGCATAGGTATTAGGCACGCGTTACAACTTACAGGACTCGATTCTGATATATGGAGGCCGAGTTATTAGTCTATTTGCCTAATTTGCCAAAACATGAAGAACACAAACTAAAATAATTTAAATATGCTCTATTTTCGATTTTGTTATTAATATTTTAATTTTGTAGGGTCTTGTTGATGAGACTCATAGGGGTGGAGGTTGCGGCATAGGCGATACCCATGGAGGAGATGGTGATGACCGCCGGGCTGATGTTGATAAGACTATGGAAGGTGTGACCAGTTCTCGGACCAGAGGTGGGACCCCATGATGGATCAAGGTCGTGATGATGGATAGATGGCAAAGAATGATGATACTGACATTCCTGATCTTGGGCTATAGTTAGTTTATGTTTATATTTTAACTTTCATGTATGTATTTATATAGCTTTTGAGTTATAAAAACTAGAGTTTTGTATCTAACTATATTGATTGTTTATGATTATATTTTGTATCTACATCGTACGACTTTTATTTATATCTCATTACATTGTCTACATATTTGATGGTTGATAGTAAAAGATATGATTGTTATTGATATGCGTTCGTGAAGAATTATTTGTTTTTCTTTAGTTTATAATAGGTACAATTATGTATATGTAAATGAACAGAGGAATTTTGTAATTTTTATAAAAAATTTAAAGCGGTGGCATTTATGATTTGTGGTCGCTAGCAAATGACCTATAAATGATGGTTCCAAAAATATTATAAATAAAGGTCATTAGCGACGAGGGTATCCACCCATTGGCGACGGCAAGCCTTCGTTAATGCCTATATTATTAAAATGTTAAAATGGTTATTGTTGACAGTATATCCGTCGCTCGTGCCATCGCTAATGCCTCATTACCGACGGCCAGCAGTCGCCAATGACATTGTCGACAATGACCTAATTCCTGACGGCGAGCAACGAGAGCCAGGGGCGATGGGTGATGTCATCCCCAATGACCTCATTACCGACGATAATAGGGTCATTGGCAACGGCACAGTCCGTCGGCAATGAATTTTTTTTTGTAATGTGTTGAATGATAGGTCAAGTTGAATCTCACTAAACTGTGAAAAACCTAGCAGTTTTTAAAGAACCAAAAAGAGATAAACAGTCTCACAGGAACACATATTTTTTATTAATTGATAATCCCCTAATATATATGTTTGTTTCATTATTTATATTATTTTTAAAAAAAAACTAATCCTAAAAGAAAAAAGAACAAATTACATATCAATTAAATTTAACTTCAAAATTGAAACTCTAACTAATCAGATTCTTAATTACAATAGTATTGTAAATAACTTTCAAAAACATAATTCCTTATCATAATCAGATTGTAGATATTCCAAATCCTATGCTAATTTGGAATAGCTACGCCGCATTTAGAATGTCGTGTCTGGATTAAGTCATGTCACATAAGTCATGTCCCGTTTGAATAAGTACTCTACGATTTTAATTGTCACCCTACGATAGTAATGTCACTGTACAATCGTTTGATGTCAATCTTCGATCGTCTGTAGGCACTCTATGATCGTTGGAGGACACTCTACAACCGTCTGCTGAAATTCTACAATCGTCTGTTGGACCAAGTTAATTAACACTATGATCGTTTGATGGTAACCTACGATCGTAGTATGAACCAAACTTATTTTCAACCTAAACTTCTTGGATTAATCAATTAACATCTTCCTTGAATCGTTTAACTTTTGTCCTTGTTACTAGACCAATATGAACTTGAATTGGATCAACCCAAGCTTTACGATCGTGATATCCATCCACGTCTAAGCTAAATATGTCCTCATCATTCCTCTCCTCTTGAAAATGATTTGTCCTTAAATCTTCACCTTTATCAAACAGACATAAATCAGAAACATTGAATGTAACACTAACACTATACTCACCCGGTAAGTCTAATTTGTAGGCATTGTCATTGATGCGCTCAAGAACTTGAAAATGACCATTTCCGCTAGGAAGAAATTTAGAATGACTTTGAGCTATAAATCTCTCTTTTCTCATACGTAACAATATCCAATCTCTTAGCTCAAATATCAACTGACGATGTCCTTTATTAGCTTGTTTGACATATTGCTCAATCTGCTTCTCGATATTAAGTCTAACTTTCACATGTATTTGTTTCACAAAATCAGTCTTTTTTCTTTACATCCAAGTTAATATCTTCTGTCACATGTAATGGTGATAAATCCAATGGTGTTAAAGAATTAAAACCATATACAATCTCAAATTGAGAAAAATTAATAGCAGAATGAACATAACGATTAAATGCAAACTCAACATGAGATAAATACTCCTCCCAAGATTTGATATTCTTTTTAATTACATCCCTTAACATTAAAGACAAAGTTATATTAACTACCTCTGTTTGACCATCAGTTTGTGGATGACAAGTAGTAGAGAATAACAATTCAGTACCCAACTTATACCATAAAGTCTTCCAAAAGTAACTCAAGAACTTAGCATCCCTGTCAGAAACAATTGTTTTAGGCATGCTATGTAATCTAACAATTTCTCTAAATAACAAATCAACAACATGGGAAACATCATCAATTTTGTGACATGGAATAAAGTGTGTTATTATAGAAAATCTATTCACGACTAAAAAAATAGAATCATGACCACATCTAGATCTAGGTAAACCCAACACAAAATCTATAGAAATTTCAATCCACTATTCATTATGAATAATTAAGGTTGTATATAATCCATGGAGTTGCACACAAGATTTAGCTTGACGACATGTAATACATCTATCACAAATTCTTTTTATATCTTGTTTCATGTATGGCCAATAAAAATATTCCTATAATACAGCCAAAGTTTTAACCACACCAAAGTAACCTATTAAACCCCCCTCCATGTATTCTTTAACCAACAACTCACGCAAAAAACAAACAGGTATGCATAATTTATTTTCACGAAATAAAAACTCATCATGCTTAAAGTACTTACTACATTCTTTTCACACGTTTAAACTCTTCACGAAAATAATTGTCTAAGACATATAATTCTTTAATTTTTTCAAAACTAAGTAATTTTGCGTCAAAAGTTAACATTAACACATACCTTCGCAAAAGAGCATCTGCAATGATTTTTATTTTTACCTTGTTTGTACCGAATGACATATGGGAATTTCTCAATGAACTCCATCCATCGTGCATGTCTCTTGTTCATCTTATGTTGTCCTTTTAAATTCTTCAAAGATTCATGATCAGTATGAATCACGAACTTTTTAAGCCAAAGGTAGTGTTAATATGTTTCTTACGCTCAAACCAATATATACAACTCCTTCTCATAACTAAGATAATTTAAGACTTCCCCACTCAACTTCTCACTGATGTACGCAATTAACCTTCCTTTTTGCATGAACAAAACTCCAACTCCCATACCTGAAGTGTGACGCCCCCAAAATAGGTATACATCACCTATTCTGAGTCGTCAAATACATGGTACAGAACTCAAATACAAACTTGATTTATACAACTGTCAAGTGTCGTGCAGAATACGACAAAACATAAGCTGTGAGTTTTAATACAAATATTGTCGCCTAGACAATATCTAAACTAAAAACAGTCCTCATTACAATTATTATCACACTATTTTTTGAATAGTGAGGACTACTATAGCAATCATCTTGGACCATCACTCCATTCTCTGACTAGTCCCAGCTATATTCTCATTTCCTAAAGAGAACAATGAAAGAAAGGGTGAGCTCAACTAGCCCAGTAAAAGAATATTATGACTAAGATAATGTAAAATAAATTATCGTTAGCCTTCAACAGTATAACAACTGATAGAATACAATAGACAACAAGTTTTAGATCAACAACTGCAGCGGAACAAATAATCTATTAGAAGAGTCAAGTAGAGCATGATATCTACTATCTTCTATAATTTAAAAGTTTATCTTCAATTTTATCGCTGAGACTCAGCATAATAAATAATCCACATCATAGAATTATCCATGCACTACGGGCCAAGGATATTTATTAGTATCACAACCATGAATTATCCATGCACTACGGGCCAAGGATATTCGTGTTTTCACCAATGGTCATGATCATGCCAAACAATAATTCATCTTTGCACCCTTGGCCGAAGAGAACACATGGTTATGATCATACCAACATTTGTCTATCAATGCACTACAGGCCAATGAGGACTTTTAACACATCATTTGTAACATTACAGGTCATGATTACACCGAATAATCTCTGCTCATAATCATACCAATCAACAGTCCATCTATGCACTATGGGCCAAAGATGACTTTTATCACAATATAAGCATGAGGATGCTGACAATGATATAAGTAATAATCAAACAAAATCAAAGATAAATATTAAAGACTTTAAATTTATCCAAAGTTTAAAAATGTCCAAATTGTCAACATGATACTGCTTTGTGGAGTAAAATTCAAGAATAATATTGTATCAAAAATAATTTGGACAGAAAAAAAATCAATTTCTATCATGAATAGTACCCCGGGTAAATAGTACCCCGTGAATAGTATTTCATGAATAGTGTCGTATGTATAAATATTACCGTACGTATGAATAGTGTCGTACGTATAAATAGTGTCGTATGAATGAATAGTACCATGAATAGTACTCCGGCATGAAAAGCTTAAAAATGAACAAGAATATTCATAAAAATATCCTTGTGAAATGATACTAGATGAAGCGTAAAATTCAAGGATATTCTAATTAATTTCAAGGAGTATAGAAGCAATACTTAACAAAATGAGTGTAGAATTCAGAATTTGAAATGAAATAGTATTACTTACATACTATAGAGTAGACCTGGCAATTTAGGCTCAGTTCGATGATGGCTTTTACCCTACCAATTCAGTAGAAACATGGGCCATGGGCCGCAATATTTCAGCCCAGGAAAATGTGGGCCATTTTGGCCCGACCAGTATTTGGCCCGGCCCGTGGCCCGCAATTTATTGTTTTTTAAAACAAAATGTTGCTACTTGTGGGTGATGAGGCTTGAACACAAGAATTGTAAGTAAATAAATTAGAGTTCAAACTAACTGAGCTACAACAACTGTTTATTTTTAATGCAATCTTCAATATATTGTTTGTCAGGTCTACTTCCGTGAAGATCACGTGACTTCTCCAACTGCCATATTGCTAAATTCTAACTTTAGTTTTACTTGTTCCCAACTGTCAAACAAAAAAACATTTATGTTTTTTTGCATTATCCTAATATTATTGCTGGTGATTAAATGATTCAAATGGGTGGAAAGTAAGTTTGTACTCAAAAACTGTTTGTTTTTTTTATAGGCGAGTACTCAGTACATATTAATTATTGGTATGAGTATATTAGGTGATTTGAAACCTCACAATTTCATTCTGAAAGATAGGAATCATCCAATAATTGAGAACTGTATATATCCAAATTGAATTTTACTTAAATGTACGTGCATGGCTCATTCTAATCCATCCCACATATTACTCCATTGAAAATAATTAAGATCCATAATTTTTCATATTTTTTTATAGCATAGCTAGCTAGGTAAGATGTTAACCACCAATGCAATACTCACTTGTATTATTCACTTTTATTATTAATATAAAGGTTGAGAGATCGATTCTTTTCTTGTTGACGTACGGAAGGTTATGAAGACAGCAACAGATCATAAATTATTATAATAAATTATTTAAGACATCAAAAAAAAGAAGAAGAAAAGGTAAGATGTTAACCATTCACTTTGAAAAGATAGTTACACACACTTGAGAGCTAGCTAGTTGTGGCTCTGAGAGAATGTGAGAAAAGATAGTTACACGCGCCATGAAAGGCTGGTTTGTAAAAAAAAATATAGCAAGATTTTGAAAAAAATAATAATAATAAAAGAAGGAAGAAGTTCATGGTAGGCACCAGAATTCAATTCCCAAAATTCATACAATTTAATTCTCAACTTCGGTCGTTAATAATACATTCAACCTCTAATTTTACATCATTAAACGATAATACAACCGTTGAAATTTGCGGAATAATTTAAATTTTCTATTACAATTAAAATTTTCTATTACAAACTATTCTCGTTCCCAGAACTTTCAACATTTACATCTAAATATCTCAGAATCATTTTTAATACTACATTAGTTTACATTACAAAATAATATTATAATTCAACAATAATACATTATTCGGAACCTTAAACATGGTTCAAATAATCATAACACAACCAAAGTGTATAAATCTTCAAGTATCACATCTGATTCATGTCTTTCGGTGTAACACATAACTTTACCTTGAATCTTGAACCCGCAAAAGTGGTTATTTACAAGGTTGAGCTCGATGTTCCAAAGAAAATCTAACAGCTTTTCATGCATCACATAACACATAATAGCATGCTCAACATATATCTCATAAACATTGAACTAACATAACATGTATGTTACATTTCACATAACAAGTATAAAGATTGAGTTCAGTACTCAATCAAAGATGCTTTTTACTCAATCAAATAGAATATCATAAGTTAACTTTAACATTTCATACATTCAACATATATATAACACATCATGCTCTTTTGCAATAAAGATTTAAAATAATCAAATTCACATAGCAAATAGGAATAAAAAGACTTGCCTTGATCGTTGTTTACCAATAATGCTTTTAATAAATTACATGCTTATCTCGCACTTCACATGCCCTACAAATTATATAATCATGCACATCAACTATTAGTCACATAGCAACGCATAGTAATTGTAACATAAACTTTACTTTACATCTCATAACCCTTCCTATTATATATACACAATGTTCAATTTTATTGTGTTAACTTTAGACTTATAACTCACTATATTTCTTCTTAGTCAAACTCGAAGTTCATTCAAGTGCTTAAGTCTTGCTAGGGCTACTTATTGGTTTTATATTAAATCCATTCCATATCTTATAATATTCATTTCAATTGAATTAAAATACTTTTTTAAGTTCATTAACACTTGGCATGGCGTTTCGACGTTCTTTCGTCACACGCCCGATTTGTCTCTCATGTGTGTGCTTAGTATGTTTATACAACTTATCTAATACATCATTTATTAATGTTAAGTATCATTATATTTACTAATATTCATGTTTTATAACTTAGGATAACATCTTTTATCGTCATGAGCACTACATTTGCATATGTGCATTCTCGACGCCCTCCGATTGCCTCCTAATACATATCAGTCCCATAAATGACCATTTTGACCCTTCCTAAAGACCTCAAATTAAAAACCTTAAAGAACAAAAGTTGTAGGTCTATTCGTCCTCGTTCCGGATCATCTTGAATCACCTCAATCGGAGTTCGTATGAAATAGTTATGGCCATTTTACTATAGGATGTCAAAACTGTCCTACCCAGACCACAATTCCCGCGTTGGGGCACGAGATAGTGGCACCGGGGCGCGAATTCCAGTGCTGGGGCACGAACTTCTGGGCTATTTTTGGCGTTGGGGCGCGAAATTACAGAACACCCAACCACGAAGAACAGAACAAAGCTAATTTTGTTGACTGTATCTTAATTCTAACACCAATTTATCATGTATAACATACATAAATTACACATAAACGTTACCCATCATATGTATACTGATTAAAATAATTGAACAACTCCAGAAATTCTTGAATACCATGGTTTCAACCTAAAACTCCATTGTCGACATTGTTTAACAAAAACTAACACTGTAATCCCGATTATACACCAACTTAGTTCATTCTAATTATGTTCTTTTTATTTCTTACCAAATTGACATACTCAAAGTTCAATTTCACATTTAACTAACAATCAAAAGGCTAATTTTGGTATTCCTACAAACCACGTTCATACAGATACTCACTGTAAAACCAAATTTTTTCTTTCTGTTAAACATAATTTAGCATACAACTCATACATACATATATATATACATGCCAGTTATAATAATTATAACAACAAAAACACATAATATCATAACCAATTCTAGAACATGGTTTACAGATAATTTTGGTAAAAACTTATCCTACTGTGAACTTTAAGAACACAGAGACATACAATTCACAGAAATTGTATGATAAGGTTTATAAAACATACCTTTAATTTGTTCAGATGACACTTGTAAATCACTGAGAATAGTTTGAAGAATTCAAAGGCTTGTCTTTCTCTTACTTCTCTCTTTCAGACTCTCTCTGTACTTGGCTTAAAAATAAAAGACGCTTAGAAAATAAACTGAAGACTCCCCACGCTCATCAGTTATGTTAGGCTAAAAGCCATAAGGTTGTGTTTGGCTACATAACATTCCCTCATACTAGATTATTTTAATAGCATTATATTATATAGTTACTTTTGTCACACCTGCCACCAATTTAAATAGCTTATAATTTATAATTATGATAATTATATTCTTATTATAATTATGCTTATAATAAATAATTAAATAATTATATATCTAATTTAATTAATAAATTAGAAACATCACTTTGTTTAATTTATTTATTTCTTTAAATTAAACAATTCATTTAATTTAATTATCTTTTTTAAATATTAAGCAATTGATTTAATTTAATATTTCCATAAATTAAATCCATCAAATAAAATTAACATTATTCAATTTAATTTACATTAATCAATTTAGTTACTAAATTAATTCACCACAATTTTATCAACCATTTATTTACCTCAATAAATAAATAAATTAAAATATTTATTTAATTCAATAAATATTTAAAATTAATTACTAAATTCATTTAATTCCTTCAATAGTTAATGCAACTATTAAACCTCACTTTCCCAATATATGAATATATATTTCTCTTCATACCGTATCATATATTTCAACATATATAACACGATATATACATACTCAAACTCAAAAAATCTCATAATAAGAATTTTAATTATTAAATTCTTATTTTAATAATTTATAAAAAAAATTCTAATGTCACATCTCTTTCCCCCCTTATAAGGATTCCGTCCTCTAATCAACGAAACCTCCCTTACTCGATTTTCACCAAATCTCTTTTCAAAATTTATCGTTGAATAACTTCATCACATTACCTTAATATAGGTTTTATATTTCTTACTCTCACCATTATTCATAATAAATTCTTGTAGGTTTTATTTCATAACATTTACTTAGACTCAATTATATTTGAGTATTACATATTCTTTGACCCGTTCATTGCCTTTCCCTAAGGATCATTATCATATACTATATTCTCAAACTCTCGGGACATTACATTCACCCATTCTTTTAAGAATTTCGTCCTCAAAATTTTATCTATTAATCTTTATTCATTCAATCTATCAAAATAGATTTTACGTTAATACTTTATTCATTCCTTGGGTTCTACAACCAAATTCCTTCTCTAAGGACCTTTCTAAGATCATTATATTCCTCACCTCTTCCTCTTCTAAGAGTTTCACATTTCTCTTCTTTCTGGAGTTTCAATTATTTCTTAAAATTATTATGTTTTGCTTAATTTTCTCATCCTTTCCACTTTCACCTTTCAGAATAATAAGAATCTTCCACAATTGCTCAATAATTGGGAAGCGATATGAATAACAGGAATTTCAAAGATTCCAATCATGATGAGGGGTCAAAAGACCGTGAACTCTATTCTCGGTTTACTAGTGCTTCAACTCAATCCTTCACACTACAAACAAGAGTGTTTATCAATCACAAAGACTGAAAACACCTTCCTCACGTACACTAGGTGGCCAGCCTATTGTACCACTACATTGGGCCGCAACGTAGTGTTTTGTAACGACTATATGCGTTACGCTCGGAACCATTGTCCCCGAAAACATGTCCCCTTATAGGGTTGTTCACCTCAACTTTTCAACATTTGAATCCACACCAAAACAATTTGGTTTGGCATAACTTCTCACATGAACATATTTCAATATTCGTCTAGCTGAATCAAATAGCATAGACTTCTACAACAATTCGGACATCAATCAAAATATACATATACATATATATATATATATATATATATATATATATATATATATATATATATATATATATATTCTCATATCTTAAAGAAACCTCAAAAAATCTTTTTATGACGTCTACGATACCGCATCGCATTTACAAATCCGCTTGAGGATTCCGTCATTTGGTGATTTTATCATACTACATCATACCATAGTGGGTTGACGATCCTTAGATCACATCCAACACCAAGTAATACTGCATTGATGACTCCATCATTTTTATCATCCCTGCACCAGGTTACATGATGCATTGATGATATATAAAAAAAAAATTATATTTTGATATATTTCAAATCATTTTTGTCTAGCCAAAGCAATTAGCATAGACATACGAATAATAGCATTGTTTTTAAAAATTCTTTGGTTCACTAGTGTGACCCAACATTTTTTAAAAATCAAAAGTATAACCATTGGCACGAAGTCAATAAATTTCAAAAATCTAGCAAAGCTAGAAGATTTGGAAAACCTATGTCTCCACTTTCTATATTGATCCATTACTTAATAATTCTATTTATACCCATAATCCTCAATTCTTCATTCATAACTTATCTATACCCTACTATAGTTCATCAAACTTAACGCACATTGGAAATTCAGGAACTTGCCACAATAATATGAGTTTAAGAACTTATCCGAGTCAGACCATAAGCGTCCATTCGCTGAGGGGTTCAAAACATATCATATTATTGTGAGTCACAAATTTACCATATGCATTAGTTTTAAGAACCGCACCTAATCCTAATAATATCTAACTATTCTTAATAGTTTCTAACGATCAAATATACACATGAGAAAAGAATCACATTTCCACCACATATACATTGATAGCACGACACTAACATTCCAATTATTATCAATATGATAAACTGAGTGCAAGCACAAAACCCTTGCCCATACAAAGATTTGTACAACTCAGTCATCACATGAGTCCTCAATTGAAATCCCACCTAACCCTATCTTGCTCATAACTTGCTCTTTGCTCGATATAAATTCATCGTATCACATTATCTATAACTCCTCGTGAGTTATCTCATACTATTTCATAGTACATCATCTTCATAGCATCAAGCTATAATTATTCAAACATTACAGACCATCTTTCCTTTTATAACTTAAACAGATCACGTCGTGATCTTATTCTATAATCATCTCCCTTAAAATTCTTTTCTTAACTCGTGATCGTTTTGTTTTACGATCCTCTTTCTTTCTCTTTTTCATCATTCACGATTTCGTTTATACTTTTAATCTTCCAGATTTTGTGTATTCATCATTATTCGTTATCTTGGCTATTGGAGTTAGGGTAACTCCCATTTCTTATCTTTATACCTCTTCAAGATTCTTCTTTGAATTTTCTTGTTTATAAAACAATTCTTCCTTTAAGAATTTCTAACTTCATTTACATTTCTCAACATTTCATTCGAGTTCCATATTTTCCTCATACGTATCCATTTTCTATACTTGGTACATATCGAGTCTCTAACAGTTTCAATATGGTACGCTGAGTGGTTTCCCACAAACAACCAACAAACAAGGTTCCGAGTTGCTAGTTCGTATATACCTCCGCTCTATGAAGGAATCGTTTAGCCCAGATACCATACATCAACCATTAAAGAGTAAAATTGTACCATACTTAAATATAACTTTTTGATTCTTAACTTCTTTATCATCCTCTTCTTATAGACATTGTCTATTTATTATCACCTTACATTCTTATTATTGGAGTTGGGTAACCCCACATTCATATTCCTTATAACTTTGTGAGATTCTTCTTTGAATCCTTTCACGCATGTTTTAATCCCTTCTATATAAATTTCTTAAATTACTTCTTATTGTTCAAACTCTATTTGAGCTCATTCTTTCATTATCTTCACCTCTCTTCTCTAAGGTTATAGCCTAAGGTACTCCTACCTAAGGTTTCTAACCTATCAACTTTGATACCAACTGTAACGACACCAAAATTCATACAATTTAATTCTCAACTTCGGTAGTTAATAATACATTCAACCTCTAATTTTATATCATTAAACGATAATACAACTGTTGAAATTTGCGGAATAATTTAAATTTTCTATTACAATTAAAATTTTCTATTACAAACTATTCTCGTTCCCAGAACTTTCAACCTTTACATCTAAATATCTCAGAATCATTTTTAATACTACATTAGTTTACATTGCAAAACAATATTACAATTCAACAATAATACATTATTCGGAACCTTAAACATGGTTCAAATAATCATAACACAACCAAAGTGTATAAATCTTCAAGTATCACATCTGATTCATGTCTTTCAGGTAACACATAACTTTACCTTGAATCTTGAACCTGCAAAAGTGGTTATTTACAAGGTTGAGCTCGATGTGACCCAAAGAAAATCTAACAGTTTTCATGCATCACATAGCACATAATAGCATGCTCAACATATATCTCATAAACATTGAACTAACATAACATGCATGTTACATTTCACATAACAAGTATAAAGATTGAGTTCCGTACTCAATAAGCATGCTTTACTCAATCAGCGTAGTCATAAGTTAACTTTAACATTTCATACATTCAACATATATATAACACATCATGCTCTTTGCAATAAAGATTTAAAATAATCAAATTCACATAGCAAATAGGAATAAAAAGACTTGCCTTGATCGTTGTTTACCAATAACAGTTTTAACAGCTTACAGTTATCTGCACTTCACATGCCCTACACAATTATATAATCATGCACATCAACTATTAGTCACATAGCAACGCATAGTAATTGTAACATAAACTTTACTTTACATCTCATAACCCTTCCTATTATATATACACAATGTTCAATTTTATTATGTTAACTTTAGACTTATAACTCACTATATTTCTTCTTAGTCAAACTCGAAGTTCATTCAAGTGCTTAAGTCTTGCTAGGGCTACTTATTGGTTTTATATTAAATCCATTCCATATCTTATAATATTCATTTCAATTGAATTAAAATATTTTTTTAAGTTCATTAACACCTGGCACGGCGTTTCGACGTTCTTTCGTCACACGCCCGATTCGTCTCTCATGTGTGTGCTTAGTATGCTTATACAACTTATATAATACATCATTTATTAATGTTAATCATCATTATATTTACTAATATTCTTGTTTTATAACTTAGGACAACATCTTTTATCGTCATGAGCACTACATTTGCATATGTGCATTCCCGACGCCCTCTGATTGCCTCCTAATACATATCATTCCCATAAATGACCATTTTGACCCTTCCTAAAGACCTCAAATTAAAAACCTTAAAGAACAAAAGTTGTAGGTCTATTCGTCCTCGTTCCGGATCATCTTGAATCACCTCAATCGGTGTTCGTATCAAAGAGTTACGGCCATTTTACTACAAAATGTCAAAACTGTCTTACCCAGACCACAATTCCCGCGTTGGGGCGCGAGATAGTGGCGCCAGGGCGCGAATTCCAGCGCCGGGGAGCGAATTCCAGCGCTGGGGCACGAACTTCTGGCCTATTTTTGGCGTTGGGGCGCGAAATTACAGAACACCCAACCATGAAGAACAGAACAAAGCTAATTTTGTTGACTGTATCTTAATTCTAACACCAATTTATCATGTATAACATACATAAATTACACATAAATGTTACCCATCATATGTATACTGATTAAAACAATTGAACAACTCCAGAAATTCTTGAATACCATGGTTTCAACCTAAAACTCCATTGTCGACATTGTTTAACAAAAACTAATACTGTAATCCCGATTATACACCAACTTAGTTCATTCATATTACGTTCTTTTTATTTCTTACCAAATTGACATACTCAAAGTTCAATTTCACATTTAACTAACAATCAAAAGGCTAATTTTGGTATTCCTACAAACCACGTTCATACAGAGATACTCACCAGTAAAACCAAATTTTTCTTTCTCATTAAACATAATTTAGCATACAACTCATACATACATATATATATACATGCCAGTTATAATAATTATAACAACAAAAACACATAATATCATAACCAATTCTAGAACATGGTTTACAAATAATTTTGGTAAAAACTTATCCTACTGTGAACTTTAAGAACACAGAGACATACAATTCACAGAAACTGTATGATAAGGTTTATAAAACATACCTTTAATTTGTTCGAATTTACACTTGTAAATCACTGAGAATAGTTTGAAGAATTCAAAGGCTTGTCTTTCTCTTACTTCTCTCTTTCGCACTCTCTCTCTCAGATCTTGGCTTAAAAATAAAAAGACGCTTAGAAAATAAATCGAAGACTCCTCACGCTCATCAGTTATGTTAGGCCAAAAGCCATAAGGTTGTGTTTGGCTACATAACATTCCCTCATACTAGATTATTTTAATAACATTATATTATATAGTTACTTTTGTCACACCTGCCACCAATTTAAATAGCTTATAATTTATAATTATGATAATTATATTCTTATTATAATTATGCTTATAATAAATAATTAAATAATTATATATCTAATTTAATTAATAAATTAGAAACATCACTTTGTTTAATTTATTTATTTCCTTTAAATTAAATAATTCATTTAATTTAATTATCTTTTTAAATATTAAGAAATTGATTTAATTTAATATTTCCATAAATTAAATCCATCAAATAAAATTAACATTATTCAATTTAATTTACATTAATCAATTTAGTTACTAAATTAATTCACCACAATTTTATCAACCATTTATTTACCTCAATAAATAAATAAATTAAAAATATTTATTTAATTCAATAAATATTTAAAATTAATTACTAAATTTATTTAATTCCTTCAATAGTTAACTCAACTATTAAACCTCACTTTCCCAATATATGAATATATATTTCTCTTCATACCAGATCATATATTTCAACATATATAACACGTATATATACATACTCAAACTCAAAACATCTCATATAAGAATTTTAATTATTAAATTCTTATTTTAATAATTTATAAAAAAAAAATTGGGTTGTCACACGGCCCAGCCCGACCTAACACGGGCCACGGGTCTCACAATATCAGCCCATCAAAACCCGAACCATTTTGCCCAGTTCGCTTCTACCAAATTTCCACTTGCCGTGTCTACTACAGATTATGGAAGAAAATATTAATTTCCTACGAATATTAAACAAAAATAACATCTCTTACAACTGTTGATCGAAAATAATATTCCTTACGAATATTGAACGAAGATAATATTTCTTGCGAATATTGAACGAAATAAAATTTCTTACGAATACGAAAAATAATATCGTAAGCGAATATGAAATAAATAATACCCCTTACCTCAAAAAGAGAGTAATTTCGACTGGTATAGCGGATATATTCTTGAAGAAAACTTTCATTGTTTTCTACATTCAAAGCTTCCTTAAACTCCAAAGAAATACGCTTAATATTATAGAAGAAGAATTCTCTGATTCTGGTGTGATTTTCAATTATAAACTGAGCATCCTATTTATAGGAGAAAGGCTGGGCACTATTTGGACGCATAGTAAAGGAAAGTTCACGGGCGAAAATTTTGAAATTCACGGACGAATTTTAATTTTACTATGCAAACACTATGCAGATAATATGCAAACACTATGCATAATAAAATATAATATATTCTATTTTTCATAAAAAAAAACAAAACTTATTATAATATATATATATATATATATATATATATATATATATATATATATATATATAAAAATACTTGGCTTCACAAAACACATTTTTAACAACATTTATTCATCATTATTATAACTTGTAATATTAGCAACCAGATCGTTCCCAGGAAAGAGAGGGCTTTCCGATAAGGATTTCTCCCTATTGGCGTGCAATTAGGTGACCAAACCCCTTTCCTCGATAGAACTTTCTAGACATCGTCAATAATATAAATAATACTATGAATAACTTTGTCGTCTCAATTATTGATTAAATAATATAAAATATCTTGACAATAATTGAATCAATAATGTGAGATACTATGCAACAATTACTGTAACAATAATTGAGTAAAATTGAGTGACTTCTCACGTAAGAATCAATAGTCAATACAGTGTGCTACTACGCAATCACGAGTATTACTGTACCTTTATCACCGGGTGTAAGAGCCCAACTTTTTTTTGAATAAAGAATAATTTTTCTCGAAATATATTTTTGAATATTATGGTGTGTATATGATATAATGTTATAGTTGTGGGTAATATTTGAAAAATTTTGCAAAGTAAGCAAGTTGATATAAAATATTCGTTGTGTCAGTGAATATTCGATTGGTCGGGGAATATTCATTTTAACAGGGAATATTTGTACGACGGCACAATCATTGGTGGATCCCACAACGGAAGTATTGTCGTAGTTAGAAAATGACAGAAATATCCTTTTATAAAAATAACAGCAGAAGTTTTACCGTTAAACTGTTGAACTACCCGGTGGTAAAAGTACAGTAATATGCGTGGTTGCATAGTAGCACACGGTATTGATTATTGATGCTTACGTGAGAAGTCACTCGCTTATACTTAATTATTGCTACAAGAATTGTTGCATAGTATCTCACGTTATTTGATTCAATTATTGTCACATTATCATCTGCATAATATTTTATATTATTAAATCAATAATTGAGACAACAAAGTTATTCATATTATTATTTGCAATATTGACAATGTCTAGAAAGTTCTGTCGAGGAGAGGTTTGGTCACCTAATTGCGCGCCAATAGGGAAAAATCCTTATTGGAAAGCCCCCTCTTTCTTAGGAACGATCTGGTTGTTAAATATTGTGAGTTATAATATTAATGATGATAATTATTGAAGTATTAAGAATGTGTTTACTGAAGATAAGTGAATTACAAAAGTTAGAGGGGAATAATGCAAACTTGGAAAACTTTAGGTGTACTAAAGTGTAATAAGTTAAATCAATCTGGACCATTGGTGGTGGTTTTAATAGTAAATCAATCTAGACCATTGATTGTGGTTTTAATAGTAAATCAATCTGGACCATTGATGGTGGTTTTAAAAGTAAATCAATCTGGATCGTCGGTGGTGGTTTTAAAAGTAAATCAATCTGGACCGTAGGTGGTGGTTTTAAAAGTAAATCAATCTGGACCGTCGGTTGTGGTTTTAATAGTAATCAATATGGACCGTCCTTTCTAATAGTGAATCAATCTAGACCGTTCGTGAATTAGTTACTATTTAGTCCATTCTCCTATAAATAGAAGTTTAATTCTTCTTTCATTCTCACCAATTCACTGAGATTCACAAGAGACACTATAGAGAGAGAAACTACAAAGAGCAAGAAGAAGAGTATTCTGCTACTTCACTTTTGCAGTATCCAGCTTTCTCCTAAGGAAATGAGAACGTAGCCGGAACTAGTCAGAAAACGGAGTGATGGCCCGAGATGGTGTATAGTAGTCTTCATTATTCTATAAAATAGTGTTCCAATAAATGTAATGAGGACTCCATTTGAGTTTGGATATTGTTTAAAAGACAATATTCGTGTAAAAACTCTCAACTCATGCTGTATAATTAAGTTTGTATTTGTATTCTGTACCATGTATTTGGCGACCCAAGATGGGTGATGTATACCTATTTTGGGGGCGTTACAGTTGGTATCAAAGTTTAGGGATATGATTTCTGGCTGAGATGTGAGACAAGAACTAGGAGGGAAGAGACGAGGAATTCCTTCGCTAGTATGACCTACCAAAGTTTGTTTGGTATTTAATTGGTCGGTCAGAGTATAGGGATAATATATGGCATGTCAATTAACCCTTGTTTTGTGGCAGTGTTTAAAAATGGGATCTGAAAATGTCTAGATAAGTAATGAAGCACATGAGACCATTGAGTCACCAACGATCAATATCCAGGATAATGTGCAACATGAAGACAATAATCCTTAGGTAAACAACAACACCGATCAAATGATGAACGATGGGATGTTCAAAGGCTTCATGCAATTCATGCAACATCAGGCGAAAACGGTTCCTATTCAAAATACGGGTGGTAACACTGGCAACTCACATATGGTCACCGCTAAGCAATTCAAGGAGCTGGGACCATCGGAGTTTTGGGGAAAGCCAAAACCACTTAAGGCGGAGACGTGGATAAAGCAGATTACCAAGATATTTGATGTCTTGGGATGCTCCGAGGAGCAAAAAGTTCCCTTTGCCACCTTCATGTTGAGAGGAGAAGTAGATTACTAGAGGGAATCAGTAAAGCATACCCAACCTGCAACACTCAAAATGTCTTGGGAGAAGTTCCAAGAGTTGTTCAATGACAAGTACTTTCCCGAAAGTATTCGTCACATGAAGGAGGTGGAGTTTATCAAATTGGAGCAAAATAATATGATTGTGTCGCAGTACGAGGTTAAGTTTGTCGAGTTGTCCCGGTTCGCATCCCATTTGGTTGATAATGAGGAGAGAATGACGTGAATGTTTCTACGAGGTTTGAGACCTAAAATACGTCAATACCTCATTTCTCACAAACTGTGTTTGTATTCAGATGTTGTAAATGGGGCTCAGTTATTGGAGCGCGATAATGAGTCAACCCAACCAAGAGAGAGCAGCCGGCAAGTCGATAATACCAGTGGTAGCAGTCATCAAAGTGGTGACAACAAATGTGGAGGGAATCAACATGCTAGAAATGGCAACCACTCTGGTGGTAATCATGGCCAAGATAATAGAAGTGGAAATTTCAAGAAAAGGAGATTCAATAAAGATGGAAAGACGTCAGCACCAGCACCTGTTATTAAGGAAGGAGAATGACCGACGGTCGTATGTTACAAATACGGAGGGGAGGGATACATCAGTCTAAACTTTACGCACCAGTCCAAAGCATGTTACAATTATGGAAGAGAAGGTCACCTAGCCCGATTTTGTCGTGCACCAAAGTCAAGTCCAGCTGGGATGGAGGCATCAAAGGTCATCCCAGACAAGACAAAACCGGTAGTTCAAGGGAGAACGTTTGTCGTAACCTCCCAAAAAGCAAGGAATCCGAACGAAGTGATCACGGGCAAGCTAATCATAAACTCTAGCAAATTATATACCTTATTTGATACCGGTTCTATCCATTCTTTTATTTTTCCAACTTGCGCTCAACGTTTAAATTTGACTCCGGAGAAATTAGACTTTGATTTATCTGTTGAAACTCCGTTGGGAGACACCTTCATTACATCCACTATTTATAAGTCTTGTTTGATTCAAATCGATAACCGCACGTTACCTGTCGATATTATTTCTTTAAAAATACTTGCATTCTATGTGATTTTAGGAATTGATTGGTTGACTACTCATCATGCTAAAATTAATTATTTTCGTAAGGTTATTATCTTTCATATTCCTAACCAACCTATTATGCGAATTCAAGCAACCAAACCATTAAAGTCAATCACTGTCATCTCAATCCATAAAGCTATTCGTCTATTGAAAAACGGATGTCAAGCTTTCTTAGCTCATATCACAGATTTAAACAAAAATATGTCAGTCTTGAATGATATTGCTATTGTTAATAAATTTCCTAACGTATTCCCTGAAGAACTTTCTGGCCTACCCACACAACGTGAAATTAAATTTTGTATCAACCTTGAATTCGGTACAAAACCCATTTCTAAAGCCCCATATCGAATGGCACAATCATTGGTGGACCCCACAACAGAAGTATTGTCGTAGTTAGAAAACGACAGAAATATCTTTTTATAAAAATAACAGCGAAAATTTAACCATTAAACCGTTGAACTACCCTTGGTAAAGAAATACGATGTCTGGCATTGGTTGCATATAGTAGCACACGGTATTGATTATTGATGCTTACGTGAGAAGTCACTCGGTTATACTCAATTATTGCTACTGATGAATTGTTGCATAGTATCTCACGTTATTTGATTCAATTATTGTCACATTATCATCTGCATAATATTTTATATTATTAAATCAATAATTGAGACAACAAAGTTATTCATATTATTATTTGCAATATTGACAATGTCTAGAAATTTCTGTCGAGGAGAGGTTTGGTCACCTAATTACGCGCCAATAGGAAGAAATTAATCCTTATTAGAAAGCCCCCTCTTTCCTGGGAACGATCTGGTTGTTAAATATTGTGAGTTATAATATTAATGATGAATAATTGTTGAAGTATTAAGAATGTGTTTATTGAAGATAAGTGAATTATAAAAGTTAGAGGGGAATAATGCAAACTTGGAAAACTTTAGGGGTACTAAAGTATAATAAGTTAAATCAATCTGGACCATTGGTGGTGGTTTTAATAGTAAATCAATTTGGACCATTGATGGTGGTTTTAATAGTAAATCAATCTGGACCATTGGTGGTGGTTTTAAAAGTAAATCAATCTGGACCGTCGGTGGTGGTTTTAAAAGTAAATCAATCTGGACCGTTGGTTGTGGTTTTAATAGTAAATAATATGGACCGTCCGTTCTAATAGTGAATTAATCTGGACCGTTCGTGAATTAGTTACTATTTAGTCCATTCTCCTATAAATAAAAGCTTAATCCTTCTTTCATTCTCACCAATTCACTAAGATTCGCAAGAGACACTATAGAGAGAGAAACTATAGAGAGTAAGAAGAAGAGTATTCTGCTACTTCACTTTTGCAGTATCCAGCTTTCTCCTAAGGAAATGAGAACGTAGCCGGAACTAGTCGGGAAACGGAGTGATGGCCCGAGATGGTGTTATAGAAGTCCTCATTATTCTATAAAATAGTGTGCTAATAAATGTAATGAGGACTCCATTTGAGTTTGGATATTATCTAGAAGACAATATTCGTGTAAAAACTCTCAGCTCATGCTGTATAATTAAGTTTATATTTGTATTCTATACCATGTATTTGGCGACCCAAGATGGGTGATGTATACCTATTTTGGGGACGTCACACCGGGTATTTCAACAGTTAACGGTAAAACTTTCGCCGTTATTTTTATAAAATTTATACATCGCTTTTCTAACTCTTCGACAATAATTCCATTGTGGGTCCACTAATAATTGTCTTTGCATTTAATAATATTCCCTGATAAAACGAATATTCCCCGACCAATCCAATATTTTATAACAACTTGCTTACTTTGTAAAATTTGAAAATACTACCCACAACTATAACATTATATCAAATCCACACCTTAATATTAAAAAAAATATTTCGAGAAATTAAATCTTTATTCATAAAAGTTGGGGTCTTACATGAAACATCACACTCAATTTCAAAGGCTTTAGCAAAGTTAGGTAAAACAAGTAAAGAAGTATTATTTAATTTCTTTTTAATCAATTGAGAAGTCTTTTCTTGCTCACCCCCCCCCCCCCCACCCCAACTTAAACCCCACGCTATTTTTAATGACTTTAGTAAGTGGTGAAGTGGTGTCGTGATGCCGCTTAAATCCCTCATAAAATGCCTGTAAAAACTAGAACCCATGGAAAATGCAAACTTGACTCACATTAGTAGGACTTGGCCACTCTTGGATAACACATATCTTATCTACATCCACCTGTATTCCCTGTGAAATAACAATAAAACCAATAAACATAAATATATATAAGCAAAACATGTATTTATCCATGTTAGCAAATAACTTTTATTTTCTAAGCATATCTAAAACAACTTTTAAATGCACTACATACTCATCCATGTTTTTACTATATACCAAGATATAATCAAAATAGACCACAACAAATTTACCAATGAAAGATCGCAAAACATGGTTTATTAACCTCATGAAAGTATTACATGCATTAGTTAACTCAAAAGGCAAAACTAACCATTCATATAAACCATATTTTGTTTTGAAAATAGTCTTCCATTCATTTTTCTCTTTCTTCCTAATTTGATTATACCCACTTTTCAAATAAATTTTGGAAAACACATAAGAACTATGCAATTTATCTAACATATCATTTAAGTGAGGAATAAGATGTCGATACTTTGTCATGATATTGTGTACCGCTAGACAATCAATGCACATTATCCATTTCTCATCCTTATTAGGAACTAAGATTACTGGAACTGCACATAGACTCATGCTTTCTATTCCAAAATAATGGTTATTCGGACATCCTTTCCCTTGGACATGAACCTCCTTTTTTGATTTTTGATTTACTCAACTCTTCTATTTTCGATCTAAAACGAAGAAGAAGAAAGGAAGGATTTATTCCCAGGCCTTTTACACACTTCCCGTCACACAATGGGAGTTAGCAATGCCCAAATTCATTACCTTAACCGCAAGGAGGGGGATGCCGAAGGCAGGGCTAATGATTGGAGTGAAGTCGATTATGAGATGAGATCCTTCCGAATGGGCTAAGAAAGAGTGCCTAGAATTATTATTCTCCTTCATTTTCTTAATTGAAGAAATAAACGATTCAGATTGTGCCCTTTTGCCTAACCTGATCTTCTCTTGTTTGTTCTTCACCCTGCTCAAGAGTTGACCTCTTAGAGTGTTAAAAGGAATTTTTAGCCTAATGCAAGGCCCCATCTAGATTCATCTTATGGCTTTATGAGAGATCAATTGATGGACCTAAGCTAAACTTATAAGATTGAACTCCATTAATTCATCAACCTGTCTTTATAATTCTTTTGTCTCATTTAGATTGCTCCTATAAACTGGTCAATTAGGAATGGTAGTATCGGGTACTAAATCAATCTGATGTTCTATTCCCCAAATAGGTGGTAAATCTTATGGTAGCTCCTCGAGAAACACATTAGTATAGTTCTGCAAAAGAGACACAACAACACTAGGTAAAGAAAAGTTAATCTGGTTAGTATTCAAAAATACCTCCTTATACAAAAGTATAATCATCAGCTGTTTAGAAATCAATGATCTCCTCACATCACTCTTTTTTGCATAGATATTTGTCTCTTTTTCCTTGTCTTTCTTTATCTCAACAATTTCTTTTTCTATCTGTTGACGTCGGGATTTTTATTTGTCCCTTTTCTGTTCTTGTCTTTTGGTGTTCTCATGTTAGGTGAGATTTGTTTGAAAAAATAAGTTATGAAAAGGTCCGACATGTATATGTCGACGATTGGACTATAAGAGTCGCCAGTTGGTATTTTTAAATGGTTGCACTAACTCAATCGAGAAAAGGTTTGCACATTAACCAAGTGATGTAACACTGCTAAACTGGTCTGTGAAACCGAGATTCGTTAGGGTCTGGGGGCTTGATTATGCGGAGGGAAGGTGTTAAGCACCCCCCGACATCCGTGTTACCACAGTGACCGCAACTTTTTAATTTAAACTGTTATATGAATGTGTGGGGGGGGGGGGGGTCAATGTGCAATTATCTGGAAGTAGTGTTATGCCTCGTGTGCACCTATATACAAAGGGTTTGAATTTGTATAAAAGTTCAGTTTTAACAAGATATAGCAGTGATGTTTTATAAAAGAGGCTTTTCAAACCCTTATGCTCAATAGTAATTGAGGCCTTTGATACTTCCATTTTATTATGTGTTCGGCTTGATTGCTTTTATTTTTGAGATGCGAACCATCTTCGAGAAAATAATGTACAAAGCAGTGTCGAATTCCTTGTGGGCATGAGAGCTATATAAGGAAATTCAAACACCGTGAATAATTTACAAGCTGGTTATAGCTGAAAATGTCCATCATGGGAACCGAATCTAGATTCAGGAGACTGAATCTGTGATCACATGATTCCTAGGCTCACATGATGCCGCAGTTTATATGAAAGTTGTAAGCAGTTATATATATATATACAAATAATTGACCACCACAAAGTAAACTTCATGGGGTATTGGAACTGTAAATATATAAAAGCGGTAAATATATATATATAAACACGATCAACCACCATAAAGCATCTCCATGGGGGGATCAAAAATGTAAATAAAGTAGTAAAAACGATCAACCGCCACGAAGTAAAATCCAGGCGGAACTAAATGTAAATAAAGCAATAAAAATGATCAACCGCCACGAAGTAAACTTCAGGCGAGACTAAATGTAAAGAAAGTAGAAAAAGGCCACGAAGTAAACTCCGGGCCTGACAGAAATGTAAATATATATATATATATAAAAGTAATAAACGCACCGGATATAAAATACAAGCTCATCGAACAGAGTTCGACAACAATTTATATATAAGTATATATATATAAAAGCAAGAAACGCTCCGGATGTAAAATCCAGGCTCAACCGAGGCATAACTCGATAATGTTAGTCCATATATATAAATATATATATATATATAAAGAAATAAAAAGCCATGGACCGAAGTCCGGGCATACACACGCAACACGACTCTCAACGTGAAGAACTGTGTGTGCACAGTAGTGGAGAAAGGCTTTAAAAAGTGTAAGAAGGCTTACAGTGGACTGCCAAAGAAGACTTTAATAGTTTTAAATGGATGAACACTCAGTTCCCACCGGTAAAATATGACAGAATATAAGCTCACAAGTGTTTAAAATAAGAAAACACTCAGTTTATAGTGTGTACAGAGCAAATTGAACAAGGCTTCCTTGCCTTTTTTGTATGCAAAATGGCCACCCCAAGCCCTCTATTTACAAAGGGCGGAGTCGCAGGTGTACCTGCAGCAGTAGTAGGTGTACCTGTTGCAGTAGTAGGTGTACCTGCGGCTTCTCAGGGTGTCCCGGGCAATGTGGGTTCCGTTGTCTCGAAGTACGTGTACTCGGACAACGCGTTGTTAGCTCAAACCTTCATAACTTTCAATCCGGGAGTCTGATGGAAGTGTGCCATACCATTAAGGAAAGCTCTTTTTGAGTGCTACGTAATGACATAGGATTTGCCCATTTTTGATTCCAGGAAGATGGGTCCATAACCGAAATAGCATTTCTGGGTCTCCGTTAGGCAGTCCATTTTGCGTAGTTTGCACTTGAAAGTTAAGATATTGTTCTTGTGGGACTTCTTTTGAAGAAGTTTGAGTGAAAATGAGTGCATTTGATTTGATTTGAAGTTGAGTTGGCAAAATAACCATTTTGCCCCTCCTGGGCTTATATCCGGTTTTCGCACAGTTGTAGCAGTCTTTTTTCAAGGTTATCTCTGAGGTTGGCCTGCTGTTGACTCTGACTGTCCTCAAGGTTATCTCTGAGGTTGGCTTGACCTCTTGGGGTTATATCTAGGCTTTGAACTTGATCCCCCGGGGTTATCTCCGGGGTTGGAACTAATTTTCTCGGGGTTATCTCCGGGGTTGGAAACTGATTTCCCGAGGTTATCTCCGGGGTTGGAAACTGGATCTCCCAGGGCTATCTCCAGGGTTGGAATTGATGTTATGGTCCTCCAGGATTATCTCTGGATTGTGAAAAAGACACTTTTGTCCTCCTGCATAGTTAGTAACAGGAAAATAAAATTTTGAGTGTCTACAGATGCCCCTCTTTATCATGTTCATGCAATGCAATGGAATGGACATGATAAAGATTACTAGACACTTGAAATATGACAAGGTATTTTTAATGATGCAAATCGTAATGTAATGAATGTTATGATGAATGTTAAAATGTTTTTGTAAATCGCAGTTCGCAAATCGCACTTCACATTTCGCACTTCGCTTTTTGCATTTCGTATTTCGCACTTCTCTTTTGGCCAATCGCACTTCGCAAATCGCACATCGCATTTCACATATTGCATTTCGTATATCGCACTTCGCACATTGCACTTCGCACATCGCAAATCGCTTTACCTTTACCGATTATTACTGATGTCTATGCTGGTGTTGATTGCAAAGGTATGGCTTTTTGTTAGTGTTGTTGATGCCTGTTTGATGAAGAAAAATTAAGATATTTTCTACATCTCTACTGGGGATGACGTTTTGAAATCACCGGACCTTCCCGATGTATACGCTTTGGTAGTTTACAATGGTGCCTACCCTGATGGTAGTTTGACAATGGATTCTACCCTGCTGGTAGTTGAATACGCTGACATCGCCAAATTGTTTCGGTTCCCATTCGAATGGTGGTATATAAAGCTTTCATCGCTGAACTGTCTTGATGTTGCACTGAATTTATGTCAATAGTTTAGAATACCAGATCTTCCGATACCTTCGCTGAAGCAATATTCCATGGATTACTTCACCAGACTCCGGCTGATGTTATGCCTTTTTGAAGTGTTTTGGAGTTTTTTTTCGTTGTTGGGTGTTTGTGCCCCTTTCCTTGTGTTTTTGATTCGCAACCCAGCTGGACTGATGACTTGAGTGTCGCTGATATCCCTAGAAGGTGCAGCCCGTTCTTTCGCTATTCGAATTTGAACTTCGGTGTAGAGGCCCCGACTAGTGAGAATTTGACGCCGGTTGGCACATTTGATGGTGTAGATTTCATTCGCTAGACCTTTCGTCGTTGGCCTTCTACTCCTGAGATAAGAACTTTTTGAGAATTTTTCCCTTCTTTCGTAGGGGCACGCTTATGTCGCCATGATTTCTTTCAGGAGTTCTCCCCTTTCTTTTGATGACAGGCTTGATCCTGCCTTAAACTCCTTCTCTTTCCTGGAATCGAAAAAATGCCCCAGTCCTTTCGCATATTGTTGTCAGGGATTCATATGAGAAACTCTCTTTGTTAACCAAGTTACGGGTGAGTAATATCCTCACATGTGGATTATTCATTATGAGAATAGTATGATTGGAAAAGACCAAATGATCATACTGAATCACTAGTGAGATAATGTGAGGGAAGCTCTGATAATGATGTACCATGTTGATGGTGCTGACTGATGCATTTTCCCTCTTTAGGATGGTTGATAAACGCCCCAGTATTGAATTATCGTTGTTTCTGAGATTGACCCAATCTTGTTGTAAGGGACCCAATATCGGTTTGTCGCCAATTTTGAACTTGCCCCAGCCTTGCTTATTGTCTGGGATCGTTGCTTTGATAGATAGGTCGATAAGATGGTGAGATCGCATGAGGCTTTTACCTCTATACCAGATGGTGAACAGGTAGTGGACTTAGGCTTGTATTTTCCTACACAGACTAGCTTAGCCATTTTGTCATGTACAATACACATTGTATATATATATCAAATAACATTATATATGGCAGTGAAATATATTTTGATTCACTTCTCTTTTAGTTATGCCTTGTTATTTGCTTGATATTTGCCTGTTTCTCCAGGGCTTATGATCTTGATGTATTCTGAGCTCCCCCTTGATGGATGGACATTGAGATGCCTCAGGATCTTTCAGAATGGATCATTGATCTGTGTGTATTCCTTACCTTCTTTGGTGTCTTGGGACTTGTTTCTGTATGTGATTATGGAGAGGAGTGTGGCTTTCCTCTTTGAGGTTGACCGCACCAAAGATGGTTGTTGGTACTCCTATTGAAGAGGAGATCAGGTCTGCGTAGTTCGAACCTGGCGTAAAGGTTCAAAGTTGTAAGTTGGAAGGTGGGTGTAAAGATGTGTTTGTTTTTGTTTTTGTGGTGAGGTGAGGCCGGACCATAAAAATGGTTGCCTACGTACTCCCGTGTATTGGGAGATCAGGTCGACGTAGTTCGCCCCATGTTTAGGACGGATTGCAACCGAAAAAGTTTGATCCCATGTCCATGACAAACTACAGGGGGAAAACTTTGATCCCATGTACAGGATAAACTGCAGGTGTGAAAAGTCTTATCCCTAGTGGGACAAAACTGCAGGTGTGAAAGGTTCAATCCCTGGTGGGATAACCGAAGTTGTGTGAGAAGTTTTGAAATGAAGTGGAGTGAAGGATATGACAACCCAAATTTTTACAAGTTATTAAAATAGGAATTTAATAATTAAAATTCTTATTATGAGATGTTTTGAGTTTGAGTATGTATATATCGTCTTATATATTTTGAAATATGTGATGCGGTGTAAAGATATATATATATATATATATATATATATATATATATATATATATATATATTCATATATTTGGAAAGTGAGGTTTAATAGTTAAATTAACTATTAAAAGAAATTAAATGAATTTGGTAATTATTTTAAATATTTATTGAATTAAATAAATATTTTAAATAATTTATTTATTGAAAAATAAATAATTTATGAAATTATGGTATAATAATTTAATTACGTGTGTATGATAATTAAATTAAATCAAAGGTAAATTTTATTCTTTGAAGATTTAATTTAATTAATTAATTAAATTAGATGAGTTATTTAATATTAAAGAAAATAAGTAAATTAAATAAAAGCGTTGTATAAATCTAATTTATTAATTAAATTAGATATATGATTATTTATTAATCATCAGAAGAATTATAATAAAAATTATAATTATTATTGTAAGTTATGTAAAATGGTTACAGCTGTAACAAATAAAAATTATATAATATAATATTATTAAAATAAACTAGTGGGGGATAATTGTGCATAGCCAAACAAGGCCTTGTGGCCTTTGGCTTATTGTAACTGAAGTAGACGTATTATTTTGCTAACGGAACGATACGTGAGTGAAAGCCATATCAGACGTATTATTTTGCTAATTGATATGGCTTTCACTCACGTATCCTTCCGTTATCAAAATAATGCGCCTCACTTGATTTATAATATTATAATTTTTTTAATGATTAATAATAATCATATATCTAATTTAATTAATAAATTAGATTTGTATAACGCTTTTATTTAATTTACTTATTTTCTTTAATATTAATAACTCATTTAATTTAATTAATTCATTAAATTAAATCTTCAAATAATAAAATTTACCGTTGCTTTTAATTTAATTATCATACACACGTAATTCAAATTATTATACCACAATTTCATAAATTATTTATTTTTTCAATAAATAAATTATTTAAAATATTTATTTAATTCAATAAATATTTAAAATAATTACCAAATTCATTTAATTTCTTTAATAGTTAACTTAACTATTAAACCTCACTTTTCAAATATATATATATATATATATATATATATCTTCACATCGATCACATATTTCAAAATATATAAAGACGATATATACATACTCAAACTCAAAACATCTCATAATAAGAATTTTAATTATTAAATTCCTATTTTAATAACTTATAAAAATTCTAGTCAGAATATCCTTCCCTATATAAGGATTTCATCCTCGGAATCACCGATACCCTACCTTACTAAGGTTTTCACAAAATCTCTTTCACAATTATCGTTGAATAACTTCAACACGTTAACTTAGACAAAAGTTTTACATATATATATATATATACTTCATTCATTTCTTCTACAACTTTTAGGTTTTATTACTTAACCTTCAATCAAACACAGTCATATATCAAATATTATATATTCTTTAACCCATTCATTTCCTTTTCTAAGGATCGTTATCATAAACACTCAAGATATTACATTCACCCTTTCTTCTAAGAATTTCGTCCTCGAAATTTTATTTATTAATCTTCATTCATTCAATCTATCAAAATAGATTTTATGTTAATACTTTATTCATCCATTGGGTTCTATAACCACTTCTTTCCACAAAGATCTTTTTACAATTATTAAACTTTTCTATTAAAAGTTTTACATTATTCTTTGATAACTCATCTCCTTCTCATTTCAAAATTTCTTTTCTCACTTATTCAATATATTCATCATTCAATGTCGCATTCTATGACTTACTTCTTTCCAAAGAATATCATCCTTATCACATTCACCTTTTAGAATAATAAGAATCTTCCACAATTGCTCAATAATTGGGAAAGCGATATGAATAACAGGAATTTAAAAGATTCCAAATCATGCTGAGGGTTATAAGACCTTGAACTACATCCACGGTTATAAGTACTCTTTCAACTTAAACCTTAATAAATCATTAGACTATAGGGACTCCGTCTTTAGGGTGTTAAGCCCTTAGATGCGATGTATTGTGCACAAACATTTAAATGCTTTCAAGTATGTCCATAGTTATAAGTAATCTTTCAACTTAAACTTTAACAAATATAAGACTATAGGGACTCCTCGTTACTTAGGGTGATCACCCTTACGTACAATGTATTGTGCACAAACATCTTAACACCCCTCACGTAATCCCCTATAAAAGGGTTGTTCATCTCAGCTTTTCAACATCTGAATCCGCACCAAAATAATTTGGTTTGGCATAACTTTTCAAGAAATGCTTGAATTTCATGAACATCTTTCAATAATCGTCTAGCTGAATCAAATAGCATAGACTTCTACAATAATTCGGACATCAATCGAAATATACATATATATATATATATATATATATATATATATATATATATATATATTCTCATATCTTAAAAAAATCTCAAAAATATTTTTATGACATCATGATACCACATTGTATTTACAGTCCGTTGAGGATTCCGTTATTTGGTGATTTTATCATACTACATCATACCATAGTGGGTTGACGATCCTTAGATCACATCCAACACTAAGTAATACTGCATTGATGACTCCATCGTTTTTATCATCTCTGCACCAGGTTCCATGATGCATTGATGATATATAAAAAATATATTTTGATATATTTCAAATCATTTTTATCTAGCCAAAGCAATTAGCATAGACATGCGAATAATAGCACTATTTTTAAAAATTCTTTGGTTCACTACTAGTGTGACCCAACATTTTTTTTTCCCAAAATCAAAAAGTATAACCATCGACACGAAGTCAATAAATTTTGAAAGTCTAGCATAGCTAGTAGATTTAGAATATCCAGGTATCCATCAACTTCAATCATTACTCCATTACTTCATTACTTAACCATTCTATCAATCTTTAACTTCATATATGCTCTCTATACTATAACCGTTTTTTACCCAATATAGTTCATCAAACTTACCACACATTGGAAGTTCAGGAACTTGCCACAATAATATGAGTTTAAGAACTTATCCTAGTCAGACCATAGGTGTCCATTCGCTGAGGGGTTCAAAACATACCATATTATTGTGAGTCACGAACTTACCATATGTATTAGTTTTAAGAACCGCACCTAATCCTAATAATATCTGACTAATCTTAATAGTTTCTAACTATCAAATGTACACATGAGAAAAGAATCACCTTTTCGCCACATATATATTGATAGCGCGACACCAACATTCCAATGATTATCAATGTGATAAACTAAGTGCAAGCACAAAACCCTCGCCCATACAAAGATTTTTACAACTCAGTTATCACATGAGTCCTCAATTGAAATCCCACCTAACTCTATCTTACTCTTAGCTTGCTCTTTGCTCGATACGAATTTTTCGTATCACATTATCTATAACTCCTCATGAGTTTATCTCGTACTATATCATAGTACATTACCTTCATAGCATCAAGCTATAATTATTCAAACATTACAAACCATCTTTCTTTTATAACTTAAATAGATCACATCGTGATCTTATTCTATAATCATCTCCCTTAAAATTCTTTTCTTAACTCGTGATCGTTTTGTTTTACGATCCTCTTTCTTTCCTTTTTCATCATTTATGACATTATTCATTATCTTGGCTATTGCCATTTCTTATCTTCAAGATTCTTCTTTGAATTCTCTTGTTTATATAACAATTCTTCTTTTAATAATTTCTAACTTCATTTACATTGCTCAACATTTCATTTAAGTTCCATATTTTCATCATACATATGCATTTTCTATACTTGGTACACATCGAGTCTCTAACAGTTTCAATATGGTACGCTGAGTTGTTTCCCACAAATAACCAACAAAGTAGGTTTCGAGTTGCTAGTTCGTATATACCTCCGCTCTATGTGTTGTTATGTGACTAATAATTGATGTGTATGATTATATAATTGTGTAGGGCACGTGAAGTGCAGATAACTGTAAGTTGTTAAATGTTTATTGGTAAACAATGATCAAGGCAAGTCTTTCAGTTCCTATTTGCTATGTGAATTGGTGAGAAGAAGGGTACAGTTGTACTCTTTAATAGTTGATGTATGGTATCTGGGCTAAACGATTCCTTTATAGAGCGGTGTTATATACGAACTAGCAACTCGGAACCTAGTTTGTTGGTTGTTTGTGGGAAATCACTCAGCGTACCATATTGAAACTATTAGAGACTCGATGTGTACCACGTATAAAAAATGGATACGTATGATGAAATGCTGAGCAATGTGAATGAAGTTAGAAATTCTTAAAGGAATAATTGTTATATAAACAAGAAAATTCAAAGAAGAATCTTGAAGTGAAAAAAAAAAGAATGGGAGTTGCCTAACTCCAATACTCAAGATAACGAAGAATGTCATAATGATGAAAATGGAAAGAAAGGGGATCGTAAAACAAAATGATCACGAGTTAAGGAAAGACTTTTAAGGTATGATTATAGAATAAGATCACGACGTGATCTGTTTAAGTTATAAAGGAAAGATGGTCTGTAATGTTTGAATAATTATAGCTTGATGCTATGAAGATGATGTACTATGAAATAGTATGAGATAACTCACGAGGAGTTATAGATGATGTGATACGAGGAGTTCATATCAAGCAAAGAGCAAGTTATGAGCAAGATAGGGTTAGGTGGGATTTTAATTGAGGACTCATGTGATGGTTGAGTTGTACAAATCTTTGTATGGGCGAGGGTTTTGTGCTTGCACTCAGTTTATTACATTGATAATCATTGGAATGTCGGTGTCGCGCTATCAAAGTATGTGTGATGAAAAGGTGATTCTTTTCTCATGTGTATGTTTGATAGTTAGAAACTATTAAGATTAGTCAGATATTATTAGGATTATGTGACGCCCCCAAAATAGGTATACATCACCAATTCTGAGTCGCCAAATACATGGTACAGAAAAATAACTACAACTTTATTAATACAATTGTCGTGCAAAATACGACAACACATACTGTGAGTTTAAAAACAATATTGTCTTCTAGATAATATCCACACCCAAATAAAGTCCTCATTACAATTATTGATGCACTATTTTACAAAAATAGTGAGGACTACTAAAATAGCTATCTTGAGTCATCACTCCGTACCCCGTCTAGTCCCTGCTAAATTCTCACCTCCTGAGAAGAAAAATGGAACAAAAAGGAAAAAGGTGAGCTCAACTAGCCCAGTAAAGAACATTATGACTAAGATAATATACAATAAATTATCCTTAGTCTTCAACAGGAAAAAATCTGATAGAATACAATAGACAACAAGTTTTAGATCAACAACTGCAGCGGAAACAACAATTCATTAGAAGAGTTAAGTAGAGAATGAAATCTACTATCATCTATGAATTTAAAATTCCATTATCAATATTTTATCCCTGTAACATCAATCAATATACATCTTTGTACTACGGGCCAAAGATATTCATTTGTATCACCAGTTGGTCATGTTCATCTCAACACCTGTTCATCTTTTCACTACGGGCCAAAGATATTCATCAGTAATCATTCATCTTTACTTTTCTGAGGCCAAAGATATTCATCAAGTATCACCATTAAGGACTGAGGATGATGAAAAACATTTTAGAGAACGAATCCAGTGAGACAGAAGGACAAATATTAGGGATTCGTATTTCGATTTATCCAAATTCAATAATACTCCATAATAACCAAGTCTGAAGTAGAATTCAAAAATAAAGATCAAAACATGGATACAATCAAAGATAGTAACCATAAAAGACATCTGGAAGAAAAAGAGAAAATTTCATTTTTCGGTGAATAGTGCCGTATTTGTGAATAGTGCCATATACATGAATAGTGCCTTATACGTGAATAGTAACCCCGACACAAAAAGTTCCAAATTTGATTAAAAGTTCAGATCAATACCTCGGCATAATGATATTGAAAGAAATAATATCATATATGAAGAAAATAACATCCCTTACCTCAAAATAACCGTACTTCTGACTGAAATACTTGATATAGTGCTGAAGGAACTTGCACCGTATAGCAACACTCAAGTATCAAAATACTCACAAGAATACGCTCGATAATATAGAGAGAGAAAGAGAGAAAACTTTGTTTCTGGTGTGATTTTCAATTCTAACTTAGCCCTCTATTTATAGGAAAATGTTAGCACGCCGAAGCAGACTTGACCTGCTACCTGATGGCTTTACCTGCTACTATTGCCACCCACCAAATTTGAAATTCAATTGAGCACATTTCTCACCAACCAATTCTAGAATTTTCCAAAATGTTTTATCATTTAAACAATAATTAGAAACTTTAACAATTCATAGAAAATAGCTCGTTTATCAGAAAAATACGAATTTTATGTCCATTCCACACAAAATTGAATTCTCTACAACTTTGCAGAAGAAATTTTTTCAAATTCCAAACAGAAAATTTCCGAAATCCACAAACGGATGATTTTTAATACCTCCAATCTGACAAAATACTGATAAAACATCTCAGCATTAATTCTTTCATTAATAACCATATAAAATAAATAAATCCATCATTTATATCCACATCAAATAAATATTTTCTTATCATATAAACAATAATTAATTATTCCCAAATAATATTACAGAATCATAATTATGACAACCAGGCCGTTCCCAGGAAAGAGGGGGTTTTTCGATAAGGATTTCTCCTTACTGGCGCGCAATTAGATGACCAAACCTCTCCTTGATAGATATGGCGACCCCAAATCCGGATACTTGAAACCCGAACTCGGTTCTCCACGATACCATTTCTTTAAGCTGAATAATACTAAATAATATAATTCGAACTTAATTTACATACATCAAAGTTTACTTTCCCAGGTACGTGACCTTCAAATACATTCCTTACAATACCTGACAATAGATTCCATTGTCTTACTAACTATAACCATTAACTCATACTAAATCTCATTCGAATAGCTTTTCTTTTTCCTTGTTCGTGTCTGAGCCTTCAGGTCGATCGTACGTAACTAAAAACATTTAGTTTAAGCAAAGATGAGCATTTGAGTGCCCAGCAAGTAATAGCAATTATATATATAAGCTGAAAGAATATAAGTATTCTCTTTACATAACACTTCTACAACGAATCGAAAGTTGTGAAGTAATCAGATCTTGATAAGAAATTCACATAACAACTCTCTTCCAAATTATTTAAATTTGGCTCGGCTCTACCCATGAATAGGGTTTAAGAAACATACTATGAACATTGTTTTCATTTTCGAAAGGTTTAGCGTAAATCCATCCGCAAAACCACTCTAGCTTACTTACTTTAGCGGAGGGGTGATCACCCCAGTTGTACCTGTGAGATGATCAATACTACATAACTCGAAATCTAAATTCATCGTTTTATTCTGTCTCATACCGCAAAAAAATCTTCCCATATAGGGATGTTCATACATGCATGGTTCCAAACCCGAAGGTTTTTAATCTTACTCAACAATAATATGTAATTCAACATATATATATATACGGGTAATTGACAAAGGTGTATCAACATGTGAATAAATGCCATGATTATCCAAGTGGGGACACTTGTATAACCATTTAGAAATCAACTTAATGTAATATATATATCCGAGCTAACATGTTGATAATCAAAGCGTATATAATGCATGCGAAATAGAATAATTCGAAACTTCTTACTCATGTCCATTGCATAAAGAAAATGCAAAGGTAGGATACTTACTTCGATTCGATTTACAAATCTCAACTTAGGTTTTATCTTTTTATCACAACCTATCAATAATCAGATCATTCATTCGATTAGAACAATATATCATAACACATAGTATCGCTCTATTACAACAAGACATAGTCTAATCACGTCATCACATAATCGCAGTGATCATACTTTTAGTTCATATTCTATACTTGAAATATTTTTATACATTTTTCAAATATCTCATCCATGCTCTTACGAGTAGCCTTTTCTTTTCTATTATAGGTTAAAGCGGGTTGTCCGCGTCTGCAAAATGACTTTATCGAGTAAATACTGAGTCTAAGACTCTTATCCTATACATCAACATCTGTAAATATCAAACATTTTATTTTTAATCATTTTTGAAATTTCCAGAAATTGAAAAATTTAAAATAATTCAAATCAGAACTAAAGGGCTTATAGTGATATAATCATTACTATAGGTGTTCTTCTTCAAATTCGAACTTCATAATCGGTTCTCAAGTCACTAGTTTGGTAAATTTATAACTTTCAAACATCTAATCATAATTAAATGATTTAAACATCAAACAATTCTATTATCATTAATAATTAATTAATATTAAATTATTAATAAAACCATTGCTAAAATATAAAAGTTATTTATAATAACTCAAACTATTTTTAAAACATTTATATTACCCTTAAATGATTTTTAAAACAATTAAAATCATTTTAAATAATCACCATTAATATATAAATATTAATGTACTATTCATCCAAATATTAAAAGTCATTAATTATAACTTAAAATATCTTTAAATCCTTAATATCCTCTTTAAATGATTTTTAAATAAATAAAACCATTTTAAAACTATTTATTTAATAATAATTATTAAATAAACTAAATATCATTAATATTATCTTAATATCATTAATATTAAATTATTAATGAAATTATCCTTTAAATATTAAAAGTTATATTTTATAACTTAAAATATTTTTAAATACCTTAATTTCATTTAAAATGATTTTTATAATATTAAAATCATTTTTAAACTAAATTATTTAATATAATCATTAAATAACTTTAATATCATTAATATATAATTAATTAATGAAATTCATCACAAAATATTAAAAGTCATGGAAAATAACTCAAAATATTTTCTTATACCATAAAATAATTTTTCATGATTTTTCATGAATTAAAACTATTTTTAAATCATTTATTTAATATTATAATTAAATAAATAAATACCTTTTATATTTGATAAATATTAAATATTTATGAAATATACTCAAAATAATTAAATAATATTTTTGAATTTAAAATAATTTTTAGAATTTATAAGTACTTTTAATAATTAAAATCTAATTTTTCTAATTTTTAAATCATTTTCTAAATTACGTAAAATAAAATAAATAAAATCGTCATTTAAAAGGCTATAGCGACGCATAACCGTCGTCGCTATAGGTGTTCTTCATCTCAAGAACACTGTCAGAGACAGTTCAAGGGGGCTACTTTGACCATGAATAACTTTTTCATCTTAACGAATTTGGACAATCTATAAATTGGGTCTTGTAGAGGAAATGCAAGACTACAAGATCCAACAAACATGACCTCTAAAAAACATCGATCTGGGAGAAATCGAACCTCAAAGTAGTACGCCAAAGTCGTTTTTCACAAAAAACAAATTGAGGTGCCTACTTTGGACCTCTATAACTTGGTGATCGTGTAACATTTTTGTGCTCTATCACTTCCAGTGTGTAGACAACATGTAGGACTACAACTTCAAACCTTAACATCATCATAATACCATCAGATCCAACTATAACTCTCCGGTCAAAGTGCACCACGGAAATTGTGCACAAAATTTCTGGATTCGCGATTTTGGCAGTTTTGGTCAACGGGGTTTTGACCGTTCATATCTTGTGATCTATAATAGATATGGCCTTGATTATTTTTGCATCTTAAAGACCTCATAACAAGATACACATAAAATCTTACAAACACCAAAAACAGTAAATAATCACAGAGATATAAGGCTTGACATTTGCCCAAAAATAACAGAATTCGGTTTTATAAAAGTTGGAAAAACTTTGATTTTGAGCACTTTGATGTTATGGGTCGTGAATTTAACAACCCAGAACATTAATAGACTCCCTATTACATAACTTTAAACAATCAATTGCACCAATTAACATCGAATCGAAGGATTTCTAGAATTTAGGGTTTTTACCTTTTCTAGCTTTGATTTCTTGATTTTGATCCTTTGATGCTTCTGATTTGTTGTTAGTGGTGGCTGGGCTTTGATTAGGAGCTTATGGTCAAGGCAAATTCGTTGGCTAGAGGTTGAGAGAGTGTAGCTAGAGAGTTTAGAAAATATTAGAGTGTGTTTTCATTATTTCTCCTTCAATCTCTATATATAGACCCTTAGATTGCCTTGGATGCTTATATGGCTGGTATAATTGAGCTCACATGATAATTATGGAGTGGTTGACCGGATTTTTAGGGATTGGTAGCTCAATAATGCACAAATAATGCACTAAAATGCATTTTCTCTCTTTTTATTTATATAAAATTATATAGATACATTGGATGCTAGATTAGTTGATTGAGTGAGCATAATTGAGTATTGGATGCTCAATTGGTAGGGTAGGGATGTTGGCCATGATTTTTGGCAAGATTCCATCAACAATGTAACTAATAATACACTAATAAACCAAAAGGGTAATTTAAGTAATTTCGCATATAATTTCATGGGCATTTTGTGCATAGCAATTAAATGTAATATTTAACCATTAGATTATAATTCTTACCATTTACCAATTAATTTCTATCCTTTGGTAAATTAAAACATTTATACAATAATATCGTAATTAAACCCGATAATTTTAAATTAGGGTTTTCTATAGAAAATTAGGGTTTCTTAACGTCATCAATTAGGGTTTCTAATTGACCATTAGGGTTCTCTAATTATCTGTGTATGTTCTAACACAGTCATTACGATCTCTAACTTCAATCGATTAGGATTATAATAATTAGGGTTTGTCCTAATTATCGACATACAGCAATAATTAGGGTTTTCTTCTAATTACCGACATCTTATACACAGTAACCTTCATATAACACATTCGCTACTCAGTTATATCTCATAACTGAGTTTAATAATTAGGGTTTCACAAAGACGGTAATATCTATGCTATGACCTAATTGGTAATCATATTGCTCAATATTATCTCGTCACTATATATATACATGACATAATTATTGTCTCAGAAAATCATTATAATAATAATATAATATTATTATTCTCATCTCTTGATCACAATCCCAATTCAGGGTTTGGATCTCATATCTGACTTCTCTTTCTTACACAGCATCAATAATCAAGTTAAAATAATTAACTTAAATATTCTGAACAAATCATATAATAAAATATTTATTATATAATTCTAATTATCACTTCATATATTATTTCCAATCATGTTATCATGGAAAATAATTAATAAAAACATTTCTGCTTACAGAAATTAATTACCATAAAAATATAATTTGTAGTAATTAATAATTCCAAAATTATTTCTAATTTTTCAAGTAATAAATATATTTGTATCTATCGTTCACATTACTAGACACTTATTCTCGTCATTAAATAAAAAAAAAATTTATACGCAAAATTTTTTAATTATTTTATATAGAAAATCTCGGGTTATTACAATAGAACTTTCTAGACATTGCCAATAATGTTATCTAATAATATTATTCAAATAATATAAATTATTGATTTGATAATGGGAAATACTGTGTAGTGACAATTATTAAAACAACAATAATATAAACTATCAATGCGTGAATTATTGAATCAATAAAATAAAATATTGAATAAAGAATTCATCGTAATAATTATTGAGTAGTGCCTTCTTACGTAAGAATCAATAATTCAACTATACTGTGTAACTACGCGTATTATTGTATTTTAACCACCAGGTATTCCAACAGTGTTAACGGTAACTATTACGCCGTTAATTATAAAAACTCATACTTTGTCATTTTCTTCATCCGACAATTATCCTGTTATGGAGCCCACGAATGACTACGCCGTCGTACGGATATTCCCGACAAAAAGAATATTCCACGACCAAACGAATATTCCCCGATAAAAGGAATATTTTATAACCACTTGCTTATTTTGTAAAATTTGCACATTTCACACATAACCAAAGAATTATATCAAATTAACTCCTTACTATTTCAAGATAATAAATAGAGAAAATTTAATTTTATTTATAATAAGTTGGGGTCTTACAACCTCCCCTACTTATGAAATTTCATCCTCGAAATTGACGTACGTACCTGGTGTTTCGAACAGATGAGGGTACCTCGCTTTCATTTCCGATTCCAACTCCCAGGTCATTTCTTCAACAGCATGGTTTCTCTACAAAACCTTAACTTGTGGTATAACCTTGGTGCGTAGGACATGCTCTTTTCTATCCAAGATCTTAACAGGTACCTCCTCGTATGTCAAATCTTCGGCTATCTCGTCTGGTTCTAACTCAATAATGTGGTTCGGGTCTTTCACATATTTACGGAGCATAGATATATGGAAAACATTATGAACACGAGACATGCTTGGAGGTAACGCGAGTCTATAGGCCACATTTCCTATTCGGTCAAAAATCTCAAATGGACCAACAAATCTTGGATTGAGCTTTCCTCTCTTTCCAAATCTTGTAACTCCCTTCCATGGAGCAACTCGTAATAATACATGATCCCCAATATTAAATTCCACGTCCTTTCGATGAAGATCAATATAACTCTTTTGTCGATCTTGTGAGGTTTGAATACGTTGTCGAATCATTTGGATATTTTCTGTAGTCATGCGTACTAATTCTGGTCCCAACAACGTTACTGCTCCCACCTCGTCCTAGCATACTGGAGAACGACACTTTCGTCCATACAATGCCTCAAATGGAGCCATGCCTATACTTGCTTGATAACTGTTGTTGTAGGAGAATTCCACCAGTGGCAAGTACTTATCCCAACTTCCTTTGAAATCTAGAACACAGAGTCTTAATAGATCTTCAAGGGTTTGAATAGTCCTCTCTGATTGTCCATCCGTTTGAGGATGGTATGCTGAACTGAATCGTAAATCCGTGCCCATAGCTTTCTGTAAACTAACGCAAAATCTTGAAGTGAATCTTGGGTCACGATCCGAAACTATGGATAATGGCATGCCATGCAATCTCACAATATCATTCACATACATACGGGCAAGACGTTCAAGGGAATAAGTTTCTCGTATAGGTAAGAAATGAGCAGACTTGGTTAATCTATCAACAATAACCCAAATCGCATCTATGCCTTGAGAAACTTTGGGAAGACCCGTAACGAAATCTATGGTGTGTGTTCCCACTTCCATTCCGGAATCTCAAGTGGTTGCAATGGACCTTTTGGCACTTGATGCTCCGCCTTTATACGTTGACAAGTTAAACACCTCGAGATAAACTCCGCGATCTCTCTCTTCATATTGTTCCACCAAAATGTATGTCGAATATCATGATACATTTTGGTACTCCCGGGATGGATTGCAAATGGGGTGTTGTGTGCCTCCATCATGATTCTATGCTTCAAGTCATAATCGTTAGGAACGTAAAGTCTAGAGTTGACTCGAAGTATTCCTTCTTCATCGATTCTTGCTTTTGGAATAACTCATTCTTGCACTTTCTTCTTCATACGCGTCAGCCCCAGGTCCGTAGCTTGAGCAGCTTTAACTTTATCGATTAAAGTCAGTTCTACTCGTATATTTGCCATCATCATGTGGTTCCCTGGAGTCTTTAACTCTATCTTCATCCTTTGTAAGTCGTATAAAATGGGTCTTTGTGTTAACAACATCGCACTCTTACCCGCATACGATCTTCTACTCAATACGTCAGCTACAACATTTGGTTTTCCAGGATGATATTGAATGCTATAGTCGTAATCCTTCAACAGCTCGAGCCAACGTCGTTGTCGCATGTTGAGTTCCTTTTGGGTGAAGAAATATTTGAGGCTTTTATGATCCGTATAAATCTCCACTTTCTCCCCATACAGGTAGTGTCTCCAGATTTTCAACGCAAAAACGACTGCTGCCAACTCCAGATCATGAGTTAAGTAGAGAATGAAATCTACTATCATCTATGAATTTAAAAGTCCATCATCAATATTTTATCCTGTAGAATATCAATCAATATACATCTTTTTGCACTACGGGCCAAAGATATTCATCGAGTAATCATTCATCTTTGCACTTACTGTGCCAAAGATATTCATCAAGTATCACCATTAAGGACCGAGGATGATGAAAAACATTTTAGAGAAGGAATCGGTGAGAGACGTAAGGACAAATATTAGGGATTCAGTATTTCGGTTTATCCAAATTCAATAATACTCCATAATAACCAAGTGTGAAGTAGAATTCAAAAATAAAAATCAAAACATGGATACAATCAAAGATAGTAACCATAAAAGACATCTGGAAGAAAAAGAGAAAATTTTATTTTTCGGTGAATAATGTCGTATTTGTGAATAGTGTCGTATACGTGAATAGTGTCGTATACGTGTATAGTAACCCCGACACAAAAAGTTCCAATTTTGATTAAAAGTTCAGATCAATACTTCGGCGTAATGATATTGAAAGAAATAATATCATATATGAAGAAAATAACATCCCTTACCTCAAAATAATCATACTTCTGACTGGAATACTGGATATAATACTGAAAGAACTTGCACCGTATAGCAACACTCAAGTATCAAAATACTCACAAGAATACGCTCGATAATATAGAGAGAGAAAGAGAGAAAACTTTGTTTCTGGTGTGATTTTCAATTCTAACATAGCCCTCTATTTATAGGAAAATGTTAGCACATCGAAGTAGACTTGACCTGCTACCTGATGGCTTTACCTGCTACTATTACCACCCACCACATTTGAAATTCAATTGAACACATTTCTCACCAACCAATTCTAGAAATTTCCAAAATGTTTTATCATTTAAACAATAATCAGAAAATTTAACAATTCATAGAAAATAGCCTGTTTATCAGAAAAATACGAATTTTATGTCCATTCCACACGAAATCGAATTCTCTACAACTTTGCAGAAGAAAGTTTTTCCAAATTCCAAACAGAAAATTTCTGAAATCCACAAACGGATGATTTTTAATACCTCCAATCTGACAAAATACTAATAAAACATCTCAGCATTAATTCTTTCATTAATAACCAAATAAAATAAATAAATCCATCATTTATATCCACATCAAGTAAATATTTCCTTATTATATAAATCAATAATTAAATATTCTCAAATAATATTACAGAATCACAATTATGACAACCAGGCCGTTCCCAGGAATGAGGAGGCTTTCCGATAAGGATTTCTCCTTACTGGCGCGTAATTAGATGACCAAACCTCTCCTTGACAGAACTTTCTAGACATTGACAATAATGTTATCTAATAATATTATTCAAATAATATGAATTATTGATTTGATAATGGGAAATCTTTGTGCGGTGACAATTATTAAAACAACAATAATATAAACTATCAATGCAAAGAATTATTGAATCAATAAAATAAAATATTAAACAAGAATTCATCGTAACAATTATTGAGTAGTTCCTTCTTTACGTAAGAATCAATAATTCAACTATACTTTGTAAATACTGCAGTGCTTCTTTATAAAATTCACGCCAGATTCACGTATTTTAACCACCAGGTATTCCAACAGTGTTAACGGTAACCATTACGTCGTTAATTATAAAAACTCATACTTTGTCATTTTCTTCATCCGACAATTATCCTGTTATGGGGCCCACGAATGACTGCGCCGTCGTACGGATATTCCCGACAAAAAGAATATTCCACGACCAAACGAATATTCCCCAACAAAAGGAATATTTTATAACCACTTGCTTATTTTATAAAATTTACACATTTCACCCATAACCAAAGCATTATATCAAATTAACTCCTTACTATTTCAAGATAATAAATAGAGAAAATTTAATTTTATTTATAATAAGTTGGGGTCTTACAGATTAGGTGCGGTTCTTAAAACTAATACATATGGTAAGTTTGTGACTCATAATAATATGGTATGTTTTGAACCCCTCGGCGAATGGACACCTATGGTCTGACTAGGACAAGTTCTTAAACTCATATTATTGGCAAGTTCATGGATTTCTAATATGTAGTAAGTTTGATGAACTATTTTGGGTAGAAAACGGTTATAGTATAGAGAGCATTGATGAAGTTGAAGATTGATAGAATGGTTAAGTAATGAAGTAAAGATTGAAGTTGATGGATACTTGGATACTCTAAATCTACTAGCTATGCTAGACTTTCAAAATTTATTGACTTCGTGCTGATGTTTGCACTTCTATTTTCTTGAAAAACATTGGATCAAATGATGAAACCAATGAGTTTTAAAAATAATACCATTATTCATATGTCTATGCTAATTGCTTCGGCTAGACAAAAATGGTTTGAAATATATCAAAATATATTTCTTTTATATATCATCAATGCATCATGGAACCTGGTGCAGAGATAATAAAAATGATGGAGTCATCAATGCAGTATTACTTAGTGTTGGATGTGATCTAAGGATCGTCAGCCCACTATAGTATGATGTAGTATGATAAAATCACCAAATGACGGAATCCTCAAACGAATTTGTAAATACGAAGCTATGGTATCATGACGTCATAAAAATATTTTTGAGATTTCTTTAAGATATGAGAATATATATATATATATATATATATATATATATTTCGATTGATGTCCGGATTGTTATAGAAGTCTATGCTATTTGGTTCAGCTAGACGAATATTGAAAGATGTTCATGAAATTCAAGCGTTTCTTGAGAAGTTATGCCAAACCAAATTATTTTGGTGCTAATTCAAATGTTGAAAAGCTGAGTGAACAACCCTGTAAAAGGGGACATGTTATCGGAGACAATGGTTCTGAAAGTAACACATATAGTCGTTACGATGTTAAGATGTAATACGTTGTGCACGACGTAGGGGTACGATAAGCTGATCACCTAGAGTACTTGCATAGAGTGTTTTCAGTCTGTGTGATTGCTAAACATTCTATTAAACATGGTTTATGGTGGTGATGCACTGTTAAACCTGGAGAAGAATTCAAGGTCCATATAGTCTTATGACTGTTAAAGGTTCAAGTTGAGATACTTGATAACCTAGGGACATAGTTCAAAGTCTTATGACCCCTCAGCATGATTTGGAATCTTTTAAATTCCTGTTATTCATATCGCTTCCCAATTATTGAGCAATTATGGAAGATTCTTATTATTCTAAAAGGTGAAAGTGGAAAGGATGAGAAATTAAGCAAAACATAATAATTTCGAGAAAAAAAAATTGAAATTCCAATAGGAAGAGAAATGTGAAACTCCTAGAAGAGGAAGAGGTGAGAAATATAATGATCTTAGAAAGATCCTTAGAGAAAGAATTTTGTTGCAGAACCAAATGAATAAATAGATATTAACGTAAAATCTATTCTGATAAATTGAATGAATAAAGATTAATAAATAAAATTTTGAGGACGAAATTCTTAGAAGAATGGGTGAATGTAATATCCCGAGTGTTTATGATAACGATCCTTAGAGAAGAAAATGAATGGGTTAAAGAATATATAATACTCAAATATAATTGAGTCTAAGTAAAGGTTATGAAATAAAACTTACAGGAATTTATTATCAATAATGGTGGGAATAGGAAATATAAAACCTATATTAAGGTAATGTGTTCAAGTTATTCAACGAAGAGATTTGATGAAAACCTGAGTAAGGTAGGATTTTGGTGATTCCGAGGACGGAATCCTTATAAGGAGGGAAGGATGTGACAACCCGAATTTTTTATAAATTATTAAAATAAGAATTTAATAATTAAATTCTTATTATGAGATATTTTGAGTTTGAGTATGTATATATACGTGCTATATATGTTGAAATATATGATCTGGTGTGAAGAGAAATATATGCTCATATATTAGGAAAGTGAGGTTTAATAGTTAAGTTAACTATTGAAGGAATTAAATGAATTTAGTAATTATTTTAAATATTTATTGAATTAAATAAATATTTTAAATTTATTTATTTATTGAGATAAATAAATGGTTGATAAAATTGTGGTGAATTAATTTAGTAACTAAATTGATAAATGTAAATTAAATTGAGCAATGATAATTTTATCTCAAGGATTTAATTTAAAGAAATAATTAAATCAATTGCTTAATATTTAAGAAAATAATTAAATTAAATGAATTGTTTAATTTATTTAGAAATAAATAAATTAAATAAAGTGATGTTTCTAATTTGTTAATTAAATTAGATATATAATTATTTATTAATTATAAGTATAATGATAATAAGATTTTTATTATTAATATTATAAGTTATTTAAATTAACTAAACTAAAGTTATTTAAATTAACTAAAGTGTGACAAGTGAAAACTATATAATATAATATTATTAAAATAATCTAGTCTGGAGGATAAAGTGGTAGCCAAACAAGGCCTTGTGGCCTTTGGTTTATTTAACTGACGCCTTTTGTTTTTTTTTTAACTGGAAGAGAGCGTGGGAGGATGGCCATATCAGTTTTATTTTTTACACGTCTAATTTTTAAGGCTAAGTTCAGAGAGGGTTTGGTGAGAAGAAGGATACACAGAGAGTTTGGAGAGAGAGCAAGAGAGGAAACATGGTGATTTGGATTCTCTGTGATTGTCAAGGAGAGGAATTGTGACGCCCCCAAAATAGGTATATATCACCTATTCTGAGTCGCCAAATACATGGTACAGAACACAAATACAATCTTAATTATACAACCCGGTGTGAGTTTTAATACAAATCATCGCCTTCTGACAATATCCACTCGTATAAGTCCTCATTACATTTATTGTCACACTACTTAATGAATAGTGAGGACTACTAGCTAATACTATCATCCCACCATCACTTCGTTCCCCGACTAAATCCCACCTACGCTCTCATTTCACGAAGAAAGCAAAGAAAAGAAAGGGTGAGCTCAACTAGCCCGAGAAGAAATATTATGACCAAGATAATGCAGAATAAATTATCATTAGTCTCCAACAATGTTAAACTGATAAAATACAATAGACATCAAGTTTAACTGCAGCGGAACAAGCAATCCATTAAAAGAGTCAAGTAGAGAATAAAATCTACTATCTTTTATGAATTCAAAGGTTTTTCATCACTTTTATTGTGACGCCCCCAAAATAGGTATACAACACCCATTCTGAGTCGCCAAAATACATGGTATAGAAAGCAAACTACAACTTTTACAATACAGATGTCGTGTAGAATACGACAATACAACTGTGAGTTTGAATACAAATATTGTCTTCTAGACAATATACACACCCAAATAAGTCTTCATTAATTATTCATACACTATTTTATAGAAATAGTGAGGACAAATTAAAACATCTTCCTAGAACCAAAGACTCCATACCCAGACTCGATCCTGCTATGTTCTCACCTCCTAAAAGAAAAAATGGAACAAAAAGGAAAAGGGTGAGCTCAACTAGCCCAGTAAAGAATATTATGACTAAGATAATATACAACAAATTATCGTTAGTCTTCAACAGGGAAAAATCTAATAGAATACAATAGACAACAAGTTTTAGATCAACAAATGCAATGAAACAACAATCCATTAGAAGAGTCACGTAGAAAAAAATTCTCATCTTCATCTTTGCACTCTGAGCCAAAGATATTCATTTGTATCACCAATTGGTCATGTTCATCTCAACACTGCTCATCTTTTGCACTACAGTGCCAAAGATATTCATCGATTAATCGTTCATCTTTGCACTACAAAACCAAAGATATTCATTTATATCACCATTTAGGATCGAGGATGATGAAAAATATTTTTAAAGAAACGAATCCAAAGGAAACAAAATGACAAGGATTAAGGATTAAGGATTCGTACTTTGTTTTACCCATGTCCAAAAATACTTCGAAAATAATCATATTGGTGTAAAATTCAAGAATGATCAAAACATGGATACAATCAAAGCTAGTATCCAGAATAGATATTTTGGACAAAAAGAAAAATTTGTATTTTTCTTGAATAATAGTGTCGATTCGTGAATAAAGTGTCGATATCGTGAATAATGTCGTATACGTGAATAGTAACCCCGACACAACAAGTTCCAAATTTGATAAAAAAGTTCACCAATACTTCGACATAATGATATTGAAGAAAAATATCATTTAAGAAGAAAATAATACCCCTTACCTCAAAATAACCGTACTTCTGACTGAATTTCGGTATAGTGCTGTCAGAAACCCGCATCGTATAGCAACACTCAAAGTATACTCACAAGAATACGCTCAATAATTTAGAGAGAGAAAGAGAAAAACTTTGTTTCGGTGTGATTTTCAATTCTAACTTAGCCCTCTATTTATAGGAAAATGTTAGAGCATGAAAGGAGACTAAATTAATAAATTATTATTATTTAAAATTATATTTCTCGCATGCCATTTGAACACTTTAGCCACCAACCAACCTTGACCCAATTTTCAAAGACCCACATGTTCAAACAAGAGTGGGTCCCACCCATTATTTAATAAAAATTATTTTATCTTCCTAAACTTCAATAATTGTAGGAAATAGCTCGTTTATCGAGAAAAATTGAAACTCGCATGACTTTCCATGGGAAATTCCATTCTCTACAACTGCGTAAGAAAAAAATGTTTCCAAATTCCAAATGAAATTGACCAAAAATCCACAAACTGACGATTTTACGATACTATAATCAATTTTCTATTCAAGAATTGTGTCCACCGACACACACAAAACATATGTTAAACATTTAATGCCACAAAATACTCTACCTCCTCATATACTCATATATCCCACATAAAAATATCACCGTTAATATATTATTAAAATAATATATTTAAATGAATTATTTTATCAGAAAAAGATAAAATATTAATTTTCCACAATTGTCACATTAAAAATTTTCTCCATCTATATCCACATAAAATAAATATTTTCTTTATCATAATAATCAATAATTACTTATTTAAAAATAATATTACAGAATCACAAGATCGATAACTAAGTAGTTCTCGGGAAAGAGGTGACTTTCCAATAAGGATTTCTCCTCTTCTTGGCGCCGCAATTAGGTGACCAAACCTCTCCTTAGACAGAACTTTCTAGACATTGCCAATAATGTTATCTGATAATATTATTCAAATAATAGGAATTATTGATTTGATAATGGAAAATACTGTGTAATGACAATTATTGAAACAACAACAATACAAAATATCAACGCAAAGAATTATTGAATCAATAAAATATAATATTGAGCGAAGAACTCACCGTAACAATTATTGAGTAGTGCCTTCTTACGTAAGGATCAATAATTCAATAATCTCGTGCAATACCGCAATGCTATCTTGTGCAACCACGCGTATTCAGATTTTAACCACCGTGTAAACCCAACAAAGGTTAATTGGTAACAATTTACGTCGTTATTTATAAATCTCAATCTTTGTCGCTTTCCTTCATCCAACCGCTTTTTCCGTTATGGGGCCCACCAATGATCGCTACTGGCAGTAAATTTGGAGATTCCCGACAAAAAGAATATTCCACGACCAAACGAATATTCCCCGACAATAATGAATATTTTATAACCACTTGCTTATTTTGTAAACTTTGCACATTTCACCCATAACCAAAGAATTATATCAAATTAACCCTTATTAATTTAGAATAATGAATAAAGGAAAATTCAATTTTATTTATAATAAGTTGGGGTCTTACAACCTCCCCTCCTTATGAAATTTCGTCCTCGAAATTGACGTCGATACGGTATATCGAAAAGGTGAGGTACCTCGCTTTCATCTCCGATTCCAACTCCCATGACATTTCCTCAATTGCATGGTTTCTCCACAAAACCTTAACTTGTGGTATAACCTTCGTATGTAAGACATGCTCTTTCCTATCCAAAATCTCAACAGTATCTCCTCGTAGGTTAAATCTTGACTATCTCGTCTCGGTTCTAATGCAATAATGTGGTTCGGGTCTTTCACATATTTACTGAAGCATAGATATGTGGAATACATTGTGAACACGAGACATACTTGGAGGTAACGCGAGTCTATAGGCTACGTTTCCTATTCGGTCAAGAATCTCAAATGGACCAACAAACCTTGGATTGAGCTTTCCTCTTTCCCAAATCTTGTAACTCCTTTCCATGGAGCAATACGTAATAATACATGATCTCCATATTAAACTCCACGTCCTTTCTATGAAGATCAAGATAACTCTTTTGTCGATCTTGTGAAGTTTGAATCGTTGTCGAATCATTTGGATCTTTTACGTAGTCATGCGTTTTATTTCGGGTCCCAACAATGTTGCTTCTCCCACCTCGTCCCCAAAGATATCGAGAGAATCGACATTTTCGTCAATACAACGCCTCAAATGGAGCCATGCCTATACTTGCTTGATAATAACTTGTTGTTGTAGGAGAATTCCACCAGTGGTAGGTACTTATCCCAACTTCCTTTGAAATCTAGGACACAGAGTCTTAATAGATCTTCAAGGGTTTGAATAGTCCTCTCTGATTGTCCGTCCGTTTGAGGATGGTATCTTTGAATCAATCAGAACTGCGCCCATAGCTTTCTCGCAAGCTAACCCAAAATCTTGAAGTGAATCTCGGTCACGATCCAAACTATGGATACTTGGCATGCCATGCAATCGTATAATCTCATTCACGTCATATACTGAGCAAGACGTTCAAGGGGATAAGTCTCGCGTATCGGTAAGAAATGGGCAGACTTGGTTAATCTATCAACAATAACCCAAATTGCATCTACGCCTTGAGAAACTTTGGGAAGACCTGTAACAAAATCCATAGTAATGTGTTCCCATTTCCATTCCAAAATCTCAAGTGGTTGTAATGGACCTTTTGGCACTTGATGCTCGCCTTTACACGTTGACAAAGTTAAACATCTTGAGATAAACTCCGCAATCTCTCTTCATATTGTTCCACCAAAATGTATGTCGAATATCATGATACATTTTGGTACTCCCATCGATGGATTGCAAAAGCGGGGTGTTGTGTGCCTCCATCATGATTTTATGCTTTAGGTCGAAATCGTTAGAACGCATGAAGTCTAGAATTGACTCAAGTATTCCTTCCTCATCAATTCTTGCTTCGGAATAGCTCCTTCTTGCACTTTCTTCTTCATACGTATCGCCCCTGTGTCCGTAGCTTGAAAGCAGCCTTTAACTTTATCGATTAAAGCCGGTTCTACTTGTATATTCGCCATCATTATGTGGGTCCTGAGTCTTTAATTCTACCTCCATCCTTTGCAAGTCATACAAAATGGGCCTTTACGTTGACAATATCGCTTTCGTATTTGCATATGATCTTCTACTTAATGCGTCGACTACTACGTTCGCTTTTCGGGATGATATTGAATAGTGTGATCGTAATCTTTTATGACTCCGACCAACGCGTCGTTCAAGCATCTTGAGTTCTTTTTGGGTGAAGAAATATTTGAGGCTTTTATGATCCGTATAAATCTCTACTTTCTCCCCATACAAGTAGTGTCTCCATATCTTCAACGAACCACATTTATCGCCGCCAACTCCGGATCATGAGTAAGATAATTCCTCTCATATTCTTTGAGTTGTCGTGAGGCATAGGCTATGACTTTCCCATGTTGCATGAGAACACATCCTAACCCCTTGCCGTAAGCATCATCATAGATAACAAATCCATCCGAACCGATGGTATTGTCGTAACAGTGCCAAATGAGTCTCCTCTTGAGCTCTTGGAAGCTCTTCTCGCATTCCTCGCTCCATAAGAATTTTGCATCCTTCCGAGTCAATCGAGTTAATGGAGTAGCGATTCGAGAAAATCCTTCCACAAATCTCCGATAATAACCACCAAGCCCGTAAAGTCACAGACTTCACCACCTTGAAACTTGGTTGCTCCCAACTTTGTATTGCTTCAATCTTCCCTGGGTCAACAGATACTCCTTGTTTTGACACCACGTGCCCAAGGAATGCTACTTCCTCAAGCCAGAACTCGCATTTCTTCAGCTTGGCATAAAGCTTGTGTTCACGAAGTCTTTGTAGTACCAGCTTCAAATGGTGCTCATGATCTTCACGGCTTTTGGAATAGATGAGGATGTCATCAATAAAGACAACAACGAACTGATCCAAATATTCCTTAAATACACGGTTCATCATATCCATGAAAGCAGCAGGAGCATTAGTCAATCCAAAAGACATGACCAAGAATTCATAATGCCCGTATCGAGTCCTGAATGTCGTCTTTGGAATATCCTCAGTTTTAATCTTCAGCTGATGATATCCAGAACGAAGATCGATCTTTGAAAAGAATTGCGCTCCTTGTAACTGGTCGAACAGGTCATCAATGCGAGGTAGCGGATACCTATTCTTGATGGTGACATGGTTCAATTCTCGATAGTCAATACAAAGTCGCATACTCCCGTCTTTCTTCTTTACGAATAAAACAGGAGCACCCCAAGGAGACGTCTTAGGGGCCAGAATGAAACCGATGTCTAATAACTACGTAGTTGGACTTTTAACTCCGAAGTTCAATAGAGCCATTCGATATGGGGTTTTAGAAATGGGCTTTGTACCCGGTTCAAGGTCAATAAAGAATTCAACATCACGTTCTGGGGGTAGACCGGGAAGCTCTTCAGGAAATACATCAGGGAATTCTCTAACCACAGAAATATTATTCAAATCTGACTTGTCTTTATTCAAATCCATAACATGGGCTAAGAAAGCTTGACATCCGTTTTTCAATAAACGAATAGCTTTGTGGCTTGATATGACAGTGACTGATTTTAGTGGTTTAGTGGTTTGAATTCGTATATGGCGAGTTGGTTTAGGAATATGAAAACTAACAACCTTACGAAAAACAATCAATTTTGGCATGATGAGTGGTTAACCAATCAATTCCTAAAATCACATCAAAAGCAAGTATCTTTAAAGAGATAAGATCAACAGGTAATGTGATAGTGCCAACTTGGATCATGCAAGATTTATAAACTGTAGATGTAACGAAGGTTTCACCCAACGGAGTTTCAACAGATAAATCAAAATCTAATTTCTCCGGAGTCAAGTTTAAACGTTGAGCACAAGCAGGAGAGATAAAAGAATGGGTAGAACCGGTATCTAGTAAGGTATAAACTTCGCAAGAATTCAAGATTAGCTTACCCGTGATCACCTCGTTTGGGTTCCTCACGTTTGTCCAATCCACGACAAACGCTTCTTCCGAGAACCGTTGATTTCGACTTATCCGGATGTACTTTGGAATCACCACTCTGCTTGAACTTGGTTTCGCGATAGTACAATCTCGAGCGATGTGGCCTTCCTTTCCACAGTTTGTAACATACCTTGGATTGTTGTGGGCGGTTTGGGGATATGTCCCTCCTTCCCACATTTGTAACATCTAACTAGCGGTCGTTCTCCTCCCCAGCATTTGTTGTTGGTCTTTGGTCTTTGCCGCTTGATATCTTCCCATCATTGTTGAATCTTCTCTTTACAAAAATTTCCACTTGAGTCACCTCTCCTATTATCATGTCCATGATTACCACCGAGTGGTTACCGCCTTTGTCCGTATTCTTTCCTCCTCATTTGGTTATCATCGCTCGATGACTACCACGATTGTGGTCCCTCGGTTGAGTATACTCACTATCTCGCTCTAATAATCGAGCCTCGCTGACAACATCTGAATACGAGAGAAAATTCATGAGAGATAAGGTATTAACGAATCTCTGGTTTTAGACCTCTCAGAAACATACGCGTCATTCGTTCCTCATTCTCCACCAAATGAGGTGCAAACCTCGATAATTCTGCGAACCTTGCCTCGTCCTGAGACACCGCCATGTTGTTCTATTCGAGTCTAATAAACTCTACCTCCTTCATATACGACGAATACTTTCTGAAAATACTTGTCATTGAATAGTTTCAAATCTTTCCCAAGACATGTTAAGTGCATCCGGTCAGATGTACGCTTCACGATTCCCACCAAGAATATGCTTCACCACGAAACATAAAGGTGGCGAATGGAACCTTCGTTCTCCTCCGCACCCCAAGACATCGAATATCTTGGTAATTTGCTTGACCCACGTTTACGCCTTGATCGGATCCGGCTTTCCATGGAAATCTGTGGTCCCAACTCTTTGAATTGTTTGCCGTGACAAACCGCACGTTACTATCATTTCTCCGTATTTTGTACACGAGTCTCCTCGTCGATTTTGCATGAACTGCAAAAAGCTTCTAAACATCCCGTCGTTCATCATTTGCTCGATGGCGTTGTTCACGGGAGGAACATTGCCACTGTTGCACGCTTCTCCTCGTTGGTGAGTATCGGCGTCTCCACTGGTCTCATAAACTCCATTGTTAACGCTCTCAAAGCACCATTCTTAAATCTTGCCATAAAACAAGGGTTAATTAAACAAATTAATATATCACATAATATCCTATATTATGACCGACCAACAAATAAGCTTAGGTAGGACACACTAGCGAAGGATTTACTCGCTCTCCCTCCTAGTTCTATTCCCCGATCTCCGCCAGAGATCATATCCCTAAGCTCGATACCAACCGTGGCGCCCCCAAAATAGGTATACAACACCCATTCTCGAGTCGCCAAAATACATGGTATAGAAAGCAAACTACAACTTTGACAATACATGATGTCGTAGTGTAGAATACGACAATACAACTGTGAGTTTGAATACAAATATTGTCTTCTGCACAATATACACACCCAAATAAGTCCTCATTAATTATTCATACACTATTTTACGTAAATAGTGAAGACAAATAAAACATCTTCCTAGAACCACCACTCCATACCCCGACTCGATCCTCGCTATGTTCTCACCTCCTTAGAAGAAAAATGGAACAAAAAGAAAAAGGGTGAGCTCAACTAGCCCAAGAAAGAATATTATGACTAAGATAATATACAACAAATTATCGTTAGTCTTCAACAGGAAAAAATCTAATAGAATACAATAGACAACAAGTTTTAGATCAACAAATGCAATGAAATGAAGAATCCATTAGAAGAGTCACGTAGAGAGAGAATTCTACCGTCTTCTAAGGTTTAAAAGTCCATCATCAATAGTTTATCCTCAGTAATAACAATTAATATACATCTTTAATCATCTTTTACACTTCTGTGCCAAAGATATTCATTTTAGATCACCAATTGGTCATGTTTATCTCAACACTGCTCATCTTTGCACTACAGTGCCAAAGATATTCATCGATTAATCGCTCATCTTTGCACTACAAAGCAAAGATATTCATTTATATCACCATTTAGGACCGAGGATGATGAAAAACATTTTTAAAAAACGAATCCAAAGAAACAAAATGACAAGGATTAAGGATTAAGGATTCGTACTTTGTTTTACCCATGTCCAAAAATACTTCGAAAATAATCATATTGGTGTAAAATTCAAGAATGATCAAAACATGGATACAATCAAAGCTAGTATCCAGAATAGATATTTTGGACAAAAAAGAAAATTTTTATTTTTCTATTGAATAGTGTCGAAATGATTCGTGAATAATGTCGTATACGTGAATAATGCCGTATACGTGAATAGTAATCCCGACACAACAAGTTCCAAATTTGATAAAAAAAGTTCACCAATACTTCGGCATAATGATATTGAAGAAAAAATATCATTTAAGAAGAAAATAATACCCCTTACCTCAAAATAACCGTACTTCTGACTAAATTTCGGTATAGTGCTGACAGAAACCCGCACCGTATAGCAACACTCAAAGTATACTCACAAGAATACGCTCGATAATTTAGAGAGAGAAAGAGAGAAAACTTTGTTTACGTGTGATTTTCAATTCTAACTTAGCCCTCTATTTATAGGAAAATGTTAACGCATGAAAGGAGACTAAATTAATAAATTATTATTATTTAAAATTACATTTCTACGCATGCCATTTGAACACTTCACCACCACCCCAACCTTGACCCAATTTCCAAAGAAATTTCACATGTTCAAACAAGAGTGGGTCCCACCCATTATTTAATAAAATTATTTTATCTTCCTAAACTTCAATAATTAAGTAGAAAATAGTTCGTTTATCGAGAAAAATTGAAACTCGCGACTTTCCATGGGAAATTCCATTCTCTACAACTTTGCGTAAGAAAATGTTTCCAAATTCCAAATGAAATTGACCAAATCCACAAACAGGCGATTTTACGCCTATAATCAATTTTCTATCAAGAATTGTGTCCACCGAACACAAAAACATATGTTAAACATTTAATGCCACAAAATACTCTACCTCCTCATATACTCATATATCCCACATAAAATTATCACCAATTAATATATTATTAAAATAATATATTTAAATGAATTATTTTATCAAAAAAGATAAAATATTAATTTTCCAAAATTGTCACATTAAAAATTTTCTCCATCTATATCCACATAAAATAAATATTTTCTTTATCATAATAATCAATAATTACTTATTTAATAATAATATTACGTAATCACAAGATCGACAACCGTGCCGCTCTCGGGAAAGGGGGCTTTCCAATAAGGATTTCTCCTTACTCACAAGCCAATTAGGTGACCAAACCTCTCCTTAGATGTAACTTTCTAGACATTGCCAATAATGTTATCTCGATAATATTATTCAAATAATAGGAATTATTGATTTGATAATGGAAAATACTGTAATGACAATTATTGAAACAACAACAATACAAAATATCAACGCAGCAATTATTGAATCAATAAAATATAATATTGAACAGTAACTACTGTAACAATTATTGAGTAGTGCCTTCTTCACGTAAGGATCAATAATTCAATAATACATGCAATCTTCGTGTGCTACTTTAACCAACCACGCCAGACATCAGATTTTAACCACCGTAACCCAACAAAGGTTAATGGTGAATAATTTTACGCCGTTATTTATAAAACTCAATCTTTGTCGCTTTTCCTTCATCCAACCGCTTTTTCGTTATGGGGCCCACTAATGATCGCTACCACGTCATTTTAGATTCCCGACAAAATGAATATTCCACGACCAAACGAATATTCCCGACAATAATGAATATTTTATAACCACTTGCTTATTTTGTAAACTTTGCACATTTCACCCATAACCAAAGAATTATATCAAATTAACCCTTATTAATTTAGAATAATGAATAAAGGAAAATTCAATTTTATTTATAATAAGTTGGGGTCTTACATTTATCGTTGAGACTCAGCTTAATAAATAATCCACATCATCGAATCACCCATGCACTACAGCCACGGATATTCTTTAGTATCACGACCATAAATTATCCATGCACTACGGGCCAAGGACTTTCGTGTATTCATCAATGGTCATGATCATGCCAACAACTGTCTATCAATGCACTACGGGCCAATGAGAACTTTTACCACATCATTTGTAACATTACGGTCATGATTACACCGAAAAATCCCTGGTCATAATCATACCAAGTCCATCTATGCACTACAGGCCACAGATGACTTTCAACATAATATAAACATGAGGATGATGACAATGATATAAGAATTCAATAAAACAAGTTCACGAATTAATTTCTCCAGGAACCAATAACGTCCAAATTGTCAACATGATACTTCTTTGTAGAGTAAAATTCAAGAATGTTCAGAAGAATATTTTCATGAAAAGATACTGGATGAAGCGCAAATATCAAGGATATTCCACTAATTTCATGGAGTATAGAAGTCAAAACTTTAACCAACTGAGTATAATAAAGAATGGAATAACAAAAGAAACCACCATAAATGCGGTGCCGCGCCAGGCAGTAATTCAAATGAATAATAAGTAATCGGAACCAGTCGAATTTAAATTAAGACCGGCGGTGATGTTCCAATGAATAATAAAGAATGGAATAACAATGTAAATCACCATGCATGCAAAGATCACAGCGATAGACAAAAAGTTATTCTAATAGAATACTAAATAACGGAACCAGTCGGTAAATTAAATGCATGATGTGATGTTCCAATGAGAATAATAAAGATTTTAAACCAGTCCCAAGAAAACGCATGCATGTGATATTCCAAATGTAATAATAAAGAATGGAATAATGAATAATTTCACCAAGTATAGGGTAGGCTCACAGATACAAAGTTATTCCAAAGAATAATAAAGAATGGAATAACAGAAGTTCTCTTCATGAATACAAAAGAAATAATACCCCTTACCGTAAAAGAAACCTGATATCGGAGTAGTGAAGTAGCAGAATACTCTTCTTCTTTCTCTCTATAATTTCTCTCTCTAGAGGTTTAGTGAATTCGTAAGAAAATAATGAAGTAATGAGCTTCTATTTATAAAAAAATGGACTACATAGTAACTAATTCATGAACGGTCCAGATTAATTTATTTTTAATCGGACGGTCCATAATTAAAGCAAAATCTTTTAAATAAAATATAATATATTCTATTTATAATCTAATAAAACGAAAAACTTTATAAAAGTATTTTGTTTTATATAAAAAGATTTTACTATGCAAAACACTATGCAACACTATGCAGACATTATGCCATACTATGCATAATAAAATATAATATATTCTAATTGTTGTCTAATAAAACATATAACTTTACAAAAGTATTCTATTTTATATAAAAAGATTTTACTATTAGCCTAATAAAACGAATAACTTTACAAAAGTATTCTGTTTTATATAAAAAAAAAATTTGTTTTATTACGTTAATAATACTAATAAAACAAAACTGAGTGACCCAAAAGATTTCACTATGCAAAACACTATACAGGCACTATGCAACACTATGCAGACACTATGCAACATTATGCATAATAAAATATAATATATTCTAATTATTGTCTAATAAAATAGATAACTTTATAAAAGTATTCTGTTTTATATAAAAAGATTTTACTATTAGCCTAATAAAATGAATAACTTTATAAAAGTATTCATTTTATATAAAAAGCTTTTCTGCTTTTATTACATTAATAATACCAATAAAACAAAACCGGTGACTTTATCACATAAGCATCAATAATCAATACCGTGTGCTACTATGCAACCACGCCATTCATCGTACTTTTTTACTACCGAGTAGTTCAACAAAGATTAATCTGTAAAACTTCCGCCGTTATTTTCAATAAAATATTTGTGTCGCTTTTCTCAATCCGACAATAATTTACATTATTAGGGTCCACTAATGATTGTACTGTCATCATGGATATTCCCCGACAAAAAGAATATTTCCCGATTATCGAATATAATATGACAAATTGCATACTTTGCAAAATTTGTAAATATTACCCACAACTATAACATTATATTAAATTCATTCCATAATATTCAAAAATGATAATTATAGAAAATTCATCTTTATTCAAAAAGTTGGGGTCTTACAACCTCCCTTTCTTATGAAATTTTGCCCTCGAAATTAGGGTACGTACCTGGTATATCGAAGAGGTAAGGATACCTTGACTTCATTTCAGATTCTAACTCCCAGGTCATTTCCTCAACATCGTGGTTTCTCCACAAAACTTTGACTTGAGGTATAACCTTGGAGCGTAGAATATGTTCCTTCTTATCCAAGATTTGAACAGAACCTCTTCATATGTTAAATCTTCCGCCTATTTCGTCCGGTTCTAACTCAATAATGTGGTTCGGGTCTTCCACATATTTACGTAACATGGATATGTGAAAAACATTATGAACACGAGACATACTTGGCGGTAAAGCGAGTCTATAGGCCACAGTTCCTACTCGATCGAGGATTAAAAATGGACCAATGAATCGAGGATTGAGCTTTCCTCTCTTTCCAAATCATATAACTCCTTTCCATGGAGCAACACATAACAACACATGATCTCTTATATCGAATTCCACGTCCTTTCGATGAAGATCAGCATAACTCTTTTGTCGATCTTGTGAGGTTTTTATACGTTGTCGGATCGTTTGAATCTTTTCCGTAGTCATACGTACCAACTCCGGTCCCAACAACATTGCTTCACCCACCTCATCCCAGTATATTGGAGAACGACACTTTCTTCCATACAACGCCTCGAATGGAGCCATGCCAATACTTGCTTGATAACTATTATTGTAGGAAAACTCCACCAATGGTAAGAACTTATCCCAACTTCCCTTGAAGTCAAGGAAACAGAGTCTTAATAAATCTTCTAGAGTTTGAATAGTCCTCTCTGATTGTCCATTCGTCTAAGGATGATATGCAGAACTAAATCGTAAATCCGTGCCCATAGCTTTTTGCAAACTAACCCAAAATCGTGAAGTGAATCTTAGGTCTCGATCAGAAACTATAGATACTGGCATACCATCCAGTCTTACAATCTCATTTATGTACATACGAGCAAGACGTTCAAGTGTATAAGTTTCTCGTATTGGTAAGAAATGAGAAGACTTGGTCAATCTATCAACAATGACCCAAATTTCATCTATGCCTTGAGAAACCTTGGGAAGACCAAAGAATTGAAATCCATGGTAATGTGCTCCCACTTTCATTCGGAATTTCAAGTGGTTGCAATGGACCTTTTGGTACTTGGCTTGCTCGCCTTGACTTCGTTGACAAGTTAAACACCTTGAGATAAACAAATATCTCTCCTCTTCATATTTCCCCACCAAAATGTATGTCGAAGATCATGATACATTTTAGTACTCCCAGGATGGATTGCAAATGGTGTGTTGTGCGTCTCCATCATGATTTTATACTTTAACTCAGGGTCGTTGGGAACACAAAGCCTAGAGTTGACTTAAAGTATTCCTTCTTCATCAATTCTTGCTTCCGGCATAGCACCTTCTTATACTTTCTTCCTCATATGCATCAGCTCCAGGTCTGTAGTTTGAGCAGCTTTAACTTTATCAATTAAAGTCGGTTCTACTCGTATGTTTGCCATCATCACATAGGTCCCTGGAGTCTTTAACTCTATCTCCATCCTTTGCAAGTCACACAAAATGGGCCTTTACATTGACAATATCGCACTCGTACCCGCATATGATCTTCTACTCAATGCGTCAGCTACCACGTTCGCTTTTCCAGGATTGTATTGGATATGATCATAATCTTTCAACAGTTCAAGCCAACGTCGTTGTCGCATGTTGAGTTCCTTTTGAGTGAAGAAATATTTGAGGCTTTTATGATCCGTAAAGATCTCCACTTTCTCCCCATACAAGTAATGCCTCCAAATTTTAAGTGTGAAGACAACAGCTGCCAACTCTAGATCATGAGTAGGATAATTCCTCTCATATTCTTTGAGTTGTCGAGAGGCATAGGCTATGACTTTCCCATGTTGCATGAGAACACATCCTAACCCTTTTGCTTCAAGCAAGACCGTAGATGACAAATCCTTTCGAGCCGATGGTATTGTCGTAACAGTCTTAAATGAGTCTCCTCTTGAGTTCTTGAAAACTCTTCTCACATTCCTCGCCCAACCGAACTTTGTATCTTTCGAGTCACCGAAGTTAGTGGAGTAGCGATTCGAGAAAATCCTTCCACGAATCTCCGATAATAACCAGCTAAACCGAGAAAGCTTCGTACTTCGGTCACTGATTTAGGTTTCTCCCAGCTTGGAATAGCTTCAATCTTTACTGGGTCAACAGATATTCCATGACTTGATACCACATGCCCAAGGAATGCTACTTCCTCAAGCCAGAACTCGCATTTCTTCAACTTGGCATAAAGCTTATATTCACGAAGCTTTAGGAGTATCAGCCTCAAGTGTTGCTCATGATCTTCACGGCTTTTGGAATAAATAAGGATGTCATCAATAAAGACAACCACAAAGTGATCCAAATATTCCTTGAATACGCGGTTCATCATATCCATGAAGGCAGCAGGAGCATTTGTCAATCCAAAAGACATGACTAGGAATTCATAATGCCCATACCGAGTTCTGAAAGCTGTCTTTGGAATGTCATCGGTTCTAATCTTCAATTGGTGATATCCGGAACGAAGATCAATCTTTGAAAAGAATTTGGCGCCTTGCAACTGGTCAAACAGGTCATCAATGCGTGGTAATGGATACCTATTTTTGATGGTGACATGATTCAACTCCCGATAATCAATACAAAGTCGCATGCTCCCATCTTTCTTTTTCACGAATAGAACAGGAGCACCCCAAGGAGACGTACTAAGAAGAATAAAACCAATGTCTAACAATTCCTAAAGTTGGGTTTTTAACTCCTGAAGTTCAATAGGAGCCATTCGATATGGGGCTTTGGAAATGGGTTTTGTACCAGGTTCAAAGTCGATACAAAATTCAATTTCACGCTTTGGGGGTAGGCCAGGAAGTTCTTCAGGGAATACGTCAGGAAATTCATTAACAATTGAAATATCATTCAAAACTGACGTATTTTTGTTTAGATCCGTGACATGAGCTAAGAAAGCTTGACATCCATTTTTCAATAAATGAATAGCTTTATGGCTTGAGATGACAGTGGTTGATTTTAATGGTTTGGTTGCTTGAATTCGCATAATAGGTTGGTTAGGAATATGAAAGCTAACAACCTTACGAAAACAATCAATTTTTGTATGATGAGTAGTTAACCAATCAATCCCTAGAATTACATCAAATGCAAGTATTTTCAATGAAATAAGATCAATGTGTAATGTAATGGCAACCGATTTGAACCAAACAAGACTTATAAACAAAGGGATGTAATGAAGGTTTCTCCCAACGGAGTTTCAACAGATAAGTCAAAGTCTAATTTCTCCGGAATCAAATTTAAACGTTGAGCGCAAGTAGGAGAAATAAAAGAATGGGTAGAACCGGTATCAAATAACGTATAAACTTCACTAAATTTTATGATAAGCTTACCCGTGATGACCTCGTTCGGGTTCCTTGCTTTCTGGGAGGTCACAACAAACGCTCTCCCTTGCACTACCGGCTTTAACTTTTCTGGGACGGCCTTTGGTGCCTCCATCCTAGCTGAACTTGTCTTCGGTGAACGACAAAATCGGGCTAGGTGACCTTCTCTTCCATTATTATAACATGCTTTGGATGGCATTGCGCAGTTTGGACTGATGTGTCCCTCCCCTCCACATTTGAAGCATATAATAGGTGGTCGTTCTCCTTCGTTCACAACGGAAAAGCTAAGTCGACGCCTTTCCATCATTGTTGAATCTCCTCTTCTTGAAATGTCCATTCTTATTGTTTTGGCCCTGATTACCACCGAAGTGGTTACCATTTCTGGCCTATTGATTTCCTTCACGCTTGTTGTCACCGCTTCGATGACTGCTCTCACTAGTATTATCATTTTGCCGGTTGCTATCTTTTGGTTGGGATGACTCATTATCACGCTCCAATAACTGAGCCCTATTAACAACATCTGAATACAAACACAGTTTATGGGAGATAAGATATTGACGTCTCTCAAGTTTCAAACCTCTTAAAAACATTCGCGTCATTCTCTCCTCATTATCAACCAAATGGGATGCAAACCGGGACAACTCGGCAAACTTGGCTTCATACTGTGATACGGTCATGTTGTTTTGTTCCAGTTTGATGAACTCTACCTCTTTCATGTGACGAATACTTTCGGCTTGTCGTTGAACAGTTCTTGGAACTTCTCCCAAGACATCTTCAAGACGGCAGAGTTGAGTACGCTTTTACTGATTCCCACCAAGAATCACCTCTGCCAAGAATATGAAGGTGGCAAAGGGAACCTTTTGCTCCTCGGAGAATCCCAAGACATCAAATATCTTGTTGATATGTTTAATCCACGTCTCCGCCTTAAGTGGTTTTGGCTCTCTAAAAATACTCCAGTGGTCCCAGTTCCTTAAACTGCTTGGCGGTGACCGTCCGAGAGTTGCCAGTATTTCCACCTGCATTTTGGACAGGAGCCGCTCTTGCCTGATGTTGCATGAATTGCATAAAGCCTCTGAACATTCCATCGTTCATCATTTTGTCAGTGATGTTGTTTGCCTGAGGAATGTCGCCTTCCTGATGCACATTATCCTGATTATTGATTTGTGGAGACTCAACGGTCTCCTGTGCTCCATTGATATTCTCAACATTCTCGGATGTCATTTTCAAATACTGCCACAAAACAAGGGTTAAATAACATATCACATATTATCCCTATACTCTGACCGACCAATTAAATATCAAATAAACTTAGGTAGGTCATACTAGCGAAAGAATTCCCCGTCTCTCCCCTCCTAGTTCTTATCTCACATCTCAGTCAGGGATCATATCCCTAAGCTTTGATACCAACTGTGACACCCCTAAAATAGGTATACATCACCTATTCTGAGTCGCAAAATACATGGTACATAATACAAATACAATCTTTAATATACAATAAGAGAGTTGTGAGTTTTAATACAAATACTGTCTTCTAGACAATATCCACTCTCAGAATAAGTCCTCATTACATTTATTGTCACACTAGTGAACAGAATAGTAGGACTACTAATACTATCATCTGGTCCATCACTCCGTTCCCCGACTCGTCCCAGCTATATTCTCATTTCCTGAAGAGAACAGTGAAAGAAAGGGTGAGCTCAACTAGCCCAGCAAGAAATATTATGACTAAGATAATGCGGAATAAATTATCATTAGTCTCCAACAATGTTAAACTGATACAATTTAACAAACATCAAGTTTAACTGCAGCGGAACAAGCAATCCATTAAAAGAGTCAAGTAGAGAATAAAATCTACTATCTTTTATGATTTAAAAGGTTTTTCATCACTTTTATCGCTGACACTCAGCTTAATAAATAATCTACATCATCGAATCACCCGTGCACTACGGCCAAGGATATTCTTTAGTATCACGACCACAAATTGTCCATGCACTACGGGCCAAGGACATTCGTGTATTCATCAATGGTCATGATCATGCCAACAACTGTCCATCAATGCACTACGGCCAAAAGGACTTTTACCACATCATTTGTAACATTACGGTCATGATTATACCGAATAATCCCTGGTCATAATCATACCAAGTCCATCTATGCACTATAGGCCACAGATGACTTTAAAAAGAATATAAACATGAGGATGATGACAATGATATAAGAATTCAATAAAAACAAGTTCACGAATTAATTTGTCCAGGAACCAATAACGTCCAAATTGTCAACATGATACTTCTTTGTCGAGTAAAATTCAAGAGTGCTCAGAAAAATATTTCCATGAAAAGATACTGGATGAAGAGCAAATATCAAGGATATTCCACTAATTTCATGAAGTATAGAAGTCAAAACGTTAACCAACTGAGTATAATAAAGAATGGAATAACAAAAGAAATCACCATGCATACGGTGATTGTGATGATAAAAGTTATTCCAATGTAATAATAAGTAACGAACCAAAGTTAGGCAAATTTCAGATCGATGAATATTCCAATGAATAATAAAGAATGGAATAACAACGTAAATCACCATGTATACTAGTACTTCGAAATATAAAGCAAAGTTATTCCAACGTAATACTAAATAATCTGGAACCAAGTCCCACAGAAAACGCATGTATGTGATATATTCCTACAGAATAATAAAGATTTTAACCAGTCCCAAGTAAAACGCATGCATAAGATATATTCCAATGTAATAATAAAGAATGGAATAACGTAAGAATTTCACCAAGTATAGGGTAGCTCAGCGTATCTGAGTTATTCAAAGCAGAATAATAAAGAATGGAATAATGTAGTTCTCTTCATGAATACAAAAGAAATAATACCCTCACCGTAAAAAGAAATTTGATATCGAGAGTAGTGAAGTAGCGAGAATACTCTTCTTCTTTCTCTCTATAATTTCTCTCTAGAGTTTCAAAGAATTCAAGAAAATAACAAAGGAATGAGCTTCTATTTATAGAAGAATGGATCGATAAGAATTAATTCATGAACGGTCCGCATTTATTTACTTTAATCGGACGGTCCATAATTAAAGCAAAATCTTTTAAATAAAATATAATATATTCTATTTATAATCTAATAAAATGAATAACTTTATAAATGTATTCTGTTTTATATAAAAAGATTTTACTATGCAAAATACTATGCAGGCACTATGCAACACTATACAGACACTATGCAACACTATGCATAATAAAATATAATATATTCTAATTATTATGCAATAAAATGTATAACTTTATAAAAGTATTCTGCTTTTATATAAAAAGATTTTACTATTAGCCTAATAAAACGAATAACTTTATAAAAGTATTCTGCTTTATATAAAAAAAAAAATTGTTTTATTACATTAATAATACCAATAAAACAAAACCGAAAGTGACTTATCACATAAGCATCAATAATCAATACCGTAGTGTCTACTATGCAACCACGTGTATTCTCGTATTTTTACTACCAAGTAGTTCAACAAGATAATTCAGTAAAACTTCTGCCGTTATTTTCAATAAAATATTTTTGTCGTTTTCTCAATCTGACAATAATTCTGTTGTGGGGTCCACCAATGATTGTATCGTCGTACGGATATTCCCTGACAAAAAAAATATTTCCCGACCAATCGAATATAATATGACAACTTGCATACTTTGCAAAATTTGTAAATATTACCCACAACTATAACATTATATTAAATTCATTCCATAATATTCAAAAATGATAATTATAGAAAATTCATCTTTATTCAAAAAGTTGGGGTCTTACAGTTTTTGAATTTAATGGTGTAACCCTATTGTAAGGAAGGATTATGGCTTAAATAATATTTATTTGGGTAGATAGTATGAATGTATGGATAGTGAGCACCAAATCTTGTGGGAATGAAGTACCTAGATTTGGGGGTGTCACAGGTTGGTATCAAAGCCTTAGGTTATGAACCTTAGGTGAGGAAAAGCCTTAGGAAGTAACATTTGAAAAGATAGTGATGATAAACTCTTATCGAGTTTTAGAGAAAGTAATAAAACACTTATGTGCTTATGTGGTTACAACTTATGTGTTCGTGAGTGTCGAGTAGTAATGATTAGTAATTAAACTTAAAAATTTGGTTGATAGGATGGCTAATGTAGGAGGATCCAGTCAGGCTAGAGAGGAGGAGCCTCGAGATATTCAGGTGATTTGGGAATAACTACTGCCATGGGAAACCACTCAACGTACCATATTGAAACTATTAGAGACTCGATGTGTACCAAGTATAGAATGTGGATACATATGATGAAAATGTGGAACTCAAATGAAATGTTGAGCAATGTGAATGAAGTTAAAAATTCTTAAAAGAAGAATTGTTATATAAACAAGAAGATTCAAAGAAGAATCTTGAAGAGATATAAAGATAAGAAATGGGAGTTGCCTAACTCCAATAGCCAAGATAACGAATAATGTCGTAAATAATGAAAAAGGAAAGAAAGGGGATCGTAAAACAAAACGATCACGAGTTAAAAAAAGAATTTTAAGGGAGATGATTATAGAATAAGATCACGACGTGATCAGTTTAAGTTATAAAGGAAATATGGTCTGTAATGTTTGAATAATTATAGCTTGATGCTATGAAGTTGATGTACTATGAAATAGTACGAGATAACTCATGAGAAGTTATAGATGATGTGGTACGAGGAATTCGTATCGAGCAAAGAGCAAGTTAAGAGTAAGATAGAGTTAGGTGGAATTTCAATTGAGGACTCATGTGATGGCTGAGTTGTACAAATCTTTGTATGGGCGAGGGTTTTGTGCTTGCACTCAGTTTATCACATTGATAATCATTAAAATGTTGGTGTCGTACTATCAATGTATATGTGGAGAAAAGGTGATTCTTTTCTCATGTGTATATTTGATAGTTAGAAACTATTAAGATTAGTCAGATATTATTAGGATTAGGTGCGGTTCTTAAAACTAATGCATATGGTAAGTTCGTGACTCACAATAATATGGTGTGTTTTAAACCCCTCAGCGAATGGACGCCTATGGTCTGACAAGGACAACTTCTTAAACTCATATTATTGTGGCAAGTTCCTGAATTTCCAATGTGCGGTAAGTTTGATGAACTATACTGGGGTATAGATAAGTTATGAATGAAGAATTGAGAATTATGGGAATATATAGAATTATTAAGCAATGGATCAGTATAGAAAGTGGAGACATAGGTTTTCAAAATCTTCTAAGCTTTGCTAGATTTTCAAAATTTATTGACTTCGTGCTGATGTTTGCACTTCTATTTTCTTGAAAAACTTTGGATCAAATGATGAAACCAATGAGTTTTAAAAACAATACCGTTATTCGTATGTCTATGATAATTGCTTCGGCTAGACAAAAATGATTTGAAATATATCAAAATATTTTTTTTATATATCATTAATACATCATGGAACTCAAAGTGCGAGATGATAAAAACGATGGAGTCATCAATGCAAGATACTTAGTGTTGGATGTGATCTAAGGATCATCAGCCCACTATGGTATGATGTAGTATGGTAAAATCACCAAATGACGGAATCCTCAACGGACTGTAAATACAGTGCGGAATCATGACATCATAAAAAGATTTTTGAGATTTCTTTGAGATATGAGAATATATATATATATATATATATATATATATATATATGTATATGTATATTTTGATTGGTGTCTGAATTGTTATAGAAGTCTATGTTATTTGATTCAGCTAGACGAATATTGAAAGATGTTCATGAAATTCAAGCGTTCTTTGTCAAACTATGCCAAACCAAATTGTTTTGGTGCGTATTCAGATGTTGAAAAGCTGAGATGAACAACCCTTTTATAGGGGTTTACGTAGAGGTGTTTAGATGTTTGTGCACAATACATTGTACGAAGGGCTGATCATTCTAAGTACGAGGAGTCCCTATAGTCTAATGACTAAACCTTCAATGTCTTATAACTGTTAAAGTTTAAGTTGAAAGATTACTTATAACTATGGACATACGCATAGCGTTTAAATGTTTGTGCACAATACATCGTACGAAGGGCTTAACACCCTAAGTATGGGAGTCCCTATAGTCTAATGACTGTTAAGGTTTAAGTTTAAAGAGTACTTATAACTGTAGACGTAGTTCAAGGTCTTATGACCTCTCAGCATGATTTGGAATCTTTTAAAATTCCTGAGTTATTCATACTGCTTCCCAATTTTTGAGCAATTGTGGAAGATTCTTTCTATTCTAAAAGGCGAATGTGGTAAGGATGATATTCCTTAGAAAGAAGTAAGTCGTAGAATGCCACACTGAATGATGGATATGTTGAATAGGTGAGAAAAAAAATTTTGAAATGAGAAGGAGATGAGTTATCAAGGAATAATGTAAAACTTTTAATAGAAAAGTTTAATAATTGTAGAAAGATCTTTGTGGAAAGAAGTGGTTTTAGAACCCAATTAATGAATAAAATATTAACATAAAATCTATTATGATAGATTGAATTAATGAAGGTTAATAAATAAAATTTTGAGGATGAAATTCTTAGAAGAATGGGTGAATGTAATATCCTGAGTGTTTTTTGATAACGATCCTTAAAAAGGGAAATGAATGGGTTAAAGAATATATAATACTCAAAATATAATTGAGTTCAAGTGAAAGTTAAGAAATAAAACTTATAAGAATTTATTATCAAGAATGTTGGGGGTAGGAAATATAAAACCTATATTAAGGTAAATTGTTGAAGTTATTCAACAAAGAGATTTGATGAAAACCTGAGTAAAGTAGGGTTTCAGTGATTCCGAGGACGGAATCCTTATAAGGAGGGAAGGATGTGACAACCTAAATTTTTTATAAGTTATTAAAATAGAAATTTAATAATTAAAATTCTTATTATGAGATGTTTTGAGTTTGAGTATGAAATACTATAATTTGATTATTATGCCTTATTGGCAATGGAATTGTTATGAATTAAATTTCATAAATATTGAGAGTAATTCACTTAATTAAAATAGTGAATTAATATAAATATATTTATTTTTGAGAGGGTAATGTGTTACATATAAATGTAATATGTTAATGTAATTTAATTGTGAATTTTATAAATTGTTAAGATAATTATCAAGTAAAATAAATATTTTAGTTGAGATATTTATTTTATATAGTAAATATTTGATGGGAATTATTATGGAATAATTTATTCATGTATGATAATATTAAGTAAATTGATGATAAACAATTTTATAATCCAAGTATGTATTTTATTACGCTAATGGAATGACAAAGCTTTAATTTAATTAAATAATTAACTTAGAGGATGAATAATTTATTAAATAAATTTATTTTGATGATAAGGAGTGATTTGATAAATTAAGTTATTAATAAACACAATGTAACTTAATATGAAATTATAAGATTAAGTTTGGTTATGTGTGACAAATGTAACATATAATAGAGGAGTACTAAAATAAATTGAAAAAGGAGATTTTGGGTACTAGCCAAACATGGCTTAGTGACCCTTTGTTATTGTAACTGAAGAACCCATAATGCATACGCATTATGTTTATATCAGTTATATTGATATACGTGTTTTGTTCCTAAAGCCTAAAAATAGAGAAAACAAAGAATAGGAGAGAAATTGAGAGAGAAAGAGAAGAAATCCTTTGTTAAATTGAAAAAAAAAGGGTGATTGTGAGAATCGAAGAAGGGAGAGGAAGGATAATCAAGTCATTCTCATCCTCTAATTAAGCTTATTGAGAAATTAAAAAGGTAATATTATAGCCCTAGTTCTTAGTTGTGTTTTATCAAAACTTCTTCTCTTTAATTGGTTATGGTGTATGATTTGAGTAAAGAATTGGTTTATAAAGATTATTGGGTATGTATAATCTATTAACCATCATATATGATTGATACTTGTTTGTCAAATTCGTGAGAATTGGGATTGTAGGAAGGAATTGTAAAAACAGTGTTTATGTCTATAGGATATGGCTTAGAAAGTACAAAACTTCATGATCAATACATGCTATAATCTGTAAATTGATGTTGGATTGTGTTAGTATGTTAAGAAACGAAAGCGGCATAGTTTGAATCATGTCAATTGATTAAAAAACGAAGCCGTGGCGATCGAATTCGCTAAATGTGTTTAAAACATGAAAATATATATAGCATGAACATTGAATTGGAACCCTTAAATTAATTTGTTAAAGTTTTTGAAATGTTAAAATTACTCTGTAGATGAGTAGTTCACTGTTTCACTAGTTCATAGAATCGAAAACCAACTAATTCCGACTTAAAATGAAGAAGTTATGAAGATTTGAAGTTTGTATATTGAGAACATTGTAATCTAGGCGTAGTTAAGGCCATGGCCACAATAAGTCTCAGAGCGTGATCGTCATCACAAGAACTTGGCGCATCCAAGTTGCACGTGCGCGCGGTATTTGTGAAGAAAAGGGGCGCGGCCGCACCCTATGTGTGCTAAGTATGACTGCTTTGACCTATTTTGGTAAAACGGTCATAACTTTTTCATACGAACTCCGATTGAGGTGATTCAAGATGATCCGGAACGAGAACGAATAGAACTACAACTTTGGTTCTTTAAGTTATTCAATTTGAGGTCGTTAAGAAGGGTCAAAACAGTCATCTTTGTGACTATTACGTAATCGGAGGCAATTGGAGGGCGTCGGGCATGCACGTATGCTAGTGTAGTGCTCTTGATGATAAGAGATGTTGTTCTAAGTTATAGAACATGAATATTAGGAAGTATAATGATGCTTAAAATTAATAAATGATATATTAGATAAGTTTTATATGCATACTAAGCACACACAAGAGAGACAAATTGGGCGTGTAACGAATAAACGTCGAAACACCGTGATAAGTGATAATGAACGTAAAAAGTGTTTTAAATCAAATGAAATGAATATAATAAGATATTGAAATGGGTTTAATATAAAACCAATAATTATTCCTATCAAGATTTAAACACTTGAATGAATTTCGAATATTACATAAGTCGAAAAGTTAACACAATCTAATTGAACATTGTGTGCTAACTAATAGGAAAGATTATAAGATGTGGAGTAGAGTTTACATTAAAATTACTATTTGTTGTTATGTGACTAATAATTGATGTGTATGAATATATAATTGTGTAGGGCACGTGAAGTGCAGATAACTGTAAGTTGTTAAATGTTTATTGGTAAACAACGATCAAGGCAAGTCTTTCAGTTCCTATTTGCTGTGTGAATTGGTGATTAACTATTTTAAATCTTTATTGTAAAGAGCATGATGTGTTATATATATGTTGAATGTATGAAATGTTAAAGTCAACTTATGACTACGTTGATTGAGTAAAGCATCTTTGATTGAGTAAGAACTCAATCTTTATACTTGTTATATATTTAACTGTAATATGTATGTTATGTTAGTCCAATGTTTATGAGATATATGTTGAGCATGTTATTATGTACTACGTGATGCATGAAAAAACTGTTAGATTTTCTTTGGTTTGTCGAGCTCAACCTTGTAAATAACCATTTTGCAGTTAAGGATTGAAGGTAACACTATATGCTACTTGAATGACGTGGATCAGAAATAATACATGAAGATTAATATTTTTTTAGCTAAAGTTGTTATTTCTTTAAACCATGATTAAGATTCATGAGATGTACTAAATGTTTTATGATGTATAGTTTTATGTTGAGTTGTAAAGTTAAAGTTGGAGTTATCTGATATGCAAAGGTTATCGAGTTGAAATGTAAAATTTGATATAATAATTATGATGAAGTGAATCATAGATTATATATGATTCAAAGACATGTAGATGATAAAGGTTTTGATTCAGGGAATTAAAGTAAGAAGATAGAAAAAGTTTTAAATTATTCCGCATTTTATAAAGTTTAACATCGAATAATGATGTAAAATTAGAAGGTAGAAGTATTATTAACGACCGAAGTCGAGAATTAAATTGTATGAATTTTGGGGTCGTTAGGGTATCGATGATTCCGAGGACGGAATCCTTATAAGGAGGGAAGGATGTGACAACCCGAATTTTTATAAGTTATTAAAATAGGAATTTAATAATTAAAATTCTTATTATGAGATGTTTTGAGTTTGAGTATGTATATATACGTCCTATATATTTTGAAATATGTGATCTCCGGTGTGAAGATATATATATATATATATATATATATATATATATATATATATATCATATATTTGGAAAGTGAGGTTTAATAAGTTAACTATTAAAGAAATTAAATGAATTTGGTAATTATTTTAAATATTTATTGAATTAAATAAATATTTTAAATAATTTATTTATTGAGAAAAATAAATAATTTATGAAATTGTGGTATAATAATTTAGTTACGTGTGTATGATAATTAAATTAAAGCAAAGGTAAATTTTATTCTTTGAAGATTTAATTTAATGAATTAATTAAATTAAATGAGTTGTTTAATAATAAAGAAAATAAGTAAATTAAATAAAGTGTTGTATAAATCTAATTTATTAATTAAATTAGATATATGATTATTTATTAATCATCAGAAGAATTATAATAAAAATTATAATTATTATTGTAAGTTATGTAAAATGGTTACAGGTGTAACAAATAAAAAACTATATAATATAATATTATTAAAATAAACTAGTGGGGAATAATTGTGCGTAGCCAAACAAGGCCTTGTGGCCTTTGGCTTATTGTAACTGAAGTAGACGTATTATTTTGCTAATGGAAGGATACGTGAGTGAAAGCCATATCAGTTATTCTTTACGTCTTCTTTCTAAGGCTAAATAGCAGAGAGAGAGGGGGAGAGGGAGAGAGCTTGATGAGGAAGAGAGAAAATATAGTGGTTTGAGAGAGGGTTTTCTGAGATTATCAAAAAGAGGAAGAAGGATTGCTAAAGCTTGTGACCATCTTGTAAAGAAATCAAGCATTGAAGGAATAAAAACCTAAGTTTATGTTCTAAATTTCTAATATTGGATTGTGTGAATTCGATATTATAATTTTTAAAATTAGTTTATGTAATCAATTGGTTGTTATCTATACATGATTGTAGTAAGAGAGTTCATGGAAAATGGGTTTGAAGAAGAGAAGTGAATATTAGTGTGTATTCATATGTTATGGCTTAAGAAAGTATGAAATTTTATGTCTATTATGTGTTTCAATCTGTAAATTGGTATTGGATTATGTTAGTATGTGAAGAAACCAAAATAACGAAAGTTAAACGGACCAATTTGGTTGAGAAACGAATTCGTAGTGAATGAATTCGCTAAATATGTTTAAAACATGAAAATATAGCATGAACATTGAATTGGAACCCTTAAAATGATTTGTTAATATGTTTGAAGTGTTATAATTATTCTCTAGATGAGTAGCTAAGAGTTTAACGAGTCCAACGAATCAAAAACCAACTAATTCGGACTTAAAATGAAAAAGCTATGTCCAAAACTGTTTTTGTCTTGAAGAAGCCATGCATGCCAGCAAAGTTGAGCTGAGCATTAGTCTTGGTAGCAGTGATTGGTGAGCAAAAAAGGCGGCGAAAAGCGCTCCATGTGTTCTGATTGTGACTGTTTTGACCTACTTTAGTAAAACGGTCATAACTTTTTCATACGAACTCGGATTGCGATGATTCAAGATGATCCGGAACGAGGACGAATAGACCTACAACTTTTGTTCTTCAAAGTTTTCAATTTGAGGTTGTTAAGAAGGGTCAAAATAGTCATCTTCATGACTATTACATAATCGGAGACAATTGGAGGGCGTCGGGCATGCACGTATGCTAGTGTAGTGCTCTTGACGATAAAAGATGTTGTTCTAAATTATAAAACATGAATATTATGAAGTATAATGATGTTTAACATTAATAAATGATGTATTAGATAAGTTATATACGCATACTAAGCACACACAAGAGAGACAAATTGGGCGTGTGACGAATAAACGTCTAAACGTCGTGAGAAGTGATAATGAACGTAAAAAGTGTTTTAAATCAAATGAAATAAATATTATAAGATATTGAATAGTGTTAATATAAAACCAATAAGTAGTCCTAGCAAGACTTAAACATTTAAATGAACTTCAAATATGAAATACAGTGAGATATAAGTTGAAAGTTAACACAAACAAATTGAACATTGTGTATTTATGATATGAAGGGTTATGAGACGTACAATAAAGTTTACATTACAACTAATATGTGTTGCTATGTGACTAATAGTTAATGTGAATGATTATATAATTGTGTAGGGCACGTGAAGTGCAGATATCTGTAAGTTATTAAACTGTTATTGGTAAACAACAATCAAGGCAAGTCTTTCAGTTCCTATTTGCAATTTGAACTTGATGATTAACTGTTTTAAATCTTTATTGCAAAGAGAATGATGTGTTATATATATGTTGAAAATATGAAATTTTAAAGTCAATTTATGACTATGTTGATTGATTAAAGCATGTTGATTGAGTAAGGACTCAATCTTTATACCTGTTATATGAACTGTAGCATGTATGTTATATGTTAAGCATGTTATTATGTGCTATGTGATGCATAAAAAATCATAGATTTTGTCATTGGTCATCGAGCTCACCTTGCAAATAACCACTTTTGCAGGTTCAAGATTCAAGGTAAAGTTATGTGTTACTTGAAAGACGTGTATCAGATGTGATACTTGAAGATTTATACACTTTGGTTATGTTATTATTATTTGAACCATGTTTAAGGTTTCGAATAATGTATTAATGTTAAATTATAATATCGTTTTGCGATGTAAACTATTGTAGTACTAAAATGATTTTGAGATATTTAGATGTAAAGGTTGAAGGTTTTGGGAACTAGGATAGTTTGTAATAGAAAATTTTAATTATTCTGCAAATTTTAATGGTTGTATTATCGTTTAATGATGTAAAATTGAAGGTTGAATGTATTATTAACGACCAAAGTCGAGAATTAAATTGTATGAATTTTGGGGTCGTTAGAAACCAGGCTACTGGCTTGAAAAATGTGTTTCCCTGATGGGGCAGATGGGTATGAAGAAAGGTTGTAGTAAGGGTTAAAAAACCTGAAATGACTGGGGATCTGGTGATCCAAAACCAGGATGTTTGCTTGATGGTAACTTCAGATATAGTACCGTTTCACGGTGTCCGAGTTGATGAGTTGTGGAAATTCGTCGCCATCCATTTCCAGTAGTCTGAGAGCACCTCTTCTCAATACTTCCTTGACAATAAACGGGCCTTCCCAGTTTGGGGCGAATTTTCCCTTAGACTGATCTTGGTTGTCAATGATCTTCTTCAAAACCAAGTCATGTTGCTTAAATTGTCGTAGCCAGACTTTTTTGTTGTAGGATCTGGTTATCCTCTGTTGGTATAACTGACCATGAAAGATAGCATCACTTCACCTTTCCTCTATTAGAGACAATTAGTGATACTTGTCTTGTAACCATTGGTCTTCATCTAGCTGAGCGTCTATCAAAACTCTGAGGGATTCCATTTCCACTTCTATGGGGAGTACTGCTTCCATCTCATGGGTTAATGAGTATGGGAGTTGCCCCAGTGTAAGTGTGCATTGATGTTCTGTAGGCTAATAAAGTCAGAGGCACCAAGTCAGGCCATCCTTTATGATTGGCGGACATTTTTTGCATGATCTTCTTGATGTTTTTATTAGCCGCTTCAACAGCACCATTCATCTTTGGACGGTAAATAACGGAGTTGAGATGTTTGATGTGGAATTTACTGCATAACTCCTCCATCATTTTGTTGTTGAGGTTCTTAGCATTGTCTGACACAATCACCTCCGGTTTTCCATATCGACAAATGACCTTGTTTTTTTATGAAACCAATGATAATTTCTTTGGTAACCCTGGGGAAGGAGGCTGCTTTTACCCACTTGGTGAAGTAGTCGATCATGGTGAACATAAATCGATGCCCATTACTTGCTTTGGGCTCGATGGGCCCCACATTGAGAAGGGCCAGGGTGAACTCATATTGTGGTGCTCCCTTGGAGGGGCGTGGATAGCATTCCCATGAATTTGGCATTGGTAGCATCTCTTAACGTGATCATCACAGTCAGCCTTGAGAGAGAACCAGTAATGCCCTGTTCTTGGGATCTTTTTGACAAGTAGAGAGCCGCTCATATGTGGGCCACATACTCCACCATGGATTTCATCCATGAGCCTCTAAGCTTGGTCTTTGTCCAGACATCTAAGGAGACCTAGTCCTGCATCTCTTTTGTAGAGTGCATCTCTGCTCAGGTAGAATTTCATAGCCAATCGATGGATCCGCCTTCTTTCTGTCGGGCTCACCTTAGCGGGTGTAAATCCATCTCGCAAGTATTCCCTGATATGCTGATACCAAGGATGTTGGATGGGAGGTAGCTCATCCGATACTTCTCCAATATAATTCACATAGGCTGGAGCCTTTTGCAGAGTATATGTAATGCTTGGCGTGTTTTCCTTTCCAGGTATGTTGATTAAGAAGGCCAAAGTTGCTAGTGCATCCGCAAAATCATTCCTATTCCTAGGAATGTGGAGGAAGGATATTTCTTCAAACTCCGAAGTCATTTGTAAAACTTGCCGATGGTAAGGCAACAAATGTAGCTCTTTGGTGTGATAAATTCTCGTGGTTTGTCTGATTACCAATTCAAAATCTCCAAAGAAGTTAACCGCATGATGCCCATTGATTGGGAAAGTTTTAACCCAATGATACAGCCTTCATACTCAGCTGTATTATTGGTGCTGACAAACTGCAATTTGAAGGCGACGGGATACTGCTCCCCCGTACCAGATACTAGAACTGCATCAGCCCCAGAACCTTCCATGTTTACAGCTCCATCAAAATATATTTTCCACGTATGTTATGCATCATATTGATTGTGTTGCTGCACTGTCATTACCCCTTCATTGAGGAAGTATGTTTCTAAGGGTTTGAAATCCCCTGAAGGTGCGGCGACCAGTTGATCCGTAATTCCTTGACCTTTGATAGACATTTGCGTCACGTAGACGATGTCAAACTTCTTTAGGATCAACTGCCATCTGGACAGCCGACAATTTAACATGGGTTTACTGAACACGTACTTAAAGGATCCACCCGAGATATGAGATGGGTTGTGTGACCATGGAGGTAATGTTGTAACCTCATGGAAGCCCATGTTAAAGCACAACAAGTCTTCTCAATCAGAGTGTACTTGTGTTCACTGCTACTGAATCTTTTGCTGAGGTAGTAGATAGCTTGTTCTTGGCCTCTATCGTCCTTTTGTCCCAGCATGTAGCCCATGGCCTTGTCATTAATGGACAGGTACATGAACAGGGGAACACCATCCCTGGGAGGAACCAAAATAGGAGCTTTGACCAACTGCTCTTTGATTGTAAAGAAGGCTTTCTGACATTCATCATTCCATTTCATGGAGGAGTTCATCCTTAACAGCTTGAAGATAGGATCACAGGTTACTGTAAGTTGGGAGATAAATCGGCTGATGAAGTTGATTCTTTCCAAAAATCCCCATATTTCCTTCTCTGTCTGTGGAATGGGCATTTCCGTAATGGCCTGAATTTTGGTGGGATCTAGCTCAATCCCTTTGTGGCTGACTAGGAATCTTACCAACTTGCCTGATTTAACGCCAAAGGCGCACTTAGCTGGATTTAACTTCAAGTTGTACTTACGCAACTTGTTGAAGAGCTTTCTGAGATGGTCTAGGTGGTCATCTTCCCTTTGGGATTTAACGATGATGTCATCCACGTAGATATCAATCTCTGTATGCATTAAGTCATGGAAAAGAGCAATCATAGCTCATTGATAGGTAGCTCCAGCATTGATGAGGTCGAATGACAACCGTCTATAGCAAAAGGTTCCCCAAGGCGTGATGAATGTAATTTTTTCATGATCCTCTTCAGCAACCATGATTTGATGGTACCCCGCAAAACAATCAGCAAAGGAGTACATGTTGTATTGAGCAGTATTGTCAATGTGAATGTGGATAAATGGCACGGAAAAGCTATCTTTAAGCCAAGCTTTATTCAGATCCCGGTAATCCACGCAAACTCACACCTTTCCTCCCGTTTTAGGTACGAGGACTATGTTAGATAGCCATTCAGGTTATGTTGACACCATGATGATGTCAGCTTGAAATTATTTCATAATTTCTTCCTTAACCTTTAAACTCCACTCAGGTTTTAATTGCCTAAGCTTCTGCCTAATTGGCTTGAATCCCTCTTTGATGGGGAGGCAATGAATGACAATGTCAGTGGATAAACCGACCATGTCTTCATGAGACCATGCAAACACATCCTGGAATTGGGTCAATAGAGTAATCATGTCATTCCTTTGGTTTGGAGTAAGATCCGTACCAATCTGGATTAGTTTGGGGTTTTCTAAGGTTCCGAGGTTGAATGAGGTGGTTTGATCAAGGTTTGGTTTGGGTTTGTCTTCGACCCATTCTTTGATCTCCTGAGGTATCTCATAGTCCTCTTGTATTTCCATCAAGTCTGAGTCCAATTTTTCATCAAAGTTACAGTCCTTGTGGAGAAAAGGCATCATCAGCAAGTATAGGCACATCTATCTTTAGAGTCCTGAAACAAAATATGCTTTCACTTTATATATAAAACTATTTAATCATACAAAGTGTTAGCATGTAATGACAAAACAACTGCTAATACTGTATAGAAAAGTAAGCAGTTATGGCTATCTACAGGGCAGAGGGAGTTTCTGCCCTTTTTACCCTTGTCGACAGATGCAAGGAGTGCTACTCCAATTGTCAAGGGTGAAGTCTTGATGGACAGCAGTGATGAAGTGGTTGTTATCATCCTCTTTTTCCCGAATGATGACCATGATGTCTGGACAATCATCGTCTGGGATGTCTCTATTCATACCCTCAGTATGGACAATGATGCGTATGTTTGACAACCGCCTGGAAATGTCTTATGTAAGTCTCCGTTCCTTTTCTTCCACTTCGGGATCTGGAATCAGGACCTCTTTTCCTTTAACCAGTATCGCCTTAGGAAATAACATAGTCATCACATGAGCAGGAACTTTTAATGTAGGTTGTGCAAGTTCAGCCATTGCAGGTTTAGGTAATCGCCGTGTGGCTAAGGATGAAGGAACTTGTTTTTGTTTGTGAGGATTCCTATGACTGGAACTAGCAGAATAGCCTAGTCCGGCTGTCCTTGTTTGACTAGGAACTTGGATTGGACGCTTAATGCCCTGATAATCTTTACCCAAACCTTGTCCATGTTGATAACCCAATGATATCATTTCTTGAGTTGCCGACATGACCTCGACGGAAATTCTAGGTTTGAGAGATGGTGCCCCAATGGGATGGTAGTGAGTGTTGCTCACTTCCAAGGCCTGGAAACTGACCGGCTCAATTTCTGACTTGAAGCTGATGAGTGGGATGTCATTCTTTTCAGGACATTCCGGCTCAGCATAACAGTGACCAATTGTTTCCCTATAAAAACTTATGTAGTTTAGTCTTAGGGAATGTGTGTGACGCCCCCAAAACAGGTATACATCACCCATCTTAGGTCGCCAGATACATGGTACAGAATACAACTACAACTTGATTGTACAACTGTCGTGTAATATACGACAAAATAGCTGAGAGTTTAACACGAATATTGTCTTCTAGACAATATCCAAACTCAAATTCAATCTCATTACAATTATTATCACACTATTTCATAGAATAATGAGGACTACTAAAATAACCATCTGGACCGTCAAACCATTCCCCGACTAGTCTCAGCTATATTCTCATTTCCTGAAGAGAACAGTGAAAGAAAAGGGTGAGCTCAACTAGCCCAGTAAGAAATATTATGACTAAGATAATGCAGAATAAATTACTCTTAGCCTTCAATAGTATAACAACTGATAGAATACAATAGACAACAAGTTTTAGATCAACAACTGCAGCGGAATAAGCAATCCATTAGAAGACTCAAGTAGAGCATGACATCTACTATCTTATATGATTTAAAAGTTTACCATCAATTTATCGCTGAGACTCAACTTAATAAATAATCCACATCATCGAATCATCCCTTCACTACGGCCAAGGATATTCATTAGTATCATGACCACGAATTATCCATGCACTACGGGCCAAGGATATTCGTGTTTTCACCAATGGTCATGATTATACCAAATAATCCCTGGTCATAATCATACCAACAATTGTCCATCAATGCACTACGGGCCAATGAGGACTTTTACCACATCATTTGTAATATTACGGGTCATGATTATACCGAATGATCCATGGTCATAATCATACCAATCAACAGTCCATCTATGCACGTAAGCCAAAGATGACTTTCATCACAATATAAGCATAAGGATGATGACAATGATATAAGCATTAATCAAACGAAATCAAGGATAAATATTAAAGACATTAAATTTATCCAGAGTTTAAAAATATCCAAATTTTCAACATGATACTGCTTTGTGGAGTAAAATTCAAGAATAATATTCATGTATCAAAAATAATTTGGACGGAAAAGAAATAAATTTTTCAGGTGAATAGTATCCTGACATGAAAAGTGCCCCAAATATTCGAGTGAATAGTAACTCGTGAATAGTATCCTGGCATGACAAGTACCCCGAATCCCCGAGTGAATAATACCCGAGTGAATAGTACCCCGTAAATAATACCCAGAGTGAATAGTACCCAAGTGAATAATAAGAAATAATAACCCTTACGAATAAGAAATAAATAACATCCCTTACAAATATTGAACGAAAATAATATTTCTTACGAATATTAAACGAAGACAATGAATATTGAACGAAAATGACATTCCTTACGAATATTGAACAAAAATAATATCTCTTCAGAATATGAAATAAATAATACCCCTTACCTTAGTAGAAGACTGGATACTGCAATAGTGAAGTAGCAGAATACTCTTCTTCTTTCTCTCTATAGCTTCTCTCTCTATAATTTCTCTTGTGAGTCTTAGTGAATTGGTCAGAATGAAAGAAGAATGAGCTTCTATTTATAGGAAATTATAGTTTCGATAATTGCACATTTTGGGGCTCAAAATATTACAGTATATTACCTCCATCTTTCCCTTCATTTTTAATTTATTCTTGCAAGTATTATTAAACTTGCACCACCTCCCCTAATAGTACATCATGTGAATCAATAGTACATTCATGTGATTCAATAGTTCTATACATGTGAAAAAAATAGTCACATTATAGGACCTTCATTTTTACCTCTATTTTTAATTTAGTCATGCAAGTATTATCAATCTTACACCACCTCTCCTAATAGTATATGCATGTGAATCAATAGTACATTCATGTGAACAAATAGTTATAAGCATGTGAATTAATAGCAATTAATTTCTCATTTATCCGATTAATTACCCGATTGGTCAATATAACCTCTAGAAATCAATTATTATCGAAATAAATGTCGATTTCCATTAACACTAATAATCCCAACGCAATGGAAATATTAATTTCATCTTTAATCAACACAAACTTATTCATCATTAATATTATAACTCACAGTATTTAACAACCAGATCATTCCCAGGAAAGAGGAGGCTTTCTGATAAGGATTTCTTCCTATTAGCGCACAATTAGGTGACCAAACCCCTTTCCTCGACAGAACTTTCTAGACATCGTCAATATTGCAAATAATAATATAAATAACTTTGTCATCTCAATTATTGATTTAATAATAAAAATATTATGCAGATGATACTGTGACAATAATTGAATCAATAATATGAGAGATATTATCGCAGCAGAATTATTCTTGTAGTAATAATTGAGTATAACCGGTGACTTCTCACATAAGCATCAATAATCAATACCGTGTGCTACTATGCAACCATGCATATTACTGTACTTTTACCACCGTGTAGTTCAACAATCTAACGATAAAACTTTCGCCGTTATTTTATAAAAAGGTATTTCTGTCATTTTTTAACTCCGACAATACTTCTGTTGTGGGGTCCACCAATGATTGTGTCGTCGTACGAATATTCCCTATTAAAACGAATATTCTCCGACCAAACGAATATTCCCCGACACAACAAATATTTTATGACAACTTTCTTACTTTTCAAAATTTTCACATATCCCCCTTAACTTTAAACTTTTATCAATTTAACTATTTACCAAAATAGAAAAATTGAATATTTTTATTTTATAAAATTCGGGATCTCACAATGTGAAAATGTTACATGCTATGTAATGTGTCCGTTTTAGGAGTATCATCCTGCAAAACGGATGTCAATTTGTCTTAAATGATAAGGTAACATGACAGGTTTTGATATGCATGTACACATATTTCTTCATTTTTTCCATTAAATTGAGATTGACATGGAAATGAAAATACAAGTAATTGAAATTACCAGTAATTAAAATGGGAAAATATGAAGAGACTTCCTTCCGCGTTTGGTTTATCAGAGGCTGACCTATCTTAGGTTACTCTCGTGGCTTTTTGGCATGAAGGTTCCCAGATCATCACAATTTACTTGACAGGATTTTAATCCGGTCTTTCAACTGGAGTGAATCTGGGTGGTGTCTTTCCTGAGTCTCATTGGAATTAGTCTCCCTACGAGTCCAGTAATCAAACACCGACAGGATAGCCTCTTGATGGAGGGACCACACAACATACATTCACATACAACATGTCTCACCGTATGGAAATGATGACATGTGCAAAGCACTAATATCACATGCAGATATAATGTAAAGTATTAAGTGCAAAATGCATTCGTACACATTTATTCAAATGTAAATGCAACATCCACACACAAGTATATAACAGTTTAAAAAGTTTGTAGTAGCGGCTTAAGCCCTCTTACTGGTTGTCCCCAGCAGAGTCGCCACCTGTCGACGTCGGGATTTTTATTTGTCCCTTGTCTATTCTTGTCTTTTGGTGTTCTCATGTTACGTGAGATTTGTTTAAAAAAACAAGTTGTGAAAAGGTCTGACATGTATATGTCGACGATTGGACTGTAAGAGTCGCCAGTTGGTATTTTTAAATGGTTGCACCAACTTAACCGAGAAAAGGTTTGCACATTGACCAAATGATGTAACACTGCTAAACTGGTCTGTGAAACCGAGATTCGTTAGGGTCGGGGGCTTAATTATGCGGAGGGAAGGTGTTAGGCACCCCCCGACATCCGTGTTACCACGGTGACCGCCACTTTTTAATTTAAACTGTTATATGAATGTGTGGGGGGGGGTCAATGTGAAATTATCTGGAAGTAGTGTTATGCCTCATTTGAACCTATATACAAAGGGTTTGAATTTGTATAAAAGTTCAGTTTTAACAAGATATAACAGTGATGTTTTGTGAAAGAGGTTTTTCAAACCCTTATGCTTAATAGTAATTGAGGCATTTGATACTTCCATTTTATTATGTGTTCGGCTTGATTGCTTTTATTTTCGAGATGCGAAGCATCTTCGAGAAAATAATGTACAAAGTAGTGCCGAATTTCTTGTGGGCATGAGAGCCATATAAGAAAATTCAAACACCGTGAATAATTTACAAGTTGATTACAACTGAAAATGTCCATCACGAGAACCGAATCTAGATTCAGGAGACTGAATCTGTGATCACATGATTCCTAGGCTCACATGATGCCGCAGTTTATATGAAAGCTGTAAGCAGTTATATATATAAAAGCTATAAATATATATATAAAAACGATCGACCACCACGAAGTAAACTTCATGGGGGATAGGAAATGTAAATATATAAAAGCGGTAAATATATATATAGACACGATCAACCACCACGAAGCATCTCAATGGGGGATCGAAAATATAAATAAAGCAGTAAAAACGATCAACTGCCACGAAGTAAACTCCAGGCGGGACTAAATGTAAAGAAAGCAGTAAAAGCGATCAATTGCCACAAAGTAAACTCCAAGCAGGACTAAACGTAAAGAAAGTAGTAAAAGGCCACGAAGTAAACTCCAAGCCTGATAGAAATGTAAATATATATATATATGTATATAAAAGCAGTAAACGCACCAGATATAAAATCCAGGCTCGTCAAACAGAGTTCGACAACAGTTTATATACAAGTATATATATATATATATAAAAGTAAGAAACGCTCCGGATGTAAAATCCAGGCTCAACCGAGGCATAACTCGATAATGTTAGTCCATATATATAAATATATATATATATAAAGAAATAAAAAGCCACAGACCAAAGTCCGGGCATACACACTCAACACGACTCTCAACGTGAAGAACTGTGTATGCACAGCAGTGGAGAAAGGCTTTAAAAAGTGTGAGAAAGCTTACAGTGGACTGCCAAAGAACACTTCAATAGCTTTAAATGGATGACCACTCGGTTCCCATAGGTAAAATATGACAGAATATAAGCTCACAAGTGTTTAAAATGAGAAAGTACTCAGTTTATAGTGTGTACAGAGCAAATTGAACAGGGCTTCCTCGCCTTTTTTCTATGCAAAATGGCTACCCCAAGCCCTCTATTTATAGAGGGGGGAGCCAGGTATGTACTTTAAGCAGCGTGACAGTGTACCTGGTCGCCCCGAGCAATGTGGGTCCCGCTGTCTCAAAGTACGTGCACTTGGACAACGCATTATTCGCTCGAACCTTTATAACTTTTAATCCGGGTGTCCAATGGAAGTGTGTCATACCATTCCAAAAAGTTCTTTCAGAGAGCTACACAATGACATAGGATTTACCCATTTTTGATTTTGGGAAGATGAGTCCATGACCGAAATAGCATTTTTGGGTCTCCATCAAGCAGTCCGTTTTGCGTAGTTTGCACTTGGAAGTTAAGATATGGTTCTTATGGGACTTCTTTTGAAGAAGTTTGAGTTGAAATGAGTGTATTTGATTTGAGTTGAAGTTGAATTGGAAAAATAACCATTTTGCCCCTCCTAGGGTTATTTTCGATTTTTGCACAGTTGAAGCAATCTTTTCTCAGGGTTATCTCTGAGGTTGGCTTGACCTCATGGGGTTATCTCCAGGCTTTGAACTTGATCCCCCGGGGTTATCTCCGAGGTTGGAAACTGGATCTCCCGGGGCTATCTCCGAGGTTGGAATTGATGTTGTGGTCCTTCAGGGTTATCTCTGGAGTTTGGAAAAGATTTTTTGTCCTCCTGCATAGTTAATAACAGGAAAATAAAATTTCGAATGTCTACACTATCTTATTCCCCCCTCATTTATTTTCTTTTCATCACTGTCTTTCTTTTGTACATGATCTTTTTGTAAAAACAATTGATCATCATGTTCTTGTTTTAGCGTCATAAGACAAAGAGTGACTGATCTCTGATTATGCGCGTATATGATCAAGAGATCACCTTTAATGTCTTCAAGGCAATAAAGTTCCCAACGGATGAAGAAGAATGTTTTTTGGTCAACTTGGTAGATTGGAGCCTAAAGGATAAGGTACAGAAACTGGGGAAGTATGAACCATTAAGGTGTATAACGAGCAAAAATTCAGAATTGAAAGAAGAGCCGTTGATGAAAGCCGAAGTCATTAAATTTTGGGGTGCCGAGGACAACAAAGAAGGCACCTCAATTCTTAATGTGACGTGAGATTCAGAGACAGTCAAGCTAATTGACTATAACTTAGCGCTGGATGGGAGGCAACCCATCATTCCTACCCCCATTGATTCGTTTTTTTTTTAGTTATTCATTTTGGATTATTTTAGTTAGTTATGTCTAATTCATGGTTATAAGGATATTAAATTCTCATGCTTAAGTGTGTAGCAAGGATTGCATTGTGAATATTGGCGAGATGTTAGCATTACGTGGCCACTACTTCATGCTTTAATAATGTGCATTCATGTCTATACAGGAACCAACATTGGAAAGCGTTACTGAGAGGCAGAGAAAATTTAAACTTGAGCATTGCAGACATGAGAATCGCGCGGCCACGAGGCTGATATAGCACAAACTCGCACTCCCGGGCGTCAAGCCACTAAGAACAAACATGCCTTCAGAGTCTCGCGCCAAGGCTACCAAATTTCAAAGAAACAATCGTATGGCTTGCACAAGACCTGATCTAATCTAGTCGATCTGACGTTTTTAAAAAAGAGTTTTGGACCATTTGGACTCTCATTTGCGATAATAACATACGCAAAACTCTCTCACTCTCCATAACTCACGTCTCTATCTCTCTATCAGTTACAGATTGAAGCCGTATATCTCGGTTTCAAATCCCACAACTCTCTCCACGCTCAAAGCTTGACCACCTCTCTTTCTCTCTATAAAGCTAGGGTTCCTAATTGGATTGGCATAAACAAGTGTGAAGGTTATCATTTCACAAATTTTCAGTGTCTCTCAGTAAGTTCATCTGCACTCTCATTCAACTAGCTTCAATGGGTCCAAAAAGAGCACGACCATCTTCATCTTCCTCATCCTCCTCCGGCTGTCACGAGGAGGACATTGTCGACCACAATAAGTTCCTATGTTTGGAAGCCTAGCAGGAGTACTACCGCATTGTCGCGAAAACATTCATCAAGGAAAGAGGATTCGACCAAGACCGGGACTCAGACGACTCTGCTTAGAATGATCCGAGAACGAGGTTGGGTGGATCGATCGCCTCACCTACGCCCATTCTGATGAGCATAGTCCGAGATTTCTATGTCAATGCCAAAGTCACCATAAACGATACCTCTATGGTTCGTGGTATCGAGATAAACCATGAGACCTCATACATCCAAAACATTTTGAGAATCACCGAAGTACCACCACGAGGGGCTGCCAATTGGATCACAGGGGCACATCAGGAAACGGACTTGGAGCGTGTTATTGCAGAGCTGCGTATACCAGGCACGAGGTGGACTTACAAAGTCGGCACGACCCAGCCTCGCATATTCCCAGCAGCTGCATTGAATCGATATGCCAAGGCGTGGAATCTGTTCATTTGCGCCAAGTTATTGCCTTCATCGCATCAGCACGAGATCACGACGGAAAGGGCTATAATACTATGGGGCATAATTACTGGCGAGTATATCGACGTGGGGTATTTGATTCATCAAAACATTGTGAAATATCTGAAGGGAACTACCACTGGGAGCATTCCATATGCTTCAATGATAGCCATGCTTTATGCTTGACAGGTGCAATTGGGGCAACGAACAAATGCAATATCCAAGTCAAGACATCACACATGCTACCATTCCTAAATTTGAGGACTTGGCAAGTCGTGAGCCATACCCGCGCGGATGAGGATTCATTCTCCGACCCACCTTCCCTGAGCCAACCCAGTAGCCCCCTCAGATCGATGAGGCAGGCCCATCCACCCGAGCACATCCTGTTCTTAGCGATCGACAGCTTCGAAGGTTGGAGCGCAAAGTCGACGCCATGTATGATAACTTTGGAACATTTGCTACGGACTCACCAGAGCCTTGGCAAAACCTTCGCACAACAACAACGAACAATGCTAGAATGGCCTCGGTTTGGAACCAGCAGGTCAGTATCCACCACTGATTCACCACCCGGGGAGGGTGGTCGTTTCATCATTAGGGGAGTTTTTCTTGTACCTTTTACCTTCATTCAATGCGGACATTGAATATTTTAAGTTGGGGGTATTGGGGGTCAAAGCATAGTAGTTTAGTTTTATGCATATTTAGTTTAATTTAGCATGTTTATGTGTTAGATAGATTTTTAGAAAAATTATAATTTTTATTCATTATTGATTGTGTTAGTATGTTTTAGTTGCATGTCTCACACAAATTCTTGCTTAATAGAAATTTATGCCTAGCCAATGATGATAGTGAATTGTGAAAGATTTTAGAATATGTTGGATAACATAGCTTAGATATAATGTTTTACACGATGAGATTCATGTTCTTTGTTTAAATGCTTTCGGTATGCACAAACGTGTTCACAATCATTTGTACGTTTAAGAAGTGTGTGCTGCATTGCTTGATAGAATATGTAGTTTTAAAAAGAGAAACATGAGGAAAGTGTTGTAGACTGTATGAGTCATTGACGTGCAAATTTTGGGAAAACATGGGTATGTTATGTATAAAAAAAAAATCAAATAGCAATAACGTGGCTAGTCTTAATTCGGGGCCCTGGCTACTTGAGTAAGTACGCCCGTGGGGATTGTCTCTACACTTAGCGCCCTAAGGTCTTTCATGGTCTAGGAGTCGTTGGTTGAAAGCTCGCTAAGGGGTAGCAAAGTGCCTAATGGATTGAGACATTGCATACATCATGTGAAAAAAAAGAAAAAAGAAAAGAAAAATAGCAATAAACACCATGCGGAAAGTGCGAATTAAGCCGTGAATAGAAATAAAGCAATAAACCCATTGTTGAACCTTAGTTTGTGTTGATATGTTGAAACGATCTGCGTTACATGAGTATACATGAGTCTTGCTTTAGACTATAATTTTCGCTTGGGGCGATTAGCAGCATATGTATTCTTTACGTAGATCAAGTTTTTGTGAACACCACACACACACACACAAAGATCTCTATAGCATTCATGAATTATCCGAGTGTATGATATTATGTCTATAGTTTGGGTTGGAATTGTATTCTCGGATCCGGATAATTCAACGAGGTAATTTGGGCGTAAATTCATTATAATTTTGAGATTATATGAGACTAGTATGCATCATAGAGTAGTTGCGTAGTTTAGTAGTTGTATTTTCATTGTTCATTAGTATGCATTGCTTAAGGGCAAACAAATCAGCTCAAGTTTGAGGGGGTATTTGATAAGTGGTATTTTTACCTACTTATTGAATACCAATTCATGCGATTGTGCCCATCTCAAGTACATTTTATTGTGTTTTAGTTGCATTTCACGTTATTTCAGCATGCATTTACTTAAAACTCCTTTTGGTGAATAAGTGCGTGAATCGGCTTAATTTTGGTGGTATTAGAGGCTAATGGATGCGTGAAGGCGAGTCACAAGCGAGGATGTGCATGGCATGGAGGTACAATGAAGCATGGAGGTGCAATGGAGCAAGGAGATCAAGCAATGAAAGAAGAAAGAGCAAAGAAGACATGATTGAAAGCAAAACCGAGCTTAACTCAGCAGAGTGTAAGCCACATGCCCACGCAGCGCAGATCAAAGATGGGGAACGCGGGCCCATGAAGTACCGGGCTGAACCGAATGACCTCTACTACAAGTTCTTGTGACGCCGAGGTATGGCGCGCACGCATGAGAGAGGTTGGTGGACAAGAAGCGGCGATATTCTGTAAGTCTCGCGCCCGCGAAACTGATAAGCTATAGAGCGCGCTGCGGTCGCATGCGCGATCGGCGATCTTTGTAATTTTGTTTTAATTTTAATTCTTAATTAAATGATGTGTAATTGGTTTTAAACGATTCTGACTAGTGTCAGACACACACTTGATAACTTTTAGCGTATTTTTTTTATAGAAACTAGGGTTTACACCTTGAGAGAGATTTTAACGTAGAAACGAAGCCAAAACGCTCTACTTTCTACTTCTTCTTGGAATTCTCTCGTCATCGTGGATTATTATTATTGTTTATTGGATTTCTATGAGGATTTAAAACGTTGAGCATTGGTTTCTATTCAGCGATTGGGTTTGATCGTTCTATCTTTCTTATTTCAATTGTTAGCTTATTGATCATGTTTAGCGTTGATCCCATAATGGCTTTTGGTTCACTCATGAGCTAAATTCCATTATGGGATTCTAACGGATTTTAATATGTAGTTTGGTTGTACACTTAAATGTTAGGGTTGTTCTGCATATCATATGGAATATCTGTTATGATTGTTTTACATGTATGAATGCCTGATCACCATTCGTCTCAGTACTTGCATGGAATTGACAATGAACATGTGAGTATGGATTGTAATCATGATAACATGCAAATATGGGACTGTTGTATATGGCTTGCATATTTTGTGAACCAAATAGACATATATTGTTTCACCGTATGAGCTAGAGTAAGGGCTTGCGCTTAAAATCAATATAAGTGCAATTTCACATAGACATATAGTGATTTTGGTTGTATTGGTGATTACATAGAGTCTAACATCTAGATGCTGTGTAAGTAGGTTATAGTGCATTGAAAAATGATTATAACTCTATTCGTTTTCTTGGCTATTATCCTGTGATGTGTGAACACTTCTTGCATGATAGTGGCGATTAGATGAAGTATTAAATGAAGTTAAGGTCCCATTATTTTCAAATTATATTTATTTCATTATTATTCTTATTTTAGTTGTTCATCATAATTAGTTTAATTCAACAATTTTAGTCATTAGTCTAAGCATATAAATGCGGTGAGTTAATTGATGCATGATAGTTTAAATTTAACAACTTTCTCTCGTGGGATCGATACTCTCTTACTTACTATGTATTACTTGTTGACGTGTATACTTGCATGAGTTAGAGCTCTTTTATTAGAACTATAAAAGAGGCAACAAGTTTTTTAAGCGCCAATTCTTAGGGAAAGGCGTTAATTTAGATAATTATCACCGCTTTAAAGCTAAATTGTATGACTTAGACAATTACATTACGCTTTCTTATTTCTATTTTATTTCGTTTTTGGTTGCAAGTACTTGTAGATTTTATGCACACAAGATCCTCTAATTCAACTAACACCGGTATACAGGATAACATAAACGAAAAAGGTTGGAAAGCGAGTGTGCGAAGAAATTTGCAAGCGCGGTTAAAGAGTACTACAGTTAGTATGGCGGAAGAACCACGAATTGAGCACAGAGAAGAGCATCGGGCTCTAAGGGAGTATTCTATGCCGAACATAAACGGACTACAGTCTAGCATAGTCGAAATTCGGTGATAGCAAAATGAATACCTTTGAAATCAAATCCAGGCACGATTCGGATGGTGCAGAACTTCCGCCTCATTCGGAAGTGCTTTGCTACGGATGATCCAAATGAGCACCTATTGAGTTTCATCGAGATCTGCGACACATTCGGATACAATCGGTGTGATGGAGGATGCTATCAGACTGAGGTTATTTCCATTTTCATTGTGGGATAAGGCTAAAAGTTGGCTACATTCTTTACCATCAGGGTCAATCACTACATGGGATGATTTAGCACAAAAACTTTTAGCCAAGTTCTTCCCAATGGCCAAAACTGCAAAGATGAGGACAGCTATCTCCCAGTTTGAGCAACAGCAGGGCGAGTCCTTATATGAAGCATGGGAGTGATACAAAGAGATGCTCAGAAAATGTCCGCATCATGGTATGCTAGACTGGATGGTGATAAATTCCTTTTACAATGGGTTAGGATGGCAGTCGAGACCGATTGTGGATGCAGCTGCAGGAGGTGCATTATGGGCAAAGAGTTATGACGAAGCCTATACGCTTATCGAGACTATGGCTACGAATGATTATCAGAATCCTACAGCTCGGATGCCACAGCCCAAGGTTGCAGGTGTGTTGGAGGTAGATGCGATTACACAGTTATCAACACAAATGGCAGCCATGGCTAAGAAGATTGATACTTTGGTAGAGAGAAAAGTGAAAACAGTTGCCTTCGTTTGTGAGAGATTTAAAGCGGGTCACACTCCACGGATCAATGTGCTATCATTTCGAGTCGATCTGATATATGAGCAACTTCTGTAAAAAGACCAAGGTCAATTTTAGAACACATACCACCCCAATAACTGAAATCACCCGAATTTTAGTTGGTCAAACAACCAAGGACAGCAACAGAATCAGTTTCAATCGAACCAACAGTTTCAGCCACAGTCATCACAACCGCAGTTTACACCAAAACCACCGTTTCCACCGGGGTTTTCTCAACAACAACAACACCACGCTCCAACTGCACCACAGCCAGAAAAGAAATCAGAGATGGAGGAGATGATGTTGAAGTACATGGCAAACACTGAAGTCATGATCAAAAGCCAAGCAGTGGCTATCAAGAATCTTGAGACTCAGATGGGGCAAATGGCGAGCATGCTTAACAATAGGCCCCAAGGTTCATTGTCAAGTAACACAGAAGCAAATCCTAGGAGAGACGGGAAGGAGCAGTGTCAAGCAATCACATTGCGATCTGGGAAAGATTTAACAGGCACTACAAGTCACACGCCCGCGCGTGAATTACAAGGGGACATCGCGCGGCCGTGCGAGGCAGAGCAGATGACTGAAGAGGAGGAAAATCTGGAAAATTTTGAGGTTCAGCAGGAAGAGAAGAACAAAGCAGGTTCAGAAGAGAAGGTCAAGAGTCCAGTACAACCAATGCACCCACAAGTACCATATCCACAGAGGTTAGTTAAGCAGAAAGACGACAAAACAGCGATTCAATGAAGTTTACGGAGGTGTTCAAAAAGTCAAGAGATCAACATACCTTTCGCTGAGGCATTGGAACAAATGCCAGGCTACGCAAAGTTCATGAAAGGTATATTGTCGAGGAAGAGGAGACTAGATGAGTTTGAAACGGTAGCCTTAACAGAGGAATGCAGTGCAATGCTCTAACTCAAATTATCTCCAAAGCTGAAAGATCCAGGCAACTTCACAATTCCGTGCACAATTGGGAAGATGAACTTTAGCAAGTGTTTATGTGATCTGGGAACAAGTATAAACTTGATGCCGTTGTTAGTGTTTAATCAGTTGGGACTGCCAGCTCCAAGGCTGACAAACATTTCATTACAGCTAGCTAACAGATCCATAACGTATCCACGGAGAATTATTGAAGATGTGTTGGTAAAGGTGGACAATTTCATATTTCCTGCTGATTTCATCATTCTAGACTATGAGGAAGACAAAAGCATACCAATCATACTAGGGAGACCATTCTTAGCCACGGGCAGGACTTTGATAGATGTGCAAAAAGGGGAACTAACTATGCGTGTATATGATCAAGAGGTCACCTTTAATGTCTTCAAGGCAATAAAGTTCCCAACGGATGAAGAAGAATGTTTTTTGGTCAACTTGGTAGATTGGAGCCTAAAGGATAAGGTACAGAAACTGGGGAAGTATGAACCATTAAGGTGTATAACGAGCAAAAATTCAGAATTGAAAGAAGAGCCGTTGATGAAAGCCGAAGTCATTAAATTTTGGGGTGCCGAGGACAACAAAGAAGGCACCTCAATTCTTGATGTGACGTGAGATTCAGAGACAGTCAAGCTAATTGACTATAACTTAGCGCTGGATGGGAGGCAACCCATCATTCCTACCCCCATTGATTCGTTTTTTTTTAGTTATTCATTTTGGATTATTTTAGTTAGTTATGTCTAATTCATGGTTATAAGGATATTAAATTCTCATGCTTAAGTGTGTAGCAAGGATTGCATTGTGAATATTGGCGAGATGTTAGCATTACGTGGCCACTACTTCATGCTTTAACAATGTGCATTCGTGTCTATACAGGAACCAACATTGGAAAGCGTTACTGAGAGGCAGAGAAAAATTAAACTTGAGCATTGCAGACATGAGAATCGCGAGGCCACGAGGCTGATATAGCACAAACTCGCACGCCCGGGCGTCAAGCCACTAAGAACAAACATGCCTTCTGCAAGTCTCATACCAAGGCTACCAAAATTTGAAAACAATCGTATGGGTGCACAAGACGAAGACCGAATCTAGTCAGATCTGAACGTTTTTAAAAAAGAGTTTTGGACCATTTGGACTCTCATTTGCGATAATAACATACGCAAAACTCTCTCACTCTCCATAACTCACGTCTCTAACTCTCTATCAGTTACAGATTGAAGCCGTATATCTCGGTTTCAAATCCCACAACTCTCTCCACGTTCAAAGCTTGACCACCTCTCTTTCTCTCTATAAAGCTAGGGTTCCTAATTGGGTTGGCATAAACAAGTGTGAAGGTTATCATTTCACAAATTTTCAGTGTCTCTCAGTAAGTTCATTTGCACTCTCATTCAACTAGCTGCAATGGGTCCAAAAAGAGCACGACCATCTTCATCTTCCTCATCCTCCTCCGGCTGTCACGAGGAGGACATTGTCGACCACAATAAGTTCCTATGTTTGGAAGCCTAGCAGGAGTACTACCGCATTGTCACGAAAACATTCATCAAGGAAAGAGGATTCGCACACAAGACCGGATGACGACATGACTCTGCGAATGATCCGAGAACGCGAGGTTGGGGTGGATCGATCGCCTCACTCCACGCCCATTCTGATGAGCATAGTCCGAGAGTTCTATGTCAATGCCAAAGTCACCATAAACGATACCTCTATGGTTCGTGGTATCGAGATAAACTATGCACCCTCCGCCATCCAAAACATTTTGAGAATCACCGGCACCACCACGAGGGGGCGCGCCAAATCGATGGATCACAGGGTACATCAGGAAACGGACTTGGAGCGTGTTATTGCAGAGCTGCGTATACCAGGCACGAGGTGGACTTACAAAGTCGGCACGACCCAGCCTCGCATATTCCCAGCAGCTGCATTGAATCGATATGCCAAGGCGTGGAATCTGTTCATTTGCGCCAAGTTATTGCCTTCATCGCATCAGCACGAGATCACGACGGAAAGGGCTATAATACTATGGGGCATAATTACTGGCGAGTATATCGACGTGGGGTATTTGATTCATCAAAACATTGTGAAATATCTGAAGGGAACTACCACTGGGAGCATTCCATATGCTTCAATGATAGCCATGCTTTGTGCGCAACAGGGGTGCAATTGGGGCAACGAACAAATGCAATATCCAAGTCAAGACATCACACATGCTACCATTCCTAAATTTGAGGACTTGGCAAGTCGTGAGCCATACCCGCGCGGATGAGGATTCATTCTCCGACCCACCTTCCCTGAGCCAACCCAGTAGCCCCCTCAGATCGATGAGGCAGGCCCATCCACCCGAGCACATCCTGTTCTTAGCGATCGACAGCTTCGAAGGTTGGAGCGCAAAGTCGACGCCATGTATGATAACTTTGGAACATTTGCTACGGGACTCACCAGAGCCTTGGCCGAAGCCTTCGCACAACAACGAACAATGCTAGAATGGCCTCAGTTTGGAACCGCAGTGCCGTATCCACCACCAGATTCACCACCCGAGGAGGGTGGTCAAGCCGATCATTAGGGGAGTTTTTCTTGTACCCTTTACCTTCATTCAATGCGGACATTGAATATTTTAAGTTTGGGGGTATTGGGGGTCATAGCATAGTAGTTTAGTTTTATGCATATTTAGTTTAATTTAACATGTTTATGTGTTAGATAGATTTTTGCAGAAAATTATAATTTTTATTCATTATTGATTGTGTTAGTATGTTTTAGTTGCATGTCTCACACAAATTCTTGCTTAATAGAAATTTATGCCTAGCCAATGATGATAGTGAATTGTGAAAGATTTTAGAATATGTTGGATAACATAGCTTAGATATAATGTTTTACACGATGAGATTCATGTTGCTGTTTAAATGCTTTCGGTATGCACAAACGTGTTCACAATCATTTGTACGTTTAAGAAGTGTGTGCTGCATTGCTTGATAGAATATGTAGTTTTAAAAAGAGAAACATGAGGAAAGTGTTGTAGACTGTATGAGTCATTGACGTGCAAATTTTGGGAAAACATGGGTATGTTATGTATAAAAAAAAAATCAAATAGCAATAACGTGGCTAGTCTTAATTCGGGGCCCTGGCTACTTGAGTAAGTACGCCCGTGGGGATTGTCTCTACACTTAGCGCCCTAAGGTCTTTCATGGTCTAGGAGTCGTTGGTTGAAAGCTCGCTAAGGGGTAGCAGTGTGCCTAATGGATTGAGACATTGCACAGTCATGTGAAAAAAAAAGAGAAAAAGAAAAGAAAAATAGCAATAAACACCGCGGGAAAGTGCGAATTCGCCCTCGTGAATAGAAATAAAGCAATAAACCCATTGTTGAACCTTAGTTTGTGTTGATATGTTGAAACAGTCTGCGTTACATGAGTATACATGAGTCTTGCTTTAGACTATAATTTTCTGTTTGGAGCAGTGTAGCATATGTATTCTTTACGTAGATCAAGTTTTTGTGAACACCACACACACACACAGCATCTCTATAGCATTCATGAATTATCTGAGTGTATGATATTATGTCTATAGTTTGGGTTGGAATTGTATTCTCGGATCTGGATAATTCACTGAGGTAATTTGGGCAGAAATTCTGTTATAGCTGAGATTATATGAGACTAGTATGCATCATAGAGTAGTTGCATAGTTTAGTAGTTGTATTTTCATTGTTCATTAGTATGCATTGCTTAAGGGCAAGCAACAGTTCAAGTTTGGGGGTATTTGATAAGTGGTATTTTTACCTACTTATTGAATACCAATTCATGCGATTTGTGCCCATCTCAAGTACATTTTATTGTGTTTTAGTTGCATTTCACGTTATTTCGCAGTGCATTTACTTAAAACTCCTTTTGGTGAATAAGTGCAGGAATCGGCTTAATTTTGGTGGTATTAGAGGCTAATGGATGCGTGAAGGCGAGTCACAAGCGAGGATGTGCATGGCATGGAGGTACAATGAAGCATGGAGGTGCAATGGAGCAAGGAGATCAAGCAATGAAAGAGCAAAGAAGCGGCAGACAGCATGACGTAAAAAACCAGAGCCGTAACTCAAGAGAGTGTAAGTCACATGGCCACGCGCGCAGACCAAAGATGGGGAACGCGGGCCATGCAGTACCCGAAGCTGAGACCGTAATGACCCACTACAAGTCATTCTTGTGGCCGCGAGGTATGAGCGCACGCTCATGAGTAGAGGTTGGGCCGACAAGGGGCGGACGATTCAGTAAGTCTCGCGCCCGCCCGCTGATAAGCTATAGAGGCGCTATCGTCAGCGCGATCTTGATCTTTGTAATTTTGTTTTAATTTTAATTCTTAATTAAATGATGTGTAATTGGTTTTAAACGATTCTGACTAGTGTCAGACACACACTTGATAACTTTTAGCGTATTTTCTTTATAGAAACTAGGGTTTACACCTTGAGAGAGATTTTAACGTAGAACGAAGCCAAAACGTCTACTTCTCTACTTCTTCTTGGAATTCTCTGTCATCGTGGATTATTATTATTGTTTATTGGATTTCTATGAGGATTTAAAACGTTGAGCATTGGTTTCTATTCAGCGATTGGGTTTGATCGTTCTATCTTTCTTATTTCAATTGTTAGCTTATTGATCATGTTTAGCGTTGATCCCATAATGGCTTTTGGTTCAGTCATGAGCTAAATTCCATTATGGGATTCTAACGGATTTTAATATGTAGTTTGGTTGTACACTTAAATGTTAGGGTTGTTCTGCATATCATATGGAATATCTGTTATGATTGTTTTACATGTATGAATGCCTGATCACCATTCGTCTCAGTACTTGCATGGAATTGACAATGAACATGTGAGTATGGATTGTAATCATGATAACATGCAAATATGGGACTGTTGTATATGGCTTGCATATTTTGTGAACCAAATAGACATATATTGTTTCACCGTATGAGCTAGAGTAAGGGCTTGCGCTTAAAATCAATATAAGTGCAATTTCACATAGACATATAGTGATTTTGGTTGTATTGGTGATTACATAGAGTCTAACATCTAGATGCTGTGTAAGTAGGTTATAGTGCATTGAAAAATGATTATAACTCTATTCGTTTTCTTGGCTATTATCCTGTGATGTGTGAACACTTCTTGCATGATAGTGGCGATTAGATGAAGTATTAAATGAAGTTAAGGTCCCATTATTTTCAAATTATATTTATTTCATTATTATTCTTATTTTTAGTTGTTCATCATAATTAGTTTAATTCAACAATTTTAGTCATTAGTCTAAGCATATAAATGCGGTGAGTTAATTGATGCATGATAGTTTAAATTTAACAACTTTCTCTGTGGGATCGATACTCTACTTACTATGTATTACTTGTTGACCCGTGTATACTTGCATGAGTTAGAGCTCTTTTATTAGAACTATAAAAGAGGCAACAAGTTTTTGGCGCCGTTGCCGGGGAAAGGCGTTAATTTAGATAATTATCACCAGTTTAAAGCTAAATTGTATGACTTAGACAATTCTGTTCGTTTCTTATTTCTATTTTATTTCGTTTTTGGTTGCAAGTACTTGTAGATTTTTATGCACACAAGATCCTCTAATTCCGAACTAACACCAGCGCAGGATAACATAAACGAAAAAGGTTGGAAAGCGAGTGTGCGAAGAAATTTGCAAGCCTTGATTAAAGAGTACTACAGTTAGTATGGCGGAAGAACCACGAATTGAGCACGAGAGAAAGCATCGGGCTCTAAGGGAGTATTCTATGCCGAACATAAACGGACTACAGTCTAGCATAGTCAGACCGGTGATAGCAGCGAATACCTTTGAAATCAAATCGGGCACGATTCAGATGGTACAGAACTCAGTTCAGTTCGGGGGTGCTGCTACGGATGATCCAAATGAGCACCTATTGAGTTTCATCGAGATCTGCGACACATTCAGATACAACGGTGTGATGGAGGATGCTATCAGACTGAGGTTATTTCCATTTTCATTGTGGGATAAGGCTAAAAGTTGGCTACATTCTTTACCATCAGGGTCAATCACTACATGGGATGATTTAGCACAAAAACTTTTAGCCAAGTTCTTCCCAATGGCCAAAACTGCAAAGATGAGGACAGCTATCTCCCAGTTTGAGCAACAGCAGGGCGAGTCCTTATATGAAGCATGGGAGTGATACAAAGAGATGCTCAGAAAATGTCCGCATCATGGTATGCTAGACTGGATGGTGATAAATTCCTTTTACAATGGGTTAGGATGGCAGTCGAGACCGATTGTGGATGCAATGCGCGGAGGTGCATTATGGGCAAAGAGTTATGACGGCAAAGCCTATCGCTTATCGAGACTATGGCTACGAATGATTATCAGAATCCTACAGCTCGGATGCCACAGCCCAAGGTTGCAGGTGTGTTGGAGGTAGATGCGATTACACAGTTATCAACACAAATGGCAGCCATGGCTAAGAAGATTGATACTTTGGTAGAGAGAAAAGTGAAAACAGTTGCCTTCGTTTGTGAGATTTGTGCGGGGTCACACTCCACGGATCAATGTCTTTATCATTTCGAAGTCGATCAAATATATGAGCAACTACAGAAAAGACCAAGGTCAATTTTAGAACACATACCACCCCAATAACTGAAATCACCCGAATTTTAGTTGGTCAAACAACCAAGGACAAGAATGAATCGGTTTCAATCGAACCAGCGGTTTTATTACGATCATCAAAACATAGCGGTTTACACCAAAACCACCGTTTCCACCGGGGTTTTCTCAACAACAACAACACCACGCTCCAACTGCACCACAGCCAGAAAAGAAATCAGAGATGGAGGAGATGATGTTGAAGTACATGGCAAACACTGAAGTCATGATCAAAAGCCAAGCAGTGGCTATCAAGAATCTTGAGACTCAGATGGGGCAAATGGCGAGCATGCTTAACAATAGGCCCCAAGGTTCATTGTCAAGTAACACAGAAGCAAATCCTAGGAGAGACGGGAAGGAGCAGTGTCAAGCAATCACATTGCGATCTGGGAAAGATTTAACAGGCACTATGAAGTCACACGCCTGCGTAGCGTGAATTACAAGGGGACATCAGCGCTAGGCGCGTGCGGCGAAGCGAGATGGACCAAGAGGAGGAAAATCTGGAAAATTTTGAGGTTCAGCAGGAAGAGAAGAACAAAGCAGGTTCAGAAGAGAAGGTCAAGAGTCCAGTACAACCAATGCACCCACAAGTACCATATCCACAGAGGTTAGTTAAGCAGAAAGACGACAAACAGTTCAGTAAGTTTCTGGAGGTGTTCAAAAAGCTGCAGATCAACATACCTTTCGCTGAGGCATTGGAACAAATGCCAGGCTACGCAAAGTTCATGAAAGGTATATTGTCGAGGAAGAGGAGACTAGATGAGTTTGAAACGGTAGCCTTAACAGAGGAATGCAGTGCAATGCTCTAACTCAAATTATCTCCAAAGCTGAAAGATCCAGGCAACTTCACAATTCCGTGCACAATTGGGAAGATGAACTTTAGCAAGTGTTTATGTGATCTGGGAACAAGTATAAACTTGATGCCGTTGTTAGTGTTTAATCAGTTGGGACTGCCAGCTCCAAGGCTGACAAACATTTCATTACAGCTAGCTAACAGATCCATAACGTATCCACGGAGAATTATTGAAGATGTGTTGGTAAAGGTGGACAATTTCATATTTCCTGCTGATTTCATCATTCTAGACTATGAGGAAGACAAAAGCATACCAATCATACTAGGGAGACCATTCTTAGCCACGGGCAGGACTTTGATAGATGTGCAAAAAGGGGAACTAACTATGCGTGTATATGATCAAGAGGTCACCTTTAATGTCTTCAAGGCAATAAAGTTCCCAACGGATGAAGAAGAATGTTTTTGGTCAACTTGGTAGATTGGAGCCTAAAGGATAAGGTCTGAACTGGGAAGTATGAACCATTAAGGTGTATAACGAGCAAAAATTCAGAATTGAAAGAAGAGCCGTTGATGAAAGCCGAAGTCATTAAATTTTGGGGTGCCGAGGACAACAAAGAAGGCACCTCAATTCTTGATGTGACGTGAGATTCAGAGACAGTCAAGCTAATTGACTATAACTTAGCGCTGGATGGGAGGCAACCCATCATTCCTACCCCCATTGATTCGTTTTTTTTTAGTTATTCATTTTGGATTATTTTAGTTAGTTATGTCTAATTCATGGTTATAAGGATATTAAATTCTCATGCTTAAGTGTGTAGCAAGGATTGCATTGTGAATATTGGCGAGATGTTAGCATTACGTGGCCACTACTTCATGCTTTAACAATGTGCATTCGTGTCTATACAGGAACCAACATTGGAAAGCGTTACTGAGAGGCAGAGAAAAATTAAACTTGAGCATTGCAGACATGAGAATCGCGAGGCCACGAGGCTGATATAGCACAAACTTCTTCGCGCGCCGCAGGCGTCAAGCCACTAAACAAACATGCATTACAAGTCTCTAGCCTGGCGCCCTTGCCCGATTTCAAAGAACAATCGTGCGGTAATGCGCAAGACGACACCGAATCTAGTCAGATCTGAACGTTTTTAAAAAAGAGTTTTGGACCATTTGGACTCTCATTTGCGATAATAACATACGCAAAACTCTCTCACTCTCCATAACTCACGTCTCTAACTCTCTCTCAGTTACAGATTGAAGCCGTATATCTCGGTTTCAAATCCCACAACTCTCTCCACGTTCAAAGCTTGACCACCTCTCTTTCTCTCTATAAAGCTAGGGTTCCTAATTGGGTTGGCATAAACAAGTGTGAAGGTTATCATTTCACAAATTTTCAGTGTCTCTCAGTAAGTTCATTTGCACTCTCATTCAACTAGCTGCAATGGGTCCAAAAAGAGCACGACCATCTTCATCTTCCTCATCCTCCTCCGGTACATCACGAGGAGGACATTGTCGACCACAATAAGTTCCTATGTTTGGAAGCCTAGCAGGAGTACTACCGCATTGTCACGAAAACATTCATCAAGGAAAGAGGATTGACCGAAGACCGGGGCCAGACTGACTCTGCAATGAATGATCCGAGAAGCGAGGTTGGGGTGGACTGACTGCCTCACCTACGCCCATTCTGATGAGCATAGTCCGAGAGTTCTATGTCAATGCCAAAGTCACCATAAACGATACCTCTATGGTTCGTGGTATCGAGATAAACTACAGACCCTCCGCCATCCGAAACATTTTGAGAATCACCGAAGTACCACCACGAGGGGCTGCCAATTGGATCACAGGGGTACATCAGGAAACGGACTTGGAGCGTGTTATTGCAGAGCTGCGTATACCAGGCACGAGGTGGACTTACAAAGTCGGCACGACCCAGCCTCGCATATTCCCAGCAGCTGCATTGAATCGATATGCCAAGGCGTGGAATCTGTTCATTTGCGCCAAGTTATTGCCTTCATCGCGCATCGGACGAGAGATCACGACGGAAAGGGCTATATATACTATGGGGCATAATTATCTTGGCGAGTATATCGACGTGGGGTATTTGATTCATCAAAACATTGTGAAATATCTGAAGGGAACTACCACTGGGAGCATTCCATATGCTTCAATGATAGCCATGCTTTGTGCGCAATGAGGTGCAATTGGGGCAACGAACAAATGCAATATCCAAGTCGAAGACATCACACATGCTACCATTCCTAAATTTGAGGACTTGGCAAGTCGTGAGCCATACCCGCGCGGATGAGGATTCATTCTCCGACCCACCTTCCCTGAGCCAACCCAGTAGCCCCCTCAGATCGATGAGGCAGGCCCATCCACCCGAGCACATCCTGTTCTTAGCGATCGACAGCTTCGAAGGTTGGAGCGCAAAGTCGACGCCATGTATGATAACTTTGGAACATTTGCTACGGGACTCACCAGAGCCTTGGCCGAAGCCTTCGCACAACAACGAACAATGCTAGAATGGCCTCAGTTTGGAACCGCAGTGCCGTATCCACCACTAGATTCACCACCCGAGGAGGGTGGTCAAGCCGATCATTAGGGGAGTTTTCTTGTACCTTTACCTTCATTCAATGCGGACATTGAATATTTTAAGTTTGGGGGTATTGGGGGTCATAGCATAGTAGTTTAGTTTTATGCATATTTAGTTTAATTTAACATGTTTATGTGTTAGATAGATTTTTGCAGAAAATTATAATTTTTATTCATTATTGATTGTGTTAGTATGTTTTAGTTGCATGTCTCACACAAATTCTTGCTTAATAGAAATTTATGCCTAGCCAATGATGATAGTGAATTGTGAAAGATTTTAGAATATGTTGGATAACATAGCTTAGATATAATGTTTTACGATGAGATTCATGTTCTTTGTTTAAATGCTTTCGGTATGCACAAACGTGTTCACAATCATTTGTATACGTTTAAGAAGTGTGTCTTTGCATTGCTTGATAGAATATGTAGTTTTAAAAAGAGAAACATGAGGAAAGTGTTGTAGATCTGTATGAGTCATTGACGTGCAAATTTTGGGAAAACATGGGTATGTTATGTATAAAAAAAAAAATCAAATAAAGAATAACGTGGCTAGTCTTAATTAGGGGCCCAGCTACTGAGTAAAAATGCGCTGGTGGGATTGTCTCTACACTTAGCGCCTAAGGTCTTTCATGGTCTAGAGTCGTTGGTTGAAAGCTCGCTAAGGGGTAGCAAATGTGCCTAATGGATTGAGACATTGCACGTCGTATGTGAAAAAAAGAAAAAGAAAAGAAAAATAGCAATAAACACCGCGGGAAAGTGCGAATTCGCCCTCGTGAATAGAAATAAAGCAATAAACCCATTGTTGAACCTTAGTTTGTGTTGATATGTTGAAACAGTCTGCGTTACATGAGTATACATGAGTCTTGCTTTAGACTATAATTTTCTGTTTGGAGCAGTGTAGCATATGTATTCTTTACGTAGATCAAGTTTTTGTGAACACCACACACACACACAGCATCTCTATAGCATTCATGAATTATCTGAGTGTATGATATTATGTCTATAGTTTGGGTTGGAATTGTATTCTCGGATCTGGATAATTCACTGAGGTAATTTGGGCAGAAATTCTGTTATAGCTGAGATTATATGAGACTAGTATGCATCATAGAGTAGTTGCATAGTTTAGTAGTTGTATTTTCATTGTTCATTAGTATGCATTGCTTAAGGGCAAGCAACAGTTCAAGTTTGGGGGTATTTGATAAGTGGTATTTTTACCTACTTATTGAATACCAATTCATCGATTGTGCCCATCTCAAGTACATTTTATTGTGTTTTAGTTGCATTTCACGTTATTTCAAGCAGTGCATTTACTTAAAACTCCTTTTGGTGAATAAGTGCGAGAATCGGCTTAATTTTGGTGGTATTAGAGGCTAATGGATGCGTGAAGGCGAGTCACTGGCGAGGATGTGCATGGCATGGAGGTACAATGAAGCATGGAGGTGCTGATGGAGCAAGGAGATCAAGCAATGAAAGAGCAAAAAGAGCGTGAGACATGGCGGAAGTAAAAAACCAGAGCGAACTCACGAGTGTAAGCCGTGCCACCACCGCAGGCGGCATCAAAGATGGGGAACAGCGGGCCACAGCGATACCGGCTAGACCCGAATGACCTACTTACAAGTTCTTGTGGCCATGAGTATGGCCTTGCCGCCGAGAGAGGCATTTGGTGGACAAGGCGGACGATACTGTAAGTCTCGCGCCCGCTGGCCGATAAAGCTATAGAGCGCTGATTCGCACGCGATCTTGATCTTTGTAATTTTGTTTTAATTTTAATTCTTAATTAAATGATGTGTAATTGGTTTTAAACGATTCTGACTAGTGTCAGACACACACTTGATAACTTTTAGCGTATTTTCTTTATAGAAACTAGGGTTTACACCTTGAGAGAGATTTTAACGTAGAACGAAGCCAAAACGTCTACTTCTCTACTTCTTCTTGGAATTCTCTGTCATCGTGGATTATTATTATTGTTTATTGGATTTCTATGAGGATTTAAAACGTTGAGCATTAGTTTCTATTCAGCGATTGGGTTTGATCGTTCTATCTTTCTTATTTCAATTGTTAGCTTATTGATCATGTTTAGCGTTGATCCCATAATGGCTTTTGGTTCAGTCATGAGCTAAATTCCATTATGGGATTCTAACGGATTTTAATATGTAGTTTGGTTGTACACTTAAATGTTAGGGTTGTTCTGCATATCATATGGAATATCTGTTATGATTGTTTTACATGTATGAATGCCTGATCACCATTCGTCTCAGTACTTGCATGGAATTGACAATGAACATGTGAGTATGGATTATAATCATGATAACATGCAAATATGGAATTTGTTGTATATGGCTTGCATATTTTGTGAACCAAATAGACATATATTGTTTCACCGTATGAGCTAGAGTAAGGGCTTGCGCTTAAAATCAATATAAGTGCAATTTCACATAGACATATAGTGATTTTGGTTGTATTGGTGATTACATAGAGTCTAACATCTAGATGCTGTGTAAGTAGGTTATAGTGCATTGAAAAATGATTATAACTCTATTCGTTTTCTTGGCTATTATCCTGTGATGTGTGAACACTTCTTGCATGATAGTGGCGATTAGATGAAGTATTAAATGAAGTTAAGGTCCCATTATTTTCAAATTATATTTATTTCATTATTATTCTTATTTTTAGTTGTTCATCATAATTAGTTTAATTCAACAATTTTAGTCATTAGTCTAAGCATATAAATGCGGTGAGTTAATTGATGCATGATAGTTTAAATTTAACAACTTTCTCTGTGGGATCGATACTCTACTTACTATGTATTACTTGTTGACCCGTGTATACTTGCATGAGTTAGAGCTCTTTTATTAGAACTATAAAAGAGGCAACAAGTTTTTTAGCGCCAATTCTTAGGGAAGGCGTTAATTTAGATAATTATCACCAGTTTAAAGCTAAATTGTATGACTTAGACAATTCTGTTCGTTTCTTATTTCTATTTTATTTCGTTTTTGGTTGCAAGTACTTGTAGATTTTTATGCACACAAGATCCTCTAATTCCGAACTAACACCAGCGCAGGATAACATAAACGAAAAAGGTTGGAAAGCGAGTGTGCGAAGAAATTTGCAAGCGCGGTTAAAGAGTACTACAGTTAGTATGGCGGAAGAACCACGAATTGAGCACAGAGAAGAGCATCGGGCTCTAAGGGAGTATTCTATGCCGAACATAAACGGACTACAGTCTAGCATAGTCAGACCGGTGATAGCAGCGAATACCTTTGAAATCAAATCGGGCATGATTCAGATGGTACAGAACTCAGTTCAGTTCGGGGGTGCTGCTACGGATGATCCAAATGAGCACCTATTGAGTTTCATCGAGATCTGCGACACATTCAGATACAACGGTGTGATGGAGGATGCTATCAGACTGAGGTTATTTCCATTTTCATTGTGGGATAAGGCTAAAAGTTGGCTACATTCTTTACCATCAGGGTCAATCACTACATGGGATGATTTAGCACAAAAAATTTTAGCCAAGTTCTTCCCAATGGCCAAAATCGCAAAGATGAGGACGACTATCTCCCGGTTTGAGCAACAATGAGGCGAGTCCTTATATGAAGCATGGGAGTGATACAAAGAGATGCTTTCGGAAAATGTCCGTCATCATGGTATGCTAGGCGGATGGTGATAAATTCCTTTTCAATGGGTTAGGATGGCGATCGAGGCCGAGGTTGTGGATGCAAATTGCGGGGAGGTGCATTATGGGCAAAGAGTTATAATGAAGCCTTATCGCTTATCGAGACTATGGTCAATGATTATCGAAATCCTCACAATCGGATGCCACGTTCAAGGTTGCGGTGTGTGTTGGAGGTAGATGCGATTACACAGTTATCAACACAAATGGCAGCCATGGCTAAGAAGATTGATACTTTGGTAGAGAGAAAAGTGAAAACAGTTGCCTTCGTTTGTGAGATTTGTGCGGGGTCACACTCCACGGATCAATGTCTTTATCGGCTTCGAGTCGATCTGATATATGAAAGCAACTACAGAAAAGACCAAGGTCAATTTTAGAACACATACCACCCCAACAACTGAAATCACCCGAATTTTAGTTGGTCAAACAACCAAGGACAGCAACAGAATCAGTTTCAATCGAACCTACAGTATGCTTGCATGAGTTAGAGCTCTTTTATTAGAACTATAAAAGAGGCAACAATAACTTCACCCATCAATCACCACACAAAGTATCTTACCATTAACAAGACACATGGTGTGAAAGAGATTTTCTCGTTATTCCATGTTATCTTTCTTCACTTGTGTTCTAAGAGCTCTCCTAGTAACCAACATCGTACAATAGATAACAAACTCCCTATCATTTATCTCCTCTAATGGTGACATAGAATCAACATCATTATCCTCGTCCTCAGTCTCCACCTCATCGTTGTCAAGTAAGATTATAGCTCTTTGATTCATAAAATAACTCGAGATATGACCTCTGCCTTAACATTTAAAACATCTTATATCACGATTATGACTAGATGAAGGTTCAGTTTTAGCTTGATTTTAGTGGCTGGTTATTCTCTGTCTCAGCTCTACTTTGGGTTTGCTCACGACTGGCTTCTTATCTTTCTTTACAACATTGGGCTTCCAAGATGAATCTGTAGTGGAACCTGATCGCTAGCCATCTATTCTCTTGAGTTGCTCCACAATCTTGATAGTCATATGCACCATATCCTCCAATCCCACATAATATTGCCTCTCCACCAAATCTGCAATCTCCCAATTCAAACTTGCTAAAAATCTTGTCATTGTTGCCTCGCGACTTAACTATAGTGGCCCTAGTAATTAGAATCTCCATCTCCTTGTGATAATCTTCCATGCTCCGATTACTTCATTTTAGCCTATGTAAACTCCTAATTAGATATCGGTAGTTATGTCTTGGTACAAACATCTTCATTACAACTTTCATTTTCTCCCAAAATTCAATAGGACGCTCCCCATATCTCCTCCTGCTAATCATCAACTGATCCCACTAAGTGACGACATATATAGTCAAAAAGCTCAGTAGCCGCAAGTTTGACTTTCTTACGCTATGAATAGTTGTGGCAGTCAAACACCCACTCCGTCTTCTTTTCCTATTCTAAATATGCCTCAAGATCGCTCCTTACTTAGAAAGCTAGAATCTTGATCTTAATATTACCTAAGTTATTGTCTTCTCGATTCCTATCTTCTATATCCCTTGCCCCATGTCTCCTTTGAATAAGATTAGAATCACGATCCTCTTCTTTACTATCCCTACTTCCATAGAATTCCTCTTCCTCGTCCCTAGCCTCCCTGTGCCGTATACTCCCCATTCGTTGAAAGCCAGTAATATTTTGTGATTGCTCCATTTGGATGTTCTCCATTCTGTCAAAAACGATCATTCATTTTCTCTATCATCATGTAAACTCTTCTTAATTCCCCCCTTAATGGCTTCCATCTTGAACTTGGAATCCCCACTTGGACCCGCCTCCGAAGATGCCTCTTTTATATTAGACATATTTGTTGCAAAACAATGGTTAGTAGATAAAATTTTCTTCACCACTCCCTTACGTATTTCGCTTAATATTGAGTCACTCGTGTATCACAGAACTGGATTTTACCCTATAATGATCTCACCACTCTTGCCTTTTTTCTCTTTAGTATTCACTTTTATATGTTATTTTTGAATTTACCAAACAAGATATGAACCTCGGATTACCAACAAGGTTCAGAATTGGATTATCTTGTGGATCACATGTTGAGCTCCTTGTAAGATTCAGGTTTTCCAAATTGTATCTTGGCTTCGGATTTTAAATAACCCTTGAACCTCACAGATTTAATTCTTAAATCAAGGCTGTAAATAGCTTTGGATAACTCTCGATTAGAAGTTTTTTTTTTGCTGAATTGGGGTTAGCAAACAATTGAAAAAAATTGGAATTTATATATACATATATTTTAGATATTCAAATAAGAAATTAAAGGATATATAGATAACACGGTAGATAACTTCGCGCTGATACTAACTGATAGACTCCACGACACGCTTGTGTGAGGTGGTCATTGCCCAAATAGTTTCTAGTAGAGTTGTATTAGTGGAACACCAACGACACTGCAACCATTCACTTATATTGAAGTGAGAATCTTGGTATAATCGACAATACAATAAATTTGGTGTTGACTAGAAATGTCGATCTGTTGTATATATTGAGACAAGAACCTTGGTATAGGTAGAAGACACTACACCCAACTATGAATTATTGAATGATAAGTTTGTTGTTTTCCAGAGGCAAAAAAGAGATCTAGAAGGGGTTTGAATATATCTTTTTTAAAAAAATTAGTTATTAAAGAATATATTACCAGATAGTTAATTAATAGGAATTAATTAAGCACATCGAAATATTAGTTTGAAATACCTTTAAAAATATTATGAAATCACAGTTATGAATTTAGTTCTTATGGATTTCAACCACAACATATATAGTAGACAAAATATAGAAAGAAGGGATAAAATGTAAATGACGCAAGAAGATTTAAGTGGTTCGGAGACTGAATAAATCCTAGTCCACTCTTCTACTCTAAGAGTAGGAAATCCACGAAGGATATAGATCACTGAGATTTTTTACAACTGAATCACTTAGGTTCCTTCAAGTCACTTAGTCTTGGAATGGGGACACTCAGTCTAGATCACTAAGACATCTTAAAGTCACTTAGACTTGAGATATTGTCACTAAGACACAAAATCACAATTGTTTAGATTGTTGTTGTGAGGTGCTGTTAAGTTTGCAATAGGCTTGATTTCTTTAGTATTTAGTAGCTTGAACAAGTAGTTCAGTTTCATAGAGTTGAGGCCTTTTTGCTTTGGCAGAGTTTCAACTTGATAGTTCGTGATTCATACTATTGATTTGAATCTTCTTGCCTTTTATGGACTTCATTGAGTTCTTCCCTTTGTAAAGTTTCCTTTTAAGAATTTAATGTGTTGATCCTAGAAGATATCTGATGTTAACATTTTGGGGAGCTATGTTAGCTTGCTTTATGGCTTTGACCTGTCACATCAGTCTGCAGCTTCACCACTCACATGAGTGTTGTCGCTTTTGCCGAACTAGCTGTTAGAAATAAACATCTTCTAATATTTGATTTCAACTAAGGATATTTGGACTTACATTGGATTCTTCAATTTGCATCGCTCCTTATTGTCAGTCCTCTGTCAGTTCTGACTTGCTCTGTAAACTGAGTCAATCGTAGTGTTAGATGAGGAACGTAGAGTCTCTGCTAAACTTTACTCTACAACATGAGTCAATCGTAGAATTAATGAGAAACGTACAGTCTAATCTTGACTTTGCTCTACGACCTAAGTTCAATGATTTGCTCTACGAATGATTACTCTACGGGTAGAGAGGCACTCTACGATTGTGCTCTCTATGATCTTTATTTATTGAACGATCTTTGAGTCACTCTGCGATTTATACTTCACAATAAAATTTTGAGTGAACTCTACATTCTGCGAATATAGTTTACTCTGCGATCTACGCTAACATTACAAAATGCCAAAGTAATTATACGATTCTATAATCGATCAAACCTATTATCTTTACATCAATTCATCTCTTAAGATCAACCTAACAAGTTTGATCTTTCTATTTCAAGTTTTCGTACATTATGTCATCATTAAGGATTTTACAAAAGCTACTGGTACAAATATACATTAATCATATATCATCATCAAATTTATCATGAAGACTTTAACAAAGTCAAGTTGAACGTCACAGTAAACTATGAATAACTCAGAAGTTCTCAAACTCACAGGAACAAATAATTTTTATTAATCGATGATCCCCTAATATATCAGTTTGGTTCCTTATATATATTATTCAAAGAAACCCTAATCCTAAAAGAAAAAGGAACAAATTACATATCAATCAAATTTAACTTCATAATTGAAACCCTAACTAACCAGATTCCTAATTACAATAGTGTTGTAAATAAATTTTTAAAACCTATTTTCTTGCCATACTCAAATTATAGATAATCCAAATCATATGCCAATTTGGAATAGCTATGTCACTTCTAGAATGTCGTGTTTGGATTAAATCATACCGTGTAAGCCATGTTGCGTCTGGATAAATAATCTACGATCTGGATAAGTACTCAAAGATTTTGGTTTTCACCCTACGATCGTAATGTCACTCTACGATCATTCGATGTTACTCTAAGATCGTTTGTTGACAGTCTACGATCATTTGTTGTCATTCTACGATCTTCTGTTGGGCCAAGTTAATTAACACCCTACTATCGTTTGATAGTACTATACGATTATAGTATGAACCAAACTTGTTTTCAGCCCAAATTTCTTGGATTAATTCATTAAGTTGGTGGCTTTGTTAATTTTTGGAACAAAAGATCTTGCTAATGTATCTTCGTATACATTTTTTTAGGTGCAAAGGAGGCCTCGCGACCTTAGATTAATATAATAAAGGTTCATTACAATTATTCTCTAGCAAATGTTAGTACATCAATAGGTGGATCCTTACTACTAATAATATCATATAACTACAACTATGACCCATATCTGCAAGCTTATCTGCACATCTATTTCCTTCCCATCTCGTGTGCATTACAATTATTCTCTAGCAAATGTTAGTACATAAATAGGTGGATCCTTACTACTAATAATATCATAACTACAACTATGACCCATATCTGCAAGTTTATCTGCGCATCTATTTCCTTCCCATCTCGTGTGCATTAGCTTCGCATTCCAAGGCTTCCTTTAAAGTTGACGGCATTTCAACTCAGTAAATTTGTTTGCACATCTATTTCCTTTGCATCTTGTTTACCTTTGGGTATAATGTAAAGGAATTTATACTAGAGTTTGTGAAGTTTAAAATAAGATGGAAAAGAAAATAAACAAAAAAATGTTAGAAAGGGAGAGAAAATGATTGTCATTTCTAAAAATTTACATTCAAATTATTAACAATATTATAATATTATTTCTTCCTTTAAAACTTTAATTGCATATAAAAAATAACTCCTATAAATTATTCCATAGATAACACCTACTAAATTTATATTTATAAAGTTAATAGCTACATATCAAACAAAAAAAAGAAGAAAATAATTTACAATAATTGCACACCACCATCATACATGGCTATAGGTTGGAGCTCCTAAAGCAATTGTGATGGAGTGGTGGCTTTGTTGATTTTTGGAACAAAAGATCTTTCTAAGATATCTTCGTTTGCTTTTGGGCAACAAATGTAAATGAATTTATACTTTGTAACTCTTAGAATTTATGAAGTTAATAGCTACACATCAAACGAAAAATAATTACTTTATGTGCTATATTGTCATCTTAACTAAGTATTTAATTTAGTAATAATGACATAGTGATAGTAATACAATTATATATAGTTTAATTTTAAAACATTTTATATGGCTCTTTTTATGAAATAAATATTTTATTATTATTTGTTGGGATGTGATTATTTAGGTCTAATCAAGGTGTAGCCATTATTTACTGGTCCAGATCATGTGTTGGCACATATACATTTATTTTGGTAGTTTGCTCAAATTAGGGCTGAGCAAGTAACAAAATTAGAACCGAAAAAAGATACGAACAAGCACTTTTCAATTAAAACCGCACTAACCATCCTCCGCAGATGTGGCGATTTTAAGTGGGTTGAATAACAAAATTTACGGTTCCGGTTTGATTACTAGCCAAAACCGCACGCATAAAACCAAAACCGCACTATGTGTGTATGTATGTATGTATTATCTCTAGTAAATTCTAAAGTTACTTTTCACTTGAACACGCTCAGAGAAAACCCCAGTCTTGCATTGTCATTTTTCCACCAATTGAAAGAAGATTGTTAGAGGTTATAGAGTCAAAAATTAAGCAATTGAGTTTTGAAATTTCGAATTTGTTTGATGCGTTATTGGAGGGGATTTATAGCTGAGGGGCCAAATTCGTTGGTTTGAGCACTTGATACATTGATTAAGGTCAAAACTATAATAGTAATAGTCTAATAGATTATTTTTCAAATTAGGTATAGTTAGGATTATATACTATAAGTCCTCCCTGCAATATAGAAGATAAAATTTCATTCTATCTCTAGTATATATTGTTAATTTTTGGGGAACTAGATAAACCTTCTTGCTTATTATCGAATATATAGTTTTCGTTGTTTTATATAGCGTATGTTTTAGTTTTAATGCATCATTCCTTTATTATAAACTAAAACTATTATTTGATGGTGAATTTGACATGTTTGGTAGAAGGAACTTTGATTCTATGCTTGATATAATTCTCATTGCCGACTCTGTCAATAAGTTAATTGCTCGATGTAAGTTCTATGTTAAATTTTATTGAAGGCTTAAACTTTTTCGTTGTTTCAATTGGTTTTGGAACCGAAACCGCACCAATTAAAACCGTACCGCACCAATCATAAGCGGTTTCATGTGCACCTAAGCGGTTTCGGGTGCGGTTTGGACTTTAAACTGCACCAAACCGCACCCCTAGCTCAAATAGTGGGATAGTTTTTTTATTAAAGTAAGATTGTGTTTTCTTATTTGGTAGGATAAAGAGATCTAATTTGGGAATGAATCGATCAATCATTAATTAATGTTATAAAATGATTCTAAAAAGGACTCCTAATCCTAATTGGATTCGGGAGGACATGATAGTTATAAATACAACCATAAGCAAGAGTTTGGGAGAGAATAGAATAACATATGACACAAATAAACAATTTGTACTACTGTTATTATTTTATAGTGAATTTCTTATCTTTCTCCGTGGTTTTTTTACAATAGGGTTTCCACGTAATTTCGTGTGTCCATATTTTATATCTGATGTGTTTATTTTGCGAGTTTGATTTCACAACAATACAATTAACAACTCTATCAAATGTTAGCGCTGTTTTGACATGTTATTTTGGTGATTTCGTTAGGCGTACAAAATTTGATATTAATATTATTATTTTAGACTCTTCTCGCGAAACAAAGATAGTACAAATTATAAATAATAAAATACAATATACAAACATATATATATATATATGTGTGTGTGTGTATGTTTAAATTAATTGAAAAATTAAAAAATATCGAAAATTACTATATCAATATTTAATTGTGAGTCACCGCCAATTATATATAGTATGTATTTATTATTTTTTTTGTACAAAATCTATAATAAAAAAATCATATATAGAACACAAATAATATTTAAAAATAAACCAAATATTTTATCTACAAAACAATCTCATTCTTCACGCGGGAAAGAAAGATTAATCATTTTAGAGGCCACGAGAGGTGAGAGTTACCCCTCTCCCCTTAATAAGAGAGAGATTGCATAATTAATTATAAAAAAACAGATAATCTATTAATAGCAACAAAATCTGTGCAATAAATATTTTCTTTTGAAGGACCGACATTTATTTTTATAGGAAAATTTTGATAATTCTTATAAAATCTCACTCACATAATATATGGGTCCCAACTACTATTAATTTGAATGAAATCTTGTAAAAATATTATTTTTAAATATCATTTCGCATCCTTTAAAGTCTCTACTTTGAAGAAATATTTATCATAAATATAAATAAAATTCATAATTAAGATTAAAAATATTTTATGAGTGATAAGACATATAACTAATATTATTTAGAATAAAAATACTTTATGAGTGATAAGACATTACTCACTAATTAAATTACAAAAAAAATAAAATCGTGTATTATTGTATTTTTATTTTGACAATTTGTATGTTTATATATATTTTTTATATTTTATCATAATTTTTATCACAAAAAAAATTAAAATGGGTCTTATTTTCATACTAAAAGAGATCATATAATATAATAATATCAAAAATACATACTTGAAAATAGGGTTTCCATTTTAAAACGAATGAAGGAGTAATTTAAGGGGGATGTACAGCTGACCCACACGGTGGTCCGTCACACACCGTGTGATTACCTCGGAAAGGAGGTCTTACAAAAGACAGCTAAGCTAACAATAAAAGCCAATCCACAAAAAAAATAGCCGTCTCACTCCTGTGGTTTTCAATACTTTGTGCCGTACTCCCTTCTGAGCTCGCTTTTTATTTCTCTCCCCTCCCCCGATTTCATCTGCAAAAAGCTCCCAATCCATCACTGTAAGTAATTTCAGCTTCTAATTTCTGAACCCTAACATTTTTCGCTTCATTCCCCCCCTCAATTTCGTGATTTAAACCTTCTTCTCCGTATATCTTCATCTGATTATCAAGTTGGATGCATCTGTGTGTATATTTCCTTCGTTTATACGTTTATAAATGTAGATTTTGATTCCTTGTGTTATACATTGTTGATGCACTTCGTTGTTGTTTGATTAAACTTGTATATGTACTGTCATGTTTTTCGGTGATTGTGATCTGCAAAGGAAGGGCTTTCTGGGATGACTTTCGTTTCGTACGTTAGGGTTTACATTTGTGTTTATGTATGTTTAAAAGCAAAAACAGTTGTGTAGAAATTTGATGGGCGACTTTGATTTTTGGTTGAAGTGTGTTAGGGACATGATGACCTACCAAGAGGAAAAGAGGTGTCCTCTCTGTGCAGAAGCTATGGACTGGACGGATCAGCAATTGAAGCCCTGCAACTGTGGTTATCAGGTTTGTGCAAAATTTTGCCTTTTAGATTTGGTGATTTTGTGTCATAAACTTGAGTTGAGGTTGATAATTTTATTTAATCAAAGGATCAGTTTAATTCAATTTTGGGAATGCTGATGAATGGCTATACTTTTCGTACTTGTTTCAGCTGTACTTGCAAATTTCTGGAATCCTTGAATCATTGTATTGTTATTTTATAGTACCTTGTTGTGTTATGTTACTAAATTTATTCTATTTCTGCTTAGGATGAGTATGCATCATTAGTGGAGTTTAAGGACAATTATTTGGGATCACCTAAGATATTTTTGTTCACATAATGAACAATTTTAATTACTGGAGTATGTAAAAATATTAGCATTGATTCTGCCTACACTAAGCTTGACAGTCTTGATTATCTTGTTTGAACATCCGATTCATGTTGTATCTATTGGAATACATTTTAGGGGGTGTTACAGTAATTTGTTATTTTGTTTTAGATATGTTATTTTTTATTCTGATTTTCATTGTACTGGAAGTGAAAGATAATTTACAATAGATGCCTATCGGCGCAAAAGATGTGAAGAATAGTGGATCAACCTAGTGATAGTTATCCAAGATTTACATACTTGTATTACTTATAATAATTATGAAAAAGAGTTGCAAACTTTATATTCCTTCTAAAGACACAAAATGTTATTGATGGAGGACTCGCCCAAACTCTATCAAATTAGGGTAAAGGAACTGAATCCATAATGAAAAGAGTTGCATAGGCTGTGCGGAGATAAGATTTCTACATTCTATGTTGTCGCTTGAACTATGACACCTTATATTTTTCTTGTAAATACAAGAGACCTGTAAAAATTGTGTTGGGTTTCACCACAGATGCACAAAGGCTTTAAATCATGGAACTCGGTGAATAATAGTGGTAGTTTGCGAGTAGTTACAAACTTATATTTCTTCAAACCAAAAGTGATAATCATGAAGAACTTGCTAATGAAAATTGGGTAGAACTGAAGAGCATAAAGAAACCGATGCACAGGTGACAGGCCATAGGTGTAGATAAGAATTCCACATTTTGTAATTTCAAAGATTCTTAAAAAGGATTGAAACCATGATTCGACCCAAGCTTGTCCATTTTTTCCATTTGACGGTATGCTTTTGTTAAATCAGGCAGAAACAAAATGGATCTAGAAGTGTTGATTGTTATCAATAGTGATTCTAATCCTCCTAGAAGTGACCGGTTGGGCTTCAAAGGATTGTTTGCTGGATTGTTTGTTAGTCCCAACGTTAAATTTAAGATGCTTTTATTAGAACTCATGGTTAGGTCTAGATTCCATAATGGAGCAAGTCTTCGCAAAATATTGCATGCTTTCAAATCATATTCACATTTTAAATGATTTTTTTATTCATGAATGTACATACAAATAATTGCTTGCTTTAATAAGGTATTTGTACTTGTGAAATAATGTAAGTTCATTCCTAATTGGGATATTACTTTGGCTTTTCCAAACTTCCTAAAATGAGAGTCCACCTTGAAAATCAACGTACTAAACCTCATTATAAATAGTTAACTAAATGTGATGTTAGAAATTTAGAGTTTTGAAAGTGCCTTACATCTTGGGTCGGACATAACTTTTAAGTTCACCTTGAGCATATTTTTTTTTAATTCTTTTACATATTAACATAATAATATGCTCATACTTCATAAGATATTGTTAATAGATGTGAAACATATCTGGATCAAACCATTTAGCATCCCACTGCTGTAGTGTAAAAAAAGATGTAATTTAGAAAGTTGAATGTGTAGAGTCAGGAAAAATAATCATATTAAGTTGTCAGAAAGGGTAAAGAAGACCCTCTCTACTCTTCATAGATTTATTGTTTCCTTTTAAATTTCTAACCATTCAATGATACAAGATATCTCCAATAGCATTTGTCATTCATGGCTGTCAGTAGTTGAAGTCATTTTGCTTGAGAAACACTAACCGTAAAACCAGGATTGATCTAGTGTTAGAGCTAGACAATTTTAGTGATGAACATTGTGGTTTTGAGTTTCGTTGATGACCATGAAATTTTAAGTGGTTTCAATGGAGCGGAACATCTTTTTTGTCCTATGACCAGATCATTTTTCTTCTAAGAAATAATTGGTTAGTTCATTAGGCCAGGTCTCCTTTTGGTTGGAGATGGTTATTTCTCCCTGATGTCAGTGTTGGGCATGAAGCTGAGCCATCTTAAAGACTTAAATTAGCATTTTCGAATATCCTTCCCTATGGGAGGTATTAATGTTTGATGTTCATGATGTTGGATTGGTAGATATTGTGTTTTCTCATTAATTTTTCAAATAGACTCTTTCTATCTTGAGCTGTTTGCATGATAGTTTATCATGTTCTCTCACATTTGGCTATGAGCTATTCATTAATGGCATAACGTGGTTGTTTATGAGTTTGCACAATGTTGTAATATGAATATTTTCTGTATTCTGAAGTTACTTGTTCATCTAAATTTTATTTTGATTTTTACTTCAGGTGTGTATTTGGTGTTGGAATCAAATAATGGACATGGCAGAGAAGAATGAGACAGAGGGGCGATGTCCTGCATGTCGGGCACCTTATGACAAGGATAAAATTGTAGGGATGGAAGCAAATTTTGAAAGGTTAGCATTCTCTTTTGACCAATTTGTTTGATCAGAATGCTTTAGAGGTATGCATTTAATGTAATTATAAGTAAAATTAAATATAGAGGTTTACCGTGAATACTTCTTTTTGAGTAGAGTAAATAGCCAACAATGCAAATCGGAAAAATAAACCACCGAAGGCAAAGCCAAAAACAAATGAAGGGAAAAAGGACCTTTCCAATGTCAGAGTGATTCAGCGGAAAATGGCATATGTGATTGGACTGCCTCTTAGTCTTGCTGATGAAGATGTTAGCACCTCTTCTATTATTTTTTGATTTGTCTTCTTGTTTTTCATTGATAGATACTGATTTTCTTTACTTCCTCCACTGAGCAAAATCTTATGGTCTTCTGTAGCTCTTGCAGCACAAGGAGTTTTTCGGTCAGTATGGTAAGGTCTCTAAGGTTTCCCTATCTCGGACGGCAGGCGGGGCTATCCAGCAGTTTGTTAATGACAGCTGCAGTGTGTAAGTTGGCAGTTTTCTGAATTATGCAGTTGCCTATTAGATGTGGCATTGGTTATTATGATTTATGAGGCTTGATTTGAAATTACCAGAGTTGTTTCTACTGTTGAGCACAATTTCTCCACCTCTATATGCTTGACTGTTGAAAATAAGTTTATTTATCTATATGTATTTCTATAGTATAATATTTTTGTGTCCAATGTTATCGAACTGGAGTAGACCAACCTCTAGTCAGTTGGTCTGTTATCCAGTTGGATCTTTATTTTAAAAAGTTATTGGAGTTGAAAAGGAATTTAAGATCATGGGTTACTAGGAATATGCTAATTGACTGTGTACGCGAAACGAAATCAGGTACGAGGAACACTATCTATGGTAGAATGAGAGAGGCATCTAAGTTCTCTTACCACGATTTAGAATGATACTATCCGGCATGAGGCATGGTTGTTAAGTCGTCGGCTAGTCGTCCAAGCGTGCTAGGCATCACAAGGCGAGGGGTCAACTTGGGGACTGCTGCTAATTTGAGCGACTTGACAGCAAGGGGAGCCTTGCTGCCAAGTCGCTCTACTTAGCAGCTAGGTCCATTTTCTTTAAAAAAGCCCAATCAGCCATGAGTCCAAACCATTGAACCAAAAGAAAGAAAGGGAGAGAGATGAAACCCAATCAGCCATGAGCCCTAACAATTGTGACCAAAAATTAGAAAGTCTTTCTCTTTTCTCTAGCAAGTTCTTTCTTTTCTTCTCGTCTTTTCTTTTCTGGTGAGTTCTTTTTCTTCTCATTTTTTATGGGCTTTCGTTTGTTTGATGGGTTTCTATTTTTGACTGGAGTGGGTACTAACTAGTTAGTGAACCATAGGGGTTTGGGTGGCTGATGTTGGACTGCTACTGCTATCAATTATTTTTAAGGAGTAACTTTATTTTATTGATGTAACTTTCTCATTAATAAAACCAGTGTATTTAGAAACACTCACATTTATAAATACAAAATTTATTCTACTGAGCATAGTATCTTTTTATAAACTGATTAACTGAAACTTTGTTTTATAAAAATGGCAAAAAAATAAATCTATATGTATGTCAGTATATGTCTTATTTGAATTGTAATGAACAATGACTTGCTTTAGTAGTTTCTTTCCATATAATATCAAATGACTTTGGTTGTGGCAATATTGATATATTTGTGTTTCAAATAGTATTTGATAGTGTTGAATATTGTGAAATATTAATCTCAAATGTACATGTGTGCGTATATATAAATGTACATGTATAAATTGTACATAGGAAATGACTTGTCGACTTATGGACGACTAGTCAAGCGTCTAGTCGATTAAGCTCCCGGCCAACGACTCGGCTCAACTTTACGACTTGACAACTATGAGGAACACAGGGCAATATGAATTCCTGGTGACACTGAGCCGGACACTCCAAAATATCTTAAAATAGTTAAAATATTCCAAAATAGCACATACTAGTGTCAGACACTTCCCCGCACCTGACAAAGATCCTGAGTTCACCTAAGATAAGTTTTTAGAGTTCTCCTAGGGTTTTTGGCACTAATACTGCACCTACCTTTATCCTTGATGATATATTACCACATCTAATTTTTGAGCATTCGGTAGATTACAAAAATCAATAAGAATTTATACCTGTTAGACCAGTGACCTATTTTGATCTGAATTTGTCTTAGCTTGCCTACTTGATGGAAGTTGCATGTCGCCTGCTACTGAAGTCTTTGGTTCCTCGTACCATTGACCCGAAGGTCCTGTTCTAATACTCATTTAAGTTTGGGCAGGTGTACAAGGATGGATGCAGTTTATCCTTATATCGTTGATTACATACTTTTATGAGTTCAATTCCTTTTTAGATATCAGGCAGCAGTTTTAGTTTTAACATTGTGCTAAAATCAGGGTTTCAGTCTTCAACTGTTGTGTGTAGACTGTTTTTGCACTTGGGTGGAAAAAACTGAACTGGATCCAGTAGATTGAAGTGATAAAGGATGCTCTATTTCACTATCAAAAGAATCAACCGTAATCACAACAGATAGGAAGATCAGATTGATACTTTGATTTTTTTCCTTTTATTTTCCTGACGAGTTTGTCCAAAATGCTAGCCTTGCATATCTGAAGCAATTGTTACAGCCTCTTAAATTTAAACTTGTGTTGTTGTCTAAGAATTATATTTAAACATACATCCAGTCCAGCATATGATCATAATAGAAGGAATAGAAACATTTCAACAATGTTCTCATAAGATTTTTTTAACCATCCTGATAAGTATCACTAGTATATGGACACAGATGCATGAAGTCTTACTTCCTTTTTTGCTGTCCGAACAACATGATGTTTTCCTTATGCATGTGCTTATATAAATATTTTTTCACACTGATTTGGATCTATGTAGGAAATATAATTTCTAACTAGCACCGTATTTTTATTTGTTTTTCATCTCAAATATGTCTGTCCTCCCTTTATGATCTTTAGC